>JAKSZU010000038.1:0-1391776 GCA_026018925.1 Tupaia tana
GGTGCCCGTAGGGCCTGTCCTGGCCTTGGCTTTCCTGTGCCCGCCTCCTCTGGCTGTTGTTCCTGGAGGGGTGTCCTCCGGTGCCCTGGGACTGACCTCCCTCTCCCTCACTGTCCCCGCAGGCCCACGCCTCTGCTGGGACACGGCCGCGGGCTCCTGGCCTGGGCGCCCATGACACCTATGCGACCCCGTCCGGACACTGCCACCACCTCCGCTCCAGCACCGCCGCCGGCCCAATGCCGGTCATGCCCATCCCGCGGCGGGTGCGCTCCTTCCATGGCCCGCACACCACCTGCCTGCACGCGGCCTGCGGGCCCGTGCGCGCCTCGCACCTGGCTCGCACCAAGTACAACAACTTCGATGTGTACGTGAAGACGCGCTGGCTGTACGGCTTCATCCGCTTCCTGCTCTACTTCAGCTGCAGCCTGTTCACCGCGGCGCTCTGGGGCGCGCTGGCCGCCCTCTTCTGCCTGCAGTACCTGGGCGTGCGCGCCCTGCTGCGCTTCCAGCTCAAGCTGTCGCTGCTGCTGCTGCTGCTGGGCCGCCCGCGCGTGGACTTCCGCCTGCTCAACCAGCTGCTGGTGTCGGGCATCCACGTGACCGTGCTGCTGGTTGGCGGCCTGGGCTGGTGCTTCCTGGTCTTCGTGGACATGTGAGGCCTTTCCTGACGTCCGCACAGGAGAGGTCCACACCCGTAGTGAGGCCTGCGGGCCCCCCTCAGAGGAGAGTGAGGGGACGCTGGCCCTGTCCCTCTGGCTGGTGCCTGCTCCCACCCTGCCTGTGTTTGCATTTAGGTGCGGCATCCCCTAGGCCTGTCCCCGCCTGTGTTCCTGCTCACACTTCCCCGGGAAGTGCTGTAGGCTGTCCTGTCTGCCGAGGCCGCGTTCAGAGCCTCTGCGCAGCCGTCCCTGTCTCCTGTCCGCTGCCAGGACGCGTCTAGTCTGGAGATGGCACTGGGCATCCCCTTTGGTTCGAGACCCCTGGAGGTGGAGAGTGGGCTGCCAAGGAGCACGTCCAGTGGGGGCTCCTGGCCATACGGACGCACTTTGTGCCCCTCAGGTCTGGCCCCCTTAGGGTGTGCGGGGCTCCACGAGCCGATGCTAGCCCCGGGCTGCCTGAGCCCTGACACAGGCCACAGACCCCTCTTGTGCCACCCACAGGGGCACATGGGTCCTGAGTCCCAAACCGCTCAGGGGCCTAGCAGAGAGCCGCCGTGACCTCGGCGGTCACAGGTTCAGGGCCAGCTGCAGCACCCGGCCGAGCACCGAGCGTGCTCCTGTGGCAGAGGCTACAGGCCTGCTCCGACACAGGTTCCGGGGCGGCAGCGGGTCCTTGCAGCAGTTCAGGGGTCGGCCTTCCTGCTGGGAGAGCACCAGTGCTGAGGCTTGCCTGTCTTGGTGGGTGCTCCGGAGCCTCTGTGAACGCAGAGAAGACGGGAACGGCTCGGAAAGCGCCGGTCCTGGCTGCGAGCTGTGGTCGGCTTAAGCCAAGGGCTGGGCCTGCCTCGCGGCTGTAGAAGCAGCTGGGGTGAAGGCCAGGAGTGACCAGGGGGCCAGGGAGGAGCCAGGCCAGTGTCTGGGGAGGGCTTGTGAAGAGAGGGCAGCCTCTCCCCTGGACCTGCGCCGACCTCTGGCGGCATTTCAGTCACTGTGGGGGCTGCCGTGGAGAGGGAGGGCACGTGGGGTCATTATGCTGGGGTGGGGGCAGGATGAGGACGACGAGCTAACGCTTGCTCTACCCCAAATTGTCACGCCCATACCCCCTGGGCACAGGGGGCCCCTTCGATCCTGCCCTGCAAGGCAGGCCAGTGGCCAGGGACACAGGTGGCAGTTGTGTGTCACTGAGAAGAGACAGAAAAGCCTGAGTCGGGGAGACAGCGAGGCCTTGGCTGTCACCTGTGCTCGGTGATTGGCAGTCGGCTTTGCTCAGTGACTTGAGGTGGGCGGAGTAGCTCCATAGAGGGCATCTGCCGACCCGGCGCTGACCCGGCGGACCCCTCCGCTCGCTGCAGAGAGCCTTTTGCACTAAATCATGCTGTTTCCTCAAAGAAGCTTCGTTTTCTGTCACTGGCTCATTACTCGGAACCGCGGGAGCCTCCTCGCAGGAGGTGAAGGTGGCGCAAGTCCAGGGCTGGGGTGGAGGGGCCTGACCGTGCTGCCGCGAATGGAAACACGGAGCTGACGGTACTTCGTCACACGCTGCACACCTTGCTGCTCAGTGTCTGCAGTGCCTGTGGAGTCCTTACGAGATGACCACCTGCATTAAACTTATTTTTTTAACGTGTTGATGGAGTGCGCTTAAAGCTTTAAGGTTTTATTTCCATTTTCAAGGCTGTTGTAACCTGAAATGCCACAGGAACCATTAGACAAAATGTGAGACGTTTATTAATCTCCTCCGTGAGAGACGGATGGTCAGGTGTCCCCACGGCCTTCAGCCAGCCCCGATGGCGGCGGCTCGTGCCCTCCATACTCGGGGGTCTCTGACCTTGGGCTCCCCTTGCCCCGAGCTCTGTCCCATGGCCGCAGCACTGCGCAGCCCCCAGCGCCACTGTTCGCCCTTCTCCTTTGCTTGTGATAGACCGTGTGCAGGCCAGAGTCAGGGAGGGGCTCCCTTGGAGAGTCTGGGAGGGCACAGTCCTTCGGTCCCCCGACCATCAGTCATGGACACGCTTCAGGCAGGGGATTGCACCACAGCTCCACGTGGGGTCCTCTCTAGAGCAGTGCGTTACCACTACACCCGAGCCAACCTGGAAGTTGTAGTTCTTGTTTAACAAAAAAGTTTGGAAAATCGAAGATGCTCTTGGGCATGTTTGTCTTACAGAGGCTTCCTTAGCATGTGGGAAGGGCACGTCACAGTTCTCACTTTCTCACATCGCAGAGACTCCAGAGACTTCTGCCAGGCGGGCACTGGCTTCCTTCCAAGCCGGTGGCTGGAAGGTGCCTCTTGCAGGGAAGCAGCTGTTTCCCAGCCTGGCCTGCCTGAGCTCTGCGCGGCCTCGCAGCAGGAGGCTTCTGCTGGGAGGGAACTCAGGAGGGTGCGGTTGGTCCTGCCGGCCCAGGGCGAGGCCGTGGCTGTGGGGCGGGGTGCTCATGGCGCCCCTGCTCCAGGCCCCAGGAGATGTGCCCGGCCCGCAGCAGTGTGGCCCTGACAGCCGTGCCCAGGTGTGCCCACAGCATCGCCATGAGCCCAGAGTACTGGTCAGTCTGCTCTGCTTGGCCAGGCCGTGTGAGGACGCCAGCCTTCCCCGGGCCTCCCTACCTGTCTCACCCTCGTTCCGGGTAGAGTCTGGGAGTTTTCAGTTGCTTCTTGTCAAGGCCATCTCTGTCCAGGAGGACGCCCACCACGGTGGAACTGCACTTGCACTGCCCGGGCAGGAGCTGGCAGCCCCACGGCCACGAGCACGGGGAGCCTGGTGGCCCGGCCGTGTCCAGAGGCCCGTGCAGCTGAACTGCAGGCAACCGTGGGGGGCATTTTGTAAGCCCCAGGAGCCAAGGAGACCTTCCTGGGGACTGAGAGCTGCCCAGCTGCCGTGCCCCATCGCACGTCCTCAGACTGTTCCAGCTGCACGTCCCTGTGACGGGCACTGTGCGCTTGGTGCTCACCCCAACCCCAGAGGTCGGGGCAGAGAGCCCCTCGCTGCTGCACGGGACCTGGCTGCTGGCCAGGTAAGAAGTGACCAGCGTCTGTGGCGTGGGGGGTGGGGCGGAGCCAGGACTGGCAGAGTGGGTGAGGGAGGCACCTGCAGCTCAGTGGACCCAGACAGCCCAGAGGATAGGCAGGTGCCAGGATGGTTCTGGAACTGGCAGAGCTGCCCAGCACTGGGCGGATGAGGGCCACCCTGGGAGCAGTGGCAGTGGACGCTGATTTGGGGTCCGAGGCTCCGGTTTCACCTGGAGGGGGAGCAGAGGCGGGCAGGCAGTGTCGGAGCAAACCCTGAGGGCGGCCGCAGAGAAGGAAGGTGGCGAAGGCAGGGCAGTGCCCACGGGGGATTTGGGGCTGGGCAGGTGCAGAGGACCCTGGGGAGGAGGGAGAGGAGTGGGCAGAGGGTGGGGAGAACGCGCTGGCTGGGCCCGGCCTGGAGAGTGGGGCGGCCTGGAGTGCGGTTTCATCACTCACCACAGGGTCCCGTGATCCCATGGCCCCTCGGCCCACTTGGAGGGATGGCCAGAGGGGGCTGCATTTGGGCATCTCTAGGCCCAGGTGCAGGGTGGACCAAGCAGCCTCACAAGGCCCTCGTGCCCTTGAGCAGTGCAGCCAGCCCAGGTGCCCCGGTAGGGACGGGCCTGCAGCTTCACACGTGCATATCGACATGGTTAGGGCCCTGGGGTCCCCCAGCTTCTGGGGCCTGGCCAAGGGGGTGGGGACAGCTCCCACCCTGGAAGGTGGGGCTGGTGTGGACCCGGGCTCTGCCCCCGCAGATGTGGGCTCCCCCCGTGCCCCCCCACGGTCCCTGACCTTGGGAGGCCCTGTCCCTCCCGCGTGATTGGAGGAGCCAGCAGCACCCAGTGCTGACTCAGCACTCCCAGCGGGTGCCTGCTTGCTGGGTATGCAGAGGCCAGGGCGGCTTTCTCTTCTTCTCTTTTCCCTTTTCTGGAAAGGGTCCCTCTTTGCCCTGAGCCTCCCCTACCCAGAGGATGGCCAGGAGGCTAGGCACCCAGCTGGGATTAGCTGACTCCCGGGGCGGGGGGCCTGCAGAGGCCGCTTTCCAGAAGGTCCCGGCTGTGCTGCCGCATCCCAGCCCAGGCAGGGACGGGCTGAGAGCAGCTGACTCAGCGCTCCGGCTCGGCCCTCCCCCATCTCCGCTGGGCAGCGTGCCCGGGCATGGCGGAGCTGTGTCACACGGGGCCTCTGGCAGGGTAGCTGTGGCTCGAGGTGTGTGGCCCGCACTGCGCTTGGGGGTGGGGTGGCAGACTGCTGCGGTGGGCGGGCTGCAGCGTCCTGGGTCCTGCGAGGCCCGGAGAGGAGAGGCCCCCGTGCCTGTGCAGGGCCGCTCGGTGGTGGGCGTGGAGCAGCGTCCTCACCCACAGCACACGTGCCCTTGCCAGCCCCAGAAGCCTCCCTCCTGCAGCCCAGGTCTGGGGCAGGGCTCCACCTGCCTCCCTGACCTGGAGCTGGAGCTGGAGGTGGGGGCAGGGCCACACCCTGTCTGTCCTCAGCTTCGACAGCCATGGGAGCAGCCTGGAGCAGACGGGCTCTCGGGGCACAGGAGGGCAGGGCAGGATGTCGTGGGGCCTGCCTCGCTGTGCCCGCCGGTTTGTTGGCATACACCAGGAGCTGCCCCAGGTTAGGCAGGGCAGGGAGATGCCTGCTCTCTGGGAAGTGGGGATGGCAGGCTTTGGTCAGTAGACACGGCTTCTGTGCGTGGTCGTGGGTGTGGGGCAGACACCCTGAGGGACAGCTGAGCAGGCCCCGGAGTCCACGGAGGTCCCTGGGAAGGGTGGGAAGGTGAGGCTAGGTGACACTCTGTGTGGTCAGGGAGGAGTGTGTGGAGTCCCCTGTGCCTCGCTGCCCATTGCCCCCTCCGGTAACAGGTGGGTGTTCATCAAGCTCTCTCGATGTCAACACAGGCGGCTGAGAATTGTGTGAGTGTTCCCCCAGGGACAGTCATGTCCAGGTGTCAGTGACGGCGCAGGGAGAGGGTTCCACGCCCCTCAGCACCGGCCTGGGCCAGCGCGTGCCTTCACCCTCAGCCTGGGGGGTGGCCTTGGAGAGGTCCTGCTCAGGTCCGGGTGTGGGCGCCCCTCAGATGCCAGCGGTTAGCAGAGCTGTCTGTGCCCATGGGCGGCCCAGGGTGGCCCAGCTCTTGCCCTGGCCCAAGGGCGAAGAGACCTGGTACCTGCGAGGTACCAGGGGAAGGGCTGTGCGCCGAGAAGGGAGGACAGAGGAGCGGGGCCGGGGGACTGGTGTCTCTGCTGCAGACCGCGGCCCCCAGCCTTCCGAGCTCGCTCTTTCCCAGGGGAGGCCAAGCCCGGGCTTCGGCTGTGGAGCACCCGTGGTTCGAACTCGCCTCCCCTGCCAACCCTGGCTGACCTCAGGCTCCTCCCGTCCGTGAAGCCCAGCAGTCCATCCTGCCTTTGGAGCCTCCGCATGCCCACGATGGTATCCACCTTAAGGTGCCCTGCGAGCCCTGCCACCCAGGCCCCAGGGTGTCTGTGCCGATGCCCATGGCGTCGCCCTGGGGCAGGGGCTCCTCCCCACAGCACGTGCAGCTCTGTGCTCTCCACCTCCCTGAAAAGCACGGTGCTCTGCACCGCGCTTCTGCCCCACTCAGGCCCGCGGACCGGGGGCTGTACTGCTCTCGACCCAGGGAGGGACTCCTGGGGCTCTGCACCCTCCTGCCCAGGGCAGGGCAGCCCTCGACAGCACAGCCCGGGTGTGAGTGTGAGTTCACCGTTTGCGGCCACACCGCAGTGCCGGGGACCTGAATTATTCTTGTGTGTTCCATGTGGGCCGCCACGAGAGCCATTTCCTGGTCCCTGCGGTGCGAAAGGCTCTCAGTGCACACAGTGGCCCTCCACGCCTCTGCCAGGCGGGCCTTCCAGAGTGTTCTGAGCTGCCTTCAGGTCCCTGACCTGGTGCTCTCCTCCCACCTGCTACGGGGCATATGCCTGCAGGGCGGGCACGTGTGGCCCTGACACCCACCACGCTGGAGCCTGCGTTAGAGCTGCAGCCCGGTGCCCAAGCCTGCCCAGAGCACGGTCTGCCGTCTCCACTGCCGGCACGTGCGGCACCTTTGACTTTCCCAGACTTCGGTCAAAGGCCACTCTGGGCTGAGCAGCACGAAGCTCGCTCTGCTGCACGGGGAGGAGCTCCCAGGTGCCCCGGCTGCGGCCAGCCTCTGGAGCCAGCGCAGCCACAGCCTGGCCGCGTTTCCTCCAGGCAGGAGCTGCAGAGAGGGGCCTGGGCTGGCCGGGCCCACGTAGGTGGTGAACCTGGATGGCTGTGGGATACAGTTCCTTGTGGCCAGGCCTCGGGGTGACAGAGGTAGCACTCCTGCTTCATCCTGTCCCTTCTGCCCAGGTCCAGAGGGACTTTTCTCAGGGGCAGAGCCCAGGCCCTGCCCAGGGGCAGATCTGATGACCCTGGTCCAGAGCAGCAAGGACGTCAGGTACCCCGGCCCGCTCCTGGGTCTTGTCCTCAGGGACACGTCCTGCTGGCCACTGTCTCCAATGTCTGTAGAAGGCCACCAGACCTGTGCCCTGAGCCTCCCGGTCAGTGGGCAGCTGTTGAAGTGTGAACGGCCCGGTGTCCCTGGGGCCTGGCACCTGGCAGGCCTTTCTGATCGACTTGTCCAGGATAGCCCAAGGTCTCTGTGAGCTGCTCTCACAGAACACCCCCTCCAGAAGTGCCCCCGGGAAGGCGCTTACCTTGCATTGAGTGACAGCTATCTGGGAGACACAGCGCCACCGCTGAGGCCCAAGAAGTCCAGCACGGTCTCGCCTGGTGTCTCGTGCTGCAAAGCCTTTCCCGCAGGTCTGGAGGGTGAGTGCCCAGTCTCACCTGTGTCCTGCAGAGGGCTGTGGCCGTGCCCACCCGGCCTAGCTTGGCAGGGCTCTGCAACCCTCCTGGGAGGGGCTGAGTCACTGCAGCCCCGCCCTCAGCCTTCTCTGGAGCAGGAGGGAGCAGCTGCTTAACAGCTGCAGGAATGTAAGAGGGAAATTTAGGACAAAAGAGGCAGAAGATTAGAGCACCCAGTGTGAGCGGAGGGGAGGCTTAGAGACCGAAACGTCCTGCCCTAATTCCGGAGCAGAGGGCGTCACGGGTTCTGCAGTCCTGACAGGCACCGAAATATTGAGGCGGTGTTCTTCCGCGAGCGGGACCCAGACTCGCCTATTGAGAGGCCTGCAAGCATTCCTACCCCTGGAGCGCCAGCCTCACCCCAGAGGACAGGAGCCCGCCCTGGGCTGAGCCAGCCGGCCCAGGGCACGGCAGGGTGTGTCCCGTGGGCCACTGTCCCCAGGGTTGGTCTGTAAGTCACCAGACCTCTTAGAGCCGTGAGAGGGCCTGGGCTGAGCCCTGCGGGCTTCAGTTCTTTCCACCAAGACTGGAGGTGCCTGCCACAGCCCATGGGGAGCCTGTGCCCGGCCAGGGTGCCCGCCACTCCTGTGTCCCAGCACCCTCGGCTTGACTGATGCCACTCCCCGCCCGCTGCCCCTCAGTGCCCCGCGTGCGCCGTCACTCTCTGTGCTCGCTGTGGGGCACGCGCTCATTGGAGCCAGGGTGAGGCAGCACTCCCGGAGGACGGCACGCCGCAGTCCCTTCCTCCACTCTTGGGACTTCGGGCACATGTGGACCCCATGTGTCTGTTTTTTAAGTTTCCAGGCCCAGAACTCACAGCATGCAGTTGGCCGTTTGGGACCCAGCTGCCTGAACCACCGCGCCACCGTCTGGCCCTGCCCTTTTACTTTTTATTAACTTATTCTCGCTTTGAGAGAGCGTGCGAGAGGGAGGGACGGAATACGCGACAGTCCCCTAGCCTTCAGCTCCTCGGGGTTTTGGCGTCTGGGCACGTGCCCAAGCATGCTTTCAGGCTGAGAGTGGGATCCGAGTTCGTGGTCACTAAGCAGCGTCCGGCCTTGCAGGGCGCTGTGTCAGCGCCCGTGGCACCCTTGAAGATGGCACAGCACGCAGCGTCCAAGTGGGCGTCTTCACCGTGCCTCAGTGCACAGTGGGCAGCTCGGCACGCTCAGGCCGTGGCACAGGGCCTGGCTCCACAGTCACCCCGCGCTCACTGCCTGCCCGCCCCGACATCCACCCTTCCACCCTGGGCGCCTGCTCCAGGCCTCCTCCGGGGGAGCCTACAGGCCTTGTCTTTCTGTGACCGGCCACGGGCCTCAGCACGAGGTCCCCAAGGTCCAGCCGTGCTGTCGCAAGCGTCAGGATCTCCCGTTTCCGGCTGGTAGATGCCCACGCCACGCAAACACCACTTGCCTATCAGCTCACTGTGGACACCCGTGAGGTGGGGACTGCCTTCGGCTCTTGTGACTGCCGCGGGCACATGGTGTGCGAGCACCTTTCGAAGCCCACTTAGCAGCGGTCAGCCAGGGCTCACGCTGGCCCTGGCAGCTTTAAATACGTGCCAGGTGCACGCACGTGTGCCCGGATCCTGATGGGGTGGGGAACTGGAGGACAGAGGCTCGCAGTGTGATTGGGCTCTGTGGGCGAGGGGGTGCTTCTCTCTCTCTCTCTCGCACACATGTCCACTCTGGCATTAAAAAAAGACCTGCTTCTGATTCTCCTGGTGCAGGCGCACAGCGGGAGTGCTGCGTCGTGTGGCTATTCTCATTTCCCCTGGCCCACCATCCCTCTTCCACCGTGGCCGCCCTGCCCCACATGCCCTGCGCCCAGGGCCCTGCGCCCCACCCCTCACCTGTGCAGTCCTCGGCGACGCCCCTCGCACCCCGCTGTGCCACTCTCAGTGCAGCTCTGCTCTAGCACGGCAGCCCGGCAGTCTGTCCCGTGGGCCGGGTGACCTCTGCAGGCCCTCTAGACTGGCTGCACTCTGGGCTTCCTCTAGGGAGCGTATGGAGGCCCCTTCAGCACTGCCTCTCTCCTTTTTATTTATTTATTTTTAATAATTATTTTACTTTATTTATTCATTCATTTTTAAAAATTTGACCAGAGAGAGACAGGTTGAGATTGAAAGAGAGAGGAAGTGAGAAAGCGACTGGCCCTCTCCTCATCTGGGGTGGGGGCCCCAACAAGGAGGGGCCTGGTGCTGTGGCAGCTGGCTGGGGAGGTCGGCCCCCAGGCCTGAGTGGGAGTCAGATGTCTAAGCCCCTGCAGGGAGAGGTGTCCCCAGCAGAGGAACCACCCACCATGCAAAGGCCCTGCAGCACTGGTCCCAGGGAGAGTGTGGGTGGGCGGAGGGAGGACCCAGGCTGCCAATGGTTAGAGGCCAGCAGTTCAGGTGTGCGGGACAGTCACTGAGCCCAGAGGGACAGAGTGAGGCTCTGGCCAGGCGAGCTCCATCTGCTGCCCCCTCCCTCCACCTCGACGCCAAGGACACCTGGCACTCAGTCTATAGGACATGTACCTGGCTCTTCCTTCAGGACACGGCATTTAAGAGCCCCTCAGGGCCAGTGGGTGGCGTAGTGGTTAAGGCACTGAGCTCCCACATGGCTGACTGCAGTTCGAGTCCTGGACCCGGGGGCTTGAGGATCACACCGGGCACATGTGTGTGCATGCCCAGGGGGAGAATGGAGGAGAGGGGACTGAGGCATGGTCATCCCCCTCCCTGCTGGCTGATTTCTCGCTTTCCCTCTCACTGTCTCTGTTTCCTGCGAAAGCACGTGCCCTATAGCAGAAACATAAAAAGAGAAAACAAAACAAAAACTCAAAAAAAAAAAAAGAGGTCTTACGGCCCACTCACCGCAGGGGCATGGCTGACCTGGGGGAGGCCTGGGGGCTGCAGTCCTGGGAGTCTGCTGCCAGCCTTACTGCAGGACAGGGGTCTCAGGTCAAGCAGCTGGTCCCTCCCGGTGTGGAAGAGGCCTGCCGTGGGCAACAGGCGCCTGGCAGGCAGAGCAGGCGCCGTGAGGGCCGGCATGCCTGGCTGAGTAGGGCCCCGTCGGTGTTCCCTGAAAAGAGCCACTGGACCCGTGGTGCCCTGGCATCCCAGGGCTGCGGAGGAGCCTGTCCGGCCTACCCCCAGCAGGATGGGGTCCTCAGAGAGCCCGAGGGCTGACTGGGGGCCCACGTCGGGCCTGAGCTGAAGGAGGATGTCCTGGCAGTAGGTGACGCCCAGGGCACAGCCCAACCTCGGGAGCCGGGGGAAGGCAGGCCCTCAGAGTGACAAGCAGCCCAGCCTCCCGCTGCCCCGTAGATGCGGGGCACTCAGAGGCCAGGCGAGGGCAGGCCGCACTGGGCTTGGTCTCGTGAACACTCAGCCCTCAGTCAGGGTGGCCTCTCCAGGAGGGCTGCTTCGGGCTGGGACTCCACTGGGGCTGCCGGGCCTGACACCGAGCTGGAGGGTGGCGTGGGCCCTGGGTGGGACCCAGTGAGACCCCGCCTGGTGTCCCAGCCATTCTGGCCACCAGCTGCCCTAGCCTCCCGCAGTGGCCACGGCCCAGGCTCCCCTATAGGGCTCTGCAGGCAGCACCCAGAGGGCCTGGCCGCCCACCTCAGGACAGCTGCAGGGTCGGGCTGCTGGCTGTGAGAAGTGGCAGTGGCTTCAGTCTTAACTGTAGGCTGGAGGGCCCGGCTTCTACGGCTTCTATGGCTTCTACTGCAAGTGTGAGGCAGACGCCTGAGGTCTCCACCCCTGCCCGGGGCCGCGAGGCCCAGTGAGGCCCAGCTCAAGTCCCGACCTTGAAGTGGCGGCCCAGCTGCTCACCACTGCACCGTCTGGCTGGCACCGAACACCCAGGGTCTCACCGGAGCCTCGATCAGGGGCGAAGACGCCCTCGCGCCGGCATATGGCTGCAGGTCCCCAGGAAGGGACAGAGCCGGGACCCACAGCAGGGGGCTAGTGAGGCCCGGTCACCGCACAGGCAGGGCTGGAGCATGCCTGGGCCACGAGCTGGGGCCAGATGCGAAAACCGTTTTCCACCCAAGGTGCGGTGGCCGTGCCGACTGGGCGTGTGCTAAACCTGGTGGGCCGTGGCCCCGGAGGTGTCGATTCTGCCACATGACCTTCACCGCGACTGAGAATAAGAAAGAGCCCTCTGCCCCTGCCTCCCCGGGGCAGGTCTCACCCTGCTGCCTGCTAGGCCCTCGGTGGGGGATAGTTGGGCTGGACAGAGCCAGTCTGAGGGCGGAGGGTGGCCAGGTCCGTAACAGAGCCCGCCCCAGCTCTGCCCCGGCATGCTGCTGGCTCCCCTGGGCGCAGGGGTTTCCACTAGGGCCATTTACGATCAGCCGGGCCACCACGTTCCTGCCAGGCCCCAGTATTGGCTCCTGCTCTGCTAGGAAAACTCACAGGCTGCTCCCGTGAGGGTGGGACTGGGAGGCGGCACTTCCAGAGAGATTGGGTCCCGGGTCGGACGGTCTCTTGCCCCGGCAGGCAGACTGCTCTCCAGCAAGGGAGAGGCCGTGAGCACCGGCCACCTCACCAAAGGCCTCCCTGCACCCTCTCCTCTGTACCGACAGCGAGGTTAAAGGGCGGGCGGGGGCCGTGCAGGAACCGTCACTCTCCTGGCTGTGGGTGCCCAGGTTCCGTCTAGGAGGCCCTGGGGGTCCCCACCTGCTGCTCTTCCTGCTGACCTGGGCTTCCTGTGAAGGGGGTTGCAGCCCTGGCCAGCACCCCTCTGCAGCCTCGGAGAACAGGGTGGAGGCAGACAGAGCCTGAGGCTGCCACTCTTGGTGCCAGGTGCCCCGGGCAATGAGAAGACGGCTAGAAGGAGGGCCTGCACTAGCAGGCAGGGCACGGAGCAGGGTGGTCATGGGCTGGAGAAGCCCGTGAGCCTCCTTCGCTCGGGAGGGCTGAGGGTGGTCTCAAGAGCTAGGATGTCTGGGCAGATGCGGAGGATTGGAGCAAGCCTGCAAGACGCCAGAGTGGCTGGGGGTGTGCGCTGGAGCCAGGGTGGGGGGCTTGTGCTGGGAGCCATGGAAGGTTCTGTGTGGGGAGGGGCGTGCAGTCTGGTGTGCTGACTGCCTAGGGCGGAGGCAGACAGGACACGGTGGACCAGCAGGCAGCTGCCACCAGGGCCCCGAGGAGGCGGGTGGCCCAGAGCTGTCCGCGCGGGGGACTGGGTAGGTGGTGTGAGACTGGGCTGGGTGCTATCACCTACGTGGCTGCAGCACCACCTGGAGGGCCACCAAAGGCTTCCGCTATCCAGGAGGACAGGCATGTGACCAGGCCAACAGGCCGGCTCTCCACCCAGCTCCCAAGGGCACCCAGGGCCCTCCCAGAGGCCCAGTTCTGTGCCCGACGGCCTGCAGACTTCTCTGTGACACACTCGGGATAGGGGGATGATCTAGGGGCCACGGAACATCTGCCCAGAGCCCAGGCAGGGCCCCCTGAACTGCGGACCTATCTCAGAGCTGCTGCAGTGGGTGCGAGCCAGATCTCTGCAGGAGACCGTGGCTGCAGTCCGCCCTCAGCAGGCCGACCTTCACAGCCACGTCCAGGCGGTAGTCAGCTGGACACACAGGGAGGGGCCTGGGTTCTACGCCGGAGCCCGAGCACTCGGGGAGGGTGTGTGCCCGGGACCCAGGTCAGCAGGGACTGAGCGCAGAGTGGCCTGAGGACCCTGTGGGCGAGCCTGTCTCTGTCATGGACAAAATAAATAAAGGAGAAAGAAATGAAAAGACCCATAAGGGTGGAACGCAGGGAAGGAGCCCCGTGCGGCCGCGCCTGGGCTCCAGCTCCCTGCGGAGTCTGGAGGAGAGCCACGTGGAAGTGGCTCCGCGGTAACGGGGTGAGCAGGGCTCCCTGGGTTGAGGAGGGAAGCGGGGCACCTGCACACGCTCAGACGTGTGGGGCCTGGGGTCAGGAGCCTCGCAGTGCTTGCATCCCAAGTGCACACCTGTGGGTTGGCGTGCACGCGCGTGTGCACACAGGAAGTGCCCCACACTCCAGCCGCTGTGGGAAACAGGCTTCTGGGCTCCTATTGGCTTTTAAAAGACCTTCGCTATTTCCCAATCGCCTTCAGTAAAGCAGAGTTTCTTTAAGACCTAGAAAACGGGAGTGCTGTGTGCCTTCGCGTCCGCGACAGTAACAGTAATGCTGGCCCGCCAGCAGGACTGTGTTCGAGCTTCTCCACCCTCACCCCATCTAGAACCTCCGGCCCAACCCCCTCCCACCCCCGTGTGCGCTCAGCGACCCAGACCTGTCCCTAGGGCCTAGCAGGTGGGTTCTTGTGGCTGTGCCCAGAGTTGGAAGCAGCTAGAGGAGTCTGGGCGCCCCCACCCAAGGGACCTTAACTGGAGCTTAGGAGCCAGCTCAGAGCCTCCCACTGACACTGCGCTGAGCGGGGGCGCACTGCATGGCTGCTGCCCGTCCCCATGCCTTTGCATGACCTCACAGGTCAGGCCCATGGGGCTCTGTCCCCTCCGGGCGTGGGTGAGGCTGCGCCGGGAGGTGTAGGTTCTGAGAGCCGACCCAGACTCCCTTTGGGCCTCCCCAGTCTTCCCCCACCCACAGCGCCGGCGTGGGGGTGTTTCCTGGACGCAGAGCTAAACTGAGAACCTAAAGTTGGGGTCAAAGCTCAGTCTCTGACCAAGGCAGGGATCTGGCTCGAGGGTGGGGTGAGGGGTGCTTGGTCAGGACAGCTGGTCACTGTCCTTGGAATGACCTTGGCTAGCTGTGTCCAGAGGCCTGGGCCCAGGCCTCTGAGCCGCAACCCAGAGCATCTCTGGGAGGGTGTGGGGTCTTGTTCTTCAGGAACCCCTCTCCTCCCCTCACTGGGCAGTGCTGCCCCATCTTCCTGCCAGGGCCCTCCCAGTTGTGGGAGGTGGGGTGGCTCTTACCCCTCAGCATCACTGCAGCCTGGTTTGAGCCCAGTTTGGGGGCAGGGTGGTGAGAGGGAGGTTTCCGGACGCTTTCTGGTTCCTGGCCGGGTTTGTTTCCGTGCACTTGTTTTAAAACAGTGCCTCCCACAAGAGGACGGCGTCTGACAATGGGAGCCCCGGGCCCCAGTGCGCCTGGATCACTCCAGGCCTGAATGCAGGCCACGTCCAGGCAGCGAACTGTTCCCAGGCCTCAAGCTGGAGGCGCTGCACACGTCGGGTTCGGGTTCGCCCCAGGGCGCTCCTGCATCCTCTTTCAGAGACTGGCCTGGCGTCCTGGTGGCCTCAGCGCACCCTGCAGCCCGCAGCCTGCAGGGTGCCAGCGCGGCCGCCGCGGGGAGGGGGCGCTCTAGGGCTTAGCGAGCCGGGGTGGGGGGGGGGACGGGGGTCGGCGCCCCAGGTCTTTCCTGGCCGGGCCACCTTGTCCAGCCCCCACCCGGTGCCCGGCGTAGGGTCGGACACCAGGAGCTCGGAAGGCGGGGGGCGAGGAGCTGCCGCCCCGGCTCCGCTCTCCCGGCTCGGGACCCTCCGGCCGCACCCAGAGCCCCCCGCCCGGCTCCGAGGTGCCCCCTCCCCACGCCCGGCTCCCTCGCCCACGGCCGGCCCCGGGCGCCCACCTGGCGACGAGTGCGCGCGCGCGCGCGGCCGGCGCGCTGTCCCTTTAAACGGCCCGCGGGCGCCTCCCCCGCCGCCGCCCCGCCCCCGCCACGGTGCGGCCGCCGGTGCTGGGCGAGGTCGGAGAAAGTCCATGGGCGCCGGAGCGCGGGGACGCCGGAGCACTTCCTGCCGCGGGCGGCGCGCCGCAGCTGCCCAGGCCGGACCGGGCCGGGCGCCCGCAGGTACCGCCAACTTGGCGCGCCGCGCCGTGACGCCGCCGGGCGGGGTGGGCCCGGCCCGCACTTCCCGCAAACTCCGCGGCGCCGGCCGCCCAACTTGGCGCGGGCCGGCCGCCCTGCCGCAGTGCCCGCCCCGACGCCGTGGGGTGCGGCCGAGGCCGCCGCGTCCGCGCAGGAGGTGGCCGGGCCGGGCTGGGGGGCTCGCGGCGGAGGCGCCCCTGGCCGGGACTCGGGGCAGCGCGCTCCGGGGGACGGGGTCCCCCCTCCCCGGGACCCGGCCGCCCGAGCCCTGCCCTGGGGAGGGGGAGCCGTGCGCGACGGTGCCGGGAGGAGGGGACGCAGACACGCCCCTCGCGGGCCGGGGTCGGGGGCCGCCTCTGCTCGGCGCCTGCCCAGCGCCCTGCGTGGCTGCCTCGCCGCCAGGTGGGCCGGCCGGGCCGTCCCTGCCTCTGCCCTCCCGTTAGCAGACCCTAACCTGGGGATGCACTGGGGCGGCAGCGGACGGGACCCCAGCCTTTTCTGCCAGAAACTCAGGTGAGCCCAGCCTGCCGTCCGCCCTGCGGCCAGGGCGGCTGCGGGGGGGAGCCCGAGGCCTTCGCACCTGATCTCCTGGTTCTCCTGTGGACAGGGGTCCCGGGTCGGAGGGAGAGCCCGGCGCGCCCTGGGAAGCCTGGCCCAGGGCTGCAATGGGCTGCCCTCCGCTCTGGGGGCCTTTACACCTGCGGATTCGCCGCCTGTCGCCCGCCGTCCCCACTCGTCCTCTCCCTCCTCCATTGGGGCCTTGGGACTGGAGCGCTGGGCCAGGCGGTGGTCGGGGTCTTTCTAGGGGCATTTCTAGACCTGGTGGGCACCCGGCGGTGGCTACTGTTCAGCTGGGCCCAACGTGTGGTGAAGGCATGGGGGCCCGGGGCTCAGCGCAGCTGTCCGCAGAGCTGGCCCTTCTGGGCTCCCTGTGCCCTCAGTGCCCACCACCCCACCAGCCAGCCTGGCCCATGCCACTCCCCTCTTTTCCCCTCCCCACCCCTTCTCTTCTCTCTGGCTCTCCAGTTTGGCCAGATGATGAGACCACGAGGCCCCGCCTCCCCGCCCTTGGAGGCTGTGCGCTCCACCTGCAGCCAGGGACAGGCCGGGCCTGGACAGCCTCCCCGCTGGCCACCCTGCCACCTCCCTCAGCACTGTGTTTCTTCCCCTTCCACCCCCAGCCCGTCGTCCCCTGCTAGGAGGTCCTGCTGGGCGCCCCTGAGATGTGTGAGGAGGCAGGCCAAGGAGGAGCCCCTTTCCTTCCCTGAGGAGCCTGAGCCCGCTGGCTCGCAGAAAGTGGAACAAGATAGCGCTTGTTACCTCCCGGTGGCCAGAGCCCCGGGCGGGCTGTCTGAAGCTGTGCCCTGCTGGGTGCCGTGCAGCCTTGTGGGGTGCCCGGCCATGCCTGCTGGGGAGGGGTCTCCAGTTCCGTAGGCCAGGCTGCCGAAGGGTGAGGGGCACGCAGGTGGTTCCCACAGAGCCCCTCAGCCCCTGCGTGTTTTCCAGCCACAGCGTGAGCCTGCGACGCTCTGGCATGAAGAGCACGGATGTCCCGGCTGGCACGCAGGGGCCTGGCTGGCCTGGCTCCTCTGCCTGTAGGGTCCTGGTCTGCGTCAGGGCTGGGGGCGGGTCATGCTGGGGCCTTCCCTGGCACCACCCAGGGCTCAATACTTGGGGGCAGGACTGTGGTGCTGTCCTCTCAGGGTGCCACTTGTCCCAAGGTCTGTGCCCCCGGCCTGCGCCGCCCTGAACACGCAGGGCCGAGCCCCACTCCCAGCCCTGTGACCTGGCAGGGGCCAGTTCCTCTAGGACCCTCCCGTCTCTGAGGCTGCCCCCTCCTCCTGCAAGGCTGCACGTGAGGGTGAGAGTGGCGGTGGCACCCACACCCCGCGTCGGTGGGTTAGCCTGTGTGCTGGGAGGTGCAGGCGTGGCGGGCCAGAGCTGGGTCCTCGCTGAGCCCTGGGAGCCCGTGTCCACGCAGCTGCATCCCCGTGCCCCAGAGCGCTCAGGGAACCGGGCCTCATACAGACCCGCGCCCCAGAGCACTCAGGGAACCGGGCCTCGTACAGACCCGCGCCCCAGAGCGCTCAGGGAACCGGGCCTCGTACAGACCCGCGCCCCAGAGCGCTCAGGGAACCGGGCCTCGTACAGACCCGTGCCCCAGAGCGCTCAGGGAACCGGGCCTCGTACAGACCCGCGCCCCAGAGCACTCAGGGAACCGGGCCTCGTACAGACCCTGCGTCTGCACACTCAGAAACTCAGCCGTGGCGGGCAGGACCCCTGAGCACAGCTCCCTGCTCCGCCTCCCGCTGTGACTCTCAGGGAGAGGGAGGCCTGGACACTGGCTCCTGTGGCGGGGTCTGGGGTTGGGCTTCCAGGCCTGTCCTCTGAAGACGGAGCACAAGCCAGTGTCGTGAAGGTGGTGGTGGGGTCTTTCCGGGGGGGAGGCAGGTGGGCTCCGGTGAGTGGGGCTGCCCGGAGCTGAGTTTGTGACGCCTGCTTGGGTCTGGGCCCAACGAGGGGTGTCAGGCATCTTTAGGGCTCCCGTTGGGACTTCTTACCCAGTTCCTGCCAGTCTGCCTGCCTGGAGGGCTGCCGGGTTCTGGGGTGCCTTCTCCCAGCACCTCGTCATTCTCCCCCACCCCCAGCCTCGGTCCTCCCCAGTGGGGGCTTCCAAGTGTGGGGACCTTGGCCCGTGCCTCTCCATTTCACCCCAGTTCAGAGGGCGGGTAGCCCCCTCTGTGCCACCCCTTTTTTTCCCTTTGGCCTGTCCAGAGTCCCCCAGTGTCCTGGCTGGAGGGGCCTGGCCCCCTGGGGCTGTGGTGCAGGGGATGGGGTCAGGGCGGCCAGGCCGAGGGGCTGCCTCACTCACCTTTGCCTTCCTCTCGGGACAGGGACCCTGGCGGGCTCTAGCTTTTAATTTTTTTTTTTTTTTTTTTTAGTAAATCCTTGCTCTTACCAGGCCTGGCTCTGGATGAGATCATTTGCAAAATATGCTTCCCGGCTGGCCGGGGCTCCCTCAGCGTGTCACCTGCAGCTGCTCCTTCCCGGAGCCCTGGAGCTTCCTCAGCTGTGGCATCGTCTTGGGCTCCCAGTCCTAGGCTATGTGCCCTTGGGCGAGTAGTCCACCCTCCCTGAGCCCACCCTGCCGCTCAGTCGTGCTGGAGCGCCCGCCCAGGCCTCCAAGCTGGCCTGGCCTATGGGCTGGTGGGAGAGCCGAGGCCCGGGCCCAGCGAGGGGCGCATGGCCCTTTAAGGGTGAGCTGCTTCCCAGTCCCAGCGCCTGGAGGGTGAGGCCCATTTTCTCTAGCCTTGTTCTCAGGCCCCTGGGGAGGACCAGAGGCTGGCTCTGGGTCTCTAACGGAACCTCCCTCCCCTTCAGTGCTGGGTCCCGGCACCTAGGAGGCTGTGCCGCGAGGGCGGGCCTCGCGCCCTGCCTGGCTCCTGCTCTGTGCCGGGAGGCTGGCAGGGTGGGGGCGGGGAGCAGGAGGCCCGAAAGTGCCCATATATAGTCACTGGGCTGAGCAGCGGCCGGGGCCACAGAGCGCTCCCGGCCTGGCCCTGGGGAACGGGCAGTCTGGGGAGCGGCCGGACTGTGCACACCAGCAGTGCAGTAGGGTCAGGCCTGAAAGAATGTTTGTTGATTGAAAATAAAAATTTCCTGGGCCTTCCACAGTCAGGGTCAAATGTCCTTCAGGTCCACATCTTTGACCCCAGAGGCAGTACCAAGTGGCTGCGCCCCTGGCCAGAGTCACCTGGGCCCTCACAGTGGCATTAGGGGCGGGGCCCTCCTTGGTACGGGAGAGGGGGTGACGTTCCAGATGTCCTCTCTCTGCCCACCAGGGGCTGCTGCCCTGTCAGCTGGTGTTTCTGGAGTGGTGCCTGCTGCCTCCCTCCCGGGCATGGCCCAGGTCAGGATGGGGCGGGGCTTCCCGGGGACCCCTGGGTGGTCTTGGAGGGAGTCTGTCCCCTCCTGGCCTTTGCTGCCAGGACATGCCTGGGCCCCACCCTCACCCCCAGGGACCAGGGCTCTGCCTGCAGCCGCCCCCCCCTACCCAGCCCCGGCCTCCCTGCCTGCTTTTGTCTGTTGAAAATTACAATGTTAACACAGTTTTGCTCATTTAATTTCGTTCCATCGCGTCCTGAGCGCCTTTGTTAAATTTTGTATATTGATGCTTTTTGTTGTTGTCAGCAGTTTCCCTCCTTTTTTGGGATATAAAGCCATTAGGGTGAGAGGAGATTAAAAAGATACATTACAATTAAAATGTTAATGAAATCTGCGTCATACAACTTTTGAAACCCTTTAGGCATTAATCTTGCCTGTATCACGTCCATTAACTTTGGCTATTCTTATTCCACACTGACCCCTGCTGAGAGATTTGTGCTATAATTGGATTTTTTTCTTAATAAAAAAGGAAAAAAGCTTTTAAGAAAATAGAGGTTGAGTGGTGGGCCCTGGCTTCTAAGTGAAGGGAAAAGAAAGTAGAAGCATGGGCTTCTCCGTGCTGGCGTGGGCTCTCCTGGGCCCGTGGGTTTCTCCGTGCTGGCATGGGCTCTCCTGGGCCCGTGGGCTCTCCTGGGCCCGTGGGCTTCTCCGTCCTGGCGCGGGCCCTCCCCGGCCCGGCTTCTCCGTGCTGACATGGGCTCTCCCGGGCCCGTGGGCTTCTCCGTGCTGACATGGGCCCTCCCCGGCCCGTGGGCTTCTCCGTGCTGACATGGGCCCTCCCCGGCCCGTGGGCTTCTCCGTGCTGACATGGGCTCTCCCGGGCCCGTGGGCTTCTCCGTGCTGACATGGGCTCTCCCGGGCCCGTGGGCTTCTCCGTGCTGACATGGGCTCTCCCGGGCCCGTGGGCTTCTCCGTGCTGACATGGGCTCTCCCGGGCCCGTGGGCTTCTCCGTGCTGACATGGGCTCTCCCGGGCCCGTGGGCTTCTCCGTGCTGGCGCGGGCCCTCCCCGGCCCGTGGGCTTCTCCGTGCTGACATGGGCTCTCCCGGGCCCGTGGGCTTCTCCGTGCTGGCGTGGGCCCTCCCCGGCCCTGGGCTTGGCTGTAAGACCGGACCTGCCAAGAGTTCCCGGGAAGGAGAGTGCAGTGGCCTGAGGGCCTGGAAGGCTCTGGGAGAACAGAGGCACCCCCGGGGTAAGGCCCAGGCACTGGGGGGCGCCAGCAGCTGCCCTCAGCCAGGCTGGGGGCAGCACTGGGGGTCCCAGTGGCCAGCCTAAAGCGTTTGGGTCTCCGGAGCTGGAAGTCAGGCATCAGTGGCCCCGGAGTCAACCCCAGTCCCCTTCCAAGACCGCCAGCAGGTGCGGGCACTCGGTTGTCCTGAGATCTTGACCTGGGCAGTGAGCTGGGGTGGGCACAGTGGCCTGGGCTGCGGTCGCGTGGCCAGGCGGTGCTGCAGCCGCAGCCATCCTGCAGGAGGCCGTCTGGTGGTGGCAGTGGGGCTGCAGCAGACAGATTTCATGTCTGTGTGTTTTTGCAACACCTTTCTATAAAGGGAAACATAATTTAAAATATGATTACTTAGTGTTGTAACAGCCGCCTCAGCCCCACGCACGGAGATCATTATCAGAGATGATATTAACTTGCAAAGAATATTATGCAAATCGCCTCTGGCTGGGGAGCCTCCCCGGCAGCAGGTCCCCCGGGCGCCCACAGGTGCAGCTGAGCCTGGCTCTGCTCTTCTGTCCACTTGGCCTTCCATGCCCAGGCCTCGCCCCTCGCTGTGGCAGAGGCCTGGGGATGGCACAGCAGGGCTGAACTGATGGCTCGCAGCGTCCAGGCCTGTCACCGGGCCACACGCTTTTGCTGGGTGTTAACCAAACCCTGTGCCACCCTGCACCTCCCTGCGCCTAGGTGACCGCGGACCATGATGCCTCCCAGCAGGCTGGGCGCTGACCTCAGCCATGGTCACTGTGACGAGGTGGCAGCCCGCTAAGCCTGAGCTTTGGAAAGGGGCAGGCGCACGTGTGAAGGTGGCTGTCTGGCTGAGGACTGTCCCCCACGTTGGCCCTCCAGCTAGTCCTGCTGGGGCCTTGCTGTCCCAGTCCCTCCCAGTCGCTCTGCCTCACTTTGACAGGGTCGCACAGAGCAAGTTTGGGTGGGTGTGCGTAAGGTCTTAGACTTGGAGTCCAGAGAGACTGACACCAGTGGGCTGCTCACGGGCCGTCCCTGTCACAGCCCAAGCTTCTCAGGAAAAGCAGGTGGCCTGGAAGAGGGCAGGGGTTTCTTTGCACACACGTGGGCGGCGGGCAGGAGGGAAGGGCTGGCGGGTACCCTGGGGCGTGTGGGATGGTCGGGCAGTGCATCAGCCCTGGCACTCTGTAACAGCGCCGGAGTGGGGGCAAAGCTGGACATCCGCCTCATTGCCTGGAGGCTGGAGTCCATGGTCGAGGTGTCTGTGGGGCAGATTCCTCTGGAGGCCATGAGGGAGACCGCCCTGGGCTTGCAGAAGCATCGCTCCAGCCTGCTTCCGTGGTCACGCGGCATCTTCCTGTGTGTGTCTGTGTCCAGATTTCTCCTCGTTGCTTTGCTTTCAGAGAGAGGCAGATAGGGATTCCAGCATGGCCCATCCCAGTCTCAGCCAGCCCAGACGGCTGTGTCCACCCGGCGTGTCCAGGGAGGGTCTGGGATGCGAACCCAAGACCCTCCCCTGTGGCCCCTCATTACTTCTTCCCTACCGCCAGAGCCATCTTCCTCCCCCTTTTTTCCTAGTTGCCAGAAGGTGTGTGTCTTCAGAGAGACAAACGGAGCACCCGCAGTGGGGTGTGGCCGCGCCGCAGTCCCGCCTCCTCTGCTTCCTGCCGGGATCTGGGGCACGCACGTGAGCCACTGTGCTTTTCAAGTTGCTGGAGCTGGGCTCAGACCACGTTGGCCATGTGGGATCCAGGCCCTGTAAGTGCCGAACTGTGGGGCCAGCCCCCCTTCTACAAAGGACACTAGTCCTCGGGCGTAGCCCACCCTGGGTCCAGAAGGCTCTATCTCGTTTCGAGATCCTCAGCTGACACGTCTGCAGAAACCTACCCACAAAGGAGGTCACATCATGAGATGGACATTAGACTTTGGGGGACACCATTTAACCTAATACTGGGGCAGGAGACCTTGGGGACCTGGACAGGGAGGGGGCTGTCCCTGCCTGTCTAGCAGGTGGGCGGAGAGACAGAGGAGTGGTCCGAGCGTGGACAGATGTCCTGGGCAGACACATGGCTGGCCAGCGCAGGTCGGGGTGTCCAGAAAGACTTGGTTTGCAGGCACAAAGCCAGGAAGGGGCGTGGGGTGGAAATGGGCCGCCCAGAGGAGGCTTTCCTGAGCGTCAGCTGTGTGTAGTTACGTAAGAGCGGGGACAGGAGAGGCAGGTCTGTGTTAATTATCGTAACCCAGTTTAGTCGGTGAGTCTGTCACATGAAGTGGCCTGGAAATGAGCGGCATGTGGCCACAGTGCAGCCAGCGGCCGGCTGGGCATGGGACTGGTCAGCTTAGCACAGACGGGCCATGGTTTCCAGGCTGGTGGCTGTAGGAGAAGCTGAGGGATGTGATGTCTCTGGGTTCTGGGCCAGCACCACCTCGGGGAAGCCAGGCCATGGGGGACCGGGAGGCGTAAACGCCAGCCTGGGTGCTGTGGGGGCCACTCGCAGCTTCCCTGGGTGGAGGGCAGAGGGGTGCTGGCAAGGGGCAGGGCTTCCCTACACCTGTCCTGAAGTGAAGAGCCTCAGCCTTTCTGGGAGGGTAAGGGCCCCGTCAACTCGTGTGGCCTGAGACAGGACCAGGGCTGCAGCCCACGCCTGCACCGTGGTCACCGGTCAGCCCGCTAACCACGGGGTGGGTCGTGGCCCGTACCAACCCAGGCCCACCCTGCATGGCCTGAGGAGCTGCTGGGGTCCACCTCCCAGTGCCATAGAGTCTTTTTAGAAAACTTATTTAGTTAGTTAATTTAGGTTTTGCCATAGTGTGTGCACTTGCTAGAGAGAGATGAGAGGGACAGTGAGAAAGCACCCAGGGGCTGGCCACACCGCAGTCCCTTCTCCTCCATTCTCCTCTCAGGCACGCATGCACTGGAGTGAGTTTCAAGCCTCCAGGTCTGGGACTTGAACTGAAGTCAGCCATGTGGGTATCTAGCGCCCTAAGCACCATGCTGCCTGCAGGCCTTCTTATTTTACATTTGTAAAAGCTTCTTGGTTAATCCCACGTAAACTTACCGTAACCCTCAACGCACGCTGCCAGCCCGCACTGTGCTCACAGCCGTCCGGGGACATCAGTGCATTCGTGCCGTTGTCCCTCTTCCCAGACAGGCTCTGCCCTGCAGGTGCCACTCCAGGCCCTCTCCAGACCCCTGCTCTGCTCGCCTCTGGGTCTGCTGACCCTCGGCCCTCACCCAGCGGACTCCTGCAGGGCTACCCTCTTGTGACCAGCTTCTTTCCCTCGGCCAACGTGCCCACTCAGGAGGGTGTGCAAGGGCTCCTTTCCTTCCTGAGGCCGAGTGGCACCCGCTGAGTGGTGCCCACGTATGGCCGTCACTGTCCACGGACCCTTGGGCTGCCGTGAGCATGGGTGTGCAAGTGTCTGTATCGTGTCTTTGGGCTCCTTCAGCCCAGAGCGTCCTGTGGCCTTTCCCCAACTTCGTGCCCTGACTCGGGCTCAGGTGGGTCTGTGCTAACCTGTGAGCACGCCTGGTGGGTGTTGAGGTGGGCATCAGCACCACAGCTGAAGACGGGCTGGTGCCAGTCACTGGGCATCTGTCTGGCCCTGGTCAGCTGGCTTTGGCTCTGCCCAGGGCCTGCCTGCTGATGTGGGAGTAGTCATGCAGGACCCCGTGTGTCTGGGAAGACCCGGGTCTTTCAAGGCAGGTCTCACCCCAGCCAGAAGCAGCCATGCTTCGAGGCGTCCAGAGCTGGTGCTGAGGTGCCCGTGGCACAAAGCCTGAGCTGGGCAGGGCTGGTGTGTCCTCCGTGGACCCGTGGGCTGTGGGGGAAGCAGGAGACAGGGTGGCCTGAGTCCCACGCTCCTGCTCCCTCAGTGACAAGTGAGGAGAGAAGTGGGGGTTCAGGAGTGGGACAGCTCTCTAAGTCCCATTTTGTCATGTTCCCACCTCCCGACCCCGAAGCTGCCAGGGGCCCCAATGGTTCTTGGCTGACACTGAGCAGATCTGTCCTCCACCCAGTGGGTCCCAGGTCCCCTGAGAAGTGTGTGGTGGTGGGGGCCACTGAACCCAAGCACCACAGGCTGGGGGCTGGAGCTCGGGTGTGGGGGTTCGCCCTGCGGAGGCACCTGGGGAGGCTCCTTTGGCCTCCCCTGGAGCCCGGCGCCAGCCGGCTGGATGCCCCTGGGCTGTGTCTGCAACACTACAGTCTCTGCTGTGGCTGTCCGTGGCCTGTCCCTGGGGGTCGGGGTCCCCTTTCTTAGAGGACACCGGCCATTAGCTTTGGGGTCCCCGAAGTGGAGGGAGACCTCACCCTGACTCGCCTGGTCACCAGCTGCAGAGTCCAGTCTGGAGTCAGGCCCCGTCCTGAATGAGCTTTAGGAAGACACTGTTAGCCCAGCATGGGGCGAGGGCCAAGTTGCCCCCACTTCCTCGGTCCCTTCTCAGTGACCGTCTCCCCGAGCTGTGCACCCCAGGCTCGGGCTGTGTGAGTGATGACCAGGCACCCGCGGCAGGGAAGCAGCTCTCGCGACCCCGGACCCCCCATCCAGGCTCCTGGCACGCTCCCCTCTGCCTAGGGGCGCCTGCAGTCAGCCCCGGCTCACCGGGCAGGTGGGAAGGCCCGGGTTCTCCAGCGTAGGCCAGGAGAGTAGGGCAGAGCAGGCCGACTGTCGGAGCGGGGCGCCGCGTCATAACCTGACAGCGCCTTCCCTCTCACTCCAGACTCCGGCAGGATGCAGGCGGTCAGCATGACCCCGCGTCGTGCTGGCCCTGGGGACGGAAGCGGCCAGGAGGCGGTGCGGTGCCGATGGCACGCGGCGGGTGTGGTGCTCAGGGCCTGCTGGACTCCCAAGGGTGGGGTCTGGGCAGGGTCAGGCCTTGCCACGCCGGAAGAGGGGCGCCAGCAGGAGGGGCTGTCCCTGCGGGCTCCCGCAGCTCAGCAGCACTGGCCGGGCGCTGCAGCCCCCTGTGTCTTTATGGGTGAGGACCCTCCAGTTCAGGGCAGGCTGGCCTGTAGGTACCACTCAGACCCTCTGAGTCATCGGGAGGGGCAGCGAGTCTGGGTGTCCTGGAGGCCACGGAGCGGGCACCCTCTCAGAGCCGGCTGGAGGTGGGAGCAGGGGCCCTCCTCGAACTGAAGTCCCCAGTGGTCACAGTCATGCCTTGCTCTTGCAATGAGCTGGCCCAGAGCCCGGCAAGTCATACGAGGGCTGAGGGTCTTTGAGGGGAGTATGCCCCACAGAAGGAGGAGCTAAGGCCCAGAGCTCCGCCCGGGGTCAGAGTCAGCAGTCTGTCTGAGCGTCCGGGCCCGGCCATCTCCCCACCCGCTGATGTTTCTCTTGGTTCCGCAGGTGCCCGGGGTTTGGGATGCTGCCATGTGGGCAGTGGGTGGCCAAGGCTGCCTTCCCTGGCCCTGCCTTGCCCGGTTGTCTGGGCCAGGTGCCTTCCAGGTAGGTGGCCTCGGGCAGGGGTCCCTGGGTTGGGATGCCCTCGTGGGGCCAGGCCCCTCACCCATGGGAGCCCCTGCGAGGCTGTCCTAGCCAGGGCGGGGACGGCCCCTAGAGTACTCCGCGGAGGTGGGCCTGTGAGGCTGCGTCCTGCCCTGGGGCCTGAGGGCCTAGAGGTTTGGGGACTTCGAGGCTGCCTGCTGTCCCCGCAGTCCCAACCGTATATCCTTCCAGGTAACTTCCTGCTCCTAGGAGCGGCATGGGCAGGGGGGCGGCCTGAGTCTCCCATGGCGTTTCTGCTGCCCTGGAGAGCTCCCCGGCCGTGCGTGGGTGGGGGGCCCCGCCCAGGTGGCCTCAGCCTCGTGCTGCCCGTACTTGGAGGCCAAGAGGCCGTGTGGACCTGGACCTCCGCATCACCCTCAGTGGCCGTGGGGCTGCCCGTTGGCACAGGCACACGGCTGAGCGTGGGTGGACCTTGTGCTGTGGCAGCCGCCCTGAAACGGGAGGAGGCACCAGCTGCAGCAGCCCCGCGGGAGCCAATCCTCCTGCCCGGGGGGCCCCACCCGCGGGCACCGGGGCCTGGCTTTCCAAGGCCAGGGTGGGAGCAGACGTGTGAGCAGTTTCCGGCTCTGTCCTGGAACTGATCCGAGAGTTGTGCGCGCATTTTGTTAAAAAGCCATGATTGAAGTCGAATTAACATATTTACCTTCAGTGCTCCCACGGGAACATTAGGGAATCGGGAGGTGCAGCTGCAGTGTGCTGGTGACAGTGACAGTGACGGGGACATCTGCTCCTGTGGGGACATCACTCGCTCCTCCCCCACGACCTCTCTACTGCTCACAGCATCACCTGGACAAGGGCCAGGCCGGGTTGCGAGAGCCCTCGGTCCCGGGAGAGGCTGAGTGGAACCGGGTGCCGAGGCTGCTGGGGACAGCATTGGCCCTCCAGAGGCCTGGGCGGGTCTCTGGGTCTCTCTGTAGGTGCAGGTCTGACGGTTCTGGGCAGCAAGCAGCGACTCCTTCCTCCTGAGCCTCACCTTCTGTAAAATGGGGCGATGGTATTGCTCTGGAGCTTATTTTAAGGCTCAAATGGGAAACTGTGTGAGGGGCTGGCCCTTTAGGTCACTGAGGGGAGAGCCGAGTCACTTGGGGAACCCACCTCTGGGGTGCCCGGCTCCTGGAGAAGCCAGTTCCAGGTTAGAGCAGTGAGCGTTCTGGAATTCTGGACTCCGGCTTGCAGGAGAGGGTGGGGTGGGGCGGACTGCAGGGTGCCGGGAGGGAGGGTTCAGGGAGGCGCCTGCGGTGGAGGACTGGGGTCTCTGGGGTGCCCTGTCCAGCATCCTGTCCTCTGCTCCTGAGTAGCCGGGGGCAGGCCGGAGACGTGCACCCTGAACTACGAGGGCACCGCTGCTACCTGGTCACTGCTGTGCGTTCCTGTCCACCGTCCATCCACAGCCACGGCTGCCTTCCCGCCTCGCCGGCCTGCGGCCTGCAGCCCGCAGCCCACAGCCCAGGGTGCGGCCGAGACCCACAGGGCTGTTTGGACAGCCCGTGCCTGTGCGGCCCACCCCCACGGAAGGACTGCTCTCGAGTCCCCTGTAAACAAGGAGGCACGACATGGGGCGCTCCCTGGGTGAGAGGTGCCCCGGGGCTGCTCCTGCCCTGTCTGTGGTCATGGACTGCTGGGGCTGCCAGGGTGCTCCCCGTCTGTGTGCTCTGGGTCCCGCGCTCCGGGCTGGGAGCCCACCTGCCCGTCGGGGCCCCGGCAGCAGGCGGGTGTTCATCTCCTCGGGTTCCTTGCAGTCCCGGGTGACGCGCCCTGCCCTGCCTGCACACGCGTGCAGACCTCAGTGAGGCTCCCTCTGGGGAACTGGGAAGTGTGTGTCCAGGCCTTGTTCCGCCCAGGAGCTGCTTCCCGTGGTGGCTCCGTGATCTCAGTGGGCAAGATGGCCGCTTGCCTCTGGCACCCGTGCAGTCTCTGCCTCTCGGAGGGGTCTTCCCTGTCCCCTTCCATTTGTAGGTTTACCGTAGGGCGTGTTCAGGGGGAAGCGAGGTGAGCGTGCCATGCCATGCCCTGGCGGGTCTCGGGCACTCGCAAGCAGAGCCCAGCAAGTTCCAGGCTGCCCAGGTCGGGGACTGGACCAGCCGTGTGGGGTCTGGCCCCCAGCAGCCCGTCACACCTGTGCCAGGAGTTGGCCCCGGGTCCGAGCATTTGGTAACAGTTCTCAGGAATGGCTCTTCGAGATTAGACTCAGATGCAGGGTTTTTTTAAGTGCATTATTTCTTCCACACGTAAGAAAGACTCGGGGGGAGGGGCACCCCAGTAGGGGATTGGTGTGAGATCCACCCCAGCCAGCCTCTGGTCACGCGCTTCTGTGGTCCTGGCATGTTCGAGACGGTCTCTGAACTTGAAATTGCGACCTTCCCCTGTAGGTCAGCTGGGCAGGGCCCTGAGTTTCATGGCTGTACCGTCCTCCAGCCCAGACCCAGCCCTGGACCCGGCTTCACCATGTCTTCTCTGGCCGTCGGCCAGTGCTGCGGGCGCAGCCTCCCGCGCTGTCGGTCCCTGTGGGCTCTCTCTGGACTGTCTGTAGACACTTGGGCTTTGTGTCCCTCAGCCTGCCCTGACCCAGAGGGCGCGCTCACTGCTTCTGCAGACCCCAGCCTGGGTGTCCGAACCCGAGAAGGCGTGCCCGGGGTGTGGGTGAGGCGTCCTCTCCCCGGTGCTCTGTGTGGAGAGCCAGGCACGAGGGCTCTGCAGCACCCAGGCAGGCTTCCCGGAGGCATGTACCTGCCCAACCAGGGTGTCCCCAGCCCGCTGCCGACAGCCAGGCCCCCATGAACGCTGGCACAGAGGCCCTGGGTGGGTCATTTCCAAATTCCAAGACCTCGGAGCACGTCAACGGCGAGGTGCGGAGGGCGTGAGGGGGTCTGGGAGGGAGGGATGGCTTCTTCCCAGTGTTCAGGGTGACCAACCTCAGTCACATCCTCTTGCCCTGTCCCCATGGACTCTGGCCTTGTCCAGCAGCCCTGGAGACCCCGTGCCTCCTCCGTGGTGCCACCTGGCGGCTGTCTCAGTCCGGGCAGTGCATCGCGAGGTGTGGGGGGTCAGTGGGGCCTAGGCAGCTGCTCATCATGGCCGGGCCCACAGCTTCCAGAGAGCTGAGGCCACGGGGAAGGTCAGCGGGACCAAACTCACCTCTGTGGGTCACGTGATGGCGCCCTGAGGGCTCTGACCCACGTCCCCTGTCCTGGCTCCCTGTGCGTCCCTCCGGGCAGACGGCCAGCAGGACCCGGGGAGTGAAGGCACAGGGTCCTGAAGGGAAGGCAGAGGCCACCTTGCCGGCTGGGAGAGCAGAGCAGCCTTGTCCCCAGAGACTCCGTCCTTGACTCCGGCTTCGGGGTCCAAGCCCAGGGACCGCATGTAGTTTAAGGGACAGGATGCTATTCTAAACTGTCTTGGAAATCCGTGACGCCTGGCGAGGGACTTTCTGCTTCAGGAATGGAGAGGCTTTCATTCTTGTGAAGTGTACTTTTTCTGTGAGTGAGAGAGACAGAGAAGAAGAGAGACGACAGCCCCACTAGGGTGTTGAGGCCTCGGCCAGCCCGGTCACATGGGGGTGAGCCTGGCATCCTCAGCTGGTGTCCACACCGCCCGGGTCTGCTTCCGTCTGGTCATGCTGACCCCTGGGCACTCCAGCCCTCTGTTCGAAGCCAGCCCCGGGAGCCGCACTGCACGCAGCAGGTGCAGGTGTGCCCAGAACCCGAGGCTGGAGGGGCCGTGCGCGAGTGCTCCGTCGGGCTCTCCCCTGCCTCGCTCTCTCTTTCTGGTGTGCTCACGGGCCCTCTGCTGTTCCTGAACTCGGAGAGTCCAGCCACTACGTCTGCCCTCTCAGGGCTCCTCCCGTCCCCTCCTGCCCTTTAACCTCTGATGACTGCCAACCCGCCGCTGTGCCCCTCGGTGTGGTGCGTGCCAGCGTCTGGCCTCAGCCCCTCCTGACGGGGCATGTGCCTGTCCGTGGCCCGCGGTGTGGGGCGTGCGCCCTCCTGTGCCCTCCCGTGAACTGTCTCCTGGCTCTCGGCCCGTTCTCCGACGGCCGTCTGCATCTGCGGAGCGCTGAGGCCCGTGCGGCTGGGCGGCACCCTGGCCGAGCACGCTGGCCCGAGTGAGCTCCCGGTGCGGCTCTTCACCCTCTTTCCAGGGTCTTTGAGCAAAGGTGGGGTCTGGCTGGTCACAGTCGCCCTCTGTAACTTTCACGGGGGAGCCCCGCCTGCCTGGAGCCTGGGACGCCCCGTGTTTGCGCCCCGCTGCCCCAGAAGTGGGCCCGGGATCCGGTCCCTGTGAGCAGTGCGAGTTGGGGCTGAGGCCTGTCACCATTGCCGCGGGGGTACAGTGGCTTTGCACCGCCAGCCGCCAAGGCCTGTCCCCACTGTGTCCTGTGCAGAATCAGGCTGGCCCGGTGGTGCAGTGGTTAGGTGCTGTGCAGAGGAGACCCCGTCTCACCTTTGACCCCATGACTTCACACTGGGTGTGTGCACACGTGTGCCCAGGGTCCCGACGTGGCAGTCGGAGGGTTATAGTGTGACCAGGCCCTGCTGGGGGTGCTTTCTACCTCCCCATCCTTTCTGTCTCTGGAATGTAACAAATCAGCTGGGCATATTGTGGGGGTCCGTTCTGGGCTTCTCTGTCTGTCCCACGTTCCCCGTAGCGTCCAGCCCTGGTTACCAGGTTTGCACCCGGAAGGAGTCGGCCTCCCTCCTCTGGTGGATTCTGGTCCAAGCTGTTTTGCTGTTGCCATCCTGCTCCCTTTTCACATGAACATCTTCTGGCCTCTTTCTAGAATCAGAGAGGAGGTGTCGGGCCAGGAGAGCGCGTGCCCCCTTCACTCCGCGGGGACCGGGCCTCTCCGTTGCTTTCCATCTTGAGGTGTGTGCTGAGCAGTGTGTCGTTTTCATCACACGCATCCTGGACACGTCTCTGTGGACTCACACAAGGTACCGCCGCGTCGTGTGTGTGTGAGGGGCAGCCCGCACATGGCGGTGGCACAACGGTATCTGGTTTGTTTTTTTTTCCCAAGTGCACGTGTGCTCACCAGAAGGTGACAGGAGAGTGAGCCATCACGCCCAGGGGGGTGGCCATGCTGCAGTCTCTCTCCTCCGCCCTCTTCCCAGGGTCTCGTGCTCTCATGCACACGCGTCTGGCAGGATCTTCAAGCCACCAGGGGGGACTTGAATCGTGGTCAGCGTGTGGGAGTTCGGTGCCTTGACCAGCATGCCACCGGCTGGCCCAGGGTCGCGTTTTTAATGGTGGTAATTGCTACTCTCCAGACACACGGTTCTTTTGTATCTGCCGACATGACTCGCTGCAGGGCCATCAGAAAAGTGCTGGCACGGTTTTGCATACAAGAACACCACGACTCGTCCGGCGACCCAGTACTGGTTCTAGGAGGTTCTTGTCACTTCCGGGGGACCACCTGCGTCTGACAGTCATGACATCTGTCAGGAGGGCCAGCGTCAGTTCTCCTTGCCGATCTGTGTGCATTTCCTGTGCCGCTCCACTGGGTGGCGTCCCCAAGAGCGTGCCCAAGGCGTGCACCTGCTCCTGCCCGCCTGTGAGAAGGCCTCGGTGGGTGTTGTGTGGGTGCTCTCACGAAGGTGAGGAGAGCCGCGTCTGCTCGGATTTCTCCGGGAGCTCTGTCGGGAGGCTGTCGCGTGCTGCCATGGTGTCTGCAGCAGTCTGTCCCCATGGCCTTGCGTCTGCGTTAGCACTAATAAGAGGGTCACGCCGATTGGCCTTAAATACAGAACCAGCCCGGCTCCGGAGCGTCTCCCTGGTCGTGGGGCACAGCGCTTTCACCAGTGCCGGGTTCTGTTTCTCGTACCTCGTGACGGGGTTTGTGTCCCATCAGGGACACTGGTCTGAGATTTCTCTTTGGTACCATGGGTCTCGTTTGGTGCCAGAGTAACACTAGCTTCAGAAATGATTGGGGAGCGGCCTTCCTTCCGTTTTCGGGAAAAGGTTTTGCGTAAGTGGCGTTCATCCTCCCCTACATGTTTCTTAGGCTTCTCCGGGGAAGCTAGCTGGGCTCCGAGTCGTCTTTTCTGAGCATTTCGGAATGACAGATTCATCCCCCTCCATGACACGGCCACTCACGCGCTCGCTTCCGCCTGGGGGTTGCGGGAGGGTATCTCCCTCGCGGAGTTGGTGCGCTTCAGCTCCGCGTACGTCATGAAGCTGGCCTAGCGTGCCGTAGCGCCCTGTGCCACCCGCAGGTCTGCCCTGGTGGTTCACGCCGTGCTCTCGGCCCTTTCCTTTTCTAGGTGTCTGACCCGGGGCTTGGGTGAGGTTTGGGATTCCCGTTCTGATATCCGCGCCCGCCTGTTCCTCCCCCTCGCTGAGTGCTGGCTGCAGGTTGGACACATTGTGTGTGCTGTCTCATTCCATTGTTTCCTTCCTGTTTCCTGTGGCTTACAAAGAAACATGGTGTCTATTTGCTTTTAAAGTGTTTCTTTCATGAGTGGTGAGGAGAGTCAGACGGTCCCCAGGGTCTCAGCCCTGGGCCTCTGCAGAGCTTCCAGCCAGCTGGGCTTGCAGGGCGCAGGAGCCAGACCCGGGTCTCCCTGTGGCTCCCAGCATCCCGCAGCACACGTCACCCCGGTGCCACGCGGCTGAGCGAGAGCATTGCCTTTCGCTATGGTTTCTGGTTTGGTCCCATCGTGGTCAGAGAACACACTGTGGTTTCCAGGTTTGAAATTTCCTAAGATTTGTATTGGGTCAGGATGGTGTCTGTTGGGGTCTGTCTGGGTGTGACGCTGCTTTGGGAGTGTCTTGGAGATGGTGGCGAACACTGCTTGCTGCTGTGGCCGAGTTCCCCGTGTCTGCTCACGTCCACCCGGTGGTCCGGTCAGCTGCCGGGAGACAGCGCGAGGCCCCAGCTGGAGCCATGTGTCTTGCCCACTCAGTCCGCCAGCTTGTGCCCCACGCCTTCCGCAGTGCGCGGGGCTGGCCGCCGCGTCTCGGTGGGTTAACCCCGGGTCATGGCATGAAGCGGTAGTGTCCCTCTGTCTCCGAGATTCATTTGCTTTGCTCTGAAACCTGCTGCATTCTATGTAAATAAGGCCCCCCCTGCCTTCTTCTGGCTCTGTTTTAACGGGGTACCTTCTCCTGTCCTTTTCAACCTGTTTATATCAACAGAGTTGAATTGAGTTTCCTGTAGACTGCGTATATCAGGGTTATACTTTGTTATTTTTAAAATTTGTATTTGAAGAGCAAGAGAGACAGGTGCCTTCAGCAGCCTCACCCTGCACTCCCACCCCGCATTCCCAGGTCGCCAGGGCCATGGCCCTGCAGGCGTGCTGGCCAGCCCGGGTGGGGCCCTGGACTTCCCCGCGGCTTCCCGCATCACGGCGCTTGTGCCGTTGCTGTCCTGCCGCAGCGGGCGGGGCGTGGTGTAGGATCTACTCTAGCAAGATCTTTTTTTAAGTATTGTTTAATTGTAATTATTATATTGTTATTATTAATTATTTAAAATTTGACCAGAGAGAGCAAGAAAGAAAGACAAAGTAAGAAAGCAAGCCATCAGGTCTGGGACTCGAACTACAGTTGACCGTGTGGGAATCCAGCACCTTAACTACCACGCCACCTGTGAGCCCCCAGTCTGTCTTTTAAGCTGTGTATTTAGATTTATATCAAACAGAATTACCGATACATCAGGGCATAAGTTTGCCATTTTATTTTTTGATTCTGTTTGTTCTGCCTTTTGTCCCTCTTTCCCCTGACTTTCTGTAGACCACTTGAATCTAAGACACTTCGTTTTGATCATCTGTAGCATTTTCCTTTTTGAAGCAGCATCTGTAACTGAGGCATAACTCTCACACCGTACCCACCCTCGGCGCACACTCCCGTGGTCTGCAGTGCACTGAGTCGTGCAGCCGTCAGTCACTGTCAGAGCGTCTTCATCACTTAGAAAGAGCCCCCATCCTAGGGGACCAGCAGTTGGCGTCATGGCTATGTCGCTGGACTCCCATGTAGTCGACCACGGTTTGAGTCCCGGACCCAGTGGCTTAAACTAACTCCGGGCGCGTGTGTGTGTGCCCAAGATCCTGAGAGGAGAATGGAGGAGAAGGGATTGCGGCGTGGCCATCCCCCCGGGGGGGTGATTTCTTGCTTTTTGTCTCTCTATCTCTCTCTGTCTCTGTCTGGTGCGCACACGCCCTATAGCAAAAAACTCTCAATAAAAAAAGCACCCCTGCCCTTCAGCAGTCATTTTCGGTCCCTCCATCCCTTTTTAGCCTGTGCTGCTCCCAGCTCTCCGCATCCCCTAATCTTCCCACGTCTTGGTAAATGACTTGTTCTGGACAGTTCACATCAATGGACTCTAGCGTGTGGCTGTTTCCAGGCAGCAGAACGCCCCACAGCCCTGCCCGTCCCGGACGCGGGCCCTCCCTCTGCCCATGTGCCTCCACGGTGCGTGCTGCTCGTCTGCTAAGTAGGCACCTTGGTGCCAGCCAGGGACTCACAGGCTGGGGCAGGCAGCCCTCACCGTGCCCAGCAGCGGCCTCACGCATCAGAGAAGGATGCGGGGGTCTTGTTAGAGTTGTAGATTTTATTGTGGTGGTTTTTAAGCTCTTACCACTTCGACTCGTCCGAGTCAACGTCGCCGCGTGTGTAGGCGAGTGCAGAGGCCCTGTGCGGTCCCAGGTACCCGCCGGGGCCTCCGGAGCGGCCGTGCCAGGTGAGCTCTGACCATCGATGTTCTCCCTGACCCGTCCACTCTCCACCGGGTGGGCACCCGGTGACAGGCAGCCATGCCTCCCCTCGGCCGTGTCCTGGGATAGAGCTGCAGGGTCAGTGAGGAACTTCCGAGGAACTTCCAGGCTGTTTCCCACAAGCAGCTATGCCTTCTCACGCCCCACTGACATTTGTCATCTGTCCTTTTCAACTGATGTGTTTTTTGTTTTTGATTAGAATTTTGCTGTAGGCACATGCACTTGCTGGAGAGAGAGAGACTGAGAGACAGAAGGCAAGAAATCAAACCCCGGGGGGATGGCCACACTATGGTCCCTTTCTTCCACTCTCCTCTCGGGATCTTAGGTATGGACGCACGCGTGCTGGCATGAGTTTTAAGCCACCAGGTCCGGGACTGAAACAGAGACTACGTGGGAATCCAGCGACATAACCATTCCGCCATCTGCTGTCCGTAAATTTATGTCTGTACATTTTTTTCTTTCATGAGAATGAGAGACAGAGACAGAGACACGTGCATACCTCAGCGCTGTCAGCAGGAGTTTGTCCATGGCCTGCCCACCTGGCCAGCCAGCTCGGGTCACGGGCATGTGTACCTGGTGTGTGCGGGTCGGCCTGGGGACCAAACCCAGGTCTTCCCTCTGGGCCCAGCACTGCTCGGGCAGCGGTGCCCGTCTCCCGGAGCATAGCACCCAGAGGAGGGACGTGGCCTCTCCCTGGCGACTGACCGGGGGCTCTGTGTGTGCGTCCTCTGCGGTGTCTCACCTGCTGCTTCTCCCACTCTAAAACTGGGTGGTTTGTCTTTTTATCATTGAGTCATTGGGGCGCTTTATATATTCTAGATACGGGTGTGTATTGGCAGTCCAGCTGGCAGTTCTTTTTACTTGTTTATTAATTGTTTTCTTTATTCCTCAGAAAGCCAATGCACATGAGAGAGAGAGCTAGGCAGCAGCCACTCTGACCCCCTCCACCAGGACTCCAGGGTGCTGGGTCCTGGGCAGTCGTATCTGTGCCTGGCGTGTTTCAGGGAGACGCCCCTGGGGAGTTGAACTCTAGTTGTCATGTGGGACCCAGGAACTGTCCAGTCCACTGCCACTGAGCCGCAGAGCCAGCCCTAAATATGTTTTTTAAAGTTTCTTGTAGGGGCCATCATGTGGCACAGCGGTTAAGGCACTGGACTCTCACATGGCCACCTGAAGTTCAAGTCCTAGACCCAGTGGCTTGAAAATCACACTGGGCATATGCGTGACTGGAGAAGGGGTGGCAGGTGGCCACCCCTAGGGGTGATCTTTCGCTTTCCTCCTGTCTCTCCAGCGAGCACACGTGCCCTATGGCAAAAACCTGAGAGAGAGCTGTTTTCCAGGCCCGCCTTGAGCCCGCGTGAGCAGCTGGGACTGCAGGTGCGCACTGCGCCCAGGACACGTTGTTCGTGGACCCTCCACCCTCGGCTTGCTCTGCGTGTTCAGTGGCTCCGAGGGCCGAGTCCTCAGGCTCTCCTGTCCACAGGTTGTGGCGCCCGGACTGCTCCCGTCCCCTTCCAGTGGCGTGCCTTTTCCTTCCTTCTCCGGACGCCCTGGTCTCACCCGTGACACCGGGGAAGCGGGCAGTATCCGTGAAGATGCCCTCCGTCAGGTCCAGGAGCCTCCTCCGGCCCGCGTGCTGCTCCTGTGTGCTGCTCTGGGCTGGTTGGTGTCCGGACTGCGGGAACTCGGCTCTCGCAGAGAACTGCTTTCCGAGTGCATGGTTTCTCCGAGAAGGGTGTCCTCCTGCTGCCCCTTCACTGCTGCTTCACGGCAGGCTCGGCCTCTGTGTGTCCTGGGAACTCCGAGGACGCCAGCGTAGGAAGCTGCCTGTCCTCTCCCTGGCGAGGCCACTCCTCTCGAGGGTCCGGGACGTGGCCGGGCATCTCGTGGAGCGTGGCGTCCCAATGTGAGAGGCAGAGCCCAGAGAACCCAGCTGCCGCTGCTCCGGAGTGGGCGTGCAGGTACTCGCCCCGTCCCGGAGAGCCGCGTCCCTTCACAGAGGGCCTCAGGGCCGCAGGCTTGGCCGGCAGCAGGAGAGACCAGTCGAGAGAAGAAGGAAACAGCTAGGCCAGGGCCGTGATGGCCAGCGTCTGCTGCGACAGGGATAGCGGAAGGCCTGGGCTCGGGTCCGGGCCATGCACCCTAAGCTCTTGGATGCTGGGTCCCTGTAATGTCCTGTCAAAGGGCAAGTTTTGAAAAGTGCTGAAGTGCTGTGCCCTGCAGGCTTGGACCTCCAGGGAGGCCAGGGTTCAAGTTCTTGTCCAGTCCAAAGGCCAGGCACGGTGGCGTGTGCCTGCAATCCCAGTGACTCTGAGGGGGAGCCGGGGGCCGTCGAGGCCCTGTCTTTAGAGGTGAGAAGGGGCCGGCAGGCAGCGTGGTCGTTAAGGCGCTGGCCTCCGCGCGGCAGCTGCGGCTGAGGCCGGGCCTGGCAGCGTGCTTCCTTCCCGCCCTCCTCGCTCCCTCTCCGCGGTGAGTGCACGTGCCGTGCAGCACATGAGTAGTAATAGTAATAACGGACGCAGAGAACGAGACGCTGCTTCAGGGAAGGGGCCCGAGGCTGCGCAGTGAGCACGAGGGCTTCCCAGCTGCGCAGAGGGGAGCGGGCGGACGCAGCTCTGGCTCACGCCTGGGCGCCGAGGGGCCTCGTGAGTTCTCCGGGGTCTTGCCGGGAGGGACACCTGGCTAGCGTCTGCATGGCCAGACCCACAGTCCGCAGGCATCTCGGCTCCACGGAGAATCCCGTCTTCACTCTCCTGGACCAAAAGGACGCGTCCGTCACTGACAGCGCCCGGAAGCCGCCGGGCAGCCGGCAAGGCCGTTCTCTCCCTGGTTTATTTCCTGCCTTTAACGCTTTGTCGGAGGGCAGTGCCATCGCCAGAGACACGGGAAGGAGCTGCTCCTCTGTGAGGCGTGCGCCCTGTCGGTCTGGGCAGGACACCGCGGGCGCGCCATGTGGTTTTCAAGCTGCTGGTCTGGGGTTCCAACCGCGGTCGACATGTGGGATGACATTGCCTTAACCGGCCTGGCCGGTCCTGTCCCCAGTGCTTCTGTCGTTTTCTGGCAGCAGGCACCGCTGGAATCGGGAGCTGTGTCTCTGTGAGCCCGGGCAGCCCTCCGTGGGCCTTTTCTGACCGGTGGACATCCCTGGCCACGCGTGGCTGGGGTCTGGGCATCGAATGGGCTCTCCTGGGCCCTGGACTAGCCCAGCTGTCCTCGTTGGCATGCCACGTGCCCCCTGGTCTCCTGCAGGCCGAGCTCCCGTGACCCCTGTAGCCACGCCCCGATGAGAAGGGCCTGCACCAGGCCCCTGGGACGGGGCTCTTGGTCTGGAGGTGAGGGGTCGTCCTCTGGGGAACGTGTCTGGAGGTGGGCTGTGTGTGCTTGGGGACTGTTCCAAGGTGTCAGGGTGCCAGCTCACTGCAGTGGCGGCCTCGACTCCAACAGGTCGTGCGGTGTTCAGAGGAGATGGGACGGCAGGAGCTGGCCTGCCTGGCCTGTTCCCTCTCCCTGCCCTGGGCGGTCTGTTCCCTTCTGGACATGGGGCCCGCCCCTGCGACAGCCAGGACCAGCATCCTGGCTCAGGGTGGTGCCCATGTTCACACACCCCATCCCCGGGTGCTGGGTAGACACCCCCCACACACGCTCTGTCCTGGGGCCCAGTGTCTGGGCTGGCTGAAGGGGGGGTCTTCCAGTGCACAGAGGGGAGGTCGTGATAGAGGTCCGGGTGGCACCTGGACAGCTGGTGCTGGTGGGTACCTGTCCTCACAGCGGGGAGGGCTGGGCCCTGCAGGCTGGGCTGGCCAGGACCGCCCAGGGCTGTGAGGCACTCGGGCTCAGGGCCCACCTGCTGTGCCTTTGGCGCCTCGCCCCGAGGCCAGCTGCACCTATAAGCCCCAGCAGGGCTCAGTGTGCCCCAGCCTTGGTCAGGGGGACCCCAGCTTTGGAAGGCTCAGTTCCTAGAGGACCAGGCTCAGGCTTTTACCCCTAGCAGGGCGTTCGTGGGAGCCCTGGGCAGCCCTGTCGCCTGTTCCCCGGCCTCTAATATCTGGGTCCCCCCATGGTAAGGACCACTGGAAGCCTGGGCTGCACAGAGTTATGGCTCCCCTCCCAGGGCTGGGTCAGCAGCTAGACCAGGGAGCTGGTCCCAGCCCCGAGGGAGGCAGGGTGCTGTCGCGCAGTGCGGTGACCCTCTGGGTGGAGACAGGACGGTGAGTCCTGGTTCTGGCCCGAGAGAGTGGCACGTGCTGCCAGCCTGCACTGAGGGACCTCCCAGGCTGTCTCCACCGGGGTTTACCTTTTGTGGCCAGCCCGGCCCGCCCTGAGGCCCCTGGGGTCCCGAGCCAGGGCAGGCCCCTCCCCTGCACACACCCTAAGACTGCAAATGCACTCCGAGGAAGTCGGGCTTCTGCGGTCCCGCCCTCACCCTGGAGCCCACGACTGCGTGGCTCTCGTGGCCCAGGATTTTTCTGCATTACCCGTATTTCCTTTAATTTGTGGGATTTCTAGTAAATGGACTTAAAAATAGGTCTGGGCGTGCTGCCAGGGCAGGCGGGCAGCAGGCATCTCTGCACCACACTCTCCAGCCTCCGAGCAGGGCAGCCCCCTGCTGGGCTCGATCCTCCTGGTCCCCTGAGGTGGCCTGCCCAAGGGTCCCAGCAGTGGACAGGGTGTGGCTCCCCACTCCTACGCTGGAAGTCAGGTTAAGCCTTGGCTGCAGACCAGGGCTGGGGCTGGAGGTGGTACTGACCCCCGTGGGGTGCTGGGGGCCTATTGGAGGGGAGGGGAGGCTGGGATTCCCTGTGGGCTATGATGGAGGCCAGGCAGGCAGAAGGCCGGCAGGTTGGTCACCTGCCTGTGGCCCTCCCTGCAGCGGCAGGTCACCCCCGGGCTGTGCAGAGGACTGAGGCTGGACAGCGGCCAGGACGTGTGCTGCTGCCCACTGCCTCTGGGAAGAGCCCCTTCCGTGCGGTGTCGGGGACATCAGCACCCCTGACCCGCGTGTCTCCGCTCCGCCCACCCAAGTGCGAGACCACAAGGAGCACGCACGCTGCGCCCGGCCAGAGACCGCTGCTCCCGGCCGGCCCTCCTTGCTCTTCCTCTGGCGCAGGCCCCTGGGGGTCCTCAGGACCTGCTCAGGATGGTGGGAGGCCACTGAGTGCCACATGGCCCTTGTCCACTCTCTGGCCCTCAGGGCGTCCCCGTCCCAAGCAGAAGTGGCACCTCAGCGGGGCCCTGCCCTTGGGCTCACTGGGTTGCCGCTCCCCCAGGGGCTCTGATGCAGGCTCCCCGTCGGGCTGGCGGAGTCCCGGCCAAGCCTCCTGTTCCTGTCTGTGGCTGCAACGCACCTCCTGCAGGGGGGACAGTGGGCCCACAGTCCTCGCCAGGCGTCCAGCAGTGGTGGGGGGCTGGAGCCAGAGACGGTCCTGCCTGGGCCCAAGCCCCTCTGCTGGGATTGCTGCGGACTCAGGCCTCACCACTGCCTGGGGCGTTCAAATCCTTATAGAGAGCGAGAAAGGTGGGGCCCAGTTGGCGTGTCCAGAGGTGACCGCGCAGTGCCTAGGCCTGGGCGCTCCTGTCCCCGTGCCTGCTGTGTGGGCCTGCGGATGAGGTGCCGGGCGGGCAGGAACCCGACTTGATGCGGGGAGTGGGGAGAGGGCCAGGCTAGGAGGGGATGGCAGGTGTGCTGACGGCTCTGCTGGCTGACGGTGCTTCTGCTGTCAGGGCATGGCCTGGGCCCCTGCTGCTCAGCCCTAGGCAGAGGTGGCCCAGGGCCACCGGTCCCAGCAGCCACCTTGTCGGGCCCCAGAGGTGAGGCGAGTGTGCTGTGGCCCCAAGTCTGCGTCCCCGGCCCGGCTGGTCTGTACTCGGTCTGATCTCCATTAGCTGAAGCGTAATTAGACGTGTGGGGAGCTTTGTGTCGAACCTGCCTCCGACTATTTATGGCACAGTATGCAGATGAGAGCGCCATGAATATTAACGATGGGCATGCTGCAAAGTCACAGCCTTTAATGAGGTTGGCGACCCCGCGGGCCGCACGCACGTGCAGGACCAACTCCACGCCTGCAGCAGGGGTCAGGCTCAGGACCTGCCCCGGGGGTGCTGGGCAGGGGAGTGCTGCTGGGACAGGCAGGCTCAGGAGCGAGGTGAGGCGGGGAAGGGCCCGGCCTGGGGTGCAGCAGGCAGGACGTGTGGGGGTGGTGCGGCTTGCGCGTTAGTTATTAAGCTGCCCGGGGGAGACGCTCTTCAAGCTTCCGTTATTTAAATTACAAATATGGGTGAGGAAGCTCGTCGGCTCTTCTGAAAACACTGCTAACTCTCCGGGAACCTTCTGGAGCGTTCGCTCGCGGGGGAGCCACGCTCGCTCTGCCACTCTGGTGTGCTTGTAGGTGCTGGTTGGTCCGTTTTGCATCCTCACGCCGAAGTCCAAGCACCTGGAGTGAAGGTCAGAGATGGGAGTATCCGTGGCACACGGCTCCTGTCCGGGCGGAGGCTGGCAGAGAGCTCCGTGCACATGCTCATGGTCGCCGGGGCAGGGCCTCAGCTGGGTCAGGAGCCCTTAGACCGGGCCCTGGGCAGAGCCGGCCCCTTAGGCTAAGCGCTGCTGGGCGGCCCCCAGCCGCTCCCAGGCCTCATGGCCCTGGCTCTGGACCCTGGGCAGCTGTGGGCGGCCGCACCACCTGGACGCCCCTGGGCCTGTGTGAGACCCTGCCCAAGCTCGTGTCCCTGCCCCTCTCTGGGACCAGCACGGCGGCAGGGGAGACGTGCGGACTTCTGAACCCGCAGGCTCTGCCCGCTGCCCGCCCCATCGGAGAGGGAGCCCAGCTATGTCGGCAGGCGCACCCACAGCACCTCGCGCCCACACGGGCCAGGCCTGTGGTCTGACGGGAGGCCGCTGGCCGAACTGAGAGCACCGGCCTGTCAGCCTCGGTCCCTGCCACTCTGGCCGGGTGACGTGGTGGGCTGGGGACCCACCTGAGGCCGCCGTAAGGTGGGACCCCGGGGTCTCAGTTGCCTTGGGGTCTGCTGAGCAGCGTCCGTGCTCATCCCTCGGCTCTCGTCCCTGACCGAGGCAGCTCGGGACCCGGGTGCTGAGCAGCAGCAGGTCCAGGTCCTGCCCCCAGCCTCCCAGCTGCGAGGCCGTGCACAGCACCCGCTCTCTGCACCTCAGTTTCTGCACCTGGAGGGCTGGGGCTGGGGCTGGGAGCAGACTATCTGAGGACTGTGGACGGGGGCTTCTGGCAGCCGAGACCCTGCCCCAGAGCCCTCCTCTGCCTGCCCGGGTCCTCAGTGGCTGTCAAGGCCTTTGGCAGGGAGGACTTAGGGCCACCCAGCTCTCTTTATGGTGTCTCAGAAGTTCAATGCAAGGCCAGCAGGTGGTGTGGTGGTGAAGGCTCTGGACTCCCACATAGCCAACCATGGTTCAAGTCCTGAACCTGGCACCCTGAAAGTCATGTTGGGTATGTCTGTGCACATGTCCAAATCTCAGGAGAATGGAGGAGAAGGTATTGCTGTGTGGCCATCCCCCTGGGATGATTTTTCACTTTCCCTTTTGGCAAAAACCTAAAAAAAAAAAAAAAAGTTCAGTGCAAACTTCGGGTCAGACTGTCAGAACCGTGCCCTCCCTGGGCACACCCCAGCTGGCCGGGTAACCCGCAGGGCTGCCTCGTTGTACCCACGGAGGCCTGCGCTGCGGCGGGAGAGTGCGGGCCCACGGGGAGCTGCATCCCCTCGTGGTCATCTGGGTCCCTGACATGCTCCGGAGCTGCCCTGAGCTGCAGGCTGTCCCCCACCGCGAAGGGCAGAGTGCGGCAGCTGGTCTGGCTGCGGGCTGCAGGCTGTGGGGGTGGCCTCCCTAATGGGGGCTCTGGAAAGGGCGCTGCCCTCCCCACCCTGTGCATTTGCAGGCCCAGAGCCTCTTACTAGGTCAGTGACATTAATCCTGCGAAATAATTTTCCTTAATTGAATTCGTCCCGCCTCCTTCCCCCTTGCCGGCGGCGAGCCTGCAGCTGGGTGCACGCGCTTCCGGTTTGCTGCCCTCGCCTCAGCCTCAGGACGGCAGACCCTGGCGGGACCTCCAGGCCCAGAACTGTGGCGGGGCTAGGCTCTCGGGGAAGGGGGCCCTCCCATCAGCCAGCCCGCCTGTGTTGGGGTGCACTCGGTGGTCACACCGGCTGGAGCGCAGTGAGGCAGGCACTCGGTTCCCGGTGCCGGGAGCCGGCCTGCTGGGGCCCAGCGGGAGGTCCCGCCTGCAGCAGCCTGCGCAGGTGTCGTCACCTGAGGCGGCCTGGACTCGTAGGGTCTGCCCCAACAACCCCCCCACCCCTTCCTGTCCACTTGCAGGTCTGGGACGGAGCTCAGGGCAGGGCAGGCCTGGACCCTGCTACCTTGAGGACTGACTGCTGACCCCAGACCCCCCACATCTTACTGGAGTGGCCCTACCACCTCCGTGTGGTCTGGGCGGGTCCATTCTGAGGGTGCTAAGAGAGGTCGCAGCTCTGAGGGTGGCCTGAGGGTGACCAGGACAACCACCAGCTGCTCAGAACCTTCCAGCAGGTGGCCCCGAGCCTCACTGTGGAGGGGAGGGAAACTGCAGCTTCCCCTGGAGAAAGGGGTCTGGAACTGATCTCAGGAGCGAGAGGGCGGCTCCAGGACAGCCACCTCTGGGCCCAGGGACGTAGCTCGTCCTGCTTCCCTGCTGGGAGTGGAAGCCACGCCTTCGAGTCGCTCTCCCTCCTGAGGCCAGCTTTGTCTTGGCCCAGGTGAGGCTTGGAAGAAGGCAACCTCACACCCGCCCCCACCGCTCGGCCTGGGGTGGGTGGCAGCTTCTCCAGCGCAGGTGGCTTGAGGACAAGGCAGCAGAAGTGCCGGTTGTCTTCGGTCCCCAGGGACTGGGGTGGCCTCATCACTTTCTAAGGGAATAATGGTTCCTTCTCTGGGCGAGCTAGTCTGTCAGTCACCCACCTAGACAGCTCCCACCCAGGGCAGGTGAAGTCTGCCGCCCGCCCCTGCCCCGTCCCCGTCCCTGTCCCCGTCCCCGTCCCCGTCCTGTCCCCAGTGCAGCTCCAGGAGTAGCCAGGATTCCAACCTGGCCACAGGCCGCGCGCGGGCTGCTCTGGTGTGAGGGACAGGGCCCGAGAGCCTCATCCGCCCCCGGCTCTGCAGTAGTTCAGGCCGCTGGCCGGGCAGGAACCCTGGCTCGGGGGACCCCACATTGCCCACGGCTGAAGCCAGCAGCTCTCTGGGGTGCTCCGGCAGTGGCACTGGGGCCGTGAAGGGAGCTGTCCTGGGCCCTCTGCCCCTGCACCGTCTCCAGGAGGCGCTGCCCATTCTCATGGCCCTCTTTAGCCATGACCAGGCACAGAGCAGACCCGGCCTGCCCTGCCGAGCTTGTGAGGGGCACTCGGCAGACTTCCTGGAAGAAGAGGCAAAGCAAGGACCCGAGGATGCGGGTCCGTTCCCGGAGGCTGTGGCTGGCGGTGACAAGGCTGAGACCTGGTCTCCCGGCCCCACAGTAAGCACGTGTGGGCCATTTCTGGGGACACCCCACCCCAGTCCTTCTCCCACTTTGTTCCAAGAACTGTCTCAGCGCATGGAGGAAGCAGAAAGGACCGGGCCACGGGCACCTCTGGGGACCTCTGCTGTGCCACCAGGCAGCGTCCCTGCACCTGGGTCTCCTCCCACGATGCAGTGTGGTCCTGGGAAGTGGAGCCCACGGCACGTGAACGGAGGTGCCAGGTGGCTCGCTCTTTCCAGATAAGGGGAGGGACGCTGGGAGTGAGGGGCCTGTGTCACCTCACCTCCGCCAGCCAGCCTCTTATCTTCTGCCACCAGTGTTACTTGGTGGGTGGCCGTGGCTGCCTGGGCCCGAGGGAGGAGACCTGGCCATCCCTCGCCTCGCCCTTGGCCCTCAGGGGCGAAGCGGGCTCTTCCTAGCGGCCGCAGTGGGGGCTGCAGCAGAGGTTGGCCTCGGCGCAGTTTAGCAGGTGGTGCCAGGCTGGCTGCAGACACTGACCACTGCCCCTCCCCAGCGGAGGCCACTAGGGCCCCCTGGGCAGGGGGCATGTTGGGTTCCATCACTGAGCAAACAGCTGGGGAGCCGGGGTGCCCCGGGAGCACTGCCCTCTGCTGGCCAGGCCAGGGGCCAAGCTAGCCCTTCAGGGCTCCTGGTTGTGCAGCCGGAGTCAGTCTTTGCTTAAAGGGGGCTGGGGGGGCATGGGGGACGGGCTCTGGGCTGCCTCCTCCTCCCTCCCCTTTGCTGTCCCCCCTTCCCCTCCTCCCCTGGCTGCATTGGGCCCTCCCTTTCCAGGCCCCCCCATGGGCCAGATCCCCCCAGCGCCCCAGCCCTGGCCCAGGCGGAGTTCGTCAGCCGCAGACTGTTTGGAATAGTTTAGATGCTTTGACACCGGGCCGCTGGGTGGCAGGGCGCAGTTTACTGGGTAATTCATATGCAAAGCTGCGCTGTAAATCGCAGGCTGTCTCAGTTGCCGTGGCACCGCGAAGCGTTCCTGTACAGTACGGTATTTCTGCCATCTTTGTTTGCATTACAGTGAGTCATCAAAGTCTGTCTTGCACCAACACCCAGAGCCGCGCATTCCTCTGGCACCAACACGCCACTGTTTTCAAAGCCGGGCTGCGAGCTGGCATTTACTTCGACTCCCAAATCAAAGGCGGCTATTCATTCCCAGAGCCGCCTGGATGTTCGTCTGCATCCGGCCGCTTCATTGAGATGCTGAGCGCTGCCCGGGAGAGCCGGCCTGGGTGCAGCTGAGCTGCGGCCACGAGCCCAGCGCCCAGGCGCGCTGCCCTCCTCCCGCCGCCGCCGCCGCTGCCGCTGCCTCTGCCGCTGCTGCTCCTCCTCCTCCTCCTCCTCCTCCTCCTCCTCCTCCTCGCCGGCTCCTCGCGCCCTCCCCACCCCAGGGCTCCCGCTCCGTTTGCTGCATTCCCGGAGCAGCTGGTGACGGGCGGGCGGCGGTGTGCGGGGAGCTTGCCCTGCCAGGCTGAGCGGGCAGTGTCGGGCCGCCAGCCGCAGCAGCCAAAGGTAGGTGTCTCCCGCCACCAGTGGCCGGCCGGCAACTTCTCTGCTGCGGGGGCACTGCGGGCCTTGGTGCCCACCTGCTCAACTCCTGGCGCGGTGGCTCCGCCCTCCACCCGGCCACCGGCGCCTCTGCGGCCGCCTGCACTTTCCTCCCGCGGGACACAACGGCCCTTTGTGCGGCCCCGCAGAGTTGGGCCAGCGCCTTCCCGGCCGCCCCCGCCCCCCCTTGCCCAGTCAGCACCGGATAAACAGCGGCCGCCGGGCCCCAGCTCCCCGGCCCCTGGGACTCGAGACCCCTTCAGTACCTGCGCTGGGACTGAGCCAGCAGGGAGTGGACGGGAGGGAGGGCGCCGGCGAGTGGGGCTGCGCCCGGCCCCAGGTCTGCTCTGGCCTCTGGATGCAGCGTCCCTGGGCCCGGACTGGGGACTTGGGACCGGGGTCTGGCCGGAGCCTGCTGGGGAGTCCGAGCTGCCCCGGGAGGACAGAGGCGCGGAGCGGCCCGGCTGAGTTCTGCCAGTTTCCCCTCACTTCTCTCGTGCCCAGCCCCCTCCTCGCTGCCCTGGAGGCTCAGGCATCTCTGCAGGCCCCCCTCCCTGGGCCCCCTGCCAGGGGCTACTCAGAGAGAAACAAGGAGAACCAAACTAGGGACAGAGCAGCTCCCAAAACGCGCCTGCTCCCCGGGGGGCTCCCTGCAGGTGGGCAACGAACTTTTTTCCTGGGGAGAGGACTTTGCTGCGGGCCCCTGCCAGCCCAGCCCCTGCCCGCAGGCTGTAGCTTCAGGCCTCTATTCCTCGTCTTCTGTTGAGACGGGGCGTCTTGGGGCCCAGGGGGTAAAGCCTCCTGGGATGAGGGGTCTCCCTGGCAGGCAGTGCAGCCTGAGGTCTGGGCACATTCGTCTTTCAGCCACGGTCCCGCCTGGGATCCCCCGTCGAGGACCCATCCAGCGGGGGGCCTGTTCTCTGCCCTCGGCAGGTGGCTGCTGGCCGGGTCCTGGTCTAGCCGGGAACTAACCTCTCTGTCCCCCGCAGATGTGCCCCGTTCGGGTGGCCCCGCGCTGAGAGTCTGAGCCCGCCGGCGCCCGCCGCCATGTCCCAGATGCTGCACATCGAGATCCCCAACTTCGGGAGCACCGTGCTCGGCTGCCTGAACGAGCAGCGTCTGCTGGGGCTCTACTGCGATGTGTCCATCGTGGTCAAGGGCCAGGCCTTCAAGGCGCACCGGGCCGTGCTGGCCGCGAGCAGCCTCTACTTCCGCGACCTGTTCAGCGGCAACAGCAAGAGTGCATTCGAGCTGCCGGGCACCGTGCCGCCCGCCTGCTTCCAGCAGATCCTGTCCTTCTGCTACACGGGCAAGCTGACCATGGCCGCCAGCGAGCAGCTCGTGGTCATGTACACGGCCGGCTTCCTGCAGATCCAGCACATCGTGGAGCGTGGCACCGACCTCATGTTCAAGGTGAGCTCGCCCCGCTGCGACTCGCAGACCACCGCGCTCGAGGACGCCGGCTCCGAGCCCCAGAGTCCCTGCAACCAGCTGCAGCCAGCCACCGCCCCTTACGCCGTGTGCCCCTCGGTGCCCATCCCGCTGCTGACCCGTGTGAAGCATGAAGCCATGGAGCTGCCACCGGCTGCCGGCCCAGGCCTGGCCCCCAAGCGCCCACTGGAGACGGGGCCCCGGGACGGCATGGCAGCGGCAGCGGGAGCCGCAGTGGCGGCTGGCGTGGCCCCCCTGAAGCTGCCCCGGGTCTCTTACTACGGGGTGCCCAGCCTGGCCACCCTCATCCCCAGCATCCAGCAGGTGCCCTACCCCCAGGGGGAGCGGACCAGCCCGGGGGCCAGCAGCCTGCCCACCACCGACAGCCCCGTCTCGTACCACAACGAGGCGGACGAGGAGGACGACGAGGCCTACGACACCATGGTGGAGGACCAGTGCGGCCAGGTGTACATCAGGGCCGCGAGCGGCTATGCAGGTAACGCGCGGGCAGGTGCCACCTGGCTGGCACTCGCAGCCCGGGCGGGCCGTGCGGGGCCAGGATGCTCGGGGGCCTGGGGAGGGCACCGGCCGTGTCGGCCTGGCCCTGGGTGAGGCGAGACCGCGGGGTCGACTGGGGAGGCTCAGCGTGGCACTCGCCCCCTCGGGGTGTTGTCTTCCCATCTCGGAAGCACCTGGCACATGTCGGGGCGCAGCAGGCCGCTGCCTCGCCCTTTCACCTCAGCCTCTTCCTCACCCTGCCCTCCCCGAGTCCAGCCCTGTCATTGTACCCCCAAGCCCAGCCTGGGCCGGGCGCCCATGAGCCTGTGAGCTGAATGGGTGCCCGGGTTCTGGTCTGGCAAGCTGGGGGTGCTCCCTCTCGGGACCTGTAAGCCCTGGAGTCCCAGTCTGAGAAGCCAGCAGGGTCCGGGTCTGGGTCGCAGGCCTCACAGATGGTTCAGGGTTTGCCCCAGCCTGGGCTCAGTGTCCCTGGGGACCTGGGCTGGTCTGCATGCAGGTCTGAGGGGCAGTGTGGGGACATCTCCCCATCCCCCCACACAGACCCCTTTCCTGGTGGGACCCTCCCGGCTCCTTTCCCATCCACACGCACTCCTTCACCCCAGGCAAGGCGGGGGTGGGGAGGGGAGCTACAGGCCCCCACCATCCCGGGCTCCTGGGATGGCCCGCGCCCTGGGCTGCCCTAGAACTTGTTCCTCTGCTTCAACGCAATTGCCGGGCACCAGGTGCTGCAGGCCGCCAGGTCCCGGGCCGCCTAGAGCTGGGCTGGGAAGGTTTGTTTTCTTTCCGCGGAAGAGGCTGGACTCGTTCCTGGCACCGGAAGCAGCCGGCAAGCCCGAGCTGGGCTCCGGAGACAGAGACCTTGGGCCCCGTCGGCCCCAAGGATACCCAGGACTGCACACCAGGGCAGGGCCAGGACCTCGGGATCCTGCCCCTGCAGAGAGCACCTGGGAGGCCAGGGCAGGGCCAGACGCCACTGGGGAAGCTCCAAGACCCTTCTACCAGGAACCCCGAGGCTTCCTGTCGTGGTCACCGGGCAGACCCTGGTCAGCTGAGCATCTGTGAGTCCCTGGTGCCACCACTCTGGTCGGGCCCGGCGGCCCCAGTGCTCTGCAGAGGGGTCACAGAGCTGGGAGCCCCAGGCCTCCCTCCCTGTGCGGCATGACCGCAGGCCGGTGTGTCCAGGACAGAGAAGGGTGCTGGTGCCAGGGCAGCCTGACAGCGGGGCCAGCCCGGCCTCCCTTGCACTGGGACAGTGGTGTGAAAAGGCTGTGCAGCGTGTGCGGGGTGGGGTCAGGAGGCTGGAGCTCTCACTAGCCCCTGTGCTCAGATACCATGGGGTCCCCTGGGCTGAGGGCGAGGACCTCCCCAGGCAGTGGGTCTGGGTGCTGAGGGGTCCCAGCCAGGCCTATCCTCCCCCAGCTCCCCCAGCTGGTAGGCTGGGCGGGTGGCGGGTGGCGGGGCCGGCCTGCACTTCGGCTCCAGGTGCTGCAGGCCAGGTCCTCTGGACGTGGCTCCTCTCCTCGGCAAGCCCAGAAGTGGGGCAGGGAAGGGGGGGAGTGCAGTTTCTTGGTTAAAATCTAGGTTATTGGCAGTTGGAGCTGCCGGCACCAGGGCATGCTGGGGAGGGAGGCTGTGGGGCCCACCCCAGCCGGGCTGCCCCCAGTCGCTGGCTCCCTTTGCTCTCAGGGGGCACCCTCACACCCATTCGAGAGGCCGGCCGGCCTGCTGGCCCTTGCCTGGGCCTGCATGGAGCTGGGTAGGGCAGCCATCTTGAGACCGGCTGGGTCTGGACTGTTCCGTGGGAGCCCCTGCAATTCGCTGGCCTCAGTTTCTCTACTTATCAAGTGGAAGGTTGGCCTGAGGAGCCTTCAGGGCCAGCCCTGCCCACATGTGGCCGCGTGACCGTGTGGATGAGTGGGGCAGTCACCATGCCCACCCACTCTGTTGGAACCGGTCCCAGCCGGGCCTGTGTCCTGAGCCTCCTGTCTTAGAAACATGGACAGAGAACCTGCATGCCCCGTGCCCGGCCATCTCTGCTCCTCTCTCCTCCCTCCTCCCCTCCAGTGTCCAGCAGGTGGAGCTGCCTGAGAGGTGTCCAGCCCCATCAGGGTGCTTAGGTTCCAGTTTGAGGCTGGTGGGCGTGAAGCTGCCAGAATGCTGGGCGCAGGGTGCTCTGGTGTGGCCAGTCCAGAGCCCGCCCTCAGAGGCTGGCCCGGGCGCTGTCTGCTGCCCGCCCTGGCTTCTGGGCCTCGCTGGCCAGGCACCTGCCGCACCCCCAACGTCGAGGGCAACACAGGTGCAAGAGCAGTGGGGGCGGGAGCACTGAAGGGAGATGGGACGGGTCTGACCTGCAAGTGGTACAAGCACCCGGGACAGCGCCTGCCTGGCAGCTGGGGAGGCTCGCACGCTTGCACACCGGGGCAAGTTGAGAGGTGGACACGGCCATGTCAGGCCTGCCCCCAGGGTGGGAGACCAGTGCCAGTCACAGCCCCATTCTGGGCCTGGCAGTGGCCTCCTCTCCTCTCTGTCCTGCCTGGCCCCTCCTGTCTCCGGAGAGCGTGGCAGGGGCCGGGTCCCTCTGGGCTCAGCGGTGACTTTGGGAGTCAGGGGCCACCCTGGTCCAGGCAGTGCACCTGGGGATTGGCGAGGGCTGGCCACGCTTGGGGTCCGCCCCTGTAGTCCCCATTGCTGCATGACCCTTGGGCACACCTGGCCGCCCTGGTCTGAGTGGCAGGGGGACCCGAGCAGGTCTCTTTTATCCTGGTTGAGGCCGCAGTAGGGCACAGGGTCGGGGGATGGATGGAGCAGGCTAGTGGTGCAGGGCAAGGATGTGCGGGCAGAGTGCCACACGGGGGTCCATGTCTTCCTGGGCTCCCATCCTGTCCTCTGGGAGGGGTGGGGCAGCCAGGCAGAGCCCAGGCGGTGTCTGGCGGGAGGAGGCCCTCAGCCTGGCTGCCCCATCATGCCTCTGCAGGCCTTCCCCTGCAGGCCCAGCCCCTCCGGCAGCTGTTCAGGCAGAGCCGACAGATGTTGCTCTGTGGCACTGGGGACAAAGACACGCCTTGGTGTTTACACCAACCACGCGCTGGCTTGTTAACCCTTTCCCAGAACGGGTGAGTCTGGCCGTGGGCTGTGCCAGGCTGTGGCCCTTGCTCCCTCCTCCTGCCTCCTGGGGCCACTCAGGTCCCCGGGTCTGCCCACATCCCCCGGGCACTGCCCTGTGGGCTGGCACGTGCAGGGAGAAGCTGGGGCGGTCCAGACACTCCAAACACCTGGACATGGGGCACCTGCTGGTCAGGAGCCCGGGCCTGGCCGGGCAAAACACCTGGGCGGGCCCTGCTCTTGAGCAGGGGCTCCAGGCAGCATGGGCTGGGCAAGCAGGTGCCAGCCTGGGAGTGCCAGCAGGCCAAAGGCACTGCCCAGGCTGCCCGGGAGTCCTCGCCAGACCGCGTGGTCCCTGGCCCCCCGGCTCACTCGGGCGGGCAGGGGTGGGGCACTTCCCTGCGTGTCCAAGAGCTCCCGTGTCCGAGAACTCTGCTTTAACCCGTTGGGTGAGATACAGTTCAGCGTGAGGAAATACACCGGGGGTCCCCGGGCGTGAGCTGTGACCTCTCAGAGCTGGAAGACCGTCCAGCCCTGGCCCCCACATGCCACGAAGCCCTCCCCTCATTGCCTTGCATTTCAGAGTGAGTGCCCGTGGCCAGGTCTTCCAGCCGTGGGCCGTGCTCGCCTGGCATGCCCGGAGACGGCCCCCACGGTGCCTCGTTGCAGACGCCCTTCCAAGGGGTGGCGAGACCCGCCGGTAGTGCCAGTGCGAAGGTCACGTGCAGTCTTTGGAGGACGTTTGCCTTTCTCTGGGGCGGGCCACGAGGGTGTGACCTCTCGCTGCCACAGTCCCGGCGCTCCCGAGCCCCCGGCGCCCTCACCAGCCAGCACGGGCCCCGCCAGCTCTCCTTGCGGCCTGGCTGCAGTCCTGGCTCTCCATACTGATGTCTTCTGCCCGCCACGTTTCAGCGGCATTGCCCTGGTGGCCTCTCACGTGGACCCTCTTCCCCGTGTCGAACAACCATACTTCGCCAACTTCTCTTTCCTTTATTTATTTTTTCAAATTTGCCAGAGGGCACATGTACTTGCCAGAGAGAGAGACGGACAGAGAGGAGAAAGCGCCCTCTGATGAAGCCCGGCCGTGTCGCAGCCCTTCCTCCATTTCCCCGCCCTGTGGGGACTTCGGTCGCATGTGCAGCTCACGTCCAGCTCGAGTCCAAGCTGCCAGGGCACGTGGGACCTGCTGCCTTAACCCCCAGGCCATGGCCGGCCCGCCAAGCCTTCTTACTTTCACGGTGACATGTTTCTTCAGACCTTTCGCACGTTAACATAAAGGCTGAATTGTAGGAGTTCTCTCTCTCCCACGTGGCCAACTGCAGGGTTCGCGTCCCGGAACACACCAGGTGCATGTGAGGATAATGGAGGAGAAGGAGATTGTGGTGTGGCCATCCTCCTGGGGGGCATTTCTTGCTTTCTGTCCTGTGATGACAAAAAACAGTCAGACTCTAATTTGTGCGAGTCCCGTGTCAGTCACGTTGCCACGTCTGGTCCTCGTGCTCTCCGTGGTGTGTGTCGAGCACTGCAAGTTTTGAGCTGTGATGAAGACCAATCCCTGTGTTCACCTCCTGGCTGGGCTTCCTGTGGCTGCCCCGACGTCCCCTGGGTGGCCCTCTGGGCGTGTGCCGGGGGCGTCTGCCAGACCCTGCTGCTTGCGTGTTGTCTGTGCACTTCGGCTGAGGGCTCACTTGCGTGCGCTTCGTGCCGGGTTAGGGAAGGGGGAGGCTCGCTCTTTCCTGCAGTGGTGTCCTGGTGTCACAGCAGCTTCCCCCGACGCTTACCCTCAGCCCTGGAGAAGTGACAGGCTGTGCTGGCGGGGACACCGCAGGGTTCTCTCTGGCCCCTTGCACCCGTGTGTCTGCCGTCGGGTGACTGGCTGTTAGTAGGCCCCGGAGTCGGGCCATCCTCCTGGAGCTGTGGTTGCCGTTCTGGTGCTTTCTGTGGTTGGTGTCTGAGCACGAAGCCGCCGAATGTCAAAGGGCACGGAGGGAAGCAGACGGGGCGTCTCCCCCAGGGGCAGCCGAGGCCGCTGTGCCAGCTGCTGTGCCGGCACCGCGTCCCCTACTTGGCACGGCGGCTTGCGTGGCGCCGCGGGCCCTGCGTCTGTCTGTCACGTGGTTTTCTTGCCCAGGCTTATTTAATTTGGTCCTCAGTGAGCTGCTTTGTGTTTTTTTTTTAGAAAGAGACTTTTGCTATAGGGTGTGTGCTCTGGCCAGAGAGACAGAAAGCGAGCAGTCACCCGCCGGGGGATGGCCATGCGAGTCCCTCCCCTCCATTCTTCCCTCAGGATTTGGGGCAAGCATGCACACCCACTTGGTGTGAGTTTCAAGGATTCGAACTGCGGTCGGCCACGTGGGAGTCCAGCGACGTCACCGTTCCGCCATGTGCAGGCCCCTCTGTGTTGGGCCTCGTCTTCCCCCGCTCACTGTCCGTGGCAGGACCCACGCGGCCTGTCCTATGGCCTTGCCCCACGTACTTCTCGGTCCCGGTAGCTTTGGGAAGGTCCTCGGAATGTCCCGTGCGCGCCATCAGTGGCTTCTGAGCAGGACGGCTTCTCCGCTTCCTTCCCGGCCTGCACGCCTCGCTCCGGGGTGTCCGCTCCTGGGTGTCCGCTCCTGGGTGTCCGCTCCTGGGTGTCCGCTCCGGCTCAGACGGAGGCAGGGAGAGCGGACAGGGCCTCGCGCCGTTCTCCGGCCGGGATGCAGCCGTCTTCCGTCACGGGGTGTTACCAGGCAGCAGTGGCGTGCTGGGGAGGCAGCTGGATCCTGCATGGCAGCTCGTCCCAGACCTGGCAGTGGAAAAACGCACCGTCTGTGTGTGTGGGTGTGTGTGTGTGTGTGTGTGTGTGTGTGCACGCTCGGCGTGCCCAAGATCCTGAAGGGAGGGAGAAACGGAGAAGGGATGGCGGCACGGCCACCTCCCTTGGGGCGCTCCCTCTGTCTCTCCGGTGGGTGTGTGCCTGAGGGCAGATCTGGGGGAGCCGCGCGAGTCGGCTGTCGGCTTTGCAGTGCGGCCTGGCGAGGTGCTGCGTGGGCTGTCGTCCTGTCACCGCGGCGTCTGCCTTAGCTCCTCAGCTGTCCAACTACCCTGGCGTCCTTGGGAGGAGCCTCACTGGTCGTTGGGCACGGTACACAGGGTCTTCGAAGAGTTCACGGGGAGCGCGTGTTGTGGAAGCACCAGGGCCAGCAGTTGGTGTGGCGGTTAAGGCAGCTGGATCCCACATGGCTGAGTGTGCAGTTCGAGTCCTACGCCTGGTACCTTGAAAAGCATGCCAGGCACGTGTGCGTGTGTACCTGAAACCCTGACAGGAGAGTGGAGGAGGAGGGATTGTGGCATGGCCACCCCCCTCGGGGGTGCCTTTGCTCCCTCTCCAGCCAAGCACACATGCCCTATAGCAAAGAGAAAACTATGCATGGATTTCAAAAGAATGTTTGCACCAAAAAACTCGTCCTTCGACCTCGCTGTCCCAAGAATGTTCTGGAGCCCCTCTGCCTCTCCGTATCGCCGGGTTCAATTAGCTGAAGCTTTCTCAAGGCGTTCTGCATCGGTGCTTGTGAAGGTGCTCAATCTCGAGCTTTCCTGGAGTGTCGGTGTCCGTGTCCCGCTTTGGCACCGGGATCTGGCTAGTTCTAGTCCCAGTCCCTATAGTTTATGGAGTTTATTTAAACCTGATGTTACGTCTTTCTCAAATGTCTGATAGAACTGATTCGCCAGTGGAGCGACTTGGGCCTAGGCTTTGTTGCTGTTAACGGTGGAAGGGTTTTTCATTGCCAGTTTACTGTGACGGCCGGGATTATCGCCGGTTACGGTTCACTGTGACCTCCGACATCACTTTGGAGGTCGGGCTCTGCAGACCCCTCCATCTCGCCCAGACACGGCGGTCTGTGCCTCCATGCAGTGTGCGTGCCAAAGTCCCACATGGCTGTCAGTGCGCCCACCACGAGCTTCCAGCAAATGGCATGATGCTTACGTGGCAGGACTCCCATGTGGCTGACTGTGGCTTGAGTTCTGGACCGACTGGCAACTCGAAATTCACGCCAGAGACACATGCGTGTGTGCCCAAAATCCTGAGAGGAGAATGGAGGAGAAGGGATTGCGGCGCGGCCATCTCTTCTGTGGGGTGATTTCTTACTTTCTATCTGTCTCTGTCTCTCTGACGAGCGCATGTGCCCTTTAGCAAAAATACTCTCCAAAATAGGGAACCAGCAGTTAGCGTAATGGCTATGTCGCTGGACTCCCACGTAGTCGACCGCGGTTCGTGTCCCGGACCTGGTGGCTTAAAACTCACGCCGGGCGCATGTGCGTGCGTGCCCAAGATCCAGAGAGGAGAACGGAGGAGAAGGGATTGCGGCGTGGCCATCCCCCCTGGGGGGTAATTTCTCGCTTTCTGTCTCTATGTCTCTCTCTGTCTGTCTGGCGAGCGCACGCGCCCTATAGCGAAAAACCTCTCAAAAAAAAAAAAAAAAAATCTGCCTCATTGAGGTATAATTTATGTACAATGAAAGTTGAAAGTTTTCCTTGTACAATATATTGTCACTATTTTTGAAGGATATTTTTTGCTGGATACAGAGTGTCAATTATTTATTTGTTTTTAATAATTTTAAATTTTATTTGTTATTATTTTTTTGTTTTGCTATAGGACGTGTGTACTTACCAGAGAGAGAGAGAGGAAGTGAGAAAGCAAGCTGCCAGGCCCAGGACTCAAACTGCAGTCGGCCATGTTGGTATCTAGCACCTTAACTAGCACGCCACCTGCCGGCTTGATTATCATTTTGTACTTCCTGACCTCGAAGACCTGGAAACATGCGGGCGCACGTGTGTGAGTGCTAAGTCCCGGAGGGGTGTGGCGTGCCATGCCGGGTGCTGAGGCCCCTCTTCTCCTGTGAGCATGCCCTCTGCGAATAGACTCCCTTCTGTCTCCTGGGACTCTCGTGGAACTGGAATCAGTTTTAGCTATGAACTTTTTTTTTGGCTATAGGGTAAGCACACTCACCGGAAAGACAAACAGAGACAGAAAGTGTGAAATTGCCCTCGGGGGGTGGCCACACTGCAGTCCCTTCTCTTCCAGTTTCCTCTCGGGATTTTGGGCACACATGCACATTTGCCCAGCGTGAGTTTTAAGCTGCTGGGTCTGGGACTTGAACTGCAGTCGACTACGTGGGAGTCCAGTGACGAAGCCATCACGCCGTCCGCTGCTCTTTATGCTTCTATGGCTTTGTGTCTTCTTTTCACCTGCTTTTGTTCCTGTTTTCCAGCAACTCAATTATTGGCCTTTTCGGAGGTTTCTTTGTGTTTGTTCTTAGAGTTTGTTAGGCTGTTTGGACGAGTGAATTTATACTTTTTTTAAAATCAAATTTGGGATTTTTTTGCCATTATTTTTCCAATATTTTGAAAATATTTTGTGGTCAGCCTGCTGGGGCCCAAACTCGCGGCTCTCCGCGCGGCTCGGTCTTGCACTGCCCCTGTTAGCTCAGTTTTTATTTCCTATTTAAAGAAAGCTCGGTCAGCTGGTGGCATGGTGGTGGGGGCAGCTGGATCTCATGGCTGATGGCATGGTTCAAGTCCCAGACCCGGTGGCTTGAAAAACACTCTGGTCACATATACATGCCCCAAATCCCAAAAAGGAGGGAGAGACGGAGGAGAAGGGCGCCGTGCCCGTGCCCCCGGAGCGCTCGCTCTCGCTCTCTCCCTCTCGTCTTCTGTCTCTCTGGTCCCCTGAAGATCAGCACGGTGCTCCCCGTGTGCTCGTAAGAGCAGAAGACTGCCTTCCGGTCGTCCTCCGCTCCCAGAACAGCTGCGCCATGAGGACTGCGCTCTCCGCTCCGTGCACCCGCGCAGTCCCTGGCGGCGAGGATGTGCCACGTCCGCGTCTGCACCGTGTCCTCTCTGCACGCCCAGGCCCGTCACCCTGCTTACAGTAAGCTGCAGCTGTCCCCGCCTTCTGGCCTCAGATCAGACCCGGGGAGCACAGCCGGGGCCCAGGCCGAGCTGCGCCCCTAGGCGTCGCTCCTCTGGCCCCGCGCGCAGCTCAGAGACGCCGCAGCCTCACTCTTGTCACAATGTCCTTTCAGAAGCGCGGCTCCGTTGTCTGTCCTGTGGCCGTCTGGGCGTGTCAGGACGGGCTGGGCTGTGTGCCTGCAGTGCCTTGGAGGGATGCTGTGTCCGTCTCAGTGTGTCAGATCCAGAGCCACATTACAGTTCGGTGCGGTGTAGGCCATGTGACCACCGATGATCTGATTCAGGTGCCATCTGCCAGGCCACGGCGCCGTTGCCCCCCTTTGTGGTGTACGCCGCGTGACCACCTGGGTGCCGTCCCCCTGCCCACGTCGGGCCCGGCATGTCAGTGGCTCCCGGCCATAGCTGCCCCGGCTGCTCCGAGGCTGCAGTGCCCCAGCCGCCGGTGCCCACCTTCACCAGCTGCGGCTTCCATGGGAAAGTGCTTCCCCACCCGGTTACTTCCTGTCTTCACACCTTACTATTACGTGGGTCCTGCTGGTGCAGAGCTCTTCGGTTTTGAAAGCTTTTTATTTTCTTTTTCCCTTTATGCTTAGTCTGCTATAGGACACGTGCACTTGCCAGAGACGGAGAGAGGGAGAGGTGGCCATGCCAGTTTGGTCTCCTCCGTTTATTGCTTGGGAGTTTGCACAAGCACACACACGCGCCGGGTATGAGTTCTCAAGCTGCCAGATCGAGGACTGAACTGTGCTGTCAGCTGCGTGGTGTCCACGCCCCTGCTGGCCCTGCCCTGCCCAGGCTCACCGAGGGCTTTCGGTTCCCAGCCGTGGGGGCGGCGCCCTTCCCCTTCAGCGGCACGTGGTCCTGAGTGAGGTCCGGGCCTAGGCTGCTTGGTTGCTGCTGGGTGTCTGTTTATAACCTTCCAGCAGTCTGATGGCAGTGTGTATGTGTGTGTGTGTGTACATACACACATTACCATCAAGAGGTTTTTGCTGTAGGGTGTGTGCACTCACTGGAGAGACAGAAAGCAGAAATCCCCCCTCGGGGGACGGCCACTTCACAGTCCCTTCTCCTCACAACCCCTCTCGGGACTTTGGGCACTCACATACTTGCACCCTGCGTGAGCTTGCAGCCGCCGGGTCTGGGACTCACTGCGGTCAGCTACGTGGGAGGCCAGCGACATGAGCACCCCGCCGTCCTGGTCCCGGTAACTGACATTTTAAAGGTCAGGGGCCACTGACACACCGAAGAGTGACTGCTGTGGTTTGAGTGTGCCCTCAGTGCGTGTGTTCAGCCACTGGAACAGGGCAAAGGGTCGAGGGAGGGCCTTTGGGAAGGAAGGGGTTAGTGGGTGGGCCGTCGTCCATTCTGACTGTGTCCTTGGAGAAGGAACGAGGCCACCGGGAGCCACTGGACAAGGGCCGCCCTCTGCTCCGCTAGCAGCTCTGCCCTTGGCCTGTCTGAGGCCTTTGGACCTTCCGGCCACCAGGACCAGGAGTCAAAGTGAAATACTGTGTCAAAGTCACCAGCCTTGGCTGTCTCTGGTGGCAGCACAGTTACCGCGAAGACACCGTCGACTCTAGGCCTCCCGCCAGCCCTCATCTCCCCATCGCTGGGTCTCCTCCGGCGGTCGGATCCTGACCCTCCTGTCCCCTTCTGACATGCTCGTGGGTCTGTAGTCCGTCTGAGATTGATTCCTGGATGTGGGCTGATAGAGGGCTCAAAACCCCTTGTCCCCGTGTCGCTTTCAGGTGACCCCCGCCGAGGTCGAGACCAGCTTCCCCAGTGCGGCCCTGCGGGGCACTGCTGTGGCAGCCGGCCTCTGGCCTACCCGTCCAGGGCGCGATCCTGCCGTGGCCAAGCAAACCTCCCGGGGCCTGTGCCTCAGGAGTGCTCGTGTTGGCCAGCGTCTGCACGTTCATCCGTTTCAGGTCAGGTGTCAGATGCGACAAAGCCTGCCGGGGTCTGCCCGGATCACACAGTACGTGGATCCAGTGGTCTGGCGTCCTTGCAGTGTTGGGACTTGCAGTCCGTGGTGGTGGTCCCTCTGTCTGCACCCCAGCAGTTTTCCTTGGCAGTGTTCCGCAGGTCTCTGTGTGCCCCGTCACTCATCCCTAACTTCTGTTGTAATTGCAGTCTCCTCGCTCCTGCCCTCCCGCCCGTCGGACCTGGGTGTCCATGTGCGTGCCTACATTTCAGGCCAGCCAGCCGGGGGTCCAGCCACAGCTGCCACGTGCGACCTGGCCTCTCTCGAGCAGCCCCTATTGCCACACCTGAAGCCAGCCTCCGTTTCTGTTTCTAAACTTAACCTTTTTTATTTTTTAAAGAGATTATTGTGCTATAGGGTGCATGTGCTCACCAGAGACACAGAGAAAGTGAGAAATCACCCCTAGGGGGTTGACCACACCGCAATCCCATCTCCTCCATTCTCCTCTTGGGATCTTGGACACGCACGTGCACACGCCCAGCACGAGTTTTAAGCCACTGGGTCTGGGACTCGAACTATGATCAGCCGTGTGGGAGTCCAGAGCCCCAACCACTATGCCACCTGCTGGCCCCTACTCTTAACCGTTATAGCCCCCCATTTGGCGAGGGCGTGTGCGCTCACAGAGGAAGAGAAAGGGAAGGGAGGAAGCACCTCATGGCACGCGGTGGCGCTGCAGCCCGCCTCTCGCCTCCCCCCCTCGGGGTCTGGGCCCCACGCACAGCGCCCGGCATGCTCCTCATGCCGCTGAGTCGGGCTTGAGCCGCTGCCCACGTGACATCCAGCCACCCAGCCACCAGGCCACGCGCTTGCCCTTGTATTTCCTTTTCGCGTTACTGAGCTGGCCAGGACTTCTTATACCTTCTCTTCTCATTTCCAAACTGAGGAAAAGCTTTCAGTGTTTCATCTTTAAGGGAAGTATCTGCCCTGCACCTTACTGTGGTAGTTCAGCAAAGTAAGGAAATTCCTCTCTTTTCCTGGGGCTTTTACCCCCCCATAAATCAGTGCTGAATTTCAGTGAAAGCTTTTGCTCTAAGTACTTGCAGTGGTCAGATGGCTTTGCTCCTCTGCTCTGTCCATGAGCTTCGTTATCTCCTAGACGCGATCAGAATGCCTTCCTGTCCCTGCGTGTCCAACCTGGCTGTGGTTAGTACAGACGGGCCTCCCTGATCAAACCTTGGAACCCCAGAGCGCCCGGAACCCTTTGAGCGCCGCCATAGTACACCAAGCAGAATCCCGGCCTGACCTCAGTGGCAGGCGGTGGCGCCACGCCCACGCCCTCCGACGGCGTGGGCCGGGGTGTGGGACATAGCCCAGTTTCATGTTTAGGTGCAGCCCAAATCCAAGACAGTCTGAACTCAGAGGCACTTCTGGCCCCAAGCACCCATGGGTCCTCCCGTGTACCGTTTACCCCTCCAGACCCAGCCTGGGTCTTCCCCGTGTCGTGACTCTCGGGGTGCAAAGGCCTTCTTGATGCTCACCTTTTGGAAATGGAGCTCATGCAGAAAAGGCAAGTGGGACGCCAGGACTCCACACTCCCTCCCGTCTCTGGTCAGTGCGGACCCAGGCCTGAGCCGCGGGAGGCCTGACAGCGCCCCCACGCAGCCCTGGTGCTGGTGCCAACGTGCTAAGACCAGACTCGGGCCTGGGGCCCGGGGCAGTGGCACAGCCAGGTGGCCCTGCGCCCGGGGGCCGGGTGAGGCCACTCTGCCATCTGCCGATATTTTCTTGAGGATTTTCGCCACTCAGTACTGCCCTGGGAGGTGACGGCACACGCCGGGCACCAAGCCGCCCGACCTCGTAAACAAGCCGAGTTGCTGCCCTTCCGAGGTGGAAGCCGCGCCACAGCTGTGCTGAGTGGCTGGAGTTCCTCGCGGGTGCTTGGGGCAATCGTCTTCAACGGCCGCAGGGCAGTGCAGGGACACAAGAGAGGGAGAGCTCACGCCTGGGGCAGGGCCCCGCCTCAGTCCCGTCCCCTCCACTCTCTCTGGGTTTGGGTGCGCATGCACACGCATTTGGTAGGGTCCTTTTCTGGAGTTGCCTCGGCTCCCCTGGGCTCAGGTTGACCGTGGGCCCCCGGAACGTGTTAGGTGTGCAGTAGGACACGCATGTGGCGGCCACAGGCACCCCGGCCAGCCCCGCTGCTCACACGGCTTGCACACGAGGGTGGTGTGTGCGCGTGTGCTTGAAAATGGCATGTCCTAGACGGCGCGCCCTCTGCGGGTCTCGCCGCACCTCTTCCTGGGCGCCCCTGTGGCCAGCGTGGGAGCCAACCCGCAGGCAGCCCTGTGGCCTCCAGCGCTGCAGGCCAGGCCAGTTGGCCACCGCTGACTCCACCGGGGCTGCCTGTGTGCAGATCTTTAAGGGTTACTTAAAAACAGACCAAGAGGAGCCAGCAGGTAGCACGGTGGTTAAGGTGGTGGGCTCCCGCACAGCCAGCTGCGGTTCAAGCCTCAGACCTGGCGGTTGATGACCACGCCGCGCACGTGTGCATGCCTGAAATCTCGAGGGGAGTGGAGGAGGAGGCACTGTGGCCTGTCCTCCCGCCCCCGGGGGTGATTTCCTCTGCACACACGTGCCCTACAGCAAAAACCTAAAAACAACATGAGCCAGGGACCCGTGACAGACCGCGCGTGGCCGGACAGCTGGAAATACCACGGCCGGCCTTTTCAGCGCAAGCGGGCCAGCTGCCTTGCAGCCGGGCTGTCGCGTGGCCTCGGTTCCAGCCTTTTCTGTCCCTCCTCAGACCCACTGCGTTCTCTACGCTGGTGTTCAAAGAGCCACCGTTGGTATTTTTTCTCACGTACGTGTTATGTGTTTCTTATTTCGATCGGTTTCTACTTTATTTTAGTTTAATAGTTCTTTTCTCCTTTGAGATTGCTCATTACACCATCGATTTCTCACCCTCTTAAAACAGGCCCGGGAGGGCAGACGATGGCGCAGTGGAAGAAAGTGACCCACTCCTGGGCCCCGGCCGGGTCCTCCCTTTGTGCCCACGATTGGTGGTTGGCTGGGGCTGAGCGATCCTGATGAAGAAATAAACTTTAAAAAGTTTAAAAAAAACGTGGGCTGGGGGCGACCAGCAGGGGCATGGAGGTTAAGCCGGGCACGTGTGTGTGCATGCCCAAAACCCCAGGAGGGGGGTGGGGAGGGGCTGGTGTGGACGTCCTCTCTGGGCTGCTCTGTCCTGGTGAGTGCATGTGCTCTATAGCAAAGCTGACAAGTTTAAAAGTACGTCCATGCGCACGTGTGCACGTACACTTGGGGTTCTATGTCTCCAGCCCTTCTGTCCAACACAGACAGAAAGCGAGAAATCACCCCCCGGGGGGGCGATGGCCACGCCACAATCCCTTCTCCATTCTCCTCTCGGGATCTTGGCATGCACGCACATGCGCCCAGCGTGAGTTTAAGCCACCCGGGTCCAGGACTCGAATCGCGGTCAACTACACGGGAGTCCAGCACGTTCTTAAAAATACTCTCTTTTTTATTCACGATAGCGCGTGTGCACATGAGCAAGAGCGAGAGCGGGCAGTGCCCCACAGGGCCTGGGCACCCCACAGGACCCTGGCTCCCGGCCTCTGCCCATCGAAGCGCAGGTGCTCACACGCATGCCCGGCGTGCCTCAAGCTAACTGGGCTGGGACTCGAACTGCCATCACCACGTGGGGCCTGGCTTCTCCAGCACTGCGCTGCTGGGTGGCCAGGCCTGTTGGATGGTGTGAGGCACTGTTTTTTCATTTCCGGTCCAGCAGCGGCGTCCCTCCAGCCCTGTGCTCCCCGGTCCAGCAGCAGCGTCCCCCCGGCCCTCTGCTCCCCAGTCCAGCAGCAGCGTCCCCCCTGCCCTGTGCTCCCCGGTCCAGCAGCGGCGTCCCCCCGGCCCTCTGCTCCCCGGTCCAGCAGCGGCGTCCCCCCTGTCCTGTGCTCCCCGGTCCAGCAGCGGCGTCCCCCCGGCCCTGTGCTCCCCGGTCCAGCAGCGGCGTCCCCCCGGCCCTGTGCTCCCCGGTCCAGCAGCGGCGTCCCCCCGGCCCTGTGCTCCCCGGTCCAGCAGCGGCGTCCCCCCGGCCCTGTGCTCCCCGGTCCAGCAGCGGCGTCCCCCCTGTCCTGTGCTCCCCGGTCCAGCAGCGGCGTCCCCCCGGCCCTGTGCTCCCCGGTCCAGCAGCGGCGTCCCCCCTGTCCTGTGCTCCCCGGTCCAGCAGCGGCGTCCCCCCTGTCCTGTGCTCCCCGGTCCAGCAGCGGCGTCCCCCCGGCCCTGTGCTCCCCGGTCCAGCAGCGGCGTCCCCCCGGCCCTGTGCTCCCCGGTCCAGCAGCAGTGTCCCCCCTGCCCTGTGCTCCCCGGTCCAGCAGCGGCATCCCCCCGGCCCTGTGCTCCCCGGTCCAGCAGCGGCGTCCCCCCTGTCCTGTGCTCCCCGGTCCAGCAGCGGCGTCCCCCCTGTCCTGTGCTCCCCGGTCCAGCAGCGGTGTCCCCCCGGCCCTGTGCTCCCCGGTCCAGCAGCGGCGTCCCCCCTGTCCTGTGCTCCCCGGTCCAGCAGCGGCGTCCCCCCTGTCCTGTGCTCCCCGGTCCAGCAGCGGCGTCCCCCCTGTCCTGTGCTCCCCGGTCCAGCAGCGGCGTCCCCCCGGCCCTGTGCTCCCCGGTCCAGCAGCGGCGTCCCCCTGGCCCTGTGCTCCCCGGTCCAGCAGCGGCATCCCCCCGGCCCTGTGCTCCCCGGTCCAGCAGCGGCGTCCCCCCTGTCCTGTGCTCCCCGGTCCAGCAGCGGCGTCCCCCCTGTCCTGTGCTCCCCGGTCCAGCAGCGGCGTCCCCCCGGCCCTGTGCTCCCCGGTCCAGCAGCGGCGTCCCCCCGGCCCTGTGCTCCCCGGTCCAGCAGCGGCGTCCCCCCGGCCCTGTGCTCCCCGGTCCAGCAGCAGTGTCCCCCCTGCCCTGTGCACTCTGCTCCCTTTGACCCTGGTTGCTGGATGTTTAACTCCCAGATGTGTTCGGGTTTTCTGGTCTTGTCTGTCCACATCTCTATTAAGCTCCCCCGGCCTAGAGTGTGCTCAGGTTGGAGGGGTGCTCCTCACTGGGGTGCGCCAAGGCCCGCGGGTGTCCGGCGTGTCCCATGAGCGCGGGAAGGGAGGCGTGCGGCCAGCCTGAGGACCCGCACGGATAACGAAGGTGTCGTGCGTGTTCTTCCCGGTACCGGCTCTCCTCGGCCGGCCCCAGTGAGGTGTGCGGACTCTGGCCAAGGGCCACCCGTTCCCCTTCCCGCGCTCTGGGGCGCCTCTGACTCCCAGGGTCGCTGTTCTTCCTGCTGAATTGATGCTCATCTGCGTGTTTAATTTGCCAGTGGGGCGCCGGAGAGGAGGGCGGCAGAGAGGCGAGAAGAGGAGAGCTTCCCCTGGGCGCTCACGCTGCCGGCCCTCCTCCCTCTCTCCCTCCTTTCAGGGCCTTGGGCACACACACACGCCTGGCATGTTTCCAGACCACCAGGTCCGGGACTCGAACTGTGCAGCCTTTACCACCGTGGCACGGCTGGCCTCGTGTGGTCCTCGTGGTGTGGGCCACCAGGTAACAGCGCCTGCCTCTGCCTGTCCCTCACGTCCAGCCGCTCTCTGTCCTTTTGTTTAAGGTTGTCTCGGGTTTCATATTTTAATCCAGTTTTAACAAACTGAGTTTTTAAAAAAATTACTACAGGGTACATGTGCTTGCCTGAGACAGAGAGCAAGCGCCTCCCCCGGGGGCCATGCCGCAGTCCCTTCCCCTCCCTCGCGTGTGGGCACGCACACGTGCCCTGTGCGTCGCTCAGGCCTGGGTCCAGCGCTCGAACGGCGAGGTCGACTGCCCGAGCGTGAGCGCTGGCATGGGCCACATTTCGCCCGTCGGAGCGTTCAGCCCACCTCGTCTTGCCTCCCTGCTCACCCCCACGGGTCGGAGTCCTTTCTGTCCACCCTTCTGACCTGCTGTCGCCTCTTTCTGTCCTCCCTGGGGCCCGGCACCCCACTCCCCCCGTGTGCTTTCCGCCTTGACCCCGCTCTCCCTCGACGCACGCGCCATGTCACTTGGTGACACGTACACCCGCCACCCGGGGCGCTGCTGTCTTTGTTTTATTCGGTAGGCTTTATATATATGTGTGTGTGTGTGTGTGTGTGTGTGTGTATACACACACATATATTAGAATTATTTATTTTTTTATTACTTTCTTTTTTTAAAAAAATTTTGCTATAGAGCAGATGTGCTCACTAGAGAGAGAAGGAACGTGAGGAAGCAAGCCGCCGTGTCTGGGACGCAGGTGCGGTCAGCCACGTGGGAGTCTGGTGGGCCCCCGTGCCGCCTGCTGCCTGCGGGCCCTTCAGGGGTCATTGAAGTGCTGCTCCCCTCACGTGTTAGACGGTCGGTCCCCGTTTCCTGGCACATTCGTTTCCAGCACTCTTTACTGTCCCGTTGTGCTGCCCGCCCCCCGTCAGCTGCGCTCCTTCACGGCTCCACGTCCATGGTCTTCTGGGGCCCCCAGGCGCCTATGTGGGGTCCCCAGCAAGTCTCACTGTCTCTAGGTCTCTTACTCCGCCTCTTTTCCATCTGCCTCTTCGGCTTCGTTGCGGCCGCTCGGTGCTGAATCCGTCCCAGTTCACATACCTGCCCCGCTGACCAGTCCCCGACACTCTTCGGAGCCGGAGTAGGGCAGAATCGGCCCGTAGGTTCATTTCTAGGGCCCGGCCCTCCGTATTGCTTCTAGTTTCCTGATGAAAGCCTCGACGTTGTCACCTACATGTTTTGCCCATATTAAGAGTAACTATTGGATCAGCCAAACGGCATGGTGGTTAGGGTGCTGGCTCCCCCACAGTCAATTGTGCGATCGAGTCCCAGACCCAGCTGATTGAAAACCACAGAGTGTTGGGACCAGCAGTTAGTGTAATAGCTATGTGGCTGAACTCCCATGTAGCCGACCGCGGTTCGAGTCCAAGACCTGGTGGCTTAAACTCACGTCGGGTGTGTGTGCATGTGTGCCCAAGATCCTGAGAGAATGGAGGAGAAGGGATTGCGGTGTGGCCATCCCCCCCTAGGGGGTGATTTCTCACTTTCTGTCTCTCTGTCTCTCTCTGTCTTCCTGGCAAGCACATGCACCCTGTAGCAAAAACCTCTCCAAACAAACAAACAAAAAACACAGAGTGTGTGTGCCCGAAATCCTGAGAGGAGAATGGAGTGAAAGGGACTGGCGTGGCCACCCCACTAGGGGCTGATTTCTCACACTCCTCTTTCTCGCTCTCTCCCTGGCAAGCACACGTGCCCTATAACAAACTTTAAAAAGCTCACACACATAAGGGGAGTCGCCATTGTAGGGCGGGCCGTGGGGCAGCAGGGCAGCCCCACGTGAGGAGGCTCCTCCGTGGACGTGCAGGGCGCAGGCTGCCCGTGATCCGAGGCGGGCTCGAGCCTGGTCATAGATCGTGGGGTCGAGACCTGTCAGTGCCCATTCACTCTCTGTGTATGCCTCTCTTGTCTCTGGCACTCATGGAAGAAATAAACTTCATAAAAAACACATCCTTTTTTTTTAAACAAGACTTCAGGTCTGGGACTCGAACCATAGTCGGCCATGTGGGAGTCCAGTGCCCTTACCCACTACGCCACACACTGGCCCCACTTTTTTTCTAAAGAGTAGTTATGTAGAAGTCCTACGTGTGTTCGCTGGTCTAAAGCCATTTTGTGGGTCGTTTTTTATCGTTTTGTGTCCCCGTAAAGCCGCCCGTCATTTGGTAGACAGTCTGCTGGTATTCCTGGCACTTTTTAAAGCTTCTTTATTTCTTCCTGGGGAGGGGGGGAGACAGGCACCCAACAGGTTTATTTTGTTTGTTTGTTTTTTTCTGGAGAGGTTTTTGTTATAGGGCACATGCGCTCGCCAGACAGACAGAGACAGAGAGACAGAAAGCGAGAAATCACCCCCCCCAGGGGGGATGGCCACGCCACAATCCCTTCTCCTCCATTCTCCTCTCGGGATCTTGGGCATGTACGCACACACATCCGGCGTGAGTTTTAAGCCACCGGGTCCGGGACGCGAACCGCAGTCAACTACATGGGAGTCCAGCGATACAGCCATTACACTAACTGCTGGTCCCCCCAACAGGTTTTTTAAAAGCAGCTTTTTCTGAGTGATATTTCTGCAGTACAGCACATGTGCTCGCCGGACAGAGACGGAGAGGGAGAGAGCACCCCCAGGGGGATGGCCACGCTGCAGTCCTTTCTGCTCCATTCTCCCCTTGGGATTTTGGGCACACACGCCCAGCATGAGTTTCAAGCCACCGAGTACAGGATCAAACCACAGTCAACCACCTGCGAGTCCAGTACTTAACCACTAGTCTGCCTGCTGGCCTCTCCTTAAACATTTTGTAAGAGTTTTAATTTATTTTTAAAATTTACAATAGGGCATATGTGCTCTCAGAGAAAGATAGACAGAAACTGAGAAAGCAAGCTTCCAGGTCAGGACTCGAACTGCAGTCAGCCTGTGGGCGTCTTTATGATTCATTAAAAATTCCTTTTGTGCCAGGCAGCGTGTGTGTGAGGTGGTCGAGGACGCAGCCCCGGTGGGGCCCAGTCCCAGCCGCGGTCCTTCCTCTCAGCTCTCTGTCCTGCCGGGGCCCTGGGCATTCGTGTGTAGACCTGACGTGGTTTTCAAGCTACTGAGGCGAGGGCTCGAACCCTGGGTGGCTGTGTGGGATCGGACCCCCTCTGCAGTGTAACTGCCTCACCAAGGTGCTGGCTCCTGGCTGACTTTTCATGTCGCAGTCTCAGCCCGCCCGGCCAGCTGTGCCGCGGCTCGTGTACACAGCCGGTGAGCCCTGGGAGACTCGGGCGCCCACCCAGGCCCTTCCCACGGGCCTCGGCCTCACACAGCTTGTCACCCCTCGCCACCGCGCCACCCCCTGGCAGGTCTCGCCGCTGGACATGGCTTGCAGACATGTCAGATGCCCTGGGCAGAGGCTCGCGGGAGGGAGCCGTGGCGAGGTGCCCACTGAAGTCACTCAGGGCTGGGATGTGTGGCAGCCCGTGCTCCGGGCCACAGTTGGCCTGGGACTCCACGGAAAGCCCCGATGTTCCCAGAGCCCCTTCTGCGTGTTCATGTCCTAGCACATCCAGTGGAGTTCTAGGGTGAGTTGTTTTCCCCAAGCCCCTTCTGTGCCCATGGTGCTGGGGGCAGATGCTCTGGGAAAGCTGCGAAATTGCTCCAGAGCCCCAGGTCCTGGATCTGGGCCCCTGGAATGCCGGCTCCGAGCCCGCCCCTCTGCCGGCTGCCCCCCTCGGCCTAGGCCCTGCATCGGACCTCTGGCTTTCAGCTGGGCCGAGGGGCTGGTGGGGCCTTCATGGTGACCAGCGCTGCTTGGTGTGGACGCTGGCCCCATGGTGGGCGCGGAGGCTGTGTCCAGCCTGCGCGAAGGTGGCACTATCGCGTCTCGAGGTGTCCTTTGACAAGTCCGAGGGTTCGCGGAAGGGCCGGAGCAGGGAAGCGACGCTGTCGGGTTTGCAGTAAGAGCAGTTGCTGGATGGCTGTGGGAGCCTGGGAGGCAGTGAGGGGCCTGGAGGCCCTGGGCCGGCCTCAGGTGCAAGGCGGTGCCGGAGACGCAGGAGGCGAGGCGACAGTGCCCTGGGGCTGCAGTGGCCGGCCCGACTGGGACACATTGAATCTTGGGGGAAGCACAGGCGTAGGGCAGGGGTGAGGTGTGTCTGAGAACCACGCCAGGGCACTGGGGGGCAAGGGGTGGTGGGCAGTGGACCCGGGCCCTGGCTGGCTGCAGGCCGTCGGCGCATGCACGCCCCGGGTGCTGGCATGGTTCGGCTATGGTGCCAGTGCACCTTTCTGGGCAGCTGTGCCCCTCTGTGCCGCTCCCGAGGGCCGGGCGTGCCTTTCCTCCCGCACACCAGGCTTCAGATTCCTGTCCCCGCTGCTCTTCCTCCGGCTCTCCCTTCCAGACCTTTGTCACTTGACCCTGACAGCCTACACTCCCTGGGTCCTTGAGCGCCCATGAAATGGCGTGCCCTGGCTAGTTGGCACCATTTTTGTCTGAGGTGGGTCTATTTTTTAGAGCGAGTTTTTTGTATGAACTCACCAAAGACAGAGACGGAAAGTGAAAAACCCCCCGAGAGGTTGGCCGCGCCGCAGTCCCTTCTCCAGTCTCCTCTCGGGACCTTGGCCACGTAAGCACATGCGCCCGGCTTGAGTTTAAGCCACCAGGTCCGGGACTCGAACCACGGTCGTCTACATGGGAGTCCAGCAACATAGCCATCACCACTTGCTGGTCCCGAATGGTGAACCTGAAGTCATGGTGTCTGCCTCCAGGACACGTGGCATGTTGAAGATGCTGGGCTTTCTGGACCGAGCTGGGCAGGGTCAGCCCATGCTGGAGGGGACAAGCCTGCGATTTCAGACCCTGGGTGCTGGGCCCAGGACTACTGACCATCACAGGTGGACATGCCGGTGCCCACACAGGCTCCCAGCCAGCAGGCAGTGAGCTGGGACCTCGGTCCCCGCCCCTTAGACGCCCAGGGCTGGGTGGAGGCCAGGGCCCAGGAGAAAGGTCTGAAAAGCAGGCTCTGCCGGAGGCGGCCTGGTGTCGGCCCGGGGCTCTGGCCACTGGCCACCAGGAGGCGCCAGGCGGGAGCTGAGTGACAGGCGTGGCCTGGCCTGGCGGGGCCTTGTGTAGGAGGCCTGGAGTCCGTCGAGGTGTCGGGGAGAGCAAGCAGCTGGTGCGGAGGGCCAGGGCGTCTGCTCCTCGGGGCCCCTTGGTCTCAGCCTGCAGAGCCCCACCCAGTCTCCCGGTCATCGCCGGGTGTGGCGTGGCGTCTGCCTCTGTCTGGTCCTGCGCACCTGTTCCTGGGACGCTGGCCTTGTGCTTACTTCATGGGGCTGCCACTTTGGGGTGCCCACAGCCTGACTGCCCCAGCAGAGGCGGGTGAGGGGCGTGTGCGAAACCGTCACCCCCGTGCGTTCGCGTCTGAGCTCAGGCCACCCGGAGCCGGGCAGCAGGGGCCCGGGATTGGGTGTCCACCGTGACGCAGGTGTCATGTGGCCTGACCGTCCACAGTACAGAACAGCTCTGGCGTCCCCCAGACACGTCACACTGCCCCGTGAAGCTGTTCATAGCCCGCCCAGCCCCGCACACCCCTGCCCTGTTCTCCGCCTTGTGGCCCTCCCTTCTGGTGACAGTCGTCCATCTGGAGGTACCCTGCGCCATTCAGGGGGAGGTGGACACCCGTCTCCGAGCATGGTCACGTGCCCTCAGCCACACGCCTACTGCAGGACACGCGCCACCTCCAGGTCGGGGCGCTGGTGAGCGGGGCCGCGGACGCTGGTCCTTACAGGGCTCCCTCGGGCCAGTGACTGGAAGCGCGTGGGCTCGCGCCCTGACCAGGGCTTACTCTGCCAGAGCTGAGCACCGGGCCGTGTCCACACCGTGGCGTGAGGGCATCCGAGACTCCGCATCCTGCCAGTGCGTGGCGCTGTTGCCTCGAGGCTGAGTCTGGCCCACCTAAGAGACAGGAGCTGGTGTCTCCGTGGTTGTCGTCTGTCCCTCGAACGGCAGCGATGCGGGCGTCCCTCCTTTCCGCCAAGAGCCCTGGAGGCCTGTCTAGCTCCGGCACAGCCCAGAACCTGGCTCTCGTCTCTGACCACTGACTTCGCAGAGTCTTAGGTTGCTTTAGATACAAGTTGTGTGATTTGCAGTGTCTTCCAGGCTGTGGCTGGTTTCTCATGGCTTCTCACAGAGGAAGGAGGCCGTGCCTGTTCAGGGCCTCTGTGCCGGGGCCACACAGCCCTCCCTCAGCCAAAGCCCGCCGCGATCTCCCAGCTGCTCGAAGTCTGAAAGTTCTGTCTCCCACGGAGGTCTGGGCCACTTTTGCAGGTGTCGGTGGGAGGAAGGGAGTGGGATGGGGTAGTCTGGGTTTGCCTGGGGACGACCAGCCCGTGTGGTCAGGGGCACTCAGTCCTTGGTGACCAGCCTGTGCTCTGCAGCCAGGAAGCAAGTGCCATGGTAGGCCTGCGGCAGCCGGCCCATACCATCGGCCCGATCTGTGTGTGTCTGTGTATGTCCATGGGCCCTGTCTGTGTGTGTGCGTGTGTGTGTCTGTGTGTGTCCGTGGGCCCCGTCTGTGTGTATGTGTGTGTCCGTGGGCCCCGTCTGTGTGTGTGTGTGTGTGTGTGTGTCTGTGTGTCTGTGTGTGTCCGTGGGCCCCGTCTGTGTGTGTGTGTGTGTGTGTGTGTCCGTGGGCCCCGTCTATGTGTGTGTGTGTGTGTGTGTGTGTGTGTCTGTGGGCCCCGTCTGTGTGTATGTGTGTGTCCGTTGGCCATGCGCTGCCACTGGGGGACCCAGGGCCACAGTCTGCCTGGCCCTGGTGGTTGGCGCCCACGTGCCCAGACAGCCGCTGCTCCAGACTGGGACATCATGGCCCTTGCTCCAGCCCGAGGGCGATGACCCTCCCCGGGCCTCTCCCCATTTCCAGCGGCCCTGGAAGGCTCTGCTCGGGGCCAAGCACGTGGAAGGCACGGTCCAGAAACTGACGCTGTAACCAGGGTGGCCATTGGCTCAGGCAGCCATTGGTGACATTGGCCAGGCCTGGGGGACGGGAGGCTGCCGCCGGGTGCCCAGTACCTGAGGCTAAGGCCAGGTTGGGGGGCCTCACATAATGCAGCCCCCGCACCCACTGAGGAGTCTGCACGACTCCGGTTCCTGGGTCTTCAGAGCGGCCCACCTGGGGCCACGAGGGACGAGCCGTCCCACCACACTTTCCCTGTAAGCCCCAGCTGTGACACAGCCGGGAAGGAGCGAGGTGCAGAGGCAGACGCGCTGTGCAGACGCGCTGCCCGGGTGCTCTCCGCGGCCAGCGGTACCTGTACACGCGAGGCAGAGAGAGGCCAGCCAGGCTCTGCTCGGGGAGGCCCGGGCCGGGAGGGTGGGCGCGGGGCACGCAGCCTCTGCCGTGGCAGATGTGGAGCTGAGGCGGCCGACCGGGAGCTACTCCGGGCAGCGTGCCGTCCGCAGGGGAGCAGGCGGGCTGCTGGGGCGGGTAGCTACGTTGTAAAATAGCATCAGGTTGTTTCCACTCCCCCAGCCCCCGGGCAGGCCTCGTTGCTATGCCCCATGGGAAATGCCACCAACCCTAGCACCCACCTGGCGGCTCCCGCCTGCAGTCCCGTAGCCTCCGCTGCAACCTTGGGGACCTCCCTGCCACCCCCCAATCCGGCTACTGTCAGGCTGAAGGTCGAGCGGGAGGGGCCAGGCAGGAGGGGCCTGGGGGTCCCAGCAGTGGGGCTGCAGGTGGTCCCCGTACCCCCACTCACCTCCAGCTGGTCCTCAGGGGCTCAGGACGGGGGCTCATCTTCCTTCAAGTTTGTTTTTCTTAATCTTTGCTACAGAATGCATGTGCTTGCTGGAAACAGACATACAGAGAGAGAGAGAGAGAGAGAGAGGAGGGAGGGAGGGAGGGAGACCCCCGGAGAGATGGCCACGCCATGGCTCCTTCTCCGTCCTTCTCAGGACTTTGGGTACGCGTGCACACACACCCAACAGCCGTGGCCATGTGGCATGCAGCGGCTGTAACCTCCGTGCCACCTGCTGGCCCAGTCTCAGTGCTCGCCTGCCACCTCCCTGCCCTGCCGAGCCCCTCCACAGCTGCCCCCACCCAGCACCCCCTCACCCTGAGGCTCAGGTGCCACCCTCTACCCTGAGAGGTTTTCCTGTGCCCCGAGGGCCCACGGTAGTGGGGAGGGCACTGGGCAGCAGGAGGGTTTACCCCGCCACACGCACAAGTCCCAGAAGGCCCTGCAAGCCACCCCTCACGGCTCAGTCCCACTGCGGCTCCGAGGAGAATGGCCAGCCTGAGGGCGAGGCCCGTCTTCGGCCACGCTCCTTGGTTAGTCTGGGAGGACTGGCGGGGTTGCCCGGCCAGGTGTGCTCAGAGGGCTGCCGGCACAGGCGTCTCTTAGTAAGGACAGCCGATCAGAAGCTGATGGCCCTCGAAGGACCTCGCCTGTGTGCTGGGAACGCAGGAGAGTGGCCACACTGCCACCGTGTGAGAAGTCGCAGCAGGTGGGGGACTTGCTGGCCTCACGCTGACCGCACACCAGCCTGTGGCACAAGGGCCTGGAGGGACCTGTCTTGTGACAGTACGGGGGCGCGTGCTGGCGGGCAGCAGGCTCACTGCGGGCGGGGGGTTCGGAGCGGAGGAGGTCAGGAAGCAGCGCGGCCGGCCAGGCTCCGCGGTGCTGGCTCCCTGTAGACATGAGGCCGCCATGTCAAAGGCCGTGTCCCCCCAGAGAGCTGCCGGGTCCTCTGTGCCGCTTGCCTGTGGCCAGGGTGAGCACTGGGCAGAGGCCACAGGGAGGGGTCAGGGCCGCCTGGAGCTGCTGCCACCCCCCTCCGGCAGCTCGCTCAGCAGGGGCTGCCGGGCCAGCCCCCAGCCTAGCCCCTTGTAGCCTCACCCCGCCCCCTCCCTGTGGTCTGGCCCACAACCTCTGCTAGACACTGCCTGGGTGGGCTTCACCCACCGCCTCTGCTCTCCGCCGCTTCAGGCTTCTCTTGGTGGGAGCAGGCAGGCAGGGGCGGAGGGCGGTCGGGGCCAGCCTACCCAGGCTCCGGCAGCCGGGAGAGTGCATGCAGCTGCCAGGAGGGCCAGCTGGGCACAGGCGGTCTAGCTGGGCCCTGGGAACAAGGAGGGTGGGCAGGGCAGCCAGTAGCCCTCGGCCCCAGCGGGTGGTCCTGTCCCCACAGTGCCAGAGAAGCCGGAGCCCATGCCACTGGAGAGCCGATCGTGTGTGCTCATCCGCCGTGACCTGGTGGCCCTGCCCGCCAGCCTCGTCAGCCAGATCGGGTACCGCTGCCACCCCAAGCTCTACTCCGAGGGGGACCCCGGCGAGAAGCTGGAGCTGGTGGCAGGTGAGCTATACCCTTGCGTGGAAATACCTTCTCCTTTACCCTTCCAGAGCTAGGGACAGACCCATAACTCAAAACAGAACACGCAAAGTTTCCACGTAGAGGGCCGGGTCATTACGAGGAGTTGGCCCACTGGGCTACGCAGCATCTTAACGGACCCTCCTGGGCTGGCCACACTCCCGACTGCAGGGTCCACAGTCCTGCGTCCTCATTCAGGCATGGTCTGCCTCGCTGTGTCCGGCGCAGGCCTCACACTGTCCAAAGTGAGCGGCCGGAGGCCCGAGTGCAGCTCAGAAGAGCAGGAGGCGCCACGGGCCGGAACCTCGTCTGGGGCCTCGTCTCTGTGTTGGGGTCCTCTTGGCCTTGTGGTCTCTCTATTTTATTTTTGCTATAGTCATGTGTGCTCACCAGAGAGAGAGAAAGAGAGAGAAAGAGAAGGAAAGCGAGAACTTCCCTTCCGCACCCTGGGGAGGTGGCCAGGCCACAGTCCCCTCTCCTCCCTTGTCTTTGTGGGCCTTTGGGCACGCATGCACATGTGCCTGGCATGTTTTCCAAGCCGCTGTGTCCAGGTCTCAAACCACAACAGTGACTCTGGGACCCCGCCCCCGGACCGCTGCACCCCGCTGGCCCCTTGCAGATCTCCAGCATCCAGCAGAGGTGACCGTCCGGGGTGCTGCTAGACATCTTGTTAGCAGCTGTTAAGCCATTTTCCAATAAGTTCCCTTGGTTTGCCAAGGGAGTCCCAGATACGGCTAGGGGCCTTGGGCTGCCCCTCCCCCAGCCACCAGCTCCCAGACCGCACCGTGGACAGCCGTAGCATCTACTGCCCACAGAGCCCATGCATCTCCCCCTGGGAGCCAGCCTGCGGGCAGCAGCTTCCCCGCTGTGGGGACAGACTGTGTCCCGAGCGCCTGCTGCCCCATGGCCACTGGCACTTCTGGGCAGGGCAGGGCAGGGCCGGGCTGCACGGCATATGGAGCTCGGGTGCTGGGCCGAGGTGGCTGTGGGCTGTGCTCACCCAGCATGTCGAGGCTCCAGGAGAAGTGCCCTCGTCCGCACCGCCCACCAGCAGCTCATGTGTGGGTTTTCGGGGCCTTGGGGCTGGGGAAGGATCCAGAGTGGCTGGGCCGTGGAAAGGCCAATCGGCCCGGCAGCAGGGCTGGAGAGGTGGGGCCGTGCCGGGAGGCCCCTGGAGGCTGGGCGCACGTGGGCAGCACCTTCCTGGTCCCCGAGGAGCTGGGAAGGCCCCTCACGTCCAGGTCAAGGACCCTCGGGCAAGGGCAGGGCCTCCTCTCCTGCCCGTCCCCCAAGGAGATGGTGGCCCCACTGTCCCTGAGCAGAAACCGCATAAAGCTTTGACCGAGTCGTTGAAAAGGGCCTGGTGAGACCGCCAAGCCCCTGAAGCCCACGCCGGGCCACTGTGCCCTCAGTGTCACCTCCTGTTCATAAGCTCCTTTCCCATGTGGCGGTGTCCCTGGGACCCGTGGACTGGGGCTGCCTGTCGTTCTGACAGGTCCAGCCCATCCCTGGGCCCACCAGGGTTTCCACAGAGTAACCACACTGCCCAGCCGCCCTGGTCATCTCCACCCAGGGAAGCCCGCTGTACCCTGTGGCGGGGCCGTGACACCCTCCCCCCACTGCTGCCCGAGGCTCGTTGGTGTCTGGGAGGGGACAGAGCAGTGAGGCTGGGGCATTCCCCGAACCTAGGGCCAGAGCTAGCCTACGCTGCTGACAGGGCCTCTGCACGGTGAGGACAGCTTAGAGTTGGGGACACATCAGGTCCCTGCTATGGACAGGGCCATGGCATGTCTGTTTGTCCCTCTGTGAGTCCCAGAGGCCTCAGCACCTCCCCACCCCTCCCCCACACTTCTGTCCTGGCTCAGCAGCCCCCGGGCAAGGGCAGGGGCTCTGGGTTCCGGGCCAAGGCCAAGGCCCCACTGTCTGTCTGGCGGCTGCAGGCTCCGGGGTGTACATCACACGTGGCCAGCTGATGAACTGCCACCTCTGCGCAGGGGTGAAGCACAAGGTTCTGCTGCGGCGGCTCCTGGCCACCTTCTTTGACAGGTAAGTGGGTGTGGCGGGCGCGGTTGGCCCGTGGTTCTGGGGTCGCCCTTGGCTGGGAGCCATCTGAGTGACCCCCCCACCGTGAGGGCACGGGAGCTCTGCACTACCCACCTCACAGCAAGGCCTGCCTGCCTGGATAAGGCCGGGGGTCTCGGGCAGGCGAGGGGTCCTGTTGGCTGGGGCTTGTGTCCAGGGAGGGCCGGCTTTCTTGGTCTCTGTGAAGGGCGTGTGGGCCTTCCGCACCAAAGCGAGGCTCCCACAGGGGGCTCCTCCCCTGGCGAGACGTCTGCTCAGGTGACCTGGGGACTCAGCCACCACCTTCCCGGCCTGTCCCTGGATTGCCATCTCAGCCGAGTGGCCTTTCCTTTGTCCTGTCCCTTAGAGGTGGCTGGGCTTGCCCACAGCACCACGGCACCCGGACACACAGTGGGAGGCTCTGGGCTCCTCTACCTGGTGGGCAGCCCCTCTCACCCTGCGGTCCTGTGCTGTCCGTCCCCAGGAACACACTGGCCAACAGCTGTGGCACTGGGATCCGCTCGTCCACCAGCGACCCGAGCCGTAAGCCACTGGACAGCCGAGTCCTGAACGCTGTGAAATGTAAGAGGCCCCTCCTGGTGGGGTTGAGGCCCTTCTCCTGGCGGGGTTGAGGCCCTTCTCCTGGCGGGGTTGAGGCCCCTCCTGGCGGGGTTGAGGCGCCTCCTGGCAGTGTTGAGGCCCCTCTCCTGGCGGGGTTGAGGCCCCTCTCCTGGCGGGGTTGAGGCCCCTCTCCTGGCGGGTTGAGGCCCCTCTCCTGGCGGGGTTGAGGCCCCTCCTGGTGGGGTTGAGGCGCCTCCTGGCGGGGTTGAGGCCCCTCTCCTGGCGGGGTTGAGGCCCCTCCTGGTGGGGTTGAGGCCCCCTTCCGCAGCCCCCCAGCACGTGGGCCCGGGGGTGCCTGGCGTCCCCGGGATGCAGCGGAGGCAGAAAAGAGCAGCCCGAGAGCCAGGTCTCGAGGTGCCTGCGTTCTTGGGAGGTTTCCAAGTGCGATGAGTTCAGCTGTGAGACTATTTTAATACGTGCGATAGATCTAATTCTCCGTTCCAACAAGACCCCTATTTACATCTCGCGGTTATTCTGAGCCTCTGCCATCTGCTCGGCTTCTGCCTCCCGCTCTGGGCATGGGGGTGGAGCCCGGCCCACCTCCCACCTCCCACCTCCCACCTCCCCTGTCCACAGCAGACCCTTGCCCCAGCAGTGGGGGCACCGGCCGGAGCACGGCCTCCTAATTCTCTTGCGTAGAGACCCCTCGCCAGGCCAGTTTGAGTGCGGAGGACTGTGGCAGTTGGTAATTACAGTCCCAGAGCGCAGGGTGCTGGGGCGCTGGGCGGGGGATGCGGGAGGAGCACCGCCATTCCTGAGCAGGCACTATCCTGGGCGAGCTGCCGGGGACCTGCCGGGGACCTGCCGGGCTGAGCAGTTAGAAAGGGCCTTCTTGGTCTGCGGCTCTGGCTTGGTGGAGAAAGGGGCCGTGTTGTAGGTGACGATGACCGCCCTTGGCCTCTCCCTCCCTAGGGCCTGGGACAAGGATGGGGAGGACCTTGCTGAGCTTCCCCGTGCCTGCCCAGCCCCGTAAGGGGGACCCTGTGGCCAGCTCCAGTTTGCAGGGCACAGGGGGCCCCAGAGCTCGTGGGCATGCCCAGGCCTCACAGGCGGGAGGGCGGCCAGGGCTGCCAGACCGAACCAGGCCGGCAGCTCCCAGGAGGAAGCGGGCACCATAACAGTGCCTGCCCACCCCAGCTGACCATGGGTGCCGTGGGGGGGACAGGGGCCAGAGGCCTGTGCCGGGGCCCAGCCTCAGCCCCGCCTCTGTGCCCCGCAGTGTACTGTCAGAACTTCGCGCCCAGCTTCAAGGAGAGCGAGATGAACGTGATCGCAGCCGACATGTGCACCAACGCCCGCCGCGTCCGCAAGCGCTGGCTGCCCAAGATCAAGTCCATGCTGCCCGAGGGCGTGGAGGTGTACCGCACCGTCATGGGCGCCTCAGCTGCCGGGGTGCCCCTCGACCCTGAGTTCCCGCCCGCCGCGCCTCAGGTGTTCGAGCAGCGCATCTACGCCGAGCGGCGGGGCGACGCCGCAGCCATCCTGGCCCTGAGAACTGACGTTGTGAATGTCGATCTGAACACCACCTCCAGCCCCGCCTTCGAGGCCGGCGACGGGGCGGACGGGGCCGGCTCGGTCATCCAGGAGGTGGCTGCCCCCGAGCCGCTGCCCGCCGACGGCCAGAGCCCGCCGCCGCCTTTCGAGCAGGGCAGCGCCAGCTCCAGCAGGCCCCAGACGCCGGCGGCTGCAGCCAGGAGGCCCGAGAGCACCTACGCAGGGACTCTGTAAGAGGAGCGGCCGAGGCCAGGCCGAGCTGCTTGCATGTTACTAATCGACAATGTGACCGAGCACTTACTACTGAACTGCTACTGTTGCCTGAAACAAATGTGACCCCCCTTCTGCTTGTATTTAAAGTCGATGAAGGAAACAGACGCACTCTTAGACTGCAGACACTTAGGCTGGGGTGGCCTGGTGGCCAGAAAGGTCCCAGGCCTCCTTTTTGATATTCACAAGGTTAGTCTCCCATTGTAGCTCCCACCCGGGGGAGGGGCGCGAGGTCTGCAGGCCCTGGTGCCCACCCCGGCCCCTCCAACTACCCTCCCTGCTCCTTCTGCCCTGGAAGACAAAGCTGGGGCCAGCAGTGGCCTGTGGCATGGGGACATGTGTCACAGGACACTCCGCTCCTTCCCCATGGGGACCCTCTGGGGCGATGGGGCAGGGCTGGGTCCCCAGGAGCCAAACTCCTGTTATTTTTCCTTCTTTCTGAGACTTGGGCGTTCGGCCCCGCGGGTCTCCCGTCTGCGTGGGGGGGGTGTGAGTGTGCATGTGTATGTGTGCAGAGGGCCATGAAGATGGCTCCGCGGTGACATTGCAGGTCACTGGGGCGAGGGGCTTACCTGTTCTCCCACACCTCTGTCTTCACTCTGCCCGGCCCCTCTGTCCACCTGCAGCCCCAGGACCTGGCCTGCTGACCCCCAGGGCACCCTGACTCTGCCTGGCCACCCTGCCCTGGGGACGGGGTCGCTGCCCCGTGCCTGTGCAGGACATGCAGAGTGATGCTGTCCCTGCCGCCCAGCTGCCCCCCGCCCAGCTGCTCGGAATTGTACTTGCCTGCTTTATTTCGGTTACCATCTATTTCATATGCAGTTTGGAAGCTTTCAGATCCAGTAGTGCAAAACACAGGAGGGGCGGGGTCCCTGTCCCTAGGCCTCCACGGCGTGGACAGTCAGGATGCATTCCATACCCCCACCCCAGACCAGGGTCCACTCAGTCCCACTGGAGGCAGTGGGGGTCCCAGGAAGGGGTAGCCAAATCTACTGAAGGGGGCAGAGGCCAGGAAGGCCGGGTCCCGCCTAGGCCGGAGGGGGCCCTATGAGCCAGACCAGGCTGGCGCAGGCTCCCTGGCGTGGGGTGCTGAGGCTGTGGCAGGTGGCGGGGACACAGGCCTGACCTGCAGGCGCGGGTGCTGGTAAGGAGCAGCTCGTCTGCCCGGGGAGCGGGCTGGGTGGGGCACAGGCAGTGGGGGCCTGCAGGGCTGTGGCCCAGGCGCCTCTCTTTTGTTTGGAGGTCTGTCCTTACAGGGCCTGCCTCCTCCTGAGGCCCAGGCAGCTCCCCAGGTGGCTGAGACCCCTTCCCCACCACGCTAAGACTTAGTCTGCGGCTCCGCCCATCCCTACCAGAGCAGACCAAGGCCTGCGGCCGTCGCCCGACCTGACCCTGGTGCTCTCAGGCTGGGCAGGCTGGGTCAGGCCCCAGCCAGACCCCTGTGGCCCACAAAACCTAGGCCTCCCCCAACTGGGGGCCGTGGACTGGGCGCTGAGGTGGGGGACCTGCTTGTGGTTTGATCACTTCCCACCAGGGTCCCTGTTTCCACTGACGCTCTCCCCAAGTGGAGAGGCCTCCCTGGGGCCCTTCCTGGACCGTACCCAGCCTCCTGGGCCCCTCTGGCCGGGCGGTGCACGTGCTTGTCCTCTGCAGGCACAGGGCTTCCAGAAGGGGGTGGCCTGTGGGCAGGAGCGAACCCCAGTCCCACCCCCTCAGGAGGGGCACCCAGGCCCAGAGCTGGCCTCTCTGCCTCCCTGTCTCGGGCCAGGCAGGGCTCACGAGCTGGCCAGGCCTCTCTGCCACAGAGGAGCCTCAGGCAGCAGGGGTGATGGCAGGTGCAGCTGGGTGGCGCCTGCATCCCCCCAGAGCCTCCCTCATCTCCCCTCCCCGCCCAGATGTGCACTTTAATTTGACCACCCCTGGGGACCCTTGGGAGACAGGCCCTCCTGTCCCGGCCATCGACAGATGGCTCCCTCCCCCCTCTCCTCTGAAGGCAGGGCACCCGCCCTGTGGCCCAGAGATGGGGGCGCCGCTGGCCACAGGAGCAGGCGGTGGCCGCGCAGAGAACGCCCGACGCCTCAGGCCAGCACAATGTCCCGTGACCTCTGCTCCTGAGTTGGTCGTGACCGCCGTCTGCTCTGTCGTTCTGGGTAAGGGAGGCGTGAGCTGCAGGGAACTCTTACATGACAATACTTCAATGTGACGGGCTCCGAGCTTGCCTGTGCCGTGCGGCAGGCCGAAGGTTTGCACTACTGTGTCGCACGGCAGACGCGGGCCGCGAGCCCCTGCAGACGTGTGTGGCCGACACGAGCCTGCCGGGCGCTCCCTCGGCGTCCTGAATGTACCGCGGCTGGGCAGGCGGCAGGGGCGGGCGGGCCGGGCTCAGAGGGCCCCCAGAGTGCCTTAGCATCTTCTGAGCATTTTCCCAGGAAAACCGAGTAAGAAACCCGGACCCCCCCTTTGTTTACAAGATGACTGATTCCAGAATCGGGCTGCCTGTCCCGTGAGCGTGACCCCGACTCAGCCAGTCCCCGAGGCAGAGACGAGCTGCTCGGTATTTGCGAGACGTCTGCACCTTTGCTCTGAAGCTTGACTGTTAGCAATACGCCCATCGACGTAGTCCATTGTAGAGCTAAGTTACAGCCGCACCTTGGGGGGCAGAAGGGACTGGACCGCGTCGGACCTGCCGCACTGCGCGGCCAGCCAGGGACCCCACTGCACTCCCGCCCTGGCCTCCCTCCAGGGGGCCGGCCAAGGAGGCGGCTGGGATGGTGCAGAGGGCCGGGCGAGGGCCAGGAGAGGCGGCACATACTGTGAGCGGGGGCCGCGCCCCCACACTTGACCTCTGTCTTGTTTTCTGCACTGCGTCTGCGTCCACGGTGCCCTGTGGTTGTGCCACATTGCATTTGGTTTGGCCCCTTTGCTCCTGCATGTGGACGGAGCCGAGGGTGAGTGTCCTGGGCTGCCTGCGGCCCGCGGGCCTTGAAGACGGTGAACGCTGGCCTCTGCGCTATGCCTTCTCGAGAACTCGCTCGGGGTGTTTGCTCCGAGCAGGGGCAAAGGCGGCAGATGGGGGCTGTGAGGTGGTGGTCTGCTGCGGGCCTTGTCCCCCAGGCGGTTCCGGTGAGCCTGGCCCTGAGGGGCCTCTGTAACTGCTGGAACTCGGTAGCCCCGTCGCTCACTACGTGGGGCCCGTCAGACAGGGTATTTTAGGGGAACATCTTTGCTGCAAGTGGGAAACGCCGAGAGCAGCCCTGTCGGCCTCCGCCACACCAGCGTGACTTCCGGTCTGGCCCGAGGCTCGCAGCTGTCCTCAGCCATGACCACAGTTCGGACCGCGTGCCGCAGGGACCCGTCCCGGGCCGTCCGGTGGCTCTGCGCAGGGCGGGAGCACCTAGGGCCTGGTTAAAGATGTTTCTGAAATGGCAAAGGTTTTCGTTTTTGTTTGTTTGTTTTGTTTTGTTTCTTTAAAAAAGGACAAAAATGATGCAGACTCTAAAGCATTCAGATTGGACAGCCTGCTTGTATTCCGGTCGGTCGCTTCCATTGTTAGCGTTTTGCACATGAGTGATTTTTATGTCTAAAGAAGCCAAAACTTGCAATACTATTTTTAGCAGACAAAAAAAGAACTAAGTATAAAATGTATAAATATTTTTGACTTGAACATTTGGGTGGCATTGGGTGCAAATGGAACATTCATCTTTTGGATGGAATGTTTGAAGAAAAAGAGCCTTTTCGTGGTTGTTTTAGAGTCTGTTTAGGGCTTAAAGCAGTACTGTAACTCACGACTGTTAAAACAAAGTTGAACGTTGTCCCCTGCTGTTCACGGTCTCGCAGAACCACTGAGCTGGGCTCGGCCACAGACATGTAGCTTTCCTGGGTTCCGTTCTGTTTTCTTTTCTAAGGAGGAAGCCTTTGTTGTTCTCCGTCCTCACTCCCTCTGTGCTCGTAGTCGAGACTGTTACTTTTTAGCCAGGCTGACATTGTATCCAGCGTATCAGTAACTAAACCTCCGGCCGCACAGCGCCGGGAACAGGGCTTCGCAGTCTCACAGGCGGACGCCATGGACACGGCCGGCTGTGACCGTAATACAGGCTTTGTAAAATCACATTTACAAAATAATAAAGTCAGTTCAAACCCGAGTTTCCTGGACTTTGCCCGGAGGTGGGGTGCGACCCCAGGGGGGCTGGGAGGCCTGAAGGGCCCCCAGGGCTCAGGGCTGCTGGACCTGGGAGAGGGCGGGAGTCCAGCTGTGGGGTTCAGAGCTGCTTGACCCGAACCCCACCTCCCAGTGCCTTGTGAGGGGAGGGAGGCAGGAAGGTTGTCCTTGGGGGGGTGTGTCTTACCTGTCAGGGGTCCCACCCTGAGCCCCAGTGACCCGGTGTGGGGACTTCTTTCCTGGGTGGGTGTCTTGCCTGCAGAGTGGGGTTTGCCACCCCCAGGTGTGTGGCTCCCCCACCTCCTGGGCCTGGTCTGCCCCCACCTGGACAGAGGGGCAACTGCAAGGAGGTGGGACAGGTCCTGGGCACCCTGGGAGCCCCTGGGGCTAGGCTGACCACTCCTCCCCACCCCTGGAACCCTCCCTTCAGGCCTAGCTCAGGGCTGGGGCTCCAGGGTTCAGACCCGGCAGCCTCCTCTGCTCTGCTGAGCCCTTTTCTGAGCTTGTCCTGGGCTCGAGGTAGGCAGGCGGATCCTTAGTGTCACGTGTCTCTGGACATGAGCCTCGGACCAGCCACACTGGCCCTCAGCGCCGGCCCTGGCACGGCGCCTCCTGCACCTGGGAAGGCCACCAGGACCTGCCGATCCTGGGAACCTCAGCCAGGGCGCCTCTGGTCACGCTGGGCTCCCCTCTCGGGGCCTAGTGACACCTGACCTCTGGAGTCAGTGGAGGGTCCTTTGGTCACTTGTCCCTGTGCCTCCCCCAGGGCGAGGGCGGGGCCCCAGGAGCCAGGGCCAGTGCTCAGCCGGGCTCTGGGGCTTGGGCGGGTGGTGCTGGCTCGGGGTCGCCCCCAGGGAGCCTCGCTGCCTCACAGAGCCCACAGGATGTCTGAGGGGCAGGTTCCAACCAGATCCCTGTCCCCGTGCCAGCCCCAGCTCCAGACTGGGGTGAGCCCCTGCATCCCAAACCCCCCTGCCAATTCCTGTGGGGCTGCCCTGGCTGTCAGCCCCGTGCCCCACCCCGCAGGCCACTTTCTGAGCATTCCCTGCTGTGCTGGGCCTCCCCCACCTGGACAGGCACACTCTGCCGATGCCAGGGGGACTGTGAGGGCACCCAGGTCGTGGGTGCACCCCTGGGTGGCCCCAGGACAGCTGAGGCACAGGTAGCCACAAGGGATGCTAGGCTGGCCCGGTGCGGGCCTTCCTCGGGGCCGAGCTGCCCCAGCCCCCTGGGCTGGCCTGCGTTCTTGCAGCCTCCGATAGGAATTGGCTGAAGCATCAGACCCTTGCTCAGCGTCCGGGCCCTCCCCCGCAGCGCCCTGGGGCTGGGAGGGAAGAGGTGCAGCGTCAGCGCAGGGCCTGGCCCACCCTCTCCTGTGCTCCGCAGGAGGAGAGCTGGGCTGGGAGAGCGGAAGGCGCCTTCGGGGCCAAGAGGCTGGAGGGGTGAGCGGGAAAGGGAGGGCTGGAAGGGGCTGGTCCCTGCCCCACCGCGGGAGGTGCATGTGCAGGCTGGGGCTGGGCCCAGGCAGGGCTGTGCAGGTGGGTGGTGGTTCCAGGTGGATGTGGAGGGCCCAGCCAGCCCCAGCCCCCACCCCCTCAGGACACAGACCTTCCGAGCAGGGGCAGACACAGCTGGCTGATGGCAGAGACCAGCGGCTGCGAAGGTGGCAAAGCCTCAGGGTGGGTGCAGGGCCCCGGCGGCCATGAATGCAGGAGCTTCACCGGAACCAGAAGTGGCAGAGGGGCACAGTCTTGGTCCGACCAGTCAGGCTGGCATGGGAGGCCCACCGTGAGCGGGGAGGTGGGCATCAGCTCCCGGGGGCAGGGCTGGCCCTGGTGCGTGCCCCTGCCTGGCCCCATCAGGTCAGATGAGAACACAGTGGCCCCAGGGAGGGCCAGCCCTGGCTCCTCAAGAGAGGGCAGCCCCAGGCACCTCCCCAGGGCTGCCCGGCACGTGGGGCAGCTCCCCCGGGCTCAGAGGACCCCAGGGCTCCGTGCTGGGCACCCGCGGACCTGCCCCGCTTCCCAGCATCCAGTTCTGTGGCCCTCGTCCAGAGCATGGGCAGGGGACAGAAGCCCCTCTTAGCCAGGCCCCGGGAGGGCGCCACAGGGCCCACGGCCGGAGGGCTAGAGAGCACGCCCCAGGCCCACGGCAGGTGAGTCTCTGCTCCAATCCCCTCCCCACATTCCAGGCCCTCCGTAGGCTGGGCCCTCCCCCATGACCGCCCGCTGAGGGCCCTGGGACAGGATGAGACCAGGTTCGAGGTCTGGCGGGTGAGAAGGGTCCATGTCCTCGAGAGCTGGCGCGGGGGGTCCTGGCACGCATCGCGACGCCCTGCCCACTCCTCGCCCGCCACGAGGGCTTCCTTGGGGGGTCCTGGCACGCATCGCGACGCCCTGCCCACTCCTCGCCCGCCACGAGGGCTTCCTTGGGGGGTCCTGGCACGCATCGCGACGCCCTGCCCACTCCTCGCCCGCCACGAGGGCTTCCTTGGGGGGTCCTGGCACGCATCGCGACGCCCTGCCCACTCCTCGCCCGCCACGAGGGCTTCCTTGGGGGGTCCTGGCACGCATCGCGACGCCCTGCCCACTCCTCGCCCGCCACGAGGGCTTCCTTGGCTCTCCCTCCAAGCGGGGAAAGAGCCAGGTGTCTGGTCCTGTCCTCTGGAGGACAGGGTGACATGGACGGGCCTCTCTGAGGAAGGGGACAATCATGGTGATGAGACCCAGGGCCCGGCCCACCAGCCTGGGGACAGCTGTGAGAGGGATAGGGAGCCCAGAGCTGGCACACTGGCTGGGCACACCTGACACACCGGCTGGGCACACCTGACACACCGGCTGGGCACACCTGACACACCGGCTGGGCACACCTGACATACCGGCTGGACACACCAGCCTGGAAACACCTGACACACCAGCTGGGCACACCTGACACACCGGCTGGGCACACCTGACACACCGGCTGGGCACACCTGACACACCGGCTGGGCACACCTGACACACCGGCTGGGCACACCTGACACACCGGCTGGGCACACCTGACATACCGGCTGGACACACCAGCCTGGAAACACCTGACACACCAGCTGGGCACACCTGACACACCGGCTGGGCACACCTGACACACCGGCTGGGCACACCTGACACACCAGCTGGGCACACCTGACACACTGGCTGGGCACACCTGACACACCGGCTGGGCACACCTGACATACCAGCTGGACACACCAGCCTGGAAACACCTGACACACCAGCTGGGCACACCTGACACACCGGCTGGGCACACCTGACACACCGGCTGGGCACACCTGACATACCGGCTGGACACACCAGCCTGGAAACACCTGACACACCAGCTGGGCACACCTGACACACCGGCTGGACACACCTGACACACTGCCTGGACACACCTGACACACCGGCTGGGCACACCTGACACACTGGCTGGACACACCTGACACACCGGTTGGGCACACCTGACACACCGGCTGGACACACCTGACACACCGACTGGGTACACCTGACACACCAGCTGGACACACCAGCCTGGACACACCTGACACACCGGCTGGACACACCTGACACACTGCCTAGACACACCTGACACACCGGCTGGGCACACCTGACACACCGGCTGGACACACCTGACACACCGACTGGGTACACCTGACACACCAGCTGGACACACCAGCCTGGATACACCTGACACACCAGCTGGACACACCAGCCTGGACACACCTGACACACCGGCTGGACACACCGGACACACTGCCTGGACACACCTGACACACAGGCTGGACACACCTGACACACCGGCTGGGCACACCTGACACACCGGCTGGGCACACCTGACACACTGGCTGGGCACACCTGACATACCAGCTGGACACACCAGCCTGGTAACACCTGACACACCGGCTGGACATACCTGACACACCAGCTGGACACACCTGACACACCGGCTGGGCACACCTGACACACTGCCTGGACACACCTGACACACCGGCTGGACACACCTGACACACTGCCTGGACACACCTGACACACCGGCTGGGCACACCTGACACACCGGTTGGCACACCTGACACACCGGCTGGGCACACCTGACATACCAGCTGGACACACCAGCCTGGACACACCTGACATACCGGCTGGACACACCTGACACACTGCCTGGACACACCTGACACACCGGCTGGACACACCTGACACACCGGCTGGGCACACCTGACACACTGGCTGGGCACACCTGACACACCAACTGGGCACACCTGACACACCGGCTGGGCACACCTGACACACTGGCTGGGCACACCTGACATACCAGCTGGACACACCAGCCTGGAAACACCTGACACACCAGCTGGACATACCTGACACACCAGCTGGACACACCAGCCTGGACACACCTGACACACCGGCTGGACACACCTGACACACTGCCTGGACACACCTGACACACCGGCTGGGCACACCTGACACACCGGCTGGACACACCTGACACACCGACTGGGTACACCTGACACACCAGCTGGACACACCAGCCTGGACACACCTGACACACCAGCTGTACACACCAGCCTGGACACACCTGACACACCGGCTGGACACACCTGACACACTGCCTGGACACACCTGACACACCGGCTGGACACACCAGCCTGGACACACCTGACACACCGGCTGGACACACCTGACACACCTGATACTGCCTGGACACACCTGACACACCAGCCTGGACACACCTGTGCTGGTGGCCCAGCTCTGCGTCTTTGCCCCGAGGGACTGGGGCATGAGGAATGGGGGTACTGCCGGTGATGAGAGCCATCTCGGGGCTCCTGGACCCCGTCCAGGCTGGCCGAGTTCCAGCAGGCGGGGACCTGCAGAGGCACAGTGAATGTCACAGCCACCTGCAGCCTTGTTCCAACAGCGAAAGGCACAAACAGCCCGCATGTCCACGACGGTGGAGGACACGTGGGCCGTCCGTGAGGTGCTGCTGGGCCCGGGGAGGCAGGGAGCGGTGGCAGGTGCCACCGCTGTGCCAGGGGGCCCTGAGCACGGATGGTCCAGGGGCGCGGATGGCCAGACGGGGCGGCTTCTGGGGGTGCAGCCGGCCTGGGGCCAGTGGTGGCATGCGCAGGTGCTCAGAGCCGCAGCCCTGTGCCTCCCAGGGGAAGGCCGTGGTCTCTCCGGCAGTGAGCTGTGGAGGGGCAGGGAAGCAGCCCGGGGCCTGCGCTCGGCAGGAGTGCCCGGTGTGTGTGCCGCACTCCTCAGCGGTCACTCGGGTCCCCGCGAGTCTATACAGCGGCGACCTCACCGAGCTGGCCGACTGCAGCGGGAGGCGCCCCGGGCCAGCATGGAGGTCACGAGCCCACGCACGTGCACCCGTCCGGAGGCCTGGCCAGCAGGCCCCAGCGCGTTTTAGGAGCAGGAGCAAGGCTGTGCTGGGGGCAGCTGGGCAGCCGACGAGCACCGGGGCAGCCACAGACGCCGGGCAGGCAGGTCCTCGCTCTGAGCGTGGGGCTGAAGGAAGCGACCCTTCCCTTCTGGGGGCCTCTAAGCCGTGGGTCCAGAAGCCTGTACAGGACATGATAGGAGGGAAGGCTGGCCTCGGGCCCCACCCCAGGGCAGTGCATCTCCATGCCCCAGGGCCTGGCCAGCCTCCTAGGGGCCCTGCGCCGCCCCCTGCAGGGCCTGCTGGCGCTCCTCCGCCGAGTTCTGCTCAGCAAACAGCCTCACTTCCTTCAGGGTGACCGCCGGTGCACTGAGCACCCCGGGCCGAGTGCTGACACCGGTCTGATGCCAGCTTTCTGTGAGAGTGCCCACCCAGGCCTGGGCTCCCCATGTGCTTAGCAAGGAGTCCGGCTCACACCTCTCCACCCTTCCTGTGCCCCGAATCTCCTGGGCATCCAGTTAGAGCACAAGTCTGGTTCTGCAGGCCTGGCCCCGGGCTGCATTTCAGTGGTGTCACCAGGGACACTGACGCCCTGGTCACAAGCCACACAGGACACTGAGGAGCCGTCTTCCAGCCGGGGTGGCCCAAGGCCGCCAATGCACAGATGCGGCTCTGGCCGAAGGGCGTAGATTCCGTGTGGACAGCTGTTTCCAGGGCTGCAGACAGCGCCATGGGCCAGTGCTGGGGCCATTGGCCTGTCCCCAGACAGCGAGGCCACACGGCCATGTTTTTTAGGAGAGATTTTGCTATAGAGCATGTGCGCTCACTGGAGAGACAGAGAGACAAAAGTAAGAAATCACCCCCTGGGGGGACGGCCACACCGCAATCCCGTCTCCTCCGCCCTCCGTTCTCCCAGGATCTTGGGCACAGGCCTCACGTGAATTTTCAGCTGCCAAGTCCGGGACTCGAACCATGGCCCGCTACGTGGGAGTCCAGCACTGTACCCATCGCGCCATCTGCTGGTCCCCGGGCCACAGGGCTGTAACAGCCAGTGCTCCTCGCTGCTCCCTGGCCTGTCTGGGCTGCTCAGGGGCCATGCATGTTTGCCCAGCTCCCCTCACTGGTTCGTGGGGGTGCCTGGGCGGAGCGTCCTCACCGCCCCTGGGCAGCCCGCACTGTGCCTGACCCCACCTGACCCCTGACAAGCACCCAGGAACTGGCTGGCATGTAGACGGATGGGCCTCTCAGCCCTCTTCCCCAGAGCCGAGTCCTGACGGGTGTCCTGTCCTTGCTCACTGAGGGGGTCCAGGCCCCGGCCGGAGGCCTACACCTCTCTGGGGTGCCGGGCCCTCACAGAGGTGGCCCTGTTCTCCTCTCAGTCCTTGTGCACCACCCTGGGGGGTCCCAGGCTTTGGGAACCACTGGGCCCGGTGGGATGCTCGGGGTGCTCTGCTTGCTACAGGACTCTGGGGCCCTGAGGGCTCCCCGCAGTGAGCTGGAGGGTGGGGAGCCGGAGGGCGGGCCGGGCCAGCTCCATGGGGCCGTGGCTCCACTTCAGGGGCAAGCCATGCCTGCAACCCTCTCAGTGCGGACGCCGGCCAGGGGCAAGGGCACAGGGACCTGCGGGCCCTGCCTGGCTCCCACAGGCGCCAGGGCGCTGTCTGCACTGGCCAGCCCCCAGCACCAGCCTGAGGGCGCTGCTCTCACCGCCTGCAGAGGAGCCGCGCCAGGGAGGGCCAGGAGCTGGGTGGGAGGGGCTCCTCGCCCACCGTGAGGCTGGGAGAATGGGTGCGGGTCAGCCCCGATGCACGGGAGCTAGCTGAGAGTGTGGGGGGCATGTGTGGGACCCCAGCCTGGAGACCCTTCCAGAGATGGAGGAGGGGCCCCAGGGCTGCCGGAATGTGAGGAGCAGAGGTGCGGGGTGCCCTGAGCAGTCCCTCGCCTCAGACGCCGCTCCTTCTGAGCAGACCCAGGAACCGCCTGGGGAGACAACTCTGGGTTCAGCTCCCCTGGGCTCCTGGGGCCGCCTCCCCCGCCCCTGGGGGAGCGCAGGAAGAAGCCCGCAGCTCCCTGACCTGCGGGTGTGGAGGGCCCTGGCCGCGGGCGCACAGCGGGGACAGGAGGGCCTGGCTGAGGGGAAGGAGGTCGCCCCCACTCTGAATATGCCCGGAGCTCCCCTCGGACGGCAGAGGAGCCAGTGCACGGCCCTCCCCAGGGGGCAGGGAGATGAGCAAGCCGGCGGGTTAAGACCCCTCGGAGCCGACCGCGTTCTGGTCCCGCCAGCCTCATCCTCCACGCCAGCCCCGCCTGCTCTGAGGACCGGTCCAGAACAGGCGGACGCAGGGCTCCAGGACAGAAATCAATCTGATTAGAGAGGGTCGGCACCAGGACCAGGCTGACCTGGTGGGCAGAAAACAGGAAAACCAGCCCCACAGAAATGCAGAGAACGTCCCAGACTCCTGCTGGGGAGGGGCAGCCCCGGGGGCAGGGGAACCGTGGGATTATGGGCTGCCTTCCAAGCAGCCTGGCACCAGGCCTGTGTTTGGGGCGGGAGGCGTGGCTGCCGCTGTGGCAGGTCCTCCATCTCTCCACGGCCCCTGCTTTCTCTTCTGTAAAACGGGATAACGCGGGCCAGCCGGTGCGTGGTGTAGAAGAGGCCGATCCCACGTGGCCGACTGCACAGCTTGTGTCCCGGACATGGAGACTCGAGGAATGTGCTGGGCGTGTGTGCCCCGAATGCTGAGGACGTGGGGGCGGGATTGCTGCATGGCCGTCCCCCAGGGGAGCTCTCGTGTTCTCTCTCTCTGGCAACCACATGTGCCCTGTAGCAAAGTTTGGAAAAAGAGAAGGGTAAAGCTGATGGCCACCTCGCGGGCTCAGAGCTCTCAGTGGCCCCTTGCGGCAGATCGGTGCCAGCCGGACTGTCCCTGGTCAGCTCCGGGCCAGGGGCTCTCAATCCCCCAACATGCTAGGAGCCTGAGGGACTTCCAGGCGGCTCTTCCAAGGGTCTGGATTGTGGGGTCTCACAAACGCAGACCATAGCCAAGGTGGGGAGGCTGGGTGAGCTGCTCAGGCAGGCCCTAGCTGCGTACTGCGTGGTGCGGCCTGGCCACCAGACCCTCGGCCTCCTCCCTGCTAGTGGAGCAGCAGCAGCCCCTCACAGGTGGTGGGGGAGGATGTGGCCCCAGGGTCTCCTTTGCTGAGGCTGAGGGCCAGGCTCGGCCGCCTGCCCACGCGGAAGCCAGTGCCACTCCAGCGGCTCCTCCCTCGCTGGCCCTGCTGCACCCTCCTCCTCCACCCCCATCGTGCTGCTGAGGTCCGCTGAGCCCGGGTCTCCATGTGCAACAGAGGAGCACCCGAGCCCCTATGGGCCTGGCACAGAGGGCCCTGGTGGCCCTGCCTGGGGCCCCATAGCCTGCTCAGTGTCTGGGGACCACAGGGTGCCCCTGGACAGAGGCAGTGCCTGGGCAGTGACTCCAGGGACAGGGAAAGAATAGGACAGAAGATGCGTCCCTCACACACAAGCAACCTGCACACAGGTACCTGCACTCGGGGCCTGCAGAACGCTGGCCTGCCCAACTCCATGTTTGACGGGGCTCGGTGGCTGTGCCTATCAGATGCCCAGCCAGGAGCTGCGATGCCCTGATTCTCACTGGCCTGCCCAGCAACGAAACGCCTACTGAGACTACCAGGCCAGGCCAGCTGGGGCCCAATGCCCAGAAGCTGCACCCAGCTCTCTGGAATGGCATGCCCTCCCCTGCCCAGCCCTCAGGATCACAGGGGCTCCCGGGGGCCTCAGCCACTCTTTAACCAGAGTCCCTGTGAGTCCCGCTGCTGCCGCCTTTTACGACCTGTGTCCAGGGTCGGCGCCAGCCCGGTCAGCGTGCTCAGAGCAGCTGCCACATCGTGCCACCCTCCGGGCTCCCGGGTCCCCACGCAGAGAACCAGGTGCCGAGTGACCTCAGGAAGGGACACGTGCCCTTGCTGCGCCCTTGCATGCTGGAGAGAGACGTTATCATTTCTGGTAACAGACGGGAAGTCGCGTCTTCGGGAGGCGGTTTCAAGGCTGTCACTGGGACGGGGACGGCCTCTCGGAAAACAGCCTGGCGGCTCAGCTTCCCCTCGGTGGGCAGTTCCAGCTGGACGTTTCAGCGGGCCCTGCTTTCGAAGAGAACAGGGGCCACATTTATGGCGGGGGTTTTGCACTCGCTAGCTCAGAGGGCCCTGGGCAGACTTGAGACTGTGAGGAAAGTGTGGAGCCTCTCGCGTAGACTGGATTCGTCAGACGGGCCAGGTCAAGAATCCCAGATAAAGGATGTCCGCCTGCAGCTGCCGATCACGGGCACTACGGCGGGGGGCCGCAGCCCCTCACACGCTGCACGTTGCTGTCGGAACAGAAAGTGCGAGACGGCGTCCGCACTGGGGAAAGGCACAGACCCCTCAAGTCCCTGAGAATAGCCCCTCAGTGAACGCAGAACTACAGTGGTCGGACATTCGGTCGGAGCCAGCCCCTGGCGCTGCCCAGGGCCGCCGCAGAGGCCAGGTCTAGCACGGCCTCAGAGCGCGGGGTCGGCGCCAGCAGGGCAGAGGCACTGGAGCCCGCGGAGCCCGAAGCAGTGAGGTTCTGACGCCAGAGCACCTTCGGGTCAGAAAAGGCACATCTTCGTTATTTAAAGACGGCGAGAGAGTGTTTCATTCAAGTATGTTATAAATACCACAAAAAAAAAAAAAAAAAAAAAAAAAGGAAGGAAAGAAAGAGAAAGAGCCCGGCTGCTCCACACAGAGCTGACTTAGGGGTGCTGTGTGACCAGCACTTCTGCCTCGGGGTTCACACCTGGGAGACCAGGGCCTGGGCCCGGGGTCGGGGGAGCAGGGCGGTGGCTGCCCAGGGCGGGGTCTGCTCTTAGGGGAGTGTGGCCCGCACCGTGGTGTGTGCTGCGCATCAGACGCTGAGTCCCTGCCACCGAGCAGTGCCTCTCGCGGTGGCCGCAGCCGTGACCCAGGCCACCCAGCCCTGAGGCCAGCCTGCTCAGCACGGAGACCGTCTCAACCAAAAAACGAAAAAGAAGAGAAAAGGCACACGTTATGTTTGTGTGTTTCACCACATTTGCAAAAGCAAGGCAGGGCCGCCCTGTGGCCTTGTGTTAAGGGACCCAGGTCCCACATGCCAGCATGGGTCCAATCCCGGCCTCAGGGACTTGAAAACACAGGAGTCACGTGTGTGCCCAGACCCCAGTGGGGACAGGAGGAGAAGGGACCATGCGAGAGGGCGCCCGTGCAGTGCCCTCTCCCTCCCTGTGTCTACCAGGCCTGCTTGCTGCCTGGCGAGACGAGAACCAAACAGCACCTGCCAGAGCGGGGGGCCTGTGCCTGCTGGGGCCTGACTGTGACTGGTCCTCTCCAGGGCCGCCCCCAGGCCATGTGCCTTGGGTCACTCCCAGCAGAATCGAGGTGGTGAGGAGCCCGGGTACTCGGGCTGCCACTGCCGGGCCTCCAGGCCTGCAGTGTGGCCACCCAGCAGAAGGCGGGTGTGGGAGGGTTGGCCCGTGGAGTGACAGGTCCCAGAGAGGATCCAGGCTGCCCAGGGAGTGGTCAGGAGAGGCCTGCAGAGGAGCTGCCCAGAAGGGACTCTGGTCCCACCAGGCCATCTACACCTTCCTGGCCAAGAGGAGGTTCCAGGTCACCTCCCCGGGGTGGGGAGGGGGAGACCAGAGTATGGAGCGTAGGGCGCCACCAGCAGGCTAAGGGGAGGAGGGCGCCGGCTGGGCCCAGACAGCGGGCCACTTGCAAGCCCTGCTCCCCCCAGGAAGGCGTGGGTGTCCCATCCTTCCTCCAAGAGCCTAAGGGACCTGTCTCAGGCCGCGCTGACACTCAGAAAAGCCAGAACAGCAGCAAAAACCTTAAACAAACAAACAAAAAACAGAAGAAAGAAAAAGAGAGGGGGAGAGAGAGAGAGAGAAGGAAAAGAAGAAAGAGCAACACAGGGAAGAGAAGCCAGGTTGCGGGCCTGGGGCTGGCGGCCAAGGCCAGGGCCCAGGGTGGGCAGAGTTTGCGGGGGCAGCCAGTGTCAGGCGCCCCGGTGAGATCGCCACACAGAGGCCCTGGCACACTTCGAATGAGGCCGGTGGCAGAGACAATGGACAGGGCGGGCAGAGAAGTCTCCTGCTGGAGGTGCGGACGGCTCTGAGGAGGTCCGGGCAGTGGAGGGAGAAGTGGCCTGGTGAGGCAGGAGCCAGGGCAGCTGTCCTGGGACTGCGGCTCCGGGCTGCACTGTCACTCCGTGCTCACCGTGTCTGTGACCAGAGAGCAGTGGGGTGAGTGCGTTAGCACCTGAAATGAGGGTCCCAGACACCGCGGGTCCTCGGGCAGTCCGGCTGCCGTGGATCGGAGCCCTGCGCTGTCTCCGGGAGAGAGGGCCGGCCTGTGGGCTGCTGCTGGGTGTGCGGGGACAGGGCCACAGCCTCTCACAGCGAGGGGGAAGTGTGGGGGGCAGCCAGGGTCCCTCTGGGAGGCCTCCTCGGTCCTGCTGCCGCAGCACGAAGGGAGCTGAAGCCAACAGCAGGTGGAGGTGGGGGTCCGGCTGGGACAGGCCCTGTGCTGTGGCTGTGGGGACCGTGCAGCCCGCCGCAGGGCGACTGGGCCGGGGAGGCCTGCTGGCGAGTGCCCTGCACACCCAGGCCTGGCGACAACCTCATGCCTGACTCCCTGGGGAAAGGCTTTGCTGAGCAGGGCTGCGGCCCCTCCTCGCCAGCTCTGGTCTGTGATGGGGGAGCTGCGGAGGGGGTGATTCCAGGAGCCCCCTGCCCCCCGGATGGGGCTGGAAGCAGTAAATGTGCCCAGGACCTGGCCGCCATAAATCTGGTCATTTGCCATCCTGAAGGGGTGGGTCTCCGCTGTGGACCAGAAACCCAATCTCCGCTTCAGCACACCGAGAGTACTCTGCCCGGCAGCACTTCGGCACCTGCCAGCCGCTATTAATAACAACCTCGGCGGCATTTACCGCCTGCTCTCGGGCGGCAGAGTGGCAGCCAGGCCGCCGCACCCGTGGGCTGGGCTGGGGCAGGCAGAGCACCGGCCACATGGAAGCCAGCCAAGGGACACTCTCCCATAGGCCTGGTTCTGCACAACCCTCTCTGCTTCTTGGGGAGCTGGGGCTCCGGCCAGGGGAGAAGGGGCAGGACAGGCAGGAGTGTGGCCATCGGGACCCCCAGAGAGCACACTCAGGCAGCTGTCGCCCCGGAGGGCAGCCGGGTCTGACCAGCAGGTGTATCAGTACGTGACACCCAGTGACGCTCGGGTTCACAGTAGCGTGGTTTCTTAGCGTCAGTCCTGTGCGGTCCGGAGGCGTACTTACACTCAAAGATTCGGTGCTTGTTTGGAGCCCCAGCGTCACCCAGGTTCTGCGTCCTGTCTGGCAGCACCCCCTGTGCCAGTTCCTCCTGCTCACCACCTCCAGCTCTGCACCCACTCCAGCCCTCACCTTCTCTCTGCTGCTGCCACAGGCCCTTTGTCCATGCCTGTCCCCTGCCCAGAACAGCTTTCTGTGACAGCGACACCTATGCCTCCGCGCTCTCGGACAGGCCGCACCTGCTTGGCTGCCTCCCTCAGCAGCCGGGGCTCCCGCTGCCCAGAGACCAGTTCACGAGGTCTCAGGCCTGTGGGGACCCAGGGCAGGGCAGGTAAGGCTCAGGGGCCCCGCCTCTGGGACTGAGAGCTGTGGTCTCTCCTCCAGGTGAGACCCTGCCCTGCAGAGCCACCTGTACCCGCTTTGTAGATGGGAAGACTGAGGCAGGACTGGGGCCCAGGCCACTCCACCCCCTCCTGTCTTCCCTCTCTCCCCCTCTTCTCTCCATACTAGAGACCCCCACTTCTCTCCATAGGGCTTCTCATGATGCCCCAGGACCCCCACCCACCTGAGCTGGCGGTGTGCCAAGACCTATGCCCCAGATGCAGCTCCCTGGGTCCTGGGGTCCATAGGCTCAGAGCAGCTCCACAATGGTGACGCAGGGCGGAAACCAGCCTGCTCAAATACACAGACTGAGGCACCCAGGCCCACCCCCTCCAGGGGAGACAGGCAGAGGTGGGCAGAGAACTGCCCCACCGTCAGGGGCACCCAAGGCCCTACCTCCCTGTGTCCCAGGTCCCCAGTGTGGCCCGGGGTGGGTGGGCTCCCAGGCGTCTGGGGCAGCCCCTCCCAGCCTTGGCTCCGGAGGCGTCTGCCTGGGCACTGAGCACTTGCATGTTGAAGCGGGAGGTTTCGGCTGGAAAGCTGTTGGCGGCGGTCTGCAAACATCCGCTCCCGCGCCTGCCAAGTGCCACCAGCCCGACAGCTTGCCTCGCACTGGAGTCTGCGCACTAGCTTCTCGCGGCCTCCCCCCCCCCCCCCCCCCCGGGACCAGCCCCACACTGTCCTCCGCCTGCAGCCCGGCCCTGCAGACTCAGAAGCCCCGGAGCCGTGAGGCCCATAGCTGGGCAGGGGATTCGAGACCTTTGGGGAGATGATAAATGTGGACGACTAGGAGAGCCGAAGGAGGAAGCATGGAGTGTCACTGAGCGTCCCTCCAGGAACCCCGATGGCGGGCCTCTGCCCCAGTTGCAGCTGAGCCCTGCGTGTCCGGCCTGTGCATCCCTGGCACCTGAGCCGCCTGGGATCCCCAGAGGTGTCCTCTCTGTCTAGGGACATTGGCCACCGGTACCAGCTCAGGCTGGAGGGCCTGCTGTTGACGTGACCCTCCTCGGCCCTAGCTCCACGGCCGGGCATGCAGGAGGACCCCTCCTCGTCCCTTTGGGAACGGTGCGGGGGTGTGGGCACGTGCGCTTAGGTCATCCATGTGTAGGCCCCTGCACAGCGGGCATGGGGGGCAGTGGGTCACAGCCCAGTCGGCCGGGAGCTTGCTGGCAGAGACGCTTCCAGCAGCAAACAGAGCCCCGGCCCTTCTGGCTCCCTGCCGGCCTAGGGGGTGGCCTGCAGACCTGCCCTCTGCTCGTGGGAGCGGAGGTCTGGGCCACCCCGGAGCCCTCAGAGCCCGGTGCCCACCCTTCCAGCCCCGGCCAGTCTGGGCCCTGCAGCCCTGGGCACTCTCCAGGCTCAGCCTTCGGGGCCAGACTGTGTGCTTTAGAGTGAGCACCATCCTCGGCCCCGTGACTCAGGTCTGTTCGCCCATTACTGTCTGTGAGTCGCTGTTCTCCGGGCAATAAAGCCGGCCTGCCTGAGGCAGCCTCACAGGCTCCCTCCACCCGCCCCAGAGCTGCGGAGAGGCCGGCTCCATCTGGGAGGACTCTCAGCCTCCCTCCCTTTCCAGATGGCCTGGGACCTGGAGGCGCCCGAGATCTTACCACCTTTGGGGGCTGCCGGCCAGTGTGGGAGGGGCCGCACAGCCCGGGCCAGGGCGGCAGACAGCCCGGAGGCTCCTGCACGCACAGCTCCCGGGCGCCTTGCCCGCCCACGCCCCACACACACGCATGCACACGTGCACGTGCGGGGGCGCGAGGACGGGTGTCAGGGCCCAGGCGCTCCTCTCCAGGCTGGGGGTCCTCTCTTTGGCGCCCTGCTTGTGCCGCCGTCTCGACCTCCAGCCCTGAGAAGTGGGGCTCGACTGCCGAGCGGGAAGCCAGCCTGGCCACGTGGCAGGGCGGCCCTGGCCACCAGGCAGGCAGGCTGCGGCTGGGCCCTCGCTGGCCTGCAGCACCCGCACCTGGACCCTGCCTCTTGGCCTCAGACCCATGCTGCTGCCTCCTGGGACCCTGGTCTGTGATCCAGGTCTCAGAGGAGGCTCCCAGGCTCCTGGGCCCTGCAGGCTGTGAGGGCACCTGGGGCTTGTCCCGCCCGGGGGACGTGCTCATCATTGCCCCCTCAGGCCCCGGGGAGTGCAGACCCTACCCACCCACGGGCGGGGGCTAGGCAGGGCTGCTTACCGCGAGGTCACCAGGGCCACACCTCAGCACCCCCTCAGCACCTCACAGGCTCCAGGGGGCCCCGAGGTGGAAGAGGAGGGTCCACAGGGCCGGCCGTGCTCAGTGGCGGGGAGGGACACCCACCTGCTGCCCCAGTGCCCCAGGGTTCCGGCTCCCGGGATGGGCCCCACCTGCAAAGCCCGAGTCTGGGGCGGCCAGTCAGGCTGACGCCAGGCTCAGCACTGCAGACCCAGCTCCGCGGGCGAAGCGCTCGTCCATCCTCCCAGGGCACGTTAAAATCAGGGCCAAAACGGCACAAGGAGACGTTTTTCGAGGGACAAGAAAATGAAACCATGAGCTGACGGGATGAGGTCCGCCATGCGTAACCCAGCAAGGGCCCGCGTTCGGACGGCCGTTCAGCACCGCATCTCCCGTCAGGAGCAGCTAACGGCGCTTTGAAGGCGGGGCAGTTACCTCTTCCGTTAACCGCACACCGACACGGTGGGCCGTCAGCACGGTGGCGGCCCCCACTGCGCTTGGCGAACGAGCCGGGGACGCAGGGGCCAGCAAGGCTCCTGGGCTGCGGGAAGGCCTGGGCGGATGCCCACACCAGGTGCCCAGCCATGTGTGGGCCAGGTGCCAGGCCAGCAGGGGTTGGTGGGATGGGCTACCCCGACCTTCCTGGGACCCCATGGCTGACAGTTTGACAGAGGCAGGTGAGGGACCGGGAAACGGGCACTCCATGTGGGATGGGGGTCAGTGACTGCGGCCGAGGCTGGAGCCAGGGTCAGGTCAGGGACAAGGGCAGGGCAGTGCCAGGGAGCTCGAGCTGCCCCGGGCTGGCAGTGGGTGAGGATGGTCTGGGGGCCGTGGCGGCTGTGCTGGGTAGAGCTGAGGGCCCGCTTGCTCTGCACTTGCCTCCCCATGATGCCCGGGAGAGTGGGCGCGGCTGCCAGGGCAGGCACTGCACTCGGGCCCCCGCGCCTGCAGGCCTTTTCTAAAGCCAGCCAGAGACGCTCACCTGCAGGGCCTCGCGCTGCCACCCAGACCCCAAGGAGTGCTTGGAGAGTACAGCTGGGCGCCCAGCCACAGTGGGGATGCTGGCGGGCCTGGGGATGTCCCCCCAGCACCAGGGTCCCCTGAGCGGGGGTGCCGCATGTCCTACACCTTGGCCAGTGCCCAGCGGAGATCCCTGCGCTCACTCTAGAGGCCAGAAGTCCAGGTCAAGGAGCCCTCACCTCCAGCCTCTGTGCGGGCCTGTGAGCCCGCTCGTGCCCACCTGCACGCTCAGCCTCTGCCGGACCCCGGCCCTCCTAGTAAGGATGGCCCTCGTGTGGATGAAGGGCCCTCCCTGCTCCACACAGCCTCACTTAGCCGAGTCTGTCTGCAACGGCTCCAGTCCTAGCTGGAGGTGAGCTCACGGCACCTCCTGAACAGAGGGGGCCTGGTCGCCCCCAGGACCCACTGCAGGAAGCCTTTGGGGATGGTTAGGGATAGGGCTTGGGTCTCACCTGGGACGGCCTCATGCTCAGAGCCTCAGTTTCCCCGTCTCACTGTAGCAGAAATGGCATCCTCATGGAGAGCAGGGCAGCTCTGCTTCTGCAGCCCAGGAGAGCCGCCCGGGCCGGTCCAGCCAGATGCCTGCTGCAGCACCCCAGCCCTGCGGCCTACTCCTCGCTGCATCCTGTAACCCCCCTCCCGACCTGGCTTGGCAGCTGGAGCTGCCCATGAGTGTCCTGGGCACGTCGCCACCTGGGGGCACTAAAAGACCCCTTAGGTCTGCCCTGCCCAGGAGATGCTGAAGGTGAAGTCTGGGGAGGCTTCATGGCAGAGGTGTCATTAGGGAGTCAGGGCCAAGGAGAGAACCAGTTACGAGCACCTGGTTTGGCTCCTCCTCTGTTCTTGGGGCAGGTGGGAGGTTGGCCACTGGGCAGGAGGTGAGGCCACAGGTGCCATGGGGCCCCAACCATGTCTGGCCATTGGCTCTGCCTACGAGACTGACGGGTCTGAGAGGAGCCTGTGCAGCCAGCCCTGCGACTGAATGACAAAGGCCGTCTCTGCCCTGGCTCCCCGGGCGGCTCGGTCCACGGCTCCATGAAGATCGTTAGAGGGGCCGGCAGGTGGCATGATGGTTAAGGACGCTGGTCTCCCGTGTGGCTGGCCGCGGTTTAAGCCCCGGACCTGGCGACTTGCTTTTTCACTTTCCCTCTCTCTATCTTTCTCTCACTCTGTCCCTCTCTGGTAAAATTAAAATAAATAAAATAAAGTTAAATAAAATAATTCTTAAAAACAAACAAACAAAGAAAAAGACCCTGTTAGAGAGGAGGCTACAGCAGAGGGAGAAGCTCACGCCGAGAGAGGAGGCCACGCCGAGAGAGGAGGCCGCGCCGAGAGAGGAGGCCGCGCCGAGAGAGAGAGGAGGCCACGCCGAGAGAGGAGGCCACGCCGAGAGAGGAGGCCACGCTGAAAGAGAGAGGAGGCCACGCCGAGAGAGGAGGCCACGCCGAGAGAGAGAGGAGGCCACGCCGAGGGAGGAGGCCACGCCGAGGGAGGAGGCCATGCCGAGGAAGGAGGCCACACCAAGAGAGAGAGGAGGCCACACCAAGAGAGAGAGGAGGCCACGCCGAGGGAGGAGGCAACGCCGAGGGAGGAGGCAACGCCGAGAGAGAGAGGAGGCCACGCTGAGAGAGGAGGCCACGCTGAGAGAGAGAGGAGGCCACGCCGAGAGAGAGAGGAGGCCACGCCGAGGGAGGAGGCCACGCTGAGAGAGAGAGGAGGCCACGCCGAGGGAGGAGGCCACACCGAGAGAGAGAGGAGGCCACGCCGAGAGAGGAGGCCATGCCTAAGGAGGAGGCCACGCCGAGAGAGAGAGGAGGCCATGCTGAGAGAGGAGGCCACGCCGAGAGAGAGAGGAGGCCACGCCGAGAGAGGAGGCCACGCCGAGGGAGGAGGCCACGCTGAGAGAGAGAGAGGAGGCCACGCCGAGGGAGGAGGCCACGCCGAGGGAGGAGGCCATGCCAAGAGAGGAGGCCACGCTGAGAGAGAGAGGAGGCCACGCCGAGAGAGAGAGGAGGCCACGCCGAGGGAGGAGGCCACGCTGAGAGAGGAGGCCACGCTGAGAGAGAGAGAGGAGGCCACGCCGAGGGAGGAGGCCACGCCGAGGGAGGAGGCCATGCCAAGAGAGGAGGCCACGCTGAGAGAGAGAGGAGGCCACGCCGAGAGAGAGAGGAGGCCACGCCAAGGGAGGAGGCCACGCTGAGAGAGAGAGGAGGCCACGCCGAGGGAGGAGGCCACACTGAGAGAGAGAGGAGGCCACGCCGAGAGAGGAGGCCATGCCTAAGGAGGAGGCCACGCCGAGAGAGAGAGGAGGCCATGCTGAGAGAGAGAGGAGGCCACGCTGAGAGAGAGAGAGGAGGCCACGCCGAGAGAGGAGGCCACGCCGAGAGAGGAGGCCACGCCGAGGGAGGAGGCCACGCTGAGAGAGAGAGAGGAGGCCACGCCAAGGGAGGAGGCCACGCCGAGGGAGGAGGCCATGCCAAGAGAGGAGGCCACGCTGAGAGAGAGAGGAGGCCACGCCGAGAGAGAGAGAGGAGGCCACGCCGAGGGAGGAGGCTACGCTGAGAGAGAGAGGAGGCCACGCCGAGGGAGGAGGCCACACCGAGAGAGAGAGGAGGCCACGCCGAGAGAGGAGGCCATGCCTAAGGAGGAGGCCACGCCGAGAGAGAGAGGAGGCCATGCTGAGAGAGAGAGGAGGCCATGCCGAGAGAGAGAGAGAGGAGGCCACGCCGAGAGAGGAGGCCACGCCGAGGGAGGAGGCCACGCTGAGAGAGAGAGAGGAGGCCACGCCGAGGGAGGAGGCCACGCCGAGGGAGGAGGCCATGCCAAGAGAGGAGGCCATGCTGAGAGAGAGAGGAGGCCACGCCGAGAGAGAGAGGAGGCCACGCCGAGGGAGGAGGCCACGCTGAGAGAGAGAGGAGGCCACGCCGAGGGAGGAGGCCACACCGAGAGAGAGAGGAGGCCACGCCGAGAGAGGAGGCCATGCCTAAGGAGGAGGCCACGCCGAGAGAGAGAGGAGGCCACGCCGAGGGAGGAGGCCACGCCGAGGGAGGAGGCCATGCCAAGAGAGGAGGCCACGCTGAGAGAGAGAGGAGGCCACGCCGAGAGAGGAGGCCATGCCGAGGGAGAGAGGAGGCCACTCTGAGAGAGAGAGGAGGCCACGCCGAGAGAGGAGGCCATGCCGAGAGAGGAGGCCATGCCGAGGGAGAGAGGAGGCCACTCTGAGAGAGAGAGGAGGCCACGCCGAGAGAGGAGGCCATGCCGAGCTGCGCTACGGCTCTCGGCACTTCGGCCAGCAGCCCTGTTGCTGGGCGGAGCGGGCCAGGCCGGCGTTGTTGGGGTAACAGATGGGGCTTGCTCTTATCTTAAATGCGTGACAACCAAATTTGCTGCTGCTTTGATCACTGCCCACGCTGCGGCCAGCGGGGTGACCACCGACAAGCAGAGCGGCTCCGCGCCGAAGCGGGCGGCCGGGAGATGACGGTTGTGGGCAGCAAGGTGTCGCCGGGCACAGGACCCAACGCGCTCTGTTCACTGGTGCAGCAGCTCGCGTCGCTATCTCTTCCCGCTTCCAGGTCCTCGGTGATAAACACAGGCGCCGTGACGCACTGTCCTGACTCGCCATGAAACTGTCTGTTAGTCGGAAGTACCCCACAGCGTCTGGGCAGCTCATCAGGCGGGGCGGGCAGCTCCCTCTGCGCGGCTCCTTTATCAGTGCGCCCCGACAGGTTTCCACGTGCATTGGCAACTCCTGCCGGGCCCCTCAGCCGTGCACTCAGCAGCCGCACCCCAGATCCAGTCGGCGTGGGTACCCGCTCCCAGCCCCGTTCTGTGCTCCGTTTAACTAGGAATTGCTACTCAGCGCCGCCCCCAATGCCCGAGGGGCAGTGAGGCTGGCCAGTCAGCCTGCTGTGGGGTCGGCTGGGACGGCGACAGGGCCCCTCTGTGGCCTCGCTCCTCGGCCCTGACGGCAGGCTGCAGCATGGGTGGGCACGGTCTCTCCGGCCCTGCCGGGCACCCGCCCAGGCCTCCCTTCCCAGCGCCACTCGGCCGGCGTGCTCAGCCCTGCTGGTGGTCCTGGGAGGTCAGCCCTTGCCCGGGGCGCACCGGCTCACGCGGGTGTCTGCGAGGGTGGGAGGCAGCCTCTCGCGTGCAGCGAAGGGCCGGGCCTAGGCTGGGGGCTCCAATGGTCTCCCGACTTCAAGGCGAGGTTCGAATGCTCCGGGGCGTCACAAGGCGGCTGAGCAGTCATCCGGGTGGGCGTGGTACCAACTTGTCGCACGTCGCTCGCAGAATGAGGGGGCCCTGGAAAAGCCGGGCAGCTGTCCTCACAGGCCCCCTTGCTTCCCACAGCGGCCCAGCCTCCCGTCCAGCCCGGCCTCCAAGTCCTTCCCCAGAGAGGGTGGGGCTCACTTCAGTCAGCACCTCTGTAGTCTTGGGCCTGAGCCGGACTCTGCCCTCCGGGGTCTGGTGACTCTGGGCTCGCCCTGCCTTGTGGCCAGCACCCAGAGTGGCAGCTCCGAGGCCATCTTGCTGGCTGTGGGGAGGAAGCCTCATCCCCCCAGGATGGGGCCACCTGGTGGTGACCGTAGCCCTGAAAGAGCCCCCCCAGGTCTGCACTGCCCAGAGTGCTGAAGGTGAAGTCTGGGGAGGCTTCCTGGCAGAGGTGCTCTGGAAAAGGTCCAGCAGGGGAGTCACGGGAGCCAGGGCTGAGGAAGGGACAAGTCGGGGAGGGTTGAGGGTGGGGTTAGGGAGAGCACCAGGTGGGGCAGCAGGCGAGGGAGTCTGCCAAGCTGGCTGGGTGCCCACCGAGGACAGAGCCTGGCCAGGAGGAGCATCTGCAGGTGCTGCCCGGGCACACCGCCCCGGCATCGGTGCTGGGCACTGCAGTGTGGCGAGTCTCCGTGGCGGCGGGTTCCCGTCACCTGGCTTAGCAGCACCAGGCTCAGCCCCAGGGCCCGCGCCTGCGGTGGGGCTCCTGCAGCCCCTCCTGCACCGACACAGCCGCCACAGGCCGCCGTGGGCGTCCACGGGGCTTGGGCTGTGGACCGCCTGTCATGGGTAGGTGGGCCCGAGACTCAGCCACTGTGAAAGCACTGAGTGAGGAGGGGAGGGGACAGCCACTTCTCAGCAGGGACCTGGCACCAGGCCTGGCGCTCCACACACACCCCAGCCCACCCCGGGGTCCCCCCACAGCGCTCGGCACTCGGCGGGGTGGGGTGGGGCGGGGTGGGAGGGGGGCCGATTAGCTCTGGGACAACCTCATGCTCTGCGCCTGAGTGTCCCTGCCTCCCCGCGGCGGGATAGGCGGCCTCGTGGGGTGGGCAGGGCAGCTCTGCTTCTGCAGCCCCAGGGGCCAGGGCGGGCCCACCCGGGTGCCGGTGCAGCACTGCTCTGGACCCGCCAGCTGCCCCACGTCTGCGGCCCACTCCTCGTGCATTCTGGGACCCTCTTCCCTCCTGGCTTGACAACTGGGAGCTGCCCAAGAGTGACCCGAGTGCAGGAGGGCCAGCGAGCTGGGCACAGTGACAGGGCATGCGTGGCCCCCCGGTCCCAGAGCAGGGAGGGAAACAGTGCAGTGAGGGGTGATGCCATGTTCCTGGCCGGGCTTGGGGGCAGGAGGAGGCAGGCAGCACGAGTGGGGTGCAGCCCGTGTTGCCCTCCTGAAGGCTCCGGCAGAGCCCAGCGTCCTCAGCAGCCCGTTCTGCCCTCCTCCCGGCGTCCTCGAGCAGCGTGCCTGGGCTCGGGCAGTGCCCAGGAGGCGCAGGCACAGGCTGGGGCCACCCCCCATACAGGTGGCCCTGGTGGCTGTGGCCCTGGCGGCTGTGGCCCTGGCGGCTGTGGCCAGCTCCACACTCCTGCTTGTCCTGCCTTCAGAGGGCCTGCAGGGCAAGGCAGGCGCTGAGGGAGTTTCTTCCAGCAGTCCCCACCAGGGACCCCCCAGGACCCCTGTTTCTCCGGCCCAGTGCGCTGGGCCTCCGGGAAGGAGCCTGAGGTGAGCGTGGGGCAGTGTTCGGGGCTCCGTGGGCAGGAGGCTCCCACGCTCACCTGGGGCTGCCCGCCTTCACTGCAGGAGCGGCTCAGACCCTGTCGCCCGAAGCCCTGGTCGGAGCAGCCCCAGCTGTGCTTGCTGTGGGTCCCCTCCACCCCCCAAGGCGGGCAGGGCCCACGGTGGGCAACGGGCAAGAGGTCAGCGAGCCCTGCCCCTGAGCGCACGTTCCCCCCTGACCCCCACATCTGCGGGCCCACTGCCCCTTCTCCAGCAGCCCTGGTGTGAGGAGAGGCCGCGCCCCGAGCCCGGGGGCCGGGAGCCCACGACGCCTGCCAGCCCAGCCTTTGTTTTGATTTTGTCAGAAAAAACCTTACGAGATATTTTGCTCTTTATAAAATGTGTCTGCAGGCCGGCAGGTGGCGTGGTGGTGAAGGTGCCAGACTCTCACATGCCTGACTGTGGTTCGAGTCCTAGACCTGGAAGCTTGGCTTCGCACGTTCCCTTTCTCTTTCTCTCTGTCTCTTTCTCTAGCCAAATTTAAAAATAATAATAAAAATGGAATTAAATAAGTAAACAATTCTTCTTAAAAATAAAATACTTCTTCTCACAGCCCCACAAGGCGGAGCAAGGCCGTGCTTTCTAGTGTGAAGATGGACTGGCACCAGATGGGAGACAGCTCCTGGCCTGCAGAGGGGCCAACCCGGAGAGCCCAGTAAGGCCCGGTGCCTCGGCCTGGCTCCCTGGGAGAGCCCACACGCGGCCCACACGCGCCTTGCCCAGGTGTCAGGGAAGGGCCATTGCCAGGAGCCTAGGACTGGGGGTCAGGCTGGGGGGCTGTGTCCAGGCGTCCCCTGGGTCAGAAATGCAGGGCTAAATTGTACACCAAGGTCTGTCCGTCACCCGGCGAGGGACAGCGATCCAGCACGAGGCCGGCACACGGGGCTCAGGGGCCCTGTGACCGGCCGGAGCCGGGAGGGCAAGTTCGAGGGGCTCTGGGGCCTCAGGGCCCTCATGGCTGGCCTCACTTCCTGCTGGGGCATCAGGCCCAGGTGGGGAGCAGCAGACCCTTTGGGACGCTCACCCTCAAAAAGGAAGGTGAGGGGCCAGCGGATGGCGTAATGGCTGTGTCGCTGAACTCCCACACGGTCCTCCGCAGTTCAGTCCTGGACCCGGTGGCTTAAAACTCACTCCAGGCACGTGTGCGTGCCCGGAGTCCTGAGAGAACGGAGGAGGGACCGCAGCATGGCCGTCCCCGGGTGAGTTCGTGCCCTCCCACTCCCACGCGGGTGCGCCTTGCAGGCAGCTCTGAGCGACACCAGCCCAACGCCGCGGGCCTTGTCATGCACCAGGCTCGAGGATCTGGGCTTGGGTCTGGGGCAGAGCCAGAGGCTGGGGGTGGGCAGTGCGGCGGGCAGAGTCAGTCTGAGAAGATGGAAAGTCCCGGAGACGGACGGCAGTGATGGCCGCGTGGCTGTGTGAGTGCTCAGCGCAGGTGCGCTGTGTGCCCTGTCCCCGCCTGCAGTGGCGCGTCGTCACAGGCCCTGTCCACGACCCGGGCTCACTTCCTGTGGGACGGCGCACACTGGGCGGGCTGAGATGCACACTGAGAGTCTGTCCTGAAACAACGAGACGTGTGCGCTAAACATCCCAGCTGGCCTTGTAGTGCAGGGGCTGAGTGCAGTAGGGCCGGCTCCGACGTAGCGGACTGTGGCCAGAACCCTGGCCCCGGCAGCTTGAGAAACGCTCCAGGCCCGTGTGCCCGGTCCTGGCGAGATGCAGACATGGAGGGGAAGGGACTGCGCTGACCACCCCGTCGGGCGTGCACTCCCACTCTCCCTGGGCAAGTACACAACTTCTGCAGCAAAAGAAAGAAATTCCCAGGGTCTCCCTCAGAGGGACCCCAGAGACGCTCAGGAAAGCTCCCGGCTGCTCAGATGGGGCAACCTGAGCCCCCAAACACCGAAGTGCAGGATTCCGGCCCTAGCGTGTGATGAACCCGGGCACCCACACTGATGCCCGCAGGCGATTGGGGAGTAGAGACAACGGGCACCTTCCCAGGCAAGCGGGTCCCGGCCTGGCACATGCAGATGCCCGCCAGGGAGGCGGGTGCCGTGCCCACCCTTGCGGTGGGGCTGCTGGCACCTTCCAAAGGGGACTGGGCATGGGCACCGGCAGCGACAGGTCCCGGGGACAGCACGGAGCCCTGATGGGAATAGGAGACCCCCACTTTCTCCCAACCACCTCCCCGTCTGCAAGTGCGAGGCGCAGGCACAGACCCCGGCCCAGGGACGACACACTCAGCCCAGCCACCTCGGAACCGTGTGGTTGCCTCAGCCAGGAAGCCTGGGCCCAGCGTGGTGGCACAGCGCGTCGGGGCCCGGCCCGGCCCTCCTTGGGCTGTGGGGCCAGCACCAGGGCTCCCACGTCCACGTCTGTGCCCTGCTGTAGGAGGTCACCTGCCGTGGGCAGGCGAGGGACGCCGGTTGCCGAGCGTAGCACGGACTGGCCCTGAGGGACGGAGGAGCCCACTGGGAGGGCCTTCCGGGAGAATGGCCACATTTTACCCACCCTGATGTGGACAGTTTTGTTATGAACAACAGCAGAAATCCATTAACACAAGTCATGAAATATTCAGTAAGGAAGTTGCTTCGTGTTTCGTGTTCCCAGAAACAGGGCCTCACCCTCTTGTGCCGGCGGCCCAGACTCCGGGGCTCAGCACCCTGAGGCCTTGCCGTGGTGCTGGGAAGTCTGAGGTCACGGCCGCAGGCAGCTGGCCCGGCCGCTGCGCTGAGTGGCGCCACCGCTCCTTCCGCAAGCCCAGGCAGGACAGGCGGCGGTCGTGGGTGCTCCACTGAAGCCCTGCCCTCGTCGCCACACCGATATGGGGGGGCTGCTGGCCCTTCCTCCCACGCTGGGCCCAGCTCGGCCTCAGGCACCCCTGCACCCACCCTGGCAGCCGCTCCAGCCCTGCGACGGGTGGCCAGGGGATAAGGGTCGGGGTCCTGGTCTGTTTGGCCCCAAAGCTGTGCTCCAGCCCCCACCCCACCCTGCCTGCCTCGTGCAAGCAGGAGCGTGGCAGAGCGGGGCGCACGGGGTTGGGGGACCTGGGCCGGTCCCTGGTCTACCCCAAGGAAAGCCAGGTGGACAGCGTGCCCAGCAACACAGAGACTGTGACAAGAGACCCTGAACGACAAAAGCAACTTATTTTTTTATATTGTTTGCCTTGGGCACGTGCGCCCCCTGGAGAGACTGAGGGCGGAAGTGAGGAGGCACCCGGGAGGGGAGGCCATGCCGTGACCTCTCCTTCATTCTCCACTCGGGCTTTGGAAACACTCGTGTGCGCTGTGAGTCTTTCAAGCCACCGGGTCAAACACTGTGAGGCCAACCATGTGGGACCCAGCGCCTTGGCTACCAGGCCACCTGCTGGCCCTGAAAGAAACCCTGACGCAGGTCACAACATGACTCGCTCCGGGGCTGCGCTGAGGGGGGCGAGCCAGTTGCACGGGGCAGGGCCGAGAGTCCCCTCTGCGAGGGACCCAGAACGCTCAGCTCGCAGAGGCGGGGGTGGGGGTGGGCACCGGGGCTGGGGCAGCGTCTACAGAAGCAGAAGTGAGGCCTGGAGATGGGCAAGTTCTGGAGAGGGTGGTGGTGATGCCGCCCTGCAGCAGAAACTCGCTCGCCGCCGTGCGTGCCCCCAGCCAGCTGTGCACGTGGAGACGGTTAAAACCGGGCCTGCCCCGTGGCGGGCGGTCAGGGAGCGTGATCCTACTGGCCCGACTGCGTGGCCTGGGTCCCGGACTCCGGCTCACGTGCACGCCCAGAATCCTGGAAGGAGATGTGGAGGCAAGGGTTTGCGGTGGGACCGTGCCCCAAGGGGCTGCTCTCCGTCTCTCTGTCTCTCACTAGCCAAAGGAGAAAAAGGCTAAAATGGTAAATCCTGTGTCGTGTGTCTTACCGCATTTTTTATTAATAGCGTGTATGCACATGGGCGTGCGCGAGAGCGAGCGAGAGGCGCCCTTCGCGGGTCCGGGCACACCACAGGCCCCTCTCCCAGCCTCCGTCCTCACGGTCCTGGGTGTCTGCCTGCACCCAGCATGTTTTCAGGACGACCCGGGATCCGAACTCGGTCTCCATGTGGTCCGCAGCCTGCAGGCACCTCTCCATGGCAAAGCTTCCTGCCAGGCCCCCTGAGCCACAGGTGGCAAGACTACTGCTGCCCAGTGCGTGGGGTGAGCACGAAGACCCGGGACTGAGGGTGGCCCAGTTCCATAGTTCAGTGCTGGCCAGGAGGGGCAGCCCCAGGCCTGCTCATGCGGCAGGGACCGTGCTGTGTCGTCAAGGTCACGCTCCCAGCTGACCCGGGCAGTCACAGCCACCTGATTGCCCTGTCGGTCTGCGGAGTGATGGTCAGCGCCTCCCTGTTGGGGGCCCTCGGTGGGTGCATTTCTGACTACGTGCCCTTGGCATCGTCGTGTTTCGTGGCTCCTGACACCTTGCAGCTCGCAGTGGGGGTGCTGTCCCACACCTCCCATTCCCACTCTGCACGCCAGGACCTCAGGCCTCATGAGGGACTCACCCAGGGCAGAGGGCGGGTCACATGTGTGCGAGCCGAGCGAGGGGACACACTGTGGGCAGGCCACAGCCTCGCTGCTGGGGCCAAGAGCTGAGCCGCTGCCCGATCCCAAGCCCACCCAGAGCCTTCTCAGAAGTGGGGCCTTTGCTGGTGAAATTAGCAGAGGATCTCAGGTGAGGTCACCTTGGCCTCAGGGTGGTCCTAAACCCAGTGCCTTACAAGCAGAGGGGAGGGCACAGAGAAGAGGCCGCGAGAAGCCGGAGGCAGAGGCGGGCACAATGTGCCAGCAGACGCACCAGGATGCTGGCCCCAGCAGATGCTGCGAAAGGCCGGGCCGGGGTCTCCGTGGAGCCCGGGAGGAGCCTCCCTGTAGTGCCCAGGGAGCCCGTCCCTGTTGGCAGCCCCTTTGCGACTTTGTCAAACCCCAGAACCTTCCTGGGCAGGTGCCCGATGTGGGGGGACCTGGGGAGGATGGCGTTGTGTCCTGAGACCCGCGTTCTCTCCTCACTGGTCTCGACCAGCCGTGGTGCTGGCGCCGAGCCCTGCGTGAGCGGGACGGGCGACCAGATGCAGCCCCCTTCCCTCCGGGCCGCAGGGGCTCAGGCTGGACCATGCTTTCCAAGCTGGGCTCCTGGGGCACTCCCCGGGCACGGGGGACCATCTCAGCCCCCACTGCCTCCCCCTTGCTGGCCCCTCCTGGGGTGCCATCCGGAGCAGGCTGGGCAGCTCCGCGTCCTCACCCCTGTAGGCCGGCAGCTCCCAACCCAGGCGCCAGCTCTGGCTCCGGCCCTGCGATGTTTTGGGTAGGAAGTGCCACTCAGGTCACACACACGCACACACGCACCCCAGGCCTGCTACTGTGGGACTGCAGCTCACCACCACCCTCTAGTGGCGCCTCAAGGCACCGTGGCCTGGCCACAACTTCTGTGGGGTCTGTCCCTTCCTGGGGTGGAGGCTGCAGAGTCCTGTCTGTCAGATGCTGAGCCCCATCCGCCCTTGTCCGGAGACCCTCCCAGCCTGCCTGCCTGGCTGACCCTACCTGGGCTGTTCCCAGGCCCCCGTGGGGCCGGGCTCTGGCCACGTCTGCTTAGGGGGTTGGGGCGTCACGGGGAGGACAGCAGGGTCCTGGGAAGCCCCCCGCTGGGCAGCAAGGACTCTCCAGGGAGCTCTTGGGCCAGTGGCCTGAGCACACCAGGCCACGGCCAGGGCTGCCTTTGCCCTGACGGAACACGGAGACCTCACGGACGCCCGCTTGGCCCAGCCGAGGCGGGGAGCTGGCGGGCCGGAAGGAGGACTCGCTGGCCGGCCTCTTTGAAGACCTCGGTGCTGGTGAGGACATCTGAGCTCCGGGGGACTGGCCGTCACCGTGCCACATGCTGTGTGGGCTGGGCCCGGGGTGTCTGGCCTGGAGCCCGCTACAGCATGACCCGGACCTGCGGCCCAGCCGCCCTGGCTCAGGGAGGCTCTGGGAACATTCTGGAACCCTCTGGGAGTACCTTTCCTGCCTCAACTGACCAGAATGGGCCCATGGCCCCCCTGGGCCCCCAAAGTGCTCCTCCCTCACCCCGAAGCCTGGGGCTCGCTCGGCTGTACCCCTGGCCTTCGGTGGCCCAGCATGTGGGAATTGCTCCGGAAACACGCTGGGCCCACCAGCCAGCTGGGCTTCTGGCTGACCTCTCCAGGGGGGTGCCGAGGTGATCTGGGTCCAGACGCACACGGCCCAGCAGCTGCGGGACAGGAGGGGAGGCAGCATTGGCACAGGGAGAAGCTGAGCCCCGAGCAGGCCTTGGCCAGTGATGGGGGCCCTGCGGGTTCCCACAGAACGCCAGTCAAGGGGCTGAGGCTGACACCCCACTTGGCCCAGCCACCCAGGAGCAGCGTGACCTGGCTGAGCTCTGCAATTGGGACGGACCCTGGGAGTAGAGGGCACGGGTCCCCCTGCATGTCACCACAGCCACACAGAAGCCTAGTCCTTACAGAAGAGGAGACAGGCTCAGCCAGGGAGGGACAGGGTCTCTGGGCTGGGGGGCGGATAGGCAGGGAGCCCCAGCCACCCCGTCATCCCAAGGGATCCCATAGGGCCTGGCCTGGAGGGGGGCCCTCGGAGACACAGGTAAGGAACAGGTAAGGAACTCACCCAGGCCTCTCTGCCACCTCCCACTTCTCACCTGCATTTTGGGGGGTGTGGGGTGGAAGAGAGGGGTGCACCTGCTGCTGACCTCTGCCTGAGAGAGGCTGCCCTGTGGAACTCACTTCCCTCGACTTGCAGGTTCCTGGGAACTATTTGCAGGGACACTGTATGCTCTGGCGTGGTCCACAGGTGCCATAGCCAGATGGGCTCCCTGGAGGAGGAGGCCTGGGCTGGGTAAGCAAGAAAGCAGTAGGTCAGGTGTGGAGGACAGCAGGTAACAACGGCGTGGGGGAGAGATGCAGGCTCCCAGGCAAGGCCAGGCCCAGGTGGCCGACAGAGGACATGCCCTTCAGGCTCAGAGTCCGTGTTGCCGGCACAGCCCTGTGCTGGCCCTGGTCCTGCACCCCCCAGGATGGCACGAGGGGCTCCCGGTGCAGCTATGTCTGGGTGCCAGGCAGAGAGCCCCAGGGTGGCTGGAGGGTGGCCCAGAACAGAAGCCCCCTCGGGCCCCTGAAACCGGCAGGCCTTATCTGGGGACAGTCTCTGTAGGTGTGGTTAAGGACGGGGTCAGCCTGGATTAGGGTGGACCCTACGCTGATGACAAGTGTCCTGCTCAGAGCGTCACAGAGGAGGGACCCCAGGGGAGACAGAGCAGATCCTGGAGGGGGCGCCCAGGGCCTTGGCCACAGGAGCTGCAGAGGCAAGGAGGACCCCCCGGAGCTTTGCAGGGAGCACGGCCCTGGGATTGGGGGCTTATGGCCCCGGGTGGCAAGAGGGCTGTCTGGCTGTCGTCCAGTTTGTGGCCGGTCCGTGGCCAGTTAGTGGTGACTTGCTGCAGGACAGGGATATAGTCTCATGCCTTGCCGGGTGAGCAGTGCCGAGATCTCCCCGGCCACCCTCCGGGAGACCGGGAGGCTAGTGGGCAGTGCCCAGAGCAGTGCCCGGACCCCACACACTCTCACAGTTAGGTCACAGGGTGTCTGCCAGCCTCGGACCCCCCTGGGCGCCAGTCTGCCTTTGGGCCTATGTAGGCTCCATGGCAGGCTGGGAGGAAGCCAGGAGGCGGGGGAGGGGGCGCTGCCAGGGTGGGGCTCGGACCTGCCTGTCAGGGACAGGACGTACCAAGGACCCGCCTGCCTGCGCCTCTGCCCCGCCCCTCCATGCTCTCTCTCTCTCTCTCGTTTATTTATCTCACCTATGAGTGAGAGCGTGGGCGCAAGGACAAGGCAGCTGGAACCCCCAATGGGACCTGACGCTGTGACCCCCCCCACCCGGCCTTAGCCAGCCTGGATCGCAGCACGGGTGTGGCCGGGGAACCTCGCAGAGCTTGTGTGGCCTCTGCCGTGTTGGACTCCCGCCCCATGCCACGTGCCACGTCCCGCCCTCCGTGCTGTGAGCCCCCCCACAATGCGCTCTCATTCCTGCTTCTCAGCCCAGCTCGGGGGAGGAGCCGCCAGTGCTCCAGCCCACTCCTCCTCACTCCCCTTCCTGGCTGCCCTGCATCCCCCCTCCACAGAGGCGCTTAGCCCCTCCCTCGCGCACCTACGAGGATGTCTGCAAACGTGGCACCCCATGGAGCAAGCCTGGGCCCACCGGAGGCCCTGGGAGCAGTGGGCGCTACAGCTCGGGCACTAAGCTGGGGGTGGCCTGCTGGACGGCATCGCCGTGGCCACAGGTGACAGTCCGGAGCAGCTCGTGCCCTGCTGGCCCCTGCAGACACTCCCCCAGCCAGACCTCGCAGTCCTCCCCCGGGGCCCGCTTCCCCCCAGGGCCCTGTTCACGTGCACCTCACTGGGCTGCCCCCAGAACTGCCGGCCTATTTCTCTGCTTTCCTCCTGGGCCCCTCCTCACACATGGGGCAGGGCAGCTGAGCTTCGTGCTGGCCACAGGACAGCACGGCTGATGGCCTGTCTCCAGCCCGGGCTTCTCCCTGAGCTTCCGGCCTGGGCTCCAGCCACTGGCCACTTCCTCCTGGAAGCCCACAGCCAAGCACCTGTGGCTGAGTGCCACACTTGCTGTGTCACCTTCAGCTGGTGGCTCCGCAGGCACCTACCACCCCAGCCGAGGCCTCCTGGCACCCTCCCTGGCCCAGCTGGCTTCTTGCAGTGCTCCCGTAGGCCACCAGGACTGCGTTCCGCTCCGCCCTGGCTCAGCCCCACATTCACTGCAAGCTGGGCAGCTGCCCGGCTCCCTCTGCTTCCTGCGGCTCTGTGCAGCGGCCCCACGCCCCGACCCTGGCCAACGCTCACAGCCGTCCCTCCCCTGCAGCTCACTCACGTGAGGGTCCCTTCGCTGTCTCTCTGGGCCCTCCAGCTCCCCGCCCTGCCAGCACCTGTGTGTCCCCAGAGCTCTGGGCAGCTTGGCTTTCTCCAGGCGCACACACTCGCGCATGCGCACACGCACGCATTCCTTTCCCTTGCCTGTGCTCCTGTCCCTGTCTGCTCCCGCCCAGCCTCCCGACCCTGTACCTCTACCTCCTGCCTTTAAATGCTCACCCCAGGCTCCGCCCGGGCCCTGGCTAAGGCACCTCTATTCTCGGTAACAGAGGCGCAGTTCACGGGACGCCGTTAAGAAGTGCTAGGCTGGACAGGAGGAATTTGGACACATTCAAAGTGATCACACAGAGGGAGTGAGACCACGTGTGCGAACTGCTGTGGGCGAAGTGAGCGCCTGGGGCCGTAGACCCGCCCGCCCAGCTGCCGGCCTCTGAGGACAGGAACCCTGTCCTGTGCGTTGCCACTCAGCACGGGGGTTTGGAGCAAGGAGGTGAGCTAGTGATGTCGGATGCAGGCCTGGCTTGGCCCGGGCCACTGGACTCACATTTGTCTCCTTCTAAAGAAAAATCCCTGGCCCTTGTTAAAGCCTGGCTTTCTTAAGGACCACGACAGGCCCAGGGACAGGCAGAGGGTCTCAGTGGGGAGAGACGGTGCTCAGCTCTGAAGAGAGCAGGGCAGGTGGGAGCCCACAACCCTGGAGCGGGGCGGGCTTGGAGGGCGCAAAGTCAGTGGGGGACCTCAGGGAGGAGGGACTGCGGCCAGGCCGGCCTCGCAGGATTCCTGCCGAAGACAGGGCTGGGGGTGGGACCGCGCCGGAGGGCGGGGCAGGGACCTGCCACGTGTGGGTGCCGATCTGAGGGCACTGGCTGGCCGGCTCTCTGCTAAGGCTGGGTCCCGCCAGGAAGTGTGCGGATGAAACCAGGGTGAGCTAAGGAGCCTCCCCAGAGCCTGGTCAAGAAGACAGTCTCGGGACCAGCAGTTAGCAAAATAGCTATGTTGCTAACTCCCATGTAGTCGACCACGGTTTGAGTCCCAGACCTGGCAGTTTAAACTCACGCCAGGCGCGTGTGCGTGCATGCCCAAGATCCCGAGAGGAGAATGGAGGAGAAGGGATTGCGACGTGGCCGTCCCCCCTGGGGGGTGATTTCTCATTTTCTGTCTCTTTGTCTCTCTCTGTCTCTCTGGCAAGTGCACGTGCCCTATAGCAAAAACCTCTCCAAAAAAAAAAAAAAAAAAAAAAAACGGTCTCACAGAAAGTGGGTCTCGCGGGCACTGCCTGTGCCCGGGGGCAGCTGCCGTCCTCGCAGGGGCCACACAAGCCAGCCTCGGTGTAGCGTGGTGATTCTCCTGCCCGAGTGACATCAGAAGCCCGGGAAAGCTCGTGGCACCAGACGCGACGGATCTGCCACCAAGACCACGTGTCGCAGAAGGGAGCATTCATTATTCACGCAAGGAGGAGAGCGGGAGGGCTTGTCCCCAGCCAGCGTCCCCGTGGGCCAGGGCTGCGTTTCTGTAGGGAGCGGCCCGGTGGCCCACTTCCGCGCACGAGTGCTGGGCCAGCAGGGCCCTCGGGTGCGGCCAGCATGCTCACCGCTTGGCCACGAGGTGCCAGCCTTCTTTGCCCATGTGTCCCTCATAGATGACAGCGGTCAGCACTGGCTTCTCCTGGGCAGGGCTCGCTGTGTCAGTCTTTGTTAGGAGACTGTAGCCTGCCCGAGGCTCTGACACAGGCCCCGGGCGGGCCTGAGAAACACTGCCTGAACCTCCCCAAGCGCGGCTGAACTGCTGCTCTGGGGACCCCTCCGGAGACCCTCCCTCTGAAGCAGCGGCCGAAGGCAGGGCCAGGCAGCCACAGACACGGCGGGCTCCCTTCTCTCTGTCTTTCCTTCTTGTGTAATTTGCTAGAGGGTATGCAATTACTGGAGGGGGAGAGAGAGAGTGAGAAAGGGGACCTTGGTTCTTCTCTTGGAAGAGAAGACTCGGTCAGAGACAGTCGCGCGGTGGAACCAAAAGCTTTATGGCATGGTGAGGTGAACGTGTGCCCGAGGGCAGGCCAGGGGCTCCCAGGTGGACCCCGCGCCCTGGTCCCCGCCTGGCGTGCCTTTACGTCTCGGCTCCTGGGCACAAGCTCTGCGCGCCCCACTGTGTAGCAACGTCCCAGAAGTCCACGCAGACGTTGCACACGAGCCGCGGCACTGCGCAGCCAGGTCCCCTCGCTGCCTCTGTCCTGAAGCAGGCTGCTCCCCCCCACAAACCCGGAAAAAGGGGCATCTGGCGCTTCCCACGGATGGCCCCCCAAGCCCTGCTCCAGTGTGGGGGTTACTTACCCTAAACCTCAGCCTCGGCTCCGTTTCTGCATCCCCTCAGGGTCTCGGGCAGCCGGGCGCAGGCATGTGGCTGCCAGGTCTAGGCTCAGCCATTTGGAATCCAGAGCCTCACAGGCTGGCCCTGTCCACCCTGGGCAGGGCTAGTTGTGGCAGTGCCCCTGTTAGTGGGGACCACCTGTCACTGGAGGACGGCTGCAGAGTAGTCACTGCTTAAAAGGTGAAAAACGAAAACAAAAAAAACTGGTCCCATGGGTTGTTTTTGCTTTTAGGCTTGCTGTAGGGCACATGCACTCACCAGAGAGAGAGGGCGAGTAGAGGGACAGGGAAGGTGACAATCATGCCCACCCCCAGGGCCTGGCCACGCCCCCGCCCTCTCTTCCACTTCTCCCTCCTTTCAGAATTGTGGGCAGGAACGCACGTGCCCGGCGTGTGCTCCAGTCGCTGGGCCCGGGACCGACACTGTGCGGCTGGCCACGCGGGGTCCAGCCGCCATGACCCCTGTGCCATCTGCCAGCGCCCAGGTGACGTTGATTTCAACGATGTGTTCTTAACCCAGTACATCCCCAACGTCACTTCGACATGTCGCCAATGTAAGGACACGGCTGAGATAGTCGCACTCCCGTTACTTGGACCCCAGCGTGTTTCACCCTCAGCGCCACCGCACGGCGGCCCTGCCAGCGCTTGAGGTCCCACGTGCCGGTCGCCGGGGGCGCAGGCGCAGGCGCCCGCGGGGGAAAACGAGCGCCTATGAACTACGCTTCCCGGCAAGCCCCGGGGCGCGGCCGCGGAGGGGCTCCGCCAAGGAACCACAGCTCCCGGCGTCCTCCGGCGCGCCCCGTGACGCACTTCCGGCGCGGCGGCGACAGCGCACCCCGGCGGCCGCGGCGGCGGGAGCGCGGCCACCGCTTGGGCCGCGGCGAGTGACGGGCGGCGCCGACGGGGCGGGGCGGGGCGCGGCCCAGCGAGGAGCGCGGCGGCCCGGCCCGGCCCCGCCCCGCCCCGGTGACCTTCAGGCCCGGGCGGCGGCGGCGGCGCGATGTTCGTGCAGGAGGAGAAGATCTTCGCGGGCCAGGTGCTGCGGCTGCACATCTGCGCGGCCGACGGCGCCGAGTGGCTGGAGGAGGCGGCGGCCGACACGGCGGTGGAGCAGCTCAAGGAGCGCTGCCTCAAGCACGTAAGGCCGGCGCCCGCACCCCGGCCTGCCGCTCCAGGCCGCCCTCCCAGCCGGACCCCACCGCCTTCCCGGCCACTGGTGACCTGGGGCGGGAGCGGGGCCCGGGGTCCTCCGCGGTCGGGTGGCTTTCCAGCAGCTGCCCAGGAGGAGTCGGGCAGATCCTCGGGCAGGAGACCCTCCGGTTCCCCTCTCCCGCGCTCAGCCAGGCTGGGCCCCGGGCCCTGGCTCTGTGAGGGAGGGCGCACCGAGAGCGTTTTGAAAGCTTGCTGGGTGCGCTGCCCGTGGAGTCAGCTCCTTGGCCGCCTTGGAGCTGGTTCTCGGTGTCTGCACTTGACTCGAGGCAGCTGGGGCTTGGTGGCCTGGGGAAACTGGACACTGCACACCACTGCGGGTTCCTTGCCAGGCCTGGTTAGAGGAGGCCGTGGCTTTTTCAGTGTGGCACGTCACGTGTGAGAAGTGTGACGGGCTGTTGGTGTTCTGCAGCGACGTGTCGGCGCCCAGGTGCGCTTACAGGGACTGGCCACTGTGCAGTCACCGTCCTGGGTGTGCTTCGGTGGGGCTCTGCAGCTGCAGGGTGCGTGCGGCCACCCCTGGCTCCAGGGCAAGGTAGACGCCAGCTGGGACACGCAGATGTGAACGACGGTGAGGTCTCGGCCTCCCAGGTCAGGGAGGCTCCAGGCACCCTCGTGCAAGGGCACTACGTTTTGGCGTTTGTGATTCTCCTCGGGGCCAGCTGGGCGGCTCTGCGCTCAGAGCCAGTGCTGCGTGTGGGGTGCGTGTGTGCAGCCGCCTTCCTGGGGTCCGTCTCCTCCCGTCCGAGACGAAGCAGCTCTTCAAGGGTGTGCTTTACACCCAGCGTCCAAGGCCGGCCCGGCACGGCCAGGCCCGGCATGGCGCCAGAGACATGGGTGTGGTGGACGCACCTGTCCACCCCAGCTGCGCGCCACCACAGCCACTCCCACCGGCCTGGCACCCGGTTCAGCTCGCTGTCAGCGTGATCTGGCAAACGTGTTCCCACGAAGGGACCACGAGGGGAGGCCTGGGACCCCGGGGCCTATGATGAACCTCAGGAGCACTGGGGGCTGGCCAGGGCTCATTGGCCTGTCAGTGTCCCAACTCTTAAGGAAACGGACGCCTTGTGGCCTGCCCCTTCCCGTGGCATCCAAACGGGGTGCGCCCTGGTGGTGACCTCGGCCTTCCGTTGCCTCTGACAGACGGGGTGGGGTACAGCGCCCTGCGCAGCTGGCAGGCAACGGCCCGCGGTCACCTGGCCAGGTGAGGGGCTGCGCGCTAGTCCACGAAGTTGCCGGAAGGAAAGCAGTGCCTGCCACGGTGCTGCTGAGGTCGCCTGGACCATGTGGCCGTGTGCCCACAGGTGACAGTAACACTTCAGCCCAGAGCGGGGACAATCTCATGGCCCCGGGTGGAAGGAGTGGGGTGCAGCAGGGTGTGGGAGCCTTCCTGCCCTGCCATGGCCTTGCTTCGGACTTTGTCACCTGCTGAGAATGGAGACCCGGAAGGAGGTGGCTGCGTGCAGTGTGGACAGCACACGCTGCGTCCACTCCTGGCCTGCTGCTGACCCCACCGAGTGTGGTGTGTTTGGCAACCAGAACCAGGATCGTTGTAGAAAATCGCTCCAGGAGCCATGTCCTGGTCCGGGCAGGTCGGCGGCACGTCCAGAACGGCAAAGGAGCGTGCCCAGTGTCGGGAGCGGAGCCGTTGTGGAACCGAAGGGGAGCTGGGGATCTCCGCTTACCCGTCACCTGCCAGTGCTGGGCAGGGGCCCAGGCTTCTGCTTTTCTCCTTTCCTGAGAGGCGGTGTGGCACGCCCCTGTGTGGAGGGTGGGCAAACCTCCGGGGGGTTCTGAGCCCAGGCTCCTGCGATGTCCGAGGCAGGGCGTCCTGGGTGGGCCGGGGCAGGCCAGGCTTGCCACCTGTGGGCCCCTGTGGCCACGCGTTGGGAGCACACCCAGCGTCTTCTGTTCTGGTCCTCAGCGGAGTCCACGGTCTCACCTCGGACTCGGCAGGACCAAGCACTGCGCCTATCTGAGCTCTGAGTTCTGCTCGCCACCTGGGTTCTGGTTTGTGGGGGCCGGGTAGCTTATCGGGCCTGTCTGGCGTGAGGTGTGGTGCACATGGTGCTCTGGTGCGTCGGCGAGTGCGTGGGGACACGGGCATCGTTCACCACCTCGACCATCACACGGACGTGCATTTGCCCTCCACAGAGCGGCAAGCGCACTGGCCGGTCAGCCAGCCTGGGTCGGAGGCCAGCGGGGCCTGCGTGGTCCCAGGAGGGTGTCCAGGAGTGTGGGCGCACAGCCTTGGTTGCAGGAGGAGCCATGTCTGCAGGGCCCCAGGAATGTGTTGTGTGGCCTTCGGATGCAGTACCTCGGGGCCTCTGCCGGGAGCCCTCTAGGGTTTGGGGGCTGTTGCCGTGGGTGGGGGGCAGGTTCCCAGGTCACCCCAGGGTCCCTCTGGTGGCTGTGGTGCGTGCCGCCCCGTGCGTGAGAAGTGCTCACTTCTGCCCTTCCCCCGGCAACTCACGCCACTGTGTGCCCGTCCACCCTGCAGGGCCCCACGAGCGGTTCCTCGTGTGGCTGTCGCCTAGTGAGGGCAGCGGTGCCAGGGCTCCCCCGGGCCTGTGGGCCCACAGGTATACCCCAACTGCCTGCGTCCTGCAGACGGCCGTGCCCCCATCCAGGGAGAGAAAACCAGGCATGAGACCCGTGGGTCCGTGGGTGGTCCCTGGGTGGTCAGGAACCGCACCTGCTGCTTTTGTCTAGAACTGCTTTCCAGGTCCTTCCAGACTAAGCAAATCAGGCTGCCACCCTCGGGAAGTGACGCCGGGCAGGGCAGCGAGCCCGTTCGGGGAGCGCATAGCGGGTTGGGGATCGCGCTGGCCCAGGGGATCAGGCGAGGGGTGTCGCGTTTGGGTCCTGCCGTCGCTGGGTATGCTCTGGTCTCATCTGTGCTCTCGTTTCGTAGCTAGTGGAAACCAGGGGTCGCTGGTGTGGCTCGGAGCGTCTGACCCTCCGTTAGCATCACAAGTCCCTCTTTCGTGTTCTGAAGCCTGTTTTTCCCCGCAGTGCGCTCACGGGAGCTTGGAAGACCCCAAGAGCCTCAGCCATCACAAGCTGGTGCACGCTGCTTCGGAGAGGGTGCTGAGCGACCCTAAGACCCTCTTGGAGGAGAACGTCCAGGACCAAGGTGAGGGCCGTGGCGGCATGGGCAGAGTCCGGGAGGGCCTACCAGCCGTGGGTGTCTGCCCTGTCCAGCAGTGGCCAGAGCCGGACAGGGAGCTCCGGGGCCTGGCGCAAGGCTGCAGCCTCGGTACGCGCGTTTTGGGGTTGGCGGGGATTTCGAGCACGCTCGTGGGGGGCCTCGGACGATGTCTGCGTGTGGCTTGTGTTGTGCCCGGGAGACGCGTTGGGGGACCTCGGCTCTCTGTGCCGCTGAAGTCGCGGCTTTGATTCTGGAACTCCCGTAAGGCGCCAGCTTGGGATATGCCAGAAGCCCGGCTGGCGCTCACTGAGTGCGGCCCCAGCGCCCGGGTGGGAGGCGCCCACCCCCCGCTGCGCTCTGAGAGCTAAGGCCGCGCGCTCTCGGCTTACAGCGTGGAAAGCCGGGCTGGTACCGTGAGAGCGCCGTGCAGGGCTCCTGCCAGTGCTCTGTGGGGGGGTCCCCAGGGCCCTGTCCCTGGTCACTTTCCTGCCAGGCCAGGGGGCTGAAGGCCAGCTAGGGCCGTATAGACGTGCAAAAGTGAGGGAAGGTGGGACAGCTGTCTGACCACTCCCGGTTTGTCCTGGGGACCCTTGTCCGTCCCGCGATGTTACCAGTAGCAGCTTGATGGACACGAGCGTCCCCTCTCCAGATGTCCTGCTGCTGATCAGGAAGCGGCACCCAGCCCCACTTCCGAAGATGGCCGACGTCTCCGCAGAGGAGAAGGTGAGTCCCCATGTTGGCGGCTGCAGGTGTTCTAGGCAGGGCCACACCTGAGGTGGCCCTAAGCAGTGTCGTATGCACTAGCCACTTGCCACGGCGGTGTTGTCACGCCTTGCAGTGTAACTGGTGCCCCTGGTCCATGATGGCACCCCCGCTCTCCGAACACCTGGCTGTTGGCTGTGGTGCGGGAGGCCGAGGGCCCTGGGGGCTCAGTGGGGCTCCTCAGCCACTGTCCTGCTGCAGTGCCCCTCGTCTCAAGCAGCGGGTCCGTGCGGCAGAGAACGTGGGAGTCCCTAACAGACCACGCGACATGGGGCAGGTGGGGGCGCTCCAAGCAGCTCTGTCTGTCTGGCTGTCTTTCTGTCAGTGTGTCGCAGGACAGACCGGGTGTCCTCAGGGTTTGCGTTATTGGCATTGCCATCGACCACGGGTGCCCGGAAGCTCAGTCTTTCGAGGTACGTGGTGCACATGGAAGGCGAGCGCTGTCGGCGCCGTCCTGTGCCCGAGCACGGAGCAGAGCTGCTCGCAGGGCGGCCGCCTCGTTTGAGCAGCTTTGTCTTTCCTCAGCTCGGGGGTCTTCCCACTCAGGCTCTGACGTGCTCAGGATAGCGCTCGTCCCAGTGACGACCGGCCACCCTGACGGGACGGCAGCTACGCTGCTGCGGCTCTTTTCCGGGACACCCACCCTCCTCTCCTTGTCCCCTCCTTATCTCTAGCCACACCTGGCCTCGGCATGAGTGTGCCCCAGCCTGGGCCTGCCGCAGCCTGTCCCCAGCCAGCCGCTTCTGGGAACAGGGCTGCCGTTCCCAGGTTACGGGCTGACCGGTGGTATCCAGGCTGGAGGCCCGTAGCTGAGCTTGTAGTGCATCCTGGCCCACGGCCACGGCCACGGCCACACCCATAGCCACACGGCCTGCCGACGGCCTGGCAGGCTGCGGGCCGGGCCGCGAGCTCACCTGCTCTCTTCACAAAGGTCTTTGCAGAATGCCGCATGGTAAGGTGTTCACGCACACTCGAGTACTGCTGCTTAACAAGCCACAGGCGTCTTAATGGAACGCGTGGGCCTCACTCCCGAGCCACATGTGCCACAGGCAACTGCTCGTGCTGGTCAGACCGCTGCATTTAGCCCCTGCCTCTGCCGCGTAGAGTGCCTTAGACCCCTGTCCTGAATTACCGGGTGTAGACTCTAGGCACCTTGTGGCTCCCTCTGCCTCTGCCGCAGGAGTGCACTCAGACCGTGACCGAGGTGGTCTACATCTCCCTCACTTTTTATTTTTTTGGAGAAGTTTTTGCTATAGGGCGCGTGCGCTCGCCAGACAGACAGAGAAAGACAGAGAGACAGAAAGCGAGAAATCACCCCCCAGGGGGGATGGCCACGCCGCAGTCCCTTCTCCTCCATTCTCTTCCTGGGATCTTGGGCACGCACGCACATACGCCTGGCGTGAATTTTAAGCCACCGGGTCTGGGACGCGAACCATGGTCGACTACGTGGGAGTCCAGCAACATAGCCGTTACACCATCTGCTGGTCCCTCCCTTACTATTAAGTGCTATTTTCCACCACGGGCAGAGCGCCCACGCGGTCCGTCCTCCCACTCTTCTCCTGAGTTTGCTCAGTGTCCTCGCAGGTCTCTGACGTTCCCGTACTCCCCAGCCGCACGGGTGAGCCCTCTGAGGCATGGTCGCGTACGTCGGTCGCCTGCCAGTCCCACTTCTCTCGGTGCTGTCCCTGCGGGCCCGCTGGTCCCGGCCTGTCTCGTCCTCCCGCACAGCCCGCATCGTCCTGCCTCTCTGTGAGGACTTTTGGGGCCTGCGTGCGCTTCTTTGCCACAGGCCTGCCCCATACCCACATTGCCGCGGGCTTACCTGATCCGACGCTGCCGTCTGGGCTGCCAGGGGCAGGTGAGCGTGGCTGGGCTCCGCAGCGTTGGGCTTTGAGTTGACGTAGACGTGAGGGCTGGCTTCTCCGGGCTCTGGGAAAATCCTGCTCCCAGCCCTTGGGTGTTTGAACCCTCCTGTAGCCATGGGCTGGACCTCCAGTTAGTGCTGCGTGCGTGGCGTGCAGGGCTCTGCCCCTGGGGGCATTAGAGGACACAGGCACTCGCCAGAGCGAGAGGGACAGCCTCCCTCGGCGGGCGTGGTCACGCCGGGTTGCCCCTCCTTCCTGTTGGGTTTCGGGTTCCCTGTGTACATGTGCCCAGGCTGTCTCTCAAGCAGCAGGGCCAGGATTTAAACTGCAGTTGGCCATGTGGGGTCTGGTCGTCTTAATTAGCAGGCCACAGGGCCATCCCGTACGGTGGCCCCATGTGGTCTGTGTCCTTGGTGGCCCTGTTTCTTGACTTTTAAATGCCCTCCTTCTCCCTGTCTCTCCCTTCGTGCCCTCATAGTCTCGTCTCCATGTTGGACGCTCCCTTCGGCCCCGTGGCCCGCTCTCTGTCGCCGCTCAGAGGTCCTGGCAGGCTGTGGGGCTCTCTGTGCCTGGGGCTGCACCAGCAGTGGGTTTGGTTGGGGTGCAGACCCTCCTCTTACCCCTCTGTGCTGTGGCATGTCTGTCCTGGCTGTGTCCCGGAGACCAGGGAGCCCAGGGCTGTGGAAGGGAGGGCCCTGAAAGTGCTGCTCATGCCCTCTGCTGCCCGGGCGCCCAGCTGTGGCCTCCCCAGGTAGATGCTGGCCAAGGCAGTGCCCACAGCTCGCCCCAGCCCTCGCAGCCCTGAGGTCTGGCCTATCTTGGCAGCTGCAGGCACCGTCTCCCGTGGCCCCGGGTTGGCCTGGAGGCTGCTTTGGTCCCCACCTCTGTGCTCCGAGGATGTGTCCGTGGCTCACCTGGTCTCACTCACTCTCCCACTCTTCCCGTTCTCATGAGTTTCTGCTGTCTGCCCCTTGCTGCCGTGTTGGGCCATGGGCGTGGGAGTCCAGAAGCAGGGGCACGTGTGTGCTTCGGCCTCGAGGCTCGCCTGCAAGGCGGCGTGGTCCCTCCGAGGCGCGTCTGTCCCGGCCCCGCCACAGCCCCGCCACAGCCCGTGTGGTTATCATTCTGCAGTCTCCTCCCCTCGGCCCTCCCTGCCGTGTTCTGTCCACAGCAGGCAGGAGTCACCGCCTCAGCTTCTCGCCCAGTCTTCCTCCCCGAGGCCGGTCCAGAACCCTCTGGAACTGCAGAGGTGTTCACAGCTCTAGGTCTCAGGGGGGCCTGTGGCCTTGGGTACGAGCCCCACTGCCTTTGCATGTAGGCTGTTTCTGACTTCGCTTATTTCTGTGCAGAAAAAACAAGACCAGAAAGCTCCAGATAGAGACGCTATCCTCAAAGCGACCGCCGGTCTGCCCTCCTACAGCACGGACCGGGCCGTGGCCCAGACCAGCATGAGAGACGTGAGTGCCGCCCCCTGGGCAGGTGGCGGGCGGGAGCTGCAGGAAGAGCCAGAGAGTGTTTGGGAAGCCAGCAGAGGGCGTACGCGGGCTCTTCCATTTTTGCTGTTTTTCTGTAAACAACTTTTTCAAAATGCAAAGTTGAAGATGCTGGAAGGCAAGACTGGGAGGAGGGAGACCGAGGAGCCCAGGGCTGTGGAAGGGAGGGCCCTGAAAGTGCTGCTCGTGCCCTCTGTTGCCCGGGCGCCCGGCTTGGGCCTCCCCAGGTAGATGCTGGCCGAGGCGGTGCCCACAGGTATTGGGAACCCTGGCTTTGGTTAGAACTTTGAGATTGAATCTGAGCTCCTGGGCGTTCTGGGTCAGAAAGTGCTGAGTCTGCGGGGAGGCATTTGTAGTGCCCACGAGGACACACCCCAGAACGCAGGCCTTGGGCCGCAGGGCGGGGACCGTCCCGTGCCAGGCCTGACTGTGGCCCGCCAAGACCCCGCCCCCTTAGCAGCTCTCTGAGGTCCCCCTAGAGGGCTCCGGCCGACTGGGACGGGGCCCTCCTGTGCATTTCTGGGCACGCGAACATCCAGCTCCGACGTGCCTTTCCTGGTGTGGCGTCTCGCACGGCCGGGTACCCACCTGCTGGCCCTTCCTCTGTGCTGGGGAGGCCGACTGGCTGCAATGCGTGCTGTCGGGATGCCCTGGTGGTGCTCCCAGCAGGTGACCGGCAAGGCCTGTGGCTGGGCCACCGCGCAGTCTGCACCCTGCCACGAAGCCAGAGGGAGGTCTTTGGTTAGGTGGTGCCAGCCTCTCGGATGCTTGGCACACTGGTGTCACCGTCAGCATTCAGTGATCGTCACGGGACACTTTTCTGTCCATGGCCGGTCTGTGCAGACAGACGGACAGAACTCTCCCCCTGCTGTGAGCGCCTCCTTGCAGAGCCTCCCCTTCCTCGGTGTGTCTCAGCTCTGTGAGGAGGGCAGCGTCCTTTTCATTTTTTTTTTTTTAAGAGGTTTTTGCTATAGGGCGCGTGCGCTTGCCAGACAGAGAGAGACAGAAAGCGAGAAATCACCCCCCGGGGGGATGGCCACGCCGCAATCCCTTCTCCTCCATTCTCCTCTTGGGATCCTGGGCACGCACGCACACGCGCCTGGCGTGAGTTTTTAAGCCACCGGGTCCAGTACGCGAACTGCGTTCGACTACGTGGGAGTCCAGCTACATAGCCATTATGCTAACTGCTGGTCCTCCTTTTCCTTTTTCTGAGATTTTTTTTTTCTTTTTTTTTCTAGGGCACGTGTGCTTGCTAGACAGAGAAAAAGAGACAAAAAGAGAAAAATCACCCGCCAAGGGGGATGGTCACACCGCAGCTCCTCCTCCACTCTCCTCTCAGGATTTTGGGCATGCATGCACACGCGCCTGGCCTGGGTTTCAAGCCACCAGGTCCAGGACTTGAACTGCAGTTGGCCCTGTGAGAATCCAGTGCTCCAACCAGTATGCCACCCGCTGCCCACCCTTTTAAAACTTTTTAGGTTCTTGCCTTAGGGCTCATGCACTTGCCAGAGAGACAGACAGGGAGAGGGAATGTGAGGAGCGACCCTCCGGGGGTATGGCCATGTTGCCGTCCATTCTCCCTGGGATTCTCGGCGCACACACGTGCTCAGCATGAGTTCCAAGCTGCCGGGTCTGGGACTTAAACCGCAGTACGTCATGTGGGAGTCCAGCACCTTAACTGCTATGCCATCTACTGGCCCCTGTACTACTTTTTAAAATAATTTTTAAAATTTAGTTTTTGTTATGTACTCATGTGTACTCACCAGGGAGAGACAAAGAAGGGGGTTGGGAGAGTGAGGAAGCACCCACCAGGAGGGTGGGCCCGCTGCGGTCCTTGCTCTGCCGCCCTCTCCGTGTAGGTTCTGGGCATGCACACGCACGTGCCCAGCACGGTTTTCAGCTGCAGGTCTGGCACCTGAGCTGCGCAGCTGGCGTGTGTGGCCAGTGGCTTACTCTGCCGCCGCCGGCCTCTCAGCTGTGTGGTTCTGGCCCCGCAGGACGGGAGTGGAGCCGCCGTTCAGGAAAGCTTTTGGGCTTTAGAGAAACGACCTTCTTTTTTTCCACTGCAGTTCCAGACAGAGCTCCGGAAGATCTTGGTGTCCCTCATCGAGGTGGCTCAGAAGCTGCTGGCGCTGAACCCCGATGCAGTGGAACTGTTTAAGAAGGCAAACGGTATGTGCCTGCCGGCACCGGGCGGCCACCCACTCCCGGCGGCACCTGTAACCCGCGGTCGCATGGGGACGTGAGCAGCGCTCTCCCCCCCACTCCCGCCTTGGGGGCTGTGGCAGCAGCGTCGCTCCTGTCGGCGTGAGAACGGGCAGCTGGGGCTCAGCCGTGGGCGCAGGGCTGCAGGGCGTCAGGGCTGCCCTCTCGCCTGCAGCAATGCTGGATGAAGACGACGACGAGCGGGTGGACGAGGCGGCTCTGCGGCAGCTCACGGAGATGGGCTTCCCCGAGAGCAGGGCGGCCAAGGCCCTGCGGCTGAGCCAGTATGTCGCCCACCCCCTGGCCTGGGGCTGGGGCTGGGGGGCTCCCGGGGTGGCACCTCCTGTCCCGACTCTGATCCTGCGTGTGGAGATCTGTCATCTTCGAGCCCCAGAGCCCCGGGTCCTCGCCCTGTTGGCAGATGAGAGTGCTGAGTTGAGTGCTCTCGGCTGTCGGGGTGTGCGTGCCCCCCCCCACCCCGAGCCTGCCCTGCAGGGTGTCGACTGTGGGCCATCCCTCGAGGGGTCCTGGCTGGCCTCTGTGGGGCTCCTAAGTGAGCCTGGCAACGGTGGGCGTGGCCTAGTTCAGCGCACATCTTGGGGCGCCCTTGGCTAGCGGGGGTTCTGCCCCACCACTCTCAGGCTGGTTGTCCCCGTGTGAGGCTCTCCTGGTCGCCCGCCGACGCCAGGGTGGATAGGGTCCCGGGCCCCTGCCTGGGCGAGAGCGGGCAGGCAGGGGCAGGCTGGAGCCGCTCTCCTCCACAGCATGTCGGTGCCTCAGGCCATGGAGTGGCTGATCGAGCACGCAGAGGACCCGGCCATCGACGCACCTCTCCCAGGCCCCGCTGCGCCAGGGGCCACCTCTGAGGCTGCCGTTGCCGGGACCAGCTCCGGAGACGAGCCCCGAGACGAGCTGACGGAAATCTTCAAGAAGATTCGGAGGAAACGGGAGTTCCGGGCCGATGCTCGGGTATGTGGTCCTGGGCTGTGGCCAGCAAGGCGCTTCCTCTGGGCTGCGAGGGAGGAGTGCGGCGTGGCTAGTGGCCTTGGCCGCAGGGAAGCAGACGGAGCCACGGACAGCCCGGACAGCTGTGGCTGTCAGTCACTCGTGTGCTTCTCCCCAAGCTGGGCCTGCATCTCCTGTCAGCAGTCGGCGGCCATGGGTTCCCAGAAGACACCAGACGTTCGTTCCGCGAGCGGGGTGGGCCTGCCGGGGACCGGGCCCTGGGCCTCTGGCTGCAGACGGGGCCAGCCGGCGCAGCGCCTGTCTTGCAGCCCTTCTGTGGTCACCTTCTGTCGCATGGCCCCGACCCCACGAGCGTCCTCACCCGTCCTGCTGCATGGTCACCTTATGTAGCGCGGCCCCGACCGCAAGCGTCTTCGCCCGTCCTGCTGCGTGGTCACCTTCTGTCGCGTGGCCCCGACCCCACGAGCGTCCTCACCCGTCCTACTGCATGGTCACCTTATGTAGCGCGGCCCCGACCCCGCAAGCGTCTTCACCCGTCCTGCTGTGTGGTCACCTTCTGTTGCGCGGCCCCGACCGCGAGCGTCTTCGCCCGTCCTGCTGCCTCGGTGCCCAGCACGCCGGCGAGCTTCGTGCTCCCTGCAGGTCCCGCAGCTCTGGGCCCCGTCCTTGTCGCGCTCCGAGTCTCGTGGCTGTGGTTCTGCTGTCCTGCTGCCAGGACTGCCCTCTGGGCCAGCCTCGCCTAGCGTCCGGGGCTCCTGGCCGGTGCCCGCAGTGTGGCCCACGGCCACCAGGTGCCCGCCTTCCTGCCGCCCCGCAGGGACAGCTGCCCTCTGCCCTCTTCCTGTCTGAGCAAGTCCTGGCTTCGCCCCTGCTCCCAGCAGGACATCGCCCCAACCGCGGACCCTCGCCATCCTCTCCCCCCTGTGGAGGCTCCTGCCTCGCCCTCCTGGCTCTGTTGTATCACTGTGCCTTGGGGGTGGCCCGCCCTCGGGTGTTCCGAAGCTTTCCGTTTATCTGAACACAACACGGCCAGGCTAAGCACAACGTGTGTCCCATGGTCATGGTGGCAGGGAGCCAAGCCCGCGGTGAAGCTGGGGGCACCTCAGCACACCGTGGCAGGCTGCCAGTGCCCTGGGCTTCGGTCTACACCACAGGCCTTGGGAGGGTTGCTGCTGGCGGCCTCGTACCCTTTCTTTGGGGACAGGGTCTCCCATGATGCCCGGCTCCCCTCCAGCCTCCCCCAGCTGGGACAGCAGGCCTGCACCGCCACGCCAGCTCTCAGTCCTGTCCTTCCTGGTCATCTTTGCTTTGGGAAAATCCAGATTCTCTTTCTTTTTAGGTCTTTGCCATAGGGCAAGTGCACTCGCCAGAGAGAGACAGGGAGATGGCGAGAGGGCAGGGGAAAACCCACCCCAGGGGATGGCCACACCACAGCCCCTTCTCTGTTCTTTTCTTGGAAAAATCCAGATTTTTGTCCTTACCTCGTCAGGCTGGTTTCCCGAGACATGTTTCCCTCCAGGCTCTTCCTTCACTCCTCGAACTTCGGGTTTTCTGCAGAGCGTCTTGTAGCAGTTGTCATAAAGGGTGTCTGACTCGAGGGGCAGCCCTGTGACCTGTCCCTGTTAGGTCGGGCTGTGGTCAGCAAGGACCACAACGTTCGCTTAGTGGCCGCAGGGAGGGGCGGGCCTGAGGCCATGGGCTTCCTGCCGCCTTCCCTCCCCCCTCCAGCCGTGGCCCAACAGCTGCGAGGAAGCCCAGCACTGCTCTCGGTGGGGCAGGGCTGCCAGGTCTTCTCGGAACTGGGGCACCATCTTACCCGGGCAGCAACGAGGGGATGGCAGTTTGTGAGAGCCAGCAGGAAGGCCGCCCAGTGCTGCGTCCCGCAGTGGCCCCTGCAGCCCCGTGCCAGGACCCAGAGCTGTGCCCGTGGGCTCTGCCCCCAGCATCGTGGGTACCCACGCTGGGACGGGGCGCAGGCCAGGCGATCGTGGGTGGAACTCGGGCTGGGGTGGCTGTGCGTGAGGGCTCCAGCTGTGTCCTGCCTAACCCACCTGGCAGGCAGCTTTTCTGTCGGGGTCTCGAGACGGTTGACTGCCTGGGCAGCCTGGTGTCGCAGAGCCAGCGTCAGGTGCCCCGGGGACACGTGGGGCCTGTGGGCTCAGGCCGCCTGTACCACAGGGAGAGTGTGGGTGGGTGGGCATGAGGGCTAGGCCCTCGGAGGTCCAGGAAGCCCTTGGAGACGGGGCCACCCTGTGCAGTGGTGGCCCCTCGGCCTGGGCTGGGACATCCCTGTGCAGTGGTGGCCCCTCGACCTGGGCTGGGACGTCCCTGGGCAGTGGTGGCCCCTCGGCCTGGGCTGGGACGTCCCTGTGCAGTGGTGGCCCCTCGGCCTGGGCTGGGACGTCCCTTGCCAGTGGTGGCCCCTTGGCCTGGGCTATGACATCCCTGTGCAGTGGTGGCCCCTCGGCCTGGGCTGGGACGTCCCTGTGCAGTGGTGGGCCCTTGGCCTGGGCTATGACGTCCCTGTGCAGTGGTGGCCCCTCGGCCTGGGCTATGACGTCCCTGTGCAGTGGTGGGCCCTTGGCCTGGGCTATGACATCCCTGTGCAGTGGTGGCCCCTCGGCCTGGGCTGGGACGTCCCTGGGCAGTGGTGGCCCCTTGGCCTGGGCTGGGACGTCCCTGGGCAGTGGTGGCCCCTCGGCCTGGGCTGGGACGTCCCTGGGCAGTGGTGGCCCCTCGGCCTGGGCTGGGATGTCCCTGTGCAGTGGTGGCCCCTCGGCCTGGGCTGGGACGTCCCTGGGCAGTGGTGGCCCCTCGGCCTGGGCTGGGACGTCCCTGTGCGTGAGGAGTTGGGTCCTTCGTCCAGGCGGCCTGGAGCACGCTAGGTACCTGCGGACGCCCGAGAGCCCGCTGGCTCTGGCCTGGGGGTCGCGGCGTGGCCGGAACCCCGGAGGGTGCTCCCCTCTGTCGGCCTCCGCGTGTGGGCAGGTCACGAGTAACGGAGGAAGCGTGCAGAGCAGCCCAGCGTGGAGTCAGGCGTGTCCCATGTGCGTGATCTGTCCTGACGTCACAGACCGGGTCGTATTTCTGAGAGTTAGCAGACAGACTTACAGCTTAGGCTCGCTAAACCTTAGATGTTCAAAAATTATTACAATCTGCGCCTCCTCTAAGAGAACACCTGAGTGACTCTTCACAAAGTACTGTGACGTTTTTTCTCCTATCAAATTGGATTCGCCTCTGACTCTCCCTCGGGGTCAGCCAGCCTGTGGCTGCTGGGACAGACCCACCCACCAGGACGGGGATGGCCTGCTGGCTTCTGGGATTGGCGGCCCAGCTTACGTAGGGCAGCGTGTCACCTGGGCTGCACCAACCCCTGGCCCAGTCTCTGCTGTTGCCCATCAGGTCCTGGGCATCCTGGGCTTTCGAGTGTGGAGGCCCTGAGGCATCTGGGCAAAGCTGTCAGGACGGGAGGGAGGAGCCCCTGGGGCGCCCAGCCCCCCCGCCCCGTGGGGCTCCCAAGCACCTGCTACGAGGCGTTGAGCTGTCAGCGGCACTGCCACGGGTGCGCTGTACACGTGGCCTGACGGCTGTGGCTCTTGGCCTAGGCTGTGGTTTCTCTCATGGAGATGGGGTTCGACGAGAAGGACGTGATGGACGCTCTCCGCGTGAACAACAACCAGCAGAACGCCGCCGTGAGTCCGCGGCCGCTGCGCCGCACTGTCAGTGTGTGCCTGTCTCAGCTGGCCAAGTCAGCGGAGGTGGGGGGTGGTCGGTGGTGGAATATTTCTAAAATACCCAGAACCTTCTGGGCTTTGCCTTCTAAATGCTGTGTCTGGCGTGGACATACAGTGAGTGTCCATGTCACTGAGCAGCCTTGGGCCCTCTCCTATTTTGGGGACACTGCAGGGCGGCCTGGTGGGCCAGTGCACCTTCCTCCGTGCGTCAGAGGTGACAGCTGATGAGTCCATGCGTCCGGGTGTCTCCAGGCTCACCGCCTCAGAAACGTCTGCTGGGTCGTGCCAGCGCAGTGGAGGGGACCAGGCGGGGGGGGGGGGGGCAGTGGCCGGTCTGGACTGCTGTAGCGGTGTCTGCCGATGAGGCGGACTGGATGGCCGTTGGCATGGCGCGGTCCCTCCCGGTTGGCGGCCTCAACGCCTTTGCAGGAACTTGTAGGACAGTGCAGGCCCCGGAGCTGCTGGGCCTCCAGGGGTGCTGACTGTGCTCTGCTGCTCTTGGGCTTGCAGTGCGAGTGGCTGCTGGGGGACCGGAAGCCATCCCCCGAAGAGCTGGACAAGGGCATCGACCCCGACAGCCCCCTCTTTCAAGCCATCCTGGACAACCCAGTGGTGCAGCTGGGTCTTACCAACCCTAAGACGTTGCTAGGTGAGTGCTTTCTGGACAACCTGGGGGACGGGGCAGGGGTGGGGTCCCTCTGCCGTGCCAGTGCGTGTCCCGAGCCAGCTCCTGCCTGGCACCCTGGGCTGGGTGGTGGTCTTCCCTGAGCTTGTAGGGATGTGCTGGCAACTGGCACGGTCCAGGGGGCTGGAGACCACCCGGCCTAGAGAGTGCGAGGAGAGGGCGTTGTCTGTGAGGGGCTCCGTCCTTGTCTGCGCTGTGAGGTGGGTGCACACAGGATGTCCAGTGCATGTAACGAAGGACGCTCACGGTGCGGCTGTGTCCCAGAGTGTCCCGTCCCTCAGCGCCACTGGGCGCTTCTCCCTGGGCCACGGTTCCTCTTCCCTCACAGGCCGTGTCCTTCGCTTCCTGTGGAGCTCTGCCACGTGCGGGCCGTCAGCGGCCCAGGTGAGCAGGCCACCTCAGGGACCGGCCGTCTGCGTCTCCCGTGGGTACTGTAAGGGGTCCCTGGCTGGCTGCACAGCTGTGCCACTCCTCTGCCGTCTAGGGACATGACCAGGGCACCGCAGGCCTTCTCTGAGCCACACAGTGAGGGCCAGGCCCACAGGGCCGTTTCCAGGGCAGTGGCTGAACGTCGGGGAGGCATTTTCCAGGCGGTGTCCCTGAGCCCTGACCTCCAGCCCATTATGGGTCTGTGGCTGCAGGAGAGGATGCCTTCCGCCATCTATGGCCTGGTGTTTTTCTTTTTCGATTTCTGCCATGGGGTGCATACCCTCACCAGAGAGAGACAGAAGAAGGAAAAAGACAGATTGCTAAATCACTCCGCAGAGGGGATGGCCATGCTGCAGTCCCGTTTCCTCTAGTCTTCTCAGGGTTTTGGGCACACACGCACATGCAGCCGGTGTGTTTTTCAAGCCACCAGGTCCAAGACTTGAACCTTGCAGCTGGCCATGTAGAATCCAGTGCCTTCACCTCCCTGCCACCCGCTGGCCCTGGCTTATTTCCTGTTGGATTCCTTGCACCTCATTCATTGAGAAGGTTCTTAGCCCTGGTCGCGAGTCTGGGCTTGTCCTGGCTCGGAGCTGTGCCCAGGGTGTCCCCCGGTACTGTCAGCTTCCTTCCGTGGTGTGACCCTGCTCTCCCGGGGCCAGAAGTTACTCCCGTGCATTGCTCAGTAGAAGTGCTGGGCTCTCTCTCCCTCACTGAAGTGCACAGCCTCCGGGAGGTGTGCGTGGTCAGGGACGGCATTGCCCCCATGCGCTTGTGCTCCAAAACTTGGGGCCGTGTCCTCTTGAGCTTGCTTACTTTTCTTTTTATAAGAATTAGGTAATTTGGGGACCAGCAGGTGGCGTGGTGGTTAAGGTGCTGGACACTCCCACATGACCAACCGTGGTTCAAGTCACAGACCTGGTGGTTTGCTTTCTCACTTTCTCTCTCTGGTCAAAATTTAACAAAAATAAGTGAATGAGTAAATAAAGTTTAAAATAATTCTTAAAAAATAAAAAGAATTATGTGATTTTATTTACTCTTACTGTTTTTCTAATTTGACCAGAGGGAGACAGAGAGAGAGAAAGTGAGAAAGCAAGCCACTGGGTGTGGGACTGGAATTGCCAGCCATGTGGGAGTCCAGTGGCTGACCACCACGCCACCTGCCGGCCCCTGAGCCCACTCTCACTGACCGCCGGCCCGGCCCCTCCTACGCCCTGTGGGGTTGGACGCACACACACATGGCAGCACGTCTTCAGCCCACCGGGCTCAGAGTCCAACCTCAGCTGGCCTTGGTGCGGGGCTGGCCCGCCTGCCTGTCATCCGGCCAGTGCTGTCCCCTCCTGGCCACGTCCGCAGGTCTGTGGTGCGCCTCTCCTGGGCTGCCTGCTACAGCAGACCTGTGTGCTGGCCCCTTCGCGTGTCGCTCATACCACCCATGGGTGAGCAGCGCCAAGGCAGAGGCCAGTGAGCCGGTACGGGGGCCGGGCGCTCCCGCCGGCGCTCCTGCCAGCTTCGCCATCGCCCTGCAGCTGGGCGGTGCGCTGCCCCATCCTGTGGCCACTGAGACACGAAACCCTTGCTGTTGCCCTGTCTGGGTGTCCACACTCTGTCTGCCGCTGGAGTGTCACCCTCAGGTGTGTGACGGGCTGACCTCTGCCACTTGCCGGTGCCGAGCGTGTGGCTGGCAGAAGGCCCTTCCCCCGACTGTCCGTCCGTGCAGTTCCCCTTCTTTGGCTCCTTCTCGCCTTCTGTTTCTGTTCGGCTTTCCCCTCTTCCCAGAGTCGACGTGGCAGATTTGTTTTGCTTTTGTTTTGAGAGGTTTTTGCTATAGGACACGTGCACTTGCCAGAAAGACGGAGACAGAGAGGCAGAAAGCGGGAAGTCACCCCTGGGGGTTTGGCCACACCAATTGCTGGTCCCCGACATGGCTGTTCCGTGGGAGGAAGTGGGAGTGGGTCCTCGGCTAGCACGTGCCAGTCCTTGCCTTCGGGCCCGTGCTCCCAGGTGCCAGCGTGTCCTCCTGGGTCTCGGAGGAGGTATCGGCACCGGGGATGGCAGGACGCGGGGGCGGGTGCTGTCGGACTTGACCAGGACCTGCTTACTGGATCCTGAGCAGCCAGGACCTCGCGGAGAAGGGGCCTCTCCAGAGCCACTAGGCCCGGGCACGGCCACGCTAGCTGCCCACGGGGCATGCCCCTTCCTGGTGGCCCAGGTCTAACAGCTCTGTGCTCAGAGACGCTTCTGTTCTGAGGGGAGGGCAGTTTTTCAAACTGAGAACATCGTTTCTGTCCCGTTAGGTTTGTAGCTCGCCCGTCTTCCTCACCGGCTTGCAGGGCCCAGGCGTTCGGCTTGTGCGGGCTGCACAGAGATCTGCGTTGGAGGGAGTGGCAGTGGGCGTAAGGGGGGATGGGTGTAGTTTTTAAGGGGGAGAGGTGCGGGGGACGGGGTCTGAGTCCATGGGGTCTCGCCACGTTAATTTCCTGCCGCGGCCTCCTAGTTCGTGGCCTGGGGCATGCACTACCCACTGAGGTTGGGCCGGGGACCGAGCCGGGCTCTCGTGTGGCCTCAGCTTCCACACTGCAGTGCCCTTCCGCTTGGGACACCGTCACTGGGGCTGAGCCAGACAGGGTCTAAGGGTGATAGCCGGGGCCGGCAGGTCGCGTAGTGGTTAAGGCTCTGGACCCCCCCCCATGGCCCACCGTGGTTTGGGTCCCAGATCCGACAACTCGAAACTCACGCCGGGAGCTTGTGCATGTGTGCCCAGAGTCCTGAAAGGAGACTGGAGAAGGGATGACGGCACGGCTGTCCACCCGGGGGTGATTTCTCGCTTTCTGTCTCCCTGTCTCTCTCTGGTCTCAGTGAGCCCCAGTAGCTGCCACCGGATGGCTTTCCAGACTGGAGCCCAGTGCGCACGTGCAGGCCCACTGCCGCTCCGCCCGACCCACATGCATGTTCTGATTGCGCTCCGATGCGCTGGGCGGCTGTGGGCCCGGGCCAGTGCATCCTCCGGATCGGGCTGTCTAGGAGGAAGGCAGCCCTGTGCTGGCTGTGCTGGGGCCTAGTGCTCGCTCTGCTGTCTCCACAGCGTTCGAAGACATGCTGGAGAACCCGCTGGGTAGCACCCAGTGGATGAACGACCCGGAGACGGGGCCCGTCATGCTGCAGATCTCGAGAATCTTCCAGACGCTGAACCGCACGTAGGCTACGCAGAGCTGGAGCGGGTGGGGTGGACGGGGCCTGGCTCGGAGACTGCTCTCACTGTGACCTCAGCGCTGAGACGCCTGCACGGCCGGGAAGGCGAGTCGGCAGGCTCCGCGGTGGTCACGGAACGCGGCTGTGGCACTGGGAGCCGAGCGGCCGCTTCTCTCGCGTGTTCCTTTGGGCTCTCGAGATGCTGCTTGAATTGACCTGCGGCCTGTGGCTTTTGCTTGCTGTTGGGAGGAGGCGCTCCGGCCCGAAGGTCCACATCGGGCGCTGGTGACTGTTCAATAAAGGAGCTTCCTTTTCCTACCCCGGTCTCAGCCCTTCTCTGCGGGACAGGCCATGACTCCAGGCCCTGTCTGCGCCCGACCTCCGGCCTGGCCAGGGGCCCTCGCAGCCCAGCAGGCCGGCGGCCCGGGGGCTGTGGTGCCGCTGGAGCCAGCCTGGACCCCAGGTCGCACGAAACCCTGCCCTGCCTCCAGGTTCCTTTCCTTATCTCTCTCTGCAGTCTGGGGGCCAGCAGGTGGCATAGTGATTAGGCACTGGACTCCTACATGGCCAACTGCGGGTTCAAGCCCCAGATCTGGCAGCTTGAAACTCCTCCCAGGCTTATGTGCATGTGTGCCCAAAATCCCAGGAGGAGAAGGGAATGTGGTATGGCCATTCCCCCCGGGGATGATTTCTCACTTTTCCTCTCACTGTTCGTCTCTCTGATGACTGCATGTGCCTTATGGCAAAAACCTTTCAAAAACAAATTCTGTGTGGCCAGCCGATTGGTGGCGTTGCTGGATTCTCACATGGCCGACTGTAGTTCGGCGTGGGCAGCGCCTGGAGGGAGGGAAGCCCAGTGCTCACGTGACGTGTGGCCCTGCAGACGCCACCCTGCCCGACAGAACCTGTCCTTGGCGTTGCACCTTCCTCCCAGGGAGACCTTGACTGTAATTAATTAATTGGCTTAATTAAGTTCGGATTAAATTAGCATCTTCTCCTTGGGGGAGGGTGCTGAGGGGGAGGTAGGGAAGCTCCACCTTGGGGCGGTGGCTGCCCCACCTGCCGTGGGGAGTGTCGCAGGTGGGAGGCTGGCGTGGCTGATGATGGCCTGAACCCTCGCATGCACTGTGAACGTTTTCCACTTGTTTATTTAAAATTCTCATTGTTACTGCCAGAGAGCCCCGGTGGGTGTGGTCACGTGCAGCCCTTTCTCCTCCGGTTTCCCACCCAGTCAGGATGTGAGGCGCCCGTGCCGTGTGCAGCGTGGGTTTGAGGCCCCTGGGCTGGGGCGTGACTCGTCACGATGCCGGACCAGCCCCCTTCACACGGTCTTAAGCACCCTCACTTTCTGTCTCTTCTTTGGCAAGCATACACACCCAATTGCAAAAACTTAAAAGAATACATATATATAAAGCTGGTGGCATGGTATTTAAGGCACTGGATCCCACATGGCCCACTGTAGGGTTCGAGTTCCAGACCTGGTGGCTAAAAATAAAAAACGCCAGGCACATGTGTGTGTGTTCCTGAATCCTGAGAGGAGAATGGAGAAGAGATTGCTGTGGTCACCCTCCTGGGGACTGCTTTATCGCTTTCTCTCTCCCTCTTTCTGGTGAGCACACGCTCCTCATACCAAAAAAAAAAGAGGACAAACAAGGGTGGGTGTCATGACCCCATCTGTCACCTGGCCCCTTTGTCAGCTCACGCCTGTCCTGTTGTTCAGACCACACCACCCCTCCCAGTCACCCTGACTCAAACCTGGATTCTGTTCATCCCTTCATTTATTCTTTTTTCTATTAAAAAAAATGTTAAGGCCAGAGGGGTCAGCAGATGGCATACGGCTATGTCGCTGGACTCCCACGTAGTCGACCGTAGCCTGAGTCCTGGACCCGGTGGCTTAAACTCATGCCGGGCACATGTGCGTGCGTGCCCAAGATCCCGAGAGGAGAATGGAGAAGGGATTGTGCGTGGCCATCCCCCCTGGGGGGCGATTTCTCACTTTCTGTCTTTCTGTCTCTCCAGTGAGCACACATGCACTATAACAAAAATTTTTCTTGAAAAAAAAAAATTACTGCCAGAAGTGTGTGTGCTTGGCCAGAGAGAGAGAGACAGAGGTGCGGGAGCACCCCTCAGTGGTCACACAGTCCTTTTCTCTCCAACCTCCTCCTTCCAGACTTTTGGGCATGTATGCACATAGGCCTGGTGTTTTTCAAGGCAATGGGACTGGGACTTGAACCATGGTTGGCCATGTGGGATCCAGTTCCCAGTGCAGTGCCCAACCACTGTGCTATGGGTCTGGCCCTCTTTGTGTCTTTTAGATAGGAATTCTTGGGGTGCAAACACTCCCCATTAACCCAACACTACCGTCTAGCCCTGACAGTCTAAAAAGACCACCCTGCTGCACCAGCTGGGGATGGGTGTCCCTCCCGGCTCCCTTCATGGTATGTCGGGGCAAACTGGCCTGGGTACCCTATTTGGCACAGAAGGACAAGCTGCCTGGCTAGATGCGAGGTGGGCGTGTGGCTGTTAGACCCTGCGCTCGGCGGTGCTTCGTCGCAGCCGGCTTCCTCTCCTGTTCATAGCACAGGAAAATCAAAATATATTGGATTTCATGAAACCAGATCTAAAAGAAAGATACCATCCCCCCCTTTTTATTATTTTTTTAAAAAGTCTGTGGGCCGGCAGGTGGTGTGATTAAGGGCACTGGACTCCCACATGGCCGACCACGGTTCAAGTCCTGGACCTGGCAGATTGCTTTCTCTCCCCCGACCCCCCGTCAAATTTAAATAAGCAAATAAATAATTATTTTAATAATTAATTAAAAAAAAGTTTTCTATAGGGTGTGCTCTTGCTGGAGAAAGAAAGAGAGGTAAGTGAAAAGCACCCCCTCCCCCGGGGGGAAAGGCGGCCATGCCATAATCCTTTCTCTTCCTGTCTCCTCTTGGGATTTGGCGGACGCACCTGGTACGGTTTTCAAGCCACTGGGTTTGGGACTCAAACAATTGGCCATGTGGGATCCAATCACCCTAACCTCCGTGCCACTTAGCTGGCCTGAAGGTGTCATTTTCTAATTTCTATGAATAAGGGACAGCTGCTAAGCTAGTAACGTTAACAGATGGGAGAGTGTGGTGCTGCGTTGCAAAGTCCTTGGTTCTTTGGGTCCAGATCACTAAAATTAGAGATCTGTCCCTAGGCGCAAAATGAACCCACAACCACGAATGAAGCAGGTAGGAAAGAAGATTCAATAGGAAAGAAAGGAAGTACACCCAAAAGGCTCTCGGGCAGATGGCCAGGTGGCAACACGCTCAGCACCCGCCAACCGTCATTTTATTACTCGAGGTCATGAATATTCATCAGTGGGAGGCCCCTTACGCTGCCTATGTCCTTCCTTTGAATTCGAATCCACACATTCTTTCCTGCACCTGTACTCCTTCCTCACAGGTAAAGAATGAGGAACTTGATCACCTAATCGCGCACGCCCAGTGCAGCCAGGTTGCCCCAATTAGACGCCCAGTTAGTCCATCGCCCTAATGGGAATTAGGGCGTTGACCAAAGCGCTTGCCTAGGTCTTTTTGATAAAAGAAAAATCTACAAACCATCACTGTGTGCTTCCCTCAGGCCCCAAGGAAGGAAGAGGGCAAATTGCCTCGCCCTCCTGGCGCCCGGGGCTAGATGGCTTTGATTCCTCTGCTGAGGACTGGGACCCTCCTGCAGTCCCTCTCCCTCTTCTCTCTCTGGAGCCATGGGTGGCCAGAGCTGGGGCAGCTCCTGAGCGCCCCTGGGGCCCCGATGCCTCCCTGGAAGATCGTCGCTTCTGCTGCGAATACATGGGACCAGCCCGTGTCCCACCCGAGCTCCCTGGCAGGCTGGCGAGGCCTGTCACAATCATATGTGGGACACAAAGAGCCTGAACCGATGTTCCCAGAACTGGGTTCCAGCGGCGCGAGGAGACGCTCTGCCCTCGGCCTGCCCTGCGCACTTCTGCCACGCGGCCTCTGCCTCCTCTTGTCTGACTTCATGCCCAGGGGGCCTCTGGTCCCCGCCCTTTCCCTGCCCTGTCCCTTTCAGGAGATTCAGTGTCACCGTGCTTGTCCATCCCCTGGTCAAACCCAGCGAACTGTGTGCTGGGTAAGGTGACGTACGCTCTCACCTCCGGCATTCCTGTCCACTGTGAAAACTGTCGAACCTTGACCAAAAGGAGCCAGGAGGGCCTTGGATGGAGGCCTGCACACACGTATGCCTGGTACTTCATTTGTAACTAATTTAACTACTTACTTACTTACTTTATTTATTTTTGCTATGGAACGACACACTCACTAGAGACAGAGAGACCCCAAGGAGGACGGCCACGCTGTAGCCCTTCCCCTCCTCCCCGTTTTGAGTACGCATGCATAGACACCCAGCATCATTTTCTTTTCTTTCTTTCTTTTTTTTAAAGATGTTTTTGCCTTAGGATGTGTGTGCTTGCTAGAGAGAGACACGGTGAGCGGGAATGTGAGAAATCAACCCCTCCCTGGGCAGGGCATGGCCACGCTGCAAGACCTTCTCCATTCTCCTCCTGGGACCTTGGGCACACATACAAACGTGCCCTGTGTGGTTTTGAAGCGGCCGGGTCCAGGATGCGAACCGTGGTCGGCCATGTGGGAGTCCAGTAACATAGCCGCTATGCCATCTGCTGGCCCCCAGGAACGATTTTCAGGCTGCCAGGTCCAGGACGTGGACCCCAGAGTTGGTCATGTGGGACCCAGTTGCCTTAATGTCCAGCCACCTGCAGGTCCCAACACACGTGTCTGATGGCGAGACCTGCCCCAGATGCTGCCGAAACCACACCTCGTGCACGGGTGCTGGCACCTGACACGGGACCGCATCAAGGCGGCGGCCACCTGCGTGGCCTCAGAGGGCCGCCCTGTGTAACTGCTCCGAGGCGGCCCGCTCCTTCTCGTCTGCTGCTTGTAGGATGGAATCTGGGTGTTCCAGTTCTCCCGCCTCAGCTTCCTGAGTGGGTAGAGGCACAGGAGTGCGCGGCCACCTCTCCGTCCTGGTCCCCCATCTCTGTCCCCCCGGCTCTGTCCTCTCTCCGTCCTGGTCCTCCATCATAGTCCTCCCGGCTCCATCATCTCCCCATCCTGGTCCCCCATCTCTGTCATTTCTGTCCATCCTCCTTTGCTGTCCTCTCAGCTCTGCCATCTCTTCGTCCTGGTCCCCCATCACTGACTGTCCTCCAGGCTCTGTCGCCTCCCGTCCTCAAACGTCAAACAGCCCTCTGTACTCCGCCCGCGCCCTGCCTGCAGCTGTCTCCGGAACCAGCACCGTGGACTCCGGTCCCCGTTCTGCCGTGCCATAAGGCCTGCATGTCGGTACACCTGGGTATCGCCGATCCAGCAGTCCGCTCTGGTGGCCATCGACCCCCTCCTGGGTCATAACCGAGGCTTTGTCCTCCGGCCTGCCTCATGACCCTAAATGCTTTCGGCCCAGCTTCATATCCGGACCCTTGTGCTGTGGCTTTCCTGGGGCTCAGTGCCACCTCAGCCGCCCTGGCTATTTCTGTGGGACACTGCCAGGGCAGCGAGACAAGAGGAGGCACCCAGACTGGAAAGGACATAACCACCTCCCTTCACAGATCACGTGCCTGTCTGTACACGGTCTGAAGGAATGCACTAAAAAGACGACCAGACCTACTCAGTGGGCCCAGCGAGGCTGCGGGTGCACGGGCCCTTTCTCTCCCCTCTCCCTGCACACCTCATCTGTCAGTAAATGGCCCCTGCTTATTTCTTGCCCTCCCACCGGTCTCTGTCCAGGAAACACGAGCCCTTCTGGCGTCAGGCTATCCTCCCCTCTGCTCCAGGTCCTCGGTGACCCCCCACTCCGCTGTCACAGTCCTGACTTGGGTTCTCTGCCACTCCTCCCGCCAGCCCTGGCCCCACCTCCCACTAGCCTCTTTGCCCCGGTCTAGACTCGGTGACTCTCCCCTTGGGGCTCTGCCTGCTGTACCCCTACCCGGGGTGCCGCTTCCCCACGTGACCCTCACTTCTTGGTGGCCTTTCCTCGTGTCCCTTCCTGGACCGTCCGCCTGGTGCTTGTTCTCTCCATGGCGACTGTGACCATGTGCCACAGGGCGCCCGTCTTGTCCTCCCTGGAGCCAGAGCTCCAGGACAGTGTCCTCTGCACGTGAACTAGCCTCTGAAAGAACACCTGGGTCCCTGAGCTCCCACCCCCTTCCCAGTCTTCCTTCTGGTACAGGATGACTGGGCCAACACAGAGGTAGAGCCACAGCCTCCCTCTGTCCTCAGCATTCCTTCCGTTGTCCTTAAGGCCCTGGCCACGGATCTTTGCTTTGGCTGGGTGGTTCTCAAACGACACCTGCACGGCTCTCGTGCTGTCACTATAAGGAGCTTCTGGTCCAGTGCAGGTGCTTTGAGGCCGGCTTTAAGAGGCTGACCTCAGAACCCCTTCTGGGGCCCGAGGACGAGTTCTGATCTGGGCTGGAGACCCAGACACGTGCCCACCTGGGCCTGAGAGACAGCCTGCATCTCGGGCGGGGCCCCTGCAGGCAGCCCCAGGCTCCCATCGGGGCAGGGTTCCCTCCAGTCCCTGATGGCTGCAGGAGGAGCGCTTACCCTGGGTGGGGTCCCCTCTAGGCTCCCCTCTAGGGAGCACACCCTGGGGCGGGGTCCCCTCTCTAGGTCAGAGTGCTGCAGGGGAGGCACGCCCTCGAGCGGGGGACCCCCTTCAGGCTCCCAGTACGGCAGGGGGGTGCGTAACCCCGGGACAGCCCCTGGGCGGGGTCGCCTCCAGGCCTGAGCCAGGCTGGGGCGGCGTCCGCTGCTCTTCGCCCACCCGGACCGTCCCTTTCCGAGTCGCGGTCGGCCGGCGCGCAGGGTCAAACCCGTGCGGTATGGAGGGGCGCGGAACCTCGGGGGTTTCGGTGAGCCTTTCGGTCCTAACGGGCGGCGGCGGACGAGCCAGCCCCGGAGGAGGAGGAGGCGCGGCTCGTCAGCCACTGCGCCCGTACCCAGCTGCCTCCGCAGAGCACTCGGCGCCTCCGCTGGCGGGCAGGGGCGGGCCGAGCGGGCTGGGGGTGTGGCCGCGAGCCGCGCCCACTGCGCCTGCGGAAAGGGGCGGGGTCGGGGTCAGGGCCGCCGGAGGCGCCCACTGCGCCTGCGGGAAGAGGCGGGTGGGCGGGGCCCATGCGCCTGCGGAAGGGGCGGGGCGGCGGGCGGCTCCCAGTACGCCTGCGCGAGGCCGCGGCGGTGCGCGCTCCCGCTCGTGGGCCGCCGCCTCAGCCGCCGCCGACTCCCGGGGCCGCGCACGCGCCGCCGCCGCCCCCTGCCCGCCCGCCCCCGGCCCGCGCCCTCGCGCCGCTCGCTGGGCCGCGGGCTCGGCGGCTCCCCGCCTCGGTGGCCGCGGCATGCAGCGGCGGCGGCGGCTGTGAGCACAGGGCCGCGCGGCGGCGGCGCTGGGCGGGGGTCTCGGCGGCCGGCCGGCGCGGCGAGGGGCGGCGGCGCCTTTGTTGCGGCCGGGCCGGGCCGCCGCAGCCCTTTGTCTGCAGATGGGGGACGCCGGCGGCTGCCCGGCCGCGGACGGCTGGAGGAAGATGGAGGCCCCGGCGGACGGCGCCGACCTCGTGCCCCTGGACCGCTACGACCCGGCGCGGGCCAAGATCGCCGCCAACCTGCAGTGGATCTGCGCTAAGGCCTACGGCCTAGGTGGGCGCCTGGCGGGCGGCGGGGCAGGTGGGCCCAGGCCGGGCTCCCCGCGGGCGGGCCTGGGCGCGTGGGCACGGCCCTGCCGCAGCCGCGCGCTCGGGCTCCGGAGCCGGCGTCCCCGCGGGGACGCTGCGGTCCGCCGGGCGAACCTGCCGGGACCGGGACGGCGGCCCAGCCTGCGCCTTCGTGGCCCTGCAGCCGGCGGGCCGGGGCCCCGCGGACCCAGGCGGCTGTGCCCGAGCGGCGGCTCCGGGGCGCTGGGCGCTCTGCCGCAGGCACGCCGTCGCTGGTGCGTGTGACCCTGTCCGGGTCCGAGTGTGACCGGGAAGCTTTCTAAGAGCAACTGCCTTTGTTCGGGTGAAGCCAGTGGTGGTACTAGCTGGGGCCGACGCCGAGCGCCCTGGCGAGCAGGGCTGGTCCGGGAACCCGGAGCCGCCGGCCCAGCCCAGCGTGGCCTCCCGGGCAGGGCCGGGCCCAGGGCAGGGCGGCTCGTTCTAAGCTGGCTTTGTTCTCGGTGGCAGCAGGCCTTCCCGCGTGGTCCCCAGCGCAGCTCTGGTCACTGGCTTCGCGGGGTGTGTTTCCACGCTGGGCCGTGGCCCGGAGAGACCCGGCCACCAGCGACTCCTGGGTTCCGGAGCCTGGCACTGCGGGAGCTGGGCGAGTGGGGCTGCCCCAGCACCTGGGCCTCCGCCCCCACCTGCCTCCCCATGCGGCGCCTTTGGCTCCTCTGCACCTGGCACCACCCGCGCTGTCCGCCCGCACCTTCCCCGGCCTCCTCTGAGGCTGCTTCCTTCAGGGCGCCCAGGCTCTTCCCGGCGTCCAGACTCCCTCGCTGTTTTCTCCACCACTGTGTAGTGTTTCACCAAGGCCAGTCCACGGGCCGCCCTTCCTCCTGGCGGCCCTTCCCGTGGACCAGCCGTTTGTGCTCCGGCGGGGACGCCTCGGGCACTTGCCCTGGAGCGGGTGTACAACCTCACCGCGGTGTCGCGCACGATCACGGGCAGGTCTGGCGGTAGGCGTAGCACACGCCCCAGTCCCCACAGAAGGCGTGCTCTAACTGGCTTCCCAGTCTCTCGGGCGGTTAGGCTTCGTCGGCTGCGTGTGGCCTGGGCCAGGTTGCTCAGCTGTCTGAGAGTCACTCAGCCCCTTGGTGCTGCCGCCGGGCACCGAGTTCACTCCGGTACAGGTTGCTCGGTCACACTCGACCCATCAGACAGTACCCACAGTCTGAGACCAGCTGGCCTTTACAGTTCAGGGCTTTGTTTTTTCATTTTACAGCCCTGGGAGAGGGGCAGGGGAGCGGCCCTCTGCAGAGCCTGGTCGCGGGCAGTCCTCTCCTCCCCTCTCCATTCTCTCAGGCATGGTTTTCAAGCCCCCGGGGCTGGGACTTGAACCCTGGTGCCCTCGTGGGATCTGGCTTCCTGTGTGCAGCGCGGAACGCCGAACCAGGGACAGCCCGAGCTGGACTGCCTGAGGTGGCCGTGTAAGCAGGACTGAGCAGGAGCGGGAGGCGGTGGGTCGTGTCCTGTGGCCGAGGCTACGTTGTGCACGGAGGTGGCAGTGGCGACGGTGACAGCCCCGCATGACGCCCACCACGCTGCAGCAGGTGCAGCCCCACGGCCGTGAGGGACTTTCCAGCCTCTACCCTCAGCAGGGTGGGGAGATAGAGTTTTTTAAAACTCAGCATCTCAGGGACCAGCAGGTGGCATAATGCTCTGTCGCTGGACCCCCATGTAGTCGACCGCAGCTTGTGTCCTGGACCTGGAGGCTTGAACTCACGCCAGGTTCCTATATGTGCGTGCCCAAGATCCCGAGAGGGGAATGGAGGAGAAGGGATTGCGGTGTGTCCATCCCCCGTGGGGGGTGATTTCTTGCTTTCTGTCTGTCTTTCTGGCGAGCCTGCCCTATAGCAAAAACCTCTCTTTAAAAAGAATAAAAAATAAAAATGGGCCTCTCTTTTTTTTTTTTTTTTTAAATTTATTTATTCATTCATTTTATTTTAATTTGACCAGAAAGAGAGAGACACACAGAGAGTGAAAGTAAGGAAGCAAGCTACCAGGTCCAGGACTCGAACCATGCTTAAGCATGTGGGAGTGCCCAGCGCCTCAACCACCTCGCCACCTGCTGGCCCCCAAAATGGGCCTCTCTTTTTAAACTTATCGGTCCTAGAGATGCCGCTTCAGGTGACTCAAGGCCTGACTTCAACTTGGCTGACTTCCTTTGTGTGGCTGTGGGGTCGTGGCGGGTGTGACATTCGGCTGGTGCCTTTGGGGACAGTGAGAGAGTGTGGACAGTGGCAGAGGCTCTCTCCCACCCTAAAGCCCTTCTCATCCAGGCTTTGTCTCGTTGGGACACCTTCACTCACCCCTGTAGCCCTGCTAGTCTGCCTGGTGGGACCATGGGACATGCTTGTCACCCAGGTGTCCAGGGTGCCACAAGAAGCCAACCCTGTCCCTGTAGTCTGGGCGTGCCGAGGCGCTCCTTGTTTGTGTTGGCTGCTCGGGACCGTGGTGCCCCTGGGGCCCCGCCTGCTGTGCTCCAGGAGCATGCCCTGGCTCGGCCGGCGTGTGGCGGTGCAGACGTCGCCTCCACCTCCCGCGTCTCACACCACAGCCGAGCGCCGCGGGCTGCCTGTGCTTGCCATTCTGTTTTCTTACCTTTTCGGTCACATTAGGGTGAGTGCTTGCGTGTGAAAGGGTGTTGGGGCACCTCCACAGGCCTCGGCCGTGTCCCCTCCCAGCCCGCCAGCCCCTGGCTTAGGCACGTGCACATGCACCCAGCGCTCTCAAGTGGACGGGCGGGGATTTGAACCGCGGACAGGTGACTTCCAGCTCCTCAGTCTGGCACACTACCGACCGCGCTGCAGAAGCTGGCCAGGCTTTTGTTTTTAGATTCCTCCCTCCCTGCTTTTGGTAACTTGTTTCATTGGCAATGTTCTGATTGTCTTTTTAGAGAAAATATGTTGGACTTGTCAAAGTTATTAATTTAAAGGTGTCGTCTGTAAGAAGGAGGAGGACCTGTGTAGCTGCAAGATTTTGTGATATGTTTGGATAAAATTTGCAGTTTGTTAAAAGTTTAAAGGAGTGAGGCCAGCAGTAGGTGTAATGGCTATGTCACTGGATTCCCATGTAGTCCACCACAGTTCAAGTCCTGGACCCGGTGGCTTAAACTCACGCCAGGCGCGTGTGCGTGCGTGCCCAAGATCCCGAGAGGAGAATGGAGAAGGGATTGCGGCGTGGCCATCCCCCGGGGGGTGATTTCTCACTTTCTGTCTCTCTGTCTCTCTCTGTCTTTCTGCTGAGTGAATGCGCCCGGTAGCAAAAACGTCTCAAAAAAAAAAGTTTAAAAGAGTAACTGAAAGTACCTATTTTTACTTTCTTTTTTTAGTTTTGCTATAGGGCACATGCACTCTCCAGAGGGAGACAGAGACTGGAAGTGAGAAATCACCCTCTTGGAGAGATGTCTGTGCCGCAGTCCATCCTTCTCCCTTCTCTTCTTGGGACTTGGGGCACGCATGCACATGTGTCTGGCATGATTTTCAAGCCACCGGGTCTAGGACTTGTACGGCTGAGTGGGCTACCTGGGATCCAGCTGCCTTAATCTCTGCGCCACCTGCTGGCTTCTGTGTTCAGTTTTTTTAAGTTTATTAATATATTTACTTATTTTTAGGATTATTATCATTATTACTATTTGAATTTGCTGTAGGGCACACGAGCTTTCCATAGAGAAAATGAGAAAGCAAACTACCAAGTATGGGACTTGAACTGTGGTCGGCCCTGTGGGAGTCCAGTGCCTTTAGCCAGCATGCCACCTGCTGGCCCCAACAGTTTATTTTTCCCAGGAGCGAGAGAAAGTGCCCTACAAGGTCCGACACCACGAACCACCCCCAGCTTCCACCAGCCCGGGTCATGTGTGTCCGCTGCACCCAGGGAGGTCTGGACGTGAACCAGACCTTCCCATTGGAGCGGCCTCACAGACTGTTGTGAGATGCGCCACTGCCCAGCCCCTGAAGTTCGTTTTTTGAGAGTAAGACACACGTGCACCACGGACTCCCCGCTGCGCCCTGTCACCTGCAGTCTTCCCACAGCCTCCAGCCGGCCAGGCTGCAGGAGTGCCCATGAGCACGCCCGCTGGGACCTGAACCTCAGGCTACAGCGTGGCGCAGCGGTGCCCTGCACCTGCAGCACTGTGGAGGGGACGCAGCCCCACTGATTGAGAGTGGTGCCAGCTGGGCTGTGAGTCTCGGGTTTCCGCTCTAGTCCCCCGCGTGTCAGTGTGTGCCCTTGGGGACATGGGGGTGCCCCAGCCAGGGCCTCAGCGTGGCGTGAAGCAGCTGCCTGTGCTTTCTCGGGGGGAAGAGGAGGCACTCTGTTTGTGGGGTGCTGCTGTGCAGCTCAGGGGCCTTGCCCTCCTTTGCCTGTGAGCTGAGCTGCCCTGGATGTTGGGGCACGGGCTGGGAGCTCAGGCTTGCCTCTGCCCGCACCCTCACGACGGAGAGGCCCTGGCGCCAGTCTCGCTGCTGGGAGAACCGCACGCCCCTCCTTGCCCTCTCGCAGAGCCGTTGGAGGACCGACGGGGAGCTGTGCTGTGGGGCAGGGGCTCAGTGCGAGGCCATCGTGGCCTTTGAGCCTGGGTCTCCGTCCTGCCCAAGGGGTGCCCACAGCGGAGCCCTCAAGCACACAGCAGGGACGGGTTGCACCCGGAGGCCGCTGTGGTGCCCCTCCTCCCTGGGTCAGCCTGGCAGACAGCAGGGGCCTTGTCAGGCGATGGCTTTGTTTAGATTAGAGCTTAAGGTCTCTTGTTCCTGGCAGGGGGTCTGGGCCCCTCTGAGACGGGAGGTCACAGCAACTTCAGATGCTTACTGAGCACCTGTGCGGTGGTCCTAGGAGCCGAGGGGGTTGCGGGCTTGGCTTGACAGCATGACCACCCCTCTGCATAGGTGCTCTGAGAGGCACCTGTTGTTGGGGACACATCTGTCCCTGAGATGGCCCGGTTTGGTGCTGCGTTTGCAGTATAGAGTGCTCGATGCTTTCTGAATAGATAAGTGTTGGATCTTTGCTGCAGGTAGGTGGAAAACACGTTTTGTGATTCTGGTGCCACACAGTGACGTGTTCACGTCTCTAAGATAATCTGTTTGTGTGTGTTTGCGTGCCCAGGCCGGTGCCACCAGTTAAATACCAACCGAAGGACATAAACCCACCCCTGTTCACACGGCTCTAAGCCTTCAGCTCTGAGGACCTTCAGGGGTTGCCCAGGCGCTCCCCGAGGGGCCTCGCTGTTCTGGGCACTCCTGTCTCTCCTGCTAGCAGGTGTGTGTGTGTGTGTGTGTGTGTGTGTGTGTGTGTGTTTTGTGGCCATATCAACATTGTGCCAGCACACTTTTTTTTTTAAGAGTTTTTTTTGCCTCAGGGTGTACACACACCCTGGACAGAGAGGGAAACAGGCAGTGAGTTGGGAAGTGAGAAATCAACCCCGGGGGGATGGCCACGCCACAGTCCCTTCTCCTTTCTCCTCCCGCCCACGCGTGGACACATACGCACTTGTTCCAGGTGAGTTTCAAGCCACCGGGTCCGGGACTCAAAACTGCGGTCTGCCGTGCGAGTCCAGGACGTAACCGCTCTGCTGTCCGTGGGCCCTGCCAGTGCTTGCTTTCATGCCACTGGTTTGCACCTAATCCGTGAGTGGCCAGGATGGAGCCACTGCCGTCAGGTGGAGCGGCTGCGTGGCCACCACTGCAGGGCTTCGCTTTGCACCGTAGGAGATGCACGCCGGGGCTCATGTCGCCGTCTCCCTCTCACTTAGGTTCTTACGGAGTACCGGGAGAGCGGGGGGAGGGGCTGGGGGCTGAAAGTGACCCGGAGGGCTCAGAGCCGCCCACGCGTGGACACCGGAGCCTGGCTGCAGAGGGCAGCCGTCGTGGGCGTGGGTGGTGCGTGGGGCCAGTGAGGTGGGGCATTCCCTGGAAGGGGGCAGGGTGAGCACCTTGCGGAGCAGCAGTCAGCCTGCTGAGTGGATTAACCCCCTGGAGGCCAGGATTTGTGGACTGAAATAGCAGGTGATTAGTGGAAGAGAGCTGGGGCCCGGGTTTGTGCCCTGTGCCTGCGTCCTGGCTGCTCTGAGCACGTGTACCTGGGAGGGCTGAGGAGGCTGGCTGCCGAGAGCCAGCCTGGCATTTGTGCAGAGCACAGGGCTGGAGGCCGGACTGTCAGGGGAGCCGTGTGCAGGTGGTCCGTGTGGGAATAAGGGCAGGTCGAGCAGAAGGCAGGGGACTGGTCGCGTGACACTGGCCGTCCACAGTGGCAGAGAAGGTGGCCGAGGGCGGGCTGAGGTCAGCCAGGACTGTGGTGGTGCCCTGGAGGGAGAGCACTGATGACCTTGGAGGTGTCCCTTCGGACTCCCCTCCCCAGCCACCTGGACCCTCTGTCTTCCACTCACCACTTCAACCCCCGATCCCTGCAGGCTCGGCCCGTCAGAATTACTCACGTCCACTCAGTCGGGGTTCTGCTGTGGCCTGGCGTGCACTCGGGCTAGCCCTGGGAACGGCCGGTCTGCAGAGACCTCAGGGCCCAGGAGCCTGGGGCGTTCCTGAGAGGAGCATGCAGACGGCGAGCCTGGCGGTTCCACCGGGGGTGGTGCGGGGTGTAGGCGGCACGCGCGGTGGAGGCAGGGACCGACAGGGCGGCCAGGACCCGCAGGGGGATGTAGGTGCAGGGGTGCTTGGCTCCAAGGGAGGGGTGGTGGGCCGGAGAGGAAGGAATTGCGGTGGCTGCGGCACTTGGAGGCGACATGCGCTCGGAGAGGGCCGAGGAGCGCGGTCCCCTTGCCTGGTTGACACCCTGGGGTTGAAGGCTTCTGAGGAACAGAGAGATGCGGGAATGGCCTTTCAGGGGCTTCTCTGCCAGGCCGATGCCCATCACGAAGTAGGACGTCTAAAGCCAGCGGGTGGCACAGTGCTTGTGGCGCTGCACTCCCACGTGGTCGACCGCGGTTTGAGTCCCAGACCTGGTGGCTTGAAATTCACGCTGGGCACGTGTGCGGGCGTGCCCAAGGCCCATAGAGGAGAGTGGAGGAGGGCCTGCAGTGTGGCTGTTCCCCGGGGGGGTCTCACTTCCCCTCTCTGTTTCTTTTTGTGCCCCCAGCAAGCACTTGTGCCCGAGAGCAGAGATCTTAGGGGAAGGGGAAACGCAAACTGAAGACGGCCAGTGGGACTCACCCAGCGAGCACCGCCGTGGCCGTGGCCATGGCCCCCAGGGGCTGGAGAGTGTGGCATCCCCTCTTGTGACTCCCGTGAGCCCTTCCCAGGCCGCCCTGACCTGCTTTCCGTCCCTGCGGGGTAGACCCCTCTCCTCACAGCCGTGACCCCGCACCTGGCTCCCATCAGGCAGGTGGTGGTCGTGAGGTCCAGCCATGCGTGGAGGTCGTCTTGTCCGGCTGGTGTCCGCTGGGGCTCTCCCGGTTACCCTGCATCACCGCTGATGGCCTGGACCGGCTCCAGTGTGGCTGTTAGGAATAAGCCGCTCGGAGCGTCCTTGGTGCGGGCAGGTGCTGTGTTCTGTCCTTCGTAGCCGGCCTGGGACTACTGGTCGGCTCCAGCACCACATTGGCGTCTCCAGCAGCGCCTGGGGGTCCCGTCCCGGTCCTTATGTAGTGGTGAGCTCCCCTCCGCCCCACAGCCCGTCAGGATTGCTGCCGCGCTCGAGCCTTCCCGGGCCGAGTAGGCGGGCCTCCACGTGCATCTCGCCGATTCATATTGGCCATTCAATATCTTTTCCTATTAAGTATTTAAACAGTTTTTTGCCAATTAAAAAACTAAACTTTGGGGCCAGCAGGTGGGGTGGTGGTTAATGGTCCCAGACCCCGGTGGCTTGAAAATCACAACAGATAGATAGCTAGATCACGACAGGTAAATAGACGGACAGATGGATAGATCACAGCAGATAGAGAGACACATACGTGAATGTTTGGAAAAAACCTAAACTTTTATTTGGAGATAACTGCATATTAGTATGGGCCAGCAGGTGGCATAGAGGTTAAGGTGGCTGGAACCCACACGGCCAACTCAGTTCGAGTCCCAGACCAGGCTGCTTGAAAAACATGCTGGGCACGTGTATGTGTGCCCAGAATCCCAAGAGGAGAATGGAAGGGAAGGGATTGCACGGCTCTCTCCTGGGGATGGTTTCTCTTTCTCTTTCTCCAGCAAGCTCATGCTCCCTATAGCGAGGGGATAAAAAAACGGTCTATTAATGTGCACTGTAAGAAACGCTACAGAGAGCCAGCAGGTAGCAGACGGCACTGGACTCCCACGTGGCCTACCGTGGTTCAAGTCCCAGACCTGGTGGCTTGAAGCTCACGTCTGGTGCATGTGTGTACATGCCCATAATTCCAGGAGAATGGAAGAGAAGGGACTGTGGCATGGCCATCCCCCCAGGTGGTGATTTCTCACTTTGCCTCTCCCTGGTTAACCGCACGGTCAACCATGTGGGATCTGGCCACTGTAACCACCATGCCACCTTCTGACCCTCCTTTAGACTTCTGTGCGGAGGCTCTGATCCCATCCGTGAGGGCAGAGCCACCTGAAGTCCTCGCCTCGGTCCCAGCACATCGGGAGCTAGGGCTCAGCGTGACGTCCTGAGGTACAGGCAGCAGCACTGAACAATTAGAAGTGTAGGTCCTCGGGTCAGTCCGTGTCCTACTGCTTCAGTGGCCAGAGCCCACATGGCCAGCTGGGCAGTTTGAATCCTGGCCTCAGCAGCTTGAAAATGCACCGGGCACGTGCTCCTCCCACCCTGCAGAGGCCCCTGTGGCTTGTCTCTTGCATGCGTTCTTTTTTTCTTTTTTTGAGAGAGATTTTTGCTATAGGATGGATGCGCTCGCCAGAGAGACAGAAAGCGAGACGTCACTTCCGGGGCAGTGACACACTCCCTGCTCCATTCTCCTGTCGAAATTTCGGGGTCGCACACACACGCGCCCTGTGTGAGTTGTTTGTTTTAATCTTTATTTTTTTATTATTTTTTTGAGTTTTTTTTTTTTTTTTTGCTATAGGGCACGACAGAGAGACAAAAAGCGAGAAATCACCCCCTCAGGGGATGGCCACACTGCGATCCCTTCTTCCCCATTCTCCTCTCGGGATCTTGGGCACGCACGCACACGCACCCAGCGTGAGTTTAAGCCACCGGGTCTGGCACTCGAATCGCGGTCGACTACATGGGAGTCCAGCGACATAGCGATTACGCCAACTGCTGGTCCCGACCTGATGTTTTAAGCTGCTGGGTGTAGGACTTGAACTACAGTTGACTGTGTGGGAGTCTAGCGACTTCCCCCTTGGGCCGTCTGCTGATCCCGAGCTCACTCTTAAAGGGAATCTTCTAGAGAGTGCACGAGGGAGACAGGCACTCTTGCTGAGGTCTCTCCGTGCCACAGCCTGCCGGTGCTCCGAGGCCGGGCTGGCATGGAGAGCAGCACCCTGGCTGTGCCATGGCAGCCCCAGTGAGCTTTTCCAGGCTTCGTGGTCGTGCGTCGTGACCACGGCTGGGGACCGGTCTGTGCCATCTCATCCTGACCAGCGTCCCCTGGGCTCGTTGTCTTCGGAGTTTGTCAGTGTTCTGCGATGCGCTCGGGCGTGTCTGTCCAACCCTGCCGTCACCATCATGCCTCTCCAAGCTGGCTTCCGCAGTCACACGGTGGGAAAGCCACATTCGCCGTCCGTCCCACGGCACTTCCTCCCGGGCCTCCGTGGCTCTGTGGCCCTCACGGTGCCTGCCACCCCTGCTCCGCGTCTCCGCCTCCCGTCCTGTCCTTGCTTTCTTCCCTCCAGCCCTGCACTTCGTACCCCTGTGGTCCGCCCGCTGCCCTGTCCCTTCCCCACGCTGTGTAGCTCCTTCTCTGCTATTTTCCCATCTGTAAGCTTCATGATTCTTCTTCATAACTTCCATTTTCTGATGAAATCCGTGTCTGTCTGTTCTCCTTCCTTTGAAGTCTGTGGCCAGCACCTCTGACTGTGGGATCCTGGGGCCTGCTTCTTCATCTTGGGTTTTGCAGCTTGACCACAGAGAGCTCGCGCGTGGCTTCCTTGGCCGGCTCCCCGAGCCTGTGCGCTGCGTCCCACGCTCGGGGGTGGCCTGCTTACACGTCCCCCGGCCTTTACTCCACCCGTTTTTGCTCTTTTTTAAAAGTCTCATTTATTATCGTTACTTGGGAAAAGTTGCTGTAGGGCATGTGCACTCATCAGTGCGAGGGAAAGTGAGAAAGCATGCTGCTGGGCCCAGGACTCGACCCCAGTTGGCCGTGCAGGAGTGCGGCGCCTTCGCCTCTGCCCTGCCGGCCCCTCCACTCGCCCTCTCCCCGCTGGTCTCTGTCGACCTGTCTGCGAGCTCACCGCCTCTTTCCTCATTTCCTTTCTGGGGCGAATCCACACGGTGGCTTTTGTGTCTATATTATGTTTTTTAGCTCTGGGACTTTGGTTTTCTGTCGTTTTTGTTTCTCTGTTAGAACTTTGTTTTTTCCTCCAATGTACTCTATGGCATATGTGCCCACCAGGGAGGGAGGGAGGGAAGGGGAGAGACAGACAGACAGAGCGAGAGGAAGTGAGAAGGCACCTGGCGGGCTGGCCACCATCCAGCCCCTCTCCATTCTCTCGGGACCTGAGGCGCATATGCCGACGGTATGCCGACGTGCCTGGCGTGTCTTTAAAGCTTGCAGGTCGAGGACTCGAACTGCCCAGCTGTCCATGTGGGACCCGGCTCCCTATGCACCACGTGAGCGTGTGGCTGTCCTCTGCCCCATGCCTGCTGTCCCAGCTCTGCGTGCCCGTGTTGGGCACGCCTCGGGAGATTGTCATGTTTTCTGGGCCTTTGCATGTGAGTGTTTTCGGGTCGCGTGACAAGACAGTCCCACAGACGCACCGGCCGGGCCAGCCCTGTCCACCTGCCATTTGCGGGCAGTCCCTCTGGCCTGGCTCAGTTCTCAGGGCCTTTGTGTGCGGGGCGGGGGGGCCGTGTTGTGCAGGTTCACGCTTCTCACCAGGGATCCCCTCCCGGCCCTCCTTGCTGTGGGTCCCCCACTTGGCAGCTCCAAGGAACCCCTCCCTCACCCCCTAGCTGGGAAGATGCGGTTTCACCGGTTTTGGCTAGCCGTGCTGTCACTGCACAGTCCTGTGGCCAGGGCCAGCCGGGGAGGCTGGAGGAGGGGGGAGAGTCAGGGTTACCCCCACTTCCTGGTCCTCTGCTGGCACGGCCTTCCTGCCACGTCTAGGCTGGCTGTGGCAGCTGCACTCCTGATCCTTAGGGCCCGCGAGGCGCCGGAACTGCAGTGGGGTGTGTCAGACCCCAGTGGACTGGATGGGCCCTGCTGGGGAGGGCTGGTGCCTTGGGGTGTCAGTGGCCTCCAAGGTTGGGCTCCCTGGGGACTCTGCACCGTCCTGATGGGTCCTCGTGGGTGTGAGCGACATCGCGCTGCCCTCCCGGGCACCTGCGGAGGAGGCCTGTGCTGCTTGCAGGCCCTGGCATGCTGTCCTCCTCACTGCCCCTGCACCGCGGGGAACTGGTGTGTGCTGGTGCTTACCTGGGGAGGGGCTGGAGTCCGCGCCCTTCCTAGTGCACCTTTCTTTTTAATGTCATTGACTTGCTTTTTTGGAGAGCGAGGGAAGGGGGACCAGAGAGAGCATTGCCACCAGGACCTTGAGTCTGTGACCTGCTCACTCCACTGCGGCAGCCCCGGGCTGGGGGGTGCTCCCTCTGGCCACCGGCTTGTGGAATTCTCTGCGTGTGACTGAAGGTGGCTCTGCAGTGGTGGCCCCTGCTGTTCCTGCTGTCCCCAGGAATGACCTGGCCCCTGGGAAGCCAGGAGGGAGGGAAGGGGGGAGCAGCAGGGCGGGCAGGTCTGTCTGTCACCTGCCCTGCGTCAGCCCAGAGTCCAAACGGAGGAGCCGGCCCTGCGAGCTGGTCTCCTCCCAGCCCCTGCCGGCCCGCGGGCTGAGGGAAGAGGCCAGCTGTCCGCCCCTCCTGTGCCCGCGGCCTGCTTCGTTTCTGCACACTCTGCGGGCCCCTGCTTCTGCCTGTAGCAAAGGCGTCGCTTTCCCTCGACACGGCCGTCCTGTGTCTGAAGCGTGTGCGGCACACCCCCAGTCTGGAGCGCGTGGGCCATGTGAATGCGGTAGGGTTAGAAGGGGGCCGCGGGAGCTAAGAGCTGGACCCCACACGGCCCGTCATGCGGCTTGAGTCCCAGCCCCAGTGTCTTGAAAAACTGGCCAGTTGCACGTGTACCCCGAAGTCCCCACGGGTGAAGCGCGAGAAGGGACGTGGTGTGTTCAGCCCTTCGGGGGCGCTTCCTCTAACTGGCGAGGGCAGTCACTGTCTTCTGACGGTTACAGAAGGTGGTTATGGGAGCCGCTTTGTATCGACTTTCTCGGGGGTGTGCACTCCCTGCAGAGAGAGAAAGTGAGATGGCACCCCGGGGGGTCGACCACCGTCGCTCCTCCAGGCTCCCCTCAGGTACCGGGACAGCATGCCTGCCGGAGTGTTTTCAAGCCCCTGGTCCGGGTTGGAACCGCACGTCGGCCCCGGGGGACCCAGCTCCCCAACCACCACACCCCGCTGGCTGGCTTCCTACTGGTGGGGTTTGAAGGGGCTGCTCGCGGGAGTCGTCTCTGCTGGGTGGCTTGTAGAAGAGACACTTGGGCTGGTAGGTGGCGTGGTGGTCAAGGGCACTGAATGCCCGTGTGGCTGACTGCCGTTCAAGTCCTGGACCTGGCGGCTCGCTCTCTCTCTCTCTCTGTCTCTCTCTGTCTCTCTTGCTCTCTCTCGCCCTCTCTCACTCTCGCTCTCTGGCTAGCTCTCTGGCTTCCCCGGGGCCCTGCTGTTCTCGGAGATGCCTCTCTGTTCCTGTGCTGTGGACACCACGTCCCTCGGGGCTTGCTCCGTCCAGCGTTGACGGGGACCTGTGCCCTGTCCCCGCTCAGTGCGAGCCTTCGTCCTGGGAGACCCGGGGCCTTTGTCTCCTGAGTGCTCTGTCTGCCCTCAGCGAGGAGCCATCACAGTTGCCCCGGGGAGGGGGAGGCTGGCTTCTGCCACCAGCTGATGCGGCCTGGGGTGTCCTGAGGCTTTGTTGGGGTCTCTGAAGCCACGGGACTGAACGAGGCCCCCAAGTGCCTCCAGTACGTGGCGGTCGGGGAAGGACGGCAGGGCTGAGGCTAGGAGGCCGAGCACAGTCGGCCCGCTGCTGGCCACGGCAGGCCAAAGAGGAGGCCGCGCACCTTCCCGTGTGGGTGAGTGTCCCAAGATGCTGGAGGGTGTCGCAGCTCAGCACCAGCCCCACGGGCCCTGTGGGCACGCATCCCACTGCGCCTGGGTCTTCTGGTGCTGCTGGTCTGAGCCCAACTACGTCGTGGTCTCCCTTGGGCCCCGACACCCGCCAGACTTCACCCGGGTCCCTCCTCGTGCTCAGCGTCACCAGGCAGTGTGCAAGCCTGTCCCTCGAGGAGCCAAGGCCCGGTCCCACCCGCTGCCCGTCGTACTGGCCGAGGGCACCGGTGTGCAATTGCTGTGCGATGCGGCAGGCCCGGGCATGTGGGGCCCGCTCACCTGCCTCTCCCCTCTCCCCCAGACAATGTCCCCGAGGACCTGCGGGACCCGTTCTACGTGGACCAGTACGAGCAGGAGCACATGAAGCCTCCCGCCCTCCGGCTGCTGCTGTCCAGCGAGCTGTACTGCCGTGTCTGCGGCCTCATCCTGAAAGGGGGCCAGGCGGCCGCACTCCAGGGACACCAGTCTGTCATCCAGGCCCTGGCCCGGAAGGGGATCTACGTGATGGAGAGTGACGGCACCCCCGTGACGGACACCGACCTCAGCTGCACGCCCATCAAGATGGTGAGTGGTCTGCAGCAGCCTCCGCGAGCCCTGGAGGGTGGGCTGGCCCTGCGTCCCCGAGACAGGGCGCGGCGCGGTGGCGCAGGTCCGTGTCTGCGCGGTGGCGTCCTTGGATAGGCATGTCCTTGAACGTGCCTCTCCGCGCGCGCTCTGGGCTGGCAGGTGAGCACGGGCAGCGGTGGCAGCAGCCGGAAACAAACTCTTCTTCGTTGTTTCTTTTTTTCCTGAGTGAGAAAGCCAGGGGGAGAGGGAGAGAGACGAGCACTCCTTTATTGTTTTTAGAGAGAGATTTTGCTGTGGGCATATGTGCTCGTCGGGGAGACAGACAGCGAGAAATCACCCCTCGGGGGTTGGCCACGCTGCAGTCCCTTCTCCCCCACTCTCAGGGTTTTGGGCGGGCGTGCATGTGTGCCCGGTGTGTTTTAAGCCACCGGGCCCAGGACTTGAACCGTGGTGGACTGTATGGGAGTCCAGCGACGTAACCATTATGCCATCTGCTGGTGCAGAGACAAGCAGTCTTTCATGGAGCCCCTGTCCAGCCAGCCTGCTGGTGCTCATGCGGTGTGCATGGGTCGGCCAGGCGCCGAGTCGGCCTTCGCGTGCGTCCAGCCCGGCTTCCCCGGGTGGCCCCTCCGCGCCCCAGCCTGCTGCCCTCCAGCAGACTGCCTGCAGACTTGCCGAGTTTGCTTTATTCCTTTTTTCACGTATGTAAGAATTTTTGTGCTTACCCCTGAGTGGCCCCGCCCAGCCCATCTTGGAGCCAGACCATGAAGAGCCTTTCCTGGGCGCTCCCTGCGGTCCCCGTCGGGCTGTGGGCACAGAGAGCAGAGCACCGCTCAGGTTCTGTGAAGGAGTGGCGCCGAGGACGGTGTCATTCAGACTGCAGAGCTCCAGCCTGTCCCTGCTGCAGTTGTGCATGGGGAGTCTCATGGGCTCTTGGGGACACAGTCCGGGAGTCAGGAGTCAATTCTCTGGCTCCCTGTCATCCCAGGGCTCCTGGCCAAGTCACCAGGCAGAAAGTAGGAGGGGGTGCAGAGCCCAGGTGGCAGTGTCCCACCCCCGGAGGGACAAACAGGACGAGGAGCCAGGTCGGAGGCACAGCCCCTGCGTCGGGGCCCAGAGGGGTCGCCGTGCTGATGCCCGTGTCCTCTCCCCAGAGTGCCCACATGGCCATGGTGGACGCCCTGATGATGGCCTACACCGTGGAGATGATCAGCATTGAGAAGGTGGTGGCCAGCGTCAAGCGCTTCTCAACCTTCAGCGCCTCCAAAGAGCTGCCCTATGACCTTGAGGACGCCATGGTGTTCTGGATTAACAAGGTGAGCACCGCCCTCCCTGAGCCCTCCTGTCTGCCGTCGTGCCGAGGCCCAGCTGGCCCTGCGTGGGGCTGCGTGGCTTCTGTGTCCACAAGGGTCTCTGCAGACGGGTGCCAGGCCTGCCCCTTCAGTGGCACTGTCCAGGCTCATGCTTCGGGCAGGCTGGCCGCATGGCGCTCGGACTCCTCCGTGCAGTGGGGGTGGTCTCGGCTTCCCGGGCTCTCGGCAGAGACACTTGTCCTCCTAAACACAGTCGTGGCCCTCGGCATTGGCGGTCAGCAGAGCGGTTTTAGCCTGTGCATGAAGGGTCTCCAGGAGCGCGGCCCTGTCAGTAGAACCCCTCTCCCCGACCCTCTCGGCAGTGCAGCTTCATTTGCCAGAAAGGGTCCGTGCAGGGAGGAGGCCATCATGCAGCTCCGTGCCAGGCCATGGTGCTGGCATGTCGCCAGGAGCCTGGAGCGAGGCGCTGGAGCTGTGGCCGTGCAGTTGGCATGGGCAGAGCCAGGCCCGGCCCACCTGCTGGGGGCCCCGGCAGCCCGGCCCCATTGCAGTGACCGTGGGTGTCTGGGGGCTGGGAAAGGCTCGTGCAGGGACTTCCGCTTAGGTGGCTGCCTGGCTCAGTAACCAGTCCTCCCGCCCAACCGCGGGCTCGCGGTGGCCGGTGGGCAGACCCTCACTTGCATCCAAGCTGAGGTACTAGCAGCGAGCCGTGGGCTCTTCAGCACCACGTAGAGCCTGCGGGCATGAGTTTGGACCTGGCTCTGGCCCGCTGCCCTCCCCCTGCTGCCCGCCAGGATGCCTTCTGCCCTGGCTCTCACGTGACACTGCTGGTGGGTGTGGCTGTAGCAACCGGTAAACACGGGCCTCAGGACCGCTGCCTGCTCACACGGGACCTGGGCGACACGGGGACCATTTCCTGCTCACACGGGACCTGGGCGACACGGGGACCATTTCCTGCTCACATGGGACCTGGGCGACACGGGGGACCCTGGACAACACGGGGACCTGGGCGACACACGGGGGCTGCTGCCTGCTCACATGGGTACCTGGGCGACACACAGGAGACCCTGGGTAACACGCGGGGAACCGTGGGCGACACGCGGGAGACTCTGGGCGACACACGGGGACCGCTGCCTGCTCACACGGGGGACCCTGGGTGACATGCAGAAGACTGGGCGCCACATGGGGACCGCTGCCTGCTCACACGAGGGACCCTGGGCGACATGCGGGGACCCTGGGCGACACACGGGGGGACCTGGGCGACACGCGGAGACCCTAGTGACGTTCCGGAGTCAGCAGGAGCCTCCTGGGCCCCAGGGGAAGACGTCAGCCTCCGACAGGCTGGTTGGTCTCCCTCGTTGGGAGAGTGTAGGCGTGGCAGAGGACCAAGGTGTCACAGGTGAGCAGAAACAAGACAGCAACTACTCGAGCCTTGCCTCCTTGTCTGGTTTTCGGTGCTCAGCAGAGACGGGTGCTGGGGTGGAGAACGTGAGGAATCGCCCCTGGGGCTGACTGCCGCGGCGGCCCCTTCGCCATCCTCCTCTCAGGGTTCTGGGCATGCACATGCTCCCAGCCTGTTTTTCAAAGCCGCCAGGTCCAGGACTCGACCTCTGCAGACAGCCACAGTGTGGGATCTGACACTTTGACTGTCCCGCCACCAGTCGGCACCACCGTGTGGCCAGCACTGTCAGAGCTACCTCCGGGGTTCTATGTCATGGGCGTCTTGACTCGTGCCCTCGGAGCTCATGCATTCTGTCGTGCGCACAAGTCCTCATGCTCGGAGGCCGCGTCTTCTCCACGTTCTACGTCCTGGTCCCGTGGGCGGTCACCGCCAGGTCCCCTAGACCACGTGCCTGCTAGGGGATGGTTGGTGTAAAAATGTTCGTTCTTAAAGACTTTTGCTTAACTTTATTTGCCAAGTCTGACCATAAAGATGACAGTGTTTTCTTTTTTAACTTGTATTAATTTCTTCCATGGGTGAGAAGGACACACAGAGAGAGACACAGACAGACAGTACCCCAGGGGGTCTGGGTGCTGCATTGCCCTGTCCTTGGCTGGCCCTCAGTCACATGCCCAGGTTCACAGGGAGGTCTCAGGGTTTGAACCCAGACCCTTGGCCCAGGGTGGCCGTCAGAGCATCTCCGTAAGGCCGCCTGCCGCGCCCTCTCACGGCGCGTCTCGTGGGTGTCTTTTGCCCGCTCCTCCCATGGAGTGGGTTTAGGAAGGAGCAGGGGTGTTTTTACGTGGCTTCGTTCACAGATCCAGTTGAAGTTCCAGAAACGGAGTGCTTGTTGGGCACGTGTCTCTCGCCGTGTTTCCCGGGGGCGCTGCTCCCCCGCTGGAGCAGGCTCCACATCCATCGGCCACGCGTGAGCCACCTCCTCGGAGGTCCAGCGAGGGCTGCCATGGATGTGGCCCCGCTCCCGCTCCGCGCCAGGCGTCGCTTGCTTACAGCTCGTTCTGGCTCTGCCCCCTCTCCGGAGCACCCGCTCCATGCTCCTGGCTCCCGCCCGGTCTGGGCACCTGTCTCCCCGACACTGCTTGTCCTCAGCCTTCTCCCGCGGTCGCAGTGACAGCTTGGGGACAGCCGTGAGACGTCAGGCCCTGTGTGAGTGCCTCTCTCACAGCGCACATTCCTGTTCTTTTCTTTTGAAGGCTCTCATGACATTGTTATTTGCCCAGGAAATAACTTGTCCAGAGCTGTCCTTGGTGTTTAGGTCACTGAATTTAAACAGGGCGATACCCCCCACCAGCATCACAGCTCCTCAGCTCGAAGGACCTTTGTCTCGACATCTTTCTCTTTTCCACATCGGCCTGCAGCTGGCGGGGCCCCTGGGCGAGTCTGCCGCAAACCCCAGGGCAGGGCCTGTGTCCACCCAGCCCGACGGCCACACGTGGAAGCAGCCGCTCCTGCTCGCGAGGAGCTCCCCCGTCCGTTCCCATCCCCACACGGCCCCTGGAGCCCCACTTGGGCCGGCCAGCCTGCCTACCGGACGCTCTGTCCCCGTGGCAGCCGGCCCTCCCCTGCCCGCCACACCCCTCCTCTCGGCTCACCTTCCCTTACGCTCACTCTGCTCTCAGGAGGTCACACCTGCCTCAGCCTGTACGACCTGTCCCCGGCTCCGTACTTCTGTGTGCGTGTGGTCTTCACACCCTGCTGACCCTTGTCATCTGCGTTTAAGGTCTTTGCTTCCCTCCTGCGGGACATCCCGAGGGGGGTCAAGGTAGGAGCCGTTGGCAGGCTGGCCGGCTGCACCACAGGGCTCTGGCGGGGCCCTGAGCCGCAGGCCGTGCGGGCTGGCTGCTCTCCGCACTCTCTGTGTGCAGCAAATGGAGACAGGGCGAGCGAGGACTCCAGTCCGAGTCCTCGAGTCCCCGTCAAGGCAGACGGGCCGCTGCAGCCTTCCAGGGCCATTGTGCCCTTGACAGCATGCGTCCTCCACTTGCACCGGCTCCGAGCTGGGCCAGGCCCCCGCCAGGCCCCGCGGTCACTCCCAGGGCCTCTGAGTAGCCCTGCGTGTTGGCGCTTTGGGCTCAGACTTGCCAGACAGGCTCCTCCAGCATTGTGCAGTGCCAGCCGGGCCTGAGCCCCGTGGAAGGCCTGGGCACAGGTGTGTATTCCTGGGCTCTCGCTGTGCACACATCGGCCCTGTCACACCACGTGGGTCATGCCGTCCTGGCCCGACACTTTGCCGTGACAGCTCCCTAGAGGCGGGGCCTCAGTCAGACTTGGCTGCAGCTGTCCCAATGTCTGTCTGTCTGTCTCTCTCTTTTTTTGAGAGATTTTTGCTATAGGGCGTGTGCGCTCACCAGAGACATAGAGAGTGGGAAAGTGAGAGAACCGTTCCCCCAGAGAGATGGCCACACTGCAGTGTCCCCTCCTTCATTCTTGGGATTTGGGGCACACATGCCCCTGTGCCTGCTGTGGGTTTCAAGCCACTTGGTTGGGAACTGCAATTGCTATCGGCCATGCGGGGGTCCAGTACCCTAACCACCATGTCACCTGCTGGCCCCTCGAGTTCTTCCTTTGCAGTGTCACTCGAGGACTCTGCCATGGCCCAGATGGCCTGTGTCCTGTGCTCACCTCCCCACCGTGCCGCTCCGGCCCGCCTGCTTCCTGGCCCAGCCTTGGCCTTGTCCCCAGGCTTCTGAGTCCCAGGAAAGGCCGGGCGCTGCTGTTGTACCCACCCTGCGATCATAGCCAGGGACCCTGGCCGCCCGGCTGTCGTCCTTCCAGGACTGCACAGAGAAGGCGCTGTTCTGCATGTGCCTGGCTGTCACTTCGGACCCCCGCTGTCCTCCAGCCTGGCCGGGGCCGCCTCTGTCGACGCCCAACGAGTCGCTTTTGTCTGCCGAGGCGTGGCCGGCACGCCTGGGTGTCCTGGGCTCCCGCACCGGACCGTGTGGCGTCTCCCCGCCCTGCAGCCTCCATCACTGCTCCTGTGCAGCCGGCCCCTCCCTGGGTCCGCTTCGCTTCTTCCCGCTGGCGACAGGCGCACGGGCTGGCTTCTCCCACCAAGCAGGGTTTCTGAGACAGGCCCATGACGGTGGCCGGTGCCAGCGGCTGGTTCTGCGCAGTCCCGTCCCGTCCCCGTGCGGCTCTCGCTTGCTTGCCGTCCCCGTTGGCGGAGACCTGGCGTTTGCCGTCGCTGCCTGTCCTTGACGGAGCCGTGCCCGCCTGCGGGGCAGACGCACTTGCCGTTCTGTGAGCAGCGCTCAGGGCCGCGTGATGAGATCAGTTACTGGCAAATTGAAGTGCTGAGAAGAAAGCGCCAGAATCTTCTGCAAAGTGACATTCCCCCTCAGCCTTTGCCGACGGGGCGGGGACCCCGCTGCCCGCGGCTGGCTGTGCGGTTTAGCCTGCATTTCCCTCGGGTAAAGGTGTCTGTGTCCTGTCAGGTACTCGTTCAGATATCCCGGCTGGTTCTTAACGTGGCTGCTCGTCCCGTCACATTGCAGGAGGTAACCTGTGTGCACGTGTTGGGGACCGAGCACCGTCTCACACACGTGCGGACACGCAGGTGCAGCCAGTGCGTCTCCGGGTCTGCCCCGCCCCGTTTTCTCGTGGCGGCTGCCCTCGGTGCCTGAGCCATCTGCTCCCACGTGGAGGGCGTTTTCTGTCTTCTCTTGACGTTCAGCTGGAACTGGCTTTTGTGAATGCCTCCAGGGACAGCGAGGCCCGCTCGTCTCCCTGCGGAGGGTGACGCCGAGCCGTCTGGGGGGGAGATGTTCGATCGCTCACCGAGTTCCGTTGCAGCTGTGGCGGAAATCCGAGGCGCCCTCTGCGGTAACCCGTGTCCAGACTCGACCCTGTCCCACCGACCTGTGTCTAGGTCGGTGCCACTCCAGGAGGTCTTGGCCGGTGTACAGCACCGCTGAGCGTGGGCAGCGAGGGCCTCCCACCGTCCTTTTTAGTAAGAAAGCCTTGTTTTAGCTTTTCCAGGCCCTGTGCACGTCTGCAGGAGTTTTCCAGTCAGCTTGTCGGTTTCTACAGACATGGTCCCTGGGCTTCCACTGGGAGTGCGCTGGGGCGGGTCAGTTGGAGAGACTGCTGCCTTCACGTTGTGGGGCCTCCCGGTCCGTGGAAGGCTGTGCTCTGCCCTGTAGACAGACGCCGCTCACCAGCTCTCGCAGGTCTGCCGTGTAGGCCACCTGTCCCTGACCTGGCTGGAATGATTTATTAGTGGCATTCAAAAAAAATTTCTTAAGATTTTCTTTGCCCGTAGATGGCACTTAAGGCTCTGGACTCACACACGGCTGACTGCGGTTTGAGTCCCAGACCTGGCGGCTTGCTTTCTCACTTTCCCTTTCTCTCTTTGTTTCTTTGGTCAGATTAAAAAATAATGACAAATAAGTAAATAATTCTTTAAAGATTTGTTTTTTCTCCGTTCAAGAGCATGCCAACGGTCAGTGAAGACAGGTGTGCTTCTTTCTCACTCTTTCTAAGCTAGGGCCTCCCTCCTCACTGCCCTGGTTGGAGGCACTGGGGAGGCAGGTGTCTTCTGTATTTCCAGGGGCACTCAGTGCTGCCTGACAGCCACAGGGACCCGCATCCTTCTCCGAGACCCCCTGACGCCCTGAAGAGGATTCTTTTCTTCCGTAACCTTTTGCTGTAGGGCCGTGTGCTGGCCAGAGAGAGTGAGGAAGCACCCCCGGGGTTGGGCACCCCCACAGCCACTCCCCTCTGCTCTCCCAGGGCTCTGGGCACACACGCCAGCATGTTTTCCAGGCCGCAGGGTCTGGCCTTGAACCGCACAGCGGGCCATACGGGTCAGCACCTTCACCCCACGCCGCAGGCCCGCCCTGCCCAGGGCGCCTCGTCCTCGGGGGTCACACGGCCCTCCTCCAGCCTGCTCGTCACGGGAGCGCACCACTCGGCCTCTGCGCGTCGAGCCGGCCTCCGTCCCAGGGCAGGTGCCAGGTGCCGCAATGGCGGTCCCTGCACTCTGTGGTCTCGGTGCCAGGCCCAGAGGTGCGCTGGCGCAGTGGTGCCGCAGGTCGGGTCCGACCGGCCATGGCCTGATGGCTTTGGAGTCCGTGCTCCTGACAGGTGGGTCAGTCGGTTTCCCTTAGACTGTGCTGTTTGGAGTGAATACCGGCCTGGGGGGCTGGCAGGGGCCGTGGTGGTTAAGGGGTTGGGCTCCCACATGGCTGACCACGGTTCAAGTCCCGGACCTGGCAGTTTAGTTTGATTTCTCACTTCCCTTCTCTTGCACACGCTCGGTCTCTGTCTGGTCAAATTAAAATAAGTTAATAAACAAAATTAAATAAACAATTCTTTGAAAATAAAATACTGGCCTGGAAAAACCTGTCGGAAGGTCCCCCTCCGCGAGTGAAGTAGCCTGTGGAAAGGGTTGGTATTCTTCAGGTTTAGATGGGGCCCACTGGAAGCCGGCTGGGCTCAGAGTCCTTCCGAGTTTTAACCATGACTTTCGTCTCTTTCACGTGCGCGTGAGGCACTTAGGGCTTCTGTTGAGTTCCGTGCCAGTTTTATACCTTGGCTTTGAAGGAGGAAGCCGGTGTAGCCCGTCGGACTCGGGCACCCCGCTCGGCTGTCGCCCTGAAGGGCTGTGTCTGCAGTGACTCCCCGTCTCCTGCTCTCGAGCGCGGCTCTCCTCCCCTCTGTCTGCTCTCACTTGGTTAATTATCCAAAGAGCCCGTGCCCAGCCTCCTCCCTGCCGCGCCCGGTGTGCTGTCCCTTGCACCTGCGCGGTGGCCTGCTCCCCGGGTCGGGCACAGGCTCCTTCAGGCCCGCCTCGTTGCTCAGAGGGGCCTTCCCAGCCGCTGGCTCACAGCAGCCTGGGAGCCGTGCCTTCACGTTTTCCGTGTTGGTCTTCATTGCTCTCTTTACAGCAGTTCTAGGTTCAGGGCCAGCAGGTGATGTGGTGGGTAAGGCACTGGATCCCACATGGCCAACTGCACGGTTCAAGTCCTGGGCCCTGTGGCTTAGAAACCACACCAGATGTAAGTGCACATGAGTCCAAAATCCCAGGAAGAGTGGAGGAGAAAAGACTGTGGTGCGGCCATCACCAGAGGGTGATCTCTCTTTCTCTCTTTCCCTGGCAAGTGCATGAACTTTATAGCAAAAAACTTAAAAAAAAAAAAAAAAAAGTTTGTTTCACATGTGGATTCTTGTTTCATCGTTGAATTATCTAGAAGCTTGCTGTCTGGTTTCCGAATGTTCGGACGGGTGTTAGGGACCCTCTGTGTTTGCATTGTTTCTTTCATTTTTTTTTTTTTGGAGAAGTCTTTGTTATAGGGTGCATGCGCTCTCCAGAAAGACAGAGACAGACAGAAAGTGAGAAATCACCCCGCAGGGGGGATGGCCACACCATAATTCCTTCTCCATTCTCCTCTTGGGATCTTGGGCACGCACGCACAGGCACCCAGCATGAGTTTAAGCCACCAGGTCCGGGACTCGAACTGCAGTCAGTTACATGGGAGTCCAGCCAAGTAGCCATTACACCAGCTGCTGGTCCTTGTGCTTTGTTTCTCACTTCCAGGTCTCGTCAGAGAACGTGCATTTCCTGGGACTTCTCTGCTGGCCTACCAGAGGGCCTCCATCCAGGGGGTCTCCATGGCCAAGCATTCGTGTGATCCAGAAGAGAATCTGGCTCTGTCCCTGGGTTGGGGTTCTGTAAGAGGAGGTTTAAACCGGGTGGTTTGACTTTCGCACCCCCTGGGGCCGCCCCACTTTCTGCCTCCTGGGCCCTTGGCCGTCACTGTGAGAGGGGGCGGTGTCTGGGGTACCCGAGCTCTGTTTTATACTGTCCCTGGATCCATGTGGTCCTGTGGTCACACTGGCGGGTGCTGCTCAGCAGGCACGTGCTTGGTTCCCAGCCCACCCCGAGCCGCCGGGCATGGCCACGTGCCTGGGGCCCCAGCTGCCCCGGAGGCTGAGGCAGGAGAACCCGACCTGGTAGGACCTGTCTGAGCAGAACCAGTGAGGAAGCCCAGGGTTGTGCTTGCATTCCTCCGGATCTGTGCCCCTGCAGTTCGGGGAGAACCTGTCGAATGAGGTCTTGGGTGTGACCGGGTCTGGTGGTGGGTACAGGAGCAGCACAGCGGGGAGCCGGCCAGCTTTGGGTGGCAAAGGTTCCCGGCGTTCCCTTCTGCTGGAATTCAAGCTTGGCTGCCGCAGCGTGCTGCCGTCACCCTCCTGAGTGCTGGGCAGCCTTCCCGCGGGCTGGCTCCACGCTCTGCAGCCTGGGCGCCGGGAGCACAGCCCGGGGCCCAAGTAAGGCTCCACGTGCCGCCCTGTTCACCCCCAGAGCCCTGGGGAGGAGGTTTCCTTTCTTACTGTGGGTGCCGCATGGTGGGGCCCCAGGCATCCGGTCTGGTTGGTCTGCCGCGGGGCGTCTGGCCACCCGGGGGTGGGCAGAGTGCCTGGGCACATTGACAGATGGCGTTCAGGTTCGTGTCAGGGTCCGGGTGCCCAGACCACACTGAGAGCTGCCGGGCCCTCGTCGCCCCTGGTCAGATGGAAGCTGCTTCCGGCAGGTTGGCAGGGCCCTGCGGCCAGAGGGTCAGCTCGGGCTGCCCAAACCAGCCTCAGCTTGTCTTGCCTTTCCCAGGTGCTGTGTCTAGACAGGGAGGCGAGGGGGGCAGCTTCCCCTGTAGTGGGAGATGCAGTTCCAGTTGGTTCTGCCACGGGGGGTGCTTCAAGGGCAAGGCTGGCCCCAGCCCCAGCTTACCCCAACTTCGTTTTTAAAAATTTGGCAGGACCAGCAGTTGGCATAATGGCTGTGTCACAGGACTCTCATGTAGCCGACCACGGTTCGAGTCCTGGATCCGGTGGCTTGAACTCACACCGGGCATATGTACATGTGTGTGCCTAAGATCCTGAGAGCTGAATGGAGAAGGGATTGTGGTGTGGCCATCCCCACGGGGGGTGGTTTCTTGCTTTCTGTCTCTCTGTCTTCCTGGCAAGCGCATGCGCCCTATAGCAAAAAACAAAAACCTCTCCCCCAAAATTTTTTTTGATTTGGCACTTGGACCAGCAGATAGCGTAATGGTTATGTCACTGGACTCCCACGTAGTTGACCATGGTTCAGGGGCTTAAAACTCACGCTGGGTACGTGTGCGTGCGTGCCTAAGAGGAGAATGGAGGAGAAGGGATTGCAACGTGGTCATCCCCCTGGGGTTAATTTCTCGCTTTCTGTTTCTCTGTCTTTTTCTGTCTCGCGCACGTGCCCTATAGCAAAAATCTCAAAAAATAAAATAAAACGTTAAAAAATCAGCACCAGCCTTCCACCAGCCTTCTTGTCTTCTCTTCCTTCCCCCTCCTGTGGACGGCCTTCATGCAGGGCAGTGGGGAGTGCTCTGTGGACGGTCCTCGCCCAGGGCAGTGGGGAGTGCTCTGTGGACAGCCCTCACACAGGGTGGTGGGGAGCGCTCTGTGGACGGTCCTCGCCCAGGGCGGTGGGGAGTGCTCTGTGGACGGCCCTCACACTGGGTGGTAGGGAGTGCTCTGTGGACGTGGCCCTCGCCCAGGGTGGTAGGGAGTGCTCTGTGGACGTGGCCCTCGCCCAGGGTGGTAGGGAGTGCTCTGTGGACGGTCCTCGCCCAGGGCGGTGGGGAGTGCTCTGTGGACGGCCCTCACACAGGGTGGTAGGGAGTGCTCTGTGGACGGTCCTCGCCCAGGGCGGTGGGGAGTGCTCTGTGGACGTGGCCCTCGCCCAGGGTGGTAGGGAGTGCTCTGTGGACGTGGCCCTCGCCCAGGGTGGTAGGGAGTGCTCTGTGGACGTGGCCCTCGCCCAGGGTGGTAGGGAGTGCTCTGTGGACGGTCCTCGCCCAGGGCGGTGGGGAGTGCTCTGTGGACGTGGCCCTCGCCCAGGGTGGTAGGGAGTGCTCTGTGGACGTGGCCCTCGCCCAGGGTGGTAGGGAGTGCTCTGTGGACGGTCCTCGCCCAGGGCAGTGGGGAGTGCTCTGTGGACGGCCCTCGCCCAGGGTGGTAGGGAGTGCTCTGTGGATGGTCCTCGCCCAGGGCGGTGGGGAGTGCTCTGTGGACGGCCCTCACACAGGGTGGTAGGGAGTGCTCTGTGGACGGTCCTCGCCCAGGGCAGTGGGGAGTGCTCTGTGGACGGCCCTCACACAGGGTGGTAGGGAGTGCTCTGTGGACGTGGCCCTCGCCCAGGGTGGTGGGGAGTGCGCTGTCTGGTGGGTAAGGGTGAGGTGGCACCCAGAGGCCTGAGCGACGTCACCCGTTGTGTCACATGTCACGCATCCATGTATTTCTTTCCTGGTAAGTGGCCTGGGTGACACCACTTCGCAGAGTCAGTGTGAATGTGGGCGGAGGGTCTCTGGGTGAGGTGGTGGAGGTACAGACCCAGGGAGGGAGGGCGATGGCCCTTTCCATGCCTCTTTGTCCTACTTCAGGTAAATCTTAAATTGAGGGAGATAACCGAGAAGGAGGTGAAGCTGAAGCAGCAGCCGCTGGAAACCCCGGCTCACCAGAAGGTAAGGGCCTCTGTCGCTGGGGCGCCGGGCCGGCCAGTCCCGTGCCTTCTGCTTTGTCATCGCCGCGGGAGCAGCAGCTCTTGGGACCGACCTCCTGGCCAGCTGACCCTCAGTGTCGCCCCAAGAAGTGACCACCGCGGCAGCCTGTCCCTGTCCCTCCCTAGCAAGGCTGTCTTCTGGGGAGTGGGGAGGGTGAGGGCCTGTTGGAGGAGTGAGTGCAGGAGTGAGGGGAGCAGGGCTTCCCCCGGGCTGGCTCCTGCCAGTTAGCGGAGAGGAGGGGGCCTGCTGCTGACTGCACCTGAGGGCCCTGGCATCGCCCACGAGGCCACGTACCCGGACCTGGCTGGGCGGCTGATGCCTGCCCGACGGGGTGCTGAGGTGGCGTGTCACCCTTGCTGGTCCCTCATCCGTTTCTTCCCCTGACATGAGTCTCTTGGCCAAGCACATGTGACATAGCCCGGCCGTGGTGCACTCGCCCTGCCCCGGCCCCCCCGTGTGCCTTCCTCCCTGGGTCCCCGTCCCCTCCTCTCTGGCCACACTTCAGTTAGCTGGCCGCGTGCCCCAACCCCATTGGCGTCTAAACACGTGGGCGCAGGCTGAGCATTGCCCCTGTCCGCCGTGCCGAGCACCCTTGCTCCTGCAGGGTGGCGATGTGGAGGTGACCGTGGTCTCCCCGCGGGGTGGGCTGGTGCAGCATCCGGGCAGCTCGGCCGGCTACAGAGGCCAGCTTGCTGTGCAGGGTGGGGGCCGGGCGGGCGCCAACCTGCTGACTCCTCCGCCTTCCTTCTCTCGCCTCCTGAGCAGTCCCCCTCCAAGTGGTACTGGAAGTTAGTGCCCGTAAGTGTGCCCGGCCACCGCCCTGCCACCGCCATCCTGTCGCCATCACTGCTGCTGTCTGTGTGCCTGTCTGTCCGGGACCTGCCATTTTAGAGCGGGCCCATGGGCCCTGCGGGCGGGCACTTGGGGACACCCCCGTGCAGCCCAGTCCCTCAGCTCCTCCTCTGAGGACCCGCACAGCCACGTGTCCCAGGCCCTCCCCCTCTCTCCCCTCGCCCAGCGGCTTGGCTCCCCACGGAGCCGTAGTGGCTGGGACCAGCTCACCTGGCTGTGCAGCCCTCCGGGGTGGGCTGCTGGGGGGTGCAGAGAAGGGCTGTCTCGCGGGTGTCCTCCTCTGTGGCCTTCTGGGAGTTGCAGCCACCCGCTCGCTGTCTTGGCCCTCGTCCCCAGGCAAGGGCCGACCCACAGTGATGGAGCTAAGCCAGGCGTGGTGCGCACCTGTGACGCCGCTCCTCGTGACGCTGCGAGGCCATCTAAAGACAGACTGGGGGGACGCCCAGCAGGCAGCGAGCTGGTCCACTGCTCTCACTGCCCGTGGGACCCGGTCCCTGGGAACGCCTGGAGCACATCCTTGGGAGCCCAGCCACGGGCTGAGACTTCGTGCCCTCCTGTAACTGCGGTGCCGTCGGGTCCCTTGAGTCCTGTCATAAGGGAAGGGGCATGCACAGAGCTGGTCGGGCGTCCCTGAGAGCAGTAATGTACCTCCCTCACCCTGAGGGATCGGTGTGCTCCTGACCAGGAAAGAAGAGAGCATTCTTGTGGATATTCACGTTTTCGAGTGCCTCAGGGCATGTGCGTTTGCAGGAGGTGTGGCGGGAAGAGGGGAAAAATCGGCCTCTAATGAGGCCTGGTCCCACCGCAGTCCCTCTTCCTCCTTTCTCCATCTGTCAGAGTCTGGGCACGCCTGGTGTGTTTTCTAGCTGCCGGGGCTGGGAGTCGAGCCCTGGCTGGCCATGCGGGGTGGCTTCCCCTGCAGCGCTTGGCTGCCACACCACAGGGCCGCCAGCATAGCTGTGTCTTCCCGCCCTTGAGGCCGAAGAGCTAAGTGGGGAGCACTCGCGGACTTAGGGCACTGGAGTCCCCGTCCCACCCAGTGAGGGTCCGGGCAGAGAACTGGCCAGGGGCTGTCCCTCAGAGGTTCTTCCATGGGGCAGTTAACAGCTGTCCCGCTGCGGTGTTCGGTGTACAGGCTGGCGAGGACAGGTCTGGCCAGCTGAGCGGTCTCACCCGGTCCCCCGGCGGTTTCAGAAAGCGCCTTTCGTGAGGCAGTAGCACCAGCCCTGGCTTCGCATCAGAGGGCCCTGACTTCACACCCACCCATCTGTCTGGACTTGAGAAACCACCGCTCTCCTGCATGGCTGTGGTCACGCACCCATGTGTCTGCATCTGTGTGGAACCTGGCCTGGCGCATGGGTGGGCACTGCATGCTGGAGCCCGTGGGCTTTGCACGTGTGCTTGTCGTGAGGTGGGCCATGTGTCGTGTGTGCTGTGGGCCTGGAGAAACAAGTTAAACTGTGTCGGAGCAGACCTTACCGACCCAAGCGAGACTCACTGCGCAGCCGTGGAGACGCTCCATCCAGGCGTCGGCTGTCCGGCACTGTGCTGACCATGAACAGCTCGGGTCTGGGTGTGTGATTCGGCGTCCTAGAGCAGCACTCGCCCGGGCATCAGAGACCCGGAGCCCCCTCGCCAGATCGCAGTCCCCCGGCTTGTCGTGTGCATCGTCCTCCGGAGGATCGTGGGTGGGGAGTGCCGTGTTCCCGAGCTGTGCTGCGGGCGAGTGTGGAGGGCACACGGGTCCTGTGGGCCGGGGCAGGGACTCTGCTTCCCGCCTCTGCCCACCCTGGTCTGCGCTTGTACACCCACCCGGCCGCGGGAGCAGACGCCGTCTGCGGGCTCAGGACGCCTGTGCTCAGCTCCCCACCTGCAGAGCCGTGCCGGCTCCCAGGACCACGCTCTGTGGAGCGCCTGGTGCGCCCAGGTCCCGTGCTCCGCAGTGACTGGAGGGACTGGCTGCTGCATTACGAGAAGCCCTGCGGTCTCTCAGTCCACGCGTCAGCACAGTCTGCGTCTTTCTCGCTGCTGAGATTAATACTGACAGTACCTAGGAGAGTCACAGCGACTCAGGTCTGCTCGGCACCGCCTGTCACCGTTTAACTTGTTTCTCACCGTCTCGTGTGCCGGCCCCGCAGGGCACGCGTCCCACCCCTGCCCCCTTTCCCGTGTGCCGCCGTGGCCGCTGCACCTCTGTGTTGGCGTGGACTTACACTGCCAGCTGCTCGCTGTCCCAGCGTGGCCGGCCCAGCGCCCTGGGTCCTGACATACACGTTCCAGGCGAGGCATGTTGCCCCAGCGTCGGGGCTTTTCTGGGTGGTTGTGGCTTCCACGCGGCCAGTGGGCACGGGTGCAGAGAGGTGCACACAGACGTCGCCCTGTTCCCTGCAGGCCCGCTATCGCCGAGAGCACCTCTGCCCGAGGCAGCCGCTCCGCTTCCCGGTGCTGGAGGACCTGATGCGGGACAGCAGTGACGGGGCCGCGCTCCTGGCGGTCATCCACTACTACTGCCCCGAGCAGGTGAAGCTGGACGGTGAGTGCGGGCCGCGGGCACGGGGGGCCGGCCTCAGTGTCGGAGGGGGGTGATGGGCCAGGCCGGGCCGCCTTTCACAGAGGAAGAGACCACTGCAAAGCGTCGGTGACTTCACCCGCGCCTCGGGACAAGTATTAGTAGCGTTTCGTAAGCGCTTCCCAGTTGTGAAGCGCCTGGAGCCTAGCCTGGCTGAGAACCGACACGGAATCCCAGCCGTCCACGCGCTGTTCGTGAGCGGCGGCCACGCGCTCGGTGCTGACCCCAACAGCATGGCTTGGTGTCCGCAGGGCGGCAGAGTGCGCCGGCTCAGTGCCTGGCCACTGCACCCCCTTCCTGAAGCAGGCAGCTGCGGGCCGGCAAGTGTGCCCAGAGCACAGCCCCTGCTGGTGGAGCCATGCCTGGCCTGGCGCTGCTCTGGGGACAGGCGTGCCCACCACCCGTGTCCAGCTGCACGCGAGAGACGGCGCTGCCAGGCACCAGGAGGGTCCCACCTTCGACACCTGAGTGGCCACGTGGGTGGGTGGGGCCACTGCGCCTCGTTTCCGTGTTCCTCTGGCCTCGGGCTGTGTGCAGTGGAGAGGGCCTGCCCGGGCAGGGGCCCCCGGCCAAGGCAGCGACGTCGCCCTGGGCTCACGGGCGGGGACCTTCATGGAAGAGACAGAGCCCAGCTGGAACCCACCTGCACAGACCGTGGGCCGTGGGCCGTGGCCTGGGCTGCTGGTGCCCATGGCAGGAGGACCCTGCCATGAAGTGTGGGGTCAGAGCACGGTGCCAGGGTGTGGGGAAGGACATGGGTGACGGCTCTGGAGGATGGGCGGTGGCTTTGGGCGTGCAGCCTGCCCCCCGCTCTCGACGGCCTCTCCTCTGGATGCTCCCAGGCCTGCTGCCCGAGGGCCAGTTCAGTCCTGCTTTGAGTTGCGACTGGCCCTGCCGTTTAGCCTGGTCCCTGGTGGTGTCCTGGGACAGCGGTGTTGCCACTGGCAAGACAAAGCTCACCGTGCCCAGTGGCAGAGTGCCAGCAGGTCCCATGCAGCGCAGGGATGCAGGGAGGGCCATCGTGGCTTTGGTAGCCCACGTGGGTGGGCGGCAGAGCGGCTGGCCAGGCCGTGAGAGAGGCGAACGCAGTTACGGCCTCGCTCAGCCATCACGGGATGGACACCTTTCCAGAAGATAGGGACACGTGGGGAAGGAAAGTTGGGACTGCAGCGGAGCTGGGTCTGCACGCTCCCCAGGCGCAGGGCTGCTGGGCTTGTCGCCAGCACAGTCTGACGTGTGGGCCCCGCTCGAGCGGCTCCACCAGGGCAGGCTTCTGCTGCTGCCACGCGGTGTCTGGAGGGAGCGAGCGCCTGGCCCACCCCCGGGGCAGCTTGTGGGCAGCTCAGAGCGCCGTCGAGATGGTGTGCCCCCACCCAGGGCTCCTGCTGGAAGACGGGCCAGCCGGGCCCGGCGAGGCGAGGAGAGGAGGGGAAGCAGACCGCGGGGAGGAGGGCGCCCCACCCTCCAGTCCACAGGCACCGAGATGGAGAGGGACCGAAGCGCCAGCTCCGTCTGGACTGGACGGCGCGTCAGCCGATGGGAGGGTGGCGCGGGGGGGAGTTAGGCTGGGAGCGAGATGGCCCCTGCCCCGCCCTGGCCCTGCTCGGAGAGCGGCGAGGGCACTGGGCCCAGCCTCTGCCGGCAGGAGGTGGGGCTGCCCGGGGACATTGCGGAGTCCAGGCCCTGCGGGTCTCCCCATCCTCCTCCTCAGCGCTTCCGTCGCTCACTCCAGTCCCTCCGTAGAAATGGCTCGAGTCCCGAGACATGCACACGTGCGTGGGGGCGGGCCTGTGCGTGACGGCTGTCTCCCTCCTGCCCGTCAGACATCTGTCTGAAGGAGGCCATGTCGACGGCCGACCGCCTGTACAACGTGCGTCTGCTGCGGGAGTTCTCCAGCGAGTACCTCAACAAGTGCTTCCACCTCGCCCTGGAGGACATGCTGTGCGCGCCCCCGGTGCTGAAGGTGAGGGTGCGTCCGGGGCGCTGCGGACGGGCGCCAGGGCCGCGCTGCCGCTCACCACCGCCTCCGTCCCCTAGCCCAACGTCATGGTGTTCATCGCCGAGCTCTTCTGGTGGTTCGAGAACGTGAAGCCGGAGTTCGTTCAGCCCAGGGACATCCAGGAGCTGCGCGATGGTGAGTGAGCAGCGTCCCCAGGTCACCAACAACAGCTTTGCGAGACGCCAGGCCTGCTCAGGTGCTCAGGGCCCCAGGGCCGGTCCTCGCCGTCGACGGCAGTGGCTCTGGCGTGGGAGTGGCTTCTCTCGGAGCGCCTGTGCCTGGTGTCGGCTCTCCCGTGCTCTGCCGGGGCGGTTTCTGTCGGAGTGACCTGAAGAGCCCTCCCCCGGCAGTGCGGAGCCCTCCTCTGGCCCAGGAAGGGCCCTCTGGGCAGTGCTGGGCCGCCTGCCCCTGCGGAGCAGAATGCAGCCAGCCTGCGGCCAGGGCGGGGGCCGTGCTGCCTCCTGCTCGGCGCAGCTCTGCCTGGCCACCAGGGCCGCCGCACCCTCTGGAGTTCCTGCCAAGTGGGCTCTTTCGCCCCGACAGTTCAGGTAGCTCCAAGGTGACATAGGAGGACATTTTCATGACCTTGGGTTAGGAAACAATTTCTTTTAATACAGAAAAAATCAGCTGTAAAGACAGACTGGTAATTCAGCCACAGTAAAGTTCAGATCTTCTGTTGTTAAAAGATGATAAACACACGGGAACCAGCAGTTAGCGTAATGGCTATGTCGCTGGACTCCCATGTAGTCGACCGCGGTTCACGTCCCGGACCCGGTGGCTTAAAACTCACGCCGGGGGGACCAGCAGTTAGCGTAATGGCTATGTCGCTGGACTCCCACGTAGTCGACCGCGGTTCGAGTCCCGGACCTGGCAGCTTAAACTCAACGCCGGGCGCGAGTGCGTGCGTGCCCAAGATCCCGAGAGGAGAATGGAGGAGAAGGGATTGCGGTGTGACCATCCCCCCTGGGGGGTGATTTCTCGCTTTCTGTCTCTATGTCTCTCTCTCTCTGTCTGGCGAGCACACGCGCCCTATAGCGAAAAACCTCTCAAAAAAAAAAAAAAATGATAAACACAGAAGAAAACCGTAGTGGCTGTGAGAGGAGAAGCTGGGATGTGCGTGACAGACGTCAGGATTCGGGACACACGGCGCTTACGGCAGTGAGAACGAAAGTCGCAGGAGGGAGAGGAACGAGACTTGGGGTGCTATGTGCAGGCGGCTGGCGGCCCGGAGAGCGGAGGGCGCTCGGTGAGCGCTGGCCGGTGAGGCACACAGGCACACGGCCCCGCGCTCACCCCACCCACGAGCGGGCGCCTGGGGGGCAGGCCACGCTGGGCACACTCTGGGCAGCTTGGCCCTGGGCTTGGAGAGGGGGCGAGGCATGCTGGGAGCAGCCCTGCTCGTGTGCGGGGTAGACGGGACTCAGGTTGGGCACTGCTGCCGTGGGGGGCACAGGCTGCAGCCACGGCACGACAGTGGGGGTGTCGCTCGCAGAGAGCTGGGCGGCTGTCGGGAGCAGGCACCCGAGCCTGAGCAGCAGGGGCCGTCGCTAGTGGGGAGGCGTTCCCGCCCAGGGCCAGCTGGTGCTCCCTGGGCCTGGGGCTCCCTGCTGGCTCAGTGGCGTAGTGGGATGTGGGTCTTGCTTTGTAATTACCCATCCAGTTCGTGTGTTTTCATGTGTTCTGTGAGTGTGTTACACTTGACAACGAGGCAAAGAAAGGGTGTCGAGGTTAGCGGATAGCAGCCTCCCCTGCCGTGTGGCAGTCGGCGGTCCCCTCGGCTCCTCCAGGTGGCCTGGCATGCTCTCCTCCACACATGTCAGTTTGTCCTCTCACCAGCTCTGTGGCCACACAGCTGTGTCCCTCACAGCTTCGTGCTGGCCAGGCCAGCCCTCAGTCCCCTGCTGCCACCTCCGTTCTCGGCTCGAGTCTGTTCTTGGCTTTTTTCTTGTTACACGAGAGTGAGCTGGGGTGGGGGGCATTTCCCACGCGTCCAGGGCAGTCTGCACTCACCTGGTCAGCTTGGGGACTCGCCTGGGCCTCCTGCATGGCACGGCCTTCTCCAGCAGTGCCCGGCCACCTGCGCCACGCAGCGGGGCCATCACTGCCCTCGCGTCCTTACACTGTCCGGTGCCGCAGCCAGCTCCCTGCAGCCCGGCTCGGGCCGCTCTGCCTTCTCGTGCAGGAACCCACAGGGTTCCTGTCACCTGAGAGGCGGCAACCCGCTCTGTCCAGTGGGCTGGCCACCTCCGTCTGGCCACTCCTGGAACCCTGCCTGGTGCCCTCCTTGGTGCCGAGTGCAGGTCACATTCCACCTGCACTCAGCCAGGGCCTCGTGGTGTCGTAAGACCTGTGTGGCGCTTCATGCTGTTGTCATGGGCGGCCGTGGTGGCAGAGGCCTATGGCCCAGACAGGCGTCCCCTCCAGTGCAGCCCGGTGCCTGCTGTGGCGTGGGACTCGGGCCTGCAGGCCACGGCCTGTCCTGTGTGGCAGCGGGCCTGCCTCCGGCCATCGTCCACTGCTTTCCCGCGTGGCTGTGGCTCGTGGCACAGTCTGTCCATGGGCCGAGGCCACCCTCCTGTGAGCTGACCGTGACTTCTCCCTTTCTGTCACGTGGTCATCGTTGCGTTGTCGTAGGTGCATGTGCTGTGGGCCGTGGTGGCAGCTGACACGGCTGGGGTGTCCCCCGGGCCCGTGGGCTTGACCCCAGGGGCCACTTCGCCTCGGCCGGCCCTGCTTGCCTTGCACACTGGCCAGTGGGCCACAGTCGCCACGTGGTGCACGCTGACAGGCATCGCGGTTGCTTCTGGTGAGACTGGCGGCCTCTGCCAGGGCGACCAGGCCTGCGTCCCCAGAGCCTTGTGTGTCTGTCCCACAGGAGTGCCCAGGCCCTCGCGACACTTCCTGACCGCCTGGAGCACCGCAGGGCCGTGAGCTGGGCCGAGGTGCACATACATGCCCACTGTGTGCCGCCGCTGGGGCCTCGGCCGCTCGGGCCCCAGAGCCGGCTCCCAGCACACCCCATGCCTCCTGCAGGGCCCAGAGGGGTCTGCCGTGTCCCCGCCGTGGGCAGGGGTGAGGGTGGGCGGCTGCAGGCAGGCTGAGTGGCACTGCCTCTGCTCTCCTGGGTGCATCCACTGGGTGTCCCGGCAGGCTCCACGGGGAGGGCAGGGGTCGTGACCGCGGCACCCAGGGTGGCGCCGCTGCTGAAACTAGGCATGTTGGGAAGGAGGCCTGAAGGGCTGACCGACGGGCACCCCCTGAGCGTGTGCTCCCCTGCCCGTGCGGCACCCACCTCCACTCCCCTGAGCGCAGCCCCCTCCGATGGCCTGGGGGAGCGACCTCTGTCTCTAGTGACTGTCTGGACCTTCTCGGGCGGGCCACCTTGTCCATCCCTGCGCTTCAGCCCCTGGGGTCCTTCTCTCTGAGCCGACGTCCTGTTCCCAGGACGGTTGCACTGGGCTCAGTCGTTTGGCTGCCCTGTGCCCTTCACTGGCGAGCTGGCCCGCGTCCTTTGAGGGGAGCAGGCAGCCAGGGTACGTTTGCTGCCACACTGTGGCCACAGCGCTGGGCTGCAGCTGTCATCCCTGCTCCTCTCCTGCTGTCCTCATTGTGCCGGGCTGTTTTCTGTCTGGTCTTCGTGTGACTGTGCCCCGCGGTGGTCTCTGGGTGCACGTGGCCCTTTGTCCCCAGAGCACACCTGCTCTGCGTAGAGCCTTACCCTCGGCTTGTCCCTCTGTGACGCACTGCTCGGTCAGCCTGGTCTGTTCAGATGGTGCACGTGTTAGCAATAGTCACTCTTCCTCCTGTCATGCGTGTAACTGCAGGGCTGTGCCCCACTGCAGCCTCTGGCACCCTGCCCCGTCCACACTGCCCTGTCCGAGTTGCCGTGTGGCCTTCTGTTGAGCACGAGGCGCTCGCTCTCGCTCTCTTCCGAGCACTGCTTGGGAGGCAGGTATGGGAATGTCCCATTATTCCGTCCCTCGGGCCTGCGGGTTTTGCTGAGAACCCACGGGTATTACTGGGAGGCCCCTTGCACGTGACAAGCTGCCGTCCTTTCGGCCGTGTTCACGGCGCTCATACTCCGATTCCAGCACGTCCTGGGGCACCGTCGCTGGGAGAGCGGCCCCTTTGTGTTCGCCGTGCAGCGTCAGTAGGGACCCCTCTCCTGCAGGCCCGCAGTCTCCAGGAATCCAGGAGCCTGTGTACCGTACGGAGTAGTCGTGTTGCCCCCCACATGCCAGGGCCCTGCATCGCAGCTTTCCTAGGTCGGGGTTCAGCCTCCTGGGGGTCCCGCCAGGACCTGGGCCAGTGCAGGAGAGAGCGCGTGGCCCCATGTGCACTCGCGCCTGGCCCCGGGCTGCCGCGCCCCGTGTGCACTCGCACCTGGCCCTGGGCTGCCGCGCTCCTTTCTGCCCAGAGCTTCCACAGAGGCAGCTTGGAGCCATGCCCACCCAGTGCCCTGGCTCCCTGCCCTGGCTAACAGCACGCAGCTGGTGGTTCGCCCGCCAGGCCCTAGAGGTAGGTGCTCTTGGTGCCATCCGCCGCCGCTTCCGGGCAGGAGCGTCCACAGAGATGGTCACCGTTGAGGGCTGAGCCTCCAGGGTGGCGGCCGCCAGTCGGGCTGAAGTGACATGCTGGACCCGGACCCTCCCTGGCTCTCACTGGCCCACTGAGCGAGACGGCCCTGCAGCTGGGGCCACCCTCCCTCAGGGCTGCGGGGCAGCGGGGCCGGCGGTGTGTGTGGTCATGACCATCAGCCAGGCTTCGCTCCCATCGGTCTCGTCCGGATCCGGGACGCCTCCCCCCCGGAAGTGTGTGCCGAGGCTCTTGTTACTCCGCACACGTGGGAAAGCCGAAGCCAGCGCTCTGGGCAGCGTGGCCTCCAGGCTCGGGGAAGTGCCCTCGGAGCGCTGAGGAGCCTCGGTGACGCGGGTCTTCCTCCCCACAGCCAGGACGGCGCCCCAGCACAAGCACAGCCGGCCCCCGGTGCCCATCTCCAACGCCACCAAGCGCAGCTTCCTGGGTGGCCCTCCTGCGGCGAGCCCTGCTGACTCGCAGCCGCCGGCCCCGCTGCTGGCCGAGGGCTGCCACAGGCACTGCCTGCACCCCGACGAGGCCGAGCACCCGTGAGTCTGCCCCACCGCTATCAGGGCTTTCTATCTCGTCCCCACTTCCTCTTTAAAGTCTTAACCGGTGCCCCCTTTTCAGTAGGTAGAAAGTGAGTGGGGTCGTAGGAATGACAGGCACTGGCTTGCTCTGGGCTTCCTTCGACTCCAGCCTGAGCCCGGGTGCCTGCCCGCTCCCAGGTGCCAAGCTGCTCCCTCCGATTCCCCTCCACCCTGGCCACACCTTCCCAGTTGTCCCTTTGCCAGATTGCCCCCGGGGAACCCTGGAAGAGCCGCCTGCAGGGCGCCAGTGCCGGGCAGCGGCTTTGCGTGGTGCTGCCATGTCACCGCCGTGCCGAGCTGCACACGCGCAGTGGCTCCCCCAGGAGGGGCCTCTGCACACCGTGGCCCTGTGCACAACTCGGCCCTCTTTTCCTTAAGCCGGAACCCCAGACGTAGAAAAGCTGCAACTAGTTGAGAGCGTGCCGCGGATGTTGCCGTGTTGTCCTCTGGAAATGCATGCTTTCGCACGCCCACCAGTGTGATGGGTGCAGGCCTCCTTGCTCCTCCGTGCTCAGCGCTGTGACCTCGAGCAGCGGGGTCCTCCCAAGTCTCGTCCCTCAGCGGCTCTCTGGTCCTTACAGAACCAAGCGTGTGCACCGTGGGGAGAAGGCATCCTCTCCGGCCGGTTCTTCTCGTTTTACTTCAGCTTATCAGGAGACAGCCTTAACCCATGCTGGGGTCTTCTGTCAGGGTCCAGAACTGGCTTCTTACAGACCAACCAGGAGCCAGCATGTCTTCTGTTGGCCATCTTTTTAATTGCCAGAAGGTGCTTGTGCTCACAGACACTCAGAGAGGGGAGAGGGAGAAGGCAACCCCAGTGGGGTGTGGCCACACCGCCCCGTCCTCCTTTCCCCATCCTGCTGCGATCTGAGGCACACACACACGCGCGCACACGCTGGTGTGTTTCGAGCCTACATGACGACTCCCCCCCGCGGCTGCCCGTGGGGCCCGGCTTCGCCTGAGGAGCGCTCCGCGCCATCTCTGGGCCACCCCGCTGCTCCAGTGTTTACCCCAAGTCTGAGGTTCTTCTTGTTCTGGGTTCATCTTTAGTTTTTAAAAAATTGCCAGAGGGTGTGCACGCTCGCCAGAGAGAGGGAGGGAGCGCCCCAGCGGGGCTTGGCCCCCTCCGCCCCAGCGGGATTTGGCACCCGGTCTGCTTCTCAAGCCGGCGGAACCAGGACGTGGCCCGCGGTCAGCCACGCGGGGCCGGCTCCCCTTACCCAGCAGGCCGTGGGCAGGCCCGTGTCGTTTATTTCTATGCTCGTGAGTTTTCCTAGAGAGTCTGGGACTTCTCACCTGTCGGTGTGGATCTGTGACGGCTCTGTGGTGTCTTTTGCATTTAGTCCTAAATTTGAAGTTTGATAAACAAATGATTCTCTCTCGAATTCTCTTTCCATTCAGTGGGAAAGGAACTTCTGCCTTCAGTCCATCTCATCCTTTGCTGCCCCTGAGGCAGAAGCAGCAGAAGGTGATGCAGGGAGAGGAGACCCCTGGTGAGAGACTGCCCTCCTCTGCCCCCCTCTGCCCCCTCTTGCCCCGTCTGCCCCCCCGCCCCCCTCTGCCCCCCGCTGTCCCCCTTTTTCCTCCTCTGCCCCCTGCCCCCCCCCTGCCTCCCTCGTGGCTTACTCTCTCTGGGGTGGGTGGGTGGGCCCTCAGATTAGCCCCTCCCTGGTGGAGTCGCGACCCTGTGGTGCACCTTGGAGTTGATTGTCCTGCAGTGAGAACATGCAGGCCCCTGAAGCACGCACAGTGCCCGGTAGCCGAGGCTCCTGAGCGCGCTGGGGCAGGCGGTGCCTGTGTGGTGCTGACTCTGTCCCCGCTGCGTGCCATGCCTATAGGGGCCACGTTCCCAGTGACCGGAAAGGTGAACGCTCTCGTGGCCGTTTGCCTCGAGTGGTTCTGATGTGCTGAGTCCCAGCCCCTTCCTAGAGAGCTGGCTGTTCTCCTGGAATACTTTGAAACAGCTCGAGACGGACAGCGGAGCTCTGACGCACTCTCGTTCCCCCGACTGCAGATCTGCGGCATCGGTCTAACTCCCTAACACGTGTTGACGGGCAGCCGCGAGGCACAGCGGTAGCGTGGCCAGAGAGGAAAACCAGGTAAGGCACTGTTTCAGGGGCGTTTGTGCTTGGAATGTTTGTGGCCCAAGTGGAGCTCCCAAGGTGAGGTCAGGGGCCTCTGAGGGCCGCCGGGCCACAGTGGTGCCCTCACCAGCATGGGTGTTAGCTGCATCTTGCTCCGTCGGCCCTGAGCACCCTGCGGGGTTTCCGGGCCACGAGCCGTGTGGCCTGTGAGCCTGGGCGCTGGCCGCTCCCCACCACGCTTGGCTCCGGAGCACGCAGGGCTCTTCTTGTGAGGGGCCGGCCAGTGCTTTTGAAGTCAGCGCTAGGGACTGTCCACTTCGTCTCTAGTGTGGGAAGCAGAGACGAATGCTGACGGACATGGCGGGCTCTCCTCGTTGGGGTCCTCAGTGACTTCTAAGGGTGTGAGTAGGCCCAGGACGCCTCGAGAGCACCGAGCTGGGAAGCACCTTCAGCTCCCGTGAGCCACGGCCCCTGCCCGGCCTCCTCCGGGTGCCCGCCTGGCCCGCCCACTGCTCTCTCTCCCGTGTTGCAGGCCCGCGTCCCAGCCGACCCCCTTCGCCCTCCACCAGGCAGTGGGTTACGATGTGGAACCTGGCTCTGGAGACAGCGTCAGCCTGGCCCGCTCCATCAGCAAAGACAGCCTGGCATCCAGTGTCATTCACCTGACCCCCCAGAACCAGCCGCAGCCCGCCGCCGTGGCCGGTGGGCAGAGCCTCCTAAGCAACGTCAGCGTGGAGGACGAGGAGGAGGAGCTCGTGGCCATCATTAGGACGGACGCAGCCCCCTGCCGTGGGGACCCCGAAGCCCCCAGGCTCTCACCGCGGTCCCCAGGCCTGAGGGCAGGTGCCCGCTCACCCCAGAGGCGTGCAGATACCCCCGGAAGCCGGCCAGACAGCTTCTTCCTGGAGCCCTTGATGCCCGCGGTGCTGAGGCCGGCTAAAGAGAAGCAGGTCACTACCAAGGAGGACGAGCGTGGGGAAGGGAGACCCAGAGGGGCCTCCTGCAAGAGGTCCAGTGAGGGCCACCAACCTTCGGTACGGAAGAAAGCACCCAGCGGCCCTGGCAGCCGCGACCCGAATAGGACCTTCACCCCAATCCCTGGTCCCGAACTCCCCTCAGGCGTCAGCCCTGCAGAGCCAGGACTGCTGGCCATGGGAGACGCACGCGGTGGGCCGCTGGCCGTCAGCAGCTTCGAGCCGTCGCCTCGGGGACAGCCTGCCGATGGCTTCTTCCTACACCTCAGCAGGGCCGACGAGGACCCCGAGGGCAGGCTGTGTGTCAGCTGCGCAGAGAGCCCCAGCTCCCGGGACTCGGAGCCCTGGACCCTGCTGCGGCAGGACTCTGGCTCCGACGTCGCGGAGATGGAGGAGGCCGTGCACAGCTTCCTGGGCGACGCGCACCCGGTGGCCGTCACGGGGTACGGTGGGGAGGAGGAGTCGGCCAAGCTGCAGGAGGACATGAAGGTCAAGGAGCACGAGGACAAGGACGACGCCAGCGGCCGCTCGAGCCCCTGCCTGAGCACCGCCTCGCAGATGAGCAGCGTGTCCGTGGCCAGCGGGAGCGTGAAGATGACCAGCTTCGCGGAGAGGAAGTTCCTGAGGCTCAACAGCTGCGAGACCAGGTCCAGCAGCAGCAGCTCCCAGAAGACCACGCCGGATGCCTCGGAGAGCTGCCCGGCCCCCCTGACCACGTGGCGGCAGAAGCGGGAGCAGAGCCCGGGCAGGCACGGCAGAGACCCCGCCAGCCTGCTGGCCTCCGAGCTGGCGCAGCTGCACATGCAGTTGGAGGAGAAGCGCAGGGCCATTGAGGCGCAGAAGAAGAAGATGGAGGCCCTGTCAGCCCGGCAGCGCCTGCAGCTGGGGAAGGCGGCCTTCCTGCACGTGGTGAAGAAGGGCAGGGCTGACGGGGCCGCGCAGCCTCTCAGGCCGGAGCGCCTCGCGAAGGAGTACGCACAGCACAACGGAGAGGGCTTTGCGGAGGGGCTTCTCAAGACCGGGGAGCTCCTTGTGAAGGATGAGCAGCGAGCGGGCCTCCTGAGCGAGCCTCGGGACGTGGACAAGGAGAGCCTGGCCGTCCTGCACCTACACAGGCCGCGCGACCCCGCCCTGGAGGCGGACAGGGGCCGGGCGCTGCTGGACGACGGCGCGGGCGAGGCCGAGGTGCGCGAGTGCGACCTCTCCATCGAGAAGCTCAGCGAGACCATCAGCACGCTGCAGCAGGCCATCCTGAAGATCTCACAGCAGCAGGAGCAGCTGCTCATGGCGTCCCCGGGGGCGCCGGCCCCCGCTTCTCGGAACAGCCCCCAGGACCAGAAAGGGAAGGCGGCCATTCACTTGGTCGAGCCGCTCTCCCCGACCGCAGGGCCTGGCCAGCGCAAGCCCCCGCGCCTGGGCCAGGGCCGCAATTCCCGCTCAGGAAGGCCAGCTGAGCTGAAGGTCCCCAAAGACAGGCAGCAGGGCTCCTCCCGAAGTAAGACCCCGACCCCCAGTGTGGAGACCCTGCCACCCTCGCGGCCTCTCCCCCTGGGGGGTCACCCTCGGACGCCCTCGGACCCAGGCTGGGAGAGCCCCGCGGCCCATGGCGGGGAGCCTCCTGAGAAGGGCCTCCTGGACAGCTGCAGACTTCATGATGAGAACAACCAGCGGACCCCCGCACCAGCCCCTGGCAGGGACACGAACGTCCTGGCGGAGCAGAGGGGCTCCAGGGACGCGCCAGAGGCCCGAGGGAAGGAGGCGGGGCTGGGCCGTGCTCACACGCCTGCGGAGGAGCCACTGCGGGGCAAGGCCGGCCTCATAGAGGTCGACCTCTCGGGCCTGCGGGCGCCCGATGAGGACGGGGAGACCGCTGCCCCCGACAGCTCAGCAGAGCTCGGAAGTGACGGTGACCAGAAGCCCGGGGTCGGCTTCTTCTTCAAGGTAAGCAGCAGTGGCCTGGCCACTCAGGTGCGGCCTTCACCGTGACCGAGGGTGTCCGGAGCCACCTAGAGCAGAGCAGGCATCCGCACCTCCCCTCCCCGCAAGACCGTCGCCCGAGCCGTGTGCCAGGAGCCCTTTCTGTGTACCCTGGCGCTGGAGCTCGAGCCGTTTTCCGGCATCGCAGACCATTTGGTGTTTGATGTTTTCCAACCGTTCGAAAAGGTAGTCGGCCAGCAGGTGGCGTGGTGGTTAAGACGCTGGATTCCCATGTGGAACTGGAACCATGGTTCAAGTCCTGGACCCAGCGGCTTAAAACTCGGAACAGATAGATAAATAAATGTTTTTTAAAAATTAAGCATTTCTCCCAGAGCCTCTGCAAGATCTGGTGTTGGCCAGACTGGGCCCACAGCCAACACTTGGCTTGCCAACCCTGTGTACAGAAAGTCTGAGCAGGTAGAGAAACCCTAAAGGCATGTTTTTTTTTTGTTTTCTTTTGTTTTTGAGAGGTTTTCGCTATAGGGCGCGTGCGCTCGCCAGACCGACAGAGAGAGACATAGAGACAGAAAGCGAGAAATCACCCCCTGGGGGGATGGCCCCCCCCCCCGCAGTCCCTTCTCCTCCATTCTCCTCTCGGGATCTTGGGCACGCACGCACACGTGCCCGGCATGAGTTCTAAGCCACTGGGTCCGGGATGCGAACCGCGGTCGACTACGTGGGAGTCCAGCGACATAGCCGTTACACTAACTGCTGGTTCCCTAAAGGCGTGTTTTTAAAGTTTCTGCCTTCTGTGGGTGAGAGAGGCAGCATCGAATGAGGCCCTGCATGGGGCAGCGTGCGCCCTGAGCCTGCCCCGTGGGCGGGTGGGCGTGCAGGGCTGCGGTGCACCTCTGCCGTACCCTCCAGCCCCCACTGGACGCCTTTTCTCTCTGTTCCCTCTCGTAACTTACTAGGAGAGAACAGGAGTGGGAGAACGTCCGTCCTCCCTGCCTTTCCTCTTGGTGGTTCTGAAGGTGGGCGGTGCCATACAGAGCCATCGGGTACTCCAAAGACGCATGCCGAATTTGGCGTTCGTAGTTTTAAAATGTAAACAAATTGTAAGTCAGCTTTGGTCTTAACTTGCATTTTGGAAACGTGTAGCTTTTAAGCAAACTTAATTCGGAATGAGGAATTGGAAAAGTCGGCCAACTACGGGCCCTCTCCCATTTCAAGTCGCCACAGGAGTGCGCTTGGGTCCTGGAGAAACACGGGCGGGGCGCGCCCCTGCGGGCGAGGTCATGCCGCAGCCCCCCTTCTTCATCCTGTCGGGGTTTGGGTCACACTTGTCTGGGGTGTTTTTAAGCCTCTGGGTTGGGCTTGGAGCTGCGCGGTTGGCCACGTGCACTCTGACCCCTTACACACCAGCTACAGGGCTGGCCCTGGGAAGACCTTTTTTTCAAGAGGGATTTTTGCTATAGGGCGTGTGTGCTCGCTGGAGAGAGAGAGACAGAGACAGAAAGGGAGAAATCACCCCTAGGTGGGTGGCCAGGCCGCAGTCCCTTCTCCTCCGTTCTCCTCTCAGGGTCTTGGGCACGCGCACACACAGTGTGAGTTTTATGTTGCGGGGCCTGGGGTTTGAGCCTCAGTCGCCTACGTGAGAGCCCAGCGACGTAACCATTGCGCCTTCTGCTGGGGCCTCGGAAGGCCTTTTAACGGTCACTTCTCCAACTGCATTTCAGAGCCTGTGGAGAGGCTCATTCGTCAGTTTTAGGGTAGACTAGAAGGCCAGCAGGTGGCAGGTAGATCCCACGTGACCTTCTGCACACGGCGGGCTCATGGCCATGCGTTTCTGAAATCCCAGGAGGAGAAGGGGGAGAAGGGGGTAGCCACGTAGCCAGCCCGGGTGGTCGCCCCCTCCCTCTCCTAACATAGCACGTGCGCCCTGTGGCAGAGTCCAGCGAGGAAGAGAGTAGAACGAAGCATCTCTGTGCGTCCACACTCAGAATGCCCAGAGCCGCCATGCGGTGCCGGCTGTGCGGGGGCCCGTCACCTGTGTGCGTCCGTCTTGTAGGACGAGCAGAAAGCGGAAGATGAGCTGGCCAAGAAGCGGGCCGCCTTCCTCTTGAAGCAGCAGCGCAAAGCCGAGGAGGCGCGCATGCGCAAGCAGCAGCTGGAGGCGGAGGTGGAGCTGAAGCGCGACGAGGCACGGTGAGCCTCTGCCCCACGCGCACCTTCCCGGTGCCCACAGTGGCCCTCTGCACCACTGCCCCCAGGAGGCCACGCAGGGCTCAGCACACAGGAACAGCCCCTGCGTTTACACAGCGGCTGGCGCCGAGGTCACTGGCATGCCGCAGGGGAAGCACGTCCCCAAGGGAGGCTGCTAACACAGCTCGGCTCTGGGCCCGCCCTCTGCTCACGGTGTCCGGCTCTGGACCCCGGCCCTCGCAGTCCAGGGAGCAGCAGGAGCAGCCAGGATCAAGCGCGGTAGCCGGCAGCCCCTCCCACGCGCTGGCCCTCTGACGGGGCCGGGATGTGCCTCCCTGCAGGCGCAAAGCGGAGGAAGACCGGGTGCGCAAGGAGGAGGAGAAGGCACGGCGTGAGTTCATCAAGCAGGAGTACCTGCGCCGGAAGCAGCAGCAGGTGCTGGAGGAGCAGGGGCTCGGCAAGCCCAAGCCCAAGCCCAGGAAGCCGCGGCCCAAGTCCGTGCACCGGGAGGAGTCGTGCAGCGACTCGGGAGCCAAGGCGGCCACCCGTAAGTGGCAGCTGCTGGCACCTCGGCCCTTTGTGCTCTGCCCCTCTGACTGCGGGCACTGCGGGGCCCGGGCGGGGCAGGAGTGCGGCCACGCTGGTCAGCACGGCCGAGTCAGGCTCGTGCTGAGCCAACCCTGCACACCGGGTCCGCTTCTTGTCTCTGGCAGCTGACAACCTGAGTCGGACCCATTCGGGCTCCAGCCTGTCCTTGGCCTCGGCTGCGACCACGGAGCCAGAGAGCGTTCACTCGGGAGGCACGCCTTCCCAGCGGTAAGAGGCCCACCACAGCGCCTGGACCTCACGGGGGCCGAGGGCCTTCCTCAGGGCCGGCCGGGCGTGACTTGGCAACAGCGCTTTCCTGCCCCTTCCTCCCAGTGCCTGTGCCCCACGCATGTACACATGCAGTGCGGTCCCGGGGAGCAAATGCTCGTGAGTGTGGATGCCACCTGGTGTCCTTATCCCGCTGTCCTTGTGGCCCCAGCCCAGGCCGTGGTGCGGGCCATCACACCTGGCGGGATTGGCTTCTGTATCCCGAGTGTGCCCTCCGGGGGCTCGTGGCCGCCTCTCGCCTGGGCTCCCCTCACCCGTCTGAGGTTCTGCGCTTGGGCTGAGTGAAGCGTGAGGGCACCATGCCCGAGGGTGCTGTGTTCATGGGGCTTTGCAGTGCCAGGCTGTGGTGTCCAGGCCGGTGGCTGTGCCCTCACCTCACTCCTGCACAGGCTGGGCCTCCCCACCCACATACCCCTTTGCTCTTGTGTGGACCCTGCATGGCCGTGCTTGGTCCTGGGCCAGGGCCCTGAGGAAGCAGCTGTGCTGCCGTGTGGGCGTGGGGAGAGCGGGCTGTGGGGTGCCCTCCTCACCCTCTGCCTGCTTGTCTGCAGAGTCGAGTCGATGGAGGCCTTGCCTGTGCTGAGCCGCAACCCCAGCAGGAGCACAGACCGCGATTGGGAAACCGCGTCGGCGGCGTCTTCGCTGGCCTCAGTGGCCGAGTACACAGGTGGCTGCTATGTCCTTGGGGTCGGCGTGCACGTGCTGGGCGACGCTGTTCACTGTCCATTTCCAGTGTGGTCTGTGAGGTTTTTCTAGCAGCATTTTCACGGTGGAAAGTGGCCTCTGTGGCGTGTGCCATGGGCTGCCTGGCCCCCAGCCTAGCTCGGCCACCATGCCCCTGCCGGGCGGCGGTGCTACTCCTGACCTCTCGCAGGGTGGCATGGCGGGGCCGTACCCTGGGCTCCTTGGACCTCAGACTTGTTGGAAAGAGTATTTCCTATTACCATTTCACAATGAGGGAGCTGAAATTATTAGAAAGATACTGAGTTATTAATTGCTTTAGCTTTTTTTTTTTTTTTTTAGAGATTTTTGCTATAGGGCACGTGCGCTCGCCAGACAGACAGAGAGAGACATTAGAGACAGAAAGCGAGAAATCACCCCACAGGGGGGATGGCCACGCCGCAATCCCTTCTCCTCCATTCTCCTCTCCGGATCTTGGGCACACATGCACACGCACCCGGCGTGAGTTTTAAGCCACTGGGTCCGGGACGTGAACCGCGGTCGACTACGTGGGAGTCCAGCGACATAGCCATTACACTAACTGCTGGTTCCCATAGCATTTTGTTTTTATTATTATTTTTTTTTTTTGAGAGGTTTTTGCTGTAGGGTGCGTGCACTCGACAGAAAGACAGAGAGAGACAGAGAGACAGAAAGCGAGAAATCACCCCCCAGGGGGGATGACCACGCCGTAATCCCTTCTCCTCCATTCCCTTCTCGGGATCTTGGGCACGCACGCACACGCACCCAGCGTGAGTTTAAGCCGCCAGGTCCGGGACTTGAACCGCGGTCGACTATGTAGGAGTCCAGCGACATAGCCATTACGCTGACTGCTGGTCCCAGCAGTTTGTTTTTAATTGACTCGGGGTATATGCGCTTGCTAGAGAGAGATCGAGCCCCCCAATGGGCGTGGCCACGCTGCAGTCCCTTCCCCCGTCTCCTCTTGTCATACTCTGAGCACTGCACGGGCATCCATGTGTTTTCCAGGCCTCAGGGACCAGGACTCAGACTCTGGGTCCAGCTCCCTGATGCCACGCTGGAGGCCCCAGCCCCATCCCTTCGGTGTCTCCTGTGTGTGTGTGTGTGTGTGTGTGTGTGTGTGTGTGTGAATTCTTTTTTTTTTTAAAGAGATTTTTGCTATAGGGCATGAGCACTTGACAGACAGACAGAAACAGAAAGAAAGTGAGAAGCCCCATCCCCCACCCCCGGGGGCACACTGCAGTCCCTTCTGGAATTTTATGTACATACGCACAGCCACCTGGCGTGAGTTTTAAGCTTGGGCATGGGACTCGAATCACAGTTGACTACATGGGAGTCCAGCGACGCAACCATCGTGCCACTTGCTGTTCCCTCTGCTCCGTTTAACCAGTTGATAGTGGGCATGGCGTCACTGGGCTAGGAGGTGGCTCTTACATTGCAGTCACAGATCTAGACGCGGCAGTTCAGCCCGCCTGTGGCTCAGCGCAGACGGCAGGACTGTCCATGCGGGTGCCACACCTCAGATGCTGACTCGGTCTCTGCTGGCTCCCCAGGCCCGAAGCTCTTCAAGGAGCCCAGCAGCAAGTCCAACAAGCCGATCATCCACAACGCAATCGCCCACTGCTGCCTGGCCGGGCGGGTGAACGAGCCCCACAAGAACTCCGTGCTGGAGGTGAGCACCCGGCCGCGCACAGCGGGCCCCGCCACAGCCGGCCCTTGGCATGTGGCTCTCCAGGGCTGTCGCAGTGCGCTCTGGAACAGGCTCCGGGCCGGCCCGCAGGCAGTGTCCTGAGGCTGCTGGCTCACAAAGAACAGTGGCTTATCTGACCCACGGTTCTGGTGGCCGCGGAGTCCCAAGGCGAAGGGCTGGCATCAGGCTGGCTGACACAGCCCACAGAGGCAGGCAGGTGGTGGGCGTGCACAGACAGCTGTCCGCCTACCCTGTGTGCGCTCGCACGACTCGGTCATGGCCCTGACCCTGTCCTGTCCCAGTGCCCCCCATGGACCAGAATCGGGGTAAGTTCTCACCGTGAGTTTGGGAGGACGTGTTCACACTGGTGAGTGGCCAGAGTGGACATCTGGCAAGCGTGGGCACTGGCCCAGCCCCTGCCCGGGCTCCCAGGGAGAGCAGGTTGTGGGCGCCGACCCTAAACAGACCGATGAAAACTGCGGCCTCTGTCACCATCAGAAATTCTGCTCTTTGACCATTAAGACCAAGTCCTGGTCCTGAGTGTTTGGGGTATAGAAATTAAAGTGGCGTATGGAGTCCGAGGCCCGCTTCAAAATGTGTGTGTCCTTCCCTAGGGAGGCAGATGGCTCGGATGAGGAGGAGACCCACCGTCCAGTTTGCCTCATCGATGGGGCCGAGGCAGCCCGTGGCCTTGTCAGATCTTGGTCATTTGTCCCCATGACCCCGAGGTTGCCTGTGGTCGGAGCGGTACGGGGACCACAGGCCTCGGTGTGGGCCTTGGCTCATGGCTCGGTTCTATTCCGCAGAGGGCCGGGCCCTGGGCGGGACCTGGGGGCGCAGCCTCCGTGTGCAGGTCCGTGCTCTGCCTGGCCCCGGGCCGGGAGAGACTCGGCACCCAGGCCCTCACCTGCCCTGCACCCCTGGCCAGCCCCACGGCCACGGCCAGCAGGTCAGTGGGAACGGCGCCCCTCGCGCCCTCCACAGGGGTGGGTTCCCCAATGCACGCCGAGGGCCTCGTGCAGGCCTTGCTGTGGCGTGCGGTGTCCGGGGTCCTCCACCTCCGGTCAGCTCCATGCCTCACAGGTTCCGCTGCGGCCGCCCGACAGCAGGTCCTGACCTCTCCTGCTTACGGGCCACCGTCCCAGCAGAGCAGACCTTCCTGTGGGCTCCTCGCTGTTTGTTTTTATCCCAGAGAGTACACGCACTCAACAGAGCGCGCCCGCCAGTGGGGCGTGGTCATACTGCATCGGGCACTCGTGCACACACGTGTCTGCCTGCCCGAGTGCCCGTGCTGGGGTCGGAGCCGCGTGCCCACGCCGGCAATGTCACAGGACCAGTACTGGACTCGGAGTGGGGCTCCGCTTTCCATGCCGCTCGTGTGCTGAGGTGGTCACCCTGCGTGGCGGAGGGGTGTGTCCCACGTCTCTCCACGTCTCTTGAGTGCCTGGCTTTCTGGAAGGGAACTGGAATCGTAGCTGTTTCCTGTGTCCGAGTGTCACGGGTCACACGGCCTCTGAAACCTTGCACCTCCAGAGAGAAGGGGGAGGAGGCAGGCGACCGAGTGGTGCTTGGAAACACGTTTTGACCTTTGGAGGCCTGTAGGCATGCTGGGAGCCCCAGCCACACTGCTAGGACCGTGGGCAGGACCGGTCACTAAAGTAGACATGCTTGTATTTTCAAGCATGAGGAGGATCTCTTTAAAGTCCTTAAAACGTTGAAGACGTGTCCTGCACTCGGCGCTGGGCACCTGCACCGTCCGGATGCCTCGGCGCCGTCTCCGTCGCCGTCTCCGTCTCCAGCAAGCTGGCCCACTGGGGCACGCTCAGGCCGGGGGAGCTCACCCCTTGAGGTGCTTCGTTCTGCATTTCTGGGCTTGCTCATGGGCCAGCACAGCCCTCGCCAGTGTCACTGAGGAGTGTCCCACCTGGGAGGGTCACGCCCTGTCCTGGCCTGGCTATGGACATGGCCCTGGTGCTCTGAGCCCAGCAGCTGTGTCGCAGGCGTCACTGGGCGGGCATTGCTGGCCTCTGCTCTTGGCCGTCACGAGTGGTGCCACCCAGGACGTGAGCGTGTTTTGTGTGGACACGTGTTCGTTCCCCAGGGTGTGCAGGGGCACGCCTGGGCCCACAGTGGTGCTGTGCTCTGGTTTGAAGCACAGCGGAGTCTCTCGGCTCCCACCAGCCCCGGCTGAGCTCCTTGTCTCACCCCTCGCCGTCGCCTGTCTGGGGACGGAGCTGTCCTGTGGGCGCGAGGCGTGCTGCCTCTGCTGGGGGGTGGGGGCACCTGTCCCGGGGCTGTCCGCTCAACCTTAGAAGCTGTGTCTTCTCCCTTGAAATCCCACTGGCACGCCCAGCTCCCTTCAGGGGACAGCCGTCCGGCGTCAGACGGGAAGACCGTGGTTGACAGGTGGCTCTGCCCGCGTGAGCGGCCCCAGTCGCCCCTCTGCCGCGGTGTGGAGCCACGGAGCGCTGGCGTCTGGGCGCACCTCACCTCCCCCCTCCTCTGCAGGAGCTGGAGAAGTGCGACGCCAACCACTACATCATCCTGTTCCGCGATGCGGGCTGCCAGTTCCGGGCGCTGTACTGCTACTACCCCGACACGGAGGAGATCTGCAAGCTGGCCGGCACGGGGCCCAAGAGCATCGCCAAGAAGATGGTCGACAAGCTGTACAAGTACAGCTCGGACCGCAAGCAGTTCAGCCTGATCCCGGCCAAGACCATGTCCGTCAGCGTGGACGCGCTCACCATCCACAACCACCTGTGGCAGCCCAAGCGGCCCGCGGCGCCCAAGAAGAGCCAGCCTCGCAAGTGACTGGGCGCAGTGGCAGGAGGGCGCGGCACACCCGTGCTCGCTGCCGTTTTCTCCCGCGGGTCCGGGTGTGCAGTCAGACGGCAGGGGACCTGCCCCCAGCTCCCGGTGCACTCGGGCCACGTCGGGCCACGCGAGGACGGGGCTGAGCAGGTGTCCAGGCGGCCTGTGGTCCCTACCGGCCACAGAGGCTCTCGACGACGGCCGGTGTGGCGCTGGCCGTGGCCCTTCCTTGAAGGCCTCTTTCCACACACGCCAGACCTGCTGCGCTCGGTGTCCGGCCCGCGCCTTGCCCGTTTGCACTTGGCCTGCCACCTGGCTGGGCATCGTGACGCGTCCGGCCAGGTGTCCGGACGTCTTTGGAGGAGTCCCTGGTGGGAAGTGTTCTCGTTCGCGGAGTTGTACGGTATTTATTGGTTGTGTCTACTGCCAGCGTTGTGTCCACTGAGACTCTGAAAACCATTCTTGTTCCTTGCTGCTCAGAAAGTCTCTGCGGAGCCAGGTCCCTGGAAACACGGCGGCCTGCAGTCCCTTTGCTAAGATGGCGGTCCCAGGTGTGGAGGCGGCTGTCCCCACGACCATCACGGGGCACGTGGCGTGGCAGCGGGTGGTTGCTGCATTGCAGGTGGGGCCGTCTGGACAGGGTCGGGATGGGGTCGGGACAGCTTTGCTGGTGTGTTCGCGTCAATAAAGACAGTCTGGGTGCAGGCGAGGCCTCTCACTCTGAGCGCGGGTCCTGAAGGTGGAGCGCCTCACCCCCGGCTCCCGGCTTGGTCGACGTCGCGGGCTGCCCGGGGCTGGCTCCCGGGTGACGGTTCCGTCCTGTGCTGTCGGAGAGCGAGCGAGCGGCTGTCCCGGCTCGCCCAGGACTCCACGTGAGCAGAGTGGCTCTGGGCCTTCCCACAGCAGCCGCGCGGTCAGCACTTCTCCGGAGCAGACCCCCCGGGGAGCGGCGCGCTCCAGCCCTGGCATGCGTGCTCGGTGTGCACCAGGGCTGCCGCGATGCCTGGCACGAGTTTTGCACGTTTCCTTGGGTGTGTTACTTGAGTCTGTCTGGAGCTGCAGGAATCGTGGAAGGTGAGTCGGGGAGTTAAGGGCGGGCCTGACGGTCCTGGGCTTAGACAGGAGGGGCGTGCCGCGTACACAGGAGGGGACACGGTGCCCAGCACGGGTGCAGCCAGCCTGGTCCAGGGCGTTCAGGCCACGCGCTGTGTCACTGGCTGTGCTTGGCTGCCCAGAGCTGCTGCGCGTGTGCTCCGCCCCACTGCGGGTGTGCCGGCCTTCCCGAATTTATCTTCAGGAAGCACTCAGATGTGATAAAGATGCACTGACTGCTTCCTGGTAACTGCGCGAGGTCGTTCTGGTTCTTTCTGTTCGAGTGTCACCAGCTCCTCCCTTTACAGAGGTTCACGGGTTTTATTTCACGTGGTCCTGTGAACTAAGTGGAACTTGCTTGGTTTTAGGGAAAAGCTAGAGGTACTTCTGGAAAATTGCAACTCTGTCAACGTGTGGGACATCCTGAGAAAGGTCTTTAGCGGGCCGGGTCTCGTTCAGCAGGTAGCAACTCGCATTCCTTTTCCCTTTGGTTCTTCCATGAGAGGGGGAAGACAAGAGCCCCTGCTGCGGGGTCCTCACGCCTCAGCCAGCCCCAGTGATGGCGCGCACGCCCCTGTGCACAGGAGGTCTAGGGACAGGAACCTGGGACCTCCCGTGCGGCCGCGGTGCCGCCCTCGGTCCCCAGGGCCCAGGCTCGAGGCTGGTGCTTGCCCGGCAGCCGAGAAGTGCCCCGTGTCTGCAGCGGCCTTGCGTGCTTGGCGGGCGGTTCCAGACAGCCGTGGCCGGGCTCGCGCTGCCGGTCTGTAGCTCCCAGCTGTCAGCTCGGCGTGTTTCCCACATCCCCGCAGCAGCACCTGTGCCGTGGCGCTGGCCTCGTGCCGGGTGGCTCGCGTCCCGTGGCTGCTCCGAAGCGCAGTGGTGTTACGGCAGGCTGCCCTGCCCCCTGGTGACCCCCGTGTGAAGACAGTGTCACTAAACGCCCAGAAGGGGACTGAGCCTGCGTGGTCCCTCAGCAGGGCTGGGACTCGGGCCCCTGAGTTGGCACTCGAGGTCCTTGAAGCTTGAGTGAGTTCCGTTATCCACAGACCCACGAGCCGCAGCGTCTTCTCACGCACACACCTGTGCGCACGCGTGTGACTGTGAGGGTGTGCACACACCAAAGATAGACCACAGTACGTCCTGTGGCCTGACACCGGGCGTGTCTCCCAGCACACACAAGCAGTGCGGTCTCCGGATGGTTTCTAGGCCCAAACTAAATTTTTCTCAGGCAAAATTGAAAAGTGGAATAATTCTAAGCTACGTCCAGGTTATACTTGCGTTCCCTGAAACTGTAGTTATTATTTGAAAGAAAGTATTTATTGAAATACTTTTCATTGTATTTATTAAAAATAAAGTTTTTGTTAAAAAATGGTCGGCTTGGAGAGCCTTTCGCAGTCGCTCTGGTCTGAGTGGGCCTGGCTCGTGGGACTCGGGCGGCATCTAAGTGGTGTGCTTCCTCTGCTTTCTGTCATCGTCACTCCGCTAGCGTTTTGACAAGGACGGCTCTGTGTCCCCACGTCACCTTTAGGGTCGGGTCGTCAGCTCTCGCTGCAGGCGGACCTGGGACTGCCCTCTGCCTTCCAGGCCAGGCCTTGTCTCAGAGGAGCAAAGTCTGGGCCTCCGCTGGCGCCGAGGAGAGGACCGTGTCTTGGGGCCGCCCTGGGGTTCTGGCTCCCACCGAGCCCTGGCAGGAATCTCGACCCAGCTGGGCTGCAGAGATGGTCGGAGCGCCACCTGGCGGAGCTCGGCCCCGAGGCTCAGGAGCATCGATACGTCCTCCGGCCTCTCCAGGGATCACGAGCTGGGGCCTGTCCCGCCCCGCTGTGTGGAAGGGGGAGCCCTCTGTCCTCACCGCTCTCTGCAAGCACCTCGGGGTTCTCCGGAGCCAGTCCAGCTGTTGGAACCACCCCCGGGTGCAAGCAAGCCGCGGGCCGAGCCAGCGACCGGGCAGGTGGTGCCCCGAAGACCCCGTGCGGCTGGGCCTGCACTTTGGGGAGTCGCCCGGCCTGCAGCCTGAGAACACTGGAGGGATGCGCTTCAGGGAAAGCCGCTCTTCACAACCAGGACGAGAGCTGCGTCCCCGGAGTGCCAAGCGGGAGCCTCGCTGCCACACTCTGCTCGGAGCCGCCTCTGGCTTTGCACTCCTCTGGGAGGTGACCGCCCGTGCTGGAGGCCGCCCCAGGAGGTGACCGCCCACGCTGAGCCCCTGCTCTGGAAGCCAGTGGTCTGGCGTGGCCTGCTGTTTGGACTGTCACGCCTGCCCACGGGTGTTGGACATCTGTGCACGCAGTGACCCTGGTAGGAGAGGCCCCGTCTGAGTGGCCTGTCTGCCGTGCACGCAGCACGCTGACAGGCTGTCTAGGACGGCATGCCACCCCAGGGCCACCGCCAGGGTGTGACCTGGCTGCTCTAGCCTGGGGACGCTCATGCTGACTCAGGTGCTTCGCCTCTTGCCCCACGCCGAGGTGAGGAAGTCGTGAGGGTGGTGTGGAGTGGCAGTCCCACCTGGGACCTGGCCACTGGCCCGGTGTGGGCAGCATTGCTGCAGGGAGTGCCGGCGTCAGCACGGCCCCAGGGCCGTCTTCATTCAGCAGGTGGAGCCCGCGCCTGCGTGCATGTTCAAAGGCAGCGGCTGGGCAGGGGTGTGACACTTGAGGATGTGAAGGCAGGGGAAGAGACAGAAAGTGAGAAACCAGCCCCCAGGGGGCTGGCCACACTGCAATCCCTCCTCCATTCTCTTGGGACTTGGGCACACACGCACGCACACACAGACACCCAGTGTGGTTTAAAGCCACCGGGGCTGGACTTAACCCGTGGTCGGCTGTGTGGGAGGCCAGCGAGCAACCATTACACCACCTGCTGATCCTGCAAGTGTGGGGGTTTTAAGCAAGCGTTTTTAGTTGAATTGATAAAGCTTTCAAATCTCTGTTTTTTGAGAAATAGAACTAATTTGTGGTCCTTTTATTCGAGGCTGTCAGTTTCGTTTCTGTTAGAATACGAGGCCTGCTGTCCCCACACCGAAGGGCGGAGGGAGGGAGAAGGCTGGGCCAGGCCGTGGAGACTGCAGGGCTAATGAGCAGAGCCCCCGGGGCCATGCCCAGCACACAGGCCGGCTGCCTAGGGCCGCGGCCTGCTGGCAGCGGGGAGCACACCAGGCTGTGATGGAGCTGGAGCGGAAGAGGGCGCCCTGCCACGTCAGAACTGTGACGCTTTGTTGGGGGGCAGAGGCCGGAGTGACTCCAGCTGGGCGCTCACACTGTGGTGTGGGCAGCAGCGTGGCCACCTCGTGCCCACCTTCAGGGAGCACAAGGGCTGGCAGAGCCAATGGGGTGGGCAGGTGCTGTGCCCCCGGGAGAGCCTGGATGGCCTCGGGGGGACTCTGGCGCAGACCAGCGAAACCTCGGTGGTGGGGGGGCAGGGCGCTCGGCACACCCGGCCGAGAGCCAGCCCAGGCCGTGCTCTGGCCAGGCTTCTGTTAGCCCGGCCTGGTGCCCGCACACGGGTACAGCTCAGAATGGGCGGGCCCAGCCCAGGAGGTCTGCCCAGGGGTGGGTTAGGACATGGTGCAAGTTGGGGTGTGGGGAGATGGTCTGGGAGCAGGCCACCCAGCGTCCAGAGCACAGGGCAGCCCCAGGGTGGCGTGTTCTGAGGAGCTGGTCACGTGCCTAGCACTTTCTCAGGGCTGTCCGTGGACGTGTGTGCAGGCCTGTCGTGAGTGGTACATGTGTGGACGTGTGTCCCCGTGCTGGAAGCCGAGCAAGCGTGTGTGGGCGTGTCCCTGGTGCCGGAAGCCGAGCGAGCGTGTGGGCGTGTGTCCCCGGTGCTGGAAACCGAGTGAGTTAAAGGTGTCACTGTCACTGATGTCTTCTCCCCAGCCTTCCTGTTGGACCAACTGAGGACATTGGTTTGTGGGACCAGGGCGTGGAGGACAGGCCTCCCCCTGAAACCATGTGTGGGACAAGGGGGGGTCTCGCGGTGCGTGGGCTCTCTGTGGCAGGCCAGGGCTGTCGCGGGTGGGAGGTGCCAGCCCGGTGTGTCCGCCCCGCAGGACACTTGGGGTGGTGATTTCTACTTTGAAATGACCTTCCCTGCCCTAGATTGAACCTGTGGGGAACGACCCCTGCCTTCCAGACGGCTCAGGTTTACCTTTGCTCGAGTGAAAAAGAGTATTGTTGCTCAGAGTCCTGAGTGTGCACACTGCTCGGGCTCGGACGGGTGGGGAGGAGAGTACCGAAGCGCCTGTCCTTTCCTCCCCACTCCGGCCGGGCCAGGAGGCCGTTCTGCCCCCCACTGCTCCTGAGCACACGCACACAGAGCCGTGTTCACAGACAGCTGCCCTCGTAGCATCTGCAAGGCGGGTCAGGGTGACCCTGTGTCCCCGCATTGATGTCCTTAAGATGCACTTTAGGGGACCAGCAGTTAGCGTAATGGCTATGTCACTGGACTCCCACGTAGTCAGCCAGGGTTCGCGTCCCGGACCCGGTGGCTTAAACTCACGCCGGGCGTGTGTGCGTCTGTGCCCAAAATCCCGAGAGGAGAATGGAGGAGAAGGGATTGCGGCGTGGCCATCCCCCCCGGGGGTGATTTCTCGCTTTTTGTCTCTCTGGTGATCGCACGCACCCTATAGTAAAAACCTCTCCAAAAAAAAAAGAGGCACTTAGTCTGTGCCCCAGTGAGACGTGCAGTCAGATGGCACCGTTGTGACGTCAAGCGTTGTCATGTGGTGCAGGGAGGACAGGGTGCACCCCAGCACCAGGGTCCACGGGAGCCACGGGAAGGGACAGCGGGGGGGGCAGAAGGCTGTCCGCCAGGACCATCCCCACCTGGTTCACGAGAGCAAGCCTCGGCACTCCGGTCGAGCAGGTGGTGGGGCTCGGACAGGCCGCCTCGGGCCCCTGAGCCCCGCCGTGCCGTGCGCCCCTGCTCCTGCTCAGGGTCCATGTCCCTCGTGGGCTGTGCTGAGCGTGGTACACTGTGGGCTCATAGGACTCAGGCCGTTCAGGTCCCAGGCCGGGGCTCACGTGGTCCAGGGGCTGTGGGCGGCGCACTGTGGTCACTCTGGGACCCTGAACGCTCACCTTTCCTGGAACTTGTGGACCCTCCGAGATCTGGCTCATTCCCTCAGCCTGTTTTTAACTAGGTTGCTTTAATTGGGTGGCTTTTTAAACAATAAACAGAAATTTATTAAATGTTTTAAGGGAGATTTTTCTTACAGGGTGTGTGCACTCGCCGGAGAGACGGAGAGACAGGAAGTGAGAAACTTCCCGGAGGTGTGGCCACACCACAGTCCCTTCATTCTCATTTCGAGATTTCGGGGATGCACGCATGCATGCCCAGAGCGTTTTAAGCTGCTGGCTCTGGGCCTCGAACCACAGTCAGACATGTGGGAGTCCAGCAATGTAACCACTATACCACCTGCTGGTCCCAGCAAACAGACATTTTCCAGAACGAGAGAGACCAGACAGGCTCGCTTTCTCCTGAGCAGCGGGCACGGTGAGCCGGCAGCCTGGGTGTTGTGGACAGACGCTCCTGTGCCTCTCCCTGGCTGTGACACCGCCATGGTGTGGCCATCGCTGCCCTGGTCACTTGGGCTTCCCCTTGCGTGTGGATGGGTTTTGTCTGCTTGTGTTCTTGCCTCTTTTTCTGCTGCATGTCTAACTGATTCACAGACCCGGAGTTACGAGGGGGCATTCACAGAGGGCGCTTCTCTGCCCTGTGGTGCGACGCTCTGCCGTCTTGCAGGAGACAGCGGATGGAACTGGGGGGAGGGCATCTGCAGACGGTCTGGTCACAACTCCTGATGAGCTGTGCTTGGTGTGACAGGTGTCCTGGGTTGTTCTGGCTGCCCGTGCGTTCCTGACAGCCCCATCACGGTCCTTCGCAGCAGCCCACACGGCCTCTGGGACCAGCTGCTCCATCAAGGAGGCTGTCTGGGGTGTTTTTTGGCCCCTGCATGTCCGGTTCTTCCCAAACTCCAAAGCCCTGAATAATTGAGACTTTCTTTGAAATGGCATTGAACCTATAGATCATTTTAGAGAGTCTTTTTAAAATAATTAATTACTACCATTACTTTAAAATTTGCCGTAGGCCACATGTGCTCACCAGAGAGAAAAAATGAGAAAGCAAACCACCAGGTCTGGGACTGGCCGCAGTCGGCCATGTGAGAGCCCAGCGCCGCCACCGTGCCACCTGCCGGCCCCACTTCAGAGAGTCGGTACCTTTGTGTTCTCCTTGTAGTTTGCCGTAGGGGACGTTCACTTGCCAGAGAGGGGATCAGGAGTGAGAAGTCACCCCTCGGGGATGGCCCCACAGCAGTCCCTTCCCCTGTGGGCACCGCGCGCATGTGCCTGGTGTGTCCCCAAGGCCCAGGTCTGGGTGTAAGCCACAGCCGGCCTGCTGCAGAGCTGCCTCAGCCCGCCCCTGCGGCCTCTGCTTGGTGTCTTGGTTACAGTTGGGTCTTTGGTGCATGAAATGTAGTATGACTGCAGTTTTCAACTCTCTCTCTCTCTCTTTTTAATAAGATTTACTTATTTAATTTTATTTATTTTTAATTTGACCAGAGAGTGGGAAAGTGGGGAAGCAAGCCACCAGGCCCAGGATTTGACCCAGGGTCGGTCACGTGGGAGTCCAGCGCCTCAACCACCACGCCACCTGCTGGCCCCGTTTTCCAACCCTTAAATCTCGCAGAACATACTTTCCCCCGTAGAGGCCTGGTACCCTTAATGTTAGATTCGCAGGAGGGTAGGTGTGCTCCGTGCTGGTATACACGGCATCTTCTCTAAGGCATTCAGACTGCAGCCGAAGTACAGAGACAGTGGCTGTCGTCTAGTCTAGCAATCCGCAGTGTCAGGGTCAGTCTAGCAGCTGCCTCCCGCACACGTCCGAGGGGGCTGTCCTGCCCCGTCTCACCCAGTCCTCTCCTCCCTCGCCTTGCCTTGCTGCACTGGCCAGGCCCCTGCCCACGGTGCCAGGAGCACCTCCCCACCCTGTCCTTGGGCGGGCGCCCTCAGCCTCTCGGCTCGCTCCAGGCGTTTGCAGACTGGCCGGTATCGGACCCTCCTCGCGTCTGTTGCGCTGACGACGCGGGTTTCTCTCTGCTCTGTGACTGCCAAGCCCCAGCCCGGCACTTTCTAGGGAGGCCTGCCCAGACCCAAGGACAAGCCAGGGATCGCGACTCTCGGCCCCGTCCGCTTGCTCCTCAGCGCAGCATCTGCTGGGAGACGCCCCGCTTTGTGGTCTCCTCTTTTCTCCTCTCGTCCTTTCTGAGTTTGAGCTCGAAGCTATGGGGGCCGTGCAGGCTACTTTGGAGGACAGACTGGGCCCTCTGCGGAGAGCTGGTGCAGGTCAGGGGGTGCCACGGGGTGCTGGGGCTGCGGGGGATGGCTTGAACCAGTCCAGAGGCTGGCGGAGGCGACAGGGTGGTCACCCCTCTGCACGTGTCTGTCCTGATCACACCTGAGGACACCAGGCATTCTGGGCTACGGCCACCCTAAGGATGGCATTTCAACTTAGTCACCCTGCCCCAAGCTGGGGACTAGCATGTCCGCTCATAGATGGGTAGGTGGGCACACCGCAGCCCTGCAGGTGGGGTAGGTGGGTAGGTGGGCACACTGCAGCCCTGCAGGTGGGGTAGGTGGGTAGGTGGGCACACCGCAGCCCTGCAGTGGGGTAGGTGGGTAGGTGGGCACACCGCAGCCCTGCAGGTGGGGTAGGTGGGTAGGTGGGCACACCGCAGCCCTGCAGGTGGGGTAGGTGGGTAGGTGGGCACACCGCAGCCCTGCAGTGGGGTAAGTGGGTAGGTGGGCACACCGCAGCCCTGCAGGTGGGGTAGGTGGGTAGGTGGGCACACCGCAGCCCTGCAGGTGGGGTAGGTGGGTAGGTGGGCACACCGCAGCCCTGCAGTGGGGTAGGTGGGTAGGTGGGCACACCGCAGCCCTGCAGTGGGGTAGGTGGGTAGGTGGGCACACCGCAGCCCTGCAGTGGGGTAGGTGGGTAGGTGGGCACACCGCAGCCCTGCAGGTGGGGTAGGTGGGTAGGTGGGCACACTGCAGCCCTGCAGGTGGGGTAGGTGGGCACACCGCAGCCCTGCAGATGTGTCCAGAGACGGCTGACCTCGTGACATTCTCCACTTCTGTATGAAACACAAAGCTGCCCAGGAAGTGAGGAGCGTGTTTGCTGGGGGCCAGGCAGGGCTGTGGACACATACCCGTTCGTCACCGTGCTGCGTCGGGGCAGCATGGCAGTGCACTGCATGCCCTGCGGCCGAGGCCATGTGGGGGCCGGGTTCGATTCCTGGCCTGTCCTAGAAACCGGCTTCCCGCTGGCCCACGAGACCAAGCACTGCGCCGAGGTCCCCAGAGCAGTTCGTGCTTACACGCCAGCGGCGAGGCCCACGGGCCCGGGCATCGCCAGGAGCCTGCCCCACCCCTGGGGAGCTGCCAAGTGGAGGCGTCTCAGCTGTGCCTGTCCCCCTCGCACCACCCGGGGGCACCGGAGGGCAGCCGGCCCTGATTCAGACCTGGGCCACAGCGGCCTGCACTAGGGCAGGAAGGACTCCTTGGGGGCTGGGCACAGCCTGGAGGTTCCTGGAGGGTCTGGCAGTGCCGGGAAGGGCAGGGCTGGGCCTGGGTAGCGCCCCTTGTGTTTGTCTGAAGGTACGACCCTGGGGGAGGGATAAGGGACTGGCAGGGCCACATTCAGATCAACGCTGGCTCCCTGCACCCAGGGTGCATCCTCTGTCGGCCGGCAGGACAGCCCTCGGTCTGCGGAGGCTGCAGCTCTCCTCGACGGCCAGGCTCCCGCGCGTCACTGCCTGTGCGTGACTCGACTACAGTCTGGGCGGGGTGGCCAGCATGAGCCAGGGTGCCCCCAGTGGGGGGCCGGGGAACCCCACTGCTCCGACTGTAGTGGGGGGCCTGGGGCTGGGAGGCAGCATGGAGAGGCCAGGAGTAAGCCCCGAGGGCCCATGGGGCACGGCGGTGAGGCCCGAGGGCCTGAGCAGCCACCCAGCCTCTGCAGAGCAGCCTTAGCCTCGTTCCCCCCACAGGAAGCTGGGTTGGCCAGCGTCGGGGCCACTGAGGTCGTGCATGAGGGCGGCCCCTGCTCACTCTGGCTGACCCGGCACCTGCCAAGGAGACGACCCCTCTGGGGCTGAGCCGAGGCCAGGTGTCGGAGTGTCGGATGGGCCGTGCACCCTGGGTGCTGACGTGGCCTGCTGCCTCCAGCCCAGCACCTCTAGGCCCCACTGTAGGGCCGCCCTAGGCCACCACCTCCCCTGTCTCCCTCACCCGGGCTGTGTCCACTCTCAATCTTGGCCTTTTTAAAGGTGTCATGGGCAAGAGGGACAGAGACAGCACCCAGCAGGTGGGGACGCGCAGTGCACCCCGGCCCCGGTGTGTGCGCACATCCCGCCCAGGGCCATCGCTGGCCTGAAGCCGGAGCCCTTCGAGGCGAGCCGGCGTACTTGCCAACAGCACTGCGGGGCCTCGCCCCGTCCTGCCCGTGGCCTGTCGCCCACGTGCTGCAGGAGCTCTGTCCCTACCTGGATTCTGTTGGATCACTTAGGAAGTAGGGCATTTGGCGGATCCTGGTCAGGGATACCTCACAATGCCCGCCACCAGCCTCAGGACTCGCCGGCCTGTTGGAGGCTGGCCGTCCTCGGCCCTGGCTTGGCCGTCCCTCACTGCACGGTGGGTGTGCGCGGCCCAGTGCAGTCTCAGGCCAGCAGGGCCCGCCGCCTCGGCTATACAGGCAGGGCTGTCAGCCCAGGGCCAGGACCCGAGTGCATCCCCGGCCTGGAGGCCCACGTCCCAGTACACAGACTGCTGGTTCCCCAGCCCAGCCTTGCCCAGGGGCGGTTCCAGGCTGAGCTGCGGGGAGTTGGGAGCACACTGATCCCCAGTGGCTTGCACGGGGCTCACGCCCTCAGCAGCAGTGAGGGCCCGTGGAGTGTCCACCACCTCCTTTATGTCCACGGCTGGGCCCAAAGTGGCAGCCCTGGCCTGCACGAGGGAGTACCATCCCTCCATCCTCGCCCGCTGCGGAGGCGCAGCCCCTCACTTCGGACATGCAGGGGAGAGTGGCCCACTGGACGCCGGGCAGCCTACAGTGCCCACCCTCAGTGCATGCCTCCTGGCGTCTGCATCCTAGAGGGGCGGCCATAGAGGCCCTGGGACGCTGTCGGTGCCGAGACAGCCCAGCCGGGGCACTCCCAGGAGGCTGCTGGGGACACCCCTCTTACAGCAGTCCCCCCTCCCCGGTGGGATGAGGCCAGGCAGCACCCCCCATGGGGGCTGTGCTCTTTCTTCCCTCGGGAGCTGGGGTGAGGAGAGGTGGCCCGGGGCAGCGAGACCCACTGTCTGGGCCAGGGGAGGCCAGGACCCTTCTTGTTACAGAGCAGTGTCAGCGAGGCCGTGGCTGTAGGTCCCAGGGGCCACCCGTGGAGCCCAGCTGCTCTGGCCACCCTAGTCTGGTGTCAGCTGCCCATCACTGTCCAGGCTACGGGGCCTCCCTGGGATCAGCACGGCCCTGCCTGACCACTCGTCCCAGCAATGCCTCACCAAGGGCTTGTAGGCGCTTCGAGTGGAGGGGTCCTGGCAAGCCAGGAGGGGCACAGTCTGGCTGTGTTCAGGGTGCCCGGAGGTCAGGCAGGGCTGGTGCAGCCCAGGGCCAGCCTCCAGCTGCCGCTGGCCTCCCTGGGCCATGCCCACACGGCCACTCCATCGGCCCTGATGTTGGGAGGGGCTGCACTGGACCTTGGAGCCTTCCTCTTCCTCCCGGCCTCTTTGGGCACCCCGAAACGAATACGGCAATGGATGCTCATCCCGCCAGGCCCCCCAATGGCTGTGTGCACTGCGGTGAGTCTGAGGCCTCATGCCACCCTGGGTGTGTCGGCCACAGGTACGCAGCTGCCGGCTCCCCCCAGGGATCCCCAGGGTGAGGATCAGGCACTGGACAGCCCCAAAGGGTTGGTCCCTGCTTTTGGGTACTGGGGCTTGCCTGTGGGGTTCCAGGGCGGGCAACACGGACACTTCTGACCCAGTGCTGGCTGTACTTGGCTCAGGCCCAGAGCGCGACACAGAGCAGCAGCTCAGGACGCATCCATTTAATGAAGACTCTGCGGGGTGGCTGGGGCACCCAGTGACAGGGCAGTGCCGCACCCAGCCTTCCCTCGCAGGGGCTCCATGGGGCTGCAGGCACGGGCATGGGTGTAGCCAGACCCCAACTGTGCTTCACGGATAGGTGTTTGGGAATGGCTTTGTGGCCCAGCGCTGGCCGGCTGCCCGAGACCTGCCCGTGGTGGGGACGTCAGGGTGAGCACGGAGGGACACCACCTGCCACCTCCCTCCTCACATGCACCCAAGGTGGCCCAGCCCTGCCCAGGCCTGGCTGGAGCCCTCCCGGCCCACGGCAAGACTCCTCGCTCAGCTTCCTCCCGGGAGGGGCTCTGGACGGGACAGCAGGCCCTCCGCGGCCTTCGCAGTTCCAGGGCCCCCGCCTGCCGAGTGAGTGCCGTGTGAAGCCCCGGCCGGGGTGAGGAACCAAGGGGCCCACGTGGGACCCCGCTCCCAGGTGCGAGCAGTCCCCTTGCCGGTGCTCCGCCCCTCCGTCGGGCCGGGTCCAGGCGCCCCCCCAGCCAGGCCACGGTCACGAGTCGCGGTACAGCCATGAGAGACGGGGGTGGGAAAGACGTAAAAACGGGTTAAAAAGGCTTCCCTCCAGCTTCCAGGGTGCTGGGCTGGTCTCGCCCCCTGGGCCACCAGGAGGGTCTCCTTCCCGGGGTCCAGCCTTGGGAGCCTGGGTTGGTGGCATGCGGCTCCCGCGGGCCAGGCCGTGCCCCGTGTCTGTGGCGTGGCAGCACACGTGCAGGCTGGCTCAGAGCTGTGTCTCGTCGCGTGTCTCGGGGTCACAGGATGACAGCTTGTTGCTGCGGCTGCTCTTCCGGCTCTGGGGGCTGCTGGCCACATGGGCCAGGGGGTCGGAGCGGATGAGGTACCTGCGGGTGGCAGGGTGCCCCTGGGATGGGTGTGGCAGGCCAGCCTCACCCAGACCGCCACTGCTGTCCCCACCTGGCACAGCGCAGGGCGAGGCGGAGTGGGTGTACTCACACGATGTCGTTCGGCTCCAGCCGCGTGTCAGGCGGGGGGTTGATGAGGACATAGGACAGCGTGTTCTGCTGGTCGTTCATCTCGTCTGCAGGGACAGCCATGTCACCACGCAGCCCTGGGGAAGGGGCTCTGGGATGGGAGAAGTTTCCCAGGCTCTTGGCAGTTCTGCCAGCCCAGCTAGGCCGGTCCTCTGCCAGGGACACTGTCCCCTGCACTGGGTAGAGGACAGCACAAGGGGCAGCTGGGCACTGGCCACCCTACACCCCAGCGGTATTCAGCCAGCAGCACGTGTCATCGCTCCAGTCCGGTGGCCCTGCGTGGAGCCACCAGGCACACCTGCACACACCTGTGCGTGCCACAGAGCCCTCCTGTGTCCACTCACCCGGGCACGCCCAGCACACAGCTGCACACAGCCCTGTGCTCCTTCAGGTGACGCACACCTGCGCACACCCGTGCACACCCATGTAACACGTGCACCACGCCCCAGACCTGCACTGGCTAACCCCCCCATGCACATCACTCTCACGTTCCCGAACGGTGCAGAGCCTGCTCGGGTTTGTCCCTGCACTTCCTCGCCATGCCCTCCCGGCGCCACTCCCTGGGGTCTGGGCGGCCACCTCAGCCCCTGACCTCAATCCTTCAGACTCCAGTCCAGAGCGGCCGCCGGGCCCATTCCCCCCAGGAAGGAGGCCCTGCGTGTGGGAGCACGGCCAGTGTCCGGCTCACGGCAGCTGTAAATTGCCCAGGGGTGTCGGGGGGACACCTGTCCCTCACAGGCAGCTCGGTTCAGTGGCAGGGCACTCTGGCTACACATAGGGACAGCCCTGCCACTGTCCGGGGAAATGGCTTGTGGCCTCAGTTTACCGTCTGGTGTGTCTAAAGGAACACTGGAGCTCTGCTGCGGGCCTCCTAGGGCAGACAGGAGCCTCTAGCTCCTCACCCCTTCCCTCGCCTTCCTCCACCCTCGGGGTGCCTGCCATGGCGGCTGCGGATTCTCTGCCAAGCTGGGGGACCGCCATGCTGAGCAGAGTGAGCCGCGCTGAGAGTCAGGAGCATGCGGAAGAGCGCCCCCTGGGGTGGGTTCAGAACCGCACAGCAGGGTGTGCAGGAGAAGGGGGCTTGTGGCTGGCAGGGGCCCCCACAGGTGGCTGTGCTGTCCTGGGAGTACGGCCACTTACTCATTCCCAGGCCCTCTATGGGGACGCGTGCTGTGTGGGGGCACCCGCCGACCACCATGCATTTCTGGGCTGGGGTGGGCAGCACGGGCGGGGGGTGGATGGAGGGCACGTGCAGACTCCTGGGGGCCCGCACCCCACCCGGCAGCCTGTAGGCGTGCGCTCTGATGTGCGCCGCCCAGTCACTAAAAACGAGGGGCTGTAGCTCCCCGCTCCCAAGCGGGCAGGTCCTCCCTGCCCACCGGCCTGGGCCCTGCGTTTTCCCCAGGGCCACAGCGGACAGGTTGTCCGGAGCCTGCGGCGCATGTGCACACTGTCCTGCCCCGCCCCAGCCGGACCTGGCCGTCACAGCGAGGGGCTGTGGCTGGCCTCCCGTGCTCATGTAACAGCGTCCGCCTCCCGGCCCAGGCAGCACCGACAGCACACGGGCCGTGCAGGGACCCCCGTGGCCCCCAGGGTCCTCTGGTGAGCCCCGGCTACCCAAGTCCGCGCGATCGCCCTGCCTGGATCTGCAGCAGAGGAAGCGCAGCAGCAGGTGTGGGGACTCGGGCATGGGTTTACGGAAGCGGCCAGCCCGAGCCCCACGTGCCTGGGAAGGACGGGCTGTCCGTGAACGCCTGTGAGGCGCAGGGTAAAGGAGCGGCACAGGAGCCAGGGTGCCCACGCCCCACCTCCAGCCTGCGATGCCCAGACGGCTGGAGCCAGCCCTGCTACCCGCCCGCCCAGACTGGCGGCACCTTAGTGCGGAGGCCCCGAAGCTCCTGGGAGCCCTGGGTAGACGGGCGGCTCCGGCAGGCCCTGATCTCTCCGAGGATGCTGGGAGCCTGTGTCCCAGATGCCAACCTGAGCTCTGACCCTCCAGGCAGTGGGGCAGGGCCACAGGTGACCTCCTGGGGACTGGAGCCCAGCCTCACTCGGCAGCTGGACAGGACACAGAGCATGGGCCAGCTTTCTGAGACTGAGCAGGGAGGTCACCTGGGTCGGCACTGGCCAGGGCTGCCACTCCCGGCTCGGGAAGGAGCCTGTCCCATCCCGGCACTCGCTTCAGCCAGGGCCGCAGACTGGGGACTTCGCCGGCAAGTGTCCAGCTCGGTCCATGGGCATGTCGCAGGCTGGCTCCAGGCTACCTGCCTGCCCACCGGGGATGTTTGTGAAGGGCTAATCAGAGCAGCAGCCTTGGGGTGGGCCCTGAGAGCCGGGCGGCCTCATCTTGGCCGGGTGCCCATGGCCTGCCACGGCCCCTGAGCCGGCCTGACTGGCAGGGGTTCCCGGCGCAGCCGTCTTCAGCTCCTGTGGAGGGTCCGCAGCACCCCGCACGGGACATCTGTGAGCGTGAGGCCTGCCTGACAGGGAAGGGCCTGGGCACTGTGCCTGGGACCCTCTGGCCACTGTCCTGCCCCATGCCTGGCCGGGCGGGCGTGCACAAGGCCGCCGGGCAGTGAAGGGTGGGCACGCCCCTTGCGGCACTGGCTCCGCCAAGCAGAATTACCTTGCAAATATCCCAGGTTTACCCGATTCATGACATCGCTGGCTGTTAAGTTTGCTACGTCCTCTACAGAGACAGGGCGAGGCACGGACAGAGAGAGAGAGAGAGAGGTCAGCCAGCAGTGGGCAGGCGCAGCGGGGCCGTCCCTGGGGACGGGCGGCAGCCAGCACCAGCCGCCGCAGAAGCGGGCCCATCGCCAAAGGCAGCCGGCCCCTGTGCCCAGTTCTGGCAGGGTGGCGGGCGGGTGCGGAGAGACCGGGGAGCTCGGGCAGGTGCCGGCAGGCTGGGGCCCTCACCTGAGCTTGATGTGGGGCCAGGAGCTTAGATGTCAGGCCCCGCCCCCAGACGACATGACGGCGCCCACTGGGCAGGGGCGCTGAGGACAAGGGGGACCTCACTCGGGCCATGCAGGGACGCCCTGCAGTGTCCGCCCTCAGGACTGGGGCTCCCCTAGGCTCCCTATCCTGAACCCTGGCCTGGTCAGGGTGCAGCCCCTCCGTCAGCCCTATACGCCTCATGTACGTAGCCTTGGGGACCCGGGGCAGCTCTGGGCCAGCTTGGAGCTCCTGAGTCCCCTTGGGGGGGGGGTTCGAGGGCCCCAACCGAGGCAGCAGAAGGCAAGCAGGCAGAAGCAGGCCACATCACGGCCACTCCCCGAGGGAGGCTGGGCCCTGGCTCCACTCAGGGCAGGTGATGGCTGGGCAGCAGGGCAGGCCAGGCCAGTGCGGGTCTCGGGCCTCATCCACAGAGGCACGTCTCTACAGAACGGGAGGGGCGAGCTTTCCTCTGCACAGTCAGGCTGCTTATGACTACGGTCACAGGCACGTCACGGAAAACAAGCTACCAGGGATTCAGGAACGGCCGGCCAAGATGGAGGTCTGGGGACAACCGTGGAGCCCTGGGGACCGGTGTCCCTTGACCCCCCACAGGGCCCCCACTGAGGGGAGTGGGCAGGGGCCACTCCATGAGAACCCAGCAGGATCCATGTCCTCACTGCCTACAGGCCAGTCAGAGCTGGCCAGCCCCGCGCAGACACCCTCCCACCACTTCCACGTCCGGGCTGCAGGGCTCGGCCACGCCCGTCCTGTTTTACAGCTGGGGACGGGGAGGCCCCAGGTAGTGGGGTGAGCCCTTCCTTACAGGGCCCGGGGCCGGTTCTCGGGGAACACCGCATCGCACGGATGGGTGCCTGCCCTGGGCACTCTGCGGCCCGCCACCGCCGAGCCCGCCCCGCACACCCCCGTACCGTAGCCGGTGGTGGGCAGCCCCAGGTGCTTCATGCGGTCCTTCACCAGCTCGGAGAGCTCCTGGCGCTCGGAGCGCCCGCAGAGGCTAAGCCGCTGCCGGCTCATCCACTCGGCCGCCGCCTTCCCCGCCTGCCTGGGGCCCCCGCGGCTGAGCCTCCGTGCCCACTGCAGGCTCTTGTGCCGCAGCAGCGGGTGCTCCGCCGGGTCGCCATCGCCTGTGGGGCGGCCGTGAGCGCCGCTGCTGCCGCCAGGACCCGCTCGTGCGCCCCAGGTCCCTCGCACTTCCCGCGTGTCGTCGCAGTCCTCCATGCTCACTGAGATCTGCGACTGCGAGGAGCAGGGCGTGGGCTACAGGCAGGGCTGGCCTGGTAGGGCTGGAGTGAGGGGAGGCGAGGGGCTGGGGCTGGGGCCGTGCCTTCCTGGGGGCTGTGGCAAGGCCTGGGGGCTCCTTCTGCAGCCCAAACCACAGGTCTGATGTAGAGATGGCCGCCCTGCCGCACTGCCCCCTCGGTGGCCGAGGTTCTGGGAGCCTGGCTGGAGCCCCTCCTGTGCCTGGTACCCCATCTGCAGGTAGCACAGGGCTCCCCTGCGTCTCCCGTGGGGGCTTGGGGAGTGTGCAGAGCCTGGGGTTTGTGGAGCACTGGGGCCTGTAAAGGGTGCTGGGGGGCAGGGCTCTGAAGCCATGGTGAGCCTCAGGCCTCAGTTTCCCCACCTGTCCAGGAGAGGGTAACCACCAAGACCCCGCTGAGCTGCCCCATGGCTGACACGTCGTGGGGACATGCTCCCTGCCTGTGTCCCGGGACCCGGGCACTCTGGCAGGAGTGTCTGCAAAAAGGTGCAACATGGTCGGACAGCGCTGCGCAGGCTCCGTGTGGGGTGCTCACCTGGGCCCTCAGGTCGTGGGGCTGCAAAGGAGACCAGCCGTCTGGACCTGTGCGCGGCTGCCCGCCTCCCCGGTGTGGCCTCAGCCCCGGTCTGCACAGGACACCCTTCGGGCCCCGGCAGCCACCACTGCCGTGAGTGCGGGTGGCAGCGGGCACCACGCTCCCCAGCTCCCGTCCCTGCCTGGACCCGGCCGCCCTAAACCGACACTGGGCGCCTCCTACCTCTGAGGTGGAGAAGACGTGGCTCTCGGTCCTGTAGATGCCTATGGGGATCTCGGCGCTGGAGGAGCAGAGCTTCTGGAAGAGGCGGCCGTAGGTGCGGATCCACAGGTCGTCCTCCGCGACCTTCATCTGCAAAGAACGGATCTGAGCCGGCTGCGGGTCTGCGGCTCGGGGAGGTGCCCAGCCCGCCAGCCCCCCAGCCCGGCACTCACGGCACAGAGGTAGCCCGAGCCGGGCGTGGTGTCCAGGCCCAGCAGCAGCCTGGTGATGGCGATCATGTAGTCCTTCACGAAGGACTGGGGGGCAGCGCGGTGAGGTGGCGGCCGGCCGTGCAGCCCCGCACCCCGCCTGATGCCCACCGGGTACACGTGCAGCCTGGCCCCGGGCAGAGCAGCCAGCAGCCGGTGGGCTTCGGGCATCCGTCTGCCTGAGCACCAGCCGGTCGGCACGGATCAGAACCCGGGGCCTGAGGAGGGCTGCGCTCGGGGCGGGGCCGCGGCCCCCACTGACCTGGTAGAGCAGAGTGTCCAACATGCTGATGCTGAACACGCGGCCCGCGGCGAATGGCAGGCGGAACATGAAGGCCAGGTTGGAGCCGTTCTCCCGCTCCCTCTGTGGGACGGAGGGGCTCAGGCTGGTGTCCGGGCCCTCGCAGAGTAGAGGGGCACAGGACGCACACGTGTGCAGGGGTGTGTGTGCATATGCACCCACGTGCATGTATACGCATGTGTGCATGGCATGTGTGTATGCATGGTGTTTGTGCATGGTGTGTGCACACGTGTGCATGACATTTGTACATATGTGTACGGGAAGTGTCCGTGAGTGTGCATGGCCTGTGTACATGAGCTTGGCAAGTGTGTGCATTTGTGCATGGTGGTGTGTCCACACTGCACACCAGCAGATGGTCCCCAGCCTGCACCCAGCCAGGTCTCCCTGACATGCGTGGTCTTACGTGGGCTTCCATGTGGACAAGCCGTGTTGCTGGGCACCAGGTGGGCCACAGGCAGCCACACGCCAGGAAGCGCAGGGCACTGTGCCACCTTCCCCGCCCTGCCATGTGGCCGTGGTGGTCACCGGGCGGCCTGGCCCAGTGTGTACAGGGCGGTCGTGAGAGTGGATGTGTGTAGGTTCGGGGCCGGTGTCGAGGACGGAGACCTTTGTAATGAGTGCCTGGTGTTTCTTGTGCTGACTGAACCCATGAGGCTGCCTGTCCGGGGCACGCCAGGCCAGCCAGCCTCAGCCTCCAGCGTGGCCGGACCTGCCGTGCCCCGGAAAGTGGAGTCTGCCTCTGGCCACCGCTGAGGTGACTGGGGAAACCCCTAGTCTCCTGGCTCCCTGGCACCAGCCTCCACCCTGAGCCCCAGTCCTGATCCCAAGTGGACAGGAGCGAGCCCAGCTCAGCAGCCACAGCTCCAGGTCCCTCCGCCCGCCTGCCCACTCGGGCTCCCAGGCAGGGCTGGCCTGTCAGGACACTCACCTTCTCCAGCTTGGAGAGAGCCAGGGAGTAGCTGTCCTTGGCGCGGAATTGCATGAAGCGCATGTTGGAGGGGTGGGTGAGCTCCGTGGTGATGCTGAGACTGGGGAACAGCCTGGGGGGGCGGGGCGGGGCAGGGCGGGGTCAGGGCAGGGCCATGCAGCCCATGGTGGGCCTCGGGGGCTCAGGGCTGGCCGTGGCAGGCTGTGCTGGGCTGGGGGCTTGGAGTAGGCTGTGGCAGGTCACGGGGGCAGGGCAGGCCACGGTGGGCCTTGGTGGGCCGCGGAGGATCGGGGCCAGCTATGGGAGGCCTTGGGGGCTCACGGGGGGCCATGGCCGCGGGGCGGGCACACACCGGAACATGGTCTGCACATTGACGATGGTCTTGGCGTCGGCCATGTAGTCCTCCTCGGCACTCATGGTGCTTTCCTTGTCCACCACCACCAGGTTGTCGGCGTAGATGACGCCGCACCGCAGTAGGCTGTCCAGGCTGCGGGAGGGCTAGGTGACGCCGCACCGCAGCGGGCTGTCCAGGCTGCGGGAGGGCAGTGTGGCCGAGACCGCCCGCGGCCCCCGCCCCCCGTGGGACTGCCCGCGGTTGGGCCCTTACTTGTCCACCGAGCCCTCCATGTAGTAGACCATGGGGAAGCAGCAGATGGCCTCCAGAAAGTGGTGGTCGGGCCTGCGGGGACAGTGAGTCCTGGCTGTGCCTGCCCGCTCCCACCCAGGGGGCCTCCCGACAGCAGAACCGGCCGAGTACTCCTGCCGGGCCTGGGACGGGGCAGTGCTCCATTTTACCCGAGGGGGTACTGGCCCCAGGGCAGCACTCGCCAGGTCAGACAGCCAAGGCCGGCCCCCGGCTCCAGCTGCCAGGCCTCGGGACGCCCAGCGTGGAAAGGTGAGGGGAGGCCACGCAGGCCTGCCGGGGTCCACAGCAGGGCCCGGAGGCCATCAGAAGGCAGGGGGGGCAGCCATGCTCCCAGGGCAGTGGTCAGGACCAAGCAGCACCTGCCTGCAGGCAGCCGAGGCGCACAGAGAGGCCTGGCAGGCCCTGGGCGCCGGGGGCCAAGGTGGGGAGGAGGGCCAGGCCAGGCGGACGGCTCGGGGGAGCAGTGGCAGGGGGAGGTGGGCAGGCCAGGCAGGCTGGGCACAGGGATGGGGTCAGTGGTGGGAGGTGGGCCAGGCCAGGCAGACTAGGTGCAGGGTAGGGGGCGTGCCGGGTGGGGAGGAGGGCTGGGCCAGGTAGGCTGGGCGGGTGGTGTGGGGAGTCCCGGGACAGAGCGGGGAGGAGGGCCAGGGTGGGCTGGGCGGGCAGGCGCGTGGGGCCTGGGGTGGAGTGGGCCACCGCGTGGCCGCGGCCTGGTCTGCAGGCGGAGCGGCCGGCCTCACTTGTTGTCCAGCAGCAACACGATGGGGCTGAGCTCGCGGCGCGGCCGGTAGTAGGCGCGCAGCGGCACGATGAAGTTGTACAGCCCGTTGCCGGCCGTCTCGGCCGAGACGATGACCAGCTTGTTCTTGAACCCGTAGGCCTTGGCGTCCTCGAAGCTGTTGTGCTTGCAGCCCTGGGGGAGACGCCCATTGCTGCGGGCCACCAGGGCGCTCTCCGGACCCTGGTGGGCAGCCACGTGGCACAGCCCTGCTATGGCCCGTGAGCTCGCACGGGCCACCACACCCTGGTGTGCCACCCAGGGCCCAGCGGGGAGGCTGTCCAGGGCTGTCACGCCAAGGACAGAAGTGCCTGCGTGGCGCGTGGCTTCGGCATGTAGTCCCAGCCGTGTACAAGCACGACCAACATGCGGGTGCCATGTGTGCATGCTCTGTACACGGCCATGACGCCGTGCCATAGCGTGTGTGTCCACTAGTGTCATGTCACGTGTGTCGTGTGCCATGCGTGCGTGTGCGTGTCGTGTCACGGGGTGCATGTCCTGGCTCGGCCCACTGAGAGTCCCCGAGGCGGGCGCCCACCACCCTGAGCACCCGGGGCCCAGGCCTTGCCTCGAGGCCCCACTCCATCGAGGGTCGGGCTCCTCCGAAGCAACGCAGGGTTACTGAGGAGACCATGCGGGGAGCCCGGCCCGCTGCGGCGGCACGGCCATACCTTGTCCAGCCGCAGGCAGCAGAAGGGGGCCTTCACGGGCAGGAGGTGGCACAGCGTGGGGGAGCTGCCGATGTAGGGCGAGTTGGGGGGGTAGCCCTTCACGTACCTGGTGGGAGACAGGGGTCAGCACCGCTCCAGGCAGGGTGGCCTGTCCTCCGCCACTCGGCCACCGTCCAGTGAGGACCGGGATTGTTCTCTGCAGCCGCCTGCCCTGCGCCCACCCACTACAGGGCCACCCAGGCCACCTGGATGCTCAGGTTTCTCTGAGCCAGTCTGCCCAGCCGTGGCCCGAGGACCAAGGGGCCGCCGCTGCCTGGGGGGTCAGCAGCCTCTGGGAGGCCACAGCTAGGCCCTGGTCGGCCCGAGGAGGGTCTGGCCTGCAGCCCCCACCGGGTGCCTGAGGACAGACACAGGCCCACCCGCCCCCACTGAAGGTACTCGGGGGTGCCAGCTGGTCCCCCTCACCTTCAGAGCTGACCCAGGGGCAGCATGTCATTAAGTCACTGGCCCCCCGAGGCCGGCCGACCCTGGAGACTGGGACATGCCGGCAGGCTGCGGTCAGGGCACTGCCTGCCCCCGTCCGTGAGCCCCAAGGAAGGGAACTTTGCCCAGCCAGCTCCACACCCCCGCCCAGGCCAGAGCCCCCATCCCAGCCCAGTGGGGCTGAAGGTGTCCCCAGGGACTACGCTCCACACCGGGCCTTGGAGTGGCACAGCCCAGTGCTCATGTTGACATCGGGCCTCAGGATTCCATCTGACCAACGCAGATGTGACCGTGTGCGGCAGGGAATGGGAGCACAGCCCGGGCCCACTAGTCCGTGCAGTGGCCGGCCCGAGGGGAGGCCGCGGGCAGCGTCTGCTCACAGACTGATGCGGGGCTGACCCAGACGGTCCCAGCAGCACTCACTCCACTACAGAGAGCCCCTCGTCATCCGACGGCGTCACCTCGTCTTCTGACTGGTCACTCAGCAGGTCACAGGGAAGCAGGGCTGAGCCGTCGGGCAGCTCCAGCACTGGGGCGATGCTGGGCCGCCGGCTGCCCGAGCCGTTCTCCGTGGGCAGCGCCAGCTTGCTGCTGCCACCTCCACCGGTGCTGGGCGAGGGCTGGCACTGTGTACTCTGGAGGTCCATGGCCACGGTGCCTGCGAGAGAGTGTCCGGGCTTGGCCGCGCGGCCCCGGCTATGAGGGGCGGTGGCCTCCCGGCCATGCGGTGCCGGCACCCCATCGGTGCTCCAATCTCCTGGGGCACTCTGGGAAGCCAAGGGCCCAGGTGTCCGGCAGCCCATCTGCCCGCCCTGAGGACCAGGCCCTGCCTAGGAGTGGACCGGGAATAGCTCCGGGCCTGCGTGGTCGCAAGTCCATGGCTCCCTGGAAGCCCCTGCAGGTGCGGGCCAGCGCACTGGAGCTGTGGTGTGGGCTGGCCTCCGTGCCGCTCGCCTGGCCAGGCCTGGCCACCAGGGCAGCCACCACAGACCCGGGTGGCCACTCCCAGGGTGCACCTCGCCCGTCTCCAGCCCGAGGGCCCACAGGTCCTGTCGTCTGGGCCTTGCTAAGGTGCTGACTTGGTGCCGACCTGTGGTGAGAGTGGCAGGTGCCCGGTGGCATCAGCTTGGTCCAGCACAACAGGGCCTGTCCCTGCCCCAACTGCCCCCAGGAGGGCCTGTCGGGACATGGTCCTTCGGAGCCGAGGCTGCAGCAGCTCTGGCCCCGGCAGCATGGAGTCCTGACGGCCGAGGGCCCCGCCAATTCTGGCCTGCCCGACGGCCGCAGCCGCAGCGGGCCTTGTTGGCGCTCAGCCCCGGACCTTGCACTCCCTGAGGCCAGGAGCTCGCAGCGACGCCTGAGCAGTGGCCCACTCCCTGGCAGGACCCCACCGGGACGGAGACGGGCCCAAGGCCTGGCACGCTCACCCATGGAGGCCAGGATGCTGTGCACTGGCAGGCGCGGCGGCCCCTCGCGCTGCCCCGGGCCTGCGCGGCCACGCCGCTGGCGCGTGTGCTCCTGCCTGAGGCTGAAGGCCGAGTTCTCCTCCTTGGTGATGTGGATGTAGAAGCACGTGTCCGAGGCCGCCAGGCTGTGCCGCGGGCCGGGGTTCAGCAGGATGTTCTTGCTCTCCTCCCGCTTCAGCCCGATGAGGCACACGCCGTACCTGGGCGGGCGGGCACCGTCCCACACGCGCAGTGGCACACGGGCCGTCCCACACGCACCACCACGCCGTCACACACGCTGTCACACACACACTGTCACACACGTGCAGTGGCACACGGGCCGTCCCACACGCGCCACCCCACACGCACCACCATGCCGTCACACACGTGGTCGCACACACACCATCACATACACCACCACACCATCACACACGCACTGTCGCACACACACCTTCACACACGTGCTGTTGCACACACACCATCACACATGCACCACACCATCACACACGTGCTGTCGCACACACACCATCACAACGCACCACCAGTCACACATGCGCTGTTGTACACACACCGTCACACACACACCACCATCACACACGCACCATCACACACACCATCACACACACACTGTTGCACACACACCACCACACACACCGTCACACATGCGCCGTCACACACATGCTGTCACACACACACCACACCATCGCACACGCGTCATCACACATGCACTGTCATACACACATCACACACAGTCACACGTGTGCAATAGCACACACACCTCTGCACTGTCACACGTGCACTGTTGCACACGCAACACCACACCATCCCACATGTGTTGTTGCACACGCACACGCCAGCCCTGGCCCCGCACAGCTCTCACTTCTTGTGGGCGTGGAAGGCGGCGTAGGTGAAGCTCTTGCCCTCGTACTCGCGGAAGAACTTGCTGTCGCCCAGGCGGATGTGGTAGACCTCGTTGCCCGAGCAGCGCCCGTACATGCGCTGCCACTGCTCCGGTGACTCCTGGCCTTCCCTGGCGCAAGCAGGTGGCCCATCACCTGGGAACACGGGCACCCATCTCTCCCCTGGGGGTCTGTGCCCACTATGGGTGCCCCGTAGGCTGCCCACGACCACCAGGCCGCCTGCCCAGCCCCGGCAGCGGCACTTACTGGCCACGGGACGTGTGCACCAGCAGGGTGATGAGGGTGGAGGTGGCTGGGCAGATGCAGTTCAGGGCCAGCATGGCGTACTTGCACTCCTCCTCACACACCACGTGATCTGGGGACGCAGGGGTCTGTGCCAGCTCGGCCCACACCGACCAGCTCCAGATGGACGACGGCCTGTCTCCCGAGTCCTTCCCATCATGTACACGCAGCGAGGAGGAGGGTGGTCCTGGGCGCTGTTTCCAGGGTGTCGGCCCCCCAGCGCTGTCCACCTGGGTGCTGGCCTCCTGGGCGCCATCTCTATGGGCACCGCCCCCCTGGGTGTCGTCCCCCCGGGCGCCATGCCCCCATGTGCCGTCCCCCCTGGGCACCGTCCCCTGGAAACCGTCCCCCTCATGCCGTCCGCCTGGGCACCGTCCCCTTGGGTACCGTCTCCCTGGGCACCATCCCACCGTGCATGGGCCATGTCCAACCCCACCCCTGCATAGCCCTCACACCTGCACCCGCTCTGCGCACACAGCCCCAAACGCACCGGCGAACTTGACGTGAAACTTGTTCTCGGGTTTGAGGATCTGGACGTACAGGGGGCAGTTGGGGGCAAAGTCCTTCACGGCCCAGGCCCGCAGGATAGTCTGGTGGTCCTGGTGGGGGGACCAGGCGAGGTGTCTGCCTCTGCCTGCGGGGCAGTGGCAGCGGGCCGGGCCGTCTGCCCAGGGCCCCCGTGGGTGTGGCTCTGGCCAGGGGCAGGTGCGGCCTCACTCACCGCAGCCGTTCGGTCCACCTCGTTCCTGCTGCTGAGAATGAAGCAGGCCTCGCCGTTGTCCATCCTGCAAAGCACGGGGCTGAGTGCCGGCCAGGGCGGCGTGCGGGTGAGGGTCCCCGTAGGAGGCCAGAGACAGGTGGTCACGAGGGGCTGTGTACGGACACGAACACTCGGGACGGTCCACACTCGGGTCCTGGAGGACGACCCAGGCCTGCCCCCGCACATGCAGGAGAGTCTGAAGACCCTGACTGACAGGAGCCCCTGCGCCCCTCAGGCAAGGCTTCCCCTTCCCACAGACTCTGTGCTCTGGCCCCAGCTGCTTGTGCCTGGGGCCGCCCGGGGCATCAGGTGCCGGAAAGGGATGGGCCGTGAGGACCCCCGCCCTCTGCCAACAGCCTGGGCACTGCAGCAGCTGACCAGAACCTGGGCGCCCGGCTCTGCAGGCCCATCCTCCGGCTGCGGCACAGAGGGAGGGGCCACATGGGCAGAGACCCTGCCCCCACCCCGCTGGCCGGCCTGCTGTCTGGCCTGCACCCCTCCCTGGTCTCCGAGCTCCATGCTTCAAGACAGCCCGACCCCAGCAGAGAGCCTGTGGCACCACCCGCCGTGCCCAGCCCTACCCCACTGCCTCAGCTTGTCCCAGCCCACTCCCTCCCCCCGCCCCCCAGCCCAGGGCTGGGCACAAGCAGACATGGCACCACACGTGAGGCTGCTTCGCCATTGGTGGCCCAGAGCCTAGCTCAGGGCTCGGGAGCTTGGGGGCGAGGGGCCCTGACTGCCGGCATGAAAATGAGGCCAGGAAGCTCTTCCAGGAGTGTCCCAGATACTGCCCCAGCACTCTGGAAATTTCCATGTGACAAGACTCTCTCGTCACCTCAAGTCACTCCTTCAACTTGATGTTAAAGGAGGATCTGCCCCCAGTCCCGTCTCCCACCTGCACCCACGGGCTGGCTTCCTGCCCCGGGGCTATTTTGGGTCTTCCTGGAACGTGAGGAGAAGAGCTTCCCCAGCCTGGGCGGGAGGGCCTCTGCAGGAGCTGGCCTGCCCAGACCTCTCTGCAGCGGGGTACCTGGGGACGGAGGCGTGCTTGCCGGGCCTGGGCCGGGCGGTGGGCACTGAGCTGGGGCCATGATGGGCCTGCTCTGGGCCCGCCCAGGGCACACCCCTGGAACCTCTGGCCGCCCGGCTGCTGGCCTGAGCCAGCTGCTGGGAGCCACTGACTGGGCAGCAGCTCAGAACCGCTGCTCAGCCATGGGCGGCCTGCCGCAGCCCAGCTCATGACCTGGCTGGCCAGGGCTGCCGCCCACCACGCCGCTGGCCGCTCACTTAGCTCGCATCAGGTCCTGGTCCTTGAGGGCGGAGCCCTGGAGGTAGATGACCCGCTGGGACCACAGGGGGATCTGCAGGACCCTGCGGACCTGGACGTCCATCTCCGAGGGGCACAGGATGACCACGTAGTAGTCCTGCCAACCAGGCAGCAGTCACACCCTCCCCGCAGCTCAAAGCCCCAGGCGTCACCCCAGGCCCTCCTGCTGTCTCGGGAGCCGCCCCGACTCACCCCACTATGCTAGGGGTCACTCAGGTCCTCTGCTGTCCTGGGTGTCACCCGGTCCCTCCTACCGTTCCAGGCATCGTCCCCGGACTCACCTGCCTGTTCCGGGTATTGGTCCCGGTCCTGCCCTGCTACCCCGAGTGTTGGTCCCGGACCCATCCCGGGTGTCACCCTGCACCCGTCCAGCTGTCTCGGGTGTCTCAGACCACAGAGTTCCCTGTGACCTCGCAGCTGACAGGAGGCCTCCCAGGGTGTGGGCTGCACCCCCAAAGGCCCAAACAGGGGCAGTGAGGTCCCCAGTGCTCAGGGGCATGCTGGGCCTAAGGCCGTCTGGGGAGGGGGCCAGGCAGACCTGGGCCCTCAGTAGGACCCACCTGCAGCCGGGGGTGGGCGTAGAACTCGTTCAGGAAGTCCATGAGGAGGTCGATCTTGAGGGAGCTGACACACAGGACCACGTGCTTCTCCGTCTGAGCGCGGGTGGCGGCTGTAGTTGCCCCCCGACTTCTGCCGCTCCATCCAGAGGTAGGCCAGCTCTTCGAACTGCAGGCAAGAATCAGGAGAGCACCAGGAGCCCAGGCCCAGGGGCACACGGCCCTGAGCCTTCCCACGGAGGTGGCAGGACCAGGGAGCCCAGGCATGGATGGCACCCCGGGGGAAGGCTGCACTGTCCAGCCCAGGCCACATAGGAGCCCCGTGCAGCCAGAGCAGGCATCCTGCCAGCCAGTGCCCAGCTTCGGTGGCCAAGCAGCCCCGAGCGGCTGGTATCCTGGGCGCTCAGGTACCTGAGGCCTGCACCTCCCCAGCGGCTCCCGAGGCCTAGTTTGGAGTCACTGGGTGGGCGCGTCAGGGAGTGTCAGCCACGGCTCAGGCTGCTCCCTCGAAGCGGCGATGGCCACACGGGCGGGCTCCTGGCGTGGGTGGGTGTCTCAGGGGCCAGGGGCCCGCCGTAAGGGTGGGAAACCAGAGCTGCAGGTCTGAAGACGGGCCAGCCCGGCTCCCAGCTCCCTCCTGGCAGCGGCAGAGGCAGCCGAGAGCCGGACAGTGCTGCCGTGGAGCTGTCCGCGGTGCTGACCGCTCAGGGCTCAGCGCACTGGGCTCCAGCTCGGGCGACAGGCCCAGGCTTCTCCATCCCATGCACTGGGCTCCTGTCTACTTGACACAGTTTTAGAACAAACCATGACGAGCCAGCTGGTGGCATGGTGGCTGAGACGGCTGGATCCCATGTGGCTGACTCCACAGTTTGAGTCCTGGACCCAGTGGTTGAAAGACTTGCTGGGCATGTATGTGTGCATGCCCAAAATCTCGTAAGGGAGAGGAGAAGGGACTGCAGTGTGGCCCTGGCCCTAGAGAGTGATGCCCTGCTGTCCCTCACTCGGGCAAGTTACAAACGAACCAGTAAAGGCAGCAGCCCTGTGGGCCCGCCTGGGGGCGTGGCACCGTCTCGCCTGAGCAAGGTCATCTCATTGGTTGTGTTGGGCACCTCCTATGTTCCAGATGGTGAGGCTGGCCACACCCCTGGGCCCATGAGGCAGGGCACTGCCCCGATGCCTGTGGCCTACAGGCCTCCCTGTGAGAGTGCCCCTCCCTGCCCATGAGCACCTAGCCTGGGTGACAGGACATGGGCACGGAGGACAGGGCACCAGCTCCAAGTGGTAGACCCACAGCCCTGCCACCCCTCCTCTCCGGCCACCGGTAGGCATGCCCGCCCGGCGTGGGGGATGTGAACCGGGGCTGCGCTGCCCACCCCGAGCAAGGTTGCACCTTCGCGTGGTGCAGAGGCAGTGCCGCTCGCCTGCCCACCTGGAGGGACCCACCTGCAGTGGGAGCACCACGAGGGCCACACAGATCATGACGACCACCAGCAGCTGGGACGGCCAGATCTTGGGCGTGACATCGCCATAGCCGACGGTGGAGAAGGTGACGATGCAGAAGTAGAAGGCCGTGAGCAGCGTCAGGTTCTCGCCGGCCCGCTCCAGGTGCTGGATACCACAGGTCCTGGGGGCCGGGAGCGGGCCAGGCTGCGGGCGCGCGTGTGCCCGGCCCTCACAGGCGGGCCCTGCCACAGCTGGCTCTGCCCGGCTGCGGGCCACGGCCCAGCCTTCAGCCCTGGCCAGGCCCGACCACTGGGCCCTCCTTGCTGCCCATGCTCTGCTGTGTCCAGCCCATCCCCTCTCAGAGCCGCGCCCTCAGCCCTGCCCCCCACGGGGCAGGTCAGCCTCCTACCCAGGCCCCAGGAGATGGTGCTGGTGGGCGTGTCCCTGTCCTGCTCGCTGAGTCGGGGTGTGTGTTGTGGGGGACACATACTACTTCCCACCCCCAGGGCATGGAGCTCCCTTCCATGTCCGAGGGCCCAGGGCAGGGCCAGCACCTCTCCACCTGGCGAGAGCACAGGAGAGGCGGGTGTTCTGGCCGGTCTCGGGGTGAGGGCCACGGCTCTCAGCTCCAGCCCCCACCCCAGCAGCTTCCAGACTGCCCAGCGGGACCTCAAGGCACAGAGTCCCCACTGGGCTCAGTAGCCCCGCCCTCAGGGTCCAAGCAGCAGAGCAGGAGCCCAGACCCGTCCCTGGGCCTCAGAAGAGCCTGGCTCTGGGGCTCAGGGCTGCCTCCCAGGCCCCGTCCCGGCCACCGGCCGATCCCTGCAGCCCTGGAGAGCCGCCTGTGGTGAGGCTGCGGCCCGGGGCGCCCGGCACTCACCCCGTGAAGACCAGGCACAGCAGGGTGCAGAAGAGGATGAGGACCTGGTTGGACATGGCCGACTGGGTCCGCAGGATGGCCCGGTGGAAGTCGTTCTGCAGGCGCGGACAGCTGTCGGGGGCCGGCCAGTGGCCGAGGAGGAAGGCGGGCCACACCTCTGCCCGCGTGAGGGCCCCCAGGGTGCCCCTTGGCTTTCCCTCACGTCCTGCCGATGCCCCGGGGGTGAAGGCACAACCGGGGCCTAGCCCAGTGCTGGAGGCCCACTGTGTGGTTCAGCTGGGGCAGAGCTGAGTCGGGGCCCTGAGCTCGCAGAAGGCTTGGCCTGGGCCGTGGTCCTCTGGGTCTGCTCCTCACCCGGCCCTGGCCACCCACCCGGCCCCGGCAGGGCTGGGAGCAGCGAGCTGCCCCTGGGTGGGGCTGTGCAGGGGTGAGGACAGGCCGCCCGGCGCTTACGATCATGTTCTCGAGCGCGTGCTTGGCCAGCCAGCAGTTCAGGAACACGGGGATGAAGAGGTTGCGCAGCGGCGGCCAGAACACCTGCAGGGGAGCCGGGTCAGGGCTGCGCTGCGGCGCTACGCCCGCCCGCCGGCCGCTGCTCACCGTGACGATGAAGGGCAGCGTGTTGACCATCTCCAGGACGAAGGACACGCGGACGATCTGCTCCCAGATGTTGCCCTGCGGGCCGGGGGCGTCAGCGGGGTCGGGGTGCCGGGGAGGGGAGGGCCGGGTGGGGCTCTCACTTTGTAGCTGAGGTAGATGAGCAGCATGGTCTCCAGGAAGCTGGTCACGGCCAGGACGACCTGGGGTCGGAGGGACAGAGCCCGCAGGGGCTGGGGCGGCAGTCTGCCTCGGCCGTCTTGCAGGTCCCACGGGCCACACGGGCAGGGCCCACACAGCCCAGGGGTGTCCTCACGTCAGGACAGCCTGGCCGAGTCAGGCCTGGAGCTGCCCTTCCAAAGACCAAGAGCTGCTGGAATCTTCAGCTCCTACTCCCTGACACACCTGTTCCAGGGGCCTGCCCCGGGCAGGAGGGCTATGAGGTGGGCAAAGGCCCTGCCCTCCAGGAGCCCCTTGTAGAGCCGTGAGGGCCGGGGACACCAGGGAGAGGCTGTCCCACTACCCAAGGGTGGGTGGGGCTCGCCCAGTGGGGGCCCTGGGGCTGGGCCGGGGTGCATGTTCCTACCAAGCCCCAGGAACAACTGCGGGTTGGAGAGTGTGGGACCCTCCCCGGACTCAGGTGAGATCACTCATGAACCAGGGTCACCTAGCCAGACCGAGAGCCAGAGGTGGAGCTGGGGAGGGCCCACCAGGAGCCAGCCAAGGGCCTGCCTGCCCCCCAGCCCTGCCAGGTTCGGTTCCAGAAACAGACGGGCACAGGGCACTTCACCCTGGGCCCGCTCCATACCCTGGGCCCCACTCCCTGACCCTGGGCCCGCTCCCTACCCTGGGCCCCGCTCCCCTACCCTGGGCCCCGCTCCCTGACCCTGGGCCCGCTCCATACCCTGGGCCCGCTCCCTAACCCTGGGCCCGCTCCCTGACCCTGGGCCCGCTCCCTGACCCTGGGCCCCGCTCCCTGACCCTGGGCCCCGCTCCCTACCCTGGGCCCGCTCCCTACCCTGGGCCCCGCTCCCTACCCTGGGCCCCGCTCCCTACCCTGGGCCCCGCTCCCTACCCTGGGCCCCGCTCCCTGACCCTGGGCTCCGCTCCCTGACCCTGGGCCCGCTCCCTACCCTGGGCCCCGCTCCCTGACCCTGGGCCCCGCTCCCTGACCCTGGGCCCGCTCCCTGACCCTGGGCCCCGCTCCCTACCCTGGGCCCCGCTCCCTGACCCTGGGCCCCGCTCCCTGACCCTGGGCCCGCTCCCTACCCTGGGCCCCGCTCCCTGACCCTGGGCTCCGCTCCCTGACCCTGGGCCCCGCTCCCTGACCCTGGGCCAGCTCCCTACCCTGGGCCCCGCTCCCTGACCCTGGGCCCCGCTCCCTGACCCTGGGCCCTGCTCCCTGACCCTGGGCCCCGCTCCCTAACCTTGGGCCCGCTCCCTACCCTGGGCCCCGCTCCCTGGCCCCGCTCCCTACCCTGGGGCCCGCTCCCTACCCTGGGCCCCGCTCCCTGACCCTGGACCCTGCTCCCTACCCTGGGGCCCGCTCCCTGACCCTGGGCCCCGCTCCCTACCCTGGGCCCGCTCCCTACCCTGTGCCCGCTCCCTGACCCTGGGCCCGCTCCCTACCCTGGGCCCGCTCCCTACCCTGGGCCCCGCTCCCTGACCCTGGGCCCTGCCCACTGGGCCTGGCTGTCCCTAAGCACTCAGGGGAGGGCAGGAGGGCTCACCTACCTGGATGGCCCACAGAGCCATGTTCCTCTCCACCCAGATGATGGGAGCCCTGGGGAGACAAGGGAAATGACCTCGGCTGTGGGATGAGGGACAGTACAGTGGGTGCCAGGGCCACCAGCATGTGCCACTCCCCCCAGGGCCTGTGTGTGGCCATTGGACCTCCTCTGGCCCAGGTATGTGGCTGGACCAAGGCACCACCTTGCTCTCTGGGGGTAGAACAAGGGGGCTCCCCAAAAAGGAGGGAAGCAGGGCCACAGGCTCTCGTGCCGAGTGCCAGTGGACCTCGGCCATGATGCAGGGGCTGCTGGGCAGAGTGGCAGGACGGAGGCTTGGACGGCAGGGCGCACTCAGCCTGGCCCCCAGGCAGCCTTCCTGTCTCCCCTGGGCTCCCACTGGTGTCACTGAGGGGGACCTAGCCGACGGCCTTTGGGTCCCCGTGGCCCCAGCTCCGCTCTGTAAGTGGCAGTGTCCGTGCAGGCTGAGGACGCCCGTCCCACTCATCTGATGTGGAAGGGGCTCTGGGCACTGCTGACAGGCTTCGGCCACTGTCTGCCCAGGCTGGAAACGCAGTCCCTGACCCTGGGGACTTTCCTCCACTGCATCCCCTCCTGCCCACATGGAGGCCGAGGCCCCCGTGCCAGGAACGGAGCCCAGCCAGGTTGGGGAAGACAGTCAGCGGCCATGGGGCTTAAGCATGGGGCTATGACCCCCACACTGCTCCCTTGAGTCCTCGGGGACACCCCCCAGTGCTGACCACCCACAACCAGGCTGGGTGCCACTCATGGGTCCCCAGGTGGCTTGCGTGCTGACGCTGGGCACCGACTCTCGGTCCATGCACTGCCCGGCCCTGGGCCTCCCAGTGGCGTGGCAGGGGTGGCCGGGTGGACTCACCAGTTGATCTCAGTGGACGACTCGTTGAAGGTGTAGACGTGCTTTGGGCAGCCCCAGCTGTGGAGGAACGCACAGTGGCTGTCGTAGCCCCTCAGCACTGCCCTAAGGACGCTCCGGGCCCCGCGGCTCACGGGGCGATGGCCCTCGCCACTCAGGGCCAAGCACAGAGGCCCCAGGGAAGGCTCCTGAGGTGGGCTCAGCCAGGCGAGGGCCAGCTGAGCCGTGTGAGTGCCAGGCTCTGGGAAGGGCTAGCGCTGCCCGCAGGGAGAGCACGGAGGCCCAGCAGTGCCCTCCCACACTGAGCCAGCATGTCCCTGAGCCACGCCTGGGGACGTGTCTCTAAGCCACCTGATACCAGATGGCTGAGGGGCAGGAGGCAGCGGGGGCGGGGGGGTGGTGGTGGTAAGTCCTGCCTCGCTGCAGCCAACGGCCAGGCCTCACAGGAACCGCGGGGTGGGCGGTTCCTCCCTCAGCCCTCCCCCCCCCGCCCTGGGCCTGCTGGGGCTGCTGCCAACCCTGTGCCCACTCCTCATGCGCACCCCCACCCACTCCCCAGCCACACTCCCAGCCACACCCGCACCCACTCCCCAGCCACACCCATCCACACCCCACCCACACTCCCCATCCACACCCCCACCCACACTCCCCATCCACACCCCCACCCACACTCCCATCCACACTCCCACCCACTCCCCATTCACACCCCCACCCACTCCCCATCCACACTCCCCATCCACTCCCATCCACACTCCCATCCACACTCCCATCCACACCCCCACCCACTCCCATCCACACTCCCCTCCACACTCCCACCCACTCCCCATCCACACTCCCCATCCACACTCCCACCCACTCCCCATCCACACTCCCACCCACTCCCCATCCACACTCCCCATCCACACTCCCACCCACTCCCCATCCACACTCCCCATCCACACTCCCACCCACTCCCCATCCACACCCCCACCCACTCCCCATCCACACCCCCACCCACTCCCATCCACACCCCCACCCACTCCCATCCACACCCCCACCCACTCCCATCCACACTCCCATCCACTCCCCCTCCACACTCCCATCCACACTCCCCATCTACTCCCATCCACACTCCCATCCACACTCCCATCCACACTCCCCATCCACACTCCCACCCACTCCCCATCCACACTCCCCATCCACACTCCCACCCACTCCCCATCCACACTCCCACCCATTCCCCATCCACACCCCCACCCACTCCCATCCACACCCCCACCCACTCCCATCCACACTCCCATCCACTCCCCATCCACACTCCCATCCACACTCCCCATCTACTCCCCATCCACACTCCCATCCACACTCCCCATCTACTCCCCATCCACTCCCCCTCCACACTCCCATCCACACTCCCCATCCACTCCCCCTCCACACTCCCATCCATACTCCCATCCACTCCCCCTCCACACTCCCATCCACACCCCCACCCACTCCCATCCACACTCCCATCCACTCCCCCTCCACACCCCCATCCACACTCCCATCCACACTCCCACCCACTCCCCCTCCACACTCCCATCCACACTCCCATCTACTCCCCATCCACTCCCCCTCCACACTCCCATCCACACTCCCATCCACTCCCCCTCCACACTCCCATCCACACTCCCATCCACTCCCCCTCCACACCCCCATCCACACTCCCATCCACACTCCCACCCACTCCCCATCCACACTCCCACCCACTCCCCATCCACACTCCCACCCACTCCCCATCCACACTCCCATCCACACCCCCATCCACACTCCCATCCACACCCCCATCCACACTCCCATCCACACCCCCATCCACACTCCCCATCCACACTCCCATCCACTCCCCATCCACTCCCCCTCCACACTCCCATCCACACTCCCATCCACTCCCCCTCCACACTCCCATCCACACTCCCATCCACACTCCCATCCACACTCCCATCCACACTCCCATCCACACTCCCATCCACTCCCCATCCACACTCCCATCCACACTCCCATCCACTCCCCCTCCACACTCCCATCCACACTCCCACCCACTCCCCATCCACACTCCCACCCACTCCCCATCCACACTCCCACCCACTCCCCATCCACACTCCCATCCACACCCCCATCCACACTCCCATCCACACCCCCATCCACACTCCCATCCACACTCCCCTCCACACTCCCACCCACTCCCCATCCACACTCCCACCCACTCCCCATCCACACTCCCACCCACTCCCCATCCACACTCCCATCCACACTCCCATCCACACCCCCATCCACACTCCCATCCACACTCCCATCCACTCCCCATCCACTCCCCCTCCACACTCCCATCCACACTCCCATCCACACTCCCATCCACACTCCCATCCACACTCCCCATCCACTCCCCCTCCACACTCCCATCCACACTCCCACCCACTCCCCATCCACACTCCCACCCACTCCCCATCCACACTCCCCCTCCACACTCCCACCCACTCCCCATCCACTCCCCATCCACACTCCCATCCACACCCCCATCCACACCCCCATCCACACTCCCCATCCACTCCCCCTCCACACTCCCATCCACACTCCCCATCTACTCCCCATCCACACTCCCATCCACACTCCCACCCACTCCCCAGCCACACCTCCACTGCCCAACAACTTCCTATCTGCCTGCCTGCCCTCAGCCCTCCGTGCCCAGCATCTGCGGTCTTCCTATGCCCTCACGCAGACAAGTGCTGGGTGCTGGGTGCTGGTGGGGCCCATTCTCTCGCCCAGAGGCCCCATTCTCTTGCTTGGTCCACATCCGGGGCTTCTGCCGCCCTCTGACCTGGACACAGCTGGAAGTCTGTTCTCTGGGCGGGACACCAGGTCCCCTGAGTGGGCGAGAACCTGCAGTCAGAGCTCACCCTCCAGGGAAGAGCCGCCAAGGAGCCGCAGAGACCAGCCGGGCTCACCCTGAGGACCCGGCCATGCTGCTGCCTGCAGGGCCCACCAGCCCCTGGGCACCCGCTCGCTCGGGCGGAAGTGGCGCCGGGGTTGCGGTGGGGCAGACGTTTCAGGACGTTGGCGGGGAAGCCAGGGCCGGGCTGGCTGGGGAGAGGCAGAGACACGCCCAGGAGGGAGACAGCCGAGGCCAGGGCGGGCTGGCCGAGACCTCTGCGCAGGCCGGCGCCCGCAGCAAGGACTCGGACCTCGGAAGGCAGAGCTTGTGAGCACAGAAACCCAGAGAGAGGCCAGGCCAGGACGCCGGGGAAGGTGCAGGGCGCTCCAGGCCACGGCAGCAGCGGAGTGCCTCCTCAAGACAGCCCAACGTAGAGGCCTCTGGGCCCAGCTGTGTCCTCTGACACCCACGCAGGGATGGGGGGAGACGGCCAGGCACCCTGGGCCCCGAGGGGGACACTGGCAGCTTCCAGGGAGAAAGGGCGCTCCTCACTTTCTGCTGGCAGGGCACTCCCCAGGGGCCAGGTGGACGGGCTCTCCGAGCCCGGGGATGGGGCTCCCACAGCCCTGCAGTGACAGCAGGGCCCCGGCGGGGGCGCCACAGCCCTCCAGGCACCCACCATCCGATGCCCAGGGCAGGGTCATCGAGCAGCACGCGGACGATGTAGAGCAGGCAGGTGAGCAGCTTCAGGGAGAAGGTGAACAGCCGGATCCTCAGGCCTGCGGAGGAGGTGCGGTCAGGGCTCCTGGCTGGCTGGAAGCCCTGCACGGCCGGGGCAGAGGCTGTGGGCAGTCTCCGAAAGCCACCACCCCTGTCCCCCACTCAGAGGCAGAAGGATGACAGCTCAGGGGTGCAGGGGGCCCAACCCCAACCTGCAGCCCGGAGGGCCCAGGTGGCCAAGCTCGAGCTGGGCAGGTGCCTGGGAGGGGCCGCGTGGGGCGGGGCTCTCGGAGTGGGATCCGGGAGGGCTAGGGTGGCCAAGGGGAGCGGACAGAGCCCAGCCCTGTGTCTGGCAAGGGTGGTGTCCCCTCGGGCGCTGCTCAGGCAGGGTGAGACCTCGGGTCCCCTGTGGCCCCTTTCGCCCAATGCTCAGGTGCCCCCAGCCCTGGGACAGCATCTGGGCTCACTCCTGTCCCCCACCCGTCCTGGCCCCCAGGCCCCACTCACTGGATCTCTGGTTTTTGATGAAGAAGAGCTTGAGCCGCTCCTTGAAGGTGTTCTCGTTGACGTAGAACTCCACTTGCACCCTGGGGCAGAGGCCGGCGGCTCAGCCGAGGCGGGCCTGAGTGGGCCCTGCCCCACGTGAGCCCACGGGCACAGACCCAGGCAGGGCCACGCCTCCGCCTGGGACCTGGGGGACCCAGCGTCTGAAGTAGCCACGGGCCCTGGCAGAGGCCAGCCTGCCCGAGGCCTTTCTAAAGCCGCCTCTCGGCGCCTCTGGTGTCCACCAGCCTCCACCCACTCAGCGTCCAGGGACATCACGGTGCACCCCGCGTGTTACAGGGGTGCCATCCCTGACGTGCATGTGGTCCAGGTGTGGACGGGTGCCACAGGCCTCTGAGTGCTGGGCTGGCAGGAAGTGTCCCTGTGTCCGGCTCTTGGTCTCAGCCCCCCAGCCCCCACTCACGGCCTCTGAGCCTTTGCCTGGGCCAGCCCCACCCGCACTGTCTGCAGGTGCCTGGCGAGGAGTGGGCTGGGCACAGACCTGCCCCCTCCCCACTCGGGAAGGGTCACGGTCACCCAAAATAGCATGGCGCCCAGGGGCGGCCCCCAGCCGCAGACATGGAGCCTCCTGTGCCTGGCAGTACCCGGGATTTAATGCGAATTCGAGCTGCTGGCGGCTCACAGGACAGGCACATGGCCTCGCGACATCGTCTGGGCAGGGGACAAGTGTGCCCTGCAGTGCCGCATCTAGGCCTCCGGCCCACTCTAGGCATTACCTCCCCACTCTCTGTCACAGACTCCACCTGCCATTCACTGCTCAGCTACCTCTGCCTGGACCCCGCCTTCCCCCAGTGTCAGGTAGGGCAGGACAAGACTGGTGAGGCCTGCAGCACCCCGCCCTGGCAATGTGACAGCCACGACGCGGAAGGGCAGAGGGCAGCACACTGGAGGCAGAGCTACATTGCCTGGTGGGGTCCTGGAGGGCTGCATGGACGAGGCAATGTTCACTCAGATGAGATATGTGGCAGCTGCCCACAGCTGGAGGGGAGGCGGACACTGGCCTAAGTGACTGCTCCCACCTCTCCTAGCCCTTGTCATCGGCCAGCAGGCAGAGGTCTCTGACCAGGCATGGGGCCGTGCGGCCCTGCCCACGTCACTGCAGTTTGGAAGTGTGCCGTCATGGCCCAGCATCTGCAGAGGGGTCTCCCCAGAGCACGCATCGCACACAGTACCGGCTGGACACCCACGCCGGGAATTGGAGCAGCCCTGGCGGGCGGCCCTGCCGTGGGTCCGAGGAGGGTCGGCTGTGTCTCAGCACGCCGACTTGTCCGGCTGTCTCGCCATGCCAGGGCCTCTGCTGAACACAGCGCTCAGGAGGGCCGGGGTAGGCGGGGCGCTCTGGGAGTCTTCCCCACATGGAAGCCAGGCTCAGGCCAGGTCCTGGCGTGGGCGGTCACCACACAGCCTGGACTCTGGGGAGGGGGCCGGGAGCCAGCAGGGAGGGGACCCTGGGCAGGGAGCAGGGCAGGCTCCTGCAGGCCAGCGGGGCTCACGCCGGCGTCCAAGGCTGGCGTGCCCGATGCGACGTGAGCAGCTGGACTGCACGTGGGCTGGAGGCCACCCAGGGGCGTGCAGGGGGCCTGGGTCTCCAGCCTGTGCCCCTCCCTTGGCTGGCAGGTCCCAGAAACACAGCACTTACAGGCCGCATGGAGGGTCTCCCCACCCGCCGGCCCTCGCTCGGCCTCTGTGCTCAGGCCCAGCAGGTGATCCAGGCCCCGCCTGCCAGTCTCCCCTCCCTGGGTGTCTCAGCATGGCCCTGAACTCCACTCCTCCTCGGCTCTCTGCTTCCTCTTGGCTCACTCCTCCAACCCCCACCCTGACATGTTGCCCCTCGTGGCCTGCGCAGCCCAGCATGGCGCGACACCTGTGTGCTGGGACGCCTTGGGTCTCCCGCTGGCTTCAGGCCTTTCTGTGAGCAGGCCTCTAAGGGTGGCTCCACAGGAGCATCACAGCGCGGTTTCAGCGGGCGGCGCGATTCGACTGCCTGGGCCGAAGGGTCAGAACTCTAATCTGAATAAGAGCAAAGTCTTTTACATACAGGAGCCTGCCCCGTGGGAGCCTGCACCGTGGGAGTCTCCACCATGGGAGTCTGCACCGTGGGAGCCCGCACCGTGGGAGCCCGCACCGTGGGAGTCCGCACCGTGGGAGCCCGCACCGTGGGAGTCCGCACCGTGGGAGTCTCCACCGTGGGAGCCCACACCGTGGGAGCCCGCACCGTGGGAGCCCGCACCGTGGGAGCCCGCACCGTGGGAGTCCGCACCGTGGGAGCCCGCACCGTGGGAGCCCGCACCGTGGGAGTCCGCACCGTGGGAGCCTGCACCGTGGGAGCCTGCACCGTGGAAGTCTCACCGTGGGAATCTACACCATGGGAGTCCACACCATGGGAGTCCGCACCATGGGAGCCTGCACCATGGGAGCCCGCGCCGTGGGAGTCTGCACCGTGGGAGTTTCCACCGTGGGAGTCTGCACCGTGGGAGTCCGCACCGTGGGAGTCCGCACCGTGGGAGCCCGCACCGTGGGAGTCTGCACCGTGGGAGCCTGCACCGTGGGAGCCTGCACCGTGGAAGTCTCACCGTGGGAATCTACACCATGGGAGTCTACACCATGGGAGCCCGCACCATGGGAGCCTGCACCATGGGAGCCCGCGCCGTGGGAGTCTGCACCGTGGGAGTTTCCACCGTGGGAGTCTACACCGTGGGAGTCCGCACCGTGGGAGTCCGCACCGTGGGAGTCCGCACCGTGGGAGCCCGCACCGTGGGAGTCCTCATCTCCCATGGGCAGAATCTGCTGCTCCTGACAGCCCCTCCCCTGGCCTCCCCTCTGGGCCCACTCCCGGGCAACCCCTCTCAGGACAGCGGACCACATTCCCACCTGCCCTGTGGCCTCCCAGGCCCCATCAGGTAGAACGGACCCCCCGCTCCCTGCCTAGTCTCACTGACAGCTCAACACCACCTTGCAGGAGGCACCCTCCTGTTCCCCCACCCACAGGGGCCCGGTGGGATCACCGCGACCTCCTGCCTCAGGCTGAGGACCCACCCGCTCCTCCCCTACTGGGTACCCACCACCCGCGCACCCTCTGAGGTCCCCCGCTCCGTCTCCCCAGCCACTCCAGGGCATCACGATTAGGCTACTCCCTCTGCCTTCCGGACCCGCCTGGAGCTCAGGGGACAGCCTCCTGAGGGCAGGGAGCAGCATGGCGCTCGGCCTCGGCCTGGACCGGGGACTGCCTGCTCTGCCTCAGTTGCCGGGCTCCCCCCTGCTTTCCCTCGCTCCGAGTCCCGCTCAGGCCTGGGGCCCGGGACGGCCGGCCCCGAGCTCTGCACACCTATGTCTTCCTTCAGGAGCCTCTGCCACTCCTTGGTGCCCTAGGGCCAGAGCGAGTGCCCAGCCAGACCCCGGGCTCCTGGCCAGGTGGACCAGGTGCCCGTCCGGACAGCGCCCAGGCACAGCTGGGGAGCAGAGCGGATGCCACAAAGCCCGAGCCCCGCAGCGCCGAGGAGCAGACACAGCCTCCCTCGTGTTTAATTTTTAATCGCTGTGGCCACAGTACACACAGACGGCGGATTACAGCTACCCATTTGACTCGGAAACACCTTTAAGGGGCGGATGTGGTCCAGACCAAGGTGCGCCTGGGCTGAGTCTGTGGCCACCGTGGCCCGGCTGGTGCAGACTCCCTGGGCTGCCGAGCACCCGGTCAGCTCCCGGGGCCCTGGGACGACCTCGGCCTGGTGGGAAGGAGCCGGTGCCCCTCACCGTTCCGGCCTCGGCACTCTCGCCGGGCTTGGGGACAGCGGCGGGAACTGCCTCCATGGTGCCGCGAGGGTGCTGGCAGGTAGCGGTGCCTCGTCTCTGGTGGGTGAAGACCACCTGAGGGCCGAGCCCGGGCACACTGTTGGCGCTGATGGCTGGTGGGCAGGACAGGACCGGCCAGGAAAAGCAGTGCAGGCCTGGCCCAAGGCCCACCCCCCCACCCGCCCAGTGGTGGCAGGGGCACCGGTGACCCCTGAACAGCACACAGTGTGGCCCTGGGTGGCATCCCCCGAGGAGCCGGGCCTGAGCCCCATGGCAACGGGCACGTGTCGGCTCAGATCCCCGTGTTGCTCCTCAGACAGAGAGGAGCTGGCCACATCCACGGCTCAGAGGCTACTGCTGGGAACGCACGGCCATCTCCCGAGGGCCAGTACCACACGTCCGGGCAGCGCTCCCAAGCCCTGAGGGAGGCTGGGTGGCCTGCGGGCGCGCACGAGCACTGAGGCTGAGGAGGCAGACGCCCTCCTGACGCAGCGAGGTCTGCGCTTGGGCCTGCTGCAGGACACGGGGCCACAGCACGCACAGGGCAGGCCCGGCCATGTGGTCAGGAAGGGCGCGGAGCCCGGGCGTCGGGGGCCTTTGTGCTCCACCACCGCCAGGACGTGGTCCAGAAGACCGGACCAGCCATACCTGGGCCCTGCCCCGGGAGAGCCATCAGAGGGCCCACGTGGCCAGCGGCCTGGTACAGGGCGTTGCAGAGTGGCCCTCACAACACCTAGCCTGAGCCCGGATGGCCCCTGGAGTGAGGGAAGGGCAGGTGGAGGCCGAGGGCTGGCAGGCAGGGGGGAGGCAGGGGTGGTCCTTCCAGGAGCGTCTGGCAGGCAGCCTGGCACGTGCGGCCCAGGGGAGTGTGCCAGGCACAGCCCCGGGCCCCCCGCCCACCACCGGAGCCCTGCACTCACGCGGGCCAAGGGCTGTTGCTGGTGCCTGCCGGCCCCGTGCCAGCCTCTGCCCCAAGCACTGGGTGGGCAAGACGGGAGGGCAGGGGCCAGGACCAACTGCCAGCCCTGGGGCGGGCACGCAGCCACAGCCCCTCACCATGTGGCAATGGGATAGCTGGGCGGGCACCGAGTGGGGCAGGGCACAGGGCCTTGGCTATGCACCCTGCCCCAGCCCTGTAGACCCTCCTGGGGAGCCTCGGCCGACGCGCTCACCCGTCCTGGGGACCCTCAGGGCAGCTCTGGGTCCAGCCCCAAGGATGGCGTGGGAGCTCCAGGCTCCCTGGACCACCCCCTGCCAAGGCTGGCTTCCACAACCACCCTGCTGCAAGGACCAGGCCCTCAGGCCCGAGAGCAGGTGGGCAGAGCCAGAGCACGAGGCTGACCTTCCAGTCCAAGTAGCCAGGAGGCAGGGCAGGCTGGGCCCCCAGGCCTCCGCGAGACACTGAGGCTAAGGAGGACGCCAGGGTCAGGGTGGGCAGTAGTTTCTCAAACCCACAGTGCCCCTAGCTTGGGCCTCCCCTGACAGACAGCCCCGGGACCACTAGGCCCTGATTCTGGTGCCCAGGCTTGGGCTTGCAAGGGTCCAGGACGTCTGCTCTGAGCAGTGAGGCCCCGGGGGGCACAGCCTGCAGACTCAGCCCCACGAGACCAGCTCCTGTCAGCCCAGCCCGCAGGCCACTGTCAGCCCCGGCCCACGACCCCTCCGAGATGACAGGCCTGAGCCGCAGGCTGCAGGGAGCGCCCCGAGGGGTGTGGGTACTGCCATGACATTAGATAAGGGGACGCGCCGTCAGAGGCCATGCTGGAGGGACGGGGGCCCTGAGAGCCCTGGCTGAGCCCCTGAAAGCTTCCTCCACCTGACCTGAACCATTGCCGGGTTCCCCAGCCCTGACTGTGGCTCACGAGGGACAGGGACGCAGCCTGAGACCACATTTGGCTCATGGGACCCAGGCTCGCACAGACAGAGGCAAGCTGGGGCCCGGGGCCCTAAGATCCCCATCCCGACACTGTGGAAGTACCCCATTTGTGCCAGCCACTGCTCCACAAGGCCCTGAGGACCCCACTTCCTACCCCCTCTTTCTTAAGAGGGCCACTCACCCTCAGGTCCCCAGCCCTGGCCCCTAGGAGCACTTGCTGGTGCTCCTAGGGGCCAGCCGTGCCCTGGCCAGCTGCAGGTGCTGGGGCTGGGCAGGGAGGCCCCGGGACAGCCCATCCCTGTGAAGCACTTACTGGGACAGGGAGGAGTCCAGGCTGAAATCTTCTACCCGGAGTCTGGGGACAGAGCAGCACATCAGCGCAGACGGTGGGACAGACGGACAGACGGTAGGCTCCAGGGTGAGGGACAGACACACGGCAGGGTCTGGCAGGGCTGAAGGACGCAGGCGCAGCCGTGCCACACAGACTCTGCCGGAGCACGCAGGGCAGGGCAGGGAGGGGCTAGGGAGCAGGGCAGCCCTGCAGGGCAGCGTGTGCACCCCGCCTCTGGGCCGGACAGGGCGACAGCCGATCTAAGGAAAAGGCCACCCCTTCAGCCAAGCACGCAGCGGACGGCATAGCCGGGGTGGCCGGTCCACCCTGCTGAGGCCCACGGCCGATGCGAGACCCAGCACACGGAGTCTCAGAGGAGCTTGGTGCATACCCGCCCGGCCCAGGCTGCATGCCTCCTCCTGCCCTCCAGGAGAGGTGGACACACGTCCCAGCTCTGCACCGCAGCTCCCCGTGACAGTCAGAGTGGCTGGAGCCTGCTTCTCGGGGACCTGGGCACACGCCACAGCCCACAGGCCGGCCCCAGGCAGCCTGGCCTCCCCTGACAGCCCACCCCCAGGACCACCGAGTCCTGGTTCTGGTGCTCCGGGCCTCTGGGCCTGCCCGCAGCTCGGACCTGCAAGGGTCCAGGACGTCTGCTCTGAGCAGTGAGGCCCCAGGGGGCACCCCTTGCACACTCAACCCCACGAGGGTGGCTGCCCTCCACGGTGCAGCCTGCACGGGGTGGGGAGAGGCTGGGGGAGCTGCGGGCGCCAGGGGACTGGCCTGGGAGGGCAGGGCAGGGGCACAGAGGGCCTCTGCCTTTGCTGGCCACGTGCTCGTCCTGCACCAACTCACAGCTACCATAGGGGATGCCAAAGCAACCATTTTCCAGGAAAGGAACCAAGGTCCCCCTGAGGCCACTGCCTTCCTGAGGCCACACGGGCAGGAGGGAGCTGCTAGCCACAGAGCTGGCTAAGTCCCTCTAGGCGGGCGGGCTCCCCAAGGCCCTGCCTTGGCTGGGCACGTAAGGTAGGGGCTGGGGAGGGCCACAGGCCTGGCTGGGTACGGTGGCCGAGTTGGCAGCCCTGCCCACAGCGCGGAGCCCAGACTGAGCTGGCCTGAGCCTGGGGCCCCCAGGAGCTCTGGCAGACCACGCCTGCACACCCCGCTCAGGTCCCTCACTGCCTGCAGCTCTGAGCTGGGCCACATCTGCCTCGGGTCACTAGGAACCCTGCAGGGCTATGGCCTGGTGCAGTGGGGCCTGGGCCGCATATAGATGCCCAGAATGCCAGGGGTGAGGCCAGCTGGCCCACGGCCCTGCCCCAAACTCTGCTCATAACCCTGCCTGTGCCCCAGGACACAGGCACAGTCGTCCCTGTGGGCTCCTCGGTGTCCCTCCCACTCGTGCGGCCTCCGGATGGCAAAGGCGGGTCCTTCCTGCAGACCCCTCCTGCTCCTGAGCAGCCCTGACCAAGTGCCCACTTGGCCCTGACCCGGGGGCCACCATCTGCTCTGCCCAAGTCTGGGAAGGTCTCAACACCCCTCTGCATTGCAGCCACAAGCCAGGACGACGCTGTGGCCAAGCCCATGGTCAAGGAGTGGGTGTTCCGGGAGGAGCACAGGCCCCCCAAGCCGGGAAACCTGGGGCCCTACAGGACCGGAGCCCTGGGAGCTGAGGCCCCGGTAGGCCCTGCCCGGTAAAGCTCCAAGTCCAGCTGGGCCCTGCCTCGCCCCCACGGCTGTGCCGGGACACGGCTGTCCCAGACACGGTGGTGAGAGCTCGGCCCCGCAGCCCTGTCCTCCAGCTGCCGGCTCAGCACGAGTGCGACCTGGGCCCCAAGGCTCGCTTTCCTCAGCCCTGCTTGGGAGCAGCTGGGATTTGGGGCCCAGGAGGGGCTTCTGCTGGTCCAGCAGGAGCCTGGAGAAGGGCCGGGGTTAGGCGAGGTGGGCTTGGCTGCCAAACCCAGATGAGCGGCAGCTTGTCCGGGATCTCGAGATGTGACCAGGACGAGGCGGGTGTCTGGTGCCCTCGTCCTCTGTACCTGGAGCACCCGGAGTCCCAGCTGCTTCAGGGCGGATGGGTTCCGTGCCGGGAGGTGCTAGGAGCGCTGTGCCCTAACCCAGAGGTGCCCAGGGCACTGGCCTCCACGTCCCGCAGGGCCTCGCACAGCCCGGGCCACTTTCTGCGGGCCCAGCCGTGGCCCAGCTCATAGGGCCTTCCGAACCCGCCGGTGTGCAGGCCCTTCGCGGGCTGTACGGGTCGGCCTGGGGTCCTCACAGGAGGGCGTGAGGGCACCGACAAGCAGAGGGACAGCCTGTGGGGACAGAGAGGACGGTGCCTACAGCCCCACAGCCGTCAGGCAGGAACTCGTCCCTGGAACCGCCCGCCCGCGCCACTCGACAATGGAGCCCAGGCCCTCCAGGCCCAGCACTGGCACCCGGCGTCCGCATGCCTGGCCCCGGCCAAGGCCAAACCGGCCCCAGGTGGTATGTCCCTGGGTGGGAGGGACAGCGGTGGACACCCCGAGAGCTTTGAGCACCAGGGGCGCCGCCAAGGCGACCCCAGTGCTGGGCAGGGAGGCCACCACCTCTGTGAAAGGCCCCCCGAGGTGACAGCGTGAGAAGCAGCCAGGTCTCAGAGGGACACGGGGGCCGCAGCGAGGGGCCGATGTGCGGGCTGGTCTGCGGGCCTGGAGTCCCCATAGACACGCCCTGGGGGTACCGGGCCCCTGGAGCCCACGGCCCCCACACGGAGGCCTCAGCTTAGAGGCGGCAGCCTGGGCCCAGTGACAGGAACTTCGGGGGCCACACCACGTGGGAGGCTGAGCTTGGGCAGCTGCCTCTGTGGGTGTGGGGCCAGGCGGGGCCGTGCAGGGCTCTGGGGGCCACCCCGTGCTCACTGCTGGCAGGTGGGGAGGGGAGGACAGGGGTGGGCTCCCGGGGTCACAGCGTGCGGAGGGCCAGGTGGGAGCAGGCTGGGCCTGCAGGGTTCGGAGCGCACGGCCAGGCAGTGGCTCAGCTAAGCCTGGGGAGGGCCTGTCTCTCCCTAAACTCGCTGTCAACTCCATGGGTTCATGAGGGCCCAGTCCCTGAAGCTTACCTGGGGCCCTACCCCCTTCCCTTGGGCCTCACTGAGGCTGGGGGTCCCAGGTCACCCGACTGAGGGGAGGACTTGGCGCGGGGCCGTGGGGGGCCTGAAGTCAGGCTGGGGCTAGGAGCACCACCGGGGAGCCAGAGCCACTCAGGTCAGGGTTTGGGGGACGAAGGGCCTGGCCCAACGGGAGGGCAAAGTGACCTGGCCCTCCCTCCCTGGGCTCTGTCCCCCAAAAGCTCTAGAATGGTGGTCACCCCAACGTCTTGCTTCCTGACCTCCCCACCCCCTTGGCCTCACGGGGTGGAGGGAGGCAGAGGAGGAAGCGGTCTGAGCTGGAGCCCAGGCTGGGTGTGCGGACAAGGCTCGTGGGCCCCAGGCAGGGCACACGGCTATCAAGGCGTGGCTCAGGGAGTGGGCACCCCACCCTGCCTCCACCTCCCTACCTTCCCAGGGAGCCCTGCCCCTCAGCACACAGGGTAGCCCAGACACGCAGGACAGGCTGGCCCCAGGAGCCATGGCTGCAGGCTCGCTTAGGCAGAGCCACCACCTCCCTGCTCTGTCCCATCAGACCCCAGACCCTGAGGAGCGAGCCCGCCAAGCCCTCTGCTCGGACCCTGCCTGGCTCCTGCTGCTCATCCTCAGAGGAAGACTGCAGCATGTCCTCGCTCCGGAGAGGCTCCAGGCCTGGGCTGCCCGGCCCAGCCACGCAGAGTGCCCTTAGCTTTGCCCTGCTGTAGAGAGGCTGACAAGGACCTCCCCTCAGAGGACAGAGCCAGGCCACCCCCAGGAAAGGGGTGACCCACAGGGCCAAGAATGGCTAAGTGTGGGGCTGGACATGGGAGAGGGCTTCCTGGAGGAGGTGGTTGCGTGACCACAGGTCCCAAGCTACACTGCAGCTCAGATGCGGCCTGGGAAGGACCTGCCATCCCCGTGGGCCTGCAGGAGCAGGGCTGCAGCGGCGGCCTCTCCCTCTCAGGAGCCAGGCTGGCTGTAAATGGAATGGCCAGACTGCAGGTCCCCAGTGTCCAGGAAGAGGGAGGAGAGGAGAGGAACCGGTCCTCCAGGGCCCTGGCAGTTCTCGCACCACTCCCGCCTGCGGGCTGAAAGCCCCAGCAAAGCACTTAACTTGCAGCCTTGACAGCCCCCTCACAAATGCGGGGGGGGGGGGGGGGCGCGTCCGGGGTGGGCAGGGATGGGTGTGCCATGGGGGAGGGGTGCGAGAGCCTCCAGCCCCTCGGCCCTGGGCCCAGCCCTGCCCCCAGCCCCGACACGACTCCTGGGCTGTGCTCTCGGCCTGGAAGGCTCCTGCTGTCCCCCTGCGCCTCTCTGAAGGGCCAGAGCCCAGGCAGCCCCTGTGCCTCTCTGCCAGGGGCAGCTTTGTGCCCATGGCGAGAGCCCACACCAGGCCGGCTTGATTCGCGGCATCTACAACGCCTCCTGGCACAGAATTCACCGCTGCAGACGAGGCCTCAGCACCCTCATCCGTGAATTGGGGGTGCTCGGCCCCACTGTGCTTTCACAGGGCCCCAGAAGGGCCAGCGCCGATGCATAGGCCAGGCAGGCTGGCTCCCCGGGGTTCACGGGCAGCAGGGCCCAGCCCTGGGCATGCCCCGGGCTCCCACGGTGCCGAGCCTGCTGCCTCCCAGCCCACTCCACTGTGCAGCCGGCCTGGGGGCTGGGGGGGACGGGTCACAGCAGGGGCCATCCGGTCACCTGGCACAGGGCCCAGGCCCACTCCCTCCCTGTCAGTCTCACCTACAGTCTGTACGGGCTCTAAGCTGGGGAGCTGGGGCTCCTCAGGCTCCCCAAGGTAGCTAAAGGCACCGTAGATGTCACCCGGCTTGTAGGGCTGCGGAGGGGAGAGCCTAGGGGAGCCGGGCTGTGTCCCTCCCCCCACCCCGAGCCGCGGTGGATGCAGCCCCCAAGCCCGTGCAGGGTGCAAGCGCTGGAGATGCAAAGCCCCTCCCGGGCGCAGCCGCTGCGGGGTCACCGCCGGTGCCCGCCCCTACCTCTGGCCCACGTCGCTGCCCACGGAGCCCCCGCCACGGGCCGGCAGCAGTGGGCTGAGCCCGTGTGGCTCCTCGGGGGCAGAGGCACCAGCCGGGGCTCCGTCCGGGCCTGCCTTGCTCTCGGACGGCGAGCGCGGCAGCTTGGCTCGCGCCATCCTGCGGGAGCCAGAGCGCTCCGCGCGGAGGCTGGAGGCAGAGGCGGGGGCGGTGCCGGGCGGAACCATCCCGCGCGCCCGCGCCTCCCCGCGCGCCCGCGCCTCCCCGCGCGCCCGCGCCTCCCCGCGCGCCCGCGCCTCCCCGCGCGCCCGCGCCTCCCCGCGCGCCCGCGCCTGCGGCACTGCTGTGGGTCCCAGAAACAGGAGCGTCCGGGGGCAGCACCGCCCAGGCTGCAGCCGCCCACCCGCGCCCAGCGGATGGCTGCCTTGGAGAAGAAACAGCACTAAGAAGGACAGTCACCGTGCAGGGGGCAGAGGCAGTGAAGTGACAGCTGGGGGCCTGGGCCGCTCACTGCCTGGGGGCTGCGGGAGAGGAGAGGGAGCTGCCCCTTTGGTGAGTGTCTGCCCCCAGCCCCCCCAGGGGCAGCGAGTCCCCCCCAGACAGGCGGAAGCAGCTGAGTCTGCCTGTCCACTCAGGGCCCTCCCGTCCCCACAGGCCCAGGTTCTTTGTGGCCACTTGCCTGGAGGAATGCCCGGCGGGGTCACCTCCCTTAACCCTGCAACTGCCAGGGGCCACATGATTTCTGACTTGCAAAGTGTGGGGACAGGCGCTGGAGGAGGATGTGTCCCCCAGAAGGCCCGTGGGCAGAGCAGGCTCTGAACCCGCGGTCCGGCTCAGCCTCACTCCACGTTCTGTGTGTCTCTAGCACGCCCCTCCCCTTTAGAGAGGCTGGTGGCGGGTCTGGCCCAGAGGACATGCAGGTCGCAAGCAGCAGGTGTCTGGGGTGCTGGCTCCGCCACAGCTCACGCCTATGCTCAGCAGCCGCTGGGGCCAGGCCCGGAGCCCCACCAGCCAGCCTGCCCGTGTCCTCAACCCTCGGTGGCCCCGCCACCAACCAGGCCCAATACTCAGAGGCTGTGGAGAAAAGGTAGGCCTCAGCGCCCCCAGTGGTACCCCTGCCGCTGGAGGTCCAGCCTGGTTTGCTGAGTCCATGCCAAGGGCCCTCGCAGAGCCGGCCCCACTCCCTAGCCTTGACCCGCGTCCTGGCCACCACGGACCCCACAAAGCAGGATCCCAGGGAGTTGGGGAGCCCCTTGGGGAATGAGAGGGTCTAGGTCGCTGGCCACTTTCTCTCTGGGGAGGCCGAGCCACGGGCCTGCACCAGCTATCAGGGGACAGGGAGCCGGCTGCATGCACAGAACTGAGCAGGTCACTACTCACACCCAGTCCCTGGCCACCTCCACCCCGGACATGGCCCCAGAGAGGAAGACCCCAGAAAATCTTCCCTGTGATCAGGGCAAGCATGGGGCAGCTATCTGTCCGGAAGTGTCACAAAGCCCAGGGAGCCCCCAGGCGGGGACAGTGGTAGATAGAGGCCACCAGGCCTTCCTGTCCAGTGACACAGTCACCACCAAGTACAAGGGCTGCACGTTCCCCCAGGGCATGCTGGCAAAGGACGTGTGTGAACAGGCAGGACACAGACAGCACATGTGGCTGGGCACCATCCACGGGCAACACCATCCACGGGCCCTCCTGCACCATCGGGCCACGCATGATCACATTCGCCCTGGACAGAGGGCGTCTGGGGCTGCAGACGCTGCAGCTGCACAAACCATTCTGAAGGCAGTGACGCTCAACCCATCACGACAGATGGCTGCCCGCAGCCTGCCAGGCACAGGATGGCAGTCACTTGGCTGCCCACCTGACATGTGTCCAGGCGTGCTGGCCCAGAGCAAGGAAGTGCTCATCTCTGGTCTCATCTCCTGAGGGTGCGGTGACATGGCAGTATAGGGTCAACACTAGGGGCGAGCACAGGCACCTGGCGTTCCCCGCGGCGGGCTCTACTCAGCACTGGCGGACCTGCCCGACAGCCCTCAGCCGTGGAGCAGGGTTGAGGCTAGACACGGTGCTGTGGGGGACCTCCCAGTGCTCTGCAAGGTGGGGAAGCGGGTGGGCACGCCACCCCAGGTGGGGAAGCAGGAGGTGGGGAAGCGGGCAGGCACAGCGGTGGCCGAGGTAGGGAAGTGGGCAGGCACGGCGGCAGGGGGAGGTGGGGAAGCGGGCAGGTACAGCAGCGGGGGAGGTGGGGAAGCGGGCAGGCACAGCGGTGGCCGAGGTAGGGAAGTGGGCAGGCACGGCGGCAGGGGGAGGTGGGGAAGCGGGCAGGTGAAAGCCCCAGAGCATTCCAGCCAGGCGGCATGGGCCCTGCACAAGGATATTTCTTGGGACCTCAGGACAGGACAGCCCCTGGGGACTCTGACCCACACACAGCACCTCCCATGCTCCTGGGCTGTTGGGAGGGGTGAAGGCAAGCACACAGAAGGAAGGAGGGGCACAGCACCCAGCAGCAACAACGACCTGAGTGGCCACGGCTGAGTGACGGGTCAATGTGATGCCCTCCACCCCTTTGGTGGGATTAAGGAGGAAGGAAATGCTGACACCTGACATGCAACAGCACAGAGGGACCCTGAGGACATGGTGCTGAGTGGACAGCCAGTCACGAAAGGACACATGCTGTAAAACTGCACTTACATAAGGTCCCTGGAGTTGTCCGAGCCAGAGACAGAAAGAAGGATGGTGGGGCGAGGGGCGGGGAGTGGGGCACTAGGATGTAATGGGTGCAGAGCTTCACGGAGATGGAAGGGCTCTGGAGGTGGACGCGGCGACGGCTGCTCAATGCTGCCCGCGGGACACACACGCACAAATGGTGACAATGTCCTGTGTACTTTACCACAATTGAAACATACGCTTAAAGAAAAGAAGGAAGGAGGAGTGGACGCAAGGAAGGGAAAAAGAATAGAAAAGGAACAGAGAAAATGGACTTATGAGATCAGGAACCTTGCCGGCAGTAAAACATCATCCCAGAAGAGAGGGGCTTCAGGCACCGACCAGCGTAGTAAGGATACCGTTCAGTAAGAAGAACACCAAGAGAGGGGATAAGTCCATGTAGCCCTGCAGGCGGAGGTCAGAAGGAGGCTGCAGAACGCCGGAAGCAATCTGAAGCCCAGACGTAATCACAGGTACTTCTAAGTAAAGCCGAGTCCACGAGAACCAAACGAGATGTGGCTGCAAATCGAACCACAGACCCAGACCAGCTCCAAATGGCACAGCAAAGGCAGACACAGAGCCAGGTGACCAGAAAGAGGTGTGGGGGACACCTCCCTGAAAAATTGTTTATGCCTCTGGGCAGAGGAGAGGCCCAACCAGTTTTCAGTATTTAAGCTATACTTAGACAATATTTAGAAACATAATGATGAATCAAAGGAAGAACTACACATTGAGTTCTTGGAAAATATGCTATAGGTCTCACGGCACCCAGACATTGATCCTACCTAATTGACTGGACTTAAAGGATAAAGTGAGTGTCTTAGACACACAGGATGGAACAAGCAAATCACCTACAAGGGGATGATTTTCTGCAGTGCATTAAGCACCAGAGGGTGTGGGCCCAGGCTGAGCATATTCCAAGGAAAAGGACAGTAATACCAAGGACTATTCTACCCAGCCAAGATGTCCTCTAAGCCTGGAGGCAACGAGACACGTTCAGATGCAAAGTAGCAAGGGAATGTGGCACAGCACGATGCTCCTCTTGGGGAAGAAACACCTTACGAGTGAATGCAGGCAATGGAAAGTGATGTCAGGGTGGAGAACTCCAAGGTGGAAACATTGTGGTGGGAGGATGACCGTCAGCAGGTCAACTAACACCAGAAAGAATGATGACACAGGCCAGGCATGGAGTTCCTGTGGCTGCCACAGATTTAGTGCGGCCTGGACTGTTTTTTTCTGGAGCCTCTAGAGATTCTGTTTCCTTGCCTTTCTGCACTGCTAGAAGCACCAGTGTTCCCCAGCTCGGCCCGTCCTGATTGCTCAGTGTCCCCCAGCTCGGCCCGTCCCCCGATTGCTCAGTGTCCCCCAGCTCGGCCCGTCCCCCGATTGCTCAGCGTCCCCCAGCTCGGGCCCGTCCCCCGATTGCTCAGCGTCCCCCAGCTCGGGCCCGTCCCCCGATTTCCCAGTGTCCCCCAGCTCGGGCCCATCCCCCGATTTCTCAGTGTCCCCCAGCTCGGGCCCGTCCCCCGATTGCTCAGCGTCCCCCAGCTCGGGCCCGTCCCCCGATTGCTCTGGCCTATTTCCTTCATCATGTCTCCGTCTGACTCTGACCCTCCTGCTTCCCTCTTACAAGGATCCTGTGATGACTTTGGCCCCCTGGATAATCCAGAGTAACCATCCCACTTCAAGGTCTTAAACTTCATCATTCTTGCAAAGTCCCTCTGGCCATGTTTGGTCACAGACTCATGGGTCTTGGGGTAAGAAGGAAGACGTCATACGTGGCTAGCCGAGCAGCGCTGCAGTACTCAGAGAACCCGCAGTCCTCACCATTCGGGCCACAGTTACATCTGGCCTTACCTTGACACCTGGTGGTTAAAGAGAAAGCATTCTCCTTAAAGAAGCGCTTTCAGCAGGAATTGCATTTGGGACGCAGCCCTCACTGAAGGAGGATGAACACCTCAGGCTAATACTCATGGAGGAGAAAGAACCAGAAGGTCGGCATCTCCTAAGCCCCAGTGGGACAGGCTCAGGCTGGGGGGGGGGGGGGGGTGTGTGACATCCTTAGATGCATGGCGGAGAGGCCCTGGATGTCTGTATAGTGACAGGCTGCCTTCAAGTGACAAGCACGTGTGACTGCCCGGCAGAGGTCTGAGCTGTTGTCACTGCCCTAGCACATCCATCTGGCCACCTCTAAGGGGGACCACTGGGCGGAGGCCACCTGCACACCCCAGCAGCACCCAAATTATGCTTGTGTGGATCAGCAGGCCTTCGGCTCCAAGGTCCAGCCATATGACACAGTGGAGGTGGAGGTCACACTGAGCCGCTCACCAGGAGTCAGCAGGCACATGTGGACGGCAGAGTGTCCTGGAGGACCCGTGGCCTGGCATGGTAGCCATCCACACATGGCACAAGGTCCTGCAGACCCAAAGCAGGGCAGCACAGCCTACCCCCCAGTCCTGCAGGCCAGGGGTCTGGGCCCGGCTCAGCCCCATCTCTGCATAGGGCACTGTGGCAGAGGCTGCTCCGTTTGTCTGCCATGGGCAGGGTACAACCCCTGGCCCCCAGGGGTCCCAGGCCCCCCACTCCTCGGCTGTCACCGGCACTGGTGTGCAGAAGCCTTCTGGGGCCACGCATCACTCTGCTTTCAAAGGGCCCTTTTGATGAACCTGAAGTCCACGACCGGTGACCGCGGTCATCTTTGCAAACCTCTTCCCATGCAGATGCGTCTCCTGGGGCTGCCAGCAGAGGGCAGCGTGGCCGAGGCGCCCAGACCTAGGCTCCCAGTCTAGGCGCCGCAGTGTGGATGTGGCGGGCGACAAGTCATGTGCTCAAGTCTGGGCGCTCTTTGACGGTATCAGAGGGTGGGAGCCTCACCTGCGTGTGGAGTGAACAGCCAGAGCGGGCAGGAGGTGACGGGGATTAGGGTCATCAAGATGGGGCCCCCACCACTGAATCTGGTGGCTGTACAAGCAGAGGGAGAGGGCAGAGCAGAAACACGCCCTTGCCCCTCGCCTCGTGGTGGCCCGCCCCTCCCCAGCGCGGCAAGGCCACATGGCTCCGAGGCTCTGCTGACGCTCACTGTGGCCGCACCAGCCAGTTCCTGCTCTGTCGTCGGCGCCTCCGCTGCTGTCCACACTGCCCTTTCTTTCAATGACAGAGACACGTAGAGAGAGGCGGAGGGAGGGGCACCTCATGGGGCCATGCCAGGCCCCCCAGGGCTCCAGCTTCGCAGGAGCCTGGAACCTGGTGTGTTCCTCAGTCCCACTCAGCATCAGAACCTGGGGGGCCGGGGCGCCCAGGCCCGTGTGACACTGGCATCGCCGCCACGTCCACGTGGCCTTCCCCTCTGCACCTCCCTGCGAGGCGGGTGCTCTGGTGGGAACACGCATAAACTCGCCGGAAACTGCTGCTCACCCCCTCTCGTCAGGAACCTCACGAGCCCATTTGGCCCAGCACTAGGTACCCGACTAGAAACCCTGAATGGGTGAGGGGCCCACTGAGGCTCTGAACAGGGCGGGTGAGGCCAGACTCCTGTGCCCATGGCCTGGGGGCTGAGGGTGGGGCCCTGCCACATGGGCGAGGAACTGAAGCCAGGCAGCCCTTCCAGCTCAGCCCCTCCCGTCACCTCCCAAGGCTCCACCAGCTCTGTCCAGAGGACCCCAGCCTAGGCAGCCAACCCTCCAACCCTGGAAGCACCGAGAGTCGGGGGGCTTCCCGGGGCCCGGAGCTGTGGAGAGGAGCTGCGGTGTCCGTGCCCGGCCCGGCCTGGCACCCCAGCACCTCCAGCCGCCCCAGCTCCGGGCCCAGCCGGATGCCCTCCAGGCTCACCCTGTGTGCCCCACCTGCCACAGGCCTCTCCGGCCTCTTGCCTGCCCTTGTAGGCTGGAGGGTGCACCACCTCGTTTCTGGGCTCTGGCAGGACCCAGGTCAGGGGAGAACGCAGGGTCCCCCTGCCCCTGCCCAACCTCGTCCTTCCGGGAGGGCCCCACTCCCCACCATTCCCTGCAGGAGGCGGCTGCAGGCTCCTTCCAGCCAGGATCCCCTCTCCCCAGCAGGCAGCAGCTCCACTCTGGCTCCCACGTGGGTGGGAGAGCCGGCCTCTCTTCTGGCGTTGCTGCTTTCCGGCACCTTTTCCACCCCTGAGGGCCTGCACCGCAAGCAGCCCAGGAGGGGAGGGCTGTGCCTGCCGGCCCCCTGCCCCCAGCCCTTTTGGCCGAGGTCCTAGCCTCTTCCTCGGAAGCCCAGTGGGTCCCCTTGGGCGGGCCGAGGTCCTGAGTCCAGTGAAGCCCTCTGTGCTGGCCACACGCAGCACACTGGAACCTGGCATGGGGGCCAGCAGAGGGACAGGAGGCCAGGCCCTGGTCCCAGCTTCTCGGTGTGCCCCACAGCATCGGCACCTCTGGGGGTGCCAGTGTCCCGGGCCGCCATGACTGAGCAGGGCAGAGGGCGCACCTTCCCGGAGGGCCTCGGCTCATGGTGTGAGTCGGGAACCACACCTGAGGTGCCGCGCCCTGCTCCCTCGGGGCGCCCGGCGGCCCTAGGCACTCCTGGCTCGTGACCATGCCTCTCCAGTCTGCCCGTCAGCAGGTGCCTCCTCTCTGGGTCTCTGTCCTCGTCTCTTCTTATAAGGCCAGTGTTTAGGGCCTGCCCTAAATCCGGGGTGACCTCACCTCAAGATCCTCCACCAATCACAGAGGCCTGTTTCCTGATAAAGTTATAATCGGAGTTTCCGGTGGAGGTGAGTTTGGGGGACAGTGCTCCCACCACTGCGGGGCAGGCAGACCCTTCCTCCCCCAGGGCGGCCCTGGGCCAATGGTCCAACGAGGGCCCTGGGGCTGGCTCCCCACATGCCCCCGCCCCACTCTGGGCACTGCTGCCTGGCAAGGTGGGACCGGCCGACCTGGCCTCAGTATAGACGCCCTCCCATGGGAGACCCCGTCACACCTGTGGCCTAGCTGGACTGGTAGACTGCAGCCGGGTAGAGGAAGCTGGACCTCGGTGGGTGGCCGGGCTGGGCAGCTGGGCTCCCGGGGGCAGCGTGGCTGCGGGTAGGGGCCCTCGCTCCGTGTGTCCCAGCAGCCCTGTAGGTCCAGCCCAGAGCCGGGGTGCACAGCTAGGCAGGCCTGTCAGATGGACTGGGAGTACCAGGAGCGACAGCTTACGGGCGGTTGAGGTGCCTGGATTGCCACAGCTGACTGGGTTCAAGCCCTCGACCCGATGGCCTGAAAATCATGGCAGGTGTGCGTGTGCGTGTGCGTGCCCGAGATCCTGAGAGAGCAGAGGGGGAGGGGCTGTGCATGGCCATCCCTGGGGACGTCCACTTTCTCTGTCTCTCTCCAGCGAGCACACATGCCCTGTGACAAAAACCTTAACAAAAACCCTGGAGCCGTACAAGACACACTTGCACCTGAACGTACTCGTCCTTCACCTGCCACCCGAGCGTCACTGGGTACCCTGGACTGTCACCTGCTAGTCCAGCAGATCTGCTCGCCCCTGCACGAGGGCCGAGGGGGGCGAGCAGACGGTGAAGCATGGGAAGAAGGCACACCAGCCTGTCCCGAGCGTGGTGTGGACGCCCCCTCGGCGCCCCGAGGCTGTGCTGCACTGTGGTCCAGGCTTTCCTCTGAAGCCCAGGGGGACAGAGCTGGAGAGAGACGGCACCTTGGGACCAGCCCCGGGGCCACAGCGGGACCTGATCTCCACCTGCACGAACAGCCACTGGAGGCCCAGCCTCGCCTCCCAGGGTAAGGGGCACTTGGTGGGAACTGCGGCCAGGGAGGTCCACCTGGCCAGACTGTGGGCATGCCCAGCACTTCCGTGGCTCTGGAGCCACGATCCCGCTCTCGTCCTCAGATGCGCAAACCGGCGAGAAGGACGTGAAGGTGGAGGGGAGCAGCAGCAGGGCTTCCTGGAGACCCAGAGGAAGGGCGTGCTGTGGAGACGCACAGGGCAGGTCTGGGGCGGGTCTGGGACAGGAGCGCAGGGTGGGCAGCCCAAGGACAGAGCACCTGCGCCCTTCACTGGGACTGCGGGGGAGCCCAGCGGGCCCTGAGGGTGCCTGGTCTCCCAGCTGCGCCTGCTCCCACCACAGCTCAGTTCTGGCCTCACAGCCAGTGGGACGACATGCCGGGGACCCGAGGACCGCTGGCAGGGAGAAAGGAATTGGGCAGGAGGTGCCTGCTCGGCTCTGGAGGACGCCCCATGTGGAAGGAGCGGGAGTCCAGAGCTCAGCTCAATCCCACGGGGGCCCCTGCCATCTGCTCTGCGGAGGCCAGCTCTTCCCCTCCAGCCGGACAGGGCTGCAGGGTGTGCCCTGGCCCCACAGGGTGGCACTGGAGCAATAGGCTTAGACACGGGCACGGGGCCCTTGCGGCAGGCTAGTGCCTTCTAGGAGACAGAGCACTGTCCGCCCTGTGGGGACGGGTGAGAAGGGGCAGTCTGTGACTGGGGCCTACTCAGGGGCCACCTGCCTGCACCCTGACCTGGACTTCGGCCTCCGCTTCGGTGCTAGAAGAAAGGGCTGATGTTGAGGCCACCCTGCCTCAGCCCCGCTGGCCTGGCCATGGCCCCCCTCCCATTCGACAGCCCCAGCCACTCCTGGCCCCCGCATCTCTCACGGGCTGGGGAGGTCTGGCAGGCTCCTCCCAGGCCGCTGAGGGAGGAGCAGGGCGAGGCGGGTGCAGCCCATCCAGCCCAGGCGTCCCGAGCACCCCGAGGAGCACTGAGGGCGCCCCCGGCCCTTCCCAAAGCTGGCAATGCCTTCATGCCGTCCCTCTGGGGAGCCTGGACTCTGCGGGGGCTTCTCAGAGCAGGCAAGGGCCCAGGCATGGGGATGGGACAGGGCTGAGGGCTGCAGGGCACAGGCAGGTGCGAGCATCAGGGCCGGCAGGTGCGCCTCGCCCCCGGCCCCCCACCCCACCCCACCCCCGTGCCCAGGACTCGGTCGCTGCTCAGCTCTGGAGGGCCACAGGCCAGTGGTTCTGAGGGGCTGTTTTCAGACCGCCTCCTCTACTCTTGCTTGTAGGCCTGAGCGGCTTCCCCCCGAGAGGGGCCTGTTGTGTCCTCAGGGGCGGCCTGATCCCTTCAGCTCAGCCAGAGCAAAGGCCGGGAAGGGTCCTGGGCCTCTGCCACCTGCCCACTCCTGCTGCAGCCACTCCTGCCCGCCTCAGGGACCGCGGCCCTGCCCAGGCCAACACTGCCGACAGCACCTCCACAGGAAGCCAGGGCTCTGTCCTGAGGCAGGGGCCGCCCCTCCCCTGCATCCCAGGCAAGGAGCCTCACCCGTGAGCAAACGCTGGGTGCGCAGCTCCGGAGCCCGAGGGCAGCTCCATCTCCGCTAGCCGGCGAGCAGGGAACAGCTCAAGAGCCTTCTGGGACCAGCCTGGTCCCCAGGACCCGGCCCCAGGGCCCCCTTTCTGCAGTCTTGGCCCTAGGGTGGCTGTTCCTGGCGCCTGGGCCTGGAGTCTGCTTGGGCAGCTCCCAGAGCAGATCTGTTCACCCGGGTCATGCTGGGGTGAGGCTCGCTCTCATCTGGGGGCCCCCCAGTGGGGCCTGTGACATCACCCTGTCATCACCCTGTGAGACCCTGACATCACCCACAGGACGGGTGGGACCCCAGCACAGCAGGCACAAGGCGGCCACCGGCCAGGCCCCTGTCTCCACGGTGGCCATTCTGAGTCACTTGAGGTAGATGAGCCTGTGGTGTGGCTTATCACCCTGGCGTCTATACCCCGCTCAGTGGGGCATGTTCCTGAGACTTGGGGTTCAGCAGGGAGGCAGGGCAGAAGTCAGAACCAGATCATGGGGGCCCTTGTAATGGCAAAGCCCTCCCCTTGCCCAGCCTGTGGCCTGCCAGCCCTTCTCAGAGAGAGGGGCCAGGTCCGGGTCTGCAGGGCCATGGCTGGCTGCAGTCCCAGGGCTCTGGGCAGGGCAGTGGGCGTTCTGGAGTAGGGAGGGCCCATATCACAGGCGCCAGGACACAGCCTGGCCGAGGGGGGTGAGCTCTGAAGGGCCGCCTCTCTCACGGCTCCTGAAGTTCGTGGCCATCCCCCTGGGAGAGGCCAGCTGGCAGTGTGGCCTCGGTGACCACACAGGCGGCTGAGCAGCAGGCTTTGGGGACGCATGCCATGGCTGTGTCCTCAGGGACAGGAAGCTGGAGCCCTGCCCACAGCCCGGAGCACCCCCTCAGCCTCCAGCTTGCCCTCCATGTGAGCAGGGAAGGGGCTGGGGACCATGGGAGGAGGAAAGGTGAGACTTGGTGTGTTGGGGAGGGCATGAGGGCAGCAAGGCCCCCCTCACATCTGCCCTGTGCTGTGCCTGGGTCTTCCTGGCGCTCATGGGAGCCCCCTAGGGTGCCCGGGCACCAGCGAGCTCACGCAGGCCTCAGGCCCCTGGAAGGTGCGTCTTGTCAGCACCGGCTTCCCACACTGCCTGCCCTCGGCAAGGCCTGGGAGTGGCCCATGAGCTCGAGGGGATGCCCAGAGTCAGGATTGTGGGGAGGCAGACTCGCCCACCTGCTGCAGAGGGTCTGAGACACTGTGCCACCTCCCCTGCAGCGTGGCAGTGGCAGAGCTGAGGCCTCCAGGCTGCTGGGGCTAGGGGGCGTTCTGGGCTTCCAGGGCTCCAGGCTCCTGGTCCTGCACCAATCAGGAAGGCCTGGCCCCTCACACCAATGAGGAAAGGGAGCTGAGCTGAGCTGGGCTGGGCTGGGCTGTTGGAGACCGTGGGCCTCGGGCCTCGGGCCTCGGAGCGGACTGCCCACCCTGGAGCTCTGTCTGACCTATTCCACCACACACCGGATGGGCCCTCCAGCCTCGGGGGAGAGGAAGTCACCACCTCCCCCTCTGAGCTCACCGGGCTCTCCCAGCGCTCCTCGCTGGGCTGACAGGTGAGGGCATCTTTCCCAGAAGTCCTAGCAGGGCGACCACCCTCCCTTCCCTCCTGGCTCTTCCCAGGGCTGCCACGTCTGGGCTCTGCTGGCTTCACCTCCAAGGAGGGGACCCTTGGGGGCACAGCCCCCACACGGGCACACACACGTGTGTACACACGCAGAGACACGCAGGCACACAGACATTACGGAGCCACTCGGCGGCCCTGGGCCTTCCAGGGAGATGTGTACTGTGTCCTGCCCGACATCAAGACACTCCCAGGCTGCTGAGTGCCCAGATGAACCCGGCCCAGCTGAGCGGCCTCTGTGGCGCCAGTGCTGATGAGCGAGAGGTGGGCGTGGGGGTTGGGCGAAGGGAAGCCCCTGGCCCTGCCTGGGTCTCAGAAGGGCAGCCGGCCCCACCCCTGCCCTGGGGCATTATCACGCAGCACTTGGTTCAGCAAGGTAAGAAACGAAAGCAGTGAGGCAGCCCCTCTGCAGGCCTCGGGCCCCCACCCGCGTGAGGAAAGCTCTGGGTTCCACCTCTCCTCCCAAGCACCGGAGGCCGCAGGTCACGGAGGTCGGCCAGGGCTCGCCTCGGGACTGGACAAGCAGAGGGATTTGTAAGAGCAGGGCAGCTCCTGCCGGCCGCTGCCGGCTGTCCGCAGGCGCCTTTCCTGCTGCAGCATCAGCAGCGGTGGTCTGAAAGCTGCTGTGTCCTGCCAGCGCAACCTCGTGTATTCTGTGTCCCGACTGGGAAATTGCAAAGTTGGGGGATGGCAGATGGGCTAGCTGAGTCCAGGGCTGGCTGCAGACGGCCCCAGCACGCACTGGAAGGGGCGCTTCCCGACACGAAGCCGGCAGGCTCCAGCCCACGGAGTGCAGAGCACGCACGGCTTTGCTGCTCCTCACCAGCCCTCCCCTGAGGCTGACAGAGCTCGAGTGCTGGGTGTTTACCCAAGACAGCTATTTGGGGAAAAGGCGGAGAGAGCAACATTTCTCCCAGCTTCCTGCCAGCCCGCTCAGCTGCGAACTCACCACCCCCAGGGGCGTCCTGCCTGTCCTTTACCAGGGGGCACAAGTTCATTCGACTTTTCTGCGCCCCAGAGAACCGAGACAGAGAACGCTGTCACTGATCCGGCAACCCCTGTGAAGCCCGAAGGACAATCCCTCCGTAAGTGGTAAACCAGGGCAGGCTTGGGGACAGCCACCTCGCAGAACCACGGGGCTCCAGCAGCAGGGTTGGCCCTGGCTCGACCCTCCACGCCCTCTCCGGTGGGCACAGCTGCGGAGTCGGGACTGGGGCAGACGTGGAGCCCGGCCCCTCCCGGGAAGATGCCTCCCCGCCCCCGCCCCAAACTTCTCGGGGACGCGGAAACTTCCCGGGCGCAGCGCGGGCGGCCTTCAGCACCGCGGACAGCTCCGCGGGCCCACCGACCCGCCCTTACCTGTCGTCGTTCTGCGGGGACTGGTCTCCCAGCAGCAGGTCGCGAAAACGGTACCGCGGCGGCAAGGGCAGCACCTCGGACTCCAGGTCGCTCATCCTGAGGCCGGCGGTGTCCAGGAGCTCGCCGTCCCGGTCCCCGGCGCAGGGCCGCCTGCGGACACACGCCAGCGCCGCTCAGCGCCGTCCGCCTGCCCGCTGCGCCCGGCAGGCGGCGGGCGGGGTGGTGGGGCGAGGGGGCGGGGCTCCCCCAAAGTGGCCCGGGTGTGGGCGAAGTTCCGCGACAGGGAGCAGGAGAGGGGACCCTCCCCTACTTGGACACCCCCCACGCGCCCTGGGGCCCACAAGGCCTTGCAGCGCCTCCCCCTCCCACTGGCCACACAGCCTTCCTGCAGCTCCAGGGCACCCACCTGGGCCAGCGGACCTCCCATCCCGCCCTCCTCTGCTGAGGGGAGGGGCGCTGGAGGCCTGTGTCCCAGTATGTAGCGGGGCCCAGCAGAACCAGGGAGGGGGCAGAACCAGGCTCTTGGGCCGCAGACATCAACACTGCCTCTCCGCTTCCACACTGGAGTCCCAGCCCCCGTGCAGCCTGATCCCAGTGCAGCTCTTCGTCCACTAAGCGAGGCATGTCCCCGTCACGGTGAGGGCGCGGACATCAGGCCAGCACCCACGCCTGGTCCTCTGTACTGCCAGCCTTCGGGCGAGCCCCAGCCCCAGGCCATCCTCGGTGCTCCCTCGAACAGCCTTCGTGGGGAGCAGGAGCTCCCAGCCCCACGCCCTACCAGCGACGACCTCCAACAGGCTCTGCTGAGCTGCTCCAGGGAAGGCAGGAGCCCCCCACTCCGCCCAGGCACGTCCCCACCACAGGCCACATGCCTGGCAGGCCTCAGGCAGGTGTAGGAGCCAGCCGACCACGCCTGGCCTCTGTGTGGTGCGCGAGGTGGGTGCGGAGTCCACTCACCTGGAGCCTCCTTTCTCTCCTCAAGTCAGGAAAGACACGCACACCCCGAGCCCCCCCAGAAGAGCAGCAGCAGGTGGGCAGGCAGAAAGGCACCCCACCCCTCAGTGGCCCTGCAGGCTCAGCCCCACTTCGTGCTTCTTGGTTGCAGGCCCAGTCGCAGGATCTGCCAGCATCTGGGGTGAGGTCCGCAAGCCGCTCCCCGAGCCGAGTTGCGTCATCATGGCCCCGGGCTGCAGGAGGTAGGGCAGGCGCAGTGTGTACGGGGCCAGGGCTGTATTCCTTGGCTCGGTCGCTTTCTTTCTGAAGGCCCCCCTCCCAGCCTCAGCCCAGCCAGCAGGGCCCATGGTGAGCTCGGGGGTGGGGCCTCTGTTTGCTTCAGGGGGACCCAGTGGGGATGTGGCCTGGGAAGGGTACAGAGCGCCCCACACTTGCTCACTCGGGGCTGGGAGGTCGGTGTGCACGCGGCCACAGAAGGCGTCCCGCAGGCCTCAGGCATCCAGCCTCTTCCCCAGCGAGCCAGACCACATGGCCCTGGCTGTTTGCTCTGCTGGCAGAGCCCCAGGCCCAGGGGCTCTTGGAGAGGTGCCCGCTGCAGGAGGGACGGGCGACTGCGTGGTCTGTGAGCTGCTGCCGTGCAAGCTTGCATCAGCGAGCGCCGGCGGGCCAGAGCACAGCTGCCTGGCCCCTGGGCCGCCTCGCGTTCTGCACCAGTCCTCCGTGGGCACCCAGGGCCCGGGGGCTGCCTGGCACAGACCACCCTATATCTCTCCCTCCTGCAAGGGCAGCTCTGCCAAAGAGCTGCTGACGCCCCGAGAACTCTGTGGCTTGAGGAAGACCTCCGCCTCCCTGCGCTCACGCCCCTCAGGAGAGGCGAGGGGTCACCCTGGGGGCTGCTACACCCCTGAAACCACAGCGGACTGGCGCACAGCATGGCCCCTCCCAGCCCAGGACCAGGGAGTGCCGGCCATGACGCCAGCACGAGTGGCTTCTAGCCCATCAACCCTGCTGGGTGGCCCTGAACGAGTCGCCTCACCTCCCTTGGGCCCTCTCTGCACAAGAGCACACTGCCCTCCTCCCTTAGGAGCAACCGGGAGGCCAGGCAGGGCGGGTGCGCCATGAGGTGCCACACGCAGGCCAGTGGCTAGCCACAGCTTGGCCAAGGTCCCAGGATCCAGTCGGGGTGCTGGCCTGAGGGGAGCCCGCACTGACGCGCACCGCAGGGTGCCCCACTTGGCCCACCCTGGACCTCTACCCATCAGAGGGAGAGCCTTGCGTTGCATCTGCCGCTGGTACCGACAGAGCTAGCCATGAGTGGGCGCTGTGACAAGCCAGGCAGCAGCACAGGACCCAGCGTGTCCCTGGGGCCAGGACCGTCTCCTCCCTTGATGCCAGGAGAGGACACATCAGCTCCAGGGCTTCGGCAGCCCAGGAAGAGGCCCTGGCACCGAGGCCTTCCTCATTCGCCACTGGCCTGGGCTGCCAAGGGGCTGTCTGAGGGCCAGGGCTGTGTGTCCCATGGTGGCCAAGAGCAGTCGGCAGGACAAGCGAGAAGCGAGGTCGCCAGGCGTCATGGCTCAAGTTGGGACACAAGGCCGCATGCCACCACCACCACGATGGACGAGAACTCGGGACGCGTGAGGAAGGAGCGGGCTGTTTGGAAGGCCCACGGGGAACGGGCTGGAAAACTGCACGAGTGAGGCGGGCAACAGAGCGGCCACTGGGAGTGTGCAGAGCCAGGAGCGAAGCCAGGGAAGCCGGCACCCCCGCAGGAGACCCCGCGAACAGCATTTGGCAGCCCCTGGCACCGGGGTGCACCGGGGAGTGGGAGCTGCACCCACGGGGCAGAGGCCATGCTCCCCAGGGCCCCAGGCACTCCGGCCACTTCAAAAACACCGAAGAATCCACATGTAAGAAGAGCCGTGAGAAGGAGCAGAGTGGGACGCATGGCCGAACCTCTGCAGGGGGCACTCGAGGTCTGGCAAAAGAGGCAACAGCCACAGATGTGGCAGTGCTGTCCACCAAGTAGAGACGAGGCCAGAACTCAGGCTGGCAAGATGGCAGTGGAGGGGCCGGCCAGGGCACAGTGCCGGGACGAAGGTGGCCACGGGGACTCGCACAGTGCACGTAACTCAACCTCGATGCTCACCGTGGCCTTGGCAAGGCCTGGGCTCAGACCCAGGCAGCTGGCCCGGAGCCTGCGTCACTAACAGCCCCACGACGCAGTGCTATATGGACAGGGGAACCGGGCCCCCGCCCCGCCCCGCCCCTGCTGCGGACAAGGACGGCTGGAGAACACGCTGAGGGTTCCGCACACACGAGGTGGGGGCACAGCGTGTCGGTCCAGATCCACAGCCAGAGAGGCGCGGAGAGCCGTAACAGCAGGAAGAGCAGGTGACACACAGGCAGGACGGGACATGACGGCAGCCATAGGGGACGGCAAGGACACTGACGGTGCCCGGGAAAAGCGATCTGCAGGAAATGACACGGACAGGGGAGTGGCAATCGAGGAGGAAAGGAACGGACTGAGAGTGAGAAGCCACTTCAGCTCTCTGGTGACAGTGCAGGGCAGGACGACAGGGGCGTCCAGCACAAGCGGGCGGCAGGCGGGGTGCCTGGGGACCGGGGTGTGGGCCGGTGTCCAGAACAGCAGTGCTGGTTAGGCCGGCCGGGCCGGAGCCTTGGCTGTGAGGTGACTGGTTCCTCTACCCTTGGGGCCTGCACCAGGTGACATTCATTCACTCACATTTTACAGGTGGATGTGGCCAACACCTGAACATCTGTCCGACAGGAACGGCCACGTGCTCCGGCCAAGGCCTCTCGGAGTGCACAGACCTGGAGCCCACGTGGGACCGTGTGGACATTCACTACAAACCTGGAAAGACCTCCAATGGGGTGCTGGTAAAACCCTAAACAGTACCGCCTCCCAAGGGCCCCCGCTCACACTCGGGAGCAGAGACCACGTGCATGTGGGATTGCAGTTCAGGCCCACACTCACCGGCAGCTCTGTGCAGGGGAGCGTGCTGCACGGCTGGCGTTATCGCAGCGGGAGGCTGAGGGAAAGGCCCACCCGTCTCCAGCCTCACGGCACTGCAGCCCCGCCTTCAGCCCTGGTCCCGGCCCACATGGAGCAGGCCCCTCAGCGCTGGCACACGGCGTCCGGGAAAGCCAGGCTCTCCTTCCAAGAGTGCACATTGTCGTGATCCCCACCTGGCCATTCCGGGCTCAGGCTGTGACCGCTGGTGGCCAGAGGACACGGTTCTCCCGAGATTCCTCTCCAGTTGCTTACACTCCCCTCAAAATTTCCACGGAGCCTGGAGAGCCGTCTTTGACAGAAAGGTCACATGTAAGCAATACACACATGTGCACACATGTATGTGCACACAGGAACATCTCATGGATGTGTGCACAAGCACATACTTGTGTACCTCGCACACGCGGGTGTGTGCACTCAGGAGTGCATTGTGTAAGTGCACAGTTGTGCACACGCAGGCACAAGGGTGTGCATGCACATGCGTGCACATACGTGTGAGCGTGCCCCGGGCGGCCCTTCCCGTGGTGTCGCGGCCTCACTGCAGGAGGAACGGAGCCTGGGCTCGGCGCCCGTGCCCGGGGGGGGGGCGGGGGGGGGAAGCTGCACAGCCCTGCTGACCTCGGCAGAAAAGCCCAGCGCCTTCTGCACGGTAATTAAAGGGCCAGGGCCACTCGCGCTGCCCAGGCAGCTGGCTGGCAGTCGTCCCCAGCGTCATCCTTTCTCCTAAGGGGACAGGACTTCACGCCCATGGCAGGGGGACTGCGCCAACCATCTCCCGAGGCTCCCTGAGTTCCGAAGTGCAGGCTTAGACCACAGAGGGGCTGGGCCTCGACAGGGGACTCATGGAGGCCGACTCCCTGAGGGCGACCTCTGTGCACCAGCTCACCCTGCAGGGGAGCAGGCCATGGCGCTGGAGCACAGGGCCTCGGGCACGGGCCCCACACCCTGGACCCACCCCCAAGGATGCTGGGACCCCTTCCTCGTCCAACCTGCAGCGGGCAGCCAGGTGCACAGGGCCACTCACGCCATGGCAAGCCCATGCCCACACAGCAGGGTCCAGGACTACTCGTCCCTGATGCCCGAGGTTCTAGGCCAGGCCTGCCCACAGGTCAGTCAGCCCCACTGAAACTGCCGCACACACCGCCCCTGGCCTGGCACACGGCAGCGGCCGAGTGGTGCCTGGTGAACACGCACAGCCAAGGTGCGTGCGCGCGCGTGTGTAGTGGGGGCCCTGAGCAGATGGCTGCCTGCCCACCTACCCCCACAGCTGTGGGAGGCACCTCTGGGCCGCCCTCTAGGGAACTGCCCCCATTCCCCGTGGCTGCCCGGAGGCCTTAGCTGGGGTCTGGGGCACGAGTGGGGACAGCTGGGACCAGAGGTGGGCCTTGCCGGGGCCATAGCAGCGCGGGCTGAAGCTCTGTCATGGACCCGACAGGCCACTGCTCCTCGGCCTGCGAGGCCCAAGCCTCAGCAGGACACAGACACGGGCCGCAGGACTGGGGACAGCAGCTCGCCCTCCCCGGAGCCCAGCCTGAGTCTTGCCTTGCACCTCGGCCCTCTCTACGGCCTCTCCTGGGGGAAGCGGGGGGCCCTGGGGCCCCCAACTGAGCCATGACCAGCCCGAGCTGCTGCCTCAGGGTCTGTGCGTGGGCTCCCACGGTGACTTTGCTGCTGAGGCTGGGGCCTCCTCACACCTCCCCTCTGCCCTAGCTCTGCCCCGGAGACGTGGCTTAGGGCTGTGCTGCCTCACCCCTCCCTGGCCTCTCAGCCCAGGGCCGCCGAAGGAGTGGGCTCTGGGGCCGGTACTGAGGTGCAGGGAGCTGGGACGCCTGCAGCCCTGCCTGGCCCGCCTTCACAGCAGCCAAGGGCCAGCCCTGGGCCCGGCGGTCGAGGTAGCCGGAACCCACGTGGCCGACTGCGGCTCACATTCCGGCCCCAGTGACTTGAAAAATGCACGTGTGCTGCATGGCCCAAGCTCTGGCCGGGTGGAGAAGTGGAGACAGGACTGGGTGCGGCCCTGCCCCACGGAGGTGCTTTCTCTGCCTCTCTCTGGCAATAATAACAAATAAATAAAAGCTGCAGAGCTTCAGGGGCCGCCTGCCTCTCATGGCAGGAACCCGAGGCCCAGGGATGGGCAGCTGCCCCTCCTGCCCCTCCCATAGGCAGGCCTGTGGTCTGCCGTCACCTGACTCGTCACTCTCCCGGGTCTGGCAGCTGCACCCTCCCTGAGGATGCCAGGCTGCAGGCCCCACAGCGCCCCTTCCTGCCCTGACATGTTCACGTAGCAGGGGGACTTTAGGCCTCTGCCCCCTCCAGTGTCCGCAGTCTCTGTCCAGACCTCTGAACACTCCAGCGGGTCCCTGTCCGGGGCCAAGCTCAGCCATGTCCTGGACAACTCAGGCGACAGCCTTGGCCTCACGTGTGCCCAGTGTTCCCAAGGTCCTAGCCATGACCACGGTGCCCAAGGGCCTCTCCTGGGACTCAGGCCATACCAGCCTGAAGGTGCTGGGGCTGGCACTGCGCCCAGCACCCTGCTCCCAGGCGGTCTGGAGGACAGGGGCTCCTCCCTGGGTGATGTGGGTGTCGAGCAGCCCCTCGCCCTCGGTGCCCAGAAACACACAGGGTCAGGCCTCCCACGGCCTCCAAAGGCAGCCACCCCCTCTCCTCCCCCTTTCCGGAGAGCTGCACCCTCTGCCCTCCGCAGGGCCCTGGCACAGTCTGCCCAGGACACAGTGGCTACACCTGGATGCACCTGCACCATCGTGGGGCATGGGTGCGCTCTGTTGTTGCCGAGGGTCACACGGCCCTGGCCCCAGACCGCGTGTCCTCGGCTGATGGCGCCGGGACACACGGCTTGTCCCTGTGTTGTGGCTCGGCTCCAGGCGCTGCTGGGAGGGCCTGACCCGAGTGATGGAGGACAGGAACAGGAAAGGAAGAGAAGGCTGGATGCGGGACCTGGTGTGAGCTCATTTGTGAACAAACACAGAATGTAAGCTAACGGAGAAACACCACCCCCACCTGCAAAACCAGACAACGCTCCTGGACAGGCCGGGGACAGGTGTGGGGACCCACCTAGTTAGCCTCTGCCCCTTTTCATGTGTGGGTCATGGGTTTAAGACTGCTGTGCCCTGAGTCACGGTGGGGGGTTCTGTCGCCCCTCCAGAGACCATGGGCCAAGCTGGCAAAGCCCTCATGACACACGACCTTCTGACACAGCGGCCCCACAGTCGAGGCAGTACCTCGGGGACAGCCGGACAGGCGCAGCTGCAGGCGGCCGGAGAGCGGCCGGCTCCGTTGGTGCCTTCTGCCTGCATGGCCGCCCGTGAGCCTTCACACCACCCTGGACAGGAGACCTTAGACAGGAGACGTCACCTGTCGTGGTGGAACGTTCCCCGAGCCCACGTGCCGAAGTCCGGGAGCCCTCGTGGTGGAGCTGAGAGGGCAGGCATCAACCCCACCGCAGGATTAAGAGGGCCTTGGAGAGGTGACGAGGACCAAGGTCAGGCGAGGGAGTGAGACGGAGCAGACACACGGACAGACACACAGCGCATGCCCCGCCATGCCACGACGCAGAGGGAGGGAGCTCCCCGTGCACAGGCCCCCCTGCCCGACTTCCCGGCCTCGCAGCGAGTGGAACCAACCCCGTCCTCCTGAGGCTCAGGCCCTGGCCTTCCCACAGACGGACACGGCCATGCCCACTTCACAGATAAGGCTCGGAGAGGAAAAGCGACCTGCCCAGGCTCTCACAGCTCCGTCTGGCATGGTGCTGGCCCTCCCTGGTTCCTGGTGGTTCCCAAGGGGCTCCCCCATCCTGGTTCCAGGGAGCAGCTGGAGATCCCCTGCTGAGAAAGGTCCTGCCCTCCCCCGCCCAGCTGCGGCCCGGCCCCATGGGCTCCCCTCCCAGCTGCACAGTGAGCCTTCACACCACCAGGAGTGCAGGGGGAGGTTTCTGAGGCAGCTTCAAAATCTCCACTAGTCCCGTGTCCAGCGGGACCCCGCCAGTCTAAGCACACGTGTGACCGTGTAGGCCATGCACACTGCAGGCCATGTGGACATGCCTGGAGTGTGTGGTCACGCCCTGGCACACACACTCAGCGCCACATTGGGGGCACCCCTGCCTGGGTCTGAGACATGCTCAGACGGTCTTCCCTGTCTCAGGGAAACCCTGGGCTGCTTGTGGGGGACCCAGAGCACTCCCTCCCTGAAGACTGGAGCACCCAGGCCAGAGCCTGTCACCCAGCAGCTTTGGGAAGAGGACGAGGACGTGTTCCAGAGGGCCTGTGACCCCGCCGCAAACCCCTGGGAGAGGCGTCACGGCCACAGCACAGCTCGGCCGCAGGGGTGGGCTGAGCTACCTCCAGGTCAGCCGAGGCCCGACAGGCCCAGGCCAGCACATGCGGAGGCTGCTGGGCGCAGGGACGGCCCGGGCCCCCGGCAGGTCCCCATCTGCAGCCCTCCCCAGCCCCCACCCTCCACCCGAGCTGCTGCCATGCAGACTCCAGGTGGGGACTCGCCCCACGGTGGGCAGTTACCACTGTCCTCCTGCGGCCCGCCTGCACCGGGCTGGATGTGGCCTGGCAGGCCCGTCCCTGGGGCCTGGGCAACTTCCTGCTGCCCAGCAGGCACTGCTTCCTAACATGGGCTGGAGGGCCAGCCAGACTTACCGTGGCAGGATGCCCGGGCCTGGGCTCTGCCCTCTACCATCAGGGCCGAGGGTCCTATGCCCACCTGGGGGCAGGGCTAGTGGGAACTGGCTGTCCCGGGGAAGGCCAGGCCAGGGGCTCTGACGGGAAGTGCCCTGGGCAGCCGGGGTCACCCCCCCCCTTCCCCCACAGCAGCTGTCACCTCCAGGGCAGAAGCATTCCTGGGAAAGAGTGGGCCCAGGCAGGCAGTGCCCAGGGCCCTGAGGGGTGGCCAGCGGCCACATGCTCCCCCAGTGCCCACCCTGCCAGACCTGCTGACCCCGAGCCTCTTGGTGCTGGGGCTGCAGACTGCCCTAACTGACCCCTACCCCATTTCATGGGGAGACAGAGCCCCGGGGGCTAGAGACAGCAGCTCTGGCCTCAAAGCTGCCCAGGAGAGGCTTCTGCCCAGCCCGAGGGGGCTTGCCTAGGGTTGGGCAGGCTCTGAGCAGGGCCTGGATGGCTGCTGGCACAGGGTGAGGGCAATCGTGTCCATCCTGGGGTGGTCATTTGTGGGGACAGTGGGAGGACCAGGACCCTGGGCAGCATGCCTGGGCCTGGCAGGGGTGGCCTGTGGCCCTCTGTGGACGCTGGGAGGGCAGTGGCTGGCCCCAGCCGCCCTCTCCCTCTTGGGCACAAGGGGCCCACAAGCCCCACCCGCACTTCCCCGGAGACTAGAGCCATACTTCGCCTCCTGACACCTGCTCACAGCACGCCCAAGCATGAGGGGGTCAAATGGAGAGCTGCCCTGGACCCCCTACTCTGTGGGGTACCCCGTCCCAGCCCCCCAGGGGGCCGGCACCTCCAGGCTCTGCAGCTCCGAGTCGTTAGAGGGTGGAACTCCAGGGTGGGCGTGGCCCAGAGGTCTGGGGGCGTCTCAGGGGTGTTCAGCGGCTGGTTCTGGCCTGGCTGGGGGTCCCCCCGGCGGTAGGGGCAGCAGAGTACCTGGCAGCGCGTTGGCGGCCGTACTCCAAGGTCGGTTTGCTGGGTCCCCCGCCGCCGCTCCCCCTCCTGCGGGTAGACGCCCTCCGGGACCCGGGGAGCAGCCTGCGCGCCGGCGGCTCAGCCCCAGCCGAGGCAGCAGTCGGGAGCCCGCGTGGCCCTCTCCCTGTTTGCTCGAACACTGGTCTCTCCTCAGACTGTGGCAGGGGTGGAGGAGCCGAGCTGTTTCCGAGCTCGGAGCTTGGACGCCTGTCCGCGCGCGCCCCCTTCCGGCCGCAGCCGGTCCCGCGCACAGCAGCATCTGGTCCAGGCTGGGGACGAGGTGGGGTGGGGGGGAGGCGGGGTTATGGGGTCCACCTGCATCTCTATCTGGGGCCTGTTCCCATCGCAGAGCTGAGAACCGTACATCGCCGATGACCAAGTCCAGCCCTTTAAAGCTAGAAAACGCCTAGTGCACGTGGGCCATGCGCCGGGAGCTCCTCAAAGGGGGAGGGCTACAGCTCCGGGGGAGGGGTCTCCAGCCCGGGTGCCATCTCCACCCTGACCTCCCCTGGCGCCCGCGGCCTCACACTGCAGGGGAAGCCCCAGGGGAGACTCGAGGCGGTGGGAGTGCTGTGGCCTGCCCACCTGATGCCCACTCCCCGTTCTCACCAGTGGGGTGCCCCCCACAGGTGCTGCAGCCCAACCAGCTCGCCAGGGGGGCTCCAGGAGCAGGGGTGCACTGAGGCAGAACCCAAGACTCCTCCCCAAACTAGGACCGCGCCAGAGGGAGAGAGGAAGAGAGAGAGAGATGGAAACACGGGTAGAGATAGGCACAGAGGAGGGCAGACAGGGAAGCCGAGTGGGCTGGGGTCACAGGGGTTCCGGTGCTGAGCTGAAAGGAGTCCACAGCCGGTTTTCCCGGGCCCAGGCATTGACCCAGACTCCCAGACTCCAGGGGCCAGGAGCAGGTCCCCAAGAGCAGATGCGGACCAGGCCAGTTGGAAGGAGCATGGCCTGCAGGCCGTGGTCCCAGCACCCGTGCCCCGCTCCCCCCAGCCCCTTCCTGAACAGAGGCTGTCGCCGGGAGGGTGCAGCTTGCCCCCCCACCGGCAGCCTTGCCTCTTGGGGTTGTCCCCATGCAGCAGGTGGGACCCACCATGCAGGGACCTGGCCTCTTGCCAGGACCTCGCCACCCCCACAGCCACTGTCTCTGCAGGCCAGAGATTGGCCTCCTGAAGGCGCGGGAGCGCAGGAGGTGGCTGCCAGCTCGCCAGTCAGAGGTTACTAGAGTCGGGCATGGGGCATCTCAGAGCTTCAGGGAAACAAAACGGTCCCACTCAGCGACCACCTGCAGCAGCAGGCCCGGCCAGCCCAGGGAAGGCTAGCCCAGGGAAGGCTAGCCCGGGGCGCAGAAGGCGGGCAAGCTCTTTGTGGAAGGAACTTGGTAACTCGCAGCTCACGTGTGCGCCGCAGGCACAGCTGCAGGGCAGAGAGCACCGGGCTGGGTGGGAAGCACGTGGGAGGCCGTGCACGTGAGGGGGCGGGGCTTGCGGACGAGCGCGGCGTGGGGCGGGGCTTGGGGTTCCCACCGAACTCTGGGCGGGTTTCTGGCTCATGGCGTCCTGGGTGCCTGAGCTTCCTGCTGCGGTCCCCCGAGTTCTCGCCTTTGAAGGATGCAGGTCAGGAGTTGGGGGACAACGAGGGTGTTAGGCCCAAGGCCTGTGCCCGGGGGCACTTTGGGGTCTGTTCAGAGAGCTTGGCTCGGCGGGGGAGGCGCCTACCGGGCCAGGGCTGTTCTGGGTGACTCAGGCCGGCCTTTTACCCCCCCCTCCCCTACCAGACGCCCATGCCCCCTTCGGGCCTCCGCTGGCTTTCCGCGGTTCACACAACCGGGTGCTCTTGGCTTTTTTCCCCAGTGGCTCTGTCCTGTCCGGGGCCCCATCCGGCTGCAGGGGTCCCGCCGGGCACCCAGGCCTGGGCGAGACCCCCCTGGCGGCCGAGGGCCAGGGCTCCAACCTCCCGCGGAGCGTTCTCAGCGAGCGGGAGCGCAGGTGGGCCGCGGCTGCTGGGCGACAGAGGGTCCCAGGAGGGTGGGGAGGCAGGTTAGATTTGCTGCTGGGGCCGGTTCGGGGCCAGGTTCTGGCAGCAGGGACAGTGTCTGGCCCGTTCAGCAGAACCCCCCCAGGGAGCTGTGGGGGCAGCACTGACCTGAAGCCCTGGGCATATTGCAGCTGCCCATTTTCCACCCCCAGACCTCTGAGTCTGCCTCTGAGCCCCTCCCTCCATGCACCCCAAAGCAGTGGGGTGGCCCACAGAGCAGGAGACGCCAGGCCGGTCTGAGCCAGTGCTGGGGGGTGGGGGTCAGGCCTGGTGCACCCTGATGTGGCCACCCTGGGCTGCTGCCTGGGAACCCGAGGTGGGCCCCAGTGTCGGGCCCTGCGTCCTGAGCGGGGGCTCACAGTCCTGTGTTCCGGAAGCAGGAAGCGGATCGCCGTGAGCTGTGAGCACCTGCGGGCCCTGCTGCCCCAGTTCGATGGCCGGCGGGAGGACATGGCCTCCGTCCTGGAGATGGCGGTGCAGTTCCTCCGGCTCGCCCACACCCTGGGACCCCGGGAGCAGCAGGCTGTGAGTGGTGGGAAGGCCCGGCCAGCCCCCCACGGGCAGCACCCCCCCGCCCTTGGGTTTCCAGTCCTGCCTGTTGTTACTCCCTGGCTAGGAGGGGCTGGGAGGGCCTGGGCCCCCTGATGGCCTCACGTGCCCCCACTCCGTGGACCGAGCAGTCACCCCATGTTCGGTGCCTGCTCTGGGGGGCCGTGCCCCTGTGTCTCCCGGCCACATACCACCTAGAACATTCCCTGTGCTTTGGACCCCTGCCCCCCCCCCCCCAAGGCCCAGCACAGCTGGGGGGCGGCAGGCCTGCCTGGGCTGCCCTGGGCTTTGTGAGGGTGGGGGTCCCGACGTTTGCAGTGAGGACCTGGGTCCGCCTGGCCGACTCAGGAGGAGTAAGGTTAGAGGGTGAGTTCTTAGCAGAGGCCGGGCTGGGGTGAAGCTCTGGGTCGGGGCTGGGCCAGGCGGCGAGTCTGACCACGGCCTCGTCTGCGTCTCCTGCATCCTGTCGCTGTGTCCTCACACCCCAGGTTCTCGTCCCCTCGCAAGGTGTATGGCAGCCGTGGCAGCAGGACGTCTTGCGGTTGGACCTCTCGGGTCAGGTTCCAGACTCCGAGACAGGAGCGCCCAGCACGGCTCCGTTAGTGTCCGGCGTGGGTCACCTGCAGGGCTGTGGCCCTGCGAACACGGCCACACAGGCTGTCCCCACCACAAGCCCAGGCCCAGCTTGGTCACTCATAACAAGTGACCTGCCAAGGGCCTGTCAGGAAGGGCTGACCTGTCGCTGCTGAGTCAGGTCGGGACTGGCCAGCCTGAGCTGGTCCCGGAAAGGGTAGCTTGGCTAGGCTTGAACCAGGCTGGCGCGAGGGCCAGGTGCCCAGTGCGCCCCCTGCCCCTGCTGCCCGTAGGCCGTCACAGTCCCCGGGCTCTGTGGAGGTGGGGGCCTGGCGGGGGGCCGGGAGGCACGTACCCATTCCTGGCCATAGGCCCCCACGTCCTCAGGACTGGGGTTCTCAAAAGTAGGATGAACTGGCTCCCTTCCACAGTGGCAGGCCATGGCACTGCAGGGCCACCAGCAACGCTCCGAGGTTCCTGGCTGCCCCAGCAGGGGGTGGTGTCCGAGAGCCGACGGGCTGCAGGATGACTTGGGTCGGGAGGGGCTGCTGATCTGGCCGGGCCCCGGCATGCCTCAGGTGTCCTGTGGGTGTGACCCTGGACTCTGTTCCTGGTGTGCCAGGTGGCCAGCCTCCCACGACAGCCAGGGCCTTTGGCAGTGTGTCTCCGGGACCCCGGGCAGCAGGGCGTGGCTAGCACCATCTGACCTGGGTCAGGTCCTGACCGAGCTGTGGCTCAGGGTCCCTCCCCTTCGCCTGTGCTCAGGCACCAGGGCCCCCCGAGCTGCGCTGCGCTGGGTGTGGACGAGAACAAGGGCCCACCAGGGGCGTCCGGAGCGCTGGACAGGCTGCCTGCCCTCTCTGGTGAGTGTGAGCACGGCTTGGCACGGTGCCCTGTCCAGAGGGGCCATGCTCTGGGCCAGACGTTGTTCCAGTCCAGGGACGGGGGCGTCTGGAGAGGCTCAAGGTTTCAACCTCAGTCTCCCCGTGAAAATCCTGCTCCTTGGGGGCCGGCCTTACGGGGACACCCTTAGCCTTCAGGTGAGAAGTGTCCCTAGGCAGAGCGCACAGTCACAGGGGAGAGGGAAGTCTGGCTTGGCCTCTGGTGGCCAACCTGGGACCCGGTTTGTACCAGGGATGGGCGGGCCCAGCCGGCTGGTGTCCCAGTGGCCTGCTTGTCCTCGGGCCCCGGTCCCCATGCACTGCATCGAATGAGCCACACCTGCACGTGGCTTCCTCCAGCCTGCATGCTGGGCTGCCCTGTCCCAGACCAGGGTCCACCGTCCTGGGTGCTCCTTCGGCCCGCCTCCTGCGCTGCCCCTCCCCCCCAGCCGTGAGCCCACGCCTCCCACCCCTTCTCTCACCTGTGGTGGGCGGGGTCTCGCTAGGCGGAGGCAGAGCTGCGCTCACCAGGGAGCTCCAGGCTCCACAGTGGGGCGTGGGGATGCCAGGGTCACCTGGTAGGGAGCAGGTCAGCAGGGGACCTAAGGTCACTGGTGGCAGGGTCAGGAGGCTCCCCAGGCCTGAGCCCATGCCGAGGCTGAGTGGGCTTTTCCGGGAAAGCTCCCCTGTCTCCTTGTGTCGGGCCCTCCAGGTGTCCACCTAGTCCCTGCCACACGTTAGCCACCTGCTTGGGAGCCGCTCCGCGTCTGCTGTAGGCTCGGGCTGTGCGGCTGGCACAGTGCACGTCGGTGAGGTTTCCGCGGCGTCCGCAGGGCCGAAGGCTGGGGAGGCTGACCACGTCTCTGCCCACAGAGCCCCGGACTCCGGACCCGAGCGTCTCCAGGGTCCCGAGGACATCCCTACTCTGGTCTCCCGACCTGCGGCAGCCGCCCTCCCCCGTGGTGAGCGGAGAGGCTCCCAGCTGGCTGGGCCCGGCCGGGCCCCCGGCTTCTCCAGGAGGGGAGGCCGAGGAGGCGGAGCCTGCGCCGTGGGCCAGGTGGGCTGTCCTGCGTGTGAGCCACCACCGCCTCCTTGCTCTGCCCTCTGTCGTCGTATCCTCGTGGGAGGAGGGCTGGGCTCGCTGTGGCTCCCCGGTGCGTGTGGGGACGCTGGGCCTTCCTGCCGTTGGTGCTGGCTGATGGAGAAACGATGTGGGTTTCAGCTGGGCATGGGCGGTGGGGGAGACAGCAGGCCCGCTCGGGGGCACAGCCGCGCACAGCGCCCCGGCCACCGGCTGCTCCCTGAGGCGGGGCTGGCAGGCTGCGGGGAGAGGGGCGGCACCCTGGCTCCCGTTGCATCAGGGGCATTGTGAGGACCGGCTGTGTGCGTGGAGCTCCGGGGGCCTGTGTCCACCTGGGGCCTTCTCCCTCCAGGTCCAAGCTGGGGTCTGACGAGGAGGGGACGTCCGTCCTTCTGACCTCGAGCCCTGACTGGTGGCTGGGTGAGTGGGGCTGCACCCGCCCCTACGCTGGCACAGGCCTCAGGCCCCGGCTGCCCCACGCGGGCGGAGGGCGTTGGGTGGCACTGGTCCAGCTTGCTGTGTGGCCTGGGGGCCCAGCCTGTCTCTGAGCACGTTTCCTGTGGTGCTTGTCAGAGTTGCGGGGCCCTGTGCGAGCACACATGTGAGCCCCGAGTTCCCATCTTAGCTGTGGGTGGGACATGGTGCCATCTCCCCTTAGTCTCATGGAGGTCAGGCTTCTGTGCTGGTCTGGGCTTGCCCTACTAGCTGGGCGTGGGCTCTTGTTCTGCCTCAGGGTTGGGGCCCTGCCCTTACCCACCCACTGCCCTGGGCTTCGTCATGGCCACTTTCCTGCTTGTTAACATGTCCTGTTCGCTTCCAGGGTCCCTGGAAGGCAGAGGAGGTACCCCTGGCTGGGCTGGGGCCAGGAGCAGCCTGCTGTGCAGTTCGGAGCCTGGCTTCCTGGGGGACCCCGAGCCCAGCCCCCAGGAGTTCCAGGACAGCTCGCTGGAGCCCTGGGACTCAGCCCTGGGCTGCCCAGGCCCGGCCCCCCGCGACGAGGCGGAGAGCATCTTCCCAGACTTCCTGGCCTGCTAGCCGCTGCCGCCTGCAGCCTGGCGTGCACCTGCACGTCAATTTCGGGCTGGAGTCTCAGCTGGGCTCTCATTTGAGTGAGGCTGCATATTAAAAAGGGAACGTTTTCTTGAAGAAAGCCCAATCTATGCCTGTCTGTGCAGACCCACCAGGCACGTCTCCGCCAAGACAGGAGTTTGAGCCGTGCTGTCTCTGTGTCAGTGCGGGAGTCCCAAGGGGCCGGCGGGCAGGACCAGGGCTCCAGCAGCACGGGGCTCCTCGTGGCTGGAGGCTGGCCTGTGGCCTGGGACCTGCCTTGCCTCCAGAGTCCCTCAGAGCTGTGGGACTGGGTGTTGGGACTGCACGGGGGCCTTCCCAGGAAGGTCCCTGGGTCCTACATCCCAGCTTGGGGTACCCCAAAGACAGGCAACCCCCACTCCTGCTGCTGATCTGTACCCACTGTTCACGGAGTTGTTGGGGCCTGGGCTGTGACCGTGTTGCCTCAGCACCTGGACCTCTAGGCCCCCAGGGTCTGGGGAAGGGCTGGGCTATTCCATGGGGTAGGCCAAGCCCCTGCTGTGTGCTCTGGTCTCTGTGGAGGCTGGTGGGGGAGACCCTGGGCTCCAGGCCCCTATAGCCCCGCAGGTCCATGTGGCTCAGCCGGCACGAAGCCCGCCCTCTGACCAGCGTGGCCTGTGGTGCTCCTCTCGTTCAGTGAGAGCCGCGCAGACCACAGTGAGGACAGCTGCATGGAACAGGTGTCCCTGTGGGGACCCACAGCCCAGAGAGGACAGAGACCTCGGAGGGATTTGAGCTGCCCAGGAGTGGGCCTGGGTGCGTTGGGGGAACTGGGGTCTGGGTGGGTGTGTCGGGTGGCCATCATTTGGGCACCAGTAGGAGTCCTGGGGTGAAAAGGGGTGTGTGGGTTTCCCGGCTGCCCGTGCTCCGGGAGCCGGAGGGCCTGCGGTGCCCCCATGGTCCCTGTCACTGCACTTCTGTGGTTGCCTCCGGAGTGCATGCGTGTGCAGCTGTGCTGGTGTGTATGACCGTATTGTGTGTTTGCACGCATGGTTACACTTGTGCCTGTTCCCGACCCGTGTGGGTGTGTGGCTGCATGCTTGTGCACCCATGTATCCTTTAGTGTTGGCATGCGTGCGTGTTTGTGATACGTATGTCACACATGTGTAGACGTGTGTGTTGAGTACAGGCCCGTGCTGTTGTGGAGGGCGGGGTGCCGCAGCCTGGGTCCCTGCTCAGCAGCGAGCGTGCGCTCCCCGGGGCCCCAGGGGCTCACAGCTCACCAGGAGTGGCCGGCAGGCGCGGGTCGTGCTTTCAGTTCTGAGCACAGGCACCCGGGCGACTGGGCACCTTCCCCGCACCGCCTGAGCGCAGGGTTCAGTGGTTTCCAGCCCCCCAGCTCGGGGTCCTGTGTTACAGCTGCCATGGGGCCCTCCCGCCAGGTTACGGGTCTGTGTCTCGTCTTTGGGGTTTTCATCACGTGCGATGGCTCCAGAAAGCAGGAGTGTGGAATTAGAGTATGAGTTGACTTTGGTGCCAAAAGAATTGCCATCCATGCCTGAATTCGCGCTACGCGTCTTTGTCAACATTTGAAGTCCCTGGTGTTGGCTGAACAGACACCTACGTTTGTTCTTTCTCTGTTTTCTAATTGCGGGAGGGTGCGTGTGCTCAGCAGACACAGGCAGACGGGGAGCAGCGGGCAGTCCCCTCTCCATCCTGCTGAGATTCTGGCAGGTGGGACACACGCGGCCAACCATGCCAAGTCCGGCTGCCTTCACCACTACACCACAGGGCCCAGTCCAGGGCCGCGCCGCACTGGCCTGCCTCGGCCTCGGCCTCACACTCGCACAGCCAGGGTGACAGCACGCACCGACAGGTGGCCTTTCGGTAGGTCCTGGAACGGAACCCCGGCCTCTCGCGGGGCCCCAGCCTGCGGAGCAGTGTCAGCAGCACGGCTCTCAGCTGGGCTGAAACCGGTTCCAGCTGGCAGAAGACCACTAATTCCAGGCAGAGACACTCCTGCGAGGGAGGCCCGAGGCCAGCATCCCTCAGACAGGAGGGGGCACAGCAGCCTCCCCAGTGGGGTGCCCCCCAGCTGGCCACACCACGCAGTGCCAGACTCAGCGGCACCCTCCTGGTTCCAGACCTCTTGTTTCCGTGGGTGATGCCGGCGCCCCGGAGGAAGCGCCCGTCCTGCCCCGTGCTCACCAGGGCCCCAGCGTTCCAGAGTCAGGCCAACGTTCTCGCCAACTCTCAGCACCGGGCCGGGGAGGCTTCAGATCGGCTCGCGCTGATGTCTGAGGGCCACCCCTGCCCGGCCGCTGGGTGGCTGTGATGGAGCCAGAGTCTGCCCTGCTCCAGGTCAGGCCTTGTGTGCAATCCTGTGGCCTCGGGTGGCTGGTGTGGCACAGCCACGCTGACGGGGCCCAGCTCGCTGACTTGGAGACGGGCAGGAGCGCTGCCCACCCCTGGCCTGGGCGCGAACCGAGGGTCTGGGTAGGAGGGCCACAAGGAGAGAGGAGGTGCCCAGGTGAGCATGGTGTGCAGCCCCTAGGGGCTAGCACAGCTCACTTGGAGTGGGCGGCAGGCGCGGGGCTGTGCTTTCAGTTCTGAGCACAGGCTCCGGGTCGACCGGGCACCTGCCCAACCTGGCCCTGGTCAGCCGTCCCCTCAGCCCCATGTCACCATGAAGGGCTCAGGGACCCCGCCCCACTGGCTGACTCTTCTCACATAGGGGCCCGGGCAGAGGCAGAGACCCGACTGCGTCCTGCGACAGCCTGCTCACTCCGCACCTGTCCGGCTCGGCCCTCAGACTGTCCTCAGCAGGACACCTCGGGGCGTTTGTCGCGTGGACATGGCTCGCACTCTCACCCGTGCCAAACAGGAGCCATGACCGGAGCGGGGCCATGGCTCCTCTTCCTCCCGGCACCCTGTCCTCGTGCGTGTCTGTCTCCCCTTTGTCCCTAGCCTGGGTCACCCCTGGCCGTTGCTCTGGGACCTGGGAGCCCAGCCCCTCACCGCAGTAATCAAGCCTCACTGGGGCCGTGCCCCCTTCTCCTGCAAACGAGGTTACCCACAGGTAACCTCGGGCCGAGGCCCAGCACTGGCGAAGCAGGGCCTGGGGCCAGCGCGTCAGTCTGTCCTGTCCCAGCCAGGGGTCACCTCCTTGGGTCCTGTGGCCTCCACTCCCTGCGTGCTCCTCCTAGCCCTGGGGCCCCCACGTGTGTGGATCTGCCTCACACCCCACACGGAGCTGAGCCCAGGGTGCTGCGGCAGGCAGGAGGCGGGCAGGCCGTGGCTCCATGCTGCCCCCACGCTGCACCAGCGACCCCAGGAGTCGGCCCAGGTGGGTCCCCCAGCTACCCGGAAGGCCCTGGCTGGTCGTGTGGGAGCCTGAGCCCAGGCCCACTCACCTGAGCCCAGTACCTGCCCAGTTCTGCACTGGAGTGCAGCCGGGGTCTCGTCCTGGCAAAGGCGAACAGAGGGGGAGAGCTCTCTGTCCCTCAGCACCCTGCCCTCACACCTGCCTCCCTGCCCTCTGCCGTCCGACACCCCCACCGACCGCCCACTGTCCCTGCCTCCCAGCTGGAAGGGCTGTGTTTCCTGAGAGCTCAGCTGCCGGGGTCCCTGCATCCCAAGCATGTCCCCCCAGGAGCCTGGCCAAGGCCACCGCTGTCTCCTGGGTCAGGCTGGGTGCTTTTGGCACAGACAGGACACTGGTTCGAAATGCCAGTCTCCAGGGACGACGATGGCTATTTGGACGGGCTCTCCTGTGGGGAGCTGCCACCGGCCAGCCCTGGTACCGAGCGCCAGCCCGGCCTTTGCCCCCCGCTCAGAGCGGGCACTCGGCCCGCTGGTCCAGGCTGTGGGGGTGGTGCTTGGCGGGGTGCTGAGAGCACGCGGCGGCGACATGCGGCCCTGCCTGTGAGGGGGCTCGGCACAGGGTGGAGACAACCAGGCCAGGGGACGGACCACGGTCTTGGCACTGTGGGTGTCTGGCCCTGCCATACGCGTGCTCTTTGGAGCACCCGGGCTGCCACGCGCTTGCCACTTGGACTCCGAGGGGAGCCGTGGTGGCAGGAGCTGGGAGTCAGGGCCCAGGTCCTGCAAGTACGAGGCTGCCCTGCCCTGGAGTGGGGAGAGCACACGGGCGCCCGAGACCGGCCTGGCCTAGTGCACAGACCTCGCCACCCGGCTGGGCAAGACACTCAGTGGGTTAGAGGACGAGATTAACACAGGAGGCATCTGCTCAGGCGGGGGCTCGGGCGCCCAGGCAGGGGCGAGCACTCAGGCGAGGGGGACCTGCGCTCCGCTGAGCAGAAGCTGAGAGGAAGATGGGGCCAGCGCGTCAGTCCTAGTGCCGTCCCAACCAGGGGTCACCTCCTGGGATCCTGAGGCCTCCGCTCCCTGCATGCTCCTCCTAGCCCTGGGGCCCCCACGTGTGTGAGCCACGCCTGCGGCCCCAAGCAGGACTGCACACAGGGACTCTGCCAGGCTTGGGCGGCACCCCCACCTGGCAGGTAAAAGGGCCAGAGCCTCCCGAACGCCATCCCAGGAGCCCGGGCCCTAGCCGAGGCTGGGCTGTGGCGCAGCAGGGACGCCGGGCCGGGGGTCAGGCAGGGTACTGGCATGTGCGCTGGGCCGTCGGTGTGGAGCGTCCGGGCCAGCTTGGCCGTGGTGCTGCTTGCTCACATCTGCATGCCGGATGTGCACTGGCCGACATGGCGCAGCAGGCCACGGTGCTCTGAGAGGCTGGGCTCGCAGGAAGGTTCCTGGTTCGGTCTGGAGACCTCCAAGTACACCAGGCCGCTGAGGGGTGGCGGCAAGACCCTCCTGGGGGACATGCACTCCCCTCCTCGCTCCTCCTGTCATAGAAGAGGAAGGGAAGCTGGGAAAAACACAGAACCTCTTCGAGCCTAAAAGCAGGGTGAGAGCCACGACAGGGTCGCGGTCACGGGTGTAACGAGCCAGGGACAGGCGTGGGCTGCGGCCGCCCAGGAGCCGGGGTGCACTCAAGGTCGCGGCCTCCCGCCAGTGTTCCCTTTTTAGTAAAGGCAGAAGCGAGTGGCCTGGGCTGGCTGGAAGGGGTACTTGGTGGGGCTGGAACCCCTGGGTGAGCCTGGGGTGAGACTCCTGCGGTGGGCTGTGACCCGCCAGCACTCTGCCAGGACTCCAGTCTTCATCTCTGGGCGGTGCAAGTGGTGCTGGCACCGCACGGGGGCCTAGCCCAGCCTGGCCCCACCCAGCCTGTGCAGACCCAGACGAGCCCGGCCACAGCTCTTGGCCGGCCCCGGGGGACCCGAGACCCTGCAGTGCTGTCCTGGCAGCCCCGAGGAGGCCCTTCCCCCTTCTCACCTCCGTGGGGGGGCAGGAGCCTGGCTCCTGGTCACGCCGCTGCCCGCTGCCCGGGGTCCGACGGGCCGGCCCTACGTGCCCGCCCTCACCTCCCTGACTCAAACGCTCTCCCCCTCCTGAGGCAAGAGACAGCCAGGAGACAGGGACCGTGAGGGGTGGAGCAGCCACCTCTGTGGCTAGGTAGGAGACCCGCCAGGGCAGACAGTCCCTGCCCAAGGCAGGTTTTGTGGGGGCATCTAGCTAATAAAGTCAATGAGGTGACATGTCTGATAGAGCCAGTGAGACAGCAGTCAGTGGGCCCAGCCAGTGATCAGCCGGTGCAACCTGGACTGGAAAGTTACAGACCTCGCCGACCGTCGCTGCCGGGCCTGCTCTGATGGCCCGTGGGGGCGCCGGTCACTTACACGATGCACGGCCCTTTCTCTTGCTCTGGGCATGTCTCGCCCAGCTCTCGTTCATCTCTCTCTGAGACACCAGAAGCCTGGCCATCTTCACAGAAGCCAACCCAAGTACTTCCTCCCCTTTAAAACTGTCACCTCGGTGCCTGGTGGCAGGTCCGGGCTGAGCTTGCTCCGAGGGGCCATTTCCCCACAGCAGTGGCTGCTGCCCTGAGTCTGCCCTCACCACCCTGCCTACTCCTGGCTTGTCTCTGATAACGGCCCTCGCTGGTGCTGTCCGTGGGCAGGACAGGTGACACGAGACTCAGGCTCTCTGGTGTCTTTGGGGATGCAGGGCCCGCCCCAGGGCTGAGTGAAGGGGAGGGGAGGGAGGCCTCGGGTGATGGCTGCAGGGGTACTGATTTCTCGGACTGAGACGGGGCCCAAGGCTGGGCCCGGGCACTGGGCTGTGGAGCTCCGGGGGAGCAGCGGCCCGGGGACGATTTGCTCTGGCCAGCTGCCGCTGTGCCCGCTGTGAGCAGGGTGAGGCTCTCTGTGTCCACGCCCACCCTGGAGGCTGGCCACTGCTCTGCTCCCAGGAGCGCTCTCCCGCACCAGCAGGCTGGCCGAGTGGCCCGGCTGGCTATACTGGGTGCTCGCGGAGCCGTGGCTGCGGGTGCCGGGTGCCTCCCACTGCCCTGCCCTCCCACGGCACTGCTGCCTGGGTCCAGCGCCCAGACCCCGCCCCAGGCTGCCCGAGGACGGGCACCCGAGCCCTGTCCTGAGCAGTAGGCGTAGCCCCTTACAAGCAGACACGGTGTGGCTGGGCCAGTCCCCCAGTGCCCTAGGCGTGGGGGCTGGCTCTCGGTCTGCCACACCCTCAGGCAGGGCCAGCTCTTGTCCCACCACAGAGATTCGGGGGGCGATAGCTGCGACGTGAGCCTTCCCTGCTGAGGGAGGGGAGGGCAAGCTCCTCCTGGAACTGAGGTCGGGGGGGCCCCAGCCCCTCATCCTCCCAGCTGCCCCCAGACCACTCAGCCCAGGTGAAAGGGCCCCGGGTCCCAGGTGCGGGACAAGCCATGATGGGGACCAGCCCAGCCGGGGACAGAGGCGTGCTGCCAGGCCCCGGCGTGGGGCCAGGCGGGGCGTGCTGCGGAGGCCCCCGCGTCGGCGTGATGGAGTCGAGTCCAGACCCTGGCCTTTCCGCACTTTACTGTGAGAGGGTGAGGCTCTCCGCTCGTGTGGGGGAACGCGGGCAAGAACACCACCGGCCAGGCAGCGCAGGGCGGGCGTGCCCATGTGAGTGAGCACACGTGTGGGCGAGTGTGTGGACTCCATGTGCTTGTCTCTGTGCCCTCGGCGCTGCCCGCCTGCTCGCTCCCGGGCCGTGGGGGCCGGCCTGCGCTCCACGCCGGTCCTGCCGCCGGCCCCTCGCAGGGATGGAACCGCACTGTAGACCTTCGAGGGCTCTTCCCCTCCACTGCTCCCCTCGGGCTCCGCCCAGGCCACCCGCGGTGTGGACATTCCCAGCAGCGGCTGTGACTGCAGAGGCTGGCTGGGTGTACGCGTCCCTCTCCCCAGTAAATGCCCAGAGGACACCGTCTGATCCTCACAGTGGCCACGGCTGTGCTTCTGCCCCATTATAGCCCCGGAACTCGGGGCTCGCCCAGTCCGAGTGCTTCATGACCCCGGCAGGGAGTGGGGAGCAGCGTCACCCCGACCTTGAGCCATGAAGACCCTCAGCAGACACGCCCCGAGGGGCCCACTCCCCAGATGGGTGACTCTCAGGGGCTCTGGAGGGGACCTTGGGGGCCACAGCCCGGGCCTGGACGGGCCTGCGGGGGGACCAGTGGAAAGTGGCGGGCAGACGTGATTAGAACAAGGGGTGCAAGATGGGAGGCCTTCTGGGTATGCTGAGGGGGCCCCGGTCTCATGGCAAGTGTCCTACAAGGAGACAGAGAGGGGACAACAGTGTGAGACCAGGGAGGCAGCAAGGGAGTGACGTGGCCTCAGCCCCAGACACCGGACGAGGACAGCAGGAAGGACCCACTCCAGAGCCTTGAGGGAGGTGAGGCCGGGACGCCTGGATCTCCAGCCGCCGGAGGGTAATGCCTGTCACTCGGAGTCATGCAGGCCGTGCTCTGCTCAGACCACCGCCCGCAGGGCCAGCGAACCCGCGGCTGCTGACACACCAGGTCTTTCACAAGCGCCTTGCCTTCCGTCGCTTCTGCGGGGGGCCCCGGCTTCCAGAGGCACCACCAGCGGCCACCGGGGCTGGGACTGCACCTCAGAGAGGCCCCCGCTGCCCTGCTCCCCTGCTCCCTGCTCCTCCTCCCCTGCTCCCCTGCCACCCCGGCTCCACCCCCTGCTGCCCCTGCTCCCTGCCCCGTCCCACGGCCCCTGCCCATAAGCTCACCTCCGACCTGGCCGGCCCCTCTACTTCCTGGAGTAGCAGTGATCTGGAAGAAGGGGGCGCTCAGAGGGAGACTCGGTGGGCACTGCCCGCCCCTCGAGACCACTGGGTTCCTGAGTCCCGCGGAGGGGGCTGAGGGGTCACCCCCTCGTAGCCCTCTTGCCCTCTTGTGCCGAGACTCACCTTGGTTGGTCAAGTCGATAATATTTTCTGAACCAAGTCCGTATTTTTTGCAGGTTCTTTCAAATCTGCTCAGGAACACGGGGCTCAGCTGTGGGATCCGCCCTGAAGGAGACATGAGTTAGGGTGGGGCAAGGGTCTGGGGAGCGCGGGCAGGGTCCCCACGGTGGAGGTCGGCACCAGGCCGGCCGGTGTGAACCTGTGGCTGGCGGCCAGGTCTGCCCCACCCCTGCGATGTCTGTGGGTAGGGCCACCTCCTCAGGCCTCGGGTGAGACCACCCGCAGCCAGCCCGACCTCAGAGGGGAGGCGCCGTGGGGCCCGGCCCGGGGGTACCGTAGAGGGCCAGCACACGCGTCTGTGTCCCGTTGCGCACGTTGTGGAGGTAGAAGGTGACGTACAGCCCGTAGTCGGTCTCTGACACCAGGAGCCTGTTCTGCCCCTCATCTGGGTGGACAGGGGCGCAGCTCAGCCCCACCCTGGCCGCCCAGGTCCCGCCGCCCGCCCAGGGCCGCCGTGTGACCGTGGGTGTGGCTACGACCCTAGAAGGGCAGCTGCACACGGCAGGCCCCTCCCGAAGGCCCCCTGCCAGTCCCCGAGCCCTGGCTCAGCGCACCTCTCCGGCAAGCCTGGCCTGGGTCTTCCCGAGAGGGGGCCAGGCAGGGTCTGCTCGCTTTGATTTGTGGCCAAGCTATTGGGGTCCCACTGAACCCCCTAAACCGTGGCTCACCAGAAAAAGCCCCAGGCCCGGCAGCTCAGACAGGGTGGAGGTGCGCCCACTTACAGACGACGGAGTACTGCCCGTTCTTCTCTGTCTTCTCGCAGACCACGGCCACGGCCACACACTCCCCCTGCACCCTGCGAGTGGCTGGGCTGGGCTCACGGCGGAGCTCCCTGCAGGCCTCGCCGTCCCCAACCCTCGCCCCAACCTCAGGAGGGGTTCGCCCCACTTCACAGGAGGAGCAAGGTCAGGCCGGCCCCCGCCCCGGCCTCCGACTGGGGCTGTCCGTGGGACCAGGACGGGGCGTGGCCTCCCAGCCAGCGGGCACTCACATGAAGCGGAAGTTGAACTTGAGGCTGCCGTTCCGCAAGTGTTCGATGGTGCGGATGAAGACCCGCAGGTCCCCGCCCTCCCCGATGCGCCTCATGTCGTCGGAGGCCATGGAGATGGAGTACCAGACCCCCGAGACCTAAGGGAGGCCGCAGTGGATGGGCACGGCCACATCCTGGGACCGGGGACCCCCGCTCACCCCCGGCCCGTGGCGCGGCAGACCCCAGGTGGAGGGGACCCTGCCTGCCCCCGTCCCGTGGCGGGGCAGACCCCAGGAAGGGGCCGCACCCACCCTGGCCATGTTGTAGTCTCTCTGCACGACAGCCCGGGGGTTGAAGTCCTGGGCGCAGGCGAGGGTCAGCCCGAGGCCCAGCAGCAGCAGCGCCATCCTCTCTGGGCGGCTCTGCTGTGGTGCCCTTATGTCCCTCTGCTCTGCGGATGGCCCAGCCCTGTGGCCAGCGGCCCCCACACATCCTGTGTTCCCTGGGAGTGAGCCAAGGCCCCCACAGTCGCCTCCTCAGCCTTTCACACAGAGCCTGTGTAAGCCACTGCGGCTGCGTCAGAAAGCCGAGCAGGGGCCGGTGGGCAGGGCTGGGCAGACCCCAGGGCCTGAGCCCGACCCAGACCCTCACCCCAAGCCCAGGAGGCAGCCTTCGGTGTGTCGTCGGCACCTGGAGCCTGAGCATCAGTCCTGCCCTGCTGGCCCCAGCCTTGGGGCGGAGACCAAGGGCTTCCACCCCCCTCACTGGGTGGGGGTAGAGGACCAGGGCGACCTAGGGGAGCTGCAGCCAGGGCGATGGGCCAGAGAGGGCCGGAGAACACAGGCCGGGCTCAGGGCGGGCCTGTCTGCAAGGCCCCTGCAGGTTTGTGCGCAGTGGTGCGGCCCGGGCTGCAGGGGCACTGGTGGGACGAGAGGGCCGGGTACGGCGACGCCCCCGGCCTTCCTCACTGCTTCCCCTGGACAGCAAAGACAGCCCCGACGCTGGCCCAGACCCTGCTCAGATGTGGCTCCAGCCCTCGTCCCACGCACGCACCATGTACTTCCAGGCCCACGGCAGGCTGTTGGCAAGGCCCACAGCCCCCAAGGCCACAGCCACCCTGGCCGGCCTGTGCACAGAGCCAGCGTCGTGTGGTCTCTGTCCTCGGAGGGGCCGCCGGTCCGGCCGGCCTCTCCCTTGCAGACCAGGGCCTGATGGCATGGAGCGGGCCGGCGTCTCCACTTGACAGCCGTCCCCTCGCGGGGTGGCTGCAGCGTGAGGGCGCGCTCTGGTGCACCATGAGTGTGGGACACCGTGGGACCCCACTGGGACGCCCTGCCCTCGGCCGGCTCTGCCCCGCAGCCCTGGCCCGGTCGCCGGCTCTCGTGTCTGTGCCCCTGCCCGCTTGGCCCTCCCACAGGCATTCCACCCATGGTAATGCGGGATGGGTACAGACACAGACACGGGCACGGACACGTGCACAAAGGGGTGTACACATGTGTGCACGAAGAGACACGAGCATGTGCATGTGTAAGAACACACAGGCATACGTATATACCCATGCACAGGAAGGTTTGCATACATGTACACCGGGATGTGTGTGCATGCAGGGAACATGCAAGACCATATGCGCACATACACACTCACGTGCGCAGGGTGGTGTGCACATGGGCCCCTCCCACCGGGGAGCAAGTGCTCCTTGGCTCCCTGGGTCCCTTAAATCAAGTCTGTCCACAACCGCCCTCATCCGTGACCCGTGTTCTCGTCACCCGGCCCTTCCCACGAGCTCCGGGCTCCGGGCAGGCCATGGCGGGTGAAGCCAGGAGGCGCCCCGCAGTGATCAGACCCTACGGGCCTCGCCGCCCGCAGGGCTCCGTGGAGACCTGCGGGACACATCCGGAACAGCTGAGGCCGTTGGCCAGGGCCAGGTCTCCCACGGCACGGCCCTCTCGGCACGCAGCCCCCCTCGCGGGGCAACGAGTGTGGCGCGCTCAGCCCTGGGTGGGCGCTGCACAGAGCCCGCGTGTGACACGCCCACTGGGCCAGGTAGGGCGCCATTCTGACCGGGGACAGAGGACACTAGCGCCACCCACCTGGATCTGAGCATGAGCTCTCCTGGCCTCAGGTGAGCGCCGTGGGGCGGGTTACCGCGTGTCCCCCCTGGTTTGGATGGGGGTGAAAGCTGCACTTGGTGAAATGCGCAGGCCCTAAAATCGAAGGGAGGGAGGGTGCAGACACCTGCCAGGTCTGCAGGTGCCACGCAGGGGTCGCAGGGCCACAGGTGACATCAGCCACCGTGAAGTAAAACATCAATTCCCTACAAGTAAGCCACACGGCAGGTGTGAGCACAGACGAGGACACGGCGAGGACACGGGGGGGGACACAGGGAGGACACGGGCATGGGGAGGACACGGGGAGGACACGGGGGGGACACGGGGAGGACACGGGGGGACATGGGGGGGACATGGGGGGACACGGGGGGGACACCGGGGGGACACAGGGAGGACATAGGAGGGACACGGGGGGAACCCGGGGGGGACACGGGGGGGACACCGGGGGGACACGGGGAGGACACGGGGAGGACACAGGGGGGACACGGGCATGGCAACATGCGCACAGAGTGTCCCTACGGGAGGCCGGACACCACGCCGTCCTCAGCCTGTGGGAACGGGGCCATGCAGAGCGCAGACAACTTGCTGGGGAGGGGAGCGGGCACTCTGGGATGTGTCGCTGCCCGTCGGTCTGTCCTGGGAGCCTTAGAAAGCAGCAGCTGTGGTCCACTGCTGGCCCGCACCCCCGGACGAGGCTGTGTCGGGGCAGGGCACCCTCAAGGCCATGTGTGTCTGGCTGGGCTCCCGGCACAGGGCAGGTCCGATAAACGGACGAACGAATGATGATGGCAGAGAATGTCCTTGGGGAGGGCGCGAGGGTGGGCCAGGGTCCAAGTGGCCTGCAGTGGCAGCCCCAGCCCCTCGGAGGGGCCTCCTGGCTGGGTGAGCCCACGGGTGGGGACACTAGCAGTCAGCCGTGTTGCGGGCCTGCTTCTCCCATCTGTCCCGCCCCGGCGGGGGGCCATGTGACCGCCCTGGCTGCTGGGCTGGCCTCGGCCCGGGGGCTGCAGGACAGCGCAGGGAGGCAGGAGCCCTGCCGCTTGGCCCTGGGGGTCACCGCCACCACATGGACAGCAGAGGGCGATGCCGACCGCGGTTCCAGCCCAGATCTACATTTAAATCTGGCACCACTTAAAACACCTGTCGGCGGAAAAATAACCAGCTGTAAAAATTAATAACTAATGCTCAATGCGGTTTATTTCCAAGCCAAATGTGAGTGACCTAGGCCCGGAGAAGAGGTATACGTGCCTTTCTCGGGGTGATCATGTACAGGGGTTCCTTTTATTTGTTTTGATATTGACAGACAACATTTAGTGAAGAGATTTTCCATTGGTCTGGCCCAAAAAGGCGGGACCTGTGGAAGGGGGGGCTTGTAGGTTATAGGTGGGCTCCACAGTTCTTAGGTGGTGATTGGAAGGAAGATCTGTGTCTTGGAAAGAGATTAGTTAGAGAAAGGCTTCATCTACATCTCAAGGAAAGGGGAGTTCTGTGTCTTGGGAAGAGTAAGCACAAGAATACACTGTAATCTGTTGAAATATACATCTCAGAGATACTATGCCAGGGACAGGAGGTAGGGAGAATCCTGCTAATAGAAAAGAAATGGTCTGTTAATGTTTGTGGCATGACTTCCCCAGTCCCTTTTGAAAAGATTTTGGAAGATAGGAAAAGTAGCCAGACTTTTTGTTGGCCAAAAATCATTCCTCTGAATGCGTGCTTAGGCCACAGAACAAAGGGTTCCATGGCACTGAGAGGGCTTATTTTGAGGAGTCAGGTCCCACGGTGCTAGGAAGACTCATTCCTAGGAGTTGGGTCCCACGGTGCTAGGAGGCTCATCCTAGGGGTCGGGTCCCACCGTGCTAGGAGGCTCATCCTAGGGGTTGGGTCCCAGGGGAAGGACATGTCTGACAGACTTTTCCTAAATAGCTAGTTTACCTTTGGGCAAGGGGGAAAGAGTCAGGCCTCAAAGTTCAGGGGGAAGGACACCTTGGAGAAGATGGATGTTATGTGCTACCATAATCCAGGTTTGTGATTTTTTGTTCTTCCTCTGCCTGTATCTGGCATAGCATGTACATGTGATATGTTACACAAATGCCGAAACAATCGTTATAAAAACTGCGAGGATTGGGAACCAGCAGTTAGCGTAATGGCTATGTCGCTGGACTCCCACGTAGTCGACCGCGGTTTGCGTCCCAGACCCGGTGGCTTAAAACTCATGCCGGGCGCGTGTGCGTGCGTGCCCAAGATCCCAGAGGAGAATGGAGGAGAAGGGATTGCGGTGTGACCATCCCCCCTGGGGGTGATTTCTCGCTTTCTGTCTCTATGTCTCTCTCTGTCTGTCTGGCGAGCGCACGCGCCCTATAGTGAAAACCTCTCAAAAAAAAAAAAAAAAAAAAAAAAAACTGCGAGGATTATGCGTCCAACAGTGTTGTAAATAGAATCAGAGGGCATCGAACATCCCAACCACCCAGAAAACCTCGACATGCATCATCATATTCCTTAATCAGGCTCATCGATATGTTACCTTCCTTATCAACAGTTACTTGAACTGTGTGGGAAATTTCATTAGATGATTTTAATACTGGTACTTGTTCAGAGTCTAATAAGTTTAATTTTTCTTCTGGCCAGGCTGTTTCCATCGGTAAAACATCCTGAGGGGGATATAAGTCAAAATCCGGAAACATCTGACTTCAATGTCTAGATTATCATAGGACTTGTTTTCAGGGAGCGAATCACCTTCCCAACAACTGAGTGTTGCCCCAGGTGTTGGTACTAGGTGAGGTAAAAGAAGTCCTATTACAGGAAAAATCAGCAACTTCCACCACGTCATTTTGTTTTCCTTCCCAGCAAAAACGACCTTTCCCATGTACCAGATGGTATGTTCTATGGGAGCTGACAGCAGGGGCCAGACCTGCGAGACATCAGGAGTCCAAGTAGCCTCCTATTCCCACAGTCAGGAAGGGAGATGGGGTGCCATGTGCTTTCATTGATCAAAATCGCCCAGCAACTCCCCATAGGGAGTATTCGTGAAGTATTAACAACTGCTCCAGTGCCTGCCAATTGGACTACAGAGTATTTTTTGGCATGCTTTAGTTTTGGCACATGGGCTCTAAGGATACAATATCTGAGATCACATTTACCATCTAAGAACTTCCGTAAATCTGGAGGCCCATAGGTTACTCATAGTGTTTGGATTGTGCTTCGGCACTGAGCAATGTGGGCCGCTGCTTCATGGCCACCTCAGAGTCCATCTGCATTAGCACGGACATGAGGCCTTGCTGGGTTAGGTACAGGCCCGTGCCCGTCTCTGGGCTGCTGAACAGGTCATCATGGCTCGTCTGGTTGTTTCTACGCATTGGCTAAGGGCCACATTGTCCTTGAGGGCTGCTTCCCATCCCTGGCCTTCTTCCCGAAAAAGCATCCCTTCTATGTGACTTATTTTAGATAGGGAGTCTTTTTCCAAAGAATGCCTTTCTTCGTTAGCTGCAAACTCAGCTTGTCCCAGTGTTCCCAAGCCGGCACCCACCCCTCCTAGCAGGTCACGCTAGGGCAGCCGGCACCTCTCCCAAAAGAAAAAAAAAAAAAAGAATCCAGCACTCAGGAAAGGGGGCCCAAAACGCTTGAGTGGTCAGTTCTTATTTCACGTTTACCGGACGAGCTGTCTAAATGATTGTGTTGGGAATTTCCTGTAGGCCGTTACTCATCCTGCAGGGGACGAAATAAGCCCCCCTTTTGGACACTCCCTAAATATGGCTCTCAGTCGCCTGAGATGCCTACCCAAAGGGAGGAGCAAATATCCAGGCTCAGTCTCCCATTTGTCTATTTTATGGGACAGTCCAGCTTCCCCACAAACTAGATAAATAAAAATAATAAATTGTACAAAAAACGTTTTAGGATGTAACCTCAAATGTTAGGTTTTTGTAACCACCCCCCTCAAAGGAGAGCGAACCGCCGCTCCTCACTAGGAGGAGAGCGAACCACCGCTTCTGACTCGGAGGAGAGCAAACCAGGGTTACCCAAAACAGACAAACATCAGACAGACAAACAAGCAACCAGCTTAGAAATAAACCAGATCATCTACCACATTTTGGGAGGTCCGGGGCCAGAGAACTTACCGAATCTCCCCCAAGGAGAAGCTCGGAGTCAGAGGGGGCTCAAAGGGCCTGCTGTGCTGGTACCAGGCACCGGGTTCGAAACCACCCCTCAGAAGATCTTCAGTTCCTCTCTGGTCCCATCTGGGTTGCCATCTTGTCGAAGGAAAAATAACCAGCTGTAAAAATTAATAACTAATACTCAATGTGGTTTATTTCCAAGCCAAATATGAGTGACCTAGGCCCGGAGAAGAAACATACATGCCTTTCTCGGGGTGATCTTGTTTTTGAGATTGACAGACAACATTTAGTGAAGAGATTTTCCATTGGTCTGGCCCAAAAAGGCGGGACCTGTGGAAGGGGGGGCTTGTAGGTTATAGGTGGGCTCCACAGTTCTTAGGCGGTGATTGGAAGGAAGATCTGTGTCTTGGAAAGAGATTAGTTAGAGAAAGGCTTCATCTACATCTCAAGGAAAGGGGAGTTCTGTGTCTTGGGAAGAGATAAGCACAAGAATACACTGTAATCTGTTGAAATATACATCTCAGAGATACTATGCCAGGGACAGGAGGTAGGGAGAATCCTGCTAATAGAAAAGAAATGGTCTGTTAATGTTTGTGGGCATGACTTCCCCAGTCCCTTTTGAAAAGATTTTGGAAAATAGGAAAAGCAGTCAGACTTTTTGTCCTCATGTATTAGGGCACAGCACTGGGAGGCTCCCTGGAACCGGACAGGTGTGGGCCAGTGTGGACGGGTCTGGAAAGGTGTGGACGGGTGTGGGCCAGTGTGGACAGGTGTCGACAGATGTGGGCTGTGTGGACTAGTGTGGACCAGTGTGGACAGATGTGGGCCGTGTGGACTGGCATGGGCCAGTGTGTATGGGTGTGGACAGGTGTGAGCTGTGTGGACTGGTGTGGGCTGGTGTGGACAGGTGTGGGCCAGTGTGGACTGGTGTGGGCCGTGTGGACTGGCATGGGCTGGTGTGGACGGGTGTGGATAGGTGTGGGCTGTGTGGACTGGCGTGGGCCGGTGTGGACGGGTATGGACAGGTGTGAGCCGGTGTGGACAGGTGTGGACCGGCGTGGGCCAGTGTGGATGGGTGTGGACAGGCATGCACCTGTGTGCATTATAGTCTACTGAGCAAGACATTAGAGGGCACCCAGACACAGCCACCTTTATTGGAGTTTATTGATTAAGCCGGCGCCATGGGGGGAACGTGTCTCTCAGAACCCCGCAGCCTGAGTAAAAGGAGAAGGGAGCTTCTGTAGGCCGAAATGCACAGCTGTGTCTGGGATGACTCGGGCTCACAGGGACAAAGAGCAGTGGGCTTGAGAGGGTGGGGCGGGGCTGTTACAGTAGCAAGGAGAGCAGGCGAGCAGGTGAATCATCCTTAAGGTGGCCAGGAGAAGGGGGTCTGAGGACAATAGGAATGTTAGTCACTCTACTCCTTTTTTTTTTTGGAGAGGTTTTCGCTATAGGGCGCGTGCGCTCGCCAGACAGACAGAGAGAGACAGAGAGATAGGAAGTGAGAAATCACCCCCCAGGGGGGATGGCCACGCCGCAATCCCTTCTCCTCCATTCTCCTCTTGGGATCTTGGGCACGCACGCACACGCGCCTGGCGTGAGTTTTAAGCCACCGGGTCCGGGACGCGAACCGTGGTCGACTACGTGGGAGTCCAGTGACATAGCCATTACGCTAACTGCTGGTTCCCTCTAGTTACTCTTAAACAAAGGGGGAAGGGAGGTTTCTAGTCACAGGGATGTAACAGTTCACAACGGAGGCGCTTCTCCAAGATGGAGTTGAGCCTGCTTCATGTGGACGGGTGTAAACGCGTGAATGGGCGTGAACGGGTGTGGATGGTGTGAATTAGAGAGGTCGAATGTGGATGGTGTGAGCGAGTATGGGTGGGTGTGAACTGGTGTGGACAGCATGGATGGGCATGGATGTGAGTGGGTGTGGACGGGCATGGTCCAAAGACCTATGGTGAACTGTCTTCTAGACATAGAGACAGGGGCAAACAGAAGGCTTGGTGGCTGGGGCACTCAACTCCCACATGGCCGACTGCGGTTCAAGTCCCGGACAGGGTGGCTTGCTTTCTCCCTTTCCCTCTCTCTGAGTCTTGCAGCTCAAATTGAAGAAGAATACAGAAAATTAAATAAATAATTCTAAAAAAGAAAAAACAAAGTAAAGAGACAAAGAACCTAATAAAAAATGAAGACGGGCCCCAACGGAGGCATGAAGCTGGGTCCCACGAGGCTGGCGCGGTCCAAGTCCCAGACCTGGAGACGTGGAAATCACACTGAACACGTGTACGTGTGAGCCCAGACCCGAGAGGCCATCCGCGGGTGTGTTCTCACGGTCCCTCTCTCCTCGTCTCTCCCAGGAGGCACACACGCCCTGTGCTGAATTAGGGATTCTGAGCAAGCGGGAGACGACCAGAGTTTGCCGGAGAGAAGACGAGGCCCTTGAGGCGACGTCTGTATAGTAAAGAAGGATGGGAATGCTGGGGACATCCGCTCCACACTGGGGACGCCTGCACCACACTGGGGGATCCACTCCACACTGGGGGATCCACTCCACTCTGGGGGATCCACTCCACTCTGGGGACAGCCACACCACTCTGGGGATGTCCGCACCACCTGGGGACGTTCCACTCCACACTGGAGGATGTCCACACCACCCAGGGGCGTCCACACCACACCGGGGGATGTCTACACCACCCAGGGGCGTCAGCACCACTTGGGGATGTCCGCACCATACTGCAGATGTCCGCACCACTTGAGGATGGTCCACTCCACACTGGGGGACGTCCACACTACCCGGGGGCGTCCACACCACACTGCGGGTGTCGGAGCCACCTGGGGACATCCGCACCGTGTGGCCGTCTTCACTGTCTGTTGGGGTGGGGGAAGGTGCCCTGCTGCAGGGTCGGGCTGACCTCCAGGGAACAGCTCATTCAGGCTGGGGCGTCCCTGGGTTCCACGTGCCGGAACTCAGTGGTATGACAGCGTCGGAAGGAAGTGTGGCAAGATGGGAACTCTGGCGGCTACTGGGGAGACCAGGGTGGACGCTGGGCGGCTCCTGGTGGGTTTACACGGAGAGAGAGGAGCACGTGTGGGTGGAGATGCGCACGCCCGTTCTCTCCCCGTGTGACACGTGTCCTGCGTGGCCTCGGGATGTCTACAGCTGGAAAATCCACATGGTCCCTGGGCCTTGGGTCCCCACACCGCGAGCTGACCAGCCTCCATTCTGTCAGGCGACCAGACTCAGGCCCTCTGGCCACGTAGGCCTTAAACGGTGTGGCCCAGACCCGGCGTTCGGCCCCCAGGTCCGTCCTGCGGCGTAGTTCAGCGTGTGTGCCAGAGGGTCCCATGAACACGGGAGCTGCTGAAGTGACAGGGTGCTCACACGGCGGGGACGCGCCCAGAACCGTCTCCACGGTGCTCTGGGTGCGCATCCGGGGTGCCGAGGACAGGGCCGTACCTGCACGAAGGGGCTGGGCAAACCTCTCCATGCACAGGAGCCTCAGAGCCCGCCCCAGGGCCACCTGGGGCCATGCCGCGAGCGGAGGCACGGGAGAGCCAGGCCAGCCAGCAGCTGCTGTGAGTGGCCGGGAACCGCGCACTGGGGCTCACCAGGCGCCGAGGGCTGAGGGCTGGCGTGTCCCCCAGAATGTCGCGTGTCAGGTGCGCCAGCCTGCGTGGCTGTGCTGAGAGGGTGGAGACTCAGTCCAACCCTGGTGTTGAAAGGGGAACTCTGGCTGGGACTGGACAAGGCCATTGTGGTGGCCCGGCTGACAGCAGACGACAGACGGACACAGATGCCAACTCCAGGCCTGAGCGCCATGGGCTGGTGCGGAGACCCCCCAGCCGACACCTCCCAGACGCTGCCCTCAGACCTCAGCTCCAGAAACCTCTATTCTCTTTTTAACCTGTTTCTGTGAGAGTGGAAGGGACAGAGACACAGACAGACCGACACAACGAGGTCTTCACACTGCCATTCACCTCTACTCAGCAGTGGCTCAGGCCACGGGCACTCGCATGCCCCAGGAGTGCTCGGGGTGGCCCAGGAACGTGGACCGAGGACTCGGGTGTGCCAGGGCAGCCTAGGGACCTGAACCCTGTCCCACGGGTCTAGTTTACCACCACGCCATCACCTGGCCCCTCTCTCCTCGTAAACTGCCCAGGCTCAGGTGTTTCTGATATTAGAAGACCATGGACCAACAGGACAGTGTCCCCTAAGAGGACTTCCTCCAGGAGGTGCCTGAGACAGGCCTCGGCATGGGCCTTCCCAGAGGGCATCGGCAGAGTGGCCACTCCCATGACAGGCGTCCCCACCAGAAGAGGGGAGAGAGGACGAGGACCAGGTGGCGACAGGCAGAGGCTGCAGTGGGCCACGGGCAGCACGAACAGCGGCCACTGCGGGAGGACTCCTCTGTGCTGTTCAAAACCACCCCGTTTGTGAAGACTGGTTATGGCGGCCACAGAAACGAACGTGCCCTGTAGCATGTTACTTTTCACTAAGAAAAGCCACTTTGTTCCACCGAGGGAGCTGGGTCTGAGGCCAAGTCTACGCCGCCGCCGTGAGGTGGACACGTAGGACAGGCACGTCCCCGCGACACACTGCCTCCAACAGGGTGGGCCCCTACGTCACGCCCAGCCGGAGAAGTGGCTGCCCCCGCGGCGGGTTGCAGCTGTGCCCCGGGGGCAGTGGGACCGCGCTGGAGGAGGACGAATGCAGGCAGAGCCCCCGCGTGTTGGCCCCACACGGGGCACAGCCCACGGCTCCCCACGGCTCTGTGGAGTAAGAACGGAGGCCGGGGTACACGCCGGATGACAGCTGGGCTTCCCGAAACCCACTGCCCAGCGGCCCGGCCCTGTGGCAATGGGGAGTCGGCCCTGCTGGCATCTGCCAAGTTCCATCATCAAAGGGGCCTGTGACATCACCACGGGCAGCCACCGGCGGTGCCCAGGGCTGCAAAGACCAGGAGGGTGCTGGGAGAGCCCTGCCCTTGCGGCGGTGCGGGCTCCCCTACCCCACCCGACCCGAGGTACGGGGCTCCTGGGGTGTTCGCGTGGGGACAGTCTCAGCGAAGTCATGGTGGGGCGTCCCCGGACTTAACCTCTGAGCAGAAGGGGCAGCAACACAGGCGCCCTGCCGGGCTGAAGGGCCTGCTGGTGGAGACCCCGGCTGCGTGGCCCGATCCACCCACTTCTAGCGGTCTTGAATTTCAGAGCTGGTTAGTTTCAAACTGCCGGGCCGCAGAATCTGTGCCCCCGGAAACCGTCCAGGAGCGCAGCCAGAAACAGGAGCAGCGTAAGAGAAAGCACGCCTCGGCTGCCAGAGACAGCCAGACGCGAGGGAAGGGCCCAGCCGTGGGGGTGTGGCCGTGTGGCAGTCCCGTCCTGGGCACACGGCACAGCCTGGCAGGCAGCCCGCTGCCTTCGCTCCCGCCGTGCAGGAGCTTCAATGGCAGCGCTGCCGGGAGGGGAGGCGGAGCAGCTGGAGCCGCCCCACCCTCCGGGAGCAGCACCCACAGGCCTCACAGGCTCTTCCCAGACTCAAGGTGCTGCCTCCTGAAGGCAGAACATTCTAGAAGCAAACCCCGAGGGTGGTGCCCACAGCTCCACAGTCATCCGTGTTCAGAGGCTGCAACAGTACAGGGCTTTGCTGCTCAAAATCTGCTTTTCAGGGGGCAGTAGGTGACATGGTGGTTAAACTGCTGGACTCCCATATGGTTGACGGCGGTTCGAGTCCAGACCCAGCGACTTGAAACTCAAACCAGGCGCATGTGCGTGCGTGCCCAAGATCCCAGGAGGAGAAGGGATTGCGGTGTGGCCGTCCCCTGGGGGGCGAGTTCTTGCTCTCCCTCTTTCTGTGTGTGTCTCTCTCTCAAGGACATACAACGGAACTGGAAGAAGAGGGCCACGTTTTCCCTGCCTTTCCCCAGGCGACATGAACCTCCGGGCGAGAGTGCCACTGTGGAGCCTGCTTGTCCTCGCCCTGCTGCTCACAGGCCACTACCTCAGGTCAGTCACGGCCAGCCAGAGGCAAGTGGGCCCGGGAGCCGGGGAGCTCGGCCTGCTGAGCCCCTCTCGCCCGGGCGGGTTCCAGCTCCGCCCCTCCCCGCGTCCCGCGTCCCCTCCTGAGCGGCGCCGGCAGCCGGGAAGCAGGTCATACCACGAGGAGGCCATTACGGCAGCTCGGGTCTCATAAAGGACATCTCCAAAGTGCACACTGATAAAGAGACCTCATTAACAGCATGTGCGAGGGCCCAGGCACGCAGCTGACACGCACCGGGTCTGCGTCCCGAACCTCCCGAGCCACCGGCCACGCGTGTGTGACCTGGGCTGTCCGAGGGTGGGAGCAGGTGGTGGCACGAAGACCCCGATGGGCGTGGCCTCCCTCTGTCCTCTCATATATGGAGAATAAGTGAGTCAACCTGGACAAGGAAGGAGGTCTGAGCAGGCGGCTCCCCAGAACGGGCCGTGGGGGGGTGGTCAGGCCGTAGAGGTCAGCTGGCCCTCTGTGCACACACACGCCCCTCTGGGCCACGTCTGAACCCCCAATTCCAGAACCCGGTGCTGGGAGGAGGTGGGACAACGATGCCTTCACTGCGGCGGGCTTCAATGGTGTGCCCGTCTGGAAGACATTTGTCAGCTCCTTGCGAAGTGATCCGTCAGCAGGTCATAGCCAACGTTTGTATAAACATGAAGAATACGTCATAACCCTTCTGACCACCCAGTAAACGCAGTCCTGCGTCCGAGTCCAGAGAAACCGCCATGACTTTTGGCAGAAGTGTGTCCATGCAGGACTTGGGACACGCGGACACCAGCGAGTCCTCGCCTCTCCCACTCACGCGTGCGGTCCGCAGTTCTGGCAAACCCTTCGCCAGAGCAACCCCGCCCGGGCCTCTGCTGTGCCGTCGGCTCTCGGACGGGGGCAGCATAGCGGGAGTCGGGGCTATGCGAGAGACGGAGACCGGAGAGGCCGGGACGGAGGGCTGAGATGCAGGGCCCTGTCTGCACGTGTGTGGTACCGTGCACGCGTGTGCGTGCTGTGGGCCTTGCGCAGGCCGGGTCGACTGCGGGAAAGACGGGACCTGGGAGGGCAGGTGGCAGCTCTGGGTGGTTGTCTGAGCGGGGCTGCCCTTCGCAGCAGGAGAGTTTGTGGACAGCAGGAGGGCTGCCACCCGGAGTTTGGCGTGGACTGCTGGATTTGATAGACAGTCCGGGGAGCCCAGTGCTGACACGCCCGCGGTCGAGGGCCCTTGGTAGTGTCAGAGACACAGCCCTAATGTGATTCTCCCCCGCGACGTCCCACTGTTACAAACGGGGGTCGCAGAGTCAGCCTGCTCTCTGCGCAGGAACCGGAGCACCAAGCAGGGCCCGGGCCAGCCCAGCGCTCAGGCGGACAGGGAGGCGCAGGGCCGGCGGGCGCGGCAGAAGGCGCCTGGCCCACAGCGGGCCTCCCCGGACAGCCGGGGTGTGTGTGCCTGGGGGCCGGGCGGCCGGGGGCCCAGCGGGTGCCTGTCTCTCATGAAGGACATAACTGGAGCGGCCCGCCCCGCCCCATCACGGCGTGACAAAGCCACTGGTGTGAGAGGCGGGCCGTCTGGCAGGATGCGAGCTCTGCCGCCGAGCCAGCGGTCTCCCCGACCCTCCTGCCTCTGGTCGTGGCCTCTCACCCCGGCTCCCCCTCCTGGGCCGTCCACACCGCCCAGACGCGGTGGAGGCCTCACGTCCTCAGGCCGCTTCCCCACCCACCTGCACCAGGCACCCCCACCTCCCGCCAGCACGTCCTTGTCCCAGTGTCCCCCACATGGCCTCCCGAGGACAGAAGCCGCTCCGTGTCTGCGGCCGTGCCACACGAACTGCCCAGTGGGCATCGGGAGTGGGAGGCAGCAGACGGCCCCAGTGACCCGCTTTCTCCTTCGCACCAGGCACCGGCCAGCAGCAGAACCGCGGCTCGCAGACTGGTTCAGACCTGGGTAAGCCGGGGCGCGGCTCGCAGACTGGTTCAGGCCTGGGTAAGCCGGGGCGCGGCCCGCAGACTGGTTCAGACCTGGGTAAGCAGAACCGCGGCCCGCAGACTGGTTCAGACCTGGGTAAGCAGAACCACGGCCCGCAGACTGGTTCAGGCCTGGGTAAGCAGAACCGCGGCCCGCAGACTGGTTCGTGGTCGGGGTGGGTGATCGGGTCCTGATTGTCAGGGCAGAGCCGTTGGGAGGCTTCAGACGGCATCTTAGTTTCCCAGGGGCTCGCCGGCTCCTGGGCTCTGCGCCCCTGCCTCAACTTCCCAGGAATTTAGGGCGACTCCCTGCCCGCAGCTGGGGGACACCGCCGGTCCTCTTGGCAGGAGCCACCCCTGCAGTGGTCGCCTGGTTACCCGGGGCCCGCTCTGTGGCTCCATCACTGCTGGCCTGGTTACCCGGGACCCGCTCTGTGGCTCCATCACTGCTGGCCTGGTTACGTGGCCCCGCTCTGTGGCTCCGTGGGTCTGTCATTGATTTAACCGAGTCCCTATGCATTTGGGGTCTTTCCGGTTTGGGGACTATGGTAGAAACCTCTCAATGACTGACTCGCACGTTGATTTTTCACGCGTGTCTATCTGCGGCCTAAATCCCTAAACGGAGTCATCCGGCCCAGAGTGGGGCATTTGCTATCTGAGGTGCCGCCATGCCCTTGCCACGGGCACATTCCACGCCCTGGCGGACGCCCGAGACTGTGGACGGCCCGGGCCCCATGAACAGGGCGCCGCTACTGCACATGCCCCTGGGCGGCCGCTGGGTTGAGGGGGCGGGGGAGACTCGCAGCAGTCGCTGGGGTGGAGCAGAGCCTCCTGACCACGGCCACGGCCACGACTGTGAGGAGCACGGGGCGGATGCACACACACACACACGCACACACGCACACGCTCTCTCAAACACCTGAGCGTCCTGCAGTCAGATTTTCAGACCGGGGTTGACGACAGGTACCTGCACAGCCGGGAAAGCACAGGCAAAGGGGTGCCCGGAGATTTAAAAGTCGGGCCAGCAGGTGGTGTGGGTTAAGGTTCTGGCCTCCCACATGGCCCAGCACAGTTCAAGTCCCAGACCCGGCGACTTGAAAAATCTCATCGGATGCATGACACACAAGGTCTGCAGCAGTGACGGCGACTTCCTGAAGCAGCACCTCGTGACCCCAAGCCCCTCCTCGGTCTCTGCTTCCGGTGCTGCTGACTGAGATCAGTGGGAGCAGAGGAGGAGGGACTTCCAAAAATCCTCTTGTCCATAGAACCAAGGGGGAAACTTCCAGAACTCTGGAAATGAAGCACAGGTTTGCAGCAACCTGGTAGCGTGCGCTCAGGAAAGACAGCGGAGTGTCGGTGAGGACCGTGAGCACTTTGGCTTTTAAACTGGCTCCCCTGCCACGCCTCCGGCTCCAGGGCACCCTCGAACCTGGCAGTCTGCGTCTGCAGTCAAGCCCGGCATCTTGGCAGGCACTGGGGGGTGCTCGCTGGGGCTGGGGCTCCTTTGGCACCTACATCCCAGAACACGCTGTCTGGCCCGTCTGCAGCTCCGCACGCGAGTCGGCCTGCCCTGCCCTGCCCTGCCCTGACAGGAGCCTCCACTGCAAAGATCGTCCCCAGGACGTTTGAGAATAAGTACGGGCGCTCGTGTAAGCTGTGGCTGCTCGAGGTGGGGCACGTGGCAGGTTAAACAGGTCTCGAAAGGGGTGAGCTTTCCACAGGGTTCCCGACAGATGTGGAATAGCGGGGACCGAGACGTCCACACGCACCCAGGCTGTGCACGTGTCTGGAAAACACCTGAAGCCCCGGGCGCTCCCATGGTCTGATCCCGAGGCTCTGGGCAAGCAGGTAGCGAAGGCGAAAAGTTACCGCGGCTGCCAGCCGGGCGGGCACCACGCACTGCCACGCAGCAGGGGGGAGCCGCGGCCCAGCTGCCGTCACAAAGCCCCTGGGAAATCACACAGACCACGAATCGGTTCCGAAACACAGGGACAAACAAGCCAGCGGGAGTAGGGACACCCGATTTCTAGGACTGTGACATTGTTCCAGGTACCCAGTTTCCTCAGAAAACGACAGCACATGAAAAGAAACAAGGCAGTATGGCCTGCTGGGCCGATGTGGGGGACAGACAGCCCCGGCGGGCTGCTTTCAGCACGGGAACCGCAGGAGAGCACGAGGAGAGCGCCACGGGCAGTTGGGGACCGTGTGCTGCCAGATCAAAACGCCAGCTAAGATACAGTGACGGGCATCATGAAACTAGGCCAGGGCCAGCAGGCGGCATAGCACTGAGGGCGCTGGACTCCGCGTGGCCAACCGCATGCAGGTGGAGTCCCGGACCCTGTGGCTTGAAACTCACGCCGGGTGCGTGTGTGTGCGTGCCCAAGATCCCGAGAGGAGAAGGGCTTACGGTGTGGCCATCCCCTGTGGGGGGGTGACTTCTCGCTTTCTGTCTCCCTCTGTCTCTCTGGCGAGCGCACACACCCTGTGGCAAAAATCTCTTAAAAAAGAAAGAAAAGCAAATTCTGAAGCTGAGAAGTACAAATAAAGTTAAGAATGTACGAGGTCTCAATGGAATTAAGCGGGCCGGAGAGAGTTGGTGATCTCAGCCCCAGGGACTCCAGTCACCTCCCTCAGAGAGACCCACGCGCTTCTGGGTATATCGCAGTCAAACCGAGAGCTACAGCCACAGCTCGAAGGTGGACAGAGAGAAGCCCTGTGCTACTTAGAAGGAGTCCTTAATAAGATTAATAGTGGGGGAACCAGCAGTTAGCATAATGGCTATGTCACTGGACTCCCACGTAGTCAACCGCGGTTCGCGTCCCGGACCCGGTGGCTTAAAACTCATGCTGGGTGCGTGTGCGTGCGTGCCCAAGATCCCGAGAGGAGAATGGAGGAGAAGTGATTGCGGCGTACACCCTGGGGGGTGAATTCTCACTTTCTGTCTCTCTGTCTCTCTCTGTCTGGTGAGCGCAGGCGCCCTGTAGCTAAAACCTCTCAAAAAAATAAATAAATAAAAGGTTAGTAGTGGGGCCACAAGTGGTGTGGTGGTTAAAGTGCTGGACTCCCACATGCCGACCATGGTTCAAGTCCTGGACCTGGCGGCTTGCTTTCTCACTTTCCCTTTCTCTCTCTGCGTGTGTGTCTGTCTCTCTCTGGTCACATTGAAAAATAACAAATAAAATTCAATAAATAAATCTTAAAAAAAAAAAAAAAAGATAAACAGCCGAATTTCAATCAGACCTCAGGGAGCATGAAATATTCATGAGAACACAGTGTTCAAGCTGAAGCAAGCAAGCAAACTGCCAGCCACAGACTTTATTTCAAAACGTTCGCCTTTGGAAAATGAGCAGTAAAGCCAGACACTCCCTGAGAAATAAATGCTGAGAAAACGGTCTCCAACAGACCTGTCCCAGCAGGCCGCTAACGTGAGTTTCCGGGCCAAAAGGAGTGGGCTGGAGACAGGAACGCGAGTCTTCACAAAGAAATGCAGAACCCTCGTGGAGCGAGCACGTGCGCGCGGACGGCTGAAACGTTCCCGTGGGCTCTGTCCCCAGCTGCGCAGGGCCATAGTCTGGTGCTGGGGACAGAGACCTACCGCGGACGGGCAGGCATGGAGGGCAGTGCTGAGCCCGGCCGGCAGGAGCCTGAGTCGGCCGATAGGAGCTGGCTGTGCAACCCCGGGGCGACCACCGAGAAAGGTCTGAACGTGTCACGGAGCAGGAGGGGCGGGTCACAGCCCGGCTCCAGAGGGCGCTGGTCTTCTCCCTCACACGGGGGCTAGTACCCGGGGGCTAGGAAGCAGGAAATGCAGGGTGCTGGTCTTCTCTCTCACACGGGGGCTAATAGCCGGGGGCTAGGAAGCAGGAAATGCAGGGCACTAGGAAACAACGAACCAAGCAACTGTTCGTTTTTTCTTTAACGATTACTTATTTTATTACTATTTTTTAATTTGACCAGAGAGAGGCAGAGAAAGCAAGAAAGGGAAAGTGAGAAAGCAAGCCATCAGGTCCAGGAATTGAACCTCAGTTGGCCATGTGGGAATACACCTTAGCCACAACGCCACCTGCCAGCCCTTGCTGTTAGCTTTGTAAATGGATGAAACACCCCAATTAAGAGGCAGACATCGTTAGCAGGACTAAGGGACATGGTCCACTCTAGGCTTTCTGCAAGGGACACTTCAGATTCCAAATGCATTCCAAAGAAGCCCACCGTCAGACGGTGACAGCAGAGAGGGCCAGCACCTTCCGGCCACTCAGACACAGGTGCAGTGTCTGGGGACGGGAGGCCGACTCACGGTGCTGACAAGGCACTCCGTCGGACATGAGATGACAATGTCCGCGCGGAATGGCAGAGCCCTAGAATGCGGGAACAGAGGGAGGAACGATTCGACCATCACAGCTGCAGACGGCAAGACTCCCCTTCTGTGTTTTGGTTTGCTATAGGGCACGTGCGCTTGCCAGAGAGACAGAGATGAGGGGAAGTGGGAATCACCCCCCGGGGAACGGCCATGCCGCAGTCCCTTCCCCTCCATTCTCCTCTTGGGATTTTGGGCACGCGTCCGGGATGATTCCCAAGCTGCAGGGTCCAGGATTCAGACCGCGCTGTTGGACGTGTGAGGCCTTCACGCTAACCTCCGCATCACCTGCTGACCCAAACGCCTTTTAATAGAAGCAGCTAGACCGACAGCGAGCGCGGGAGGAGAAGGCCTTCCCCGGCTGCACCTGGGGCTCCCTCGGCCCACAGCCCTCTGCCCGCCGCCCCCCGGCTGCACCTGGGGCTCCCTCGGCCCACAGCCCTCTGCCCGCCGCCCCCTGGCAGCACCTGGGACTCCCTCGGCCCACAGCCCTCTGCCCGCCGCCCCCCGGCTGGACCTGGGGCTCCCTCGGCCCACAGCCCTCTGCCCGCCGCACCTCCCATGGCACCTGGGGCTCCCTCGGCCCACGGCCCTCTGCCCGCCGCACCCCCCGTGGCACCTGGGGCTCCCTCCAGCGCAGACCTTTCTGCACACGATAAATAAATCTCAGTAACTACAAAAGGACTGGAAAGACGCAAATTATGTTCTCTGACCCCAGTGAAATGAAACTAGAAACCGATAACGGAGCTGTGGGAACTAAACAGCTCACCCCTGATAGCCAACGAGTCAAAGGAGAACCCACGAAGAAAACATCGAGATGAAGTACAGACATGGCAGGAGCCTGGGGCGCGGTGAGGGCTGCTCCCTGAGACAGGCAGCGACGGGCGCTACGCTGACAAGGCGGGCGGAGGAGCCAAGGGTGGAAGCAGGTGGGAAAGTGACAGGCTATACCAGGAGACAGAACAGCCGGAGGCGGCCAGCGGGCCCAGCGCGCACTGGAGGGCTGACAGTAACTTACACCTGTGGCCGGCGGGCGCGTGGGGGAAGGCACTGGACTCTTCTTTTTGGAGACATTTTTTGCTCTAGGGTACATATACTCGCTGGAGAGACAGTGAGAGAGATAGAGAGAGAGAGAAAAATCACTCCATGGGGTATGGCCACGCAGCAATCCCTGCTCCTCCATTCTCCTTTGGGATTTTATTTATTTATCTATCTATTTATTTATTTTGGGGGTGGGGCAGCGGTTTTTGCTATAGGGCGTGTGCGCTAGCCAGACAGACAGAGACAGAGAGACAGAAAGCGAGAAATCAGCCCCCAGGGGGGATGGCCACGCCACAATCCCTTCTTCTCCATTCTCCTTTCAGGATCTTGGGCACGCACGCACATGCGCCCGGCGTGAGTTTTAAGCCACCGGGTCCGAGACTAGAACCACCGTCGACTACATGGGAGTCCAGCGACATAGCCATTATGCTAACTGCTGGTCCCCTCCTTTTGGGATTTTGAGCACACACGCACTCGTGCCCAGCGAGATGTTCAGGTTACTGGGTCAAGGCTCACACCGCAGTCAGTGTTATGAGAGTCCAGCATCTTAACCACCACGCCACCTGCTGGCCCTGTGGGGTTGGACTCCTACACGGCTGACTGTGATTCGGGGCCAACACTCAGTGGTTGAAAATCATGCTGGAGCCAACAAGTGGAGTGGGCTTAAAGTGCTGGAGTCCCTCGTGTTCGACAGCAGTTCGAGTCCCGGATCCAGCTTGAAACTCGTGCATGTGTGCGCACCCCAAATCCTGAGAGGAGAGTGAAAGAGAAGAGACTATGGCACGGCCCTCCCCTCTGGGGGGGGACTTCTCACTTTCTCACTGTCTGTCTCCACTGAACGCATACTCCCTATAGCAAAACCTCTCTAAAAATAGAAAGAGAAAGAAAGGAAGGAAGAAAGGAAGAAAGAGAGAGAAAGAAGAAAGAAAGAGAAAGAAAGAAAAAGAAAATCACTCTGGGCACTTGTGCGTGCCCAAGATCCCGAGAGGGGAATGGAGGAGAAGGGAGTGCAGCGTGGCCATCCCCCCGGGGGTGATTTCTCACTCACTCTCTTACTGTCTCTCTCCCTGGCAAGCACACGCATTCTATGGCCAAAACCTTAAACAAAAAAAGTAACTCATGCTGTTAATGCCGTTTTCCATGAACTTTCCGAAGCCCCATGTTTACAGTGTAATACTGTGTAGCCATTAAAAACGAACTTTCTCGGAACCAGCAGTTAGCGTAATGGTTATGTCGCTGGACTCCCATGTAGTCAACTGCGGTTCATGTCCCAGACCCGGTGGCTTAAAACTCATGCAGGGCCCGTGTGCGTGCGTGCCCAAGATCCTGAGAGGAGAATGGAGGAGAAGGGATTGCGGCATGGCCATCCCTCCTGGGGGGTGATTTCTCGCTTTCTGTCTCTGTCTGTCTGGTGAGCGCATGAGCCCAAAAGCAAAAAAACAAAACAAAACAAAACCTCTCCAAAAGAACGAACTTTCTCATTCTCACAGTCTCCCTCACTCTCTCTGTCTCTCACTCATGGGAGAAGCAAATAAGCAAACTAACGAGGGGTGCTAGTGCCCCCGAGGCTGACGGCGGGGCTCGGGTGAGGTCTGGAGCCTCCGTGGGTGTCTTGGGCATGTGCGTGCGCGCAATCGGGGCTTACTGAGGCTGGACTGGGTCACTGCGTCAAGGCCCTGACAGTGCTGTCTCTCATCTCTCTGTGTGTCTCTCTCACTCATGGAAGAGATAAACTTGAACCAAAACAGCATACAACCCTGTCGTTGGAGGCCACGTGAAGTGAAGTGACCCAGGCAAGGAAAGAGAAAAGCCGTTTTCGCTCCTATGCAGGGACTGAAAGTGAGTCTTCACAGAGCCAGACACAGACGCGAGGTTTCTGGAGGCCAGGAGGGAGGGGCGCGGGCGTTGCTGCTCAGACACACGGAGCTGCTGGGTACGAGGGGAGTCGCAGTGTGCTTTCTTTAACTGACATCTGACCGTACCTGGTCGCAGCACAGTGCGGCTCCTCGAAGTGCGACGTGCAGCCTGCATTGCACAGCGTTCAGCCCCACAGGGCGCTCTCCATTCTCGGCTGCTGGGGGGTCTCTTTCTGAGCCCTCGCCCCCACCACCCACCCTCGGGGCTCTCGGGCTCCGGCAGAGTAACAGGAGTTAACCACAGTTTGTGCATCTGAAGAGCTCAAAGGAAGGACGCCGCACGTCGTCAGCACAAGCAGTTCCGGTGTCCAAGGGGACGCGCATGCCGGCTGCCCAGCTCGCCCGCTGCACGTGGCTCTCACGTGCTGGGAGTCACACCACGGTGTCCGAGGGGATGCGCATGCCGGCTGCCCAGCAAGTGCACGTGCATGTGCCTATAGCAAAAATCTCTCAAAAAAGAAAAAAACCCTCACATATGAATACTTATGCTCGTTATTCCATGCTCGAGCAGTGTAAAGAATGCGAACGTCCGTCGGCTGGTGGACAGGCGGGCAGTGTAGTCTAGCCCCAACGCAGTGTTCTGGAGCACACGTGCAGGCGGAGTAGCCGGCTGTTTCTGAGGCGCAGTGAGGGTCTCAAGACGGGCGCAGCTGGGGGGTGGTACTTCAGAGCGGCTCAATTCATTTGGAGGAGCTATGCAGCACTGTGCTTTTGATGTTTTTTACATTCAAAGGAGTGTGTGTGAGTGTGTGAGTATGTGAGTGTGTGTGTTTGAGAGCATGTGTGCACGTGAGCGTGTGTGAGTGTATGTGAGTAAAAGTGTGCACACGTGAGCGTGTGAGGAGTGTGTGTAAATGAGTGTGTGAGCGTATGTATGGATGAGTGTGAGTGTGTATATGTGAATGAATGTGTGAGTGTGTAAGTATGTGTATGTGAGAGTGTGTGTATGTGTGTGGGTGAGTGTGTGTGAGCATGTATGTGTGCGTGTGTATATGTCAGTGAGTGTGTGTATGTGAGCGTGTGAGTGTGCGTGTGTGGGAGTGTGTGAGAGTAAGCGAGTGTGTGAGTATTGTGAGTGGGTATGAGAGTGTGAGTATTATGAGTGTGTGCATATGACTGAGTGTGTGAGTGTGTGCATTGTGTTTTACAACCTTAGTGAGCTCACTTATCAGCTCCTGGAGATTCTTCTCTTTTCTGGTCCCTAGGATTTTTCTAGGTGAACAATCAATCATCTGCAAACAGGGACAGCGGTCTCCCTCTCCCTCCCACAGGGACAGTGGTCTCCCTCTCCTCCCCGTGAGCAGACGGGGACGGCGGTCTCCCTTTCCAATCCTGTTCCTTTATTTCATTTTCCTGCCTTATTGCTGTGGCTACAACTTCCAGTCTGATGCCAAGAGCAGCCATGGAGCCTTGACCCTGGCCTTGGAGAGGAAGGGCCCAGTCTCTCAGCAAAGTGTGGGCAAGCTCTTTACCTAGTTGGGGTAACCCCTCTGTGGGTGCTCCCGTTAGTGGGCAAGCTCTTCACCAAGGTGGGGTAACCCCTCTGTGGGCGCTCCTGTCTCCCTGAGACCTCTGCCATGCACGAGTGCTGGACTTTGCACAGTGCCTTCCCTGTACCGGCCGTGAGGCAAGGGTGAGTGGGTTCTCGGTTGGCCTGATGTACTGCCCCGCCCTGATGGGTTTTCAGATGCTGAGTCCTGCATATTTATTTATTTATTTATTTATTTTTTTGGAGAGGTTTTTTTTTGTTTTTTTTTTTTTTTTTTTTTTTTATTGCTATAGGGCGCGTGCGCTCGCAGACAGACAGAGAGAGACACATAGAGACAGAAAGCGAGAAATCACCCTCCAGGGGGGATGGTCACGCCGCAATCCCTTCTCCTCCATTCTCCTCTCGGGATCTTGGGCACACACACACGCGCCCGGCGTGAGTTGTAAGTCACCGGGTCCGGGACGCGAACCGCGGTCGACTACATGGGAGGTCAGCGACATAGCCATTACGCTAACTGCTGGTTCCCGAGTCCTGCATATTTTGAAGTCTGTTATTTTGTTATTACTGGAAGCAAATCTAATGTCTTTCTCCCCTTTTGGACCCAAGTTTTTGCTTATGCTGGATCGTACCCATGCACGTAAGGCATGAGGGAGAAGGTTAAATGGCACCCTCCAGAAACTTCTAGAAAATAGTGACAGTGAAGAAGAAAGGAGAGAAGCAGGAGAGACTGAGGGGTGGCAGCGGTCCTGTAGCGATGTGGCCACAGGCCAGCTCAGAGGCTGTCCCACCCAGGGCTGCCTGGTTATCAAGGCAGTGTGAGGCCCTCTGCCACAGCCAGGGCGGGCACTGCCATGCCACGCCGCTTTTAGACGGGTCCTGCTGAGGACCAGGCCAGGCCTGAGCTCACGTGGCCCTCCTGTCTCAGCCCGGGTCACCGGGGTTACAAGTGTACACCTCCACCTCTCCCCTGCAGGCTGGACACTGGGCCAGCTTGGCCTCCCAGCTGCTCCTGGCCACCACGGCCGCCCTGAGCCACCCAGTGTGAAGCCATGGTCAGCTCAAGATCAGCCCCTAGACTGTGGTGGTGGCACCAGCCCGAGAAACACAGACCCAGAGCAGGTGGCCGGCCCCCCGTGCCAACTACAGTGCGTGGTAACTGGCTGGCAAGCACCCCTGCCTCCGCCTCCCACCTCGGCCCTGGGCCTCCACCTCTACCTCGGCCCTCGGCCTCCGCCTCCCACCTCGGCCCTGGGCCTCCACCTCTACCTTGGCCCTCGGCCTCTGCCTCCCACCTCAGCCCCGGGCCTCTGCCTCCACCTCAGTCCTCAGCCTCCAACTCCCACCTCAGCCCCGGGCCTCTGCCTCCACCTCAGTCCTCAGCCTCCATCTCCCTCCTCAGCCCCGGGCCTCTACCTCCACCTCCGCCTCGGCCCTGTGTCCCTCCTCCCTGGTGGCAGGAGCAGCCACAGGAGTGCTTGCTGTGCAAGGTGTCGCAGGGTTTAGATGAGGGGTCAGGGCCCTCGTGTGTGCACGAACACGTGTGCACACACACCAGGCCATGTGCGTGCACACCCAGGTGTGCCCACTCACACCCACGTGCACAAGCTGGCTCGCGCAGTGCAGCCCTGGAGGCTGGAGTGTGGAGTCTGCTGACTCGACTCGTCTGATCGGCAGGGAGCGTCCGGACGTGATGACCTCCACGGCCTGGAAGGCCCCGGTCGTGTGGGAAGGCACCTTCAGCAGGGAGGTCCTGGAGAGGCATTACAGGCGGAGAAACGTCACCGTGGGCTTGGTCGTCTTCGCCACAGGCAGGTGGGTGCCCCGCCCCTTCCAACCTCGGCCATCAGGCTGAGCGCAAGAAGTCCTCGGCGTCCGGCTCCTGGCCGCTTGCACAAAGAGCCCCATCCACAGCGTGGCTGGGCTGGAACCCCACATGGGACGCACAGCGACCGCCTTCCCTGCCAGGGCCTGCCCTGCACTGGCCACTGGCTGCTGCGCCCCGCACCGTGGTCCCGGCACAGCCTCAGGCGTTCCCTCGTGCCCCAGCTTTGCAGACGAGTACCTGGAGCAATTCCTGCGGTCGGCAGACAGGCACTTCCTGCGGGGTCACCGGGTCATCCTCTACGTCATGGTGGACGCCCTCTCCAGCCTGCCGGACTTCCAGCCAAGCCGCCTGCGCACGCTCAGGGTGCTCCGTGCAGACGAGGGGGGCTGGTGGCACGACCCGCACGTGCTGTGCATGAGGAGCCTGGGCGACCACATTGTCTGGCACATCCGGGATGAGGTGGACTTCCTGTTCAGCATGGCCGTCAGGCAGGTGTTCAGGAGCGCCGTCGGGGCGGAGGCCCTGGGCTCGTCGGTGGCTCAGCTGCACGCGTGGTGGTACTTCAGGGGCACCGAGCGCCTCCCCTACGAGAGGAGGCCCGGCTCCGCGGCCTACATCCCCCTCGGGCAGGGCGACTTCTACTACGACAGCTCGATGGTGGGCGGCACGCCCCTGGAGCTCCTGAGCCTCGTGGAGAGCTACCTGCAGGGCGTCGCTCACGACGTCAGGAACGGGCTCAACAGCAGCTTCGAGAAGCACCTGAACAAGTACTTCCTCCTGCACAAGCCCGCCAAGCTGCTGTCGCCCGAGTACAGCTGGGACCCCGCCTTCTCCCTCCCTCCACACATCCACTACGTGAAGATCGCGCGGCAGGCCGAGCCCCGCCTGAAGCCCTGGGGCTAGGGCGCCAGTCCTCAGAGGCAGGGGCTGCCCCCTCTGGCCTCCCAGCACACCTCGAACCGACAGGCCCCACCTGCGCCAGGTAAAGAGTACACGTGGTGGTTTAGTGCCGACACGCCCGGCCTGACCGGCACCCGGTAAAGAGCGGGGTGGTTATTTGCTGCCCACACACCCGGCCTGGTAGCTCTGTATTGCTGATACTATGGAGTGGTATTTCCACGTGGGATGCATTTTCACTTTCTCTTTAAGGGCTCTTGCCCGAGGGTGCATGTGCTCCCCGGAAAGAGACAGAAACAGGGACAGGGACAGAGAAAGTAAGAAACCACCCCTGGAGGGGGTGGCCACACTGCAATCCCTTCTCCATTCTCTTCCTGGGATCTCGGGTACCCACACACGTGCACTCGGCGTGAGTTTCAAGCCACCAGGTTTGGGACGTGGATGCGGTTGGCACTCCGCCGTCCACCCAGTGCGCTGACCGCTCCTCCGTCCCCACACTGACCCTCGTCATAGTTTACTAGGGTGTAGCACGCTGTCGCTTTCTTTCTGTTCATTTACTTTCACTCCGTCGTTTCACTCTCTTGGGAGTTACACAGCGACGCGTGTCTATGAAGGGGCACCTTCGCCTGCGTGCCTCCGTGTAATGTAGACGCAGAACAGAGGCGAATGCCGACACCTGTAAACATGTACCCAAGGGCAGGGGCTCTGCTGGGACCGCGACAGGTGTTCCCACCTGGCTGCCCAGCCTGCGGCCTCCGACCTCCAGGGCAGAGACTATGCCCGCATCCCCCAAATTAAGGCCTACAAACCTCTGTCTTTGGGAAGCTTTGAAAGGGCTCTGAGGAAGGCTCTGACCAGCCCTGGAGAGCCCAGCCGCGTCTCGAGTGGACCACGCTGCCTGAGACGTGGAAGCCTCAGGGCAAACACGCCGGTCCTCTCGACCCCGGAGTGCCACTCGGGCGTTTCTCCAGTGTGGCCGTGGCTGGAGAGCCCTCTGCTTCCCCAGGCCTTGTTCTCCAGAAGTCCCGTCCTCTCGCCGCTCGGCCTGCCGCGCTGCCCGGCATGGCTCTGGCCACCGTCGCCACAGGCAGCCCCCCGGCCCGCGTCTGAGCAGGCTCTAACAAGTGTCCTAATGAGACACCCGCCCGGCGAGAACCCTGCCGGTCACGCAGGAGAGCGCCAGGCCTAAATCTGAGAACGGTCGGATTGTGAGGCCCCGCCCTGGCGTCTGCTTCTCCCTTGACTTGGGGTGAGGAACGGCTGGAGGAGTCGCCTGGCCAGCTGGAGAGGGAGCAGGCTGGGATGCCCGCCCCGCCAGCCTCTGCCCGCTCTGCAGGCCTCAGACGGGATCCTGGGCCACACGAACAGCCCCGTACCCCGGCCTTCTCTCCCGGCAGCCAGGCGGGAGGTGGTGACGGGGGGCAGTCGCTGGCTTTTCCCGGCCCGCCACTTCTCCACTCACACTTTAGCGTCCTCGTCACGGGCGTGCGTCCCCCGCCGGTGAGCGTGACTTTGGAGAGCGCTCTGCTGGCTTCCCTGCTGGTGCCCAGAATAAAGACGGGTTTTCTCTGTACCCCCAAGTTTTCCCGAAGCTTCGGTAGCGCCTCAGTCTGGCCATGCTGGGGCCCGTGGCTGGCCCCACGTCCTCGCGCCCCGGCCAAGCCCACCCAGGGCTGGGGCTGCATCCAGGCAGCCTCTTCTGCCTGGCTCCCCTCCCAGGTTCCTTCTAAGGGTTTACCATAGGCTGTGTACTCCCGCCAGAGAGAGGGAAGTGACAAGTCACCCCCCCACCCCGGACGGCCACTCCACAGTCCTTTCTCCTCCATTCTCCTCCTGGGATTTTGGGCACACACGCACACATACCTGGCATGAGTTTCAAGCTTCCGGGTCTGGGACTCAAACTGTGGTTGGCCACGTGGGAGTCCGGCTCCTTAACCACACCACCTACTGCCCCTATTTTCTTTTTAAAACATTTCAAAACCTTTACTCCTGTGCATGAAGTTCAGACTCCAGTTTGCAATTCGGGGATACCACACTGGCATGCCTGTGGCGGCTCACAGCCTTGGCTGAGGGGGGCCTGTCTGCTCTGACACAGGAGGGTGTGCAGAAGGGCCTCTCTCCCGAGGGCACGCTGTAGTAGCCCAGGGTGGGCACACTCACGGGGCTTCCGTAACGAGCCAACTCCACGAGTTCTGGGCTCTGTCTGCGTGCCGCACGGCGTGATGCTTCTGTGCTTCCTTGTTGGCCGGCCAGGGTACAGGGGGGAGGCCGGGTTACGGGGGGACGGCCGGGTTACAGGGGGACGGACGGGTTACGGGGGGATGGCCGGGTTACAGGGGAATGGACGGGTTATGGGGGCTGGTGGCTGGGTTACAGGGGCCGGCCGGGTTACGGGGGGCTTGCTGGGTTATGGGGACCGGCCGGGTTACGGGGGGCTGGTTGGGTTATGGGGCAGGTGGCTGGGTTACGGGTGGCGACTCCACAGCACCTGTTAGCTGTCTCTCTGCGGTCAGCACCGGGTGGGTGCTGGGAAGACCTGGCAGGTCACACGTGGGGCAGGCACGTGCGTCGGTACCGGGTCTAATGTGGAAAGGACCACGACGCTGAGAGGGTTAGCTGGCTGTGCTATGTAACGAGCTGGCCCCGAACACCGTCGCTGGAAGCAGCAGAGTGTCTGAGGGTCAGGAATTTGAGACGGCACAGCTGGCGGCTCTGGCCTGGGGTCCACGTGGGATGTGGTCAAGCCTCGGCCAGCACTGCGGCCTCTGGAGAACATCCGAGCGCTGCAAGGGCCCTCCCAGCTCACTCCCGGTGCGGGAGACGCCAGGTCCCGGCCATGATGCCTCTCCATAGAATGCCGGTGCCCGGGCCCCCAGCCGTGCGCTCTCGGGCCAGCCCCGCAGCTCCCGCCAGCTGGCCGCTCCCCCTGCAGAGCACAGCGCAGCCTTCAGCTGGGAGCGGGTCCTGCCGCCTCCCCGATCTCAGCTCCCTGCTTCCCTGGGTCACCGGCCTCACATAAGGAAGAGACCACTCGGCTGCTGGGCAGGTGTCTTCGTCTGCGGAACCAGGCGATTGGCCACACGTCTGCCTCACTCCAGCCAGCGCTGTCTGAGAGCGCAGGTGTCCTGGGCACTCACAGCCACCAGAGGGAGCCGTGGCCCACGTCGCCCCTCCCACCTCCCCCTGCCAGCTGCCTGGAAGGCCCGCTCCCCGGCTGGAGATCCCATACAGCCGGCTCCTCCGCTGTGAGGCGCATCGGCCTCATCCCCCGCCAGGACACCTGGTCCACAGCGCCACCCTGCGACATGGCACGTCAGCCCAACATGACGCAGGCTCCCGAGGCGTGGGTCTGGGATGTCCCCAAGAGGCCAGTGGCCAGGGCCTGGGTGGTTCTGGACTCTTGTAGGCTTTCAGTCTTGTGACAGCATGGTGGCTTTTCAAAGTCCTTATGGGCGTGCTAATGATGTGTCTGATGTGCCCGTGGGCCTAGTGGCAGTTTGGCATAGACGCCGGGCAGAGGTAGCCCTGACCTCGGCTTCCGCGGGCACCAGGCGAGGACAGGCAGAGACTCCTGAGTAGAGGGCGGTGACCTCTTTCAGCAGGATCGGCCCCATACCTCCCTGAGCACCCCATGGGTGGGAAGGTGCCACTCCCCTGTGGGAAGAGCTGTTCCGTACCCTCTGGCCACCAAAAGCCAGGACGGACCCAGCAACGTCCACCCAAGGCTCTACCGTGTCCAGGGGCTGAACCTCAAAGCACTCATTCCCCTCCGCCCAAGGCCGTCCCCCCAGGGGCGGGTGTCAGCACCCCGGACCCACAGGGCAAGAGCTGGCCGGGTGGGCGGTGGCCACGCCTGCCCCACTCCACATCTCCACTGGCCGCTTACCCCGCCCCCCACAAAGGCCCACATGATTTGGGGGGTGAGGCCCGGGGTCTGGCCCCACCAGCTCCGCGTGGTTAACCAGCGCTGTCTCTGCATGGCCCCCTGGGAGCCTTGTCTGAGGGCAGCTATAAGAATGGGGAGAGGCTCCCCCTGCGCCCACCCCTTGGTCCCTGGTCCCCCAGGACTGCTGCTCCACCCCAGCCCAGCGTCCACCCGGGCCAGGCCCCACGGCCCCCCTGTGCCTCCCAAACTTCAAGCAGTCCGGCGCCTCCACCCGGTGCCTGGGCCTCCGCCCTACAGGCCAAGCCCATGGGTTCCCTCAGCACCTGCTCCCTCGCCCTGGTCCCACCTGTGCCCCGGGAGAACCCAGCACCCCAGCTCTCTCTACACCCTCCAGTCTCTGGCTGGCCCAGCCCTGCTGTGCCCCTGCTCCACGCCCCCTCCAGGGACCCGATGGCCGAGTCCCCGGCTCACCTGAGTCCTCCCTGCTCCCAGACAGTTTACCAAACACAGACAACAGCACCCTCCTCCACCATCACGTGTGTGTGCATGCCTGCCCGTGTGCCTCTCCGTGCCGTGTACTTGTGTGTGAGTGTATACATGTGCAGGCGTGCATGCTCGTGTGTCTGTGTGCACGTGTGTGGCTATGTATCTCTGTGTGCATGAGTGTGTGTGCCTTGTGTGTGTGTATCTCTGTGTGTCTGTGCGGATGTGTACATGTGCATTGCTGTGTATGTGCATGTATACGTGTGCATCACTGTATGTGCGTGTGTGCAGGCATCTCTATGTGCCTCTGTGGATATGCATGTGTTTATGTGTGAGTGTCTATGTGCACTGCTGTGTGTGTGTGTGCACGTGTGTCCGTGTGCCTGTGTGGATGTGTGTGTGCCTGTGTGTTTATATGTTGCTGCGTGTGTATGCATCTCGTTTGAGTGTGTGTATTTCTGTGTGTACGTGTCTGCCTGTGTGTGTGCCTGTGTCCTTGGTGGGGGGCAGCTCCAGACATTCCCAGCACTGTGAAGTTGTCACTCTGAGAGCCAGTGGCCACCTCTGCCAGGCCCTGGGCCTCTGTGGCCCCGAGGTCCCCCGTGTGGCCACCACATAGGGCCACCTTTGAGGAGGCACTGCCGAGCAGGGCCATGATGCTGTGACCCAGAGGCTCTTTCAACGCCTGGCAGCCACCCCTTCCAGCGGGACTGGTGGCGGTGGGCTGACCAGGGAGGCAGGACAGTGCTTAAGCCCACGGTGTGACAGGCAGGGCAGCCTCAGGGCCGACAGACCTCCAGACAGAAGAAAAGGGGTCTTGAGTCAGGAAGCCTTTCCATCTTGGTTTTCTAGAAATCCATTTAATTGCACGAGGCCACCAGGTAATTACCCCAAGGTGCCCGTGTCCTGGCCCCAGAACCTGTGGACGTGCGAGGTCACCCAGCAAGGAGGATGGGGCTGCTGAGACGGGAGGCTGTCCTGGAGGCTGTCCTGGGTGGCTGGACTGTCCGGAGCTCACGGGGTCTCACTGGTGGCGGAGGAGACAGGAGGGCCCGGGTCCGAGGCCCCACAGAAGGGCCCCCCAAGGATGTGGCAGCCATGGAGGTGGGCCCGGCAGAAGGGCTCCCCCTAGACCTAGGGCACAGTTAGAGCCCCGCACCGTGCTGTGAGCCCTGACTGGCCTTCCTCTGCTGGCTCAGGAAGCTGCCCTGCCCCGGCCTGGGCGCGGGAGGCCGAGTGGACTGGAAGGCCGGCTGCGTGAGGGCGGGTGGCAGGAGCTGCTCTGGCCTCGTCTGCATGAGTGTGGCCAGGCACACGTCTGAGCATCAGTGTGCCTGGGTACGTTTCTGTGTGCAGGTGTGTGCGTGTGTCTGTGCATGTCACTGCGTATCTGGTTGTATGTACATGTCTGTGAGTGTGAGTGTTTTTGTGTCTGCATGCCTGAGTATGTCTGTGTAGTTTCGGTGCTTGCCGGTGCCTCTGTGTGTGTCTGCATGTGCATCTGTGAGTGCCGTTGTGTGTGTGTGTCCATGTGCGTGACTGTGTGTGCCAGTGCCTCTCTGTGTGTCCACATGCGTATCTGTGTGTGCTCATGTGTGCATCTGTGTGTGCTGCTGCAGTGTGTGTATCTACGTATACATCTGTGTCTGCCAGTGTGTGTATGTCTGCGTGTCCATGTGTTCATCTGTGCATGCTGGTGTGTGTGTATGTCTGCATGTGCATCTGTGAGTATTGGTGTGTGTATATCTGTGTGTGCACGTGTGTGTGTGTCTGTGTGTGCATCTGTACGTGCCGGTGTGTGTGTGTTTCCATGTTTGCATCTGTGCATGCTGGTGTGGGTGTCTGCGTGTGCATCTGTGAGTGCCAGTGTGTGTGTCCTCATGTGCATCTGTGAGTGCTGATGTGTGTGTGTGTCCACTTGTGCATCTGTGAGTGCTAGTGTGTGTCTGCGTGTGTATCCTGGTGTGTGTGTGTGTGTGTGTGTGTGTGTGGTCCATGTGTGCATATGTGCATGCTGGTGTGTGTGTGTGTGTGTGTGTGTGCGTGTGCATCTGTGCATGCCGATGTGTGTGTGTCTGTGCTGTGTGTGCATCCGTGCATGCCGGTGTGTGTGTGTCTGCGTGTGCATATGTGTGTGCTGGTGTGTGCCTGTGTGTGCGTCTGCGTGTGTCTGTGTGTGCATCTGTGAGAGCTAGTGTGTGTGTGCCTATGTGTGCATCTGTGAGAGCCAGTGTGTGTGTGTCCGTGTGTGCATCTGTGCGTGCTGGTGTGTACATGTGTGTCTGCGTATGCATCTGTGCATGCCGGTGTGTGTGTGTGTCCACATGTGCATTGGTGCATGCTGGTGTGTGTGTTTGTCCATCTGTGCATGCCAGTGTGTGTGTGCATCTGTGCATGCTGGGGCATGTGTGTGCCCATGTGTGCATCTCTTGTGCTGGTGTGTGTGTCTGCGTGTCCATCTGTGCATGCTTGTGTGTGTGTGTTCACATGTACATCTGTGAGTGCTGGTGTGTGTGTGTGTGTGTGTTCGTCTCCTGGAGCTGCTGAAAAGATTTCCACAACGTCGCTGGTTAAAAATTACACATGTGAGGGACCAGCAGACGGCAACTACATACATGACTGCGGATCAACGTTCTGGCAGTTTGAACTCACGCCGGGCACGTGTGCGTGCGTGCCCAAGATCCCAAGAGGAGAATGGAGAAGAAGGGATTGCAGCAGCGTGGCCATCCCCTCAGGGAGTGATTTCTTGTTTTATGTCTCTCCTGCGAGTGTACACGCCCCATATCAAAAATCTCTCTAAAAAGAAAACATTTTTAAAAACGACACTAATGCACTGTCCTTGGCCCTGGGGCCAGAAGCCTCCAGTGGGGCACTGACAGCGGATCTCAGGTCCGGGCGCCGAAGCCCAAGGCCACGGCCTCTGCCAACACCCTTCCTGGGAGCATGGGTGCCCCTGGCTGCCTGCTGCCCTGGCTCCTGCACCCCGTGGGCCCATCGGTCCTTTCCTGCAATGCGCTAAGGCCAGGCTCGGCCTCTATTCAATCCTGCTGGGAGCAGCCAGCGCCTCTGGCGACAGCCCACGTGCCCTAGAGGAAACCCGGCCTCAGCTGTCCTGACGGGGTGGGGGGGGGGGGGACAGGGCGGGGACAGTTGAACAGGTTTCTTGAGGGAAGGAGTGAGAGCCGGGACAAGCGGCGCAGTGTCACAACATGGAGATGACACAGTGTCTTCAGGGTCGCCCATTTATTATGAGCAGCATGGTACAGCACGGAGACGACGCAGTGTTACAACTCTTCAGGGTCGCGTCGTCTATTGTGAGCAGCATGGAGACGACGTGGTGTCACAGCTCTTCAGGGTCGTCCGGAGATGATGCAGTGTTACAACTCTTCAGGGTCCTCTGGGTCGTCTGGCGATTGTGGGCCAGGCATCGTGGTTATATACATGCTGGTGGGCCATGATTGGTTGTAAAAGGTGGGTTATGATTGGTTGCTTTTGTATCAATCATGAGGTGCCAGATATGCAAATCTGAGGGACTCTAGTGGCCAATCAGAGCAAGGTTTCGAAGGTCAGGTTTTTTGAAGGGAACCAATTGTGGCCTTTGGCATTGTGTAATTGTTTGCTTTTTGAGAAACCAGCGATATTCGCTGGTGCGCAGCCTCCCACACTTAGCAAGCGTCCACAAAGCGGCTGGCGAAGCAGCCGGAGGCACAGGGTCTGAGCCCACGGGTGTGAGACCCCGGAAGCAGCAGATGCCAGGCGGGGGGCACCGGAGCGCCTGCAGTGAGAGGACACTGCACCGTCCCCCTTACGGACCAGACAGAGGTGGCGTGTGCGTGACCGTGTGCTGGTGCCTCTGCGTGTTCCCCGCTGTGGTGACCGCCTACGCCTTGAGACAGTGCCACTGAAAACGGCTCACTTTATGCCTTTGTCCTGCACAGAAGAGGGAGAGGGAGGGGCCGAGAGGTGTTTTGGCACCGCCCCCTGTGCCGCCATCGGTTGGCTAGGACTGCGGTGTGCCGCTGGAAGCTGACCAAGAAAAGAACCCACAGGTGGGTCTGACAGTGGGCCCGGAAGCACGCCATGTGCTGAGGGGTGGTGCGGAATGTTCCAGAAGGGAACAGACACTGGTGTTCAGCCTGAGTACATGGAGGACCCCTTCGGGACAGCTGGCCTCCCAGGGACAGAGGAGCCTTGGTGCTAGGGATGGCCACCAGGGTTGGGGAGGGCAGAGGCTGGGGGGGGGCAGCGCTGCTTAGAAGGGGAGGGGCGAGTTTCTGAGCCCATCCTGGGGGGGCAGGGGCCGGTGTCCGTGGCCAGAGAGGCAGCCTGGGCACCCCCACCATGGGTTGGGATCCTCCAGTCTGACTCTAAAGATACAGCGGGCCAGTTGGCTGGCTCCTCGGCTTCGGGGGACCCCCAAACACCAGCGGGGGGCCAGCCAGAGTGACTGCAGCTGCAGTGCGTCTGAGCAGGTCGGGGCTGCCTGCCCCATCCCGCGGGGCCGTGAGGGCAGCTTGGGTGGGGGCCTGTGGCTTGACCACCGACTCCCTTCTCCTGTGTCCCCTTGTGGATGAGCTATGGCATGCATGGGGTGCAGGGCGCCAGGACCCTGCTCACCTGTGGCTGGCCTCCCCGGGTCAGCCCTGGTCCAGTCCGCCCCTCACCCACTGCACAGCCCAGCCCAGCATGTGGTGGCCCTGGCAAGTCGAGCCTGCCGTGTCATTCCCCCTCTCTGGTCCCTTTCCAGGAAGGACCCTGGGCTTCAGCCCGGCCATCACAGAGGACAGGTATGAACAGTCGTCACAGAAAGCCGGACATAGGGCACTGAGGCGGGCCATGCCTGGGCCCTGGGCCCTCTGGAGACCCTACTGGGGCCCCGCTCTGAGAACAAGGAGCACTCCCCCGAGGAGGAGGACACAGACTGCGAAGAGGGGTCAGCGTCGGGCTGCTGTGTCCGGGCAGGCTGGGCAGACGGGCCCCCACTGGCCACCACGGCCTACACCTGGGGGAGTGACGTGGAGGGGTCCACGTATCTCTGGGGAAGCCTGGCTGGGTTCACCTCTCCCACCAGGACAAAGGAGCCCCTGGGCACAGCTGGTACTGCCAGGCCTCAGAGTGAAGCCCCGGGTGACAGGGCACTTGTGGCATTGATGTTTCGAGCAAGGTGGCAGTGCTGAGCCCAGCTGGGCTTGGGACAGGGCCAGAACACAGCGCACCCCCAAGGGTCCTGCTGTCCCTCACCAGGGACCCTTGAGCAGCGCATCCCACCCCCACCCCCCTCGTGTCCTGCCCACCCTCCCCAGGCACGCACGGTCATCCTGTCCCTCCTTCCCCAGCCCCGGCGCTCCCACCCGAGAGCCCAGACACGGCAGAGACCCAGACTGCTGAGGTTCTTTATGTGACGTGGGGCGGGGGTGGGGGTGGCAGCAGGGCGGGCAGCTCACAGGGGGACTGGCCAGCCCAGGACGGGGCTCCTTCCACACAGGCAGGATGGAGTTTCCAAGGAGCCCCCAGGGGCTGCTGGGGGGTCGCCGTGCCCCTAGAGAGGAGGGGACGGTGAGGGGTGGAGGCTGTGGGCCTGTGCTGGGCCCCACCCTCCGGGGACTCCCACTGCTCCTCATCCCCAGCGGGGCTGAGCCAGAGAGCTCTGCAAGTGGAACTGGCCCTTGCTGTGGCCTGTGTTGGGAGGCCTGCATGGCCGTCCCTGTCCCCTGCCCCCTGCATCCTGCAAAGCCCTCCTGGGGACAAGGGGCCCTGACACCCAGCCTGCACCCCTCACAGGTGGTGGCGCTGTCCTGGAGGCCGGCCTCCCAGGGCTGTGGGGAGGGGATGCCATCACAGCTCTGTCCGGGAGAGCCGCACCAAGGTGTGGCTGGGGAAAGCAGGGCCTGGGCTGTGCCTCAGAAGACCTCAGTGCCCACTGAACCCCCGGGGGCTTATCCTCTTCAGGTCGCTCACCCTAATCACGCTGGAGTTGGCATTCTGGAGAAAGCAAGAGGGACCAGGATGAGACGCCCAGACCGGCCAGGCCCCGCACAGTCCCAGAGCAGGCCCCACGTGAGGGCTCGTGGGCTGTGGGGAGCCACTGGGGACACAGGGGCCAGGTCAGGGCTGCCCTCTCACCGGCCAACGTGGGCAAGAAGATCTGCTCTGTGAGCCCCTTGCGATCCAGAAACATCTTGAAGTCCTCCAGGGCCTCCGAGACTACTTTGGGTTCCCTGCCTGGGTGAGACGCCAGGTGAGCCCAGGGTGGCCAAGCCGCCCTGCTCCCTGGGGGTGGCAGGGAGAGGGCAGAGGCCCCAGAGTGGACACGAAGGGGGGAGGACAGGGTGCAGGAGACGGCCACCACCCAGCTAACAGGAGCGGGCAGGGGGAGTCGGGGGGTACCCCACCACTGGTGACTCCAGGGACCCCGGGGGGTCAGGCCCCGCCCTGGAGGCCCTCGCGTCTCAGAAGCCCTGGCTGTCCCCCCACCTTGAGGCTCCCTGCCCCACAAAGCCCTCTGTCAGGACAGCCTTGAGGCCCCAGGAAGCCTCACGGTAGCTGGACATGGGGGGCCACCCGCCCCTGCCCCGACAGCCCTGCCTGGTGGCCATGGCGCAGGCTCGGGGCGCTGGATGCACACGAAGCCTAGCCAGGCACCTGCTTTCCCAGCCGCGGGGACTTGAGTGCTGCTCCTTTCAGAGACGCCCACCTGTCGCCAGAGCAGGCCCGTGGCGGCAAGTCCCAAAGCAGAGAGGGCGGGGCCGGGCACCGCGTGGAGGGCGGGGCCGAGCCAGGGGGCGGGGGCAAGAAGGCTGGAAGGGGCAGGGCGCGGGGGTGGGCGCGCGGGGAGAGGCGCTGGGTGCCCGACGTACTCATTAGATGCGCTGCCTGGGCCGCCCTGCCCAGGAACGTCCCGTCGCTGTACAGCAGGCAGTGGTCCTTCACGGACGAGCCCTCCACATACAGGTGGGCCAAGTCGCCCACTGCGGAGGGCAGGCACATGAGCGCCGGCCCTGCAGAGCCACCCCGCCGCCATGGTCCAGGCACAGGCGCCCAGCCTCGCCCCAGGAGCCCAAGTCCTGTGACTTTGCCTGCGGGCCAGAGGCCACACCCAGCAGTGCTGCGGCCACCCTGCCCGGTCGGGACTCACGGATGCTGTATTTGTTGGGCTCCTCCGTTTTGTGCAGCACGGTGTCCACCTCCAGGCACTGGCCGTTCACCCTGGAAGGCAGGTCACGCTGGCGCAGCATGTCCTGATCGCGGTGCTGCTGGGGAAGCACTGGCCTGCCACCCCAAAGGGCCCCTTCCTGGTGGGCATTTCGGTCCCCCACACCGAGGCGAGCCCGGGGAAGCCAGCCGGGCCACACCTGCCCCCGCCCGCGCCGGCTCACGTGTAGTTGAAGGAGAGCAGCAGGTTCCCACTTCTGAGCACCAGGAACGTCACGGGGCTCAGGTCCTTCAGGGGGCCCTTGTCCTCGGTGACCACAGCGGCCGTGGGGTACCACTTTCCTGAAATCTGAGTCACGTCCCCATGCGGTCGGTGCCGCCTCCTCTGCCTCTCGCCCGAGTCAGACCTCCCCGCAGGAGCCCCGCTCCCTCCAGGCCCTTCCCCCAGCCCTTCTCTCACCCACCCACCCCTGTCGGGAGGCTGATGACACAGACGGGCCCTTCTGGCTGCAATTCCCCGTCCAAGTTCTCCGGCCACAGCCTACCGGGAGGGTCAGGGCTGAGCCCTGAACGGGTCTCGTGACCAGGCAGGGGTACCGTCCCGACTCGCTTTCAGCTTCTGTGACCCCCCCAGCCCAGCAGGCTCACGTCCTGGGTCTCCGAGGGTGCCTGGGCCTGCAGGGCCACGATCAGGCCGAGGCCGACGGCCAGCAGTGAAGCCCTCATGTCTGGCTGTGCTCGGACCTCCTGACAGCGCTCGCGGGCTGGGCGGCTGGGCGGCTCCTCACAGCGCAGTGCTTTATACCGCTTGGCTCAGGGTCCTGGCAGAGGTGACCCTCGGTCCCTCACCGCCCACGGCCTACAGCCAGCTGGCCCAGGAGTGCGGTGGCCTGAGGTAACAGGGCACCCTGCTCTCCAAAGCACTAATTGTCTCCGTGGCCCGCACTTGGACGGGGTGCTGTTGGGCGGGAGGGACCGGAGTGGGGGGCCCCACCCTCCTGGCTCCCTGAGGCCCGCCTCTGCTCAGCTGCAGCGAGTCCGCCCAGGGCACTGGAGGCCAGACCCGCCTGCATGCAGAGAGGGGAGGACACGACCTTCCCCGGCCCGGTCACCTGGCTCCTGAGAGGGCTCACGCTGCTTCTCAGGAGCCAGACACCGAGGACTCGCAGCCGAGGTCCCGCTGGGAAAAAAGTGCAGGTGGGGTGGTGGCCGGGGTGGGGACGCACCGGCCGCGCGTTGGCCACAGGAGTGCGGGAGGCACGTGGCCGCTCACAGACGTCTGTGCCTGCCCCTCAGCCTCGCCAGCCCCCCAAGGAAGTCAGGGGGACCCAGGGCAGAGGGAGGGGCTGAGGACGTGGAGCCCGGCTGGCCCAGGGCAGGAGCCACGTGGATCCCCCACAGGCGGTGAGGTGCTGCCGATGTCCAGCCACTGATGCCGGCCCCTGTCCTCCAGAAGAACACCTCCCTGAGGGGCCCCCGAGGCTGAGCTCACGGGGCCTCGGCTGTGGGGCCCAGCCAGGAGCGGCAAATATGGCCGACCCAGCGAGGGGACCTTGGCCATTAAGTACAGGTGCAGCAAGGAGGTGGCCTCAGATGGGGCGCCCGAGCGTGGCCACCCCAGGGCTCGCAGGGCGCTGCTCCCTGTCACCCAGCGCATCTGCACGGCGGAAATGAGCAGCCCGGGGCCTCGGGCTCCCCCGGTTCTCAGGAAATGGCTGCGCTGTGCTTGGCCCGCTGGGCTCCTCGTGTGACTCGCCACTTTGTGTCCACGTGTGTCTCCTCCCTGTGCTGCTGGAACAAGGGACGGGCACCGGCTCAGCCACCAGGACAGCACGGGCAGTCACAGCCACCGGCAGCCGCACGCAGAGGCCGCCCGCCCCAGCGCTCCTGGGAGGGCGTCGGAGCGCATGGATGGCCGTGAGTGCGTCCACACCTTGCAAGCGCTCTAAGATAAAACCGAGCGCGGAGTACGGGCAAGGCTGGCACGGACGAGACGTCTCCGAGGTGGTGCTTTCTGAGTGTTGGCAGAGTTAAGTACATGGACTTCATCGCTGCTGTGGCTACAGGCCACACGTCCTCGGCAGGAAGAGCAGGAAAAGAGGAAGCGCCCCCCGCCGGCTGCGGTCACCACAGTCCCTCCTCGGTCTCTCCCTGGTGTCGGGACTCGGGGCTAGGACGGGACTTGAGCCCTACACTCACCCTGTGACGTCTGGCCGCCCCGAGGCCTGATTCCGGAGCCCCGGGCCGAGGCCCTCTGTGCAGCGTGTGCGGTACCTATTGCCGGGTTCGAGTTCCTCGGGTTTTAGGGAGAATTCAAAATTCTCATGAGGGTATTTTTCTATAATTTTTTTTTCAATGTCAAGTTTTGAATCAGGGTTATTTCACTCTCATTAAAAACAAGCAAACCAGACCCAGCGAATTACTTGTTCATTTCTGGAAGATTTTAACATTGGCATCGTTTTCTCCTTAGCTGAGCTTACCGTGAAGTTTCTTAGTGAAAAGATCCCCTTCTCCTTCATGCTCTTGGATCTGGGGCGTGCACGCAAACGCACCCGGCATGACTCACCAGCCGCCAGGTCCAGGACTCGAACTGCACCACTGGCTGTGTGAGAGCCAGTGCCTTAACCTCCACACCACCTGCAGCTCAGTGAAAAGATGTATTTTCTTTCTTTTCTCTCTCTCTCTCTCTTTCTTTCTTTCTTTCTTCTTTCTCCTTTCTTTCTTTCTTTCTCCTTTCTCTTTCTTTCTTTTCCATGGAAGAGAGGAGGAGGAGGACAGAGAAGGGGGCCCCGGGCTGGGATCTCCCCACACCTCAGCCAGCCAGGGCCATCGGTGCTCCTGGCAAGTTTGGGTCAACCAGGCCCGAGCTGGGGCCCTCCCGTGGGCTCCAGTGTCGCGCAGCACGCCCTCTGCCGGCGGGAACGTCTGACAGCTCTGAGGTCTGAGACACACAGGGCCACCGAGGCCCTGCTGGCCGGTCCGGCCTGCCGTGCCGTGCAAGGGTGTGCTCGCTTCACCCGGGTCGCCGAGCGCATGTCACCAGGTGCTTCTCTCTCCTCATTAGGCTTCCACTCTCGGGGGCCGCGCCGGATGGCGTCCCTGCTAGTCCCTGATTCCGTTGTGAGGTGTTTCACTCTCGATCAGCCTTCCCAGGGTTCATCAATATTGTTCATTTTCCCAAAAACTCCACTCTGGCTCAAGGTTTCTGTTTGCCTCTCTAATATCTACTTTCCGTCTTTCATTTCTTCTAAATATTTTACGTGTAACTTCCGCTTTCTATCTAGCTCACGGCGGAGCCTCAGGGCACTGGCTGGATCTCCTCTCACACAGCGTTAAACTAACCTGGTCTCGCTGCAAGCTGTGTGCTCACACCCTCCCTGGCTGCCTCGCCGGCCGTGGGCAGTCCCGAGCCAGCCACCGCTACCCGTGCGTGTGGGCCTCCCTCCTCGACGCTTAGCTGGGTTTCGCCTCCTTCCTCTGCGGGTCCGTCATGCTAACTGCACGCATCCCCCTTCCCCAGCACGGTACTGTCTTGGCGATTTACACGCTCGGCACACTGCGGTGGGTGTGTCGGGGCCGTAAACCGGGCCAGGTAGGTCGGCGTTCTTGGCGTCTGCTCTGCTCCGGACACCTGGTCTGCTTGTCCCCCCCGACGTCTGAGCGGGTTGTTCAAGGCGCCTAGTTTGTTCCTCCGACTTCCTGTGTTTGGCAGCCTCTTGTTCGTTGCGTATGTATTTAGAGTTCGTTGCCTGAAGAATCTGTCTTTTTACTCTTATGAAACTTTCTTGTTTCTCTCCAGTAATATTAACCAGAAGATGAATTAATGTTGGGACCAGGAGATAGCGTAATGGTTATGTTCCTGGACTCCCACGTGGTCAACCACAGTTCGAGTCCTGGACCCAGCAGCAACACACCAGGCATGTGTCTGTGCGTGCCCAGAACCCCAGGAGTAGAATGCGGCATGGCCATCCTCCCTGGGGGTGTCTCTCTGTCCCTCTCACTGTCTCTCTGGTGAGCTCACGTGCCCGATGCCAAGAACCTCTCTAAAAAAGTAAAATGAATTGATGTCATTTTTTGGTTTTAAATAGTCAATTTAAGCATCTTAAGAAAAGAGTGTCTTGGGGCCAGCAGGTGGCGTGGTGGTTAGGGCACTAGGCTCCCACATGGCTGACTGTGGCTTGAGTCCTGGACCTGGCGGCTTGCTTTCTCACTTTTCCTCTCTCTAGTGAGCATGCACGCTCTATAGCAAAATTAAATAATAATAATAAATAAAATTAATTCTTTTTTTAAAAAAGGAAAGTATATCTTTTGTACGGACCTACGTGTTCCGTATCTGCACGCCTTACTGTCAGCCTGCAGACCTGAGTTCTTGCCTGGCCACTTCCAGCCTGGAAAGCTTCCTTCAGCAGTTCGTGATGGGTAACTGCTCAGAAATGCTTTTCTTGATTTTTATTTTTCTGAAAAACAATCTTCATTATCATTCTGTATGCTAGCGGTGCAGACACATGAGAAGAGAGAGCAGTGCCAGCAGGAGCAGCCACACTGCCACCCTCTGTCCACTCTCCGCCCTGTCGGGGTGCCGGGCGCCTGCACACGCCCCACGCGAAGCCGGTCGGTGCATGAGCTCCATCTTCCTCCGTGCGGCACCTCCAGACCTCCAGGGCCACCCTGCCTTCATCTTACCTTCATGTTTGAAAGATACTTGCAGCGGCCATAGACCTCTAATTGCATTTTATTCTCTTCGTATCGATGAGGTCTTCCTAGCATACACCTGCTGTGAGACCCGCACTCAGACGCACCCTCTCCCCTGTGTGGGACAAGCTTTGCCGCTGGCCAGCTTGGGGACTGTTGTCAGCAAGTTGACTCGGATGTGCCCAGGCGGTTTCTCACGCACCCCACTAGGGCTTGGAGCCGCAGGGTCTGTGGGTTTGGTTTTTATCGATTACATCAGGTTTGGGCCATTTTTACTTCAAAACCTCGAGGACACACAGGGGCGGCTTACTGTGCGCCCTGTGGCTCTCCGCCTTCTCCCAGTTCTCGCCCCTTTCCTGCCTGTCGGCCTCAGGTCACCGAAGTCTGTGGAGCCACCCACCCCCAGCATTTGCCTTGCCGTGCTCCGTCTTCCGTTAACTCCAGCCTCTGTGTGTCACTCGCTGTGCTGCCCCCCGAGAGTGTGCATGCAATTCCTCTGTCCTATGCGGCTGTGCGTGCACACGCACGTGTGGTGTGGACTGGGTGTGATCTGGCGTACTTCCTTTCTGCCTTCTCCCAGCTGCCACGGCTCTCCCACATAGGCACACAACTGCCCCCTGGCCGGGCACAACTTGGAAAGTTGCACACGCAATGCACATGCAAGGTACATACATTGCACATACCCTCTGCACACACGATGCACATGCAATGTACACATGCTACACACACCCTTTGCACACACAATGCACATGCAATGTTCACGCGCTGCACGCACCCTTTGCATACACGATGCACATGTGATGTACATGTGCTGCACACACCCTTTGCATGCATGATGCACAATGTACATGCGCTGCACACACCTTTTGCACACATTATGCACACATTCTTTGCGCACACAATGCACATGCAGTGTACATGTGTTGCACACACCCTTTGCACACATGGTGTGCACACCCTTTGTACGTGTTATGCACACACAATGTACATGTACTGCACACATCTTTTGTACACATGATGCACACACCCTTTGCATGTGCGATGCACATGCAAGGCACACACGATGCGCACCCTTTGCAAAATCAGCAGCAGCCATGGCACAGCAGCCGCACAGTGTCCGTGCTGTGGAGGTCGGGAGACAGGGAGGTCGGGAAGATGCGCCCCTGGGGTCAGTCGGCCTGTGCAGAGCACCTCCCAGTCAGCAAGAGTAGAGCCCAGCAGGGCGCCGCCTCCAGGAGGGGCCGAGATGCCGCTTGTGCTCTCTGCCCGGCTGGACCCGTCCTCACCTGTGTGAGCCGTGCTCCCTCGCTCAGTGCAGACTTCTGCCAGGACCCCTTGAATACTGAGAATGGCTCACCTCAGTGGCTGCTGGCCCGTCCCAGATCACCTGTTTTGTTGCCAGCAGGGCACGTCGCATCAGGTCTGAGATGCCTTTCCTTCCTCTGGCAGCTTCCCACAGCCTTCTTCGCTCACGGAGTCCAGACTCCAGATGCGTCCAGACGTGGTCTCCTCCAGGTCTCACCTGGAACGGCAGGGCCTCTGGATCTGTGGTTAGCGGGCACATCCCCTCGCTGGGGGTGGCAGCCGCCGCACTCACCTGGCCCCTCAGCGCCCCCACACGTTGTGGCTGTGTCTCTGTCGCTCACTGAGCATCCCTCCCGGCCCCCTGCCCACGCCCACGGCTCTGGGCTTCGAAGGGCATTTCCAGCTCCGTCGCCTTGTGCACTCTGGGGTCTCAGCAGCGCTCTCCCGTCCCCAGGGTCCTATCTTCTCGGCCCTGCACCCCAGCCGCAGCCCCCTTCTGTGCTGGGTCACCACGCCCAGCCCTCGTGGCCCGGCCCTCTGCGGGATGTGCTCTGCAGCATCTGGCCGCACCTCTCTCCGGCCCTGCCGCAGGCTCGGGGCACTCCTGTCCCCAGCCTCCTGGTGTCTCGGCCTCGAGCTGCAGCTCCTCAATGTGCCGCTGTCTGGGAAAGCAGGACTTTGGAGGGAGTCCCGGGTGTCCACCAGTCAGGAGGCGCTGCTTCTGCAGCGCTGCGGGACCAGTGGACACCCACCAGACACCCTGGGTGGGCGCCGAGAGCCGGACAGCACCTGCAGGCCCGCAGCGCCCCTGAGCACCAGTGTGGGCGACTTGCCAGGAGAGACTCCACGTTCCCGGGGCGCGGCAGAAAGCACCAGCGAGTCCACAGGAGGCTGCGCCTGAGGAAGTGCGAGAGAGTCTAACATGGACCAGGGCGTCCAGGGACTGTGCCCCGGCGTCTCTCGGCTCAGGGACCGTGCCCCGGCGTCTCTCCAGGAAAGCAGACCTTCCTGCACAGTCGCTGTCCAGAGCTACAAGCTTTTGTCTCCAGAAGCAAGCCAAGTCGATCCTGAGACCTGGGCTGCGTTGGCATCGGGCCCTAAACATACGACATCATATCATTTGTCCCAAGCAACACGGCCAGAGGGACGTCCTCTGTCATGATTTTAAACACTCTGACACACTAGTGTTAGTTAAATTGAAACGTATTTTCCCTGGAGAAATTCTTGCCAGTAACCTGCAATAACTTGAAATGCATACCCTTTGAACACTTCCTTTTCTCATGTACAAATTAAACGTTTGTTGCATTTTGCAAAACATAAATTCTGAACAGCACAGCAAACGAAACGTGAGTGCCTTGGTGGCGTGTCCGTGTAGCCTGCGGTGCACGCCCTGTGGCTCCGCGCCACCGGTCTGGCCTGTGGGTGGCCGAGGCCCCTGCCAGGGTTTCTAGGCTGCCACTCCACATGTGTGGTCTCTGGGGCCAGAGAGAACCTTGAGCAAGGTGTCACAGGGTGTGGGCAGGAGCTGCCTATGCCCCAGGGAAGATATCTGGGTGACAGCCCATGTGACTGTCACTGAAGCGTCGTGGTGAGGCCGTCACTCTTCTTACAAAGGGAAAACAACACCTCTGGGGACCAGACTGCAGTCCCTGCCGCGCCGGTCCATTCTGAGCTGTGCTCGACCTTCGCCACTCCCCCAGCCTGCCCAGGGGGTCGCACACCTCAGCCCAGAGGGGCCCGAGCCTCCCGTGTGGGGCCCGTGGCGGCCTGCAGTCACCGCATTGCCTAGGTGTGGCCGTGCCTGGGTGCGCAGGTGCCCCCAGGTGCTCCGGGAAGGCCCGGACTGCAGACCCTCCCAGGGCAGCCGCCGTGCTCACGGTCGGACGCCGCCACGCACGCCTGCGTCTGCTCCGCTGCGGCAGGGCACCCGGGCCCCAGTGATTCCGAGGACGCTGAGGCTGAGCGGCCCAAGGCAGCGCCCCATCCGTCCAGGGCCCTTGCTGCGCGCGGGCTCCGTGGCGGGAGGGCCGGAGGGCGGGAGGGGCAGGGCTCGTCCTTCCGCTGGAACGAACTTCCACGCGGCAGGAAAAGCATCGGCCCTCCCGCGGGGCCGGAGCCCTCCAGACCTGGTCACCCTCGGGGGCGCCTCTCCGCTGCTGCACTGGGGATTGAGCTGTGGGGGCCCGAGCAAAGCAGCAGGCCGTACCTCCGTTCTTCTCCGCCCGTGCCCTGAAGTGAAGGCCTCAGTGACGGGACAGGAGCCATCCCGGCAGGTCTGGGGGCCGTGGCCGCGCTTCCTGGCGGGAGCGGTTGCTCTCGAGACGCCCAAAGCTGTAATCTCGCAGCACCGGGGGCTTTGGGGGTGGCTTACCTGCAGCTTTTCTGCCCCTGCGTGCTGAGGGGAAGGGAGAGACACCCACCTCACCCGGGCCAAAGCTCGACCTGTCATCTCACCGAGGAAGGCGTGTGGAAAGCCGAGACGGACCAAAAGCGAGACCCTCACCCCGTCGGCCAAGTCCCAATGCAAACACGTTCTCGGGGAAACAGCTACCCCAGAGGGCCCAGAGGACAGGACAGCAGCCGGCCTCACTGCCGTCCGCGGGCTTCGCGGGCTGCGAAAGGTCACCCTTTCACCACAACATCCCCGTAAGCCAGAGCCCGTCCCAGGGCGTGACCCCAGTTCTCTGAGGCTGGCCCGGAGGCGCAGAGACCCCCGGAGCAGGAAGCCCGGGGAGCCGCAGGGCTGAGGTGGGAGCTGCGCGCTTACCCGGAAGGCTGAGATGGGACAAGGGAGCCGCACTGCACGGCGGCCCTCGGGGTGGGCAGGGAGGCGTCCGAGAGGCTCCGGGGCCAGCCATCCCTACCTTGCATCGGAGGGGCGCGGGCCACGCACACAGCTCAGAGCAGCAGCGGCTGATCCATCCACTTCTCCTCCGGCTGCTTGTCCTTTGGGCGCCAACCCCAGGATCATCGTCAGAGACGGGTCCGTGTCCAGTGTCCCGGCCTTGCTCTGCACACTCAGGCCTCTGACCCGCTGGCAGTGGAGACAGCTGCAACGTGAGGCGTGAGGCGCAGGCTGGCTGCCTGGACCCCAGTGCCATTCGGTGCTCTCCGTGACTCCCGCCCCTGTGCCCGCTGGGCGCCGCGTCCTCGGAGCCGCCCCTCGCCTGCTCCACACTCCGCCCTGCAGAGCTGCGCGCGCCCCGTCCCAGCTCCCAGCGCCCTTCACCTCCCTGCCCCCACCTGCAGGTGCCGTCCGGCCCTGCCCTGCTCCGGTACCCCTCTCTGCCCTGGTGTTGGAACTGCCCCCAGTTTGGAGCTGTCCTGAGCGCTGCCCTCGCCAGAGTCCCGACGCCCGGGTCAGGTGATTGGGCCCAACCGCAGGGCCGAATTTAGGACCGCGAGATGACCAGGTTCTTTGTGCCATGGTCACGGAGAATGGGAGATGCGGACGCCGAGGAGGGGTAGCAAAGCTGAGTTTATCAGGACAGACTCGAAGCCCCTAGCTACGTGGAAGAAGGGCCTGAACGGGTCACCTTGGGGAGGGGTAGCCCAGTCACGTAGGCCCTGACAGACAAGAGAGGAAAGCTGTCAGCTGCTTTTGTTTAAGGAGATGGAGGAAAGACTTCTGTGGGGGAAACTACTTCTATTAAGAGATGCCAGTGCGGCAGGTGGTGTGATGGTTACGTCGCAGGACTCACATGTAGTCGACTGCAGTTCGAGTCCCGGACATGGCAGCCTCACGCCGGGCACATGTGCATGCGTGCCCAACGTCCCAAGAGGAGAATGGAGGAGGAGGGCTTGCGGCGTGGCCAGCCCCCTGGGAGTGATTCCTCGCTTTCTGCCTCCGGCAAGGGCACACGCCCTACAGCAGAAAACCAGCAGGAGCAGTGTCGGGCCAGTGTTTCGGGTGCCCGGGACTGCGGGGCTAATCACTGCCCCCGAGCTGGACAGTGTCCTCGACCACAGCTCATTGCCTACTGGAGCTCACCCGTAAGTAGCCCTAACGGGGACGCATCTGAGGGGGCACTGCTCCAGCCCTCCCCTCCCGTCGCCAGACAGCAGAGCCCGCGCTCCCGGCCTGGACCGGCAATGGCGGGAAAGTGCGGGCATCAGTTTCCGACGCCTCCCGCGGCTGCACACAGCTTTCCCCGTCAGGAAACAGTGGGGGCTCGAGAGGTCCCTAGCGAGAGCAGTAGGCGGTCATTAAAGGCTTGACTACAGGGACCCGTCCTGTCTGCCCCCTAGCCCGGCCAGGGACCTCGCCCCACCCCCCTGCACAGTCCCGGTCCCGCTCGCGGGTGTCCTGACGGGTTTCCCTCCAGCTGGGAGGGCACGCTGGCCCTCAAATGGGTCTCTGCGACGCCCAGGAGAAGGAGCCGCACCTCCAGGCTGATCACGGCTCTTCCTAACCAGGTTCTCTGTTTCTAACCTCACCCCTAACCTGTCCTCCAGGTGCCCCCTTGACAGACCCTCCTAACGCGAGTGTCCCCTGGCTGCCACACGATCTGGGGGCTCTCCGGGGCGCACGCAGCACAGGGGAAGTCCCTTCTGATCCTCCATCCCACACGCAGGCTGCCCTCTGCCTGGCCTAGGCTGGCGTCTCCGGTGCCGGCAGCTCGGACCACTCGGCCCCGGCTGTTCCTCGGCTCGCCAGCCCCCCGCCCCCCCATGCCCCTGGCCTGCGCTGGCGGCCCTTGTGCCCGCCTCCCTCCACCTCAGCAGCTTGTGGTCACCTTGGCTCCTTCGTTGCGACTAGAGCAACCCCTGCCAGGCGGTCACCCAGCGCTCCCCCAGACGCCGTCCAGCTTGGCCCTGGGGCTCTCCCCAGCTCTTATCCCTCTGAAATGCCCGTAATTACAGCAATCAGCGCCCCGTGGAGCAGGAAGCTCGGGCAGAATAGAAACGATTGTGTGATCACCGGGGCAAGGAGGAGCCGACCTGGCGGCGGGGGACATGGGAGGGCCCTTTCCTGCTGCAGTCACCGGCTGGCTCAGGAGAAGGTGCAGCTGCAGTCCCCGGGCCTACAGCTGGCCTGGCTCAGGGCCGAGGCCTGCAGGGAGGGAGATGCAGGCTGGGCCTGGGGCTGGGGCCGGGTCTGGGCCAGGCCTGGGGCTGGGGCCGGGGCTGGGCCTGGGCCTGGGGCCGGGGCTGGGGCTGGGGCCAGGCCTGGGTCTGGGGCCGGGCCTGGGGCTGGGGCTGGGGCCGGGCCTGGGCCTGGGGCCGGGGCTGGGGCTGGGGCTGGGGCCGGGCCTGGGTCTGGGGCCGGGCCTGGGGCTGGGGCCGGGTCTGGGCCAGGCCTGGGGCTGGGGCTGGGGCTGGGCCTGGGCCTGGGGCCGGGGCTGGGGCTGGGGTCAGGCCTGCGTCTGGGGCCGGGCCTGGGGCTGGGGCTGGGGCTGGGCCTGGGCCTGGGGCCGGGGCTGGGGCTGGGGCTGGGGCTGGGCCTGGCAGGCAGCAAGTCTGTCTCCTCTCCCTGGGCCAGGCAGGCTGGGCTTGAGAAGCCTACAGGAATCACTGGGCCCCTCGGCGCCCACAGCGAACTGGCCAGGAGGCTGCCGAGGGCCCAGACTCCACCTCGTGCCACAGCCAGTGAGCGCAGTAGGAAAGGGGGACCAGTGGGGCAATGCTGGCTCCCAAGTCTGTCACCCTGCCAGGTGCCTCCTGGGGGCAGCCGCCGCGTGCTGGGGCGGGTGGTTTCTTTCAGGTTGCCTTTCCAGGGGGTCCCCATGCTGCTGACCCCCCGCCCCAGCTCCTGTGAGGGGGGTCACAGGGGAGCACCACCTCGCCCTGCATGTCTCAGGCCGACCCGGGAACCGACCCCAGCTTTCATACGGCCTCAGCCTCACACGGGCGCAACCACCTGCACCAGCACTCAGGCGCAGGGCGTGTGGCTTCAAGCCCCCTCGCTTGTCTCAGCCATCACCCTCACCCGGGACGCCGCTGCCCGAGTGGCACTCTGTCCCTGCCGTGAGGCCGCCGGGACAGTATGTGGCCGACGGCAAGCAGACGCCTTGCATGAGTGCGTTTGCTGCGCTCCCATAAAGCACCAGGTGAGCGGTACTTCAGGAAGAAGACGGTGAAACCCACACAGGTTGTTCTTTTTAAAAATAAAGAAGAATTGGGACCAGCAGTTAGCGTAATGGCTATGTCGCTGGACTCCCACGTAGTCAACCACGGTTCGAGTCCCGGACCCGGTGGCTTAAACTCACGCCGGGCGCGTGTGCGTGCGTGCCCAAGATCCCGAGAGGAGAATGGAGGAGAAGGGATTGTGGCGTGGCCATCCCCCCTGGGGGGTATTTCTTGCTTTCTATCTCTCTGTCTCTCTCTGTCTGGCGAGTGCACGCACCCTATAGCAAAAACCTCTCAAAAAAATAATAAAATAAAGAAAGAAAGAAGAATTTACTTAGAAGCATTCGGAATGTCAGCAAAACAGCTGCAACTTCTTTTCGCATTAGAGTCGTATGCAGGTAACGGACAGCAATGATTTCAGTAAGTTGCAGCAGACACACCCTAGATGAGAAAACCGCCGTCCCCACTCACGGCTAGCTCGTGCTGTGCACTGACATTTCCACACCGACTCACACCCCGACGTGTTCAGGCAAGGGTCACGGCTTTGGGAACACCACTGGGACAGGGCCGGCTGGGACGCAGCTCACAGACAAGCTGCACCACTGGGACAGGGCCGGCTGGGACGCAGCTCACAGACAAGCTGCACCACTGGGACAGGGCCGGCTGGGACGCAGCTCACAGACAAGCTGCACCACTGGGACAGGGCCGGCTGGGACGCAGCTCACAGACAAGCTGCACCACTGGGACAGGGCCGGCTGGGACGCAGCTCACAGACAAGCTGCACCACTGGGACAGGGCCGGCTGGGACGCAGCTCACAGACAAGCTGCACCACTGGGACAGGGCCGGCTGGGACGCAGCTCACAGACAAGCTGCACCACTGGGACAGGGCCGGCTGGGACGCAGCTCACAGACAAGCTGCACCTTCCCCAAGAGGAGCGGCTGAGCACAGGACGGCTCGTGCTCCCTCGGCAGGAGCGCCTGGCCGGAGCAGCTGCCCCCCTCTCCCGCTCCCCCTGCCTTTCCTGCCTCGACAGGACCTGTCGGCCACTCAGGCTTTCCCAGCCACGCGTGGCAGCCCCCTCGGCAGCCCCGCAGCACGGCCTCTCCGGGGACTGCCAGCCGGGCCCTGTGCGGTCACCCACGTCTCTCCCAGGTTCTGGGCAACACCACCAACAGCCAGACCGATTCCTGGCGATGCTCAGAACAAGAGGCCGAAGGAGGCCTCTCGGGGCCTTGGGGTCCTGGGACTTCTTCACTTTGCCCCTTTAGGAGGGACATGGTTTCCGACTCGTCCCCGATGGCCTTGTCTGCCGGCACCGTCCTCTCCGTGACAGACCGGTCCCCCCTCCCTGCTCAGCTGGGACCCCCGCGAAGCTGACCGAGACGCGGGGGGGCTGCGTCTGCGCTGCGTCTGCCGTGGCTCCCGGCATGGCTGCACAGGAGCACCTGGCAATGCTGGGCCCCGTGGCTCTGCAGGGTCGCCTCCCTCCCAGGCACAGTGCCCCGGGCCCGCGGCTCTCGCTCCCCGGCGCTCTGTCCCGTTTTCTCCTTGTGCGCATTCCCCCGCAGCCTTTGAAGGTGCACCCCACTTCTCGGCTCACGGAGATGGGAACCCCACCAGTCCCCGTCGTCTGACAGCTCTGCACGGCATGGAAGGTGTTTAGGTGAGTACCCACCACGGACGCATCTCGTGTTCGTGTGGTGTTCCTGCTGGGCCGTGTTTCTGAGTCTGATTACTGAGTCCAGGCTAAGAGCATTTTAAAATTCTGTGACCGTGCGAGTGTGAGTGTACACGCACGTGTGAGTGTACACGCACGAGAGAGACAGACATGGGGGGGGGGAATCACTTCCATCCTGTCCCGTCCGTCAGTCTCCTCCCTGCAGTCCTCCGGGCGGTCCTGGCGGCCTGAGGTCGCCCCAGCTGGGGGCCCCCCGGGAATCAGCAGGGGCCCCAGCTCCGCAGTCCAGTTCTCCAGCCCGGCTCCCCGAGGCTTCACAGACAGGAGGAGGCTGCCCTGGAAGGAGCCCACCCGTCACCCGGTGTGCCTGCTGGGGTGTAAAGGCTCAGCTCGTCACTGCGAAGTCTCCGGACTGACGCGCAGTGTAAGAAAGATGCTCCCTTGGCCTGTTTCAACAGCAGCTAGAATATGCAGGCAGAAGACCCACCCGGGTGGTCAGGGCGCGGGACGTCCCCACAGTTCCTCTGGTGCCCTTCGCACACCCCGCCTCCCTCCGGCCTGCCTCGCGCCAGGCAGCGGCAGCTGTTTTCCGTTGCTACATTCTCGGATTCGAGGGAGGTAGAGGAGAGGGGACGGGCACAGGGCACGCAGTGGCCTCCCCTGCTCCGGGAGTCCTCTGGAGACGCACTCGGGCAGCGGGGTACACGGCTCCTTCATCAGGGCCACGGAGCCTCGCACGGTGTCCATGCCACGGTCACTAACTGCTCACATGAGACGCACTGCCCGGAGCGTTGGTGCACACGTGTTTGCCTGAACACAAACGTCCGCGTCCCTGGGGTGAACGCCAGCACCGCTGCAGGCACACAGTGCATGCAAGGGTTCCTCTCTGGTTTTGGCGGAGGCCTGCCGGGGTGCTGTGCAAGCTCTCACAAGTCCTGCGGCGTGCAAGCCGTCCACGTGCCAGGCGCCGCCGGCTTTGGGCACGGTCCCTGTGTTCGCAGCTTAGCCGTTGTGACGAGCACGTGGCGGTACGTCACTGGGTTTCACTTACGGTTTACGAATGACCACTGAAGGAGGCGTTTCTCGTTTGCCATCTGTGCATCTTCGTGCTGGGACCGACCACGCACACGCTCCTGTCTCCTAGTTTGTCCCTGGCACCGCCGCAGCGCGTCCTGTCGGGTCTGCGGCCCGAGCGCCCCTCCTGCCGGGACTCAGCTTTGCCTTCTCTGCTCGAGGTCACTCGGAGAGTCAAAGGCTTGCATTCTGAGAGAGCCCCGTTTTACCCATTTTGTTCCTCATGGGTCATATTTTTATGAAGAGTCTAAAACTTCCTGACCCTGGGACCAGCAGGTGGAGTGAGGGTTGGGGTGCTATTTTCCCACATGGCCAACTGCAGTTCAAGTCCTGGACCTGGCAACTTTAAGGTCATGCCAGGGACATGTGTGTAGGAGCCCAAGATCCTGGGGAGAGAACGGAGGAGAAGGGACTAAGGTGTGACCATCTCCCCAGGGAGTTATTTCTCACTTCCCTCTCACTGCCACTCTCCCACAAAAACATACCCTGACAGGTCGGGGGTGGGGAGACATATAAAAATCCCCAATTTAGCTCCATAGTGCAAAGACGTTCTAGTTTGTATTAGGAAATTACTGTAGCTTTGCGGCCCTCCTGAGTGAATCTGCTCGTGTGAGGCTTAGGCTAAGGGTCTTGTTTTGTTGTTTCGGATTTTTCTGTCTTTTGTCTGTGGAGGCCCAACTTGTGATAGCATCATTTCTGGCGAAGATTTGGACTTACTTTGCTTCGGCACAAGTGTCTGGCATACTTGTAGACCCGGCTGAGCACATCTGCACACGTGTCCGAGGGTCCCTCGCCCGTCTGTGCGCTGACCTGTGACTGCCCACGGGCCAGCGCTAACCACCTGACGGCTGTGGCCACACGGTCAGTGCGGAATCAGGTGGTCCTCATGTCCTCACACCGTTCCCATAGACGAGGTCGGGGTCTTCATCCTGGTGACGCCTGACGGGAGACATGGGCGTTCGTGTACTCGCCTTGCGCCCGGGGCACTTGCTGACGGCTTCTCGAGTTTCCCTGTCCGACTCTCTGGACTTCCTACGGGGTAGCCGTGCCGTCTGTGAACAGACGGGCTCGTCTCCTCCTCGGCTGTCTTTCGTTCTTTTACTGCCTTTTCATGTTAGTCCTTATTGCAGCGGCTAGAACTTTCTGCACTGAGTCAAGTACGAATAGTGAGAGGGGACGTCCTTACCAAGTCCCTGCTGCCTGTGGGGACAGCAGCCAGTGTCCACTGCCGGGATAAGGCCAGCGGCCAGCGTTCCATCGGTGCTCCTCATCGAGTCGTGAGCATAACTCCTGTTTCTACTCTTCTGCGAGTCTGTCTTCGAGGGTGCTGAGTTCGGTCAGGTGCGTTCTCTGCATGGTTGCTGTGATCTGTGGGTCTCCACCTGATCTGTTAATATGGTCGGCTGTGGCGTGTCAGGCCAGCCTTCCTTCCCTGGCAGGAACCCCTTCTGTCGGCGGCGCACACTCTGGAAGGCTGCTGTATTTCGCCATGTGTGTCCAGGGCTCGCGTCTGCCTTCACACAGGGTCCTGATCTGAGCTCTCTTCGGTGTCGCTGGGCTGGGGGGCCCTCCCCTCCCTTCGTGCTCCAGAGATGGTGCAGAGCTGGAGCTGGCTCTTAAACACTTGGAAGAGGCTTTCTGCAAAACCACCAGGACCTGGAGAATTCTTTTGGAAAGATGCTTCCGTTACAAATGCAACTTCCTTAATAGTTCCAGGGTTACTAAACTGATGTTCACTGGGTAAGTTGTGGCAGTTTTGTGTTGTTTAAAAAGCCAATTTGTCTCACCCCTGTTGTCAGAGTTGGGTCTGCTTGCGGCATTCAAGTTCCCTTTGATGTCTGCCAGGTCTGCTGGCGCAGCCCCGTGTTATTCCTCATATTGCCTTTCGTGTCTTCTTCCCATGCCCTTCCTCAGGCCTTCTGGAAGCGTCTCGGTTTTACGGATCTCTTCTGAGAGCCAAGCCTTTACTTCACTGCTTTCCTCTGCTGCTTCCTGTTTTCATTCTCAGTAAGTCTGTTCTTACCTTTACTATTTCTTTTCTTCTACTTGTTTGGGGTTTATTCTGCTCTTCTTTTTCTAGATTCTTGAGCTGGGGCCTCAGATGAATGATTTCCGACTTCTCCCCTGATGTATGCGATCAGTGCTATGAATTTCCCTCTCAGTGCTGCTTTTGCTGTGTCCTACACATTTTCATCTGTTGTGTTTTCATTTTCATCTCATCAGTACTTTATTTTGTTTTATTTTGTTTTTTGTTTGTTTTTAGTTTGCTATAGGGCATGAGCACTTGTTGGCAAGAGAGAGAGAGAGGGAAAGTGAGAAATCAGCCCCATGGGGATGGCCACACCACAATCCCTTCTTCTCAGTTCTCCTCTTGGGACTATGGGCATGCACACACATGTGACTGGCATGATTTCCAAGCTGCTGAGTCCAGAGCTCAAATCATGCCATCAGCTATGTGAGACCAAGCTGTCTTTTTTTTTTTTTTTTTTTTTTGGAGAGGTTTTTGCTATAGGGTGTGTGCACTTGCCAGAAAGACAGAGAGACAGAAAGCGAGAAATCACCCCCTAGGGTAGATGGCCACATTGCAATCCCTTCTCCTCCATTCTTCTCTCGGGATCTTTGGCACGCACGCACACGCGCTCAGTGTGAGTTTAAGCCACCGGGTCCGGGACTCAAACTGCGGTCGACTACATGGGAGTCCAGCAACACAGCCATTAAGTCAACTGCTGGTCCCGAGATCAAGCTGTCTTAACTCCATTCCATCTGCTGGCCGCGATGTATTTTTAAGTTTACCTGAAGACTTTCTCTTTCACCCATGCATTGTTTAGAAATGTTTTGTGTACATTCAAGTGTTTGCGGAAAGAATTCCATTATCTTTCTAACATTCATTTCTAGTTCAGGTCCATGTGGCAGGAGACCACGCAGACAGTTTGTGGCACAAGCCAGCTGGCCTTGCAGCCATCACTGAAATCCACCGTAAGACCCCTCCCAAACCTTCTCGATGTACCTCAGTCCCAGCCAGCACACCCTCTGGCCTAGGCGCTCATTTGGGGGTGCGTGAAAGCCTTCCTAGGCCAATCGTGGCATAAGCACAGATACTGTCCCCTTTAGGGACCCTGGGGGAGGAGCCACTCTGAGAAGCTGGGGCCACTGAGACCCTGGGGCAAAGCTAGTGGGCAGCGTCCCCAGGGGCACTGCGATCTGGGGCGGGGAGCGGGAGAAGTCAGGAGGGGACAGCTGCTGAGAGGGCCATGCCGGGCCGGGCCGCGGAGTAGTGGGAGAGCCCACCGTATCCGACAGCTCAGGGCACGAGCCCAGTAGTTCTTCACTGGGCACACGGCCTGGATGGGACTCTCCTGCAGCCGCGACACCCCTCTGAGCAGAGCAGTCTGCCAGAGCTTGTCCTGGGTGCATGCAGCGGCCTTCTGCGTCATTACCCCCAGTGGCACTTAATTGGTACTCACCAGAGCCCGGCGATAACGACACCCAACCTTCCCGGATGTGGACCTGGCCAGAACAGGTGGGCGGGGGGCCTGGCCTGGGCCCAGTACATTCGGCTGCTGCTCAGGGGTATAAAGGCGCCCGGCCGCGAGGACCAGCACAGCCGCCCGGACTCCCAGGTGAGCCACGCTGCCCGTGAGCACGCCCAGCATGAAGACCCTGCTCCTGGCCGTGGCGCTCAGCCTGACCGCCGTCCTGCAGGCCCAGGACCCCCCGGCCTTCCTCTCAAACAGGCAGAACGTGAGCTGGGCCGAGCGGGTGCAGACAGGCTGTGGCTGCGGGGGCGGCAGGCACCATTTTAGGGTCTGGTCCATGCTGAGGTCCCCCTGCAGCCCTGGCTTGGGGTGGGCAGAGAGGGTCCTGTCACTCCTTGGCAGCCGCAGCCCCTTGGGCACAGCCCTGGCTGGAGACGCCGGGCCGTGGGTGCTGCAGAGTGACAACTCAGAGCCAAGGCTCACAGGGCCCTGCAGGGAGGGCCACCCAGAGCTGGGGCCTTGTGGCAGAGCGGACCAGTGGGTGGTGCCACCCTCTGCCAGGACCGGGGTCTGAGCACAGGGTGCAGATGGGCAGGGGCCCTGCTCCCTCCGGGGGCCGCAGCCTGCAGGTGGAGGGCGGCCGCGGTGCTCAGGCCTCGCCCGCTGCAGATCACTGGGACCTGGTACATGAAGGCCATAGTGACCGACAAGAAGCTGCCGGAGAAGACGTGGCCCCACGAGGCGTACCCGCTGACAGTGAGGGACACAGGGACCGAGGACCTGGAGGTCACAATCACCTTCATGTACGTGCCACTGGCCGTGGGCCCTCGGGCTGCTTCCTCTCCCCTCTTCCCCCTCCAAGTTGTGAGCGCTGGTAGAAAAGAGCCCAACTTCACGGGGTCTGCACGGGGCAGCGGCACGGTCTCACGGGCTCCTGGGCCCGCTCCGAGCTGAGGACGGCTCTGCTGTGTGCTTCGGGTTCCAGGAAGGAGGGTCAGTGCCACGAGAAGACGGTCCTGATGCGGCCAACAGCGGAGCCCGGCCAGTACATCGCGGGTGGGTCCCAGCCGCCCCCGCTCCCCTGCCCCCCCGCTGGGCCCGTGGGTCCCAGCCGCCCCCCCACTCGGCCTGTGGGTCCCAGCCGCCCCCGCTCCCCGACCGGGCCCGTGGGTCCCAGCCGCCCCCGCTCTCTCTGCCCAACTCCAGACCACAGGTACGCAGGGGACTGAGCGGGTCTCCCTCTGGTGGTCCTGGTGTGGAGCCATCTGGGAACGGAGGGGAGAGGGCCTGAAAGTGGCAGAGGAGCAGCTGCCGGAGCCGCCCCAGGCCGGGAGCAGCCCCTGTGCAGCCCGAGGGCCGGAGGGCTCCTAGTGGGGTCTGACACTGTCTCCCTGTGGCCTGCAGATGAGGGGAGGAAGCGCGTGACCTTGTGGAGGCTCCCGGAGGCCCACGCCATCTTCTACTGCGAAGGCCCCAGCAGCGGGAGTCAGTTCCGTGCGATGAAGCTCATGGGTGAGGGGCCCTGGGGACCCCGGCTCCTGCCCAGGTGGGACCGGCACTCACAGCCCCCTGGCCTGGGAGACAGGAGCCCCTGTGCTGGCTCTCCTGTGCCCGGCGTCCGAGCGGCCCAGGAGCGGCCAGGTGCGCTGGGCCCTGAGACAGAGGACGGCACAGCCTCAGTGTCCCGGCTGCGCAGCGACGGTGCAGGCCACCACGGCTACAGGACCACCTCTCGGCCCTGCAGTCGGGGCGCTGTCCTGACGGAGGCCTTCATGGGGAGGGGCCCTCCCGGGGGGAGCTGGGGTCTCCTGGACACGAGGTCTTCCTAGGGCAAGGCGTGCCCCTTCAGATGTCTCCCAGGGTCACCAGTGATTCGGGACATCCCCCTGGTTACCCCTGCCCTGGGACCTGTCAGTGGGTGGTGGCCATCTCCTCCTCCCTGTCCCCACCCCAGAGCTCCGTGTCTGTTCCGGGGTCTCGGGCCCCACCCCCTCCCAGCCCACCTTGGGCCCCTCAGGAAGCACCGCGCGGTGACTCCGGGCTCACTTGCCCCCTCGTCCACAGGCAGGGAACCCGGAATGGCCCCGAAGCCCATGGAGGAGTTTAAGAAATTTATAAAGAGCAAGGGATTCGAGGAGCGGGAGATCACCGTGCCCACGCAGAAAGGTGAGAGCACGGCTCTGCCCTGGGCCCCGTGCCCCGCGCCCCATCTCCCCTCGCAGGGACACCAGGGCCTGCGGTGGGTCCTGGACGCGGGGTCTGAGCTGGGACTGCAAGGGGCCTGGCCCTGGTCCCAGGGTCTCCTCACACCCCTTACTTTCCGCAGAGCGATGCGAACCACCGAGCGACTAGGGTAAGCAGCCTTCAGAGGCTCCGGGTGGCTGGGCCGGGCGCCCTGAGACGCAGGGAAGCCCTTTCTGCTACCCATTGCCACTGCCCCCGGCAAGAGCCCCTCTCGCACCCTCGACACCCAGGCCTGTGCTGGCTCCCTCAAGCAGCAGCTCAGAGCGCCCTTTCCACATGCTGGTGCCCTCGACCCGTCCCCACCCCACAAGTCCCAAGGATGCTCAGACCTGCCCCTCCCCGAGGAGCCGAGCACTCTCGGGCCTCGGGGGTGCCCAGTAGTGACCACAGGGCAGCCTGGGGAAGGAAACTCTCTGGGCTGGCATCTGCCCCCGTCACCTCACTGTCCCTCCATGGCCCCCAATGACCCCTACTCCTCCACCTATCACAGCAGCCCTGGGTCTGCACCTCCAGCGTCTGCCCTGCGCCTGCCAGGAGCCCTGGCCCAGCTGGAGCCTGGCCCACAGCCCTGCCCCACCCACCCCGCTCCCCTGATCCCAATAAAGAGCTTCAGCACCACTCTGGCTCCAGCTGTCTGGGGACCTGGTGGGCTCCCTTGGAGGTCTGCAAGGCGGGGCCACAGGGGAACGAGGGGAGTCGTGGGCCCCCCAGGAGCCAGACCCCGAGAGGCAGGGTGTCCCCAGGGCTGCAGGGCCGCGGGGACACCTGGAGGGTCACCTGCAGAGCAGGCACCACCTGGCCCAGGCTCAGCTGGGGACCAGCCGATCTAGCAGGTGCTCTGGGAAACGCTGCAGAGAACAGGCAGGAGGCCAGCCTGCAGGAGGAGTGTGGGCTCAGGCAGGGCCATGCTCCAGCAGCCTGAGCCCTGTGTGAGGGCGGCCACACCTCCCACCACACCCTCAGCAGACAGGGCTGCAGCCACCTCCTCGGATCCTGCTCTGCCCAGGGGCTAAACCAGTATCCACGCCAACACTGGGACCGCAGGGGTGGGGGAGCACCATGCAGGGGAGAGGCCAGGACACCCCGATAAGTACACCCCAGGAGCTGCGAATCCAAATGGGCCAGCTTCCCAGAGCCACCCGCCCTTCCCACTGGTGGGCTGGCACCCACGCAAGCACAGCCGTCCTCGTCCCACTCGGCTTTCTGGGAATCACACACGAACAAACACGCACACCCAGGAGGATGGCGAGTCCCAGCCCTCCTAGTGAGCTGGCCTCACTGTGGTCTGCAGGGCGGTCCAGAACCGGAAGAGGTGGGGCAAGCTCCGGCCTATGGGAGGCCATCCCGGGAGACCCTGCAGGGGTGGGGCAGGGCCACTGCAGGGAAGCGCCCACATGATGTCAGGAGGTCACCACTGGGGACACCCTGGCTCTGCCCCCGAGACCTCTGAGACCTGGTGCAGCCCAGCCCTGCAGCTGGCGAGGCTGACAGGTGATGTGTCTGTGGCGATTTCCAAAAACCAGGTCTGAACAGAAGCACCCAGGGCATGGGAAAGCCCCTCCGGGCCGGCGCCGCGGTGGGCACTCACACCTCCCCAGGTTCTGTGGGGTCACTCAGGTCTGGGCACAGCCTGGCCGCTCCAGGGTCCCTGGAGACCCCCGGTTCTGACACGCACCCCAGCCTCTCCCGTGCAGAGGCCTGTCGCTCCGTGACCGGGCTCACCTGTCCTACCTCCTGGCCTTCCCGCTAAGAGTGACAGTCCCAGAGACCCTGACCCCTGTGGGAGCGGAGAGTGCGCCTCCCCCCCAGGTCCCGGCCCAGATGGTTATCTGGGACAACAGATCCCAGGGAGGACGCCTCTGCAGTCCTCCAGAAAACTCGCGTGCAGAGCACGTCGGGGACAGAGGGGGACGCCCCTCGTCTAGCTGCGCCTACACCAGTCCCGGCAGCTGGGCTCACCCCGGGCCTCGCGGGTGCTCCGCTCACACTGAGAAGAACCCCCGGGCTGCTGAGTGACCCACACACCGAGCCCCCGCAGGGCCGAGGCCGCCGGGCAGTCCTACTGCAGAAAGAACGAGATGGGAAAGGCTTGAAGAGGCGGTGTGGTCTGCGAGGCAGAGAAGCTGTCCTGGGACCAGCAGGTGGTATTACGGGTACTTTGCTGGACTCCCACACAGTCGACTACAGTTCGACTCCCAGACCCGATGGCTTAAAACTCAAGCCAGGCACTTGTGTGTGCGTGCCCAAGATCCCAGGAGGAGAGTGGAGAAGGGACTGGGGCGTGGTCATCCTTCCTGGGGGGTGATTTCTCACTCTCTGTCTCTCTCTGTGTCTCCAGTGAGCACACACGCCCTATAGTAAAACCTCTCTTAATAAAAAAAAAAAAAAAAGCTGCCCCGGGACCAGCAGATGGTGTGACGGTTACGTTGCTGGACTCTCACGTGGATGACCACAGTTCAAGTCCCAGACCTGGTGTGAGGCCTGAGGCCTGGGCAGCTTGGATGTTGGGGTGGACGCCACGCCACAGTCGCTGATGCAACCTGATCTAGTCTGTCACAGACCTGCGCTCCCTCGGACCCGCCGGATGTAGCACGTGCGTTCTACACACACAGCGCTCTACTCCGCACTCGGCACCACACCTTACGGCACGCTAGCCTGCTCTGCCCTAAACCTGTACCATCCGTGGGCTATTTCTACCCGTAAGGCACTCCCCTCCCTATACCCTCATAAAAACCGCTAAACTCAGCCCTCGCGCATGCCTTCTCTGGCCCGCCTCCTGCTCTTTCTCCGCTGGCCCAGCGAGCCTCGCCGAGGGCGCTCCCAGTAGAGGCCCTGCGTGCCGGTCGTCACGTGGTCGGCGTTCCCTACACTACTTACCATCACCAGTTACCGTGCAAACTGTGTGTCTGGGCTATCTAATACCAAACGGTACCAGACTCCGTCATTCATTTCCCTGTTGGCATTTTATAACATGTTAAATATGTATTCCATCTGGATATTAGGTATTTACCTTAAGCTGCTCATAACTCTGAAATCTACTTTTACAAAATCAATAATACCGAAACAATTTTGTCATTTGATTGGTAAAACCTAGGCCAACAATTATGCAGACACTTTCCATTTTATTTTTGAATTTGTAGCAGGCTTTTATGCTTCAGCCGTGTGAACTTGAAAGCATTTGGATCAAATGCTATGAGCGCTCTTCATTCACATGTCAAATTTAATACAATTCCTTAAGGACTTCGCCACGTAAACATAACACACGACATTCACGAATACGTGTACAACACAGACGAACATGTGAGAGAGTTCTAAGGGCATCCCTGTGTCAAACTGACCCCTCCCACCTGGCTCCTGGCAATAGGAAGGCACCTTCCTCTCATATCCCAGATACGCACACAGGGCGTTCACCGCGGGGACGGGCGTGGGTCCACACAGGAGTACACCCACATGCGGCTGCTCATTCTTTCAGAGACGACCCTGGACGTGTGTGAGGAGAGTTTTCTGAGATGTTCTTGTCATATATATTTTTTAAAGATCGAATTGTAAATTAAACATTTTTTAGACCTAAACTTTCATTTTGGGTTTTACCAGTTGGGCCCCTGGAAAACCTCAGAAGATACACCCGTTCTTGTAAACGTTGATCTGGTTCATCAGTTTCTGTACAGATTAGGCCTCCGTGTTTTCACATACATGTTATTTGTACTAATATTCAAATTATGAATCTATTAGTTTAATGCTCTTGAAATGACATGTACTCATAAGTTTATCTTAAATGACTGTGTGCGATAAATTGTCATCTACCTCTATCGTAATGAACTGCTGTTGAGTTATTATAGGTATTTTTCTTTTTTGCCATTCATATTTATGAAAATTGCTCCCCTGACTTTGAAATCTGACTCTTCGCCCAGAGACAAGTGTCACCGGGCACGGTCCCTGAGCCGGCACGGTCCCTGAGCCGAGAGACACTGGGTCACAGTCCCCGGACCTGCAGGCTGAGGACCGGCGTCATTTCTCAGCCCACGCATGCCCTCTGCTGTTGGCATCGGGAAGTGCAGCTTCGGCTCCTGGCAGCGCGTCCCGCCCCATCACGGCTAAGTGCTTCTCCTGGGACCAGGCCTCCCAAGGAGACACGGTTAACGGTGGGCGACAGCGCACCCACTGTCCTAGGCACTGAGGAGGGAGGGAAACAGGCACGGCGGGGCCGTCCATCCCAGGAAGAAGGCGAAGGCCCTGGGTGGTTCCTGTCTCCGCTTCTGTCCTGCGGGCAGGCCCCCGTGTCCACGCAGAGCGGATGGAGCTCCCGCAGAAACGCTGCAGCGTTGCCGGATCGAAGAGCCGAGGACAGAGCCCAGGGTGATGGTAACCCCCGGAACGTGAAGACAGAAATCCCAGAAAGAAGAGGGAGCCCCGAGGCCCGGCACGAACCGTGCCGATCGAGGCTAACCTCAGAGCACGCCGGGAGGGGGAGCCCAGTGATTCCAAAGGGAGGGCTGAATCGGGGACCGCGGCTGTTCCCAGGGCGGGGCTTGCCGTCTGCCCTCAGTCAGGTGGGGGGGTCATCACTTCAGGGGAGCGGAACACAGCTCAGAGCTCACACCGCCCCACGCTCAGCACACGAGCCGAGCTGCGGAACACGTGGGACCCGACCCACGCCTCAGAGCGAGGACCAGCCTGCGACTCGCTGCCTGGGCCGCCAGAGGGAAATACGGCGAGGAAGGACGGAGAGCAAGGTGCACTGCACTGACGGTCAGGAGGGAAACGCCTCCGCGGAGACAGGTCAGTGACCACGGGCCCGGGCTCTGAGCCGAGAGCCCTGCCATTGCGGGAAACAGCCACCGGATCGAGCCGCAGAACCGGCAGCATCGGCCAACTCGAAGATGCATTCACGGAGGTTCCAACTCTACAAGCAGAGAAGCGAATACTGAGTACAGCGAGAGCTTCACAGATCTGTGGACTGCACCAAAGGGCCGTCGGACGGCAGGTGGTGTGGCAGCTAAGGCACCGGGCTCCCACATGGTCGACCGCGGTTCGAGAGCCAGACCCAGCAGCTTGAGAATCACGCCCAGCATGTGTGCGTGCATGCCCGGAACCCCAGGAGAACGGAGAGGGGCCTGCGGTGTGGCCATGGTCCGTGGGGGCGATTTCCCACTTTCCCTATGTCTGCTCGGTCTCTCTCTCTCCGGCAAGCACACAGCCCTATGGCAAAAGGAAAGAAAGAAGAAAGACAGAAAGAAAGAGAGAGAGAAAGAGAGAGAGAGAAAGAGAGAGAGAGAAAGAGAGAGAGAAAGAGAGAGAGAGAGAAAGAGAGAGAGAAAGAGAGAAAGAAAGAGAGAAAGAAAGAAGAAAGAGAAAAAAAAGAAAGAAGGGAGAGAGAAAGAAGGAAAAAGAAAGAGAGGCCCTGTGTGTCTGTAAGTCCCAGAAGCAGTAAAGCAGAATTGTAGTCAGAGGAAACCGCTGAGGAAGCAACAGGTGGCGGCCTGGAGTCTGAGGAAGCGCGGACGCATAGCTTCGAAACCCGGAGCAGGACGAAAGGAAGGGGCGCTCCAGGCCCCTCAGCGTGAGCGCACCCAGCTCCGTGCACGGCAGCCGTGAAGCGCCCGGAGCCCTGCTATGCAGGGGACGGTGAGTGGAGTCGCCTGAGCAGGGACTTCTCCCGGCGGGAGGCCGTCTGTGAAGAGCCGGAGGCAGGTGGGCGTCACGGGAGAACCTGTCTCGCGACGAGGCCCTCCCCGTGAGCGCAGTGGGACGCCGTGGGCAAGGAGAGCAACGGCCGTCGCGGCAGCAGCCCTGCGGTTCCAGAGCCGGGAGGCGTCCTTCGGCTGGGCAAGGCCCCGCCGTGGTTGGACCTGCGGGGAGAGCCGCGAGCACCGACCCGCTAGGTCTGTGTGTAGACGGGAACACGCTGCCTCCTCTCGGTCTCCCTCCTGGGTACGACAGCCCTCCCTGCGGTGTTCGCGGTGGATGCGGGCGAGGGCGTGCCACCCGTGCCGGGAGGGCTGGGCAGAGCGGGTGGCCGCGTGTGCGCGCTCCCACCGAGCAGACGCATTGAGGTAGGAGGTGGGCACACGTGCGTACGGTGGGTGCAGACCCGTGAGATGGAGCCAGCTGGTGGAGCTGCTCTGGCCACCTATGGGTAGGACCGTCACTGCTGTCACCTGAACCCGTGGCTCACTCCCCTCCTGGGTCCGCGCAGTGGCTGCTCACGGCCTGCCCGAGGCCACGAGGCCACAGCAGATGAGACGTCGGCGTGCCCCAGATGTTGCTGGTGCAGTGTCGTCTCTCGGTCTGGAGAGCCAGAGGACGAAGGCGCTGGGGCAGTCGCTGGCCGAGAGCTGTGGTCGAGCCCTGGGCCCACCGGCTCATCCCTGCAGCTCGGCCGCGCACGTGAGCTCGTCTGAGGGGACACGCCGAGAACAGCACTTGTCTCAAACGTGCAGACACGCGGTAGAGGGGGCGTCGGGGCGCACGCGGAGACCTGCTGACCCTGACGGAGGCCTGAGTGTCCCAGAGAGGCTGACGTGTCACCTGCCGCGTGGCCCCACGAGGGAAACACCTGCGCGAGCCCCCGGGGTGACAGCCCTCGCCCAGCACCCCTGGCAGCCGTGTGGGTCCCTCCCACTGCACTGAAGCTGCTCCCCCCCCCACCGAGCTTCGCCTGCTGACCCCACCCCGTCTCTCCGTGAGCTCCGCCCAGAACCAGCGCGGTGTCGGGTCCGACCGCCGACGATCCCGTGACAGTGTGGTCAGGGTGTCACTGCGGGCCCCACAGCCGGCCTTCATTTGGGTTCCATCCCCTCAAGCAGGGCGGAGAGAGGGAGCGAGGGGCAGGGCTTGGCCGCCAGCTCCGACGGTGACAGCTCCGTGCTGGGCTCCCCGGGCTCGCCGTGTGGCTCCTCCCCTCCTGGAGCACCCTCTGGGCACGGCTCTACGGGCTGAGTGCTGGCAGTTGGGCCCGAGGGCAGTGGCTTTGGGTTGGGGCCATTCTCTCTGGGACGATGTCCAGCTCAGGGCTCTGAGTCTGCGTCCCCCAAACACAGGGCCTGACTAGCTGGCTCGGGCGGCGCCCGGGAGGCAGAGTGAGATGGTGGCAGGTCGTGGCTGGCGAGGGGGGCACCACTCGGGCGTGTGAAGACGGCTGCCCACAGCCCGGCCCCGAGAACTCTCGCTAATGCTGCAGGCGAGCCCACGCTGCGGGCTGCCCTCCTGCCTGGGGACAAGCAGGGTCCCGCAGGCACCAGTGTGACTCGCCAAGACGCCGATGCCAGCACCACCGTCCACCAGTGACAGGTGGCCTGGAAGCTGGCCCGTGACTGCGGAGCTGGGCTGCAGCCTCAGGCGCCCGGTGAGAACCAAGATCCAGGTGGGGTTTTTAAGAATTATTTATTTATTTAACTTTATTTGCTATTATTATTATTTTTTAATTTGATGAGAGAGACAGAGAGAGGAAAAGTGAGAAAACAAGCTGCCAGGTCTGGGGCTCGAATTGCAGTCAGCACCTTAACCACCGTGCCACCTGCTGGCCCCAAGACCCACTCTTTTTTTAAAAGAATATTTATTTTCTGAGCATTTTTCTTATTTATGAAAATAAAGAGAGAGAGAGAGAGAATGAGAGGGAGAAAGCACCCTCCGGTGGGCCCCAATTTCTTCTCCCTTTCTCCACCCTTTGGGAGTTGGGGCAGGCGCGGCCCAGCTGCTGAGGCCAGGATTCGAACCACAGGGCCGCCACCAGGCTCCGGCTCCTGACAGCTCCAGCCACTGTGCTGCCGACTGGTCCCAAGACACATGCCTGAGACATGGACGACAGTGCCGAGGGGGACGGGTTCTGCACACGCTGGCCTGGCCCCACTCTGCAGCCTCACCAGGGCCAAGGCCGAGGGGACGGGTTCTGCACACGCTGGCCTGGCCCCGCTCTGCAGCCTCACCAGGCCAAGCCTCTCCCTAAGCTTTCCAGCTGCTGCCCTCCGGGGCACCCACGGCCAGGGGCTGCGCTGAGGGGCAGCCTGTGCCCTGAAGCACTTGGGACGCTTCACCCAGCCAGCCTGCCCTCTGTGCCCGGGGGGCGCCCGCCCGTACTCGCCTGCCTCTGGGCTGTGATGACCAGGAGCCGGCCTGGGTCACTCCCAGCACCCACGTCCTGGCCCCGTCATCCTGGGTCCCAGGACAGCCATCTGGGCAAGCTGCCCCGTGGGTGGTCTGCCCGGAGTGGGAGCAGGCTGGGTGGCTCCCCACGGACGGGCCTGGTCTCGTGGCCGGCTCAAGCTTTCGTCACTCCCTGCCCTGAGCGGCTGTGCCCCCACCTGGCATGTCCAGCCTGCCCAGACAGATGGTGCCAAGGACTCTGTCCAGTCCCCAGTGGGGCAGAAGCTCCCTCCGTCCCGGGCGGACAAACCTCCCCTGTGCAGCCCTACACCAGGACTGACCCCCACGCCTGGCACCCAAGCCCTGGGCTATGTGGGAGACCTTCAGAGAGCAGCCCCCAGGACCCTCGGGCTGCACGCCCCACCCCACCCCCAGGGCACGCAGGGTCCTCCTGTCCCTCCTTCCCCAGCCCCAGCGCTCCCACCCGAGGGCCCAGACACGGCAGAGACCCATGACTGCTGAGGTTCTTTATGTGACGTGGGGCGGGGGGCGGGGCGGGCAGGACACAGGGGGACTGGCCAGCCCAGGACGGGGCTCCTTCCATGCAGGCAGGACGCCGTTTCCAGGGAGCCCCCAGGGGCTGCTGGGGAGTCGCCGTGCCCCCAACCTAGAGAGGAGGGGGGTGGCGAGAGGGAGGCTGTGGTGCTGCAGGGGGGACCTCTGGCCACCAGATGGGAGCAGATGGAGGGGCCCCCCACGGGCTATCTGCCCAGCCCCTGGCCATGTACGAAGTGAGGACAGGGGCCCTCCGTCCATGGGGAGGGTGGGGGTCTGGGAGTGCTGTTCTGGGTCCTGACCGTCCACACGGGCCACGGCCTTGGGCAAGTCTCTGAACCTCTAGTTTCCAGATGATGGAGAGCCAGCGAGGGCCCAGAAATCTGGGGACCTCAGGCCTGCTGGCCGCCATCTCTGAGTCCCCCACGTAATTCGGGGTACACAGTCACCAGGACTGCAAGGCGGGGCCCACAGCCCGCAGGCTAGCCCAGGGTGCAGGGTGCCCGGACACAGACGTGGTCTGCCCCGCACCGCCATGAGGGCTCAGCACCAGGGGCCCTGACGGCCTGACTGGCATCCTGGACACCACCCCGCAGCCGTGCCCGCAGCGGGCGGGCCCCCCGAGCAGCTCTGCGCCCACCTGGTGCCGCCCAGGGAAGGGCAGGTAGGCGGGGCAGACCACTCGGCCTCTGGAAGTCTGGGTGGACCCCAGGCCTGGGTCTCCAGAGCGTCCTCCAACACTGGTCACTCACCCTACTGTCCCGGAGAGCAGGTTTCTGCAGAAAATGAGAAACGCACTATTGAGAAGTCCTGGGGCTTCCGGTGGGGCCCCCACCACTGTCGGACAGAACTTCAGGTGACCCAGGGAGGAACGAGCCAGGGCAGGGCCAGGGTGCCCACGAGTGCCACCACGGACATCCCCGGGATGGGCGAGTGCCACCACGGACACCCCCGGGACTGGCGAGTGCCACCACGGACACCCCCAGGACGGGCGAGTGCCACCACGGACGTCCCCGGGATGGGCGAGTGCCACCACGGACACCCCCGGGACGGGGCAGACCAGCACATAGAGCCTTCCTACCCCTTTGGTTGGGGAAGAAAATCTTCTCCGCGTCGAGTCCGCTGGAACTCAGGCTCTTCTTAAAGTCCTCAAATGCTTCCAGGTCATTGTCCAAGTCCCTCTCTGCAGGTGAGACCGGGCCGAGACGGTGTGAGAGGCAGACCGGGGCGGGGGGAGGGCACGTCTACACGGCAGCCTGAGGACGCCGAGCTACTGGGCAGTGAAGAGCCCACCCTCCCGTGAGGGCTCAAAGGCACAGCCGTCTGCTGGGAGGGAAGGTGGAACGGGGTGACAGGCACCTGGGGAGCCCAGGGCAGCAGGACTAGGCAAACGGACGCACCCCACACTCCACAGAACACCCTCGGTGGGCACGGAGGGCCATGGAAGACTCGGGGGCCTCATGCCTTCAGGCCCAGAGCCTGGGGGTGCAGGCTCTGCCAGGCCCACGGGGACTGAGGGTCCCTGGCCACACTCTCCTCCCCAGCGACACACCCCCAAACAGTGCTTGTGGTTGGCACTGTAAAGGGCTGTCCCCGAGGGCCTGGCCCACCCGCTGACCCCACGACGGCTACACCCTGAGCCTCAGCCGCTCTTCCGTGGCCTTGAACTGTAGGACCAGATACCCAGGCCCGTGCTCTGAGCCCTAGCTGGCTGGCACTGAGACGGGCCCTCGGGGCCCAGCCGTGACCTCACACCCCAAGGGGTCCCCTCTTCTTTGCCATAGGGCTCGTGCGCTCGCCTGACAGAGACAGAGACAGAGATAGGGAAAATGAGAGATCACCCCCCCCCCCCCAGGGAGATGGCCACACCACAGTCCCCTCTCGGGATTCTGGGCACGCCCGCACGCACACCCGGCGTGTTTCTCAAGCCGCTGGGGTACTCGGACCGTGCAGTCCGCCGTGTGGGATCAGCCACCTTAACCACCACACCACACTGGCCCAGGGGCTTCTCCTACGAGAAGGAAGGACAGAGAAGGCCGAGGAGCGAAGGGGGCTCGCAGGCTGGCTGGCCGCTGCGGGCAGGAGCTCACCCAGGAGCTTGGCCATGTGGACCTCCTGCCCCTGGAGCTCCCCTGAGCAGTGCAGGATGAGGGCGCCCCCGCTCTGCGACGTGAAGATGTGCACCACGCGCTTGCCCTCGTCTGCGGGGAGATGTCGTGGCCCACGTAAGCACCAGATCCCGCAGAGAGGACCGAGATCCCCACGCCCGGCCTGGCCACCCCACAGCTTCCCCGCCTCTGGCTGCTTCCCCAGCGGGCCTGGGTCCTGGTCACACCCACACCAGCCAGGCCAGAGGTTTAGGGGCGTGAGGTTTGCAGGGTCGGAGCATGGGGTGCTCAGCACCTGCCGGCCAAACACGACCCTGCCCCGGTCCTGCCACTCAGCCGGCCCTAGTGAGGCCCTGGGCAGGCCGGCCTCTCCTGGTGGTGGGCGTGGGGTGCGCGTAGGACGGAGGCAGCAGGGAACGGCTGGCGAGGAAGGCCCGGTAGCTGCCTTCCCGGGTGGGCCCCAGGGCGCAGGACTCACAGGCCGTGTATCTGCCCGGTTCGTCGGTTTTCTCCAGGACGGCTCTCAGCTCCTGGCACTGCTCGTTCACCCTGGGAGCAGAAGTTCCGCGGGCGAAGCTGTCCTGGCTTGCACCCACCACACCCGCAGTCGAGCCCCAGAGGCCCTCCCTGCCTGGGAGTAGGACCCTGCATGGCCCCTGCCTTCCCTGGGCTGCCCTCCCGGCCCACCCTGGCACGCTGACAGAGGAACTGGGGACTCCTGCGCGCAAGCAGGTCTGGGGCCTGACATGGCCTCGCCCTGGAGAAGCCCAGGGACGGCCCACAGCCACTGCCTTCCGGGTCAGTGTGGAGAAGGCTGTGCTGGGGACAGGGGAAAGCCGTGACATCGGGTCACTTCCGGAGCCCATGGCCACCGGAGGCCAGTCCCCACGACCCGGACCCAGGCACGGCAGGCCACACGGCTGTGGCCACAGGGTGGGGACCACACGGGGCTCCAGGGGCCTGTGTGCTGCCCCCAGCCTCATCCCGTGGCGTTCTCGCTGCAAACCCAGTCCTAGAGACACCGTCAGAAGGCCCCCGAGGGTCCAGACTGCGAAGCTAGCAGGGCCAGGCTGGCTGGCTCAGACTCCGTCCCGGACCCTCCCCCTGCTGGCCGCAGGCAGGGGCTGGGAAGAGGCAGCGTGTCCCTCCCCGCCCCACCTGGGCCCGGAGGGCCAGCACTCACAGCATGGTGACTTTGACTTCTATGTTGCCCCCCTCCAGGACTGTGAGGGTCACGGGGGTCACGAACTTCGGCTTCTCCCCAGGAATCTCCTTGTCCGCGGCCATGGCCTTCAGATACCACATCCCTGACACCTGGGGGCCCCCCTCCGTCAGGTGCAGCTCCCCAGGGCCTCTGCAGCCCCCAAACTCTACCCGCCCAGAGCTGGACGTGCCACTCTGCAACCCACCAAACCCAGGGAGGCCCAGTGCCCTCCCCGACCCCCGCCAAGCAAGGCCCAAGGGACCCTCCGCCAGCAGACCTGCCACCGCCAGCTCACCCTCGGACCCTGGCTCCTCGGGCCCAGACCCCTCAGGCTCCGGCTGTGCCGCCATGGCTGGGATTTCATCCGACCCGAAATCGAGGGTCTCTCCCAGCAAGCTCTACCTCCCAGCCCCTCCAGCCACCGCCCTGCCCCGGCTCACGTCCTGGGTCTCCCTGTCCGAGGCCAGGGGTGCCTGTGCCTGCAGAGCGGCGATCAGGCCGAGGCCGACGGTCAGCAGCAGGGCCCTCATCTCTGGGTCTTCGCTCGCGGCCCCCGACAGGTCACTCGCTGGCTGGCCAGGGTTGGGCAGGCCCCTCGAACCACTGCGCTTTATACCGCTTGGCCCAGGGCACGCTGAGGAACTTGGCCCGGGCAGCCCAGCGGGCCCTTCCAGGCCATAGGCCGTGGCCAGCTCTTGATGGAGCAGATAAAATGTCGTTATTGTTGGAAGTTGCTGAGTAACAGCTGGTGAGTTCCCCCAGAGGGTGGCCGTGACAGGGCCGCAGGCCAGGGAGGAAAGCAAGCCTGAGTGAAGGGCGTGGGCACCTGCCCTGGCCAGCGCAGGCCCGAGCGCGAGGGCTGGTCTCAGGGGCCATGGGTTCCGGTGACAGACAACCTCCCGTGCACCTCAGCTGTCATCTAACCTCAGCACCACCGTGGAAAAGAGGGCTCTTCGGAGCAAGTGTGCTGAGTGTGCATGGGACCTTGTGGTGCATGTGTCCTGAGCGTGCATGGGCACCCTGAGATGTACATGTACTAAGTGTGCACAGGAGCTCTGTGGCATGTACTGAGTGTGCACCGGGGCTCTGTGGTTTCTGTACTGAGTGTGCACGAGGACCCTTGGTGTGTGTGTGCTGAGTGAATACGGAGACCCGTGGTGTGTGTGTGCTGAGTGTGCACGGGGACCCTGTGGGGTGTGTGTGCTGAGTGTGCACGGGGACCCTGTGGGGTATGTGTGCTGAGTGGGTACAGAGACCCTGTGATGTGTGTGTGTGTGCTGAGTGTGCAGGGGGCCCTGTGGTGTGTGTGTGTGCTGAGTGTGCATGGGGACCCTGTGGGGTGTGTGTGCTGAGTGTGCACGGGGACCCTGTGGGGTGTGTGTGCTGAGTGTGCACGAGGACCCTGTGGGGTGTGTGTGCTGAGTGTGCACGGGGACCCTGCGGGGTGTCTGTGTGCTGAGTGTGCACAGGGAGTCTGTGGGGTGTGTGCATACTGAGTGGGTATGGAGACCCTGTGGTGTGTGTGTGTGCTGAGTGTGCAGGGGGACCCTGTGGGGTGTGTGTGCTGAGTGTGCACAGGGAGTCTGTGGGGTGTGTGCATACTGAGTGGGTATGGAGACCCTGTGGTGTGTGTGTGTGCTGAGTGTGCGCGGGGCCCTGTGGTGCGTGTGCACTGAGCACACACAGGGACCCTGTGGCGTGTGCTGCCCCAAGCACAGGGACCTGTGGGCATGTACCATGCGTGCACAAGAACAAGGCCTGCAGCAAAGAGCCTCTGCAGGCCACAACACGCTGGCCAGAGAGAAGCACGTCGGGTGTGTGTGTGCATGTACGTAGGTATACACAATTCACACACACACTCACAGCCACAGAGCAGGACTGGCCAGATAGAGAGAGAGCCAAGATGGGGGGCGCGTGCGCATGTGCACACTCACGGTCACACATGTGTGCACGTGCACACACTCACAGACGTACCTGTACTTAATGCACACGCAGGATAGTTCTCAATGACCCAACACACGAGATACAAGTTTCCAAAGAAAGCGTTTTTAAGTGGCAAAGAAGTAACATGACGGCTTAGATACCGCCACAGTTTAAGACAGTGGTCTCAGCTCTGACAGCCACTCGAGTAACAGCCAAAGCAGAGGACACTCTCCCCGAGCGTCACCGTGACCGTGGGGCCCGGGACGCACAGGAGCATCACCGTGACGCAGGGCCCACGCCGCGCAGGAGCAGGGGGCTCACCCGAAGACCCACACACCAGCGCTGTCGGTGCCAGTGGCTGCCGGCCGCCTCAGGGCCGTGAGGGCGGAAGATGGGGTCGGCGCCTTCCTCAAACGCAGGGGAGCGACTCCAGCCTGCTGTGCTCAGCTGGGCTCTCCCACATCAGACGACGTCTCAGACGTCAGAAGATTGGAACCGGCTTTTAGATTTGTGCCTAAGTGTGTTTCTCATATCCTCCCCTCCATCCTCCCCCACACTGCGCTGTGCTCACGGGTGTGGCCCTGGCCTGTGCGTGCACATGGGCCGGCTCTGCAGTGCGCACTCACTCTTCAGTGTCCTCGGGGGACCAGCAGTTAGCGTAATGGCTACATCTCTGAACTCCCATGTGGCAGACCGCGGTTCGAGTCCCGGACCCAGTGGCTTAAACTCACACCGGGTGCGTGTGCGTGCATGCCCAAGATCCTGAGAGGAGAATGGAGGAGAAGGGATTGCAGCATGGCCATCCCCTCTGGGAGGTGATTTCTCACTTTCTGTCTCTCTGTCTCTCTCTGTCTTTCTGGTGAGCCCACGTGCCCTATAGCAAAAACCTCTCCAAAAAAGAAAGAACACCTCGGGTGTGTGTCCATGTGTGCCCAAAACTCTGAGAGGAGACTAGATGAGAAGGGACTGTGGCCTGGCCACCCCCCACCCGCAGGGGGGTATTTGTCTCTCTCTCTGTTTCTCTCTTTCTCTCGCCATCTCTTTCTGACAAGTGCATGTACCTTCTAGCAAATTTTTAAAATTCACCAAAATGGAACTATTTCCCTCTCATTATTTAAAAATACAAAGCCTCAGCATTTCGCGTCTTTGGTCGGCTCGGCTCACGGACCTGTGGCTGCATTTGGGTCCTGTGGCCCGTGCTTCTCTCCAGGCCCACGGGCTGGCTGGAACCTGTCCCGAAAGCCCCCTGCAAGGAGCAGTGAGTGGCCGCGCACAAGAGCCCGAGGTGTTCTTCAAGCCGCCAGCCCAGGACTCGGACCGCACAGTTGGTGGTGTGGGATCCGGCCGTCTGGACTACCGCGCCGCTGGCCGGGCCGGCGGACACTGAAGAGTGAGTGCACACTGCAGAGCCGGCCCTCGTGCGCGCACAGGCCGGGGCCCGCCCGTGAGCGCAGCGCGGTGTGGGCGAGGACGGAGGGGCGGACGTGAGAAACTCGCTTAACGACGAGACCAAAACATAATTGAAGGCAAAGGCATCAGTGAGGGGGAGGAGTAAGCCACCAGCCAAGGTACCGGCACGGACTCGGCCTGCCTCGGAGCACGGGAGCCGGCGCCCACAGTGCACGCGGCCACGGCTGCTCAGCGAGCAGAGGCACGTGGGAGGCCCGGGCGCGACGGGCTCCCTGCGATCAGCCGTGTGGCCCACGCCGGGCCCCGCTGCTCTGTAGGCTGAGGCAGGCGCGCCGTGGCGCAGCGGGGCCCTTTGAGGCACCGCGAAGGGAAACGGGAAGCGGGCAGGACCCCAGAGCACAGCGGCGGCACATCCGGGGTCTAGCCGCAGGACGGTGCGAGGAGCGCCAGCGGGACTCCACTCAACGCACGACGCCAGGGGACAGTGGGGCTCTGGCCGGCGCGGGCAGGAGCACACACTGGGGCTGGTGGTTCCGCGGGGCGGGTACTTTTTGGGGTAATCACACCAAGCTGAGCTGGCCATCTTCACGGTTTACGAGCCCAAAGCCCGCAGTGGTGCCCGCACACGCACCGAGCACACGCAGCCGAGGACCGGTGCTGAAAACGGGCTGGAGCCCACCCGGGAGCCAGGGAGAAGTGCCCCGTCCTAATGTGGGAGCGAGAGCGGCCGTCGGGGCACGGGAGTTCTAAGCGGGCGCCCGCGAGCTCCTCGAACGCCAGGTCCCCGCACTGTCCAGCGTGCGTCTCAGCGTTAGCAGTTTTATAAGAGATTCTTGCCACAGGGTGTGTGCATTCACCAGAGACACAGAGAGAGAGAGAGATCACTCCTGGGGTGATGGCCACGCCACAGCCCCTTCTCCTCCTCTCTCCTCTCAGGATTTTGGGCACGCATGCACACGCACCTGCTGTGAGTTTCAAGCCACTGGGTCGGGGACGCGACTTCGGTCGGCCATGTGGGAGTCCAGTGCTTTAACCACTATGCCTCCTATCGGCCCCATAATTATCAGACTTTAAAACTGTGTTGGGGATACTTTTCTCTCTCCAAATAACTATTTTTTTTTTTGAGAGGTTTTTGCTATAGGGCGTGTGCACTCGCCAGACAGACAGAGCGAGACAGAGAGATAGAAAGTGAGAAGTCACCCCCCGGGGGGATGGTCACGCAGCAATCCCTTCTCCTCCATTCTCCTCTCGGGATCTTGGGCACGCACGCAACGTGCCCGGCGTGAGTTTAAACCACCGGGTCCGGACGCGAACCGCGGTCGACTACGTGGGAGTCCAGCGACATAGCCATTACGCTAACTGCTGGTCCCCAAATAACTATTTTTATATCTAACTTGGATTTATAATTTTTATATCTCTCTTTTTTTTTTTTTTTTTTTTTGGAGAGGTGTTTTGCTACAGGGCGCGTGCGCTCGCCAGACAGACAGAGAGACAGAGAGACAGAAAGCGAGAAATCACCCCCGGGGGGGTGGCCATGCCGCAATCCCTTCTCCTCCATTCTCCTCTCGGGATCTTGGGCACGCACGCACACGCGCCCGGCGTGAGTTTAAGCCACTGGGTCCAGGACTCGAACCGCGGTCAACTACATGGGAGTCCAGCGACATAGCCATTATGCTAACTGCTGGTCCCAATTTTTATTTCTCTTTAAGAGGCCCCAAATTTTACATGTTTGAAGCCTCACAAAATCTACCTACCCCCAATTATATCTGTAAGTTCCTCTTAGCGTAGCCTGAAGCTGGGCCAGCCAGACGGTGTGGTGATTAAGGCACGAGCTCCCACATGCCCAGCTGTGCAATCTGAGTCCCAGACCCGGCAGCTTGACACGTGTGCGTGCGTACCTGAAATCTCGAGAGGAGCGTGGAGGAGACTGTGGGCATGGCCATCCCCTCAGGTAGTGATTTCTCACTTCCCCTCTCTGGGTCTCTCTCCAGCAAGGGAATACACTCGAGGGCGAAAGAGCTAAAAAGAAAAAAAAAAGTGAGGCACAAACCCACACAAATGTCCACGCTCCCTAAGCGCGTGAGTGCCCGGGGTCTGCTGCCTCTGCCAGTGCTCAGCGTGTTGAACTGGTCAAGGCCAGTGACTGGCCGTGTCCACATGCGATGTCCGCACGGGCGGGAGGGGGCACAGAGTCCTGTGTGTCCTTCCGCCTGGACTTTTGCCACTTTTGTGCGTCTCTTTCAGTTCTTTGTTGGCGCTTGTAAAGCAGATGCCCAAGCCAACAGCGGGCAGCAGCGGGGCGAGGCGGCCGAGGAGGGCCGTGGCCGGAGACCTGCCCGCCCCCGCCAGCGTCGGCCCACCTGGCTGCAGCGGGAGGAGCTGGCCAGGCCACTGGCACCCGGGGCACAGGGGCCACGAGCCTTTCTCCCGCCCCCGTGACAAAGGCAGGGGCAGAAGAACCTGCTTCCGGGGCGAGCGGCCCGTTCCCTGTCTCCAGGAAATAGGTGGGTTTTGTTTGTGTAATGATTTATTTTACATTCATTCACTGAGCATCACCACCGCATACAAAATGTGATCTCCCGCCCAGAATACACTGCGCAGAAGAGGGTGTTTGGAAAAGCGAGCCCCGACCCCCTGGGGCCGCCCCTGCTTGCTCCCTGGCGCCCCGTTAGTGACGCAGTTATCACAAAACTGGAGAAAAGCAGTCCCAGCCCCTCCACCCCAGCACTCTCACGGGCTGGGCGAGTGCTCTCCTGTCTTCTAGCAGGGCTTGCTGGGTGCGGACACATGGGACACATGGTCCCCCTCGCCGCCGAGGGAGCCCGCCGGACCCCTGGAGCTAGCGGCCCAGCCCGCCTGTGCGGTGCACACATGGGCAGAGTGAAAGGCCGGGTCGGGCTCAGGGCAGCAGCCGGGCCTCTCCTGGGTGCGGGCCGCCCGAGGTCTCTGCGACCCTGTGGCCCTGGAGCCTCTACTTCGGGAGCCCAGCGGCTCCCGAGCTCACCTGGTCACCCCCGTGGCCTGAGTCTGTTCTGAGGCCTCTCCGGGACAAAGGGACCCTGACGCCCGGCTGCCCCCCTCCCAGGTGATGGCACCGGTCACTCTGACGGGTCCCGGCCCCTCCCACCTCCTGGCCGCTCTGCCTTCCAGGCCTGGGCTTGGCCGGGCTCCTGGCCCAGCTCCCCGTGCTGGCCGCCAGGGCCGCCCCAGGGAAAGGTCGCGGGTGTTTGCGTTCCGCCTCTTCCTTCTCCTTGAGTGCCCCCGCCCCGCCAGGATTATCTGAACACAGGACACTCTGTACCACTCTTGCAACCGTGTCACCGTGAATGTCACACAAACAGGAGTGTGCCTGGAGGCCACCTGGCCCTGCGTCCTCCCGGCCCACCTGCCAAGTGGACATCTGTCCATGGACGTGGCCTTCTGGGGCCCTGTGCGATGTTCCCGCTGCCCCTGGTGGCTCCCCGGGCTCCCCCCCAGCCCAGGAGGCTTGTCCCAGGAGGGCAGGGGTCGGCACAGAAGGCACAGGCCTCCCCAGCACAGCCCGGACAGCACGGGCCTGGACACACGAAGGCCACCGACAGCTGTCACAGGAAGACCGAGGACCCCACCTCAGCCATGAAGAACAGGGGCCATGAGCCCCAACAAGCCCCAGAGACCTGCCGGCCGGACCACAGCGGGGTCGCCACACCCAGCAGCACGTGTAAGTCAAGGGAGTTGGTCCTGCCGCTGTCACCACGGCTCTGGGAGGACAGAGTCCCTCGTCTGTCGCTCGTGGCAATGTGACAGGTGCAGTGTTCCCCAGGGGGGTCAGCATTGAGTGAGCGATCCTTCAAGTCCCCTCCTCGGTCTACGTCGAGATAACAAACACACACCCCTGAGAGCTTGCGCGTGCTGTCACAGCGCTGTGCGGGCCAGGCGCAGGGCAGCGGCGACCCAGCGGCCACCGCTGATGGACGGCAGCTGCACCGGGCCCCCGGCTCACAGCGCTCCCCGAAGGCGATTCTCCTCTTCACTCTCATGGTGGCGATTCTTTTCTCTTTTAATAGAGAAAGTTTTGTAACAGCGTGCGTGTACACACCAGGAGACAGCGAGAAATCACCCCCAGGGGAATGGCCTCTCCACATCCCTTCTCCTCCACTCTCCTCTCGGGATTTCAGACACACACACACATGTGCCCAGTGTTGAAGCCAACGGGCCCGGGACTCGAACCACAGTCAACCATGTGGGAGTCCAGCAACATAACCAATACACCATCTGCTGGTCCCACAGTGGTGATTCTTGAATCACAAGTTCTAAATTTGGATGAAGAGGCCAGCAGATGGCGCAGTGGTCCCATCACTGGGCTCCCACATGGCTGACCATAGTCTGTCCTTGTCCTGGTGACTTGAAACTCACACCACGCATGTGTGCGTGTGTGCCCAAGATCCCGCAGGAGAATGGAGAAGGGAATTGCGGCACAGCCATCCCCCCGGAGGGTGATTCCTCACGTTCCCTCTCACTGTCTCTGTCTCTATCTCTCTCTCTAGCAAGCACACAAGCCCTAAGGCAAAAATCTCTAAATTTTTTTTTTTTATGAAGTACAATTTACCTTTTTTTTAGAGAAATTTTTGCTATGGGCATGTGTGCTCGCCAGAGAGACAGAGAGACAGAAAGGGAGAAGTCACTCCCCAGGGGAAATGGCCACACTGCAATCCCTCCATTCTCCTCTCAGGATTTTGGGCACGCACACACATGCGCCCAGTATGAATTTTAAGCTGCCAGGTCCAGGACTCAAACCACGGTCAACTGCGTGGGAGTCCAGTGACATAACCCTTACGCCACCTGCTGGTTCCCAATTTACCTTTTTATAACGGGTCATGCTTCTGGTGTCACCTGGTCAGAACAAGAATTCCAGCTCCTTATGACCCAGGTGCCTGGGGACGAGCCCCTTAACCACACTGGGGCTCAGTCCCTCGCCCCATGCTAGGGGGTGCCGTCCCCCACAGCCATGGCCCTGAGACCACGGTGGTCTCAGAATGCAGGTGGGGAGCCCCCACCAGCCCAGAAGGCGTCCTGGCGGAGGGGGTGTTACTAGGCGCGGGACAGGAGCCCTGCCGACACGGCCACCAGGGCCGGCCACCCTGCCCGCTGGCCGTGCGGCACTCCGGCTGGGTCTGTGGGGAAAGGGCAGCTCCGGGAAGTCCACCAGGCTTCACGTGACCGCGCCCACCCAGGTGCCTGTGCCGAGTGGGAATCAGTGAGGGCACCCCCTCAAGAAACGAGCCCCAGTGACGATGCGCACACCCCACCCTCAGGACCGCGTTCTGGTCCATGGTCTGAGCCTCCGCATTTGACCCCGACCACCTTAGAGCTGACTCAGAGGGAGGTGTTGGGGCAGGCGGGGGAGGTGCGGAGGGCCACCTGGGAAGCTGTCTGGGGGAGGACTGCCAGCTTCTAGCAACAGACACCTACCTATCAGTTTATTTTTCGTTTTATTTTAGAGTAATTTTTAAAATTTTATTTATTATTATTTTAATTTTGCTATAGGGCACATACACTCACCAGCGAGAGTGAGAAAGCTTGCCACCAGGTCTGGGACTCAAACCGCAGTCGGCCACGTGGGAGTCCAGTGCCCTAACCACCACGCCACCTGCTGGCCCCATGCCAGCAGTTTCTACTGACCCGATCCAGGCTGGCTCAGCTGCGGCCTTGGCCGGGTCTCCCGAGAGGCCAGGCTGTGGTGTCAGCTGAGGCTTGGCTGGACAGGCTCCCTCTGAGCCCAGCTCCTTGTTGGGTTCAGGGCTTTGTTCGCCGTGTGGCGCCGGGGCCCCGGGGTCATTGGACTGGGGCCTGTTCAGGGTTGTGCTTGCAATGCTCCGGCTGGCCTCCCTTGAGCGGGGGCGAGAGGGAGGAAGGAATGGGGGAAGGGGGAGGAAGAGAGGAGAGGTAGGGGGTGGGACAGGGGAGGGCGAGGATCCGGCTGTCCCTACCTCGGTCACAATCGGTGCAGGGAAGGGGATAACACAGCTTGCTCCGGAGTGGAGACCTTGGGGGCCGTCAGGGGTTACCCACCACCAGGCCCAGGAGAGGCGCAAGGTGGCGGGGCCTTCTGAAGAGGGCCACCCCCAGCCCTTCGGTGTGAGCACAGACCCCTCCCAAGGGCAGGAGAGCCACGTATGCTGGTGAGGTGCGGCGTCAGCCCTGGAGGACCAGCAGGGAGGAGTGGGCACGGTGGGGAGCCCCAACGCCATGCCCAGTGGGACCTGTGAGCGTGCCCTGATGTGGACGGGCCTCTGTGGAGGTGGTAAGGGTGAGGGGGCCCAAGATGAGCAGCCAGCGTCCGAAGGAGAGGGCAATTCAGACACGGAGGCTGGGCGCACACAGGACAGAGGCCATATGAAGACGAGGCGGAGGTGGGCGCCACGCAGTCACAGGCACCACCTGCCGGAGATGCAGGAAGGCCCCTCCTCGGCGGCACTGGCTGCGTCTGCACTCTGGACTCCTTGGCGTGTGCTCCAGCCCCTTCCTGCCCTTCGTGCTGGCCCAGGGCCCTGCCCACAGGCGGGCCTGCCGGGCACAGGCTCTCCAGAGGGCAACGGACGGCCGCTCTGCCCTCCTTGCCGGTTGGTGGTGGCTCACGCCTAGCTTGGGCACTGTTAGGGATTTTGTCCAACGTAAAGAGGCTCCCAGCCACGTGGCGCCAACGCCGTCAGCCCGCAGCAGTGACCCCTGGTCTCTCACACACACCCTGGTCCCTGGGGCCTTGCAGACCCCCCAGACTGGCCAGCTAAATCAACTGTGGCTCTCCCTGGGGAGCCTGCACGGGACACCGCCCACCCAGGGCTCCCCGTGGCCTCCTCCCCCAGCTGAACCTCCAGGACTCCACTGAGCAGCCAGTCCTTCCAGGGCAGAGCCACACAGGGGGCAGACGGCAGCCACGTGGGAGGGTCAGTGGGCTCCTGCAGGCCTCCCCAACTGCTGTGCAGGGGCTGTCTCCTCTGCCACCAGAAACGGGCACTCTGCTCTGAGCTGGAGGAAGAGGGCATGATCATGTAGGCGTGTGTGCGTGGGAGTACGTCTGTGTCTGTGATAACATGCAGATGTCTGTGTGGGCACATAGATGTGTGAGAGCACATAGATATGTGTGACTATGTAGATGTGCGTGTGTGAGCACGTAGATGTGTGAGCACGTAGATGTGTGAGCACGTAGATGTGTGAGCACATAGATGTGTGTGACCACGTAGATGTGTGTGCATGTACATGTGTGAACACGTAGATGTGAGTGAGCACGTAGATGTGTGAGCACATAGATGTGTGTGAGCACATAGATGTGTGAGCACGTAGATGTGTGTGAGCACGTAGATGTGTGTGCATGTAGATATGTGAGCACGTAGATGTGTGAGCATGTAGGATGTGTGAGCACGTAGATGTGTGTGCACGTAGATGTGTGTGAGCACATAGATGTGTGAGCATATAGATGTATGAACACGTAGATGTGTGTGAGACGTAGATGTGTGAGTATGTAGATGTGTGAGCACGTAGAAGTGTGAGCATGTAGATGTGTGTGAGCACGTAGATGTGTGTGAGGACGTAGATGTGTGAGCACGTAGATGTGTGAGCACGTAGATGTGTGTGTGCACGTAGATGTGTGAGCACGTAGATGTGTGTGAGCATGTAGATGTGTGAGCACGTAGATGTGTGTGAGCACGTAGATGTGTGTGAGCACTTAGATGTGTGAGCATGTAGATGTATGTGCATGTAGATATGTGAGCACGTAGATGTGTGAGCATGTAGGATGTGTGAGCACGTAGATGTGTGTGCACGTAGATGTGTGTGAGCACATAGATGTGTGAGCATATAGATGTATGAACACGTAGATGTGTGTGAGACGTAGATGTGTGAGTATGTAGATGTGTGAGCACGTAGAAGTGTGAGCATGTAGATGTGTGTGAGCACGTAGATGTGTGTGAGCACGTAGATGTGTGTGAGTATGTAGATGTGTGAGCACGTAGATGTGTGTGAGCACGTAGATGTGTGTGCATGTAGATGTGTGAGCACATAGATGTGTGTGAGTATGTAGATGTGTGAGCACATAGATGTGTGAGCACGTAGATGTGTGAGCACGTAGATGTGTGTGAGCATGTAGATGTGTGTGCATGTAGATGTGGGAACACGTAGATGTGTGTGAGCACGTAGATGTGTGAGCACGTAGATGTGTGTGAGCACGTAGATGTGTGAGCACGTAGATGTGTGTGAGCACGTAGATGTGTGTGAGTATGTAGATGTGTGAGCACGTAGATGTGTGTGAGCACGTAGATGTGTGAGCATGTAGATGTGTGAGCACGTAGATGTGTGTGAGTATGTAGATGTGTGAGCACGTAGATGTGTGAGCACGTAGATGTGTGTGAGCACGTAGATGTGTGTGAGCATGTAGATGTGTGTGCATGTAGATGTGGGAACACGTAGATATGTGTGAGCACGTAGATGTGTGAGCACGTAGATGTGTGTGAGCACGTAGATGTGTGAGCACGTAAATGTGTGTGCACGTAGATGTGTGAGCACGTAGATGTGTATGCATGTAGATGTGTGAGCACATAGAGATGTGTGAGCACGTAGATGTCTGTGCATGTAGATGTGTGAGCACGTAGATGTGTTTGAGCATGTAGATTTATGTGCATGTAGATATGTGAGCACGTAGATGTGTGAGCATGTAGGATGTGTGAGCACGTAGATGTGTGTGCACGTAGATGTGTGTGAGCACATAGATGTGTGAGCATATAGATGTATGAACACGTAGATGTGTGTGAGACGTAGATGTGTGAGTATGTAGATGTGTGAGCACGTAGAAGTGTGAGCATGTAGATGTGTGTGAGCACGTAGATGTGTGTGAGCACGTAGATGTGTGTGAGGACGTAGATGTGTGAGCACGTAGATGTGTGAGCACGTAGATGTGTGTGTGCACGTAGATGTGTGAGCACGTAGATGTGTGTGAGCATGTAGATGTGTGAGCACGTAGATGTGTGTGAGCACGTAGATGTGTGTGAGCACTTAGATGTGTGAGCATGTAGAGTGTGAGCACGTAGATGTGTGTGAGCATGTAGATGTGTGAGCACGTAGATGTGTGTGAGCACGTAGATGTGTGTGAGCACTTAGATGTGTGAGCATGTAGATGTATGTGCATGTAGATATGTGAGCACGTAGATGTGTGAGCATGTAGGATGTGTGAGCACGTAGATGTGTGTGAATATGTAGATGTGTGAGCACGTAGATGTGTGTGAGCACGTAGATGCGTGAGCATGTAGATGTGTGTGAGCACATAGATGTGTGAGCACGTAGATGTGTGTGAGCACGTATATGTGTGTGCACATATATATGTGAGCACGTAGATGTGTGTGCATGTAGATGTGTGAGCACGTAGATCTGTGTGAGCACGTATATGTTTGAGCACGAAGATGTGTGTGAGCACGTAGATGTGTGAGCACGTAGATGTGTGTGAGCATGTAGATGTGTGTGAGCACGTAGATATGTGAGCATGTAGATGTGTGTGAGCACGTAAATGTGTGTGAGAACGTAGATGTGTGAGCACGTAGATGTGTGTGAGCACGTAGATGTGTGAGCACGTAGATGTGTGTGAGCACGTAGATGTGTGTGCACGTAAATGTGTGTGCACGTACATATGTGAGCACGTAGATGTGTATGCATGTAGATGTGTCTGAGCACGTAGATGTGTGAGCATGTAGACGTGTGTGAGCACGTAGATGTGTGTGCACGTAGATGTGTGTGCACGTAGGTATGTGAGCACGTAGATGTGTATGCACGTAGATGTGTGAGCAGGTCGATGTGTGAGCACGTAGATGTGTGAGCACGTAGATGTGTGTATGCACATAGAAGTGTGAGCACGTAGATGTGTGTGAGGACGTAGATGTGTGTGAGCACGTAGATGTGTGAGCACGTAGATGTGTGTGAGCACGTAGATGTGTGTGAGCACGTAGATGCGTGAGCACGTAGATGTGTGTGAGCACATAGATGTGTGAGTACGTAGATGTGTGTGAGCACGTAGATGTGTGAGCACGTAGATCTGTGTGAGCACATATATGTGTGAGCATGAAGATGTGTGTGAGCACGTAGATGTGTGTGCACGTAGATGTGTGAGCACGTAGATGTGTATGCATGTAGTTGTGTGAGCACGTAGATGTGTGAGCACGTAGATGTGTGTGAGCACGTAGATGTGTGAGCATGTAGATGTGTGTGAGCACGTAGATGTGTGAGCACGTAGATGTGTGAGCACGTAGATGTGTGTGCACGTAGATGTGTGAGCACGTAGATGTGTGTGCATGTAGATGTGTGTGAGCACGTAGATGTGTGTGCACGCAGATGTGTGTGCACATAGATGTGTGAGGACGTAGATGTGTATGCACGTATATGTGTGAGCACGTAGATGTGTGTGCATGTAGATGTGTGAGCACGTAGGTGTGTGTGAGCACGTAGATGTGTGTGCATGTAGATGTGTGTAAGCACGTAGATGTGTGTGCACATAGATGTGTGTGAGCACGTAGATGTGTGAGCATGTAGATGTGTGAGCACGTAGGTGTGTGTGAGCACGTAGATGTGTGTGCATGTAGATGTGTGTGCACATAGATATGTGAGCGAGTAGATGTGTATGCATGTAGATGTGTGAGCACGTAGATGTGTGAGTACGTAGATGTGTGAGCACATAGATGTGTGTGAGCACGTAGATGTGTGAGCAGGTAGATGTGTGTGCATGTAGAGTGTGAGCAGGTAGATGTGTGTGCATGTAGATGTGTGTGAGCACGTAGATGTGTGAGCACGTAGATGTGTGTGAGCACGTAGATGTGTGAGCACGTAGATGTGTGTGAGCACGTAGATGTGTGAGTATGTAGATGTGTGTGAGCACGTAGATGTGTGAGCACATAGATGTGTGAGCACGTAGATGTGTGCACGTAGATGTGTGTGCACGTAGATATGTGAGCACGTAGATGTGTGTGCACGTAGATGTGTGTGCACGTAGATATGTGAGCATGTAGATGTGTGTGCACGTAGATATGTGAGCACGTAGATATGTGAGCACGTAGATGTGTGTGAGCACGTAGATGTGTGAGCACGTAGATGTGTGTGAGCACGTAGATGTGTGTGCATGTAGATGTGTATGAGCACCTAGATGTGTGAGCACGTAGATGTGTGAGCACGTAGATGTGTGAGTATGTAGATGTGTGTGCATGTAGGTGTGTGTGCATGTAGATGTGTGTGAGCACGTAGATGTGTGTGAGCACGTAGATGTGTGAGTATGTAGATGTGTGTGAGCACGTAGATGTGTGAGCACATAGATGTGTGAGCACGTAGATGTGTGTGCACGTAGATGTGTGTGCACGTAGATATGTGAGCACGTAGATGTGTGAGCACGTAGATGTGTGAGCACGTAGATGTGTGAGTATGTAGATGTGTGTGCATGTAGGTGTGTGTGCATGTAGATGTGTGTGAGCACATAGATGTGTGTGCATGTAGATGTGTGAGCACGTAGATTTGTGTGCACGTAGATGTGTGAGCACGTAGATGTGTGTGAGCACGTAGATGTGTGTGAGCACGTAGATGTGTGTGCAGGTAGATGTGTGTGAGCACGTAGATGTGTGAGCACGTAGATGTGTGAGCACATAGATGTGTGTGCATGTAGATATGTGAGCACGTAGATGTGTGAGCACATAGATGTGTGTGCATGTAGATGTGTGAGCATGTAGATGTGTGTGCATGTAGATGTGTGAGCATGTAGATGTGTGTGAGAGCATGTATATGTATATGTGTGTTATCATGTAGGCGCATGTGTGTGAACACATAGATACATGTGTGTACATGAACAGGTAGATGTGTGTATGTTGTGAACACAGAGATGTATGTACATGTGTGAGTGTGCAGTTGTATATATGTATGTGAGCATATAGATCCGTGTGTGATAACACATGGATGTGTGTGTGAGAGTGTGTAGATGCATGTGTGTGAGCATAGCTGCATGTGTGTGACAATGTAGATGTGTGTTTGTGAGCATGTAGTTGTGTGTATGAGCACATAGATGAGTGTGTGTGTGAGCGTGTAGTTGTGTGAACATGTAAATGTGTGTGTGAGCAGGTAGCTGTGTATATGTGTGAGTATGTGGATGTGTATGAGAGTGTAGATGTGTGTGTGAGCACACAGATGCCTATGTGTGTGTGAGCACATGGATGTGTGTATGTGTGTGCATGATCATGGACATGTATGTATGTGTGTGCATTTGGCACTATGGTCATTGCATGTGTGTGCACAACATGGCTATGCTTGTGTGCACATTTGCACATATATACATGTGCCATGTGCATGGGACATAGCCTGGGGGTGTATTATGTACAGTTTCATGTGTTTCATGTGCACACATGCACCCACAGATGCAATGTGCACGTGTGATGACATGTGTTGTGCATGGAGTGTGCGCGTACACAGGGGTCGGTGTGAATTTGCACTCGTGTGTGTGCACATGTCAGCAGGCTGCCTGTGGCCTTCCACCTTCCCAGCACCATTTCTAGGCAGAAGGCTTCAAGTCCACCCTGTCCTGTGGGAAGAGCCACTTCTGCTGGCCCTGGATGGCTCAGGACCAGAGGCCCTGGGGGAGCAGCACAGGGAAGCCGGGAATGTGAATAAAGACATCACAAAACTAATTAGGGCCTGATTGAAATGTGCTGGGGGGGGGAGGGACCAGCAGTTGGCGTAATGGCTATGTTGCTGGACTCCCATGTAGTCGACCGCGGTTCAAGTCCAGGGCCCGGTGGCTTAAACTGACGCCGGGCGCGTGTGCGTGTGTGCCCAGGATCCCGAGAGGAGAATGGAGGAGAAGGGATTGCGGTGTGGCCATTCCCCCTGGGGGGTGATTTCTTGCTTCCTGTCTCTCTGTCTCTCTCTGTCTTTCTGGCGAACGCATGTACCCTATAGCAAAAACCTCTCCAAGAAAAAGGAAAAAGAAATGTGCTTTGGGGAGAGGATACCACGATTCTACTTAATTAAGAGATATATTTAAAATAATATTTAATTTACCAGAGAGAGATAAAGGGAAAGTGAGAAGGCCAGCTGCCAGGTCTGGGACTCAAACTGTGGTTGACCATGTGGGAATCTAGCTCCTTAACCACCACGCCACCTGCTGGCTCCAAGAGACACATTTTTACAGTCCAGAGTCGTTCGTTCTTTTTTTTTTTTTTAGGTGTATGCTGTAGGCACGTGTACTTGCCTGAGACAGACAGAGAGAGAAGGAAAGTGAGAAAGCACCCCTGGAGGTGGCCGTGCCACAGTCCCTACGTTCTCCTCGCGGGATTTTGGACATGCACACATGCCCAGCATACTTTTCAAGCTGCCAGGTCCGGGACTCAAACTATGGTTGGCCATGTGGGAATCCAGCGCCTTAACCACCATGCCACTTGCTGGCCCTCTTTTAATTTTTTTTTTTTTTAAAGCGAGATTTTTGCTACAGGGCACGTGTGCTCGCCAGAGAGAAAGAGAGACAGAAAGTGAGAAATCAGCCCCCGAGGGGATGGCCATGCCACAATCCCCTCCCCTCCAGGCCCCTCTCGGGATTTGGGGCACACACGCACACACGCCCAGAGGGAGCTTCAGGCCGCTGGGTCCAAGACTCGACGTAACCCCTTGATCTTATTTTAACATGTATGCTGAACGCACAGAGGACAGGCCCCCAGTGCTCCTCCAGCGGGCTTGGCTGTGCTCGAACCCAGGCTCCTTGGCTTCGGCTTCCTTCTCCCCCTGGCCATCACCACCCCTGCTCAGGCTGGGCTCAGTGCGCTCGCGGCACACCTCACTCTTCTCCGCAAGGACAGGGCGCACGGTAGGCTGGTCACACCGTGGGCTCCTCAAGGGTTGCCATGGTGACTCTCGTGGGCGTCCCTTTGTGAGTGGCACCCACGCCCCTGACGTCTACGATGTCACCTGTAGATGGGCGTGGGTGTCCCCGGGACCGGCTCCGTGTGTCCTAGGGCCCACACTCGTGCGCCGCGGCCTCCCCCTCCCTTCCTCCTCGTGGGCGCCATTTTGGTGATTTCCTGGAAGACGGCAGCTCTGGCCCGAGCTCTGGAGAGTTTACCCCTCAGAGTGCGCTGTTTGGTGGAGTCAGAGCTGTGGCAGCACCCCACTAACCAACGCAGTCGCCAGGCAGGTACGTGGCTGGGTGGATTCCGACGCACAGAACTCCCGCCGGAGCAGCCGGGCCTCAGCTCTGTGTGGCTCCTGGCTGGCAGGACCCAGAGGAGCTGAGTCTCCAACGCCAATATTCTCTTTCTCTTCTTTTTTTTAAGAGAGATTTTTGCTATAGGGTTTATGCGCTCACAGGAGAGACAGAGACAGAGAAACAGAAAGCGAGAAATCACCCCCCAGGGTGATGACATGATGCGACCCCTTCTCCTCCAGTCTCCTCTCGAGATCTGGGGCACGCACGCACTCGCGCCCTGTGTGGGTTTCAAGTCACAGGGTCTGGGACTCAGACTGCGGCCGGCTATGTGGGAGTCCAGAGACGTCACCATCACGCCACCTGCTGGTCCCTCCAGACCCCAATTCTTCCAGAGTGGGGAGGGCGGCTAGAAAGAGGAAGAGGAGAGGGTGGGCCAGGGCAGCCTGGGGGCTTGGCCGGGCAGGCGGCGGGGGAGCCGCAGGTTAGGGGCCCACACGTGTGCTGCGGCGGCCCTGTCTCCCGGCCCCGTCTCCCGGCCCCTCGGCCTTCGCAGAGTGCCAGACGGGCTCACGCTTGTGTGTGGCAGCACAGGGCGGGTCTCACACGGTTCCCCGAGCACTTTCACCACCTCGTCCGATCTGACCGTGGCCCCTGGAATGAGCCTAAGGCACCCCAGCCGCCGCTGCCTCTCGGACAATGCCAGCTCCCTGACCAGAGCACATGTGGCTGTGCCATGAAGTCCAGATTAAGAACCCAGGAGCCCGCGGGGTGCCTGCTGCAGGTGAGCCACAGGTGAGCCGCAGGTGAGCCACAGGTGTGTTTACTGCAGACCCCAGGTGAGCCACAGGTGAGCCTCAGGTGAGCCTCAGGTGTGTTTACTGCAGACCCCAGGTGAGCCACAGGTGAGCCTCAGGTGTGTTTACTGCAGACCCCAGGTGAGCCACAGGTGAGCCTCAGGTGAGCCTCAGGTGTGTTTACTGCAGACCCCAGGTGAGCCACAGGTATGGCTCTGGACCGGATCATGACCCCCGGCTCCCGTGTTGAAGCCCTAGCCCTCCAGGCAACAGTGTTCAGAGGCGGGGCCCTGGGAGGTCGGAGTCGCCCCCGTTTGGGGACTCAGGGTTTTTCTTGTTTGTAGATCCAGAGGCCCCCTACCCCTGGGCTGTCTAGGTAAAAGATGTAAGCTGGCTTAGTATGCAACAAATAAAACTCAGTTGGTTAAAAAAATAAATAAGTAGGGCCAGCAGGTGGCGTGGTGTTTAAGGGCGCTGAACTCCCACACGGCTGATCATGGTTCGAGTCCCAGATCTGGCAGCTTGCTTTCTCACTTTCTCTCTCTCTTTCTCTCTTCCCCTTTTTGGTCAAATTAAATAAATAAATTCGAATAAAATTATTCTTTAAAAAATAAATATGTAGAGACCAGCAGGTGGCATAATGATTATGTCGCTGGACTCCCCCATGGTCGACCATGGCTCAAGTCTTGGACCCAGAAGCTTAAAATTCACACTGGGTGCATGTGTGAGTGTGCCCAAAATCCCAAGAGGAGAATGGAAGAGAAGGGATTGTGGCCTGACCATCCTCCGGAGGGTGATTTCTTGCTTTCTATCTCTGTTTCTCCAGTGAGCACATGGCAAAAATCTCTCTTAAAATAATAAAATCTATGGCGAAAATCTCTCTAAAAACAAATAAACAAATGTCTACAGAGTGCTACGATGTTCCCTCTTGGCCTTCACAAAGCTGCAGGTACAGCTTGCTGCAGGAGAGTAGGGCGACGCGGCAGCACCAGGCCCGCAGCTCTGACGAGCAGCAGGCCCTCCAGGGAGCGGGCAGCCCGGCTGAGGGGCTTTGCAGCGGTTCCCTCTGCTGCTCGTAGCGACATGTGGCCCGGGACGAGAAGTAAAGAACAGCTGTTAAGGACAAAGGAGCCAGGCCACGACGGCTCCCGGACACCAGGCGAGGCAACGAGGCATGGCTTCCAGGCCCAGGTGGGGTCCAGAGGTTGCCAGGGAGATGGTCCAGAGGTGACACCGTGACTCTGTCAGGTGTCATGCGAGCGTGACCTTCTGTCAAGCTCGGAGAAGGCAGAGGTGCTGCCTCAGAGTGCCATCCGTCAAAGACCTTCACAGAAACGGGCGTGGGCCTCCGAGTCTCGCTCCGATGACGGCCCCCAGGAGCACGGGCGGCCCAACAGCCTTTGCAGAACCTGGGGTGGGGAAGGCTCATCTCAAAGGCTGGGCTGTGGCGTCTCACAGTGGCCCGGAGAAAGCTCAGACGGCAGCGACGTCCGGACGGCATTATCATGCAGAGCCACCAGCAGGAGCCACCGAGACGGAGGGGTGCAGAGGTAGAGGCCACGGCCACGCTTCCCCTGCCTGGGGGCAGCCGAGGAGCACACACTGCCTCTCCTAAGAGAGGGCGCTGGAGAGGGGGTGGGCAGCGAGTGCCCAGAGCCTGACGGGGAGACCTGGGCGAGGGGCCTGCCAGTGCTGGCCTGGCTTTCTGAGCTGCTGTGGCAGCGCCCCTGACCTCCACTCAACGCGAAAGCCACAGCGATTACGCCACTCGTCCCACCATCACGGTACGGACCGAGCTGTGTCTCCCCCAGACCTGACAGGCGGCAGTCCTCACCCCAGTGCCCCTGGGATGTGGCCATCTGTGGAGACGGGCCTTCAAAGAGGTCATTAACTTAAACGAGGTCCCGAGTTAGGCCCTGGCCCAGTGTCACTAGTGTCCTTGGACACAGACAGGCACTGGGACAGCCGTGCGACCACACAGCCAGAGAAGGCACATCCACAGGCCTGGAGGAGTGGCCTCGGGGGGCCCTGCCCGTAGCCTGCACTCCCTGCCCGCCCGGGACGTGGGAAAGACACCTGTCTGTCTCAGCCTGAGCACCACTCTCTCCAGGAAGCCCTTCCTGACTCCTTCCCCCAGTGGACTGGGCGAACCTGGGTTGTCGCGTGCTCCTGCCAGCCGGGCGGGTGTCTCAGCAAGCGCTGCAGACTTGCTGACAGCCTCCCGTCCGCCCTCCTCACGAGGCGCAATGCCAGAGCTGTGTGTCCCTGCCTGCCCTGCTAGCCCAGCACCAAGCACCCTGCCTGGCACATCGCAGTGCTTGTGATGGGTAAGAGGCCCGAGGAAGCACGGTGTCGAGGACGCGGGCGCACAGAGAGGGCACAGGCCAGAGCGCTGAGCTGGCTGGTCTATTGGAAGCAGAGCAGGGCAGGTGTGCGTGGGAGGGCTTGGGCGGGCGCTCTCCTTCCTCCATCGCCCTGAGGTCATGCCGGGTCCTCTGCAGCCAGAGCCACTCAGTGCCACGCCCTCAGTGGCCTGGGGTCACCAAACACGTCTCAGCGAGCCACTGGCTGTGAAGACCTGTCATGTGGAACGCAGTGCCCGGTCCGGGAACCCCACAGTTGTGGAAGGGGTGGGTCTCTGGCCTCAGGGCAGCACAGTGTGTGCACAGGAGTCTGCGGGAGAGGGAGGCGCAGCTGAGGTGCAGGCCGAGAGGCTGAGGTGCAGGCCGGGAGGCTGAGGGTGCAGGCCGGGAGGCTGAGGTGCAGGCCGAGAGGCTGAGGGTGCAGGCCGGGAGGCTGGGGTGCAGGCCGGGAGGCTGGGGTGCAGGCCGGGAGGCTGAGGGTGCAGGCCAGGAGGCTGAGGGTGCAGGCCAGGAGGCTGAGGGTGCAGGCCGGGAGGCTGAGGGTGCAGGCCGGGAGGCTGAGGTGCAGGCCGGGAGGCTGAGGTGCAGGCCGGGAGGCTGAGGGTGCAGGCCGGGAGGCTGAGGTGCAGGCCGAGAGGCTGAGGGTGCAGGCCGGGAGGCTGAGGGTGCAGGCCAGGAGGCTGAGGGTGCAGGCCGGGAGGCACAGCTGAGGGTGCAGGCACTGGCTGCACACGGCTCGTCCGCCCACAGACGGCGCTGCCACGCGGCCCCGTAGAACGAGGGGCCTGTGGGGGCAGGAGGCAGGTGGGAGCAGCCAGCTGGCTGGGGTGGGGCCGCCGGCCCCAGGAGCCTCTCACCGTCCTTGGGGAGGAAGGCCACGTCCCGGGCCAGCCCCAGCACCTCGCTCACGTCTCTCAGCGACCACAGGCTCTGGATGCTCGACACGTTCTGTCTGCCTGCAGCGGCGGCCACGGCGTCAGGGACCCCGGCCCACCCAGCCCCTCACCGTGGACGAGTTGGGGCGAGGGGCAGTGACAGGCGGGTGACACACTGCCCTCAGGCAGGTCTCTGGGCTGGACCAAGACTGGGACCCCTCCCTGCCCTCTCCAATACCCACTACTCCCCAAACCCTGAAGGCCCAGTGCCAAAAAGGGGCCTCATCCCACCTGACCCCTGCACACACACCTTCCCTCCCGGGGCACACAGCCCTGCCTGGTGCCCCCAACACTGGCAGCCCTTCCCACCCATCCAGCTGGTCCTTTCTCAGAAGATGCTGGGGCCCGCACCCCTCCTCAGTGCTGCCTCCCTCCTGGGGGCCGCTCAGCCCAAGGGCTCCAGCCCCCAACTCCCCCACCTCTCACTCCCTGGCCCCCCGTGGTCACGCTTTGCCCACCCCGCCCACCGGGCACGCACTGAAGAGCATCAGGTTCTTGTAGTCACGGCCCGCCCGCCCCAGGCGCAGGTAAACCAGGCCGGAGCGGTAGTCAGTGGACAGCACGTGGAAGGCCTTCACGCCACGCACTGCGAGGGAAGCCCAGAGTGACCATGGCCCTGTGTGGAGGAAGGCCCCCGGGATGACCTCCCAGCTGGCCCGCCGCCCGCCTCGGCATCCGTGCCACCTGCTGCCTGTCCTCCTTGGCTCCTCAGCAGCTGGGAGGCCCAAGGACTGCCCCGGCCCGTGTCATACGTACAGGGGTTCCTGAACACGGCCTTCTTATTGTCCTTCCGTAGGGTCACCTCCTGGGACTGGCACCCCTGAGACCTGGGGGCGAGGGGGCTGAAGCCAGGCCAGGGCCACCCCGCCACTCCCGTGTCCATCTGGGGAACAGCCCAAACACCCACCCGTACCAACACCCACCATGGAAGTTGGGACGTGATGGGGGTCTGTCCTCATGGAGAGTCCAGACTGACCGTCAGGCTGACGCCCCACACCCAGCCCCTCCCAGCTTCCCGCTCCTCCCTCCTAGGAGGGGAGATGCCCCTTGCCACCCCAGGGGGCCTGGGAGCCGCCCGCCTCCGTGGCCACTCACCGGCTGAAGGCCACGACCACCTGCAGCTGGCCCTTCTTGCGAACCGTCACTACAGAGGCCCCCAGCTTCCTTTTATGTCTGGCGGGCAAGAACCCTGGAGCGTCGGTGGCCACTGCCACGATGTACCAGAACCCTGAGAACTGCCGAGGGGCGGGTTGCCACCTGATGATGCCACCCCAGTCCCAGCCAGAGAGCTGGTCGCACGGGTGACGGTCCCCAGGACCCAGCCCCCTGCACCTGCCTCACCTGGCCAGGGGGTCGGAGCCCAGCACAGGGCTGGACAGTCGCCCACTGGTAACGCTGCCCCCTGGCTAGGAGACCCTGCTCTGCTTAGCCAGAGCCTTGCCCCACTGGCCACCCTGCTGCAGACCCCTCATTCCAGACACTACCCTGCACCCCGCCACCGGCCCAGTGCCTAGGCCACCTGCCTGACGCCTGTGCCCAGCCGGCCAGCTCCTCTCGCTCCAGAACCTGCCCCCTGGCACTCTCAGTGCCCTTGGCCACAGCAGCCTTTCCTGCCCCATCCAGCCCTTGGGCCCCACAGAGTCCCCAGTCAGTTCTGGGGCCGTGGTGGGGTAGGTGGGAGCCCCCCCCACCGGCCTCCTTTTGGTGCTGTCTGCTGGGGGCTGCGGGGCTCCCTGACCCACGCTGGCTCACCTTGTTCCAGTTGAGGGTGTGGGACTCCTTGGGGAACAGTTCCTGGGGCTGGGACCACACACCCAGGGCCCAAACCAGTGGCACGCCCGGCAGCAGGGCCGGCAGCAACCCCAGCCTCATTGCCCCCTCCTCCAAGGCCGAGGGCCACAGACGCTGTGTTTACGCCTCCCCAACCCACCCCTGTGTGGGCATCTGACCTAGCGGAGCCGGGAGCCAGCCTGGGCTGGGCAGGGTGAAGGCGGCAGGCGTGGCTGCAGGCTGCCCTCCTCCCTGCAGAGGCGGGGCTGGGCACTCAGCCCTCAACCCCGGCCAGCCGCTGTCGGCCTGTCTAGGAGGGGTCTGCGCACAGAGGCCATCATGTCCTCAGGACACGCCGAGGATCTGGGCCCAGCACCCCTCACCGCCTGGACCCCGGTCACCATCTCAGCGGACAGCGGGCACCTCAGACTCTCGTCCTGGGCCCTCAGGTGAGAGGCAAAGGGCCAGGGGCACTGGGATGTCACTGCTGGGGACAGCTACACCTGTGGGGACCCGCCTCACAAGGCCTGCACAGGGACTGACAGGCGACCAGCTGGGTGTGCACACATATGCCATAAGCATGTGAGCATGTGTGCCATGAGTGTGTGTGTCTTGAGTATACATGTGTGCCACAAGCATGTGCCATGAGCGCTTGTCCTGAGTATACATGTGTCACAAGCGTGTGTCGTGAGCACGTGTGTCCTGAGTATACATGTGTGTCACAAGTACGTGTGCCATGAGCACGTGTGTCCTGAGTATACATGTGTGTCACAAGCGTGTGTGCCATGAGCACGTGTGTCCTGAGTATACATGTGTGTCACAAGTACGTGTGCCATGAGCACATGTGTCCTGAGTATACATGTGTGTCACAAGCGTGTGTGCCATGAGCACGTGTGTCCTGAGTATACATGTGTGTCACAAGCATGTGTGCCGTGAGCACGTGTGTCCTGAGTATACATGTGTGTCACAAGTACGTGTGCCATGAGCGTGTGTCCTGAGTATACATGTGTGTCACAAGCGTGTGTGCCGTGAGCACGTGTGTCCTGAGTATACATGTGTGTCACAAGTGTGTGTGTCATGAGCACGTGTGTCCTGAGTATACATGTGTGTCACAAGCGTGTGTGCCATGAGCACGTGTGTCCTGAGTATACATGTGTGTCACAAGTGTGTGTGCCGTGAGCACGTCCTGAGTATACATGTGTGTCACAAGTACGTGTGCCATGAGCACGTGTGTCCTGAGTATACATGTGTGTCACAAGCGTGTGTGCCATGAGCACGTGTGTCCTGAGTATACATGTGTGTCACAAGCATGTGTGCCGTGAGCACGTGTGTCCTGAGTATACATGTGTGTCACAAGTACGTGTGCCATGAGCGTGTGTCCTGAGTATACATGTGTGTCACAAGCGTGTGTGCCGTGAGCACGTGTGTCCTGAGTATACATGTGTGTCACAAGTGTGTGTGTCATGAGCACGTGTGTCCTGAGTATACATGTGTGTCACAAGCGTGTGTGCCATGAGCACGTGTGTCCTGAGTATACATGTGTGTCACAAGTGTGTGTGCCGTGAGCACGTCCTGAGTATACATGTGTGTCACAAGTACGTGTGCCATGAGCACGTGTGTCCTGAGTATACATGTGTGTCACAAGCGTGTGTGCCATGAGCACGTGTGTCCTGAGTATACATGTGTGTCACAAGTACGTGTGCCGTGAGCGCGTGTGTCCTGAGTATACATGTGTGTCACAAGTACGTGTGCCATGAGCGCGTGTCCTGAGTATACATGTGTGTCACAAGCGTGTGTGCCGTGAGCACGTGTGTCCTGAGTATACGTATGTACCACAAGTACGTGTGCCATGAGCGTGTGTCCTGAGTATACATGTGTGTCACAAGCATGTGTGCCGTGAGCACGTGTGTCCTGAGTATACATGTGTGTCACAAGCGTGTGTGCCGTGAGCACGTGTGTCCTGAGTATACATGTGTGTCACAAGCGTGTGTGCCATGAGCACGTGTGTCCTGAGTATACATGTGTGTCACAAGCGTGTGTGCCATGAGCACGTGTCCTGAGTATACATGTGTGTCACAAGCGTGTGTGCCGTGAGCACATGTGTCCTGAGTATACATATGTGCCACAAGTACGTGTGCCATGAGCGCGTGTCCTGAGTATACACGCGTGCCACAAGTACATGTGCCGTGAGCTCACAGGCTGAGTGCGTGTGCGTGCCATGAGTGAGCACATGTGTCCTGAGTACACACAGGTGCTGTGAGCGCGTGCCCTGAGACTCGAGGCCTCCCGTGTCTGCAGCCCAGCTGCCCCACAGCAGCAGCCCTCCCAGGACTGCGCAGCCTCCAGCCCGCTGGGGGCCGGGAACACCCCGAGCTCAGGCCTCTGGAGTCCCTGGTCCTCAGCCCAGATGGAGCTGGCTTGGAACAGCTGCCCCCAGCCACTGCGCTGGGCCAGCGGGGACACTGCAGCTGACCCCGCCGTAGTCCAGAGCTGGCCAGCCAGAGCGCCCTCCTGCCCAGGGCCGTGTGGGGTCCCTGCGAGCCTCTGCTCCAAGCCAGCCTGAGCCGGGGGGCTCCTGTGAGGGCTGAGGTCACAAGCCGCTCCTCCCATCATGGAGCTCCTCCACCGTCCTCTCCCTGAGCCCCAAGGAGGCGTGCAGAGCCCTGCCTGCCCCAGCACAGCCAGAGGCGCCACCAGAACTGCTGTTAGCAGCACTTTATTCTGACCCAGGCCAGAGTCCCTGGGAGCTGCCGGGCCCAGGACCCAGCCTTGGGCCACGCAGTGGAGCGCAGCCCTCTGGTCCCCACCAGGCCACTGGGCACCATGTCCACGGGGGCTGTGAACGTCACTGCCAACCAAGACAAGTGTGAGACCCGGAGCGGCACCCGCCACGCGCTCCACCACCGTCAGAGCAGCAGGGCCTCCGGGCGGCGATCTGGGCGAGGCGTCCTCCCCGGGCCCGGGGCCGGCCAGGGAGCCCCACCTGGAGGATCTCGTGTGCACATGTGACTAGGAGGGAGGGAAGAGCAGCGCTGAGGACCCCTCGCCTGGGACCCTGGCAGGTGGGCGGCTCTCGGGACACCCCTCAGCCCCGCCCGACTCCCTGGGCCATGCACCCATCACGCCCCGCGGCCACCCCCGCACACTCACGGTCCCTCTGCAGCTGGGCCTGCTGCTGTGACAGGAAGCCCAGGCCCCTGCTCCAGCTGGCGAAGAGCCGCAGGGCCTCCTGGCTGGCTGTGGCCGTCCGACCTCGGGGGTGAGCGGCCTCTGAGCGCCAGGGAGGGCCGTGGCCCTGGGCCCCCTTCCGGCCCGGAAGCCATCGCCAACCCTGGAGGAGGGGCGCGGCCCGGCCCCAGCCCGTGTACTCACTGTACAGCTCCACGGTGTTGAAGGCCTCGTCGCCGAACTCCAGCTGGGTGAAGACGATGGCGTAGTCCCTGAAGTTGGTGCCCAGAACCCGGTACTCCAGCACGCCCAGGGCTGGGGAACAAACGCGCCTCAGGGCAGGGGGGCGCCTCAGCCGGCCCCGAGACAGAGACCTGGTTCAGGGCCCAAACCCCGACCCCAGGAGAGGCCCTATACTCTGTTCCCCGCACCCGCGCCCACGCGAAGTGGCTCTGCCATGGTACACAGGGGAAGGCTGGCTCATGCGGCCTGGGAGTGACACGTAGCTCCCAGCCTGCACTCACCCAGCCTTGTCCCAGTGGGGCACAGCCTCTGGTCGGTCTCTGCCACACGGAAGGGCCCAAGGACGTCGGCTGGGCCCTGGCATCTAGGTGTGCCAGGACTGGTTCCAGTCGGTCCAGGGCCCTCCTTTGCCCACAAGACCGGCACCAACTTGGCCAGTCGGGTCCTTCCTCCCTGGACAAAGCTGCCCCCACCCAGGCCCAGCCAGGGCCCGTCCCCTCACACTCACAGGGGTTCTCGAACACCCATCCGGAACTCTGCCTCCGCAGCTCCACCACGCTCTGGCTGCACCCCTCCAGCCTAGGGCAAGAACGGCCTGTCGCTGGCTCTGGCCAAGATCCTGACCGGCCAGACGGGCCGGAGTCCCATGAGTGGGCTTGACGAGCAGGGAGCCCACTTCCCCCGTGCCCAGGCACCGGCCAGTTTGGTTCTCGGCGGGGACGCTGGCCCGGGAGCCTAAGGAGCACAGAGCCCTCCTGGGAGGCCCTGGGTGGGTGGACCGGCCGGCCGGCAGGCAGTGAGGCCGCCGTGCGGATGGCTCGCGGGGCGCACATCCCCACTCCCAGTTCACAGCCCGGACAAAACCGGCCACTGCAGTGGCTCTGGATCGCTCGGGAAAATGGGGGCAGCTACGAGAACCAGGACACCGCCAGGAGGGACAGCCAGCCTGCGCCTGCCAGGGGCCAGGGGCCAGAACGCCGCTCCACGAGGCTGACCATGCAGGGAGGTTCCGGTGCATGTCCCACAACCTGGGTACCCAGCACGCGCATGTCTCTGCTCCCGGGCTCGGGGAGGCTGGGGGATTGTAGCGTCACAGCCCTGTTAGTGCGCTCTCTCTTCCAGAGAAATAACGTTTTAAGAATAGTCCACGGGGGACCAGCAGGTAACGTAATGGCTATGCGCTGGACTCCCATGTAGTCGACCGTGGTTCGAGTCCCGGACCCAGTGGCTTAAAACTCACGCCGGGTGCGTGTGCGTGCGTGCCCAAGATCCCAAGAGGAGAATGGAGGAGAAGGGATTGTGGGGTGGCCATCCCCCCAGTGGGTGATTTCTCGCTTTCTGTCTCTCTGTCTCTCTCTTCTTTGCAGCGAGCACACGCACCCTATAGCAAAAACCTCTCAAAAAAAAAAAAAAAAAAAGAATAGCCCACGGGGCGGCAGCGTAGCCTGCACTGCTGCCGGACAGGAGCAGCACAGGCAGGCTCCTCGGAGCAGACGGGCGGGGCCAGACTAGGACCAGTAGGACAGACAGACAGTTCACGAAGCGATGCTGGGCAGTCCAGTGGCCCTACAGGGACTCTCACGCTCCCCCAGGAGGAAGCTGTAGGTGTGCAGAGGTTGTGAGGCACCTCTGAGCACCCCACCGGGAAAGGGCTTTCTGACTGCGACTCAGACCTAGAATCCCGAAAGAGAAGGTGGATGTGCACCGCTGGGCACCTTCAAGCCAGAGAGGAACTTCTTAACACTGAGAATAATAAACTAGGGAATATATTTGCAACTTGCATTTTTCTTTTCTTTTTTGTTTTCCTGCAACTAATATTTTTCTAAATTTATTTCTTCCGTGGGGAAGAAAGACACGGAGACAAAGAGACACAGAGACAAGCCTCCCACCGTCTGCTCGTCACAGCTGGCCCAGGTCGCAGGCCCCTCGCTCAGCAAGGCCCCGGGAGTGTGCAGGACCTTGGCCAGGGGCAGCATTGCCACGGGGCCACCACCGCCTGCACCCTGCCTGTGTGCAGCTAGAGGGCTCCAGCCGTGGGCTAGAGGGCTTCCTGCAAGTTAGCCAGAGACACCGTTGTGTCCAAAACTGAGCGTCTGGGCCCCCAACCTGCACCTGGGCTCCCCGGAAACAGCAAAGGCACGTGACGTGACCCTAGGCTCAGCCGTGCCTGTCAGGGGCAGCTCGCTGAGCCAGCACACGTGAGAAAGCACTGTCCCGGACACCTGGGGGTGGCACGGAACAGCTCTGTCCACAATTGGGCCTTGCAGACCCACATCTGAGCCTAACCCCCAGGAGGCAGGCCAGCTGACCAGCTCGTGCCCACACCTGTCGCTTGCACACGCCGGGGCTCGCCGCTGCTCGTGGGCAGTGCCCTGGTCAGGACGGCGAGCCCCAGGCCCAGCCCATAGGGCAGGTGTTTAGCCTGAGCACAGGGAGCCGGATCCCACACAGCCCACCCTGGTTCAAATCCCAGCCGCACCGGCTGAAAACCACTCTGGGCACGCGTGCGTATGCCCAAGACCCTGGCAGAGGCAGAGAGGGTGGTAGGCGAGTGTGGCATGACCAAGCCCTACTGGAGGTCTGTCTCCCATGCACACACACACGCGTATGCACTAGTGTGTGCGCCCTCTGGCAATTATTTAAAAAGAAGAGGAAGAAGAACATTATGTAGCTGTAAAAAGAACATACAATCACCTGGAAAAAACCAGACAGGTGGTCACCGCCAGGTCAGTACAGAACGGGCGAAGGCCTGGCAGAACCTCGCGTCCCTCCCCCATCACACCCACGCACTCCCAGTGCCCACAGGTGCAGACATGGGCACCGCATGCGCCCACCCGCAGCCTCAAAGGGAAAGCACCACGACACGCAGCCCTGGCGGGTGAGCCGGGCACAGGGTGCCGCCCCACGGGCTGCACGGTGGTCAGGCCCAGAGGCAGGGAGGAGCCGGCAGGGTCAGGACGGGGAGAGACGGCTGGCGCTCCCTGGGAAGACAAGGCCGTACTAGAGCGGGACGGCAGCAGGGGCCGCTCAGCACGCATGCCGGTGTCGCCACGGCGCATGCACGGAGGGGTCGAGGTGGCCTGTGTTAGGCTTCATCGCCACAATTTCTTAAATTAAAAACAAAAAGGCAAAAAAGAATAAAATGTAAGAATATAACAGGTAGAGGGCCAGGAGGCGGCATGGTGGGGAAGGTGGCTGGACCCACATGGCCGACACCTGATTCAAGCCCTGGACCGGCATCCGGGACGACTCTCCAGGCACATGTGCATGCACGTCGAGAGCCCGGAGGAGAGGCTGGGAGGAGGCTGCAGCGGGGCCTGGTCAGGGCGCAGACGTCAGAGTCCACATGGCTTTTCTCGCTACCCCTCTCTGACTTTCGGAAAGCACGTGAGCCCTCTGGCAAAATTTGAAAATAACTTTAAAAAAAAAGAGCACGGAGGGGCCAGCAGGTGATGTAGTGGTTAGGGTCCTGGACTCCCACATGGCCGAGCACAGTTCAAGTCCCAGACCCGACAGCTTGCTTTCTTACTTTCCCGTCCTCTTTCTCACTCTCTCTCTCTGGTCAAATTTAAATAATAAGAAGAATTTAAAATTAAATAAATAATTACTTTTAAAAACCATGAGGGGCCAGCAGGTGGTGTGGAGGTTAAGGCATTGTATCCTGTGTGGTCAGCTGTGTGTTTTGAGTCCCAGACTCAGCTGCTTGGAAATCACACTGGGTGTGTGTGCGTGTGTGCCCAAAATCCCAAGAGGAGCCTGCAGGAGAAGGGGTTACAGGGCGGCCCCTCTCCCTGGAGGCCGATTTCTCAGTTCCTCTCTCACTGTCTCTCTCTCTCTGTCTCTCTGGCAAGCACACCTGCCTAAAGCAAAACCTAAAAAAAAAAAAAAAGGAAAACGAAAAGCATGTCAAGGCCACGCCGTGGCTCGCAGGAGGTGGCAGCGTGGCCGTGAAGTGCCAGGGGCAGACAGAGCTGCTGTGCGCCGCGGCCAGGCCCGTGTGCGTCCGTGTACCTGGACAAGTGTGAGTGCCACGAGTCGAAGCGCCCGCTCCCTGCCTGGTTGAGGTGGGGGGAAGAGCCGAGCCGTGTGTCCTTGGGGACTGACTTCGAGCCGTGCAGTCATGCTTCCTGCCCCAAGGCCTTGAGGTCAGAAAATGCGAGAGGCACCCTCGTCTGAGCCGGGGCTCGAGGGCCCCAGTCCCATGTGGACATTTATTCTGCCGGCCACAGCGGGTCCCACTCAGCACGGACTTCTGGGCTAATACTGGGGCCCTGGTCCACGTCCCTGCTCGTCCTGTCACCAGGCACGGTCCTGGGGGGCAGACCCTGGCACAGAGGGGCAGGCACATGGGCTGGGAGTGAGCGCCCTGGCCTGGGTCTGGCTGGGTGGTTTCGGGGCAGGCAGAGATAGGGCCAGCTCAGCACGGGGACAGACATGCGCAGCAGACAGAGCCCCACCGTGGAGAAGGGCGTGTGTGCAGAGTGGGGGCACCCAGGGCCACAGTGCCAGGAGCAGACTCCCTGGGCTCTGCGCCCGAGGCGGAGGGAGGCCTGTGCATCCCGGGACGGCCGCGCTGCCCCACCTGTGCCGCGAGGTCCGCATCTCCAGACGGTAGTCCGCGGTGAGGGCCACCACCACCCCCTCAACGTTCTTCCAGCCCTTCTCCACAGCAAAGCCCTTCTCTCGGGAGGCCACAGCGAGGACGTACCACGGCCCGAGGAGCTGCACCAGGAGAGGGAGGGCGGAGTCCAGCCAGCTCACAGCCCTATCCGGGAGCCACAGGCATCCCTTCCACAGGCCCAACATGGCCCCTGGAGGCTCTTACCTGCCTGGGGTCCAGTCTGCCCAGCCACACGGCCTGGGCCCCAGGCACGGCTCCCAGAGCCAGGAGAGCGGTCAGCAGTGCGGCCCTCATCCCGTGGAGCCACGCCGCCACCCCGCGGCTGTGCAGCTCCTGCCCCAAACCTGCTTATGTGGCCGAGCCTCAGCGTGGGTGGCCCCCATCGGTACCCATCCCGCCTTGCCAAGGGAGGAATTATCGATGGGGTGAGGGCCCTTGCCAGCCCAGCCCAGCCAGAGCCAAGAGGGGCCTGGGGGTGCACACACAGCCTGTTTTAAGTGGGTGTGCAGCGTGGCCCTGCTTGTCACCACCTGGAAGATTCCAGAATGATCGCTCTGAGCCAGCTCCTCAGAGTTGTCACCACAGGCCCCACAGAGGCTGAGGCAAGGCTGAGAAGAGACGGCAGCTGGGCAGGGCCAGGGCCTTCCAGAGCCTGCGGTTTGGGCAGCTCTTGTCTCAGCCGTGGGAACACGGAGAACCCAAAGGGCCTTCAGAACAGCCTCCCACACCCCCCTGGCCGCACGCCTCTGCTCTGCTGGGCTAGACGCTGGCCCAGGCCATCCTGTCCCTTCCGCCCCGTCCACTTCCGGCCGGCCTGGCCGCAGCCTCCCACTCTGCCCTGACCCGGCCCCAGGTCGGCCGGCTCCTGGGGCTGAGACAGAGGTGCTCACAGGCCCCTGAGCCCTGAGCCCCATGGGGCATGGCTGTGGCCCCTCCGGCCACACACACCCACAGCAGCTCATAGAACCCTCGCCGTCGATAAGGGCCTGCCGAGCTCCTCTGCACGGCACCGTCTCAGCCAGGTGCGCTCACATCGCAGCCCTGCTGGCCCACAGGCCCTCCCTGAGCACCCCTGCCTGTGCCTGTCGGGGTGAGGCTTCCTGCAGGGGAGGCCCGGCCTCGGGGCCCGAGGAAAGGCAAAGCCACAGGACGGAGGGCCAGGTCTCCGAGCCCTGGTCGATGGCAGGACACCAAGGAGCCGGCGGGGGCTCAGGGCGAGCCCGAGAGGGTGGGGTTCTAGACTTGGCAGACTGGGGGTCGGGGCAGAGCCCCAGAGAGGAGGTGCTGGTGGCAGGCTGGCTCCTGAGGCTGGCAGGGGGCTCTCAGAGGGCCCGACCAGCAGCACGCAGGGCTGAGTGCCACTGCTGGGTGGATGGCGCTGCGACCGACGAAGCGGGCTGGGACAGCAACGGCCCCGCTCCGGGCTTGCAGTGTCCGGGGCCAACACGACCTGGACGCTCACTCAGAGACCGGGGCAGGCAGGAGCCAGAGCCCAGCTGTGGAGAGAGGGACAGTCCTCGATGCCCCGATAGGCTTGACAGGAGGCTGGGCTGGGCCAGTCTTCTGGATGGTCTTAAGCTGGAAGCAAGGACAGAAATGGGGGGACTTCCAGCTAATCCTTGAGCCCTGGCCGGCTGGGGCTGACCAGGCGCTGTCGTCCGGCGTCCAGGGTTAAGGACTGCGGGTTCTGAGCAGGGCCCACCCGCTCCCTGCAGTCACTTCCCATGCCAGCTAACTTCGTTTTCATGTTCCTAGTCAGTGCAACACCAGAGTCCCCCATGGGGCCTGGGCCCACCCTGAGCTCCTACTCAGGGGCAGCGAGAGTCCTGCCCACCCTTGGTGGCAACGACCCCTAGTGTCTGGCCAGGCCCTGTCTGCCAGCTCCTCTCTGACACCAACTGTGTAGCCAAGCCCTGTGTTCAGTCCCTCTCCAGAAAATACCGCACGTGGCCTATGCTCCCGGCTGGTGAGGCTCTTGGCCTCAGAGAGGAGGTGTAGCTGCCCCCTTGCAGGGGTCCTCAGGGGTGCTCCCACCAGGCCCACCGTCCTGGAGCATGCAGGACCCCCAGTTCAGCCAGCCCTACCATGAGGAGGGAGTACGAGCACCCAGGAGGGGCAGGCTCAGTTGCCCAGGCTAATGGAGCACAGGAGAAAAACATTCTCCAGCCCTCTACTGCCAGATGTTTGGCAGGTTCCATTAAAGAAAGCGCAGCTGTAATGGCCCCCTCCCTGATACATGTCTTATATCTACAGCACCTTTCAAATGTTCTCCAAATGAGCCTGGCTCTGCGGTGCAGCAATAATATGCTTCTCGAGAAAAACTGGGTTTGGATCCCCAGCATGGTCAGCCAAGTGTGCCAGGCACACATACGAGTGCCCAAGAACCAGTGGGCTGGCAGACTCAGAGAAGAGTCTCAGGACACGACCAGACCTTATGAAGAGTGCTCCTTCCCCTCCGTCTCAGGCGCATGCACACACATGCACACGCTCCATCATGAATACAGAAAAAAGGGGCTGGCAGGGGGCACTGAACTTCCACATGGCTGAACAAGGTTCGAGTCCCGGCCCTGATGACTCTCTCTCTCTCTCTCTCTGTCCCTCTCTGGTCAAATTAAAATGAATGAATAAATAAAGTTAAATAAAATAATTCTTTTAAAATGTTTTTCTCTCAATTATTAGTTTGCAGTGATTGGACTGTGCTGTCTCTAGGTGTGGCTTTTGTGAGAACACTTCTCTCTTTACTTCGTCCCACTCAGATGTCTCCATTTCTGGAGGCTCTCAGCTAATTGTTTTTTAGCAAGCTTTGGGATATTGTAGTCTCTGGTTCTTAAAATGCTTTTCTTCCCGATTCTCACTGTCTTTTCCTTCTGAGGCTATTTCATATACTTGATCTGCTCCCACAGATCTTTGAGGTCCTGTCATTCTCTTCTCTGTTCCTCAGGTTGAATAATTCACATTGATTCTCCCTCAAGTTCATGGACACTTTCATCATCTCCAATCTGCTGCTAAGCCCATCCAGTAAATGCTTCATTTCACTCACTGTACATTTCAGGTCTGTAATTTAGATTTGATTCTTTTTTAAGAGTCTCATGCTCGCGGGACCAGCAGTTGGAGTAATGGCTATGTCACTGGACTCCCATGTAGTTGACCGTGGTACAAGTCCCGGACCCGGTGGCTTAAACTCACACCAGGTGCATGTGCGTGTGTGCTCAAGATCCCGAGAGGAGAGTGGTGGAGAAGGGATTGCAGCGTGGCCATCCCCTCTGGGGGGTGATTTCTCGCTTTCTGTCTCTCTGTCTCTCTGTCTCTCTGGCAAGCACACGTGCCCTATAGCAGAAACCTCTCAAAAAAAAAGAGTCTCATACTCTACCGAGGTAGCAGGCAGTAGATTTTATTATTTTTTTATAGTTTGTATCCCTCTGCTGAATTTCCCTATCTGTTCACTGATTAATTCTTTCTTCATTAATTAGTGTTTTAATCCTTTAATAATGTCAGCATTGATTAATTCTGAGAGCAAATCATTTTTTCTTCTTTTAACATACTATAAAATGGCTACTCTAGGCCTTTGTTTTCTTTTTAAAAAACTATTTTATTTAATTTTATTTATCTTTTCTTTTAATTTGACCAGAGAGAGAGTGGAGGCGGGGGACATGGAAGTGAGAAAACAAGCCACCGGGTCTGGACACCGGGCCCGGGACTCAAACCACAGTCGGCCGTGTGGGAGTCCAGCGCCTTCACCACCCCCACACCCACCAGCCCCAGGTCTTTGTCTTCTAAATCCAACTTTAAGTCTTTCAAGAATCAGCTTTATTGTTGTTGTTGTTTTTGTTTTTTGTTTTGTTTTGTTTTTTTTTGAGAGGTTTTTGCTATAGCACATGTGAGCTCTCCAGAAAGACAGAGAGAGACAGAGAGATAGAAAGCGAGAAATCACCCCCCAGGGGGATGGCCATGCCACAATCCCTTCTCCTCTTGGGATCTTGAGCACACACACACACGCGTCTAGCGTGAGTTTAAGCCACCGGGTCTGGGACTTGAACCACAGTCGGCTACATGGGAGTCCAGCTACGTAGCCATTACGCTAAACTATAAATATATGTAAATAATATACATATATTATTTGTATATAATATATATAAGATTCCCAAGAATCAGCTTTAATGATGAACTTCTCCCACCACAAGCTGCTCTCTCCGCCCCGCGTGTACACAGGGACTTGTGGGGAGCATTGTTGAGGGCCTGCTGGAGCAGGCTCGCTGTTAGCACTGCTCGGGGTGCTGACTTCCTGCGGACCCAGCTGCATCCTCTCAGACTCGAGTGTGGCAGCCCTGAGCCCCGATGGCGCTCTACCTGGAAACAGGCCAAGGGTGTGGCCTAATCTCCCGGAGCCAGGGGTCCTTATAAGGGGGAGAGAGGCCAGAAAGCATCCTCCCTCTCTGCCACGCGAGGACAGCATGGAGCTGCCTTCTGCAGCTTCTGCCGGGAAGAGAGGCCTCAGCGCTCTGCTTCCCTTCATCTTAGCCCCCCAGCCTGCAGAACTATGGGAGAACGCAGTTCTGTTGTTCAAGACACTCCCTCTGGGACAGTGCGTCCCTGCAGCCAAGTGACTAAGACTCGGAGGCAGCATTCCCGCAGGAAGCCCTTGCGGCTGGCTCCTAGAGCTTGTGGAAAGTGCTGGCTGCAGCCTGCCCTCCCGACTCGTCACGGCCCAGCCTCTGATGTCTCTGCCTGTCTTTCGGGACTGGTTCAGGAGCTAAGGCAAGTCTAAGACAGTCCTTCCTCGAAGCAGGACCTCCCCAGGGTCCCACCAGGTGTCTGAGGGTGTGCGGCGCTCTCTGCTCCTCTGGGCGTGTCACCTGTAGTTCCTACACTTCTCGACCTCGGACCTGAGGTGGCGTCCCCAGCAGAGTCGGCGTCCTCTTGCTCTGCACACGTGGGGCCTATACTGAGCCTCAGGGCTGAGGCCCACCGCACACCTGCCGAAGCCTGCTCCAGCCGGGGTGGGTTGAAGCTTGTACACAGGAAGACGCCGCGGGCGAGCAGAAATTCAGGCTGAAACCTCAATGCTCTTCAGCATGTTCTCGGCCGACTCCAGTCAGAGCAGGCTCAAGACTGCAGCCCCAGTGGCTATCAAACATACGTATTTACTGAGGGATGTTTGACAGAAGTAGGAGGGGTGAGGGGGAAGTAAAAGATTCTCTAAGAAATGAGGTGTTCATAGTACAGGAACAATGATCATAAAACATGATGTCTGTCTTGTTTGATTAGGTAAAATCAATCACAGTTCTCAGGATGAGGGAGTCCATTTGGTGCATTTTCTTCTTAGATCTTGATTACCAGGAAGGGTCTTTTGAAGAGGGGGCTTGCAGGAAGCTTGATAACTTCAGTCCCGGGCCAGGGTGGCAGCATTGCTGGTTACAAAGGCCTAGATAGAAACCTTGTCTTGTTAAGACACGGTTAATATATACTGAAGTGGAATATCTATATTACAGCTAAGGGGGTGAGCCTACTGCCCACATGGAGAAGGAATGTGGTCTTGCGAGCAGCTTAGTGACTGACCTAAAGGTTGCTGTGGACTTGGGACCCTCTGCGTGCTGCTCTATACAATGGCTGTGGCTTGGGGAAGGCAATCTTCCCTTGTCCTGAGAGCAAAGGTGGCTCATGGTCTTTGTTTGGGGTATCAATGCCTCGCGGATGAGTCCCTAAGCCTCCCCCAGGTACTGAGGTCGTTTCACCAATTTAGTAGCTTTCCATGAACTCAAGCCTTTCCAGTGCTATCTGTGTAACCCCCAGTAGGAGAGGTGGATGCAGATCTGTGTAACCCCCAGTAGGAGAGGTGGATGCAGATCTGTGTAACCCCCAGTAGGAGAGGTGGATGCAGCACTCTTTATTGACATTTTCCAGGCAGGTGGGGTGAGTCTCAGGAGATAATTCCCGTTCGCCAGCGTTAGGGATCCGCATTCCTTCAGGATTATTGTACAAGTTACAGTAAGGCTGGGGGCGTCACTTTGCCCTTGTGGGGTACCGTCAGTAAAGCTCATGGCAGAGAGATTGAGCACGGACCAGTACAGCAACACAGTGGAGAACTGGAGCTCGTAACTGTTGGCCTTGCTCACAGTTCTCAGCCCAGCCTTGCTCAGGCACGAGAGGCAGCTCCCCATGTCCTGCCTGTGTGAGCGGCATGGCCCCGTCACACACCTCCTGCCCTCTCTGCCCTCCAGCCCAGCAGCAGCTGGAAGAAAACAGGGCAATCAGAGTGACCGTGCAGGTCACTGAGACCCAGGTGAGGGCCTGGATGTGGCGGACTGAGCAGACAGCACAGGGCAGGTGGGAGCGGGCCAGGCGGAGGGCTGAGAGAGCAGCCACACCCAGGAGGGCCGGGGACATGACGGCTGTGTGGTCGCACCCTGGGCAACAGCACCCTGGGGACAGTAAGATGGAGTGGGGAGTGACCACCCCTATCTGAGACCTGCTGACACCATGCCAGGAGCCCTGGCCTTACCTCACTCACAAGAACTGGCCTGGGTCTGCACCTACTCTCAGACCAAGGTGGAGACTATGGAGGAGAAGGGGACACTGCGGGCCCACACAGCTGGGCAGCCTGACACCCCAGGTCTTGGGGGACCTTGAGGCGGGAAGCTGGGGCTGTGGTCCTGGGTGTGGCCAACATCCATGCTGCTCATTGCCCTGTGTGAGGCAGACGGGACCCAGGGCAGCAGGATCGTCAGCACGGTTTCCTCGGCCCAGCACAGGCAGCCCCACAGGCAGAGGGAGGAGCCACAGGCCCCCCAGTTGGGAACATCCCTGAGACGCCCCATGCAAGTCTGGGGGTACCCTAGCCTGAGACTGGGACGCTCCTCACAGGGCAGGGGCCACCAGAGCAGGGCTCGGTCACCGGGCACCTGGACCACATGGACAGCCTGTCTCTATGGCAGTGGAGGGGTCCCTTGGGCAGTAAGAGACTTAGAGTAAAAGCCAGTGTCCCTCCACCTCAAGTCTCAGTGTGGCCTGCCCCCCCCCCCAACCCGTAGGTGCTCCCCCAGGAAAGTCACGCGGGGAAACAGGTTCGGCCGCAGAGTTTATTCAGAGTAGTCACCGAGGCCCCTTGGGCGAGGGGGTCCAAGAAGCCAGGACAGGTGGGGCCCCGCATCATGGCCTGAGGAAGAAGTGCCCCTAGATCAGCCCCTGCAACACAGGAGGGCGGGCGCACAGGGCCCTGCTCAGCCGGGAGGCCCGTGGGCGGTGGGCAGGGCCTTGGGCTGGCGGCTGGTACCTGCCGCCCCCCTCTGGCCAAGCACCGGGTCCCTGAGCCTCAGCCCTCTGCCCAGGGCTGGGCTGAAGAGCCAGGTCGTGCAGGTGGTTAGTGCACGGTGTGGGGGGACCCTGAGTTCAAGCCCAAGGGCCTGCACACAACCCAGCCCTGCCCCTGGCAGGATCTGAAGGGGCAGAACCTGTGCACGGCCCTGCACGCCCTGCTGGACAGAGAGGCTGACAGGGCCCACCCGCGTCCCCTCTCCGCCCAGGTCCCCGCCCGCCCGGCAGCCTGGAGTCACCAGCTGCAGGCTCCAGCTCCTTCAAAGCACAGAACGGTCTCTGGGCTCCCTGGTGTGGTCGGCATCACATTCGAGGGGGGCCCTCCCCCAGAGCAGGCCCTAGAGTCAGCCCAGGGCTCCCGCTGGGGTCCAAGGTCTGAGCTCGGGGCTCCCCGCGGGGATGGGGGTCTGGGCCCGGGGCTCCCGCAGGGACTAGGGTGCAGGCTCACCTCCTTCAGGAGCTCGGCACACCTCCCTGTGGGAGAGGGCAGGCTGAGGTGCTGGAGGTCGAATCCCACCACAGGGCCCCTGCCCAGTCTGTGGCCTGAGAGGGAACTGTCCCCCCGGGCAGGCTCACTGCCGGGCCTGTCCAGTGGCTCAGAGCTGGAGCCACTCTGTGGCAGGAGCAGAGCAGAGGGGCCGCCCAGCTGCCCACAGCCCCCTCAGGCTGGTCCAGCCACGCGTGATGGGAGGACTGATGGACGGGCCCTCCCCTCGGGGGCCAGCACCAGGCGGCCACAGAACTCACGGGCTGCAACAGCTTCACGCAGGTCACTGTGGGTGACAATGAAGTACTGAGACATAGGCAGGGCCAGGTCTCGTGGTCTGAGAGGCCCCAACCCAGGCGCCACTCACAGTCTCGCTCGAGCAGGTGCACGTCGGACTCTGTGAACCCACGCTCCTGGGCCACCTCCAGGAACCTCTTCATGACCTCTCCCTTGTCCTCCAGACTCCGGCCTGCGGTGAGCATGGCGGCTGAGCCCAGACCAGACACCCACGCGCAGAGGCAGGGACCACAGAGGTGTCCTCCTCTCTGGCTTGGGCGCCAGGCTCCCGCTGTCCCCACGCTGTCCCTCCGGGGGAGTCCCACGCAGGCCCGGGCAGAGGTACAGGTGTGGCACCACCCCGACTAGCCCACCCCGGCTTACTGTAGAGCTTCAAGACCCTCCGGGCCACGCCGCCTCTGTGGGAAGACAGGTCCAGGATGGCGTAGGCCTCGTAGTCCGTGGCCACGACCTGAACCTCCTTGTCCCCTGTGAGGTGAGCGGACTCTGCTGCTGTGCCCCCGCCCTCCTGGCACAGCCTCTCAGCCCCCAGGTACACACACTCACACGCACATGTGCACACCTGCCTAAACACAGAAGCACACAAACATGCTCATGTGCGTGCGTGTGCACACATCAAGCCCACGTGGGTCGGAGCCCCTGCCCTCGCCGGGCACGACCAGGACAGCGGCTGCGCGGAGGTGCACGGAGCCGGACTCTGTCCTCGCGGGGCACGACCAGGACAGCGGCTGCGCGGAGGTGCACGGAGCCGGACTCTGTCCTCGCGGGGCACGACCAGGACAGCGGCTGCGCGGAGGTGCACGGAGCCGGACTCTGTCCTCGCGGGGCACGACCAGGACAGCGGCTGCGCGGAGGTGCACGGAGCCGGACTCTGCCCTCGCCGGGCACGACCAGGACAGCGGCTGCGCGGAGGTGCACGGAGCCGGGACTCTGGCCTCTCTGAAGGGTCCTCCCTTTGGAAGGGGAACAGGGAATCCCACTGACCAGGACAAGGGATGCCCAGTGAGGTGTTTTCCAGGATTTGAGAGGTGAGGTTGCCAAAGTCCTGGCAGCCGGGGCAGGGTCGGCCAGTGGCAGCTGCGGGGGCTCAGACAGGCTCTGGCCCTGGGCAGCAGGCTTCGTCTGAGCAGCCGCACACCAGGCAGCACCCTGCCAGGGCCACCCCCTCCGGAGGGGACAGCCCAGTCCCTCCAGGACTGCGGCCAGCTGACAGGGGCGCCATCCCCACAGCGGGGCAACAAGTCCCCGCTTCACCCCATCTGTCAGCGAGGGGTCGTAGGCTTACTGGCTGTTCTGATGACCTTGAACTTGCCCAGACCGTCCCCCAGCGAGGTCCCATCCTTCTCCTTCACGCAGGTGTTCTCACTGGGAAGACAAGGACTGCCTCGCCGCTGCCCTGGGGCCGCTCTACCCTCCCCCAGCCCTGCCGATCCAGAAGGTGCAAAGCCGGCACCGACCTCCAGCGAGGCACAAGGCCCCGACACCAGACGGCGGGGACCCCGCCCAGGCAAAAGGCACTCCTGGGGGCGGTGGACACTGGAAGGAGTGAGGTGCCCTGCTCCACCTCCACCACCACTCCCCAAGGGCCCAGGGGCACCCACACACCTGGCAGCAGTGGCAGGGCCTCCAAGCGCCTGTGCTACCCAGCGGCACCCGGGATGCCAGGAGCTCTGACACTGGCAAAAAGGGGCCTTCCTCCTTGACCTTGGGGAGAAGGGGGTGGACCCCCAGACCCCAGCTGCTTGCCATACCCAGAGTCCCAGCCCTGGTCCTGGAAGCCTGTCCCACCCGGCACTGCCCTAAGGTCGTGGGTCACACGCTGTCTCTGCGGACAAGACAGAGGCCTGCCTGGGAACCTCTCGTGGACAGAGCTATGCCCAGCACCCCTCAGGCAGCCTGAGGCTGCCCGGGCAGACACAGGTGGCAGGGCCCAGCGGCCGGGGAGGTGGGCTCCTTGCTGCACCCACTCACTCGTAGTACGCAGCCGTCAGGGCCAGGTGGCTCCCCTCCAGCTCCACCAGCACAGCCCCGGTCTTCATCCTGGGCAGCGGGCTCTGGGGGCCCCACTTGGAGGCAACGGCGATCTCGTACCAGAGGCCTGAAAACTGGGGCGGGAGTGCAGCTGCCCAGGTGCCCCATCCAGGGTGGCCCGTGGGGGCCCTAGTGCCACCCCTTGCACTGGAAGGCCAGTGGCCCTGAAAGCTCCAGGGAGAGCTGGTGAAGGCCCCAGGTGGGGAGTCCTGTCACAGGACCTGCTCCAGACAGAGCCCACCCTACGGCGGAGCTACCTTGAGAAGGTCGAAGCCCTGCCACACACCGTCCTGGGCGCCGGCCACCAACCCCACACATAGCCCCAGTAGGGCAAGGAGTGCTCTGCCCGCCATGCGCCCAGCGGGCGGTCTGCGGCCTCTCCAGACCACAGGAACCGTGGCTTTGGCACCCAGCCCCAGCTTATAGCCTCCGTGAGCACCTGGACGAGTACAGGCTGGCTCTCATTAAGCTGGTGGGCAGCAGGCCCGAGACCAGCGGCGGCCGCCCACCTGCCAGGTGTCCAGGGGTGCTGGGAGCTGGCTCCAGATCTGCTGACACCTGCTGGTCACTCATTCGGCAGTCCCACTGGCCACTGTCCAGCAGGCACGGAGAGGGGCACAGGCCTGGGTGACTCAGGTCCCACTATGCTCCTGAGCTGGCATAGGCACAGGCCCTGGGGCAGGGGTGGCAGAGCCTCAGACTGGCACCCACATGAGGCTGGTGCAGCACGGCCCTCAGCCAGGAGTGGGCCAGGGTGTCCTGACCTTCTCGCCTACTGGCCGCCCCTCAAGCCCTTTGAAGATGCCACCCGGTCAGCAGTGGCTGAGCGAGCAGCACCACCCACCCTCCTAGGCCCGATGGCCGTGCTGGCAGGCTCTCTCTGCTCACAGACTCGCTCCCGTGGGCGGGGGGGGGGTGGGGGTGGGGGGGGGTGACGCCATCTCACGAGGGAAGGACTGGCTCGTCCAGCAAGGGCCACAGGCTCCCTTGGCCACCCCTCCCTGTGCCAAGTGAGGGTCCAGGTCCTGTCCTGAGGGCACGAGACAGTCCATCAGATAACATTTGTGTTGCAAAGAAGGGCAGGGAGAGACACAGAGACGGAGAGGGAGAGATATACAGAGAGACAGAGGGAGAGAGAGACACAGCGAGGCAGAGGGGACACAGAGGGTGACAGAGGGAGGCAGAGATGGAGCGGGATGGAGACAGACGAGAGGAGGGAGGGTCTCGAAGGACCGCCCTGCTGTGGCCTCTGGCTCCCGGCTCCCAGGCCAGGCACTTGCTGGAGACGCTCTATCGCCGGGGCCGAGGGGCCAGGATGGAGGAGTTGGCTGGGGGCCTCCCCAGCCCAGGACCGGTCCCTCGCCTCGCCCAGCCACTATACCCTGCTCTGTGTGGCCCCAGCTGCCCTGGCACACATGGCTTCGCCTTCCAATTCGTGCCTTGAGGCGAAGTTGCAGGGATGGTACGTGAGCTCCGGGGCTCAGGGCCCACCCCTGCAGCCTGGCACAGGAGGTGCTGAGTCCGCACTGGGAGCCCACGGAGAGGGGAGCACACCCTCAGCTCCTTGGATGGAGGGCTGGCATTTTCATCTCTGGGTCCTGCCGATTATGCAGCCACCCTGTCTACCCCGGGCCAGCACACCCTGCCCGGGACAGCGGGGCAGGCCCAGCCTCTGCCAGGTCTGAGCGGGCTGGGCCCGCTCTGTCCCACAGCAGTGAGCGCCTCGTCGTCTCCGAGTCTGTCTGCCCATCTGCACAGTGGGGACGAGGCCCCCCTCAGAGGGTTGGGCCAAGGAGGATGCGAACACAGGTGGGTGATCGGCACCCATGGAGGGGAGGTGGACACTGCCAAGGTGCTGCTTCCCTTTCTGTCCTGGAACTGGAGGGGAGGACACCGGCACTGTCCCAGGGTGGCACGTCCTCCCCAGAGCACCCGTGTCACCTGCAGAGGCTGTCAAGGGGCCCGGGGCACAGAGGACTCTGGGCAGCTGGCCCACGGGCCCTGAGCAGGGCAGCACAGGGCCCTCGGAGTGCGAGAGCAGGGCCTGCTGTACTGCAGGTGAGCCAGGCCCTCCCGCGCCCCTTGGCCTGCCGGGCAGAGGGTAGCCAGGGTGGGCCCACCTCATCCCAATGCCGGCGTGTTCTCGGAGCAGCAGCCAGGGAGGCAGTCTCACTGCGACCACACGTGAAAACCGCGACCGACTGCTGCACCTGTCGGCGCTCCCCCAGGAAAGTCACGCGGGGAAACAGGTTCGGCCGCAGAGTTTATTCAGAGTAGTCACCAAGGCCCCTTGGGCGAGGGGGTCCAAGAAGCCAGGACAGGTGGGGCCCCGCATCATGGCCTGAGGAAGGAGTGCCCCTAGATCAGCCCCTGCAACACAGGAGGGCGGGCGCACAGGGCCCTGCTCAGCCGGGAGGCCCGTGGGCGGTGGGCAGGGCCTTGGGCTGGCGGCTGGTACCTGCCGCCCCCCTCTGGCCAAGCACCGGGTCCCTGAGCCTCAGCCCTCTGCCCAGGGCTGGGCTGAAGAGCCAGGTCGTGCAGGTGGTTAGTGCACGGTGTGGGGGGACCCTGAGTTCAAGCCCAAGGGCCTGCACACAACCCAGCCCTGCCCCTGGCAGGATCTGAAGGGGCAGAACCTGTGCACGGCCCTGCACGCCCTGCTGGACAGAGAGGCCGACAGGGCCCGCCCGCCCGGCAGCCTGGAGTCACCAGCTGCAGGCTCCGGCTCCTTCAAAGCACAGAACGGACACGTCTCTGGGCTCCCTGGTGTGGTCGGCATCACATTCGAGGGGGGCCCTCCCCCAGAGCAGGCCCTAGAGTCAGCCCAGGGCTCCCGCTGGGGTCTGAGGTCTGAGCTCGGGGCTCCCCGCGGGGATGGGGGTCTGGGCCCAGGCTCACCTCCTTCAGGAGCTCGGCACACCTCCCTGTGGGAGAGGGCAGGCTGAGGTGCTGGAGGTCGAATCCCACCACAGGGCCCCTGCCCCAAAGGCCCCTGGACTCACCTTGCTGGGCCACCAAGTAAAGACCTGTGTCTGCCGTCAGCTCTTGGAACCGCCAGAAGCCTGGCTCATCCGGGCCCCCGAGGCTCCGCGCTGTGGGGACAGGAGCAACAGGCAGGGTGCTGGGCAGGGCGGGGTGGGGTGGGGAGGGGCATGGCGGGGCGGGCAGAGCCCAGGTAGGGCCCTGGCAGGGCGGGGCGGCAGAGCTGGGCCAGGCCATGCTTACTCAAGTACTTGAGCACGTGGAAGTGCTTGCCCCGCCAGAGCAGGGACGCCCGCAGGATGAGGAAGTGCTCGTAGTCCGTGTCAAGCACGAGGATCTCTCTCTGCCCTTGGAGAGTCAGGAGGTTGTGGGAGGCCCTCTGCAGCCTCCCATGCTCCCAGGCCGGGCCTCGGGGCGGGGTGCAGGGGCTGGCTCCAGTCTGTCTCCACCCATACCCCCACCTCCTGTGGTGCCCTGGGAGGGGGCCGGCCCAGTGTGCTGTGGGAGAGCCAGGAGGCCTGGAGATGCAGGGCCCGCCACGGGGCAGCACTCACCGGGGAAGGCGAACCGCCCTGCCCCGCTCTCCGAGCCCACCACGCGTTCTGTCTCGCAGCGTCCTGAGCTAAGCAACCGCAAAGCGCCCATTAGAGAATGGCAAACCGGGTCCAGCAGGCGGCCTATTGGCTAAGGCACTGGACTCCCCCGTAACCGACGGCGATTCAAGTCCCAAACCCGGTGTTTTAAAAATTATGCCGTGCACATGTGCGTGCGGGCCCAGAATCCCAGGAGAAAATGGAGAAGAGGCTGCGGCGTGGCCATCCTACCTGGGGGATTTACTTTCCCTCTCACTGTCTCTGTCTCTCTCCAACGAGCACATGCCCCTCATGGCAAAAACTAAAGAACAGGAAAGGAAATGCCGGCCGTGTCCCATCCGCAGCACGTCCCTGAGGGTGGTGGGTGGCGGGGGATCCGGGAGCCTCCGGCCAGGGCAGGATGAGGCAGGCAGACAGACGGGGCCCGCCAGCCCCTCCCACAGGGCTCTGCCACTTCCGGCAAGCCAGCTGCCCTACACCCGCTCTCCTGTTAAAGTCTCACGTGTTCCTGCTGCCAGTGGGTGTGTGCACTTGCCAGAGAGAGGGCGGAACAGCACCGCGGGGCCTGGTCACAGCCACCCTTCCCCGTGGCTATGCTGTCTGGACTCGGAGCACTCCCTCTCACGTGCCTGGCGTGTTTTTCGATCCAGCTTTCTGGGCACGGGCTTAACCGTTGTCCTCCGTGGGCCAGCCCCATCACCTTTTCTATAAGCTGTCGGGGCTCATCAAAGCTCTGCTCTTGGGGCCAGGCAGTGATGCAGCTGGACCACGGAGGAAGACTCTGGGGCCTCCTGGTGCACCCCAGGGCTGCACGTGCCACGGCATGACCAGGCCAGCAGAGAGGCGGTCGGCTCTCCGAGGCTGCCTGTCTCTCTCACTCATTCTTTCAGAAGAGAAGAAAGGGGAGGATGGTCAGGTGGCACAGTGGTTAAGTGCACTGGACTATCACATGGCCTACCACGGTTCGTGTCCTGGACCTGGTGGTTTGCTTTCTCTCTCTCTCTCTCTCTCTCTTCCTCTCTGGTCAAATTTCTTAAAATAAATAAATAAAGTTAAATAAAATAATTCTTAAAAGAAGAAAAGAAAGGGACCAGCAGTTAGCGTAATGGCTATGTCACTGGACTCCCATGTAGTCGACCGCAGTTCGACTCCTGGACCTGGTGGCTTGAACTCATGCCGGGAGCGTGTGCGTGCGTGCCCAAGATCCCGAGAGGAGACTGGAGGAGAAGGGATTGCAGCATGACCATCCCCCCTGGGGGGTGATTTCTCGCTTTCTGTCTCTCTGTCTCTCTCTGTCTGTCTGGCGAGTGCACGTGCCCTATAGCAAAAAAAAAAAAAAAACTCTCCAAAAAAAAAAAAGAAAGAGAGGGACCAGCAGATGGCATAATGGTTACATCACTGGACTCCACATAGTCGACTGCAGTTCGAGTTCCAGACTCGGCAGCTTAAAAGTCACACCAGATATATGTGCGTGCGTGCCCAAAATCCCAAGAGGAGAATAGAGGAGAAGGGATTGCGGTGTGGCCATCACTTCTTTTTTTTTTTTTGAAGAGGTTTTTTATTGCTATAGGGCGCGTGCGCTCGCCAGATAGACAGAGACAGAGAGAGAGAAAGTGAGAAATCACCCCCAGGGGGGATGGCCAGGCCGCAATCCCTTCTCCTCCATTCTCCTCTCGGGATCTTGGGCACGCACGCACATGCGCCCAGCGTGAGTTTAAGCCACCAGGTCCGGGACACGAACAGCGGTCGACTACGTGGGAGTCCAGCGACATAGCCATTACGCTAACTGCTGGTCCCATGGCCATCACTTCTAGGGGGTGAATCCTCACTCTTTGTCTCTCTGTCTCTCTGGCAAGTGCTCATACCCTATAGCAAAAATCTCTCAGGAAAAAAGAAAAAAGAAAAAACAAGAGGGGCCGGCAGGTAGCATCGTGGTTAAAGGCGCTAGACTCTAGCATGGCTGACCACGATTTGAGTTCTGGACCTGGTGGCTTTCTCACTTTCTATCTCTCTCGCTCTCTCGCACTCTGTCCCTCTCTGGGACAAATAAATACATAAATTAATTTAATTAAATAAGTCTTTCTTTAAAAAAAAAAAAAAAGAAAGAGAAAGAGAGAAATGCCCATTCTGCAAAAGGGCGCTTGAGTGTGTTCAGGGCAGTCCTGACACCTGGGTCAGACGCTGGAGACCCACGAGGTGAGGAGACTGGCTTTCCCTGGGGGTCGAAGTCCCGGTGGCCACGGGGAGGTTGGCCACCCGGGAGGATGCAGAGCCCAGACCGCACACTCAGCTGATGCAGCCAGGCCTGTGCCGGCAGGTCCCCGGGCACACGGGCTTCCCTGCCCACAGCCCCCTGGCAGGACCCCGGCCACACGGGCTTCTCGGCCCACAGCCCCCCGGCAGGTCCCCGTCACTCGGGCTTCCCGGCCCACAGTCCCCCGGCAGGTCCCCGGGCACACGGGCTTCCCTGCCCATAGCCCCCCGGGAGGTCCCCAGGCACATGGGCTTCCCTGCCCACAGCCCCCCGGCAGGTCCCCGGGCACACGGGCTTCCCTGCCCACAGCCCCCCGGCAGGTCCCCGGCCTCTTACTTGTTGTATGCGACCGTCACCGTCAGGTTGCCTTGGCTCAGGGTGAGGAACAAGCCCTGCACCCTCTTCGGGGCCTTCAGCACCAGGTTTTGGTCAGAGGCCACACCGACTTCCCGCCAGAATCCTAGAATCTAGAGAGGTCCCAGCCTTCCTGGCTTCGAGCAGCCGCCCAGACCCCGTCCCGGTCCCCCGCGGGGCTGCCACCGTAAGGTCAGCAGATGTCGCAGACACGGGCAAGGTGGCCAGGTGGCCCTCTCCCCGAGCACCCTGGCCCCTGCCGTCCTCCCAAGGGCCCCTGAGGCTGTCGGGCAGCCATTCCCAACAGGGCACACCTCCCTCCCCCAGGAGAACCAGGCACTTGGAGAGGGCAAGCAGGCCCTGCCCGTCCTTGGGGACAGGATCCAGGGGGCAGTCGGGTCCTGGAGGACAGCCAGGGCTTCACAAAGGGTGCCGCCTGCCGCCAGCAAAGCCGGAGCCAAAACGTCCTCTGAGCTTCTGGGAGGCCATGCCTCGGGCAGGACCCGTGTCTCAGCCCTGCCACTCAGCCGCAGCCACGCCCGGCCCAGGCCGCCTTGCAGAAGGCGCACCAGCCAGAAGCCTCCAGGAGGGGCCCGAAGCCCCAGAGGGGTCTCCACACCAGGAAAAGTCCCCTGCCACAGCACCCATAGCCGGGGATGCAGGAGGAGCTGTGCCGGAGCCCCAACCCCAAAAGGCCCCAGGGACCCCTGTGTGTCTGAAGACAGCACCACCTGCTCAGCACGGACCTGCCCACAGAGATCCCAGGAGGGCTCTCCGGCAGAGGAGGCTCACCAGGACCTCGGCAGCCGGCCCGCGTGAAGAGCACTGACTAGGTCCTGAGGACCCCGGGGTGGGGGCTGCAGCACCAGCGGGGGCTGAGGGATGGGGGTCCCCAAGCACCAGCAGGTGCCTTCAAGCTATGGAGAAGCCACCTTCTGCCGGTCCAGGTTCAGCGTGGCCACCTCGGCCTGCATCCGGAACATCATGAGGGCTCCCAGGGCAGCGCTCAGCAGCCTGGCCACCATGGCGGGGGGTCTGGGCTCCCAACACCTCCGCCGGAGCACCTGGGTTATACTCGGAGCGAGGGCGGGGAACACGGTGCAGTCACCCGGAGGATGTTATTAGGCAAGCTTGACACCCACACCGGGGAGGGGCCGGCCCGACCTCAGCGCCCACCCACCTCCCTCCGGGCTCCCCATGGCACAGGCCCCGGAACAAGAGAGCAGGCGCTGTCGGGCCTGTACTGCAGCCATTGAGCAAGCGCCGGCCCTGACCGCCCCTGGGACCGCTGCAGGGTGCAAAGGCGGGGCCATGGCCACCGCAGTCCTTCTCTCCAGAACCCGCGTCCTGTCCTTCCGTGTCCTCCATTACAGACGATTGCAGGGCACTGAGAACTACGGACCTGCCCGCATGGCGGAGACCCAGGCAGGCTGCTTTACCTCAGTCTCCCCACCCGTGAGCCTGAGCTCCGACATGGGGCCCTGCACGGCCCTGCCCGGCACCCCCGAGCTCCCAGGGCAGTCCCCCGGCTTGGGTTTCTCCAGTGTCTGTGCAGCGGCCCTTGGCAGCTTCTGACCCTGAACTTACCGGACAGCCCGACCGTTCTTTTGTTTTGTTTTGTTTTGTTTTGTTTTATTTTATTTTATTTTATTTTATTATTTTATTTTATTTATTTTGGCATGTGTGCTTACCAGAGACAGCACGGGAGAGAGAGAAAGCACCCAGCGGCACAGCCATGGACAACCCCTCCACGCACCAGCCTGTGAGGTCTTGGGCGCACACAGGCTGCCAGGGCTGGGTTCAACCCTCACTCGGCCCCGCGGGGTCCAGCTCCCTTAGCCTCTAGGTTATGTGGCTGGCCCAACGACTTTTATTTTCAAAGACTTTATTTGTGAGTCATTTAGGAAAAAGGAAACCATCAGCCCAGCCCAGGTACGGTCAGCAGCTGTCCACACCCAGCACTGGGAGCCACGTGGGCGGCTGCGGGTCCGAGGCCCCGGTCAGCCCGGGAGCATGCGGCGTGTGGGCGCCTGTGCCCAAGGCCCTGTCCAGCCCGAGGCTGGGGAAGGGGATGGATGGACCTGCCGAGGGTGTCTCTCTCTCTCTCTCTCTCTCTCTCTCCTCTCTCTCTCACCAAAAGCATTACCAAACTCCACCTTCCAAGGAACGTGAGGCCATGTGGCCGTGGAGCGCCCTGTGAGAAGCCCCACGTCCAACGAGGCCAGGCGTGTGACAGGTGCTAGTGCTGGGGCCTCATGGCCAATCGCGGTGGGACCTGAGCTCCAGCCCCAGTCCCGCTGCAGCACAGCGGGCAGCACCGTGGGGCCCCAGCCTGTCTCTGGGCAGCCATGCTGCCTTCAGGGCCAGAAGAGACCTCCAGGGAGGGCCCAGGACTTGGTCAGCTAGCGGAGGCCCTGTTACCCACATGCATGCACCAGGGGGACCAGCCACCGTGGGTCCCAGGTGGGCTATCAGACAGATGCAGGGACACAAGTTACCACAGGGCAGCCCAGAGCTGGCCGACTCCAGAGACAGCCAGGGGCCACCCAGACAGCAGGGGGCAGTGCATGGGGGTGGGGCAGCCCAGGGGAGCAGAGGACAAGGCTGACCCCAGCCCCAGGTTGATGTGCCAGGGCCCCGAGGGCAGCTCCAGAGATGACCTGGCCAGATGGGAGGGGATGGAGGGAAGCAGGGCATTGGGGGGTCTGTGGAGATGGGGGCAGGATGAGGCTAGAGGACCCTCGGGGCAGCCACTTGCAGCTCCTGCCCTCCGAGACAGTGGGCGCTGCTGTGTGTCGGACCAGAGCTTGCAGTCCTTCCTGGCCCCCACGCCCACCCTTTGAGGTGTGTGGGCCAGACAACCCGGTCACCCGGAGCTCCTGCCTGGCCGGTGCAGGGACCCCACATCAGGGTTGGGAACACCAGCTGCCATGGGCCCCCAAGGAGGGGCTCCTCCCCCCTTGTCCCCATGTCCTTGGGGGGGCACTGGAGCCTGCCCCCCGGCGGGGCCTCCGGTCGGGCCTTGCCGGCTGTGTGGCCTTGGACAAGTCCGCCAACCTCTCTGTGCTCGTTCTGGACAACAGGGGTCTGGCATGGGGCTTGGGCCAGCTGACCAGGCCCCAGCTGGACTGGCCATAAACAGGACCCATCTGAGGCTCCCTGAGGTCAGACCAGGCTCCCGAGAGCACAGCTGTGGTGGAGGGAACCAGCAATCCTGGCTCACGGCCCATGGCCGCCCACGGCTGCCGCGTCAGGGGTCTCAGCACGCCAGGAGGGGCCGTCTCCCCTGGGCACCCTGGCTTCCCTGGAGGCTCCGTGAGCCCGCAGGGGCTGGGTTTGGGGTCCTCAACCTTCCCTGGAGAGGCAGCCCCCAGCCACAGGACCCTTCACACCCGCCTCCATCTCCCTAGGAGCCCCAGGGCCCCCTGCACCCTCCCAAGGCCGTCCAGAGAGATGAGGTTGCAGCTGCAGTCTTTTTACTGAGTGGAAGGAGGGGCCCAGCGGACATCCCAGAGGGCAGGGTGGGGCAGGGTGGGGCAGGGTGGCCCAAGGCGGCTCCTGGGGGCTGCGGGCTCCAGTCCTGGAGGTGGTGAGTCCTGCAGCTCCAGCCGCAGCCTGCACGGGAAAGGCATGGGTTCCCACTCACGCCACAGACGCCCGGCTCCCCACGAGCAGACGTCGCCCAGCGGCCATCACTCCCGGGCCAGGGGAGCTCGTTCTACCACCGAAACGTCTATGGAGGCGGGGACACCCCAGCGCTGCCCCAGAGGCCCAGCCAACAGCCAGCTAGGCGCCGTCGCTGTCCCCCGTCCAGGCCCAGACACACACGCCAGCCACCTGGGAAAGGGCAGCATGTGACCCGCAGACCACGACAAAACCGCAACCTCCACGGTCACCCAAGCGGTGTCCAATGGGGCTCTGGGCCTCGAGGAGGCGCGGGGCAGGAAGACGGGGCCTGCCCGGGAGACGGGGCACTGCCCGGTCCCCACCCCACGCTTCCAAACTGCCAGTGAATGGTGTGTGTCTGGCGGCAGCAGGGGTCAGGCCATAAAAAGGTCAAAGGGCACATGCCTGATGCCCTGCAGCTCTGGCCAGAGTGCCGCGGCTGGTCCACCCGGAGCGGGCAGGCCAGGCCAATGGCACCCCACCTCTTGGACTCCGGCACTCGCCATGTGTGGGCTCAGGTAGGTGCCCGCGTTCTGGGCCAGGTTTCTGGCGTGTGGCTTGGGGAGAGGTCTCCCCAAGACCCCACTGGCATCCGATCCCGCCGGCTTCTGGAGCCCAAGCCCTGTGGTAGCAGGAGCCCTAGCAATTCCCAGATGTGACCACATCCCGGGAGTGAGCCCAGGAGCTGTGGGAACACAGGGCACAAGGGGACAGTGGACGAAAGTATACCCCAAAACCGCACAACCACCGAACCTCTGAATACACCCTTACTTAGAAACAGGGTCTTGGCAGGTACCCTGACTTGGGGCTCCTGAGCCCACCCAGCTCTGGGGCAGCCATAATCCAGGGACCAGTGTTCCCATCAGAAGAGGCTGACGGCAGACACCCAGGGCAGAGGGCTCTGTCGGCAGGACGAGGTGGCGTGCACCCAGGAGCCCAGGGGCCGAGAGGCTGCAGAGCCAGGAGGGTGTGCTGCGCCTCTGCAAGGCCTCCAGGGCACTAGTCCTGCGACCTTTGCTGGCCCTGGCCTACAGGACCCAGAGGGTAGCTTCTGCTGCTACGCCCCCAGTGCTGAAAGTGCGGGATGCCACCCTCCAGCTGAGACCGGACAGGGGCCAGGTGCGGCCCACACCTGCAGAGCGCAGGCTGCCAGAGGAGGGAGAAAGATGGAGGCTGGGAGGCCCAGAGAACAGAGCGATGGCCCAGGCCCACCTGGGAAGGACCGTCAGGCTGCCTCCTTGCCCTGCGGGGCACACGCGTCTGCGGAAAGTGAGACAAGTCGGTGAGCCGGGACTGGCCGACTGCGCTGGGCTTGCACGCAACCCCGCACAGCCCCACCGCACAGCCCCAGCAGCCCCCGAAAGACCCTGCTCCCGCACTGCCTGAAACCTCTCCCCTAGTCTGGGCTCAAGGAAGGCTGGAGGGGCCCCCGGATCACCCCTGGGAGAGAGGACGGCAGGCCTGCGCAGTCCTGGGTCCCCAGCCACAGTGACGAGGACCTGGGGAAGGGCTTGGTGGGCGGGGCTAAGGGGGCCCTGGGTGGGACGGGGCTGGGGGCGGGGCTGAGGGTCCTGGAGGGACAGGTCCCGCCTTGGCCTGAGTACCTGACTTGGGCAGCATGACCATCATGTCCTCAGGAAGCCCCATGGTCGGGTAGAAGTCCTTGAAGGCCTTCACAGCCTGGGGGCTTGCGTCCGGGGAGCGGCCTGGGGCAGAGCAGGGACGCTGTGAACCCAGCCGCTCACAGGGCAGGGGCAGGGCAAGGGGGCTCTCCCGGCCCCTCTCCCTCCCTAAGAGCTGCCACCCCACCTGGGCAGGCTGTGCCCTGCATGGAAGCACCTGGCTGGCTGAGGGGCCGGCGGGCTCACTAGCACCTCCCAGGTGGAGGGACCTGGCCTTTCTCCTGGGCCCTGTCCCTGGACCCTCTCCCTCTGAGCTCCTTTGGCTGTATCTCTGCACGTCAGACAGCCTTCGCCCTGTCTGCCCCACCATACGGAGACCCCAGAAGTTAGAGGGCAGTCTTGGGCCAGCTCAGGGTCCCACGTGGCAAGGCCACGCAGCAAGGGGCAGGCGCCCACCCCCACGAGGCTGGGGAGAGGGAGAGCCGCACCCTGAGTGTCTGGCCTTTGCGGGGGCTTCCCGTCTAACGCCCTGTGGGGTCTGGAAGCCCCAACCCCACCTGGTCCTTGGCAGGCCCAAACTTGGGGGGCGGGTCAGGGCGGGGGCAGTCCGGGGAGCTGGGAGCAGGGACAGAGACCCACTGTAAAGCTGGGCCAAGGTGCTGAGGGCCCCGCGCAGCGTCTTGTAGGTGTACACCACGGCGTAGGAGCTGTAGTCCGTGTCCACGACACGCACGTCCAGGTAGCCCAGGGCTGCAGGGGCAGAGTGGACAGACCTGGCTCCGCCCCACCCACACCTGCCCTGCCTGGGCTGTGAGCCCGGCTGGGCAGGGCAGGAGGGGGGACAACCGGGGTCCCGCAGCCCTGAAGGCACGGGCAGGACTTACCTGGGGCTCTGAAGTGGCCCTCAGAGCCCACCTTCAGATACTCGGCGTCCACCTTCTTACAGCTGTCGGCCCTGGGGACACACCCTCTGGGTCACTCTCCCCTGGCCCCCAGCCCACCCAGCAGCCCAGGCAGCTCACCCAGGGAGCTCCATGTGGACGCCAAGGTTGCCCTCCACGGTGGCCTCGATGGTGCTGCTGGCCATCAGCAGGTGGTCCTTCTTGTCCTCAAAGACCTTGCAGTCTGACACCATGGCAACCACGTACCAGAGGCCTGAGAACTGCAGGGCAGGGGGAGCGGCCTAGGCTGGCAGCTGGACCTGCCCCAGGGCCGAGAAGGGGGCCCCCCGACAGCGTCCGCCTCCTGAGTCTGGGCCCAGGCTTCGCACTGGCCTTGGGCAGGCCCCGCCCCGCTGCGAGCCTCGGCCCTCTGGCCATGGCGTGGGCTGCGGTGGCCCACACAGGCCTGTCTCCACATTCACCGGGGCCAGCCCCAGAAGCTCCCAGGCTGCTGCCCGTCTCTGTCCGACAGTGGCCCAGTCCCCGTCCACCCACAGCACACCCCCGAGCCTTGGTACCTTCTCGGCATCAAAGTCGGGCTGCACCAGGACCTCGGCCCGAGCCGCAGACACCCAGAGCAGCGCCAGGCCCAGACGCAGCAGGACGGGCCACATCGCCACACGCCTCCAGCCCTGTGTCCGCGTCCCCAGCCATGCCACTTTATAGCTGGCTGCGCCTGGGCTCACAGAGGCAGGCTGGGAGCGGGGGGCATCCAAGCCCTTTGTCCATTGTTGGACACAATCGCTCTGTGTCCCCAGCAGCCCCAGGGGTCACTTCCTGGAGGGCTCCAGACAGTCACCGACCGGCTGTCACCGACACCTCAACTGAGGATTTGTCCCTTAGTCGCCAGGCCCACCAGCAGTCCCCGCCTGCCGGACTCCTGCCCCACACCCCTACCGTAGGCCTGGCCAGGTGAGCCCAGGCCCTTGGGGGTGGCCAGGAACCAGCCGGCCTCATGCTGCCCTGGCCAATGGCCCCAACCTGAGCCGGCCCCCGAGACCCTCCGTCCCTTCCATCCCCAAAGGCTGGGCTTCCAGACCTCGCCCAGCAGAGCCTGGGCCAAGGCAGCTCTGAGAGCAGCCCCGCTCCCCGGTGGCCGCCAGCAAGCACGTCTGGGACAGGAGGTGGCCAGGCGCTAGGGCCGCCAGCACTAGGGCGGATTATGGTGTCGCCGCCACCTTATCACTGGTCGTAAATGTGCCAGTGGGAGTGACGCCAAGGGCACCGGGCTGGGGCGGGCGGGCCGGGAGGCCTCTCCAGGTGCCCTCTGGGCCGGCAGCAATGTTGACCGCAGGCATGGGCCCCGGTCTCCCTGGTCGGGGCAGGGTCCTTCTGGGGGCAGCACTGCCAGCCCTCCAGAGTGGGAGAAGAGACGGAGAGAGCCAGACCCTCCGCCCCAGCGGGGAGGGGGGCACTGGGCCACTGCTTGCCGCCCCCGCTGGCATTCTGGAGGTGCCGGTCCCCACCTGGGTGTCTGCCAAGCGTGCCCAGCCCGAAGCAGCTGGAGCCTCCTAAGGCGGGTCGCAGGCACACGGTGCACACAGGACTGGGAGCCAGGAGCTGAAAAGAACCCTCAGCCTTCGATTCGAAAAAAGGCCACGCGGTCAAACAGAAACGAGAGGGACCAGGACAGCGCTGGACGGGGCTAAGTGCCACGCTGGGTGTCGTCCCACGCTTCTGCGCAGCTCAGAGCCTGGCGACTTGAGCAGTGCTCTGCGCTGCGCTCTGTGCCCCCAGTCCTGACGGGGTGAGCCGGAGGTAAAGGACGGGACGGCGCCCCCTGTGGGTGGTCCTCTCTCCCAGCACACACACCCTCTGGCAATTAAAAAACAAAAAAGCAGGGCCAGCAGATGGTGTAATGGTACATCACTGGACTCCCATGTAATCAACTGCAGTTCAATTCCCGGACCTGGCAGCTTAAAATTTATGCTGAAAAAAAAAAGGGGGAGGAGGCCCTGCAGGTGGCTTGGTGGTTTAGGGTGCTGGACTCTCAAATGGCCAACTGCAGTTCGAGTCCCGGACCTTGCAGCTTGCTTTCTCACTTTCTTCCTCCCTCTCTCTCATCAAATTAAAATAAATAAATAAAAGTTAAATAAAGTAATTCTTAAAAAAAAAAAAAAAAAAAAGAAAGAAAAGAAAACTTATGCTGGGCGCATGTGCGTGCATGCCTGAGATCCCAAGAGGAGAATGGAGAAGGGATTGCAACGTGGCCATCCCCCAGGGGCGACTTCTCACTTTCTGTCTGTCTTGAGTGCACACGCCCTATAGCAAAAATCTCTCTCTCAAAAAAAAAAAAAAAAAAAAAAGTTCAAAAAGTAGAACACACAAAAGATTTGAAAAGACATGTCATGGGACTAGCGGACAGCATAGCCGTTATGTCACTGGACTCCCATGGCCAACCATGGTTCAAGTTCTGTCCCAATGGCTTGAAACTCACGCCGGTGCGTGTGCGTGCCCAAGATCCCAGGAGAATGGCAAAGGGACTGCATGGCCCTTTCCCTGGAGCCAATTTCTCACTTTCCCTCTCACTGTCACTCTCCCTTCTCTCTCTCTCCCTACGAGTGCACACGCCCTAAGACAAAAACCTCTGAATGAATGAATGAATGAATGAATGAAGGCCAGGGCCTCTCTCCGTCGCCGGGAATACCTGGGGCTCTGGGGTGGGCAGGGTTCGGTCCCAGTCCCATCTGGCTTCTACAGGCAGAGATGTAGCACTTCACCGGGGCGCACCACCGAGGCCCCACCTCGGAACCACGTTGCCACACCACGCACCGCAGAACGACCTCTGTCTTTAAAATACCGTCGACCGGGACCAGCAGAAGGCGTCATGGTGACGTTGCTGGACTCCCGTGTAGTCGACCACGGTTTGAGTCTTGGACCCAACAGCTTAAAACTCACACCAGGTGTGTGTGCGTGTGTGCCCAAGATCCTGAGAGGAGAGTGGAGAAGGGACTGTGGTGTGGCCATCTCCCTGGGAGGTGATTTCTTGCTTCCTGTCTATCTCTCTGGTAAGCAAATGAGTCCTATAGCAAAAATCTCTCTAAAAAACACGGTCGATCGTGGGGCCAGCGTGGAGTGGTGGTGAAGGCACACCCAGCCCTGGAAGGAGAGCGTCGTGGAGGACCGAAGTCATGGCGGTGCCCCTTTTGGCGGGGTTCTCCTTTGTCTTCTGCCAGCGCACCTGCTCTTGGCTTGTCACAGACACACGAATGGGAAGTGGCCAGACTCCTGTCAGAGAGCAGGCTGTGGGTCCCACTGGGAAGCGAGAAGGAGCGGCCCACAGCACGTGCGGCTCAGCAGCAGCTGGCGCAGAGGCCGGTCCCGAACGCCTCCAGCCCGCAGCCCGTGTGTGACTTCTGAGCGGGCAGAGCTGCGGCAGAGCTCTGCTGGAGGTGCCAAGGCCCCGGACTGGGAAGGGGTGGTGGCTGCTGGGGTGCGAGGCTGCTCTGTCTGACGGCGGTTCCACGCTGCGAGCACCTGCGTGGGCTTACACGCTGCACGCCAGGAGGGGTGGGCTCCCGCAGAGAAACCACCTCCATTCCTAAAAGTGTGCTCGAGCGCCCGCTCTCTCTCACTTTGTGGTGTGTGGTTTTTTTTTCGACAATGCCAGCCCCAGGGCCTGGGTCAGGGTGGCCAGAGTGGGCACGAAGCCCAAGGCTCTAGGCGCAGCCTGTGAGGCCAGCAGTGGCAGGTGATCCTCCCGGGCTCAGAGCAGGTGCTGCCCCGTCCGGACAGCGAGGTCAGAAGCCATGACCTCCTGACCTCCAGAGGTGGGCCTGCTGGGCAAAGGACAAAGCTCCTAGGAGCGAGGACTCAGGGTCGGCCAGGACGAAGGACAGATGGCTGCAGCTGCAGGGCAGAGTCCACACCCACCCGAGCCCCTCAGCAAGCACCAGCCAGCCCCCATTCCGACCCCCGGGAGAGGCAGGGCGACCCCCCAGGAGCAGAAGACGCACCCCCAGCGGGCGCCCCTCCCCTGGCCGGGTCCAATCCCCACCAGGAGTCCTCAGTGCCACCCCAGTGCTTCTTCGCCAGCCTCCCAGTCCCCCTCCACTCAGTGGCCAGATGACCTTAGAAAGCTTCGCTCGGATACGTCCCCGCTCACATCTGATCCAAGGCAACGTGGGGAAGCCCAGCCCAGCCCGCTCTGCCCACACCTCTGCCCTGCTGCCCTCCAGCCTGGTCTGTGCCTCGGCCTGTGAGGTGTGGACGGAGACCTCAAGTGGGAGCAGACGTGGATTCAGGAAGGACAGAAGGACAGACAGACAAGTAGAGGAAAGCAGGGACCAGCGTCCAGGCGTCTTGACGGAGATCATCGCAGCCCTGAGCCGTCCCCAAGTCTAGTTCTTTTTTTTTTAGAGGTTTTTGCTATAGGGCACATGCGCTCACCAGAGAGACAGAGACAGACAGAGAGACAGAAAGCAGGAAATCACCCCCCAGGGGGGGATGGCCACGCCGCAATCCCTTCTCCTCTGTTCTCCTCTCGGGATCTCGGGCACGCACGCACACGCGCCCGGTGTGTTTAAGCCACCGGGTCCAGGACTTGAACCGCGGTCGGCTACATGGGAGTCCAGCGACAGAGCCATTTCGCCATCTGCTGGTCCCTGCTCTGCTTTCTTGGTCAGCCAATCCACCCCATGTCGGCGCTGGACCATCCCCACTGACCCCGCCTTGTTCTGCTCCGTTGCAGTTCGGCGGCTTTGCCCAGATGTGGTCCTGCAGCTCGCATGTGTGCTCCTCCGCTTGTTCCCGGCTGCCCCACTGTCCAGCAGCCTCGCGCTCCAGCTGGAACCCGCACAGCGATGATTTGGAAACATTCAAGCATGCTCTCAACACACCGACATGGGTCGGGTCCCTCCGAACTGAGATCTTTCCATGTTGCATCTGAGGCCTAGCTTTTTCTACTCCTCGGTAGTGAATTTCCACAGCTGTGAGGCCCTCTGGTGCTGCTCAGAACGTTTAAAGTACATGAGGCAAGAGCGAGCTTAGAGTGTGGACTTACGGGGCTTCATCCCACCTCCCTGTTCTGTTTTCAAACGTTGGTTGGCCGTCTGTACTCTCGCTTGACTGTGAGGACTGCGAGGTGTGCCTGTCGTGTGAAGGGCATGGCAGGGCTGCAGACTGGTGCCAAGCCTCACCGCCGAGCTGGCCAGTGTGCGCTTTGGCACAGCTCGGTTTCCCACCACTGCCGTAGCCACCAGGCGACGTGTAATGGTACGGCCGGCCGCTTCTCCCACCAAAGGAGAAGCGAAAATGAAGCCCAAATAGGCGTCCAGGGTGACATGGAAGTACTGTCACCCAAAGGGGGCGAACTGAGTCACATCCATTCGCCAAATGTGCCTGGGGCTAAACCTCTAGGGTGAACTGCAGTGGGACAGGAAGAGAAGCACATGGCACTGTGCTGGACCACGCTGTGTGCTTGCCGCCGGTGCAGGCAGCGGCGCTCGGGCGGGAACGGCGGCGAGCGCTGGCCTGACCCGCAGGCGTCTCTGTGATGCCGGCTACCAGCTGAGCATCGTGGTCGTTTGGCGGTTTCGAAAAGTCAGGGTTCTGGGGAGATTAGAGTGGGCTCTGCACGGCCAAGGACGAGCAGGAGTTTCCATTTCCGTAACAGATTCTGGATCTGCAGAAAAGCATGACAAAGGCTTCCCTGTGATATGTTCCCGAGAACAGCGATTTGCATCTTTTTTTCTTCTCTTTAAATTTATTTATTTTTTACATTAATTCACTATACATCATTACAGCATGCAAATGAATTTTCTATCCAAAATACACTGTGTATTGGCTCAATCAAGCACATCAACATACATGTTTTCAGCAAATAATTTTCCAATTCTTATGTCTTGTATCTTTTTAATGACTGAGACTACATGAGAACTGTCCGCTGGACACGCACAGCCGGGCTGGGAAGTCCACTAGACGGCTCCCACGGCGCCCAGCTCCGCGCCTGCGCAGACCAAAGCGGGTTCCAGTAACCTCTGCTTCGTGCTGTGTGCTTGGTTTTCCACAATATTCAGGTAGGGCTTTATCGGAAACGTGGACCAGAGCTGGTAGGCGTTATGTCCCGGAGCCGTCCACGAACAGGCCTGGGAGGCCAGGACAGCGGCGGGGGTGTTGAGGCGGCTGGGTCCAGTGGCCAGCTGCATGGCTCCGCCCCAACCTGGCAACTCGAAAACTGTCTGTGTGTGCCCCAAATCCGTGCTCACTCCTGGGGGTGCTTTCTCACCTTATCTGCCTCTGGCAAACAAACATGTCCTATAGCAAATTAAAAAAAAAAAAAACTTGGGAACTAATTAAAGAATATATGAGAAACACATAAAGAGTAACTTTAAGGAGCCGAGGACAATAAACGTTCAGCAGGCAACCGGGGAGGAGATAGCACCCAGGGCACGTGCCCTCTGGCACACAGTGTTAAGGGACTTTGTCGTCGGACGTTCAAGACCGCATGTGTGAGTACTCAGGTAACATGTTAAATCCTCTGTCCCTGCTTCGCCCTCTGGCTGGCTTTATGCATATGGAACAGTACGTGTTCATCTGTGACAGTACACATTCGTACGTAATAACAGTACATGTTCATATGGAACTAACAGTACATGTTCATATGTAATAACAGTACGTATTCATATGTAATAATGGTACATGTTTATATGTAATAATGGTACATGTTCATATGTAACTAACAGTACGTGTTCATATGTGATAACAGTATGCATTCATATGTAATAACAGTACGTGTTCATATGGAACTAACAGTACGTGTTCATATGGAACTAACAGTACATATTCATATGTAACAGTACATGTTCATATGTAATAACAGTACATGTTCATATGTAATAACAGTACGTGTTCATATGGAACTAACAGTACATGTTCATATGTAATAACAGTACGTGTTCATATGGAACTAACAGTACGTATTCATATGTAACAGTACGTGTCATGTGTAATAACAGTACGTATTTATATGTAATAACAGTACATGTTCATATGTAACTAACAGTACATATTCATATGTAATAACAGTGCATATTCATATGTAGTAACAGTACATATTCATGTGTAACTAACATGTGTTACGCATTCATATGTTACATATTCATGTGTAACTAACATGTGTTACGTATTCATATGTAACTAGTGCGTATTCATATGTAATAAGAGTACGTATTCATATGTAATAACAGTACGTGTTCATGTGTAATAACAGTGCATATTCATATGTAGTAACAGTACATATTCAACTAACAGTACATATTCATATGTAAGTGTATATTCATATGTAACTAACAGTGTGTATTCATATGTAATAACAGTACATATTCATATGTAACTAACAGTGCGTATTCCTATGTAATAACAGTACATATTCATATGTAACTAACAGTGCATATTCATATGTAATAACAGTACGTATTCATATGTAACAACAGTACATATTCCCATGGAACAGTACATACTCATAGTACATACTCATAGTACATACTCATAGTCATGTACTCACACGGAGCAGTCCATACTCATATGGAACTAATAGTGCATATGCCCATGGAACGGTACATACTCATAGTCACGTACCCACACGGAGCAGTCCATACTCATGTGGAACTAACAGTGCATAAGCCCATGGAACAGTACATACTCATAGTCACGTACTCACACGGAGCAGTCCATACTCATGTGGAACTAACAGTGCATATGCCCATGGAACGGTACATACTCATAGTCACGTACTCACACGGAGCAGTCCATACTCATGTGGAACTAACAGTGCATATGCCCATGGAACAGTACATACTCATAGTCACGTACTCACACGGAGCAGTCCATACTCATATGGAACTAACAGTGCATATGCCCATGGAACAGTACATACTCATAGTCACGTACTCACACGGAGCAGTCCATACTCATATGGAACTAACAGTGCATATGCCCATGGAACAGTACATACTCATAGTCACGTACTCACAAGGAGCAGTCCATACTCATGTGGAACTAACAGTGCATATGCCCATGGAACAGTACATACTCATAGTCACGTACTCACACGGAGCAGTCCATACTCATATGGAACTAACAGTGCATATGCCCATGGAACAGTACATACTCATAGTCACACACTCACACGGAGCAGTCCATACTCATGTGGAACTAACAGTGCATATGCCCATGGAACAGTACATACTCATAGTCATGTACTCACACGGAGCAGTCCATACTCATGTGGAACTAACAGTGCATATGCCCATGGAACAGTACATACTCATAGTCACGTACTCACACGGAGCAGTCCATACTCATGTGGAACTAACAGTGCATATGCCCATGGAACAGTACATACTCATAGTCACGTACTCACACGGAGCAGTCCATACTCATGTGGAACTAACAGTGCATATGCCCATGGAACAGTACATACTCATAGTCACGTACTCACATGGAGCAGTCCATACTCATGTGGAACTAACAGTGCATATGCCCATGGAACGGTACACATTCATAGTCACGTACTCACACGGAGCAGTCCATACTCATATGGAACTAACAGTGCATATGCCCATGGAACGGTACATACTCATAGTCATGTACTCACACGGAGCAGTCCATACTCATGTGGAACTAACAGTGCATATGTCCATGGAACAGTACATACTCATAGTCACGTACTCACACGGAGCAGTCCATACTCATGTGGAACTAACAGTGCATATGCCCATGGAACGGTACATACTCATAGTCACGTACTCACACGGAGCAGTCCATACTCATGTGGAACTAACAGTGCATATGCCCATGGAACAGTACATACTCATAGTCACGTACTCACACGGAGCAGTCCATACTCATGTGGAACTAACAGTGCATATGCCCATGGAACAGTACATACTCATAGTCACGTACTCACACGGAGCAGTCCATACTCATGTGGAACTAACAGTGCATATGCCCATGGAACAGTACATACTCATAGTCACGTACTCACACGGAGCAGTCCATACTCATGTGGAACTAACAGTGCATATGCCCATGGAACAGTACATACTCATAGTCACGTACTCACACGGAGCAGTCCATACTCATGTGGAACTAACAGTGCATATGCCCATGGAACAGTACATACTCATAGTCATGTACTCACACGGAGCAGTCCATACTCATGTGGAACTAACAGTGCATATGCCCATGGAACGGTACACATTCATAGTCAGTACTCACACGGAGCAGTCCATACTCATGTGGAACTAACAGTGCATATGCCCATGGAACAGTACATACTCATAGTCACGTACTCACACGGAGCAGTCCATACTCATGTGGAACTAACAGTGCATATGCCCATGGAACAGTACATACTCATAGTCACGCACTCACACGGAGCAGTCCATACTCATATGGAACTAACAGTGCATATGCCCATGGAACAGTACATACTCATAGTCACGCACTCACACGGAGCAGTCCATACTCATGTGGAACTAACAGTGCATATGCCCATGGAACGGTACATACTCATAGTCACGTACTCACACGGAGCAGTCCATACTCATGTGGAACTAACAGTGCATATGCCCATGGAACAGTACATACTCATAGTCACGTACTCACACGGAGCAGTCCATACTCATGTGGAACTAACAGTGCATATGCCCATGGAACAGTACATACTCATAGTCACGCACTCACACGGAGCAGTCCATACTCATGTGGAACTAACAGTGCATATGCCCATGGAACAGTACATACTCATAGTCACGTACTCACACGGAGCAGTCCATACTCATGTGGAACTAACAGTGCATATGCCCATGGAACAGTACATACTCATAGTCACGCACTCACACGGAGCAGTCCATACTCATGTGGAACTAACAGTGCACGTGACCCTCTTACTCTCCCTTTGAGACATGGTCTTGCTGTGAGTCCGAGGTTGTCCCCGCTGACAGCCTCATGCCTCCACCCCCCTGGCCCTGGCCCTGCCATTCGTGTACCCTCCTCTTAGGCGGGGCGGGGCTGTCTAGTCTCAAGCCAAACCTCCCCTTCCCGAGCCCCCAGCTCTGCTCGTGTTAGGAAGACAGCGTCCTAAACTTCTCTGGACCCGCCCCCGTGTCTTCCCGAGCCCACTCTGCAGGCCCACTTCCCCACAATCTGCCTGTGAGACAGCAATCGCTCTGTGGTCCCCTCTTCAGCCAGGGCTGCCAGCTCCACCCCTTGTGACACTTGTGTCATGGTCACAGTCTTTTTTATTTTAAAGAATTTTTTTTATTTAACTTTATTTTATTTATTTTAACTTTTTAAAATAAATATTTATTTAATTGTATTTATTCATTCTTTTTTTTTTTTTTAATTTAACTAGAGACAGACAGAGAGAGAGGGCAAGTGAGAAAGTAAGCCACTAGGTCCGGGACTTGAACCATGGTCAGCCATGCGGGAGAGTCCAGCGCCCCAACCACCACGCCACTTGCTGGTCCCTTTTTATTTTAATTTGACCAGAGAAGGACAGTGAGAGGGAGAGAGGGAAAGTGAGAAAGCAAGCCGCCAGGTCTGGACCTCGAACCACGGTTGGCCATGTGGGAGTCCAATGCCCTAACCACCATGCCACCTGCCGGCTGCCACGATCACAGTCTTATTCAAAGTCACACGGGCACGGCCCTTAGTCTCTTTCTGCTCCGCAGCGGCTGGCTTAAAGCATGCACACCAAGTTTGATAGCAAGCTTTTACTGCTGAGGACTCCTTTGAAAGTGTCACTGGGTGTCTGTCAGTTCCAGCTTACTAGCCTCCACCTGCGAGTCGCGTGGGTGACAATCCTCAGACCTCGCACTTAGGCTGCGGCCGAGCGTATAGCACTCTGGAACTTCCGCTTCCTTCTCTGAGCAATGCCCGTGTGCCCGCGGCTACGGCCATAAGCAAATGCCACTACGGCATCTGGGACAGGCTTGGGCGACCCCTGGGGCCAATGGCAGCAGCACAGGCGGACTGCAGTGGGCCCCCAAGGGAGCGAGGGCCCGCCCGGGGCGCTGAGCGAGCTGACGGCCAGGGTGCTGCTGCTCTCTGGAGGAGGGGGCTATGGCGCGCTGAGGCTCGTGTCCTGGTCGTTGGACGGTCCGCTTTACGGAAACGGTGTAAAACCACCCGGAGATGCGGCAGGTGTAACCGCTCACGGACCCCCTGAGGTTGCCAACGGCCCAGCGGGTGTATGGGGCTGCAAGGTTAGGGTGATGGTCGGCCGGTCTTGGTCCACTTACGACAAACAGGCATTTAATGGCTAGTTCCACTAATTCAGGGTATCCTTCCTTCTGGGGCAAGCTCCCAAAGAGAAACTGGGGCGATCTCCTTTTAAGATGTCAGAAAGCGAGGGGCTGGCAGGTGGCGTGGTGGTTAAGCTCACTGGACTTCCACATGGCCGACAGCGATTCAAGTCCTGGACCTGGCGGCTTGTTTTCTCACTCTCTCTCTCCCTCTCTCTCTCACTCTGTCCCTCTCTGTACAAATTTTAAAATAAATAAATAAATAAAGTTAAAGAAAATAATTCTTTTTTTAAAAAAAAAAGATGTCAGGAAGTGTTCTCAGCTGACCAGCGGCGAGCTCTAAACTAGGACTCAGTCAAATGATGTTCCCTAATGTCTTCTGAAAATCATTTCATTCTTTTAGAGGTTTTTTTTGCTATAGGGCGTGCACACTTGCTGGAGAGACAGAAAGCAAGAAATCACCCCCAGAGGGAATGGCCATGCCGCAATCCCTTTTCCTCCATTCTCTTCTGGGGATTTTGGGCACGCATGTACATGCACCTGGCATGAGTTGCTTTTTTTTTAAGTCACTGGGTCCAGGACTTGAACCACAGTCAGCTATGTGGGAATTCAGCAACATAACCGTTACACCATCTGTTGCTCCCTTTTTAAAATAATTTATTTATTTATTTATTGAATTCCATTTGTTATTATTATTTTTTCATTTGACCGGGAGGGGAGGGAGAAAGCAAGCTGCCAAGTCCGGGACTCGAACCACGTTCAGCCATGTGGGAGTCTAGCACCGTTAACCACCACGCCACCTGCTGGTCCCATTCTTTTTTATTATAGGGCACATGCGCTTGCCAGAAAAACAGAGAGAGAAATCACTCCCCAGGGGGGATGGCCACGCCGCAATCCATTCTCCTCCATTCTCCTCTCGGGATCTTGGACACGCACGTGCGTGAGTTTAAGCCACCGAGTCTGGGACTCAAACCGCAATCGACTACATGGGAGTCCAGCGACACAGCCATTACGCACGCCAACTGCTGGTCCCGGCCCCATTTTCTTTTAAGAGAGATTTTTGCTGTTGGGTGCATGCATGCACCAGAGAGACAGAAAGCCAGAAATCACTTCCCGGGAGAATGGCCACACCACAATCCCTCCTTCCCCACTTTTCTCTCTGGATCTTGAGCATGCATGCATACATGCTCGACATGAGTTTTAAGCCACTGGCTCCAGGACTCGAACCGCAGTTAACTATGTGGAAGTCCAGTGACATAACCATTATGCCATCGGTTGGTCCCTCAATGTTTTTAAGGAACCTAATCAAATCGAAACCTTCTGAGGCTGAATTTGCTTGTTGGAGATGCTGCGTCCTAAGTAATTAGGAGCTTCTTGCTGGACCTTCTTGGGACCAGTTAGTCCCCACTGCTGCAGCCTCAACTGGACATCTGCAAACGGTTGGACGGCTTCTGTGGATCAGAGGGGCTAGGAGGGTGTCACCCCTGTCCTGAGTAACACAGTATCAACACGCTGTGGTCTTGGGACCAGCAGGAGCACGGCGGACATGTCGCTGGGCTCCCCATGAACGGCCAAGCGCGGCTGGAGGCCCGATCTGGAAGCTTGAAACTCACACAGGCACGTGTGTGTGGGTGCCCAGGACCCCGAGAGGCTGGGGGGGACAGGACTGCAGCATGCCATCCCCCCAGGGGATGATTTCTCACTCTCTCTCTCTCTGTCTCTCCAGCAAGCACATATACCCTGTAGAAAAAAAAACTAAAAACAGAAAGATACCGTCGTCTTACACATAGAAGGGCCCGCCGAAGTTCTGACGTGAAGTGGGACGCTGGCCGTGCCCCGTGGTAGACCTCCCCCCGCACCCAGCTAAAGACTCCCTATGGCTCATGGAGGGCACAGAGCGGGCAAAACGGTGGCCATCTCCCGGGTGTGATGGGACTGGACAGAAGCACGGTGGGGTGGCATTAGGGACGGTGCTGCAGGGCTAGGCCAGGCCACGAGCCCCCTTTTCTCGTAAGAACCTCCGCTGCCCGGATGTCTTCTGGACGACCGCAGTGGAGGGGCTCCGAGGACCACGGGCTCACGAGCCCGCTCTTCGGTGTCTGTGCACAAGTCGTCCAGCTACCTCGGCCTCCCCAGTCAGGGACCAGGGGCCAGCCCAGACAGGCCCCTCCGAAAGCCACTTACTGGAGTGGCAATCCTGAGGGTGGGGGACCTACCACGGCCCCATCGGAGTCATGTGCCTGAGCGCCCTATCCCTCTGCTGTCTGGACCCTGAGGTGTCGGCAGATGGGGCCGCCGACCCTGGGCTCTTTCCAGACCCTACGTGGTAGGAGGCCCTGGTCCGCCTCATCAGGGTCACGGCTGAAGAGCTGCATGAGCACAACCCTACTTTCAAAGTACATCTCACCGCGTAAGTTCAAAGGCACGTCAGACGAAACACAGGGTTTTCAAACACGGGTTGGAGCTGCCCCGTGACCTCCCACCTGCCCAGGTAATGCAGGGCTGTTACAGAGAGGCGGAAATTCACGGGGCCAACTTCTGGGCCGGCGCTTTCGGGCTGGTACTGAAACATCACGCCAGTATCTCAGAGTCCCTGGACTTTTCACCCTGGCACGGTTCGGGTAGACACGGACCGAGCTTCTCGGAGGCCTGAAGAAGGTAGACCTGGCCCGATCCAAACCCTCCTGTCCCCTGGGCTCTGCGGTCCACACCTGTCCCCGCAGAGTGGCACAGATTCAGGCTGAATGGTTCGAGAGGCGGAGCCGTGACCTTGGTCTCGCCCAGCGGTCTGCACTCACCACCGTGGTCACTGCAGTCCTTTCAGCAGGCTGCTCTTCCCCCAGCCGAGGCCCCCTGCGGCGCTGGCAACTCACAAACTCAGCAGGAAGCCCCAGGGGCCACACTGGGTGCCGACACCCTCCGGGAGGCGGGGCTGAGGTCAGTCCTGCGCGACCTGCGGTTGTCCCAGAGAGGCCTCTGGCCGACTGTGGCCGGCCCGTATGCTCTGTCCGGGTCCCGGCTGGGTGGTGTCAGAAGAGGCATCGCAGCTGCCCCTAGTACTTGGCAAGCCAGGGCTGGCCCTCTTTCCGTTTCCCGAGGGTGGAAGAGGCTTTCCGTCTGTCTTTCCCGACCCGCATTCCCCAGTCCAGTGTCCACCTCTCCGGCCCCGGGGCATATTCGTGTGGGCACGGGGCAGCCCCGAGCAGTGTCCTTCCCGCTGCAGTTAAAGCAGGTACCAGTTGGTTTGTTGTGGATTCCTTTTGTAACAGTGGCAGCCACAGCCACGCCCCGGATTCGCACCTCTCCGACACCCTGGCATAGTCGGGTGTCATCAGGTGCTGTGCCCTTTATCCGAGATGGGGTCAGGGTGGCCCTTTTTTAGAGAGGTTTTTGCTATAGGGCATGTGCGCTCATCAGAAAGACAGAGAGAGACAGAGAGACAGAGAGACAGAAAGCGAGAAATCACCCCCCGGGGGGATGGTCACGCCGCAATCCCTCTCCTCCATTCTCCTCTCGGGATCTTGGGCACACACGCACTCACGCCCGGCGTGAGTTTTAAGACACTGGGTCCGGGATGCGAACCACGGTCAACTACATGGGAGTCCAGCGACATAGCCATTACGCTGTTGGTTTCCGCCATTAGCATTTTCAAAAGCCAATCGTTTTAACAAAATTTGTCCTGCTTCCAGGTCAGAAATCACCCACCCTATGGCTTGTGCCGAACACCTGCCCTGTCCATGGGTGCAGCTGGCACTCCAGGTGGGGGACAGAGGCCATGTGAGTCACCGCCTCACACCCCTGCCCGTGTCTCGTACGGGGGCATGGGCAGGACTTCAAGACCAGCTCCTGGAAGGGCAGTGCTGGCCAGCGCATGCCCAGTTGAACACTCAAGAGTTCAGCAGGCAGGCGCAGGACGAGCAGTGCCGGGTAGAGAAGTGGTTTTAGGAGCAGCGGTCAGGCCTGGACCCTACAGCGCCAGACCTGCGAGGACGGCGGGCAGGCGCAGTCCCAGGAATGGCCACGGGGCGGCGGCACAACGGCCGTGAGAGCCGGCTCGGCGGAGGGGCGCTGGAGCGGAAAATCGTCCCCCAGGGGCCGGCTGCCCGGGGTGCTGCTGCACCGCCACCAGAGTGAGTAAGCAAGGCCCGGCCCGGCCCTCCTTTTACACCACGAGGAAGGTCCGCGTAAAGGAAAGCAGCCCCGACTCAGCACACCATGGGGCACTGGAGGACTTAGCGCTCAGGTCCTCCGACGCCACTCGGCCGCCGCGGCGGGCAGGCCCTGGGACCGAAGCAGGGGGTGGTTGGCGGTCCAGACACCCCCTGCCGCCGCCGCAGTTCTCCACGGCCACCAGGGAGGACCGGGACACCCTGCTCTGATTGGCTGAGAAGCCGGGGATGGTGTCCTATCCGGATGGCAGAGACCTGCCAGCCACAACCGGTACTGACGGGCTTAGAGGGGACCTGGGGCCGACGCGGAGGAGCCTCAGGGGCTGGGACGGGCCCTGCCCTTCCCCCACGCGATCCTCCAGGACAGTGCGGGCGGGAGGGCGCTGCTGGGGCTCCGCACCCACGGGCTCCTGCCAGGCTCCCTGCTCCCCAGCGCCCTCCACCTTTCTCCCCAAGTCCAGGGAGAACCCAGTGGGCTTGAGAGAGGTAACTCTGGAAAATGCTTTTCAGAGTGCATTTGTTTAAAACCATCTCCCAGTCAGCCCATCACGGGGTTAGCTAAACAGCCCAAATGCCCAGCACCCTTCAGAGGGTGAGGAGGTGGCGGCTTAGCCCTGGCCTGCTCTGCGGGGAGGACTCCCAGGGCCCACGTGGCCTTTCCCCTTCCGAGCTTGCGCTGCAACGGGCAGGCCTCCGGGCTCTCGGAGTCATTGCGGATGAGCCTCCCCAGTGGAGGGCGCCAGAGGGGCAGAGCAGAAGGGTGCTCCCTGGGCTTCTGACTGGTGGGTGGGCAGCGGTGCCCCAGCGCCCCCAGACACACAGTCCTTCAGGCTGGCCTGCAGAGGGCCTCCTGCTCCCAGCGGGGCTCCACACGGGGTCCTGACCCCCAGCCAGACTCCCCAGGGACTGCAGCTGGCGCTCAGCAGGGGCTGGTGAGCAGCCTCTCCCCCACCCCAGCCGGCTCAGGCTGCTCCCACAGGGGCTTCCACGCCCTCCTCTCCTCGCTCTGGCATCTTCTTTCCTGGCCTGACTTTGGCCTCCTCCCCCACAGCTGCCCTGGAGCGTCCAACATTCAGTGACCTGGACCCTGGTCTCCCACCCCACCACCCGCTCTCCACCAACTCCCACAAACACTCCTGCACCTGTCCCTCAAAAACTGCCACCCTCCGTTCCAACAATGCCCCACCACTGGGGACCTCCGAGCCCCTGCCCGCGACATGGCAAAACCCCTCTTGCCATCCCTCCTCCCTTGGCTCGCCACATGCTTGGTGTCAGAACCCACCTCTGAACAGACTCCCCCCAGAACCCCATCCCTGCTTGAACCTTCCCACCAGGCCAGAGGTGGAGGCTTTGGACTCCCACATGGTCAACCCCAGCTAGAGTGCTGGACCTGCCAGCTTGCTCACTGTCCTTTTCTCTCTCTCTCTGCCTCTCCCTGGTCAAATAAATAATAATAGGGGACCAGCAGTTGGCATAATGGCTACGTTGCTGGACTCCCATGTAGTCGACCACGGTTCGAGTCCCAGACCCGGTAGCTTAAAACTCACGCCGGGCGCATGTGCATACGTGCCCAAGATCCCAAGAGGAGCATGGAGAAGAGATTGTAGCGTGGCCACCCCTCCAGGGGTGATTTCTCACTTTCTGTCTGTCTGTCTGGTAAGCGCACGCACCCTATAGCAAAAAACCTCTCCAAAAGGAAAAAGAAAAAAAGAATAATAGAAACCAGCAAATGATGTAATGGTTACATTACTGGACTCCCATGTACGGACTGCAGTTTGAATCCTAGACCTGGTGGCTTGAAACTCACACTGGGTGTGTGTTGTGTGTGCACGTGCGCGTGCCCAAAATCCCAAGAGGAGAATGAAGATGGGATTACAATGTGGGCATCCACCCTGGGAGTGATTTCTCACTTTCTGTCCCTCTCTCTTCTCCATGAGCGCATGTACCCTATAGCAAAAGTCTCTCTAAAAAAATAATAACATGGGCCAGCAGGTGGCATGATGGTTAAGGCGTTGTACTCCCACATGGCCAGCCATGGTTCAGGCCCTGGACATGGTGGCTTCCTTTCTCACTTTCCATCTCTCTCTCTCGTCAAATTGGAAAATAATAATAAAATTTAAAAATAAAGTAATTCTTGGGAGTGGCAGGTGACGTGGTGGTTAAGAGCGCTGGACTCCCACATGGTCGACAACAGTTCAAGTCCCAGACCTGATGGCGTGCCTTCTAACTTTCCCTCTCTCTCTTGCTCTCTCTCACTCTGTCACCCTCTGGTCAAATTAAAATAAATAAATAAAGTTAAAATAAAATAATTATATTAAAATAGAATAATTCTTTAAAAATAAAATAATTATTTTATGTCATTTCTTTTTTATTTATCACTACTATTATTGTTTAACTTGACAAGAGACAGACAGAGAGGGAGAGTGAGAAAGCAAGCCGCCAGGTCCCGAACTCGAACCACGGTTAGCCATGTGGGAATCCAGCACCTTAACAGCCATGCCGCCTTCCAGCACCAATAAATAATTCTTAAAAAGAAAAAAAACCTGCCCACTCAAGGTTTAAGCCCCGCCTGGGCAGGTGAGCCCGGGGGGCAGCAAGACTGGCTTGCCCCAAACTCCGCCCGCGTCTCCTCGCCGCTGCCCTGCCCCGGCTCTCCCTCTGGACCTGCGGCTCCCGGCAGGCGGAGGTCAGGACCCACAGGCGCCGGCCGCCGCGTTCCGCCCACGGGAAGGCGTGCCCTGGCTCCCTGCCAGCCTGGAGCTGGAGAGGCGGCGGCTCGCTGCCCCGGATCACCCCGAGGCTTCTGGCGCGCCCTGGCGCAGCCTCCCCGCCGCCTGCGCCCCGCTTCGCGCGCTCTTGCAGGTCGGTTCGCCCGCTCACAGTAGCTGAGCTCTGCCGAGCAGAACTGAGACTCCCCGGGGAGCCCCGGCTCGGGACGCGGAACCGGCACCGAGAACGGCCTCGGCATATGTCAGGACCCTGCAAACAGGGGTTCCGACATCGCTACCCTTCACCCCTGAAGATCGCCATGAAGGAAGCGCATCCCAGCAGCCAGTAACCCTGACAGCCCTCCCAACCCCTGCAGCCGGGAGCGACCGGGAGGCCCTCGGCAAGGCTCGCGCGCCCACCGCCCGGCCGCCACCCGAACCCGCGCCGCCCAGGCTGCACCGCGAGGATGAAGGTGCAGCCCCACCCCGCTTCCAACCACTCCCCCTCCACGAGCTCTGCGCAGGCCCGCCCTCCGCGACCGCCCCCGCCCGTCACCGCGCAGGCCCGCCCTCCGGGACCCGCGCCGCCCGTCCCTCCCAGCCCGTCACCGCGCAGGCGCACCCTCCGCAACCCGCCCCCGCCCGTCCCCGCGCAGGCCCGCCCTCCGCGACCGCCCCCGCCCGTCCCTCCCAGCCCGTCACCGCGCAGGCGCACCCTCCGCAACCCGTTCCCGCGCAGGCCCGCCCTCCGGGACCCGCGCCGCCCGTCTCCGCGCAGGCCCGCCCCCGCGCAGGCCCGCCCTGCGCGACCCGCCCCGCCCGTCCCCGGCAGGTCCGCCCTCCGGGACTCGCCCCCGCCCGTCCCCGGCAGGCCCACCCTCCGGGACCCGCCCCCGCCCCCGCCCGTCCCCGCGCAGGCGCACCCTCCCCGACCCGCCCCGCCCGTCCCCGGCAGGCCCGCCCTCCGGGACCCGCCCCCGCCCGTCCGTGCCAGCCCGTCACCGCGCAAGCGCACCCTCCGGGACCCGCCCCGCCCGTCCCCGCGCAGGCCCGCCCTCCGGGACCTGTCCCCACGCAGGCCCGCGCTCCGCGACCCGCCCCGCCCCCGCCCGGCTTACCGGGGCCCCAGTCCCAGCCGCTCACTACTCTCCGTCGGCTCCCGGCCCAGGCCGCCGGACTCCTCTGCCCAGGTCGGCTTCCCGAGCCCGCACAGCCATGGTGACCCTGGGCCTGTCCCAAGTGGACGACGCCGTGGCCTCCAAGCACCCGGTGAGAAGGCCGTCCTGACGCTCGGGCCCAGGCCTCAGGAACTGCCCTGCCGGCCCTGGGGTTGGCGGAGGTGCCTTGGTCAGGGAAGAGAAGCCGGGAGAGGGACCCTTTGCCATGGGGTGGGGGCATCCTGGGTGGACATGGCCACAGTCTAACTCCCCAAGTCAGGGTGTGCCCGGAGGGGCACGGGGGCAGTGGGGAACTCAGCCTTCAGCTCCCCACCTCCAACCCAGGGACTCGGGGAATACGCCGCATGCCAGTCGGGGGCCTTCATGAAGGGAGTGTTCACATTTGTCACAGGTAGGCTGGGGCGTGGTGTCCCAGGGTGTCCTGTGCTGTGACTCCCCAGCAGGCGGTGCCAAGTCACCTGCCGCCCCAGGGGTCCCTGGGCAGACAGACTGATGGGACCCTGCTTGCTTGGCAGGCAGCAGTGCGACCTTCGGCCTGCAGATGCTCCTCCAGAGGAGGTTCACGTATCCTTGGCAGTGGAGCCTGCTGGGGGCCATCGGTGGGTTGACCGGGGCCCTGGAAACTTACCAGAGATGCCTGGCTGGGGTGGGTTCTGCTGGACACCAGGCCTGCATTCTGGCATCCCTGCGTCCAGCATGGGGTCCCTGCTCTCAGGAGGGATGGGTACTGCCAGAGCCCACCCACCACATCTGCCCAGGAGCCGCACCCAGCTTTCCTTCCCCGAGAACCGCAGAGCCCGAGCCTGCAGCCCACCACCTTCCTGCCACCCTCCCCAGTTGCAGGCTCTGTGGCCAGCTATGGGGTGACCAGGGTGGAGTCTCAGAAATGCAGTGACCTCTGGCTCTTCTTGGAGACGGGGCAGCTCCCCAAAGACATGGGCACAGGTGAGGGGTGCAGGGCGCGGGAGGTGGAAGCCCAGTCTCAGTGCCTCGAGTTCGGGGCAGGCAGGCGGGGCCGTGTGAAGGACTGGGTGGGGCCCTGCCTCCGCTTGTGCACTGAGCCCACAGCGGGTAGACCTTGAAGAGTGCCACTCACCAGGCATGGGGTGCCCACAGTGCAGAGCCGGGACTGCAGGAAGGGCCACTGCAGCTGCCTGGCACAGCCAAGGGGAGGCGCCCACTGAGACCCTGTGTAGGACACAGCTCCTGATCCCTGCCCTGCCTCCATGCCAGCTGTCTTTGCCTTGAGGCTCGGTTGTCCGCTGCAGTAAAGTGGTTAGGGACTCCAGCCATGCTGCCTGTGGTGCTGACTGTCCCCCTTGGCTTTTTACAGATCGGCGCATGTAAGAGAGCTTCAGGTGGGGCCTGGGGCACAGCCCTCAGCACCCACGCCCCAGAGTGACCCTGGGGCCATGTCCCCTGCCTGCACACGTGACCAGACCCAGCACCTGCCCAGGATGGGGTCAGAAAGGGCTCTTCGCAGGGTGGCGGTTTCCTCCAGGGAAGTGAGAAACAGACGATGCGCTGAGCCAGAGGGCCTGTGTCCAGCTGCACGTCCCGTTTGGGGGCAGCAGCCTGGGGGCAGGATGGACAGGGTTTCCGTAGTCTGTGGTGCTCTGGCATCCCCTTTCTGGCCCCTGCACCCCAAGTCCGAGGTAACAGCTGATGTTGGGGAGTGAGGGTAATAAACGGCGTGCCCTTTTCCACCTGAGTCCTGCACAACTGAGAAACAAGCCAATGGGCTAAGGGGAGGGCGAGCAGTTAGAGTGGGCGGGCTGTTCCCCCGCTGGGCACCTCAGCCCTCCCGTCAGAGTGGCTGCTCCGTGTAGGGTCTGCCCCTGTGCAAGTTAGCAGAAAAGACACACAAGGAAGTGTGAGGACACCCACTGCCTGTCACCCCAAACTCACCAATCAGATGAAGTCACTTCTGGGGAGCAGGGAAGGGCAAAGCCTGTGGGAGGTCTGTCCCCGGGGACCGGGACACGGGAGGGCCGCAGCAGCCTTCTCGGACAATGTCTGCAGAGCGTCTAGTGTGCCATCAGAGCCGGGCGTCAGGACGAAGTGGCAGAAAGCCCCGACCACAGCAGCTTGTGGAAGTTCGTCAAGGGGCTGGGCGGGGCTTGTCAGGGGAGCAGGCGCCCAACCCTGTCTGTTTCTTGCCATGAGGGCCTCCATTCCCAAGTGCGCCCCATGACTCCCAGTGGCCACACCAGCTGCAGCCACTGCGTCTTCATCCTAACAGGAAGGAGGAAGGGAGGAGGACGCCGCCCCCTCAATCCTGCGGGCCCTTAGCCAGGCTGTCACCTGGTGCATGTGCGAGGAGGCCCTGTAAGGCAGCCTTGGCCGCGGCAGCCAGAGTCCGCCCAAATGGGTCCTGTACCTGAGCGAGAAGGAAGCACCATGGCCAGGGCACAGCAGGTGCCAGGCAGGCCCCCCGCCTGCGGCAGGCCCCCCAGCCTCTCAGGAGTAAGGCTTGGGCTGGGAGGGCGGGCTCACGTGGAGTTGCAGCAGGACTGGGTGGTTTAGGTTTGAGATTTTCGCTATAGGGTACATGCACTTGTTGGAGGTAGCGAGAAATCACCGCCGGGGGATGGCCACACCACAATCCCTCCTGGGATTTGGGACACACTTGCTCATACACCAGGTGTGAGTTCCTTTTTCCTTTTTTTTATTTTTTTAAGAGACGTTTTTCTATAGGGCGCATGTGCTTGCCAGAGAGACAAAAAGCAAGAAATTGCCCTCCTGGCCGGCCAGCCCACAATCCCTTCTGCCCTCAGGACTTTGGACACAAACGCACATGCACCGATGTGAGTTTAAGCCACCAGGTCCAAGACTCGAACTACACTTGACTACATGGGAGTCCAGCAACGTAACCATCACATCATCTGATGGTCCCATCAGCGTGATTTTTCGATCCGCCAGGTCTAGGACTTGAACTGTGGTTGGCCATGTGGGAGTCCAGTGACATAACCACTATACCATCTTCTGGCCCTAGGACTGAGTTTTTAAAAGTTGAAAGTAAGGAGAGACCAGCAGATGGCGTAATGGTGACATCACTGGACTCCCACATAGTCCACCGCAGTTCCAGTCCTGGACTAGCAGCTTAAAACACACTGGGCACGTGTGCATGTGTAGAAGGGACTGCGACAAGGCCATCCCGGGTGACTTCTCACTGTCTCTTGTCTCTCTCCAGCAAGCACACATGCCCCAAGACAAAAATCTCTCATTAAAAAAAAAAAGTTGAAAGTGAGGGGCCAGCAGGAGATGTGGTGGTTAAGGCATGGGACTCTCACATGGCCAACCAAGGCTTCAAGTCCTGGCCCTGCGGCTTGAAAATCACAGCAGGCACGTGTGTGCGCATGCCCACAATCCCGAGAGAAGCCCAGAGGAGACAGGAGATCCCCACCACCACCCTGGGGGGGGGAATCTCACTCTCCTGTCCCCAGCAGGAGAGCAGACATGCCCCATGGCAACAACCTTAGCAACAAGGAAACCTGCAAGCCTGCATGCGAGGTCTGGAGGAAGGTGGGTGCTAGGACCCACAGGGGTGGAGGCCATCCTGAGCGAATTTTGTTCCCACCTGGTGTCATGTTCAAGCCCTACCCCTACCCCATGCCACTGGCTGGGGACAGGATCTTCACAAAGACCATTAAGGTGGGCCCTGATCCGGCATTCTGGGTGTCCTTACCAGGGGTCAGCCATTTGTAGGTCACCCTGCAGGCACCCTGAGCACAGACCAGTCTCCAGGAAGTGAGGTGTCCCATCTACTCACTGCAGCCCAGACTAATCCAGGCCAGGTGTGGGGAACTGTCGCAGGGAGGACCCACCCCCAGCCCTCTGCAGTGACAGCTCAGCCAGAGCCTAGGGTGGGCAGAGGGGGACAGGCTCCAGACAGAAGGCCAGGGATGGGGTTTGAACTGGGGGGGGGGGGCAAAGGTCAGAATAGTTTTAGGGGCTCACCCTAGCTGCTTTGTGGAGGACGGTCTGGGGAGATAGGAGGCAAAGGCCCAGGGCTGCAGGCGTGGTCTGCCTAAGCCACCATGACTCGACCTCGCCACTCTAAAGAGACCTGGGCCCACCAGAGCTCCCAGCAGCCACCGCAGGCTCTGCAGAGGGTGTGCACCCAGAGGCCACCCCAGGCTGGCTGCGGACAGAGGGAGAGCAGCCAGTCCTGGAACTCCAGGGCTCCCTCACAATGGGCCGAGGTTCCGGGAACAGTGCACTGCCGAGCAGGCAAAGCCCAGGGACGGTGGAAGGGTACAGGGCCCTTGGGGACCCTGAGGGCCACCATGAAGGTGCACAGTGAGGCAGATGTGGAAGAGCAGACCCAGGAGCTGAAAACCATCACTAGGCTCCAGGGTGAGCCAGTGTCTAAGTGACCCGCTGGCCTGGACGGCCCAGGACCTTCAGCTTTAACATCAGGCGGTGCAGGGGCACGCCCTGGCCACACAGCTGGGAGAAGGGACCTAAGGGACTCCCCGTGGTGTGGGGGAGGGAGCGCAACCTGGGCCCCAAAGTGGGAGAGGGTGGGGGAGTGGGGTAGGCCACCTGTCTCCACTTGCAGATCTGGAAGGGACCATAGGACACCCCTGTTCCTGCCCTGGCCAACCCCCCTCCCTGCCACGCAGCGCCTCCCTTCAAATTACCACTGCAGAGCGGTGAAGCCACGACCCCAGGGCGGGGGTGTGTGTGTGTGTGTGTGTGTGTGTGTGTGTGGCCCAGCGGTCCCGTGTGCTGCCGCCTGGGCCTCCCAGATGGAGCCTCCTGGGCCAGCGACATCCTCGCTGCCCTCTCCTGCCCACAGAGCAGTGCCGAGCGCTCCAGATCCAGGGGGTGAAAGAGAAGACGGCCCAGAACAAGGAGACGCTGGCCGTCCTGCGCAGCGGCATCCGCCGCGGGGCTCAGGACTGGGCTTTGGCCAAGAAGGTGCGCGAGCTCCGCTGGCTCGGGGCGGGGTCGGACAGGAACCGAAAAAGTACACACGCGTGTGTGCGCGCACACGCACGTGGAAGGCGGGCACCTCCTTCCAACCCACCCACACACAGGATGTGTGCCCTGGGCTCAGTGGCCCCAGCAGCCCTGCCCTGGGCTCCCTCCCGACCAAGCCGGGGCAGGTGCGTCCGCTAGCGCACACTCTGGGCAGGGGCGCTCTGGCCAGCTCAGGCAGCCCTGGGCCCTCTCTCCGAACCCTGCACATCCCACCCGGGACGGGCGGATAGGGCTCCCCGGGCCCCGGGGGCAGGCTGGCTCAGGCGGATGCCGGGAAGGGCCCAGCCCTGGCTCAGCCACCCCCCTCCCCGCAGTATGACCAGTGGACCATCTCCAGGGCCTGCGGGCAGGACTCGTCGGTGAGGCTGGCGTGTGGCCGCAGCACCGTGGAGGTAACCACGCGGCGGAGCCCGCCCTCGCGACCCCGCCCCGCCCCGCACGGCAATACGCAGTGGGCGGAGGGCAGAGCGAGCTCCCAGCCGGGGGTCCTTGGGGTCGCCGCGCTTCCTCCCACTTGCCGCGCTCCCAGCGGGCTCCGCGGCGCCCCCTGGTGCCCGCGGTGCCTCCCCGACCCAGGTGGCACGGGAGAAGCTACGCAAGTACGTCTTCGACCGCGTGAACGTGCACAATGTCCTGATCCACCTGGTGCGGCGGCGCGGGCAGAAACTGGAGAGCCTGCAGCTGCAGCTGGCGGGCCTGCGGAGCCAGCCCGACGCCACCAAGGACGAGCAGCGGCTGTTGCAGGTGGGGCGGGCGGGGCGAGGGGCGCGACCCCCTGGGCAGAAAACCCCTCCTCGAAGCCCTCCCGGGCAGGCCCCTGAGCCGGTCGGTGTGCACGCTGCCCCCAGGTCATCCGGCAGCTGGAGAACAACATCGAGAAGACCACGGTCAAGATTACCACGAGCCAGAACATCCGCCTGCTGTATGCCAACCTCCTGGATTACCTGAAGAGAGTGAGCGGCGCCCTCCCACCCAAGCCCAGGGGCCGGGATGGGGGGGGTTCTCAGGGCTGGGGGCTCTGTGGGGCCGCCCCTCCTCCCGGCAGAGCGGCAGTGCAGGGCAGGAAGTACCGGGTAACAGTCTTCATTAAAGATCCGTGTTTCTGCTACAGGGAAAAGCATGCCAGGGCCAGCTGGGAGCCCTCGGGACTTTTTTGCTGCTCGTATTAAACGACTTAGTAGCGTTTTTATTTTGCTGTCCTTTTTTCATTGCCTGGGCCTCTGACGTTCAGAGGTGGACCCTGCAGCCACAGAACTCCCCTAGCATGTCGCCGGTGGGCACCACTCTCCCCTGTGAGGGTCGTCCTGGCCGGCGGATACGGGTGCTGCCCTGCGGAAGCGGGCGACCCTTTCCCGGAGGCTGAGGTCGAAGCCAGGGTGCTGAGAGCAGCAGACAAGGGCAGGAAGAGGGGCCGTGGGCAGAGAGCATGGGCAGGTGGGGAGCGCGGGGGCAGACACCCTCACCCCAGGAAGGCAGAGGGAGCCCTGGACAGCTGTGTGGGAAGTGCCCCAAGGACAGGTGGCGTAGGAGGATGGTGGGTGGCAGGCCCTGTGGCTCGGGCCGGCTCAGTGCCTCTCAGCTGGGGAGTCCTGCCCTCCTTGCCACCCTATGCTGGATGCCCACCTGGAGGCCCGGCCTACCCCTGCACCCCTGCACAGCCCCGACTCGCCTGGTCCTTCCCCTACCTGGCCGTGCCCTTTTAGAGCCTACACCCCTAATATTCTGTGGTCACCCGTATTTTTAGAAAATGGCTAAGACTGGGACCAGCAGATGGTGTAATGGCTATGTCGCTGGACTCCCATGTAATTGACCGCGGTTCGAGTCCCGGACTCTGTGGCTTAAACTCATGCCGGGTGCATGTATGTGCATGCCCAAGATCCCTAGAGGACGGGAACCAGCAGTTAGCGTAATGGCTATGTCGCTGGATTCCCACGTAGTCGACCGCGGTTTGCGTCCCGGACCCGGTGGCTTAAAACTCACGCCGGGCGCGTGTGCGTGCGTGCCCAAGATCCCGAGAGGAGAATGGAGGAGAAGGGATTGCGGCGTGACCATCCCCCCTGGGGGGGGTGATTTCTCGCTTTCTGTCTCTCTGTCTCTCTGTCTTTCTGGCGAGCGCACGCGCCCTATAGCAAAAACCTCTCCAAAAAAAAAAAAAAATCCATGGCTAAGATTCTACATTAGGTGCCAGAGCAGAGAAGCCGTCACCTGGGCAGGCCAGTGGGGAAGTGGGGGTGGCCAGAGTAGTTTCCAATGACAAAACATGAGGGGCTAGGCTACCTCAGGCACTCACACACCTGGCCCTGCCCTGTGCTACTTCACTCAAGCTCCTCAGTTGACCCTGACAGCAGCCTTCCGGACGAGCCAGACGGCACACAGGTCACAGGTCACACAGTCAGCTGTTCATGGTGGCCTTAGCCTCCCTCGCACCCTGGCTCTTCCCCCAGCCCTCATGTGGAGCCCTCTGCTTTGCTTTAGACTAAAGCTGCTCGCAAGCAGAGGCTCCCAGGTAGAAAGTTCCAGCACTCCCTCTTTTAAAGCATCTCTGGGCTGCCAGGCCTGGGCAGCAGGACGGTCTGCTAGGAGACACCGTCTGCCCTTGCTGGAAGGCTTTGTCTCCCCTGCTCTGTGCCCAGCTGGGGCTGGACCCGGACCAGATCCTGCCACTGTTCTGGAGGCCCACAGGGTTGGGGGGGGGGAGGGCTGCAGGACTGGGGAGGTGGCAGGCAGCTGGCGAGGAGGGGCGGCCTCCGAGCAGAGCCTCGCGCCCACCTGCCTTGCCCACCGAGCAGGTGCTGGCAGCCTACCCCACCAAGCTGGACAAGCTGCACAGCCTTGTAGTCAGCTACTGCTCGGAGCTGTCGGACACGACGGCCGTGGCCCAGGACGCCATGACCATCACGGACGAGGTCAAGGTGAGCTCGGGCCCAGGGCTGGCGGCATCTGCCCAGCTCGCTCAGACCCCTGGCCCAGGCCCGCCCTGGAGGAACCCAGCCGCGGGCCCCACCCTGCTGTGCTCACCCTGGGGCCTGCAGCCTGAGGTCACGAGGGCGGTCACAGACACTCACCCGGTTGTGCCAGGGCCCCTGCCAGGCTTAGGGAGACGACAGGGACTGAGGTAGGCTCGCCCCACTCCTGAGGGGTGGTGAGGCTGTGGGCAGCTGTCACCCAGTGGTCCATGGGGAAATAGGCCAGCGTGGCAGACAGAATGCGGTGCCGCAGGGCCTCTAGGTCCTGAACTGCTCAGGAGTTGCTGATCAAGGCCCACCCGAGCGAAGGCTTTGCAAGGCGGCGACACTCGAGGAATGGCCAGCAAAGGTCAGGGGTGGCCAGAGCTGCGGAGGAGGAGGGTGAGCAAAGGAAAGGCGTCAGGCCAGCCAGGGCCAGCAGGGGCCAGGAGGCTGGAGCAGGGAGGCTGAGGCAGGCCTGTGGTGCCCCTCCTCTGCAGGCTCTGGAGGAGGCCGGGGACTGGATCTGCTTTGCGCCTCACAAAGGCTGTGCTCTGACTACGGGGGCTGGAAGGTGCCGGGGCAGAGAAGCCGTTGCCTAGGCAGGCCGGTGGGGGGTGGGGGTGGCCAGAGTAGATGGAGCGGGAAGTTTGCAAGAGGTAACCCCGTGAGCTCTGCAGCTGGGTCAGAGAGGGCGAGAGCAGCGTCCGTGTTTCTGCAGAGCAGACGGGTGGGCTCCACCACCCAGGCAGGACGCGCCACAGAGGCCAGGCCAGCGGGGGTGACGCTTCACCTTCAGATACATGGCGGCCACTTTAGCGGTTTCTGAGTGGAGCTGGCCAGGAGGTGGCTGGGGACAGGGACCTGGTGTGTGCGAGCCATGGAGGCAGAGGACCGGCGAAGGCTTAGGCCGAGCCGTTTAGACAGGCGGGCACAGCCAGCAGCCCAGATTGACACCCCAAGGTTTGGCAGGGCGAGGACTGAGCGCCGACACATCACCACCAAGGCGAGGGAGGCCATGGTGAGACAGCCCTGCCCCATGTCCCCAGAGGAGCATGAGGCGAGGGGAGGCCACCTTCATTGAGGAGCGCAGGGCGCGGGAAAACAGGCTCAACCAGCAGAGGAAGCTCATCGACAAGGTCCACACCAAGGAGGCCAGCGAGAGATACCGCAGGGTGAGCCCCAGCCAGGGCCTGCAGGCGTGGACCCCCACCTCCCCACCCCTCCCAGCCCCCAGGGTAAGCCCCAGCCAGACACTGCAGGTGTGGACCCCCCTGCAGGGGTTGCACTCACCCACTTTCCTCTCCTCCCCCTGTCAGGGCCGGACCGACATGGACTTCCCCTCCAACCTGATGAGCATCGAGACCCTGAAAGGTGGGCGCTCAGGCGTCCCCCACAGTCCTGGGCAAGCAGGACACAGAAGCCCTGCCACTCCCTGACTGCCCCCGCAAGCCAAGCGGCACCAAATGCAGCAGGAATGCCAGCCCTAGCTCCCCAGGACCTGGTCAGCTGGTGACTCCCAGAAAACACGAGTGCCCTGGACCCAGAGCTGCCCAGAGCGCCACACTGCTCTCCTCGCCCTCCGCTGCACTGGGCCACCAGGGTCCCTGCAGGGCTGGGTGTGCAGGGAGCAGGGAAAGGTGCAGGTGGCTCAGAAGGGCACCAAGCCCTCGGAGGCCCCCGTTAGGCAAATACAGCTCTGCACCATTCCCACTGCCTCCCTGTGGTTCCCTCCGCCCAGTGAAGAAAAAGATGTCCATAGCCAACATCCAGTACCAGACAGACGTGACCGCCATGGTGGAGAGGGTGAAGAGTGCCGTGCGGTGCTCCCACCTCTGGGTAACGTGCGCCTGTGGGCTGCAGGGTGGCTGGGTTGCCCTGCACCTGCCCCAGCTTTTTCCAGCCCCATCTGGGCGTACACCCCCAGCCCTGACGCGAATCTGTTCATGGTCCACAAGTAATCAAGCAGCTCCACAGCCCTCGTGCCAGCCTCCGTGCCCCCTGTGCGCTGTCTTCCGCCTGCCTGCCCTCAGGGCTGCTGCACAGACCTAGGGCACCATCGCCTCAAAAGGCCCTGTCCCAGGTCTGAGCCTTGGGTGCAGACAGCCTGCCCGGCCATCGGGAGGGGAGGCGCCCCAAAGCAGTTGGCTGTGTGGAGCCCCTGCCCTCCCTGGCCCACACATCTTCCCGCGGGCTGGCAGGACATCGCCGGCAGGTTCCTGGCTCAAAGAAACACGGAGGAGAACTTGGAGCTGCAGCTGGAAGACTGCGAAGGCAGGCGGGCGCAGCTGGAGGCCCTGATGCGGAAGCTGGCACTGGAAGCGGCGGTGCTCAAGTTCCGCCAGATGCCCAGCTCCATCAGGTACCCCTGGCGCCTCGCAAACGGCAGCCCATGTGCCCTAGTTCCAGCACCCCAGAAGGGACATCCCTCAGCCCCTCCCACCTACACTCCGGAGGCCCGGAGACCTGGGCTGCCTCACTGCGGTGCCGCCGTCCTCCACAGCTTCAAGTCCATCGAGAAGAAGGTGAGAGGCCTGCTGCAGGAGGAACAGGAGCGGCTGCAGCTGGCCCACGCCAACGTGACCAAGAGCCAGAAGCTGCTGCTGACCCTCCAGACAGGCATCGACAACCTCTACATCCGGCTGCTCAGCATCCCTGGGCCTGTGCCCCTGCCCCTGGTAGGGCACTGGACATGAGCACCACAGGGGGCCCTGGGTAGGGCAGGGAGTGAGCCCTCCTCCTGCCTGCAGACGGAAGTGGCACCCTCCCCTGCCCTGGACGTGTACAGCAAGCTGGTGATCTGTGAGGGCAAGCTCGTGCACCTGGCGGAGAGAGTGAAGATGCTCTCCCAGAACGAGGAGGTATCCGGGGCTGGGAGGTGCCCACGCAGCCCTCATACCCACAGCACTGACCCTGTGCCCGCAGAGCTGAAGGGGCTCTGCCCTGCAGGTGGGCACCAAGGTGAGGGACACCCTGGAGTCCTCGACTCTGAAGGAGAAGCACAACACCAGGATCAGCTTTGAGGACACAGAGGAGGACATGATAGGTACAGGCGGGGGGTGGAGGGGACAACCTGAGGCAGAGGTGGGTGGCGATTACTGTCATCTGCCCTGAGCATCCTATAGAGACAAGGGACGGGAGGGACCTCAGCTGACAGAGGGGACTTGGTGAGGGCACAGGGAGGTCCCACCCATGGAAGAAGAGCCCCCCACTCAGGCCAGCAGGGCCTTGCGGGTTGCAGAAAGGAGCAGGGGAGGGCTGGGAACCTGTCCTGGTTCTGTGGGAGGACAGGGCCCTGGGCAGTTTGAATAAGAGCAACCCGTGAGGCTGGCCCTGGGGTGACCTGGGACAGCAGAAACACTGCCTGGGTGAGAGTCGGGGCAAGGAGGTGGCCTGGGCTGGACAGCTCCCCACGGGGGCCTGTTCCTGTCCAGGGTGCGCTCGCCCCTGGACGGCAGTGTGTCCCGCTGCCAGGCCACGGGTGCACCAAGCAAAGCAGGGGCCCCGGTGAGCACACGCCAGGTAAGCACGGAGCCAGCGGGGCAGTGGGCGGCGCGGACACAAGCCGGTGCCTCCGCCCCTGCAGAGACCTTCCAGTTTGCAGACGTGGACCACAGCTACGTGCCCTCGCGGGCCGAGATCAAGAAGCAGGCGCAGCGGCTGATCGAAGGGAGGCTCAAGGTGACCAAGAAGAAGAAGAAGTAGCCCCCGCACACTCTGTTACACAAATAAAATTTTTCCAGCACTACTGAGGCGTGCGCGCGCGGAGCCTGGGGAAAACCGAGCCTGACGGACGCAGGTGCGGCCGTCCGGGCCGGCCTAGGCGGGCGCCGGGTGTGCACAAGCCTGGCGGCGCCGTCTGCGCACGCGCGCCCCGTGTCCCTCGCGGCGTCCAGTAGCCGCGCGCCCCGCCCAGCCGGCGCCAAGATGGCGGCGCTGACGGACGGAGGGAGGCCGCGGGGGCCCGAGCGGAGCTGCCGGGGCTGAGGCCCCCCCCAGCCGCCGCCGAGCGCGCCCCGCCGCCGGGACCCCGCCAGCTCCGGCCTCGGGAGCCCCGGGCCGCCGGGACATGGTGCGGGGCGCGCCGCACCGCCGCCGCCGCTGAGCTCGCCGCGCGTCCGAGCGGGAAGATGTTCTCCGCCCTGAAGAAGCTGGTGGGGTCGGAGCAGGCCCCGGGCCGGGACAGGCACATCCCCGCCGGGCTGCAGTCCATGAACCAGGCGCTGCAGAGACGCTTCGCCAAGGGGGTGCAGTACAACAGTGAGTCGGGGCGCCCCGACGCCCGGGAGCGGAAGGAGGCAGAGTGCGGACCTGCGGCCGGGCCGCGGGGGGACGGCGCGGGCCCGCCTGGGGGGGTCTGCGCGTGGGGGGGGGGGTCTGAGCGGGGGGAGTTCTGCAGGTCGGGAGGGTCTGTGAGTGTGGGGGGCCGGTCCGCCCGCGCCTTTGGGTGCCCGGCGCTCCGGGGACACTATAGAGTCCGGGCCAGGCCCAGGAGAACCTGGGGCAGGATGGGTCAGTCGCCGGAGCAGCAGGAGCCCCAGGAACCCCGTTACTTGGAGAGGAGGCGTCGTTACGTAACGCGGGGACGAGCCCTGTGCGCCGCCCCGCGGGCTGTCCGGTGCCGACCCCGCCGCAGCCGCAGCCGCGCGGCACCCGGCGCGGCTTTCTCGGGACGCCTTCGGGGACGCCCCGGAGGGCAGGGTCTCACCTGTGGCTGCCCAGACTTTCCCCGGGGCAGGCGTGTCGCGTCGCAGATGCCTGCCCGTCACCCTTGGCACGTTGACAGCCACGCTGACAGCGCCGGACGCCGGCCTCAACCTCCTTTGAGTTTCGCATCCCGCCGCCGCCTGGCCGCTCTCAGCCTCTGCCCTGCCCGGTTTGGGCGTCTCTCCTCCCAGCTTCCCCGTGGGTCGCTGCCTCTGGGGCCGCCGCACACTGCCCACTGGGGAGGCTTTCTAAGATAACGTGGCGCGTGCAGACTGGAAAGCCGTGTGGCAGTGCCTGCCTGTGCTGTGCGTAGAAGTCCGTGTATTGGTCCTCGCCCACAGAGGAGAGTGCGAGGCCAAAGTTCACAGCCGCACGAAACTGCAGACTCCGTCTGGGTCCCTCGTTTAATTTCTTTCTTCTTCTTTTTTTTTTTTTTTGGAGAGGTTTTTGCTATAGGGCGCCTGTGCTCGCCAGAAAGACAGAGACAGACAGAGAGACAGCGAGAAATCCCCCCCCCCGGGGGGGGGATGACCACGCCGCAATCCCTTCTCCTCCATTCTCTCGGGATCTTGGGATCTTGGGCACGCACGCACATGCGCCTGGCGTGAGTTTAAGCCACGGGTCCAGGACTTGAACTGCGCTGGATTTACTCCATCTGCTGGTCCCAAGATATAATTTTAAACTATTCCTATTCCTTGGAAATTAGATGCAGAACTGGATACGGTTGCCTTTCTGAAAAGGCTCCCTAAGACCCACCCCTGGGCGGTCCTGGCTGGGAGGGAGGACAGGACTGAAGGGCCTGGGCGTTGTTCCAAGGGAGACATCCTATCCCCAGAAGTTGGGGCAGGTTGTCAGCTGCAACTGAAGGAAAAGCGAAGAGGCTCAGAGAAACGTGCGCGTGCACTTCTAGGTCCGCTTTAGAGGGACTGAGACCAGCTCTGTAGTTCCGTAGGGTAGGGACCTCTCACTCCCCTGGCGGCAGAGTACGAAGTCTCGGTTACATTGTTGGCTTTCCCAACAGTTGTGTTCATTTAGGAATTCAGCATTTTCTAGCTAAGAGTTGCCATTAACTGTTTTACAACTCAGCCCCTAAGTCCCTTTCTTCTAAATTTTCAAAGTAGTGAGAAGTGATTCCTGGCAGGACCAGCAGTTGGCGTAATGGCTATGTCGCTGGACTCCCATGTAGTCGACCGCGGTTCGAGTCCCGGACCCGGTGGCTTAAACTCACACTGTGCGCATGTGCGTGCGTGCCCAAGATCCCGAGAGGAGAATAGAGAGAAGGGATTGTGGCGTGGCCATCCCCCCTGGGGGGTGATTTCTCACTTTCTGTCTCTCCATCTCTGTCTGTCTGTCTGGCGAGCGCATGTGCCCTATAGTGAAAACCTCTCAAAAAAAAAAAAAAAAGTGATTCCTGGCACACCCACCAGATCCAGAGCAAAACCTGCATGGGGCGTGTTACCAACGTGGAATTCGTTGGTGTAGAGAGAGAGACGGAGAAAGAAGAGCGGAAGAAGTCATCCCCTGAGGGGACGGCCACACCACATCCCTCCTCCTGGGCACACGCACACACACCTAGTGTGTTTCTCAAGCCGATGGATTCGAGTTTGCCAAGTCGGTCATATGGGATCCAGTTCCTTAACCCTCTTGCCACCTGCTGGCTCCAGCAGAGAAGTTTGTTGTTGTTGTTGTTTTTAATAATGATTTAAGTTTGTTTGTTTATTTATTTAAATTTGACCAGAGAGGGACAGAGAGAGAGAGAAAGTGAGAGCGCAAGCCACCAGGTCCAGGACTTGAACCGCAGTCGGCCATGTGGGAGTCCAGCGCTCTTAAACACCACGCCACCTGCCTCCCCTGCCCCCTGCAGAGAAGTGTTAGTGTGTGGCAGTCTCCTGAGCTAGGAAGCCATTACCGGGGCGGGGTGTCCACGTCTGCTCTAGGACCTGTTGCTTCTGGGGAGAGACGGGAGAGAGCCAAGTGAGAAAGCACCCGGGAGGGCTACTCCGCAGCCCCCTCTCTCTGCTCTTCTTGGGATTTCGGCACCAAGGCCCACACGTGCCTGGCATGTTTTTCAAGCCATTGGGTCCAGGACTCAAACTGTGTACTCAGCCATGTGGGATCCGCCACCTTAATCACCAAGCCACTGCCTGGGAATTTCATTCATGTAGAGCTCAGTGTGAGAATTTAAACTGAGAAACATTATCTCACTAAAAAAGCTTTTTTTTAGAAGTTTTTGCTTTAGGGTGTGTGCGCGTGCCAGAGAGACAGAAAGCGAGAAATCACTCCCCAGGGGGGATGGCCACGCTACAATCCCTTCTCCATTCTCCTCTCAGGATCTTGGGCACACGTACACGCACCCGGCGTGAGTTTAAGCCACCAGGTCCAGGACTCGAACCGTGGTCGACTGCATGGCCATCTAGCGACATAACCATTATGCTAACTGCTGGTCCCTAAAAAAGCTTTTTTTTAAAAAAAAAAATTTAATTTTATTTATTCATTCATTTAATTTAACCAGAGAGAGAGTGGGAAAGTGAGAAAGGAAGGTGCCAGGTCCAGGACTCAAACCGTGGTTGGCTATGTGGGAGTACCCAGCATCTTAAACACCATGCCACCTGCTGGCCCCTGAAAAAGCTTTTAAAAGACCTTGCCAGAGGGAGCAGAAGAGAGCATCCCAGCCTCTCTCACCCGGGTGGCCCCAAAATGATTCCAAAGGTCAGCTCGCCAGGCTGGCGGTCACAGAGACTGCGCCCAGTAACGTGGTCCTACATACGCACGCTTTTCACAGCTCTTACGAAAGAAGTGGGCAGTTGTACCATTATGGTGGAGACTTAGCTCAGTTCTTGCAGTGTTTGAAGGCAAAGCAGCCAGAACTCAGTGCGGAAGAACAATTTTGCTAGCACAGTGAACTGACCTGATCTGATTTACGTGAGAGAAGTTTGTACCAAACAGTTCACGAACACACATTCTTGGGACCAGCTGATGGCACAATGGTTATGATTCTAGACTCCCACGTAGTCGACCGCAGTTTGAGTCCCAGACCCAGCGGTTTAAAACTTACACCGGGCGTGTGTGCGTGCACGTACCCAAAATCCCGAGAGGGAAATGGAGGAGAAGGGATTGTGGTGTGGCCATCCCCCCTGGGGGTTGATTTCTCGCTTTCTGTCTCTGTCTTTCTAACGAGCCCACGTGCCTTATAGCAAAAATCTCTTAAAAGGAAAAAAAGAGGGACCAGCAGTTAGTGTAATGGCTATGTTGCTGGACTCCCACGTAGTCGACCGCGGTTCAAGTCCTGGACCTGGTGGCTTAAACTCACGCCGGGCGCGTGTGCGTGCGTGCCCAAGATCCCGAGAGGAGAATGGAGGAGAAGGGATTGCGGCGTGGCCATCCCCCCTGGGGGGTGATTTCCTGCTTTCTGTCTCTCTGTCTCTCTCTGTCTATCTGGCGAGCGCACGCGCCCTATAGCAAAAAAAAAAAAAAAAAAAAAAAGGGAAAAAAAGAGCACACGTTCTTGTCAACCTTCTGTAAAAAATTAAGAAAACTGACCACAAAGAATCTTTCACGGGGCCAACAGATGACGTCGTGGTTAAGGCCCTGGACTCACACATGGCCAGCCGCAGTTTGAGTCCCAAACCTGGAGCTTGAATCATGCCAGGTGCATGTGCCTACATGCCCCCAGTCCCTCAGGAAATGGGTGAGGAGAGGCTGCGGCATGGCCACCCCCAGGGGAGATTCTCACTTTCCCATTCACATCTCTGTGTCTGTCCAGCAAGCGTACAAACCCTGAAGCAAAAACCTCTTTTAAAAAAAGAAATATTTGAGGACAGCAGGTGGCGTAGTGGTTAAGGGCACTGGACTCCCACATGGCCCACCGCAGTTCGAGTCCTGGATCTGACAGCTTGCTTTCTCACTTTCCCTCTCTTTCTTTCTGTCCCTGTCTGGTCAAAATTTAGAGAGAGAGAGAGGGGACCAGCAGTTAGTGTAATGGCTACGTCGCTGGACTCCCATGTAGTCGACCGCAGTTCAAGTCCCAGACCTGGTAGCTTAAACTCACGCCGGGCGCGTGTGCATGCGTGCCTAAGATCCTGAGAGGAGAATAGAGAAGAGATTGCGGCATGGCCATCCCCCCGGGGAGTGATTTCTCACTTTCTGTGTCTTTTTCTTTCTGGCGAGTGCACGTGCCCTATAGCAAAAACCTCTCAAAAAAAAAAAAAAAAAAAATTGGGGACCAGCAGTCAGCGTAATGGCTATGTCGCTGGACTCCCACGTAGTCGACCGCGGTTCAAATCCCGGACCCGGTGGTTTAAACTCATGCCGGGCACGTGTGCATGCGTGCCCAAGGTCCCGGGAGGAGAAGGGATTGCGGTGTGGCCATCCCCTTGGGGGTGATTTCTTGCTTTCTGTCTCTCTGTCTCTCTGGCGAGCACACACACCCTATAGCAAAAACCTCTCAAAAAAAAAATTTAAAGAGAGAGAGGGAAGGAGGGAGGGAGGGAAGAAAGAGGGAGGAAGGGGGAAAGAAGGTTAAATAAAATTATTTTTGAAAAAGAAGACACTTGAGGGCTGGCAGGTGGTGTGGTGGTTAAGGCTCTGAACTCCCACATCGATGACCACAGTTCAAGTCCTGAGCCTGGCAGCTTGCTTTCTCACGTTCTTTCTCTTTCTCTTTCTCTCTCTCATCAAATTAAAAAGTAATAATAATAAATAAACTCAATAAAATAAGTCTTTAAAAGAAAAGTTTAAAAGGGAATGTTTAGTACATTTAAAAAACTCGGTGCCATAGTGTGCCAGCCAGCAGCATCGTGGCTAAGGTGCGGTCCCCACGTAGCCAGCTGTGCCGTTTGAGACCTCGACCCAGGGGGCCAGAGACATGGTACATGTGCACGCGTGTCCAAAACCCTAAAGGGGAGTGGAGGCGGGGGTGGTGCGGCCGTCCCCATGGTGTGAGGAGTGCTTTCTCACTTTCCCTTTCTTTCTCTCCAGCAAGCACGTGAGCCCTCTAGCAAAAAAAGAAAGAAACGAACGAACCAGAGCCCTGCCGTTTTCTCAGAAAGCCAAAGACAAATGATCATTGAAAATTCCAAATCTCCTGGTTGGAAATTATTGTGGCACACCTTTATTTATTTTGTTCATTCATTCATTTTCTTTTTCTTTTTCTTTTTTTGGAGAGGTTTTTGCTATAGGACACGTGCGCTCGCCAGACAGAGAGACAGAAAGCGAGAAATCACCCCGCGGGGGAATGGCCACGTCGCAATCCCTTCTCCTCCATTCTCTTCTCGGGATCTTGGGCACGCACGCACACGCGCCCGGTGTGAGTTTAAGCCACTGGGTCCGGGACTCAAACCGTGGTCAACTACATGAGAATCCAGCTATACAGCCATTACGCCAACTGCTGGTCCCCATTCATTTCATTTTAATTTGACCAGATTGAGAGAGACATGGGGAGGGAGAGTGAGAAAGCAAGCCGCCAGGTCCAGGACTGGAGCTGTGGTCAGTCATGTGGGAGTGTCCTTTGCCTCAACCACGCCACCTGCTGGTCCCCACGTGTGGCACACGTCTAGATAGAGAAGCAGCAGCAGAGCTGGGTGATGGGAAGAGCACGTAGACCTTGTGGGCAGCCCTCTGGACAGGGCTGTGGGGCACTGCCAAATGCACACGGAGCAGAAGAGAAGACTTCGGAAAGCAGTGAGACCACATGGGGCCTAGGAGGACAAGCGGCAGGTCAGCGCTGTGCAGAGGAAGCCAGATCCCACAGGGCCGACCAGCGTCCGAGTCCCGGCCCCGGTGGCTTTAGCAAACCCCCAGCCTGGGCACGAATGCCCAGGGTCTTGAAGAGGTGGAAAATGAGATAAAGTACCCAGCACCTTAACCCCCACACCACCTGCTGGCCCCAAAAGTGATATTTTAAACAATGTCATGCCATACGTTTGGAAAAAGTAGATGTGATGGATGAATTCTTAGGACAACGAAGCATTGCCAGAACTGGCTCAAGAAGAGTTGTGGTTCCGTTAGCGGGAAGTGAGCAGAGTCCGTCAGACCTCAGGAAGGTCCTAAGGTCTCTGCACGTCCGCCCAGTATCCGGGGGGCAGCGGGGTCTTACGTGAACTCTCGTTTTCTGCTTTGCTTTGATTTGAGGGCGCATGTACTGACCAGAGAGAAGGAAAGTGAGAAACCACCCCTGGAGGGGGGCCTTGCAGCAGCCCCTTCTCCATCCTCCTCTCGGGATTTGGGGTGCACACCTGTGCCCAGCTTTCCTCTTTAGGCTGCCGGTTCTGGGACTCGAACCGCAGAGAGGGCCATGTAGGATCCGGTGCCTTAGCCACCATGCCCCCTACTGGCCCCGTTATCTTGAACTCTTCTGGAAGGAATGCACCCCCAAGCCCAGTTGGTTTGAAACCCCTCGATGCGCCTTGCGCACGGACCCAGGGGCAGAGGAATGCACGCGAGCAGACTGGCCGGCAGCGAGATCAGCTCGCCCTGTCCTGGGGCCCGGGGCCTGGGGCCGGCCTAGCTGGACAGGCGGTTGAGGAAACTCGCTGCAGGAGACGAGGGGGGTGGGGGCTGTGTGGCCATTTAACATGCGCTTGTGCAGACAGCAAACACCTTTGGGCTAATCAGGAAATGGAAGTTCTCGTGTGGCAAGAGACGCTAAGATGTGAGTCCGCATGGTAGGGCGCTGTACCGGGTGATTGAGGCACAGCTGAGCCGGGCACCCTCCAGAGAGCGCCACTGTTCAAAAGCTCCAGAATTACACGTCTGCCTGGGAATGGGAACACACAGAAAGTTACTCTTTACGTAGGGACGTTGCGAAACCTTACTGGTTTTCCTTAATGTTCTTAAACGTAAGGAGTTTCTTTTACTCTCTCTTATGGCAAAGAAGCGCTTAATTATCAAACTCACTTTTGTTGAAAGTAGCACAAGGGGCCAGCAGGGCCTACATCGTGGTTCGTGTCCTACACCCAGCAGCTTGGGAAACATGCCGGGCTCGCGTGTATGCATGCTCGAGATCCTAAGGGGGGAGAGGAGGAGAAGGGATTACAGCGGGCCATGCCTTAGGGGTGGTTTCCCATCTTACCCCTCTCTTTCCCTCTGACGAGCACATGTGTGTGTAGAAAGCATCATAGCCAAGCTGGGACCTAGTGTTGAGGGCAGTAGGTCCCACATGGCAGCTCTGCTGTTCGAGTCCAGCCCTGGCTTGAGAAGCACCAGCTGACTGTGTGCCCGCCCACAGCCCGGAGGGGACGGGGCTGCAGCTGACTGTGTGCCCGCCCACAGCCCGGAGGGGGCGGGGCTGCAGCTGACTGTGTGCCCGCCCACAGCCCGGAGGGGGCGGGGCTGCAGCACGACTGTTTCCCGGGGTGGGGGTGCTTTCTCTCTCTCCCTCTCTCCCTCTCTCCCTCTTTCTCTTTCCAAATAAGTACATACACCATCTGGCAAGATTACCCCAAAAAAATAAAACAAAATAATGAGTAGTATCGTTCTTTTTTTTTTTTTTTTTTAAGTTTTTTGTTTTGTTTTGTTTTTGTTTTTAAAAATCACCCTCGGGGGGGGGATGGCCAGGCCGTAATCCCTTCTTTGCCATTCTCCTCTTGGGAGTTTGGGCATGCACACTCGTGCACCCTGCATGATTTTCTTTTTTTCTTTTTTTTTTTTTTTTTGGAGAGGCTTTTTTTCACTATAGGGCGCGTGCACTCGCCAGACAGACAGAGAGAGACATAGAGACAGAAAGCGAGAAATCACCCCCCAGGGGGGATGGTCACGCCGCAATCCCTTCTCCTCCATTCTCCTCTCGGGATCTTGGGCACGCACGCACACGCGCCCGGCGTGAGTTTTTTTTTTTTTTTTTTTAGAGGTTTTTGCTATAGGGCGCGTGCGCTCGCCAGACAGACAGAGAGAGACAGAGAGACAGAAAGCAGGAAATCACCCCCCAGGGGGGATGGCCACGCCGCAATCCCTTCTCCTCCATTCTCCTCTTGGGATCTTGGGCACGCACGCACGCACACGCGCCCGGCGTGAGTTTAAGCCACCGGGTCCGGGACTCGAACCGCGGTCGACCACGTGGGAGTCCAGCAACATAGCCATTATGCTAACTGCTGGTCCCCCGGCGTGAGTTTTAAGCCACCAGGTCTGGGACGTGAACCGCGGCCGACTACGTGGGAGTCCAGCGACATAGCCATTACGCTAACTGCTGGTTCCCAATGATTTTCTTTCTTGAGAGAGATTTTTTGCTATAGGGCACGTGTGCTCACAGAGAGACAGAAAGTGAGAAATCACCCCCTGGGGGGATGACCACACCGCAACCCTTCTCCTCCATTCTCTTTGCAGAATTTCAGGCACGCACACACAAGTACTCAGCATAAGTTTCAAGCCATTCAGTTACCCTAACCCTAACCCTAACCATGGTCACCACGTGGAGTCCAGCACCTTAACCGCTGCGCCATCTGCTGGCCCCCACACCTGGTGCTGTTTTAAGCCACCTGGTCTGGGACCTGAACCGTGGCTAGCCACGGGCGTCCAGTGCCTCAGCCACTACCCCACCTTTGGCCTCAGGCCGTCCCGTGTCTCCAGCTGTGTATGAGCCGTTAGCTGGCCCTGGTCCGACAGGCGAGCACTCACGAGGGCAGGTTTTAGACTGGGAGTGGAGTCGTTCCTCCATTAGCTGTGTACTTCCATGCTGTGTGTGAGGGACAGGGAAGGGCGGAGGGAGGGGTCTGTGCCCCTGCCGAGAGCAGGGAGCCCCGTGGGGCTCTCCACCTCGGCATCTTCGGCACACGTGCCTAGGTGTCTCTCAAGCCTCCAGTTAAGTTAAACCGTGTGGCCAGGCTGTCTGAGCCACTAGGCGCTGGAGCTGGCCCCTTTGAAATGAAGAGGAGGTATTATTTTTACAAATTCAAGGAAATGCCTAGATCTGGAACTAGCTCGTGGTGTGGCAGCTAGGCAGTTGGATCCCACGTGGCCAACCACAGGGTTCAAGTCCTGGAAACAGCAGCTTAAGAAACAGGCTGCGCACGGTGCACGTGCCTGTGCGAGCCTGCCCGAGTTCTCAGCAGGAGGGAGCAAGAAGGCGGCATTGCAGGACGGCCGTTCCCTGCCCTCTGCTTTCCCTCCCCCTGCTGAGCACAGGCACTTTCTAGCCACTTTTTAACAGCCCAGGTCCTGAGCCGCTATGCCGGCATCACGGTGCTTCGCTCTGGCTGTGGGAGGGCGGCGGTTGCTTCTACCCTCCTTCTGCTCTTAGGGTTTTGGTAAAGCCCTCTGCCCCCCAAAATAAAACACAAAAACAGCTGGGAGGTCATCGCTTTCTGTGCGAGGGAGCCGCGTCAGCACTGCGTTAAATCAGCGTGGGCAGGACCACTAGGAGGAGCCCGGTGGGCAGCCTGAAGCCTGTGTCCAGGGAGGCCTGTTCACAGAGCCGAGGGCGGGCATGGACCAGCAGCCCGTTGCCTGTGAGGGCCCAGTGGCATATTTGCAGGCAGCCCGCTTGCTGCCGTCCCTGGAGGTCTCGGCTGGCCAGAAGAGGGCGACGCGGACATCTCACTGCCCGGCCGAGCCCAGTGCATGTGGTGTGCCCTTCGGTTCCCATCTCGCTGCGTGGGGAGGAGAGTGGCGCCCGCTGCCCCACGTCTCGGCCTCTGCTGCTCTCTCCTCATCCTGACCTACGACCACAGAGGAAAAGGACCTTCCGTGTGGACACGCCTGGGTAGTGCAGTGCCAGGCCTGCCGCTCTGGCCAGTGGTCTCTCGGGGACACCTCAGCAGGAGCTCTGGGAGGCCGTTCCCGTGGGCATGGAGCCCACACGTGCTGCTGGCCAAACCCTCCTGCCTGCCGCCGGGGCTCGAGGCTCAGATGCTGGGTCCGGACCGTGGGTGCTCATCCTGGTCTCTGGTGACACCGTCGGAGGGGAGGCGGTGAGCTGTCTGCGGTGTGAGAACCCCTCATTGAGGAGAGTGTTCCTTCGGAGGGCTCCGTGGAGGAGGCATGCTTGTCCTTGAGGATGGGGAGCTTGGAAGTAGGAGCAAGAGGCTGATGGGCCCAGGCACGCGGCGCCGGCTCCGGGCAAGCCCAGCCAGTGTCGAGGCCACGGCGGGCGCCTGCACGGTGCCCTGAAGCATTTGGGAGGACCAGACCATCTGGGACCAGGAAGACCAGGTGGGCGGGAGCGGCGTGCTGCCCTGGCCCCCGCCGCCCTCCCTGGGAGAGCAGGACCCTGCACTCTGCGTGCCCACCTGTGCTTGAACCTCTGCCCACGGTCGACCTGGCCGTGGGGCGCCCGGTGCACCTGCCCGACCTGCTGTTCTGGGGCTGCCCAGGCCGCAGCACCTCAAGCCTCCCAAGGGCCCAACTCTCCGTGATGCATGCCCTGTGGTGGCTTTTGAGCCCAACACATCAATCTTTCTTTCTTTTCATTTTGTCAGAGGGTATGTGCACTCGAGAGAGAGCACCCACCAGTGGAGCACAGGTGTGTGTGTCCCTGTGCGCGCGCACACACACACACACACACACACACCTGGTGCGCTGTTCAGGCCATCGAGACCAAGGTCCACCAGGACCTTTGCCTGGCGCTGTGGGACCCGCCCGTCCCACCCGTCCGCGTTGCCAGCCCACGTTCTACACGTTTACTTACCGCATGAGCGAGGGCAGCAGCACTCCCAGAGGTGTGACGCTGCGGCCACGCCAGCCTCGGCCCTGGGTCACAGGCACAAACCTGGACACTCCTGTGTGGCTCAGCCTCGCGGAGCGACAATCTCTGTCTCCCCCCTTGGTGACTTCAGTCATTCTTTTGAACATATTTTAAAAGTCTGTCTTTTGTGAGCACATGGAGAGGGAGGCAGCACCCCTGCAGGGCACAGGTGCTGAGGCCGCCCCGCAGCCAGCTGCCCTGGCCACGAGCACCCCGACTGAGCCAGGAGCCAGGCACGGGGCGCACACAGAGCGTTGGGTTACACTGCACTGCTGTCTGGCCCCGGAGCCATTCTTTATCTTTTCTCAGGTTTTTCGCTATAGGGTATGGGCTCGCCGGAGAGACCCAGCGAGAAACACCCCCCGGGAGGAATGACCACACCACAGTCCCTTCTCCATTCTCCTCGCGGGACTATGTGCACACACGCACACGCGCCTGCCTTAGCTTTAAGCCACCAAATCCAGGACTGTAGGAGGGACCCTGGTCTTCCAGGGAGGAAGGCCGACCTATGTGGCCCCCGGCCTGGGAGGGGACGCCTCCGCCCAGCTGCTTCTCAGCTCTGCTCCTGCCAGCAGCGTCCTCAGCATGGGAGAAGCCACTCTGACGCCACCACCAGGGCCGCCGTGCCTGCTGTGCGGGCCCCACCCGCTGACGGTCACCTAGAACCTGGCTTGTGCACAGGACAATTGTAATAAACTCGTTCTGTGGTGACCGGAGCTCCATCTTTGAGGTCATTTTTATTTTTTTAATTGCCAGAGGGCGTGAGCACTTGCCAAAGAGAGACCGAGGGGGCTCCAGAGACAGCACCACGTGGTGGGGGTGCTCACACAGCCCCCGACTCTCGGAATTTGGGGCACACACATGGGCACCCGGCGTGCTTTCCAGGCTGTGCGGCCAGGGCTCACAGCATGGTTAGTGGCACGGGGCCGGCTCCCTCGACATCGAGCCACAGGGCAGGCCCTGAAGGTATTTTAGAACCGGGGCGTGGCGTGGCTTGGCTTGGCTTCACTGACCTGCACTCTTCTCCTCCCCAGTGAAGATCGTGATCCGGGGAGACAGGAACACGGGCAAGACGGCCCTGTGGCACCGGCTGCAGGGCAGGCCGTTCGTGGAGGAGTACATTCCCACGCAGGAGATCCAGGTCACCAGCATCCACTGGAGCTACAAGAGTGAGTGCGGCGGCCCGCGGCCTCTGTGGGCGCTGTCCCCGATGCTCGTGTCGCCTGCTGCGTGGGACGTGGGTGACCTCAGACTGGCCGTCCCAAGGGAAGGCCACGTCTACACCACCTGTAGGACTTGGGCCTGGACACGGGAGGGCAGGTGGGAGGGGGCAAGCTCTGGGACCCGTGTCCCCAGGCAGCACAGCGAGTGGGTCCTGGCAGCAGAGCTGCACACAGCCCTGGTGTCCACTCGACCTGTGTCCACCCCACCGCGGGGAAGGACGCCCCCGGTCCCACCTCAGCCTTTTACTTCAGCTTTGGGACATTTGGTCATTAGAGTTTGTGGGGGCAGCTTGTCCGCACACCAGCCTGGAAAGAGATAGGCCTTGCCCTCCCAGGGTGGACTGAGGTGCTGGGGCAGGGGCTCTGTGGGAGCAGAGAAGCGGGAACCCTGAGGGCCAACCCTGAGCGCTTGTGAATTTCTCCAGTTTTTTTCACTGGAAAGTAAACCAGTGGGGTTCAAGGCCTTTCCTCAGCTCTGCTGTAGGGCACATGCACTTGCCAGAAAGAGACAGCGTGTGAGACCACCCCAGGGGCGGCAGTCCCCATTCTCCAGATTCGGGATCACACACTCGCGCACCCACACATCCAGGTGTTGCTGAGCAGGGACTAGAACCGCAGTCAGCCGTGTGAGATCCGGCCGCCCTAACCACAAAGCCAGCAGCAGCCCGGTGCAAGCTCTTTCCAGAAGACCAGCTCTGTGTGTCGGGAGCCAGCACCTGCAGGGCAATGGCGCGGGGGGCACACACACCACACCCCGTCACTGGGCCCGCCAGCACTCAACAGGCCTGCCGTGACGGGCTAGTGCGAGGTGGCCGCGGTGCTTGGGCGACCGCGTTGTCCTGGCTCACGTGGCCCTCTGTACCGAGCACCAGAGCCCGAAAGTGCAGGCCCGGGCTCTGGCACTCAGGACGAGAACGGGAGGGGCAAGGAGGCCGTGCCAGGCGTGCCCAAGGCTGGCGGCGTGGCACCCCAGTCAGCCTGTGGCAGAGCCTTCCTGGGAGGCCACACCCTGTCACTGCAGCAGGCTCCAAAGCCGTAGTGGGAACCTGTGTACACGGCCGCACCTCATGCGGGTTCTAACAGTGGCCTTTCCTGTTTCAGCCACGGACGACATCGTGAAGGTCGAAGTCTGGGACGTGGTGGACAAAGGTAAGGCGCCCCCTCCATGGCAGTGTGTCTGCCAGGCGACAGTCGGGGCTCAGTGCCCCTGCTCTGCCCTCCCAGCCCATGCTGGCCCTGGTTCACGTGTGCTCAGGCGCTCTCTGGTCCGGACGGCTTCTGTCCTAACCCTGTGGCAGAGCTGTGTGCCTTTGGTCCAGCGCATGCAGCCCCAGCGTGTCACGGGCCACGTGAGGTGCGGTTGCAGCTGCGTCTTAGCTTCGGCCGGGGACAGCCACGCAGTGGTGGGTCTGACCCGGCTGCTGGCTCCGCACTCGCTGCTGCCTCAAGGGCCTGTTTAACCTCTTGGCTCCTGCACATGGGGCGGAGGGGTCCCTGACAGTGGGGCACAGACCTGGCCAAGTGGGGCATCTGATGGTGGGGGACACCTGACAGTGGGCACAAACTGTCCGGCGGGGTCTGAGATGACGTTGCAGTGGGAGCCCCTCCTGCCCCATCCCAGGGGCCCCCACGCACCAGTTGCCTGTGTGCACAGCCGAGAGCCAGTGCCTTCCCTTCCTCTGTGGAGCGCTCCGTCCCTTGGGTGGGCGTGTCCCCAGCCCCCAGGAAGGCCGTGGTGGGCCAGCAGGTGTCCTCGCAGCGGTGTCCGATGGCGTCTGATCCCGTGCCCTCACCAGGCCACAAGCTCCTTCCCTGAGGCGCGGTTGAGAGCTCCCGCCCCTCCCTGAGCCGGCGTGTCTGTGCACACATGCGCTGAGCTGGGTGGGGCTGGCCTCATGCTTGGCCATGGCCTCACCAGGGTGGCCGCCGCCTGCTCGGTGCTCTGGTGGCCGTGCTCACCCTGTTGAGCGCACCTGCTGGGGCTGGGCTGCTTGGTGCACATGCCCCTCTCCTGGCCTGTGTGGGACCGTGGCTCCAGCGAACTCCATCCTGCACAGAGCTCATGTCCATGCAGGACTTGGGCCCGCCCAGCCTGTTGCTGTGACCGAGGTGGCATTCCCGCCTGCAGCCACCCAGGAGGTGGGGCTCACGCTGGGGCCGCATGGGCTTGAGCTCTGGCCCCCAGGCCCAAGGGGAAGGAGAGGCCGTGTCCTGGGGACAGTGCTCCCGAGCAGGGCAGCAGTGCAGGCCACCATGCAGCAGCATGTCCACTTAGGCGAGGCCCTCCCTGGCAGCCCTACGCCCTCAGCTGGTGTGCAGGGCGTGGGCACGGAGCCCAGAGCTGTCCTGCTCGTGCTGGGCGTGTGCCTCTTGCCCAGTGCTGTCAGCCTGCACCTAGGACTCCAGTGGGTCAGTCCCCCACCCCCACATGTTGGCACCCCCAGGAGAGTTGCCTGGGGCCGGAGAGAAGGCCAGGCCAGGCTGGACCCAGGGAGGTGCCTGCTCCACACCGCTGCCCAGAGTCCTTCTCCTCCGTCTCCCCCGCGGCTCAGTGCTCGCGGCAGGCAGCGGCTGGCGAGGCCTCGCGGCTGTGGGCCGGTTCTCAGGGTGCCGAGGAGCTCTGCTGTCCTGTTGCGTGTGCGAGGGGAGAGAAGCTTCTAGAAGGGAGGGTGACTTGTAGGACGACCTTTCTCCCATTGTGTTGGTTGGGCCAAGGCGGCCCTCTGGGCTCTGGGTTGCACGGTGTCCAGGGGACAGACAGGCCCCCCTGCAGAGCCCTGTCCACTGCACCTGGGCACCCTGGGCAGCACACTCAGCAGGTAGCGAAAAGCCCCGAGTCCCGCCGGGCAGAGTGGAGCCAGGGGCATCGGCGCCCTGCGGTGCTCAAGCATCTGTGTGCCTCGGCCCTTTCCTCTGAAACCAAGTCCCTGGGTCCCCAGGCGGTCCCATTACTGAGGAGCTCGAGAGCGAGCACAGGCTCTGCAGCTGGCCGCCCCACTCGGCCACGCCCACCCCGGCAGGAGCGCTCACAGGGCCCTAAAGTAGGTGTCTGGACGCCAGGGTGCCCTGCGCCCGGTCCTCGGCCCTCCTTCCCCTCCAGCTGTGCTTGTCACGTGTCACTGGGTACCGAGAGAGCTGTCAGGGACTCCTGCCCTCGCCCCCCCCCACCCCGCCGAGAGCCCACTTGTCAGTGGCACATTGCCCCTGGCCTCGGGTGTGAAGGCTTCCAGGGGCCCGGCCACCGGGAGGGGCCCTTCCATCCCTGAGCCCAGAAAGCCTCGCCTGCCTCTTCCAGCCGAGGTTCTGCCTGCCTGGCACCTCCTGGGGCCATCCAGGGGTCGGGCTGCCCTTCTCTGCCTTTCTCCCGCAGCTGAGCCAGGGTGGCCCTGCCTGTGGTCACGCGCCTCCTAGAGGTGGGGCGGTGGGCTGGGGGTAGGTGCTCAGGCCAGCAGTCCTCCCACACTGGTTTGTCTTTTCATAAGGAAAATGCAAGAAGCGAGGTGATGGCTTGAAGATGGAGAACGACCCCCAGGAGGTGAGTGTGTCTGAGGTGTGTCCCAGGCAGGGGGTTGGACTGTGGCAGCCCCCCAGCCAGTGTGGAGGCTGGCAGGGACCCCAGGACAGAGCGCACACTCACTCTGGGGCAAGGTCCTGCCTTCAAAAGGGTCAGCGGTCACCTTCTCGGGTTAGCGGTCACCTTCTTGGCCTATTGGGCCCATTTCAGGTTGCTGCAGGCCCGCAGGTGGGACCTGGCCTGGGGCCGTCTCACACCTGCCCCTCCTGCCCCCAGGCGGAGTCCGAGCTGGCCCTGGACGCCGAATTCCTGGACGTGTACAAGAACTGTAACGGGGTTGTCATGATGTTCGACATCACCAAGCAGTGGTAAGGGCCGGGCAGTGCCTGCTCCTTCCACATCACCGAGCAGCGGTGAGGGCTGGTGGGCAGTGCGCCCGCGGGGCTCGGGCCGGGCAGTGCCTGCTCCTTCCACATCACCGAGCAGCGGTGAGGGCTGGTGGGCAGTGCGCCCGCGGGTTTCGGGCCGGGCAGTGCCTACTCCTTCTGTGGCCCCAGAGTCCCTCCCGAAGGCACGTCCAAGATGGAGCAGAGCCCAGTGGTCACTCATGCTGGGGTCACTCAGGGAACCTGCAGCGGGGTTAGGGCAGCTCAGGGTGTGCCAGCCCCACGGTGTGTTGCCCAGCACCAGGGCAGGACTCAGGTAGGGCCCACGGCTGCCGGGCACGCACAGGGCTAGCACAGGCCAGCGGGTCTGATGCAGGGAGCATCTCCTGCAGGCTGTGACCGGGGAGGCCCTGCAGCAGATCCTCGCCAGGCAGGGGCCACGCTCAGGCAGGCCTCGCTGTGACTCAGCCTCGGCCCGGCCCGCTGTGTGCAGCCCCAAGAGGTAACACTTAAAAAGACCCCGCAGCACAGTGGTTAAGCACTGTCCAGAGAGCTGGCTCCCACATGGCCAGTTGCAGACCCAGCTCCGCGGGCAGACATTCCGGATGTGTGCACGTGAGTGCCCGAAACCCGACGGCACCGAGAAGCAGAGGGGAGGACCGTCGTGTGACCGCACGCGGGCTGCTCTCGGCTGCGGTCTGACAAGGGCAGGCCCCTCAGTGATTAAAGAGTTTTTAAATGCGGGCCGGCCTGTGGCACAGTGGTTAAGACAACTAGTTCCAGGGCCGGCAGCTGGCATGGTGGTTAAGGGCCCTGGACTCCCACATGACCAACCATGGTTCGAGTCCCAGACCTGGTGACTTTCTCTCTCTCTCTCTCTCTCTCTCTCTCCCTCTCCCTCTCCCTCTCCCTCTCTCTCTCTCCCCCTCCCCCTCTCTCTCCCCCTCTCCCCCTCGCTCGCTCTCTCTGTTCCTCTCTGGTCAAATTAAATAAATAAATAAAGTTAAAGAGAATAATTCTTTTTAAAAAAAAAAAAAAAGAGAGAGACAGCTAGACCCTATGGGGCGGACTACATGGTTTGGGTCTGGACCCGGCAGCTTGAGAGGTACCCAGGCATGTAATTACGGGTAGCCCAGGAGGGAGAGGCGTGGGGGCAGTGTGGCCATGCTCTCTTGGTGTGTGTCTCTTTCCCACATACACACACACACACACACACACACACACACACACACAGAGTGGCAATAAAGAAAATCCAACTACCGGGACCAGCAGATGGCATGGTAGTTATGTTGCTGGACTCCTACGTGGCCAGCCTTGGTTCAAGGCCCACATCTGGTGGCTTCACATTCACTCCAGGCACACGGGCACACATGCCTGCCCAAGATCCCCTCCCAGGAGAATGGAGGAGAAGGGATTGTACCATGGCTGTCCCCCTTGGGAGTGATTTCTCATTTTCTCTCTCACTGTCTGTCTCTCTCTTTCTCTCTCTCTGGTGAGCACAAACACCCTACAACAAAAACCTGTAAAAAAAAACAAAAAAAAACCAAAAACAGTGTGACTACGAGGGCTGCCACCCGAGCACCCTGTGGCATCTCTGGCCCTCTGTGCCAGCCGAGCCCCTTGGTCCCGGCAGTCATGAGCCAGGTGAGCTGGGGTGCCCCTCCAGGGCCAGCACAGCTGAGCAGTGGGCACAACGCATGCTGCTCGGCTGACCCCACTGCCTGCCCCGAAGCAGTGCCGCTGGGCACAGGGCCTGCTAGTGCCACAGCCGCTGCAGTGGACGGTGCTCCGGGAGGACTGGGAGGACTGCCACCCAGAGGAGGCAGCACCCACCTAGCAGCCGTGGCCCAGACCGCTTTGGGTGTCCCACCAGGCAGCAACCCACAGAGGGCCACCGTGGCCCGCCGGGGGTGCAGCAGGTCCCCCAGGCCTTCGATAAACGGTGGACATGCTGGGGGTGCAGCAAGGGTGTGCCCACACGGCCACTGTGGCTTGATCCGGCTGGTGCCCGAGACTGGCCAGCACCTAGGCGTGTGCCTGGGAGCCGGGCCTGCAGGAGGGCTGCGCTGTAGGCAGCACATCGACATGGCAGGACCGCGCTGCCAGGCAGCCAGGCACGAGCCCAGCCCCGCGGGCACACGTGTGCCAGACCCCTGCGAGAAGCACATGTGCGGTTGGGGCACGTGTCCCGGGGGGCGGCTTCTCCCTCAGGAAACCGAGTGGGGCTGCTTGGGCTGGTCAGCTCTGCCCAGGTGTCCTGACCCTGTGCCAACTGCGTGAGAGCGGGGCAGGAGCGCTCGGCACCAGGTAGGGCAGACCGCCGGGTGCCTGCACGCGGTGCGCTCATGTCAGGTGGCATGTGGGCACCGACAGCCCCGAGCCCAGGCAGAATGCCCCTGGGCGGCACCACAGCTGCAAGTGCTGCGCCGTGAGTTGGCCTGCCTGGCACTCGGCCGCGTCACACGCCAGTGTTGGACGACAGGGCAGGCCCCTGCTGTGGGAGGCTGGGCAGGCCGCCGTTCCTGTGGGGGCAGGAGTGGAGCACTGTCGCCCAGCCGGGCCCACGTGGGATGGTGCTGGTCCATACCCTGGGGCCTCCTCGTGCCGCGGTCCGGGACAGCCGGGGCCAGGGTAGGCCGTGGAGCCGCAGCCTGTTGGGGTCTCTCTTGGAGGAGATAAATACCTGCACATGTGAATGGGAAACGGAGCCCGCTGTGACCCTGGGCCACGCACACTCGGCCGGCTCTGACCAGCTCCGTCTCCTGGGAAGCTGACCCACGAGCCACTGGTGGTCTCGTCACAAGCCACCTGGAGAGCCGTCTGCACCGGGCCCGCCCTCCCACCAGCTGCCAGAACCTTGGCGCTGTGGGCTGAGGTTGAGCCCGAGGGCACGTGTCATGGGCCGCGGGGACTCCCGTGTGGTGTGGCTGCGGCCCGAGGATCAGGAGAGACCAGCTGAGCAGAGCTCGGGGCCGAGGTACAAGCAGCTTGATGAGGTGGGGGACAGCGGGGTTCCACGGGCCCAGACAGGGCTCTCTGGCAGAGCAGGGTGGGCACCCCCACTGGGCGCAGAGGAGGCGCCTGCCGTCTGGGTGGGGGTGCTGCAGGCCGGGGAACACCCGCGGGGCTCCTGAGCCCCCTCTGGCCCCTGCCTGCCCTTGGCGAGCAGGATCTTGGCAGCAAAGCGCGACCTCTGGCCCCAAGCCCCAGCCCAAGCGTGGCGCCCTCCACAGGGCTGGGCCGCTCAGAGACCTGAGGCCGCGCCCTCACCTGCCCCCAGGACCTTCAACTACGTCCTCCGGGAGCTCCCCAAGGTGCCGACACACGTGCCGGTGTGCGTGCTGGGGAACTACCGCGACATGGGCGAGCACCGGGTCATCCTGCCCGACGACGTGCGCGACTTCATCGACAGCCTGGACAGGTGGGCGCCGGCGGGCAGGCAGGGCAGGCCGTCGCGGTGCTGGGGCAGTGCCGGCAGGAGAGGCCGCTCCTCACGGTGGGGCCACACCAGCACTGGGCCTGGCCTCGGGAGAGCTGGCCTGCCCTTGCTCAGGGACTGGGTATCGAAGGGGGCGGTTTACGAGGAGAGGGGTTCTCGAGCTCCCAGTTCTGGGGTCCGAGGTCCAGGCGGCCCTGCAGAGGCCTAGGTAGTGCCCAGGCGTGTCTCCTCTTAGAGAACCACCAGGTGCCCCACAGACGGCCTCGTCCGACCGCCACTTCCCACAGGCCCCCTTCGACCCCACCCCTTGGTCCAGGAAGCCCTGGAGGGGGGAGGCTGGCGGCCGTGGGGAGTCGCCCACACCCCCCGAGCCTCTCTCTCGCCGTCTCTTTTGGAAACAGGCCTCCGGGCTCCTCCTATTCCCGCTACGCTGAGTCTTCCATGAAGAACAGCTTCGGCCTGAAGTACCTGCACAAGTTCTTCAACATCCCGTTCCTGCAGCTCCAGGTAGGCCCCGCCATGCAGGTGCAGCACTGCCCGTCCTCACCATCTCTGCAGGCGTCCGTGGCCCAGGAGGGGCCTGCCTGCCGCGAGGTGGGAGGTGGGAGCCGGAGGCCGAAGGGCACTCCCTTTCCGCCTCGCTGGCGAGCCGACCCCAGGTCTCAGCCTGCCAGGAGGAGCCCCCCCCTCTGAGGCCCTGATGCAACGTCCCATCACTGCCGGTGCAGAAGGGGACACGCAGGTTTGGAGCAAGCCAAGGTGCCGTGGGCATGCCGGGCAGACACGGGTCAGAGCCCCACCCCCTTCCCCTGGGCAGATGCCGAGGACAGGCGAGGGCTTCTCCGCCATCACAAGACAAGCCTTCAGCTGACCAGGGTGGCCGCCCTGGGCAGGCGCGGCAGTGGTCTGCAATGCAGGCGGCGGGAGTAGCAGAGACGGGGGCCCTCATACCCCTCGCTGTGGCCCCAGCGTTAGCATCTGGTGCGTCCACGATGCTTCACCAGGACCAGAAGCCAGCGATGGTTGTTAGCTGAACCAAGTCTTAGGACGAGTTCTCTCGGCCACAGGCTCTCTCCCGGGGCTGCCCCTGACCTGTGGTCCTGACCGGTCTGGGACTGGCCAGGCCATCTGTGGACCGTCCCTCATTTGGGGTCCACCTGACGTTCTCATGGCGACATTGAGATGGTGGTTGAGTTCTTTGGACAGAAGACCGTGGGGTGCTCCCTTCTCAGCACACGGTACCACACTGTCACTGTGAGGTTGGCCCTCGTCATCTGCGTGGGTACTGCGTGGCGGCAGGGGCTCGGCTGTGGCATGTGCGAGGTGTCCCTGCCACCGCCTGCTCCTGGACACCAGGGACCTCGTGAGTGCCTGGGCTACACCACAGCCTCCTCGAGCCAGGGCAGGGGGCGCCTCCGGGAAGGTCTGGTGCCAGAAGGGTGGGCAGGCCGTGGAGGCCGGGGCGCACCAGGGGAGGCCTGGACGCTGTGTCGTACCCACGTGCTGTGGCTGGGGGCCCAGGTGCCATCGGGGTCCGGACCCGAGACCTCGCTAAGTCACGGTGGCTTCGTTTCCCGAGCTCCGACTGGGCTGGGATGGTGCTGTGGCCCAGCCAGAGGCAGCCAGCCCATACAGACTCGCAAGTGCCAGGGCCACCAGGGAAGGGCCTTTTGCAGAGAGACCATCTGGGAGCATTGGCCACCCGCTTCCCAAGCTGCGAGGAGAGCGCGGGTCCAGGAGGCGTTTCTGAACTGGAGGGCGGGCCACAGGCCGGTGCCATCATGGCCGCCTAGGAACCCCCCCGTGCCTCCCGACCACCGATGCCAGGCTCACCGCCTTCCTCTGCCTGCCCTGGACAGCCTGCAAACAAGTCCCAGGCTGCCTCGGCCTGTGAGGTGGGGGGAGCAAGTGGAAGTGAGACCCCAAGGGGAAGTGGGCAGTGGGTGGAGAAAAGACAGACACTCTGACAGCAGAGACGGCGGGGATCGAGCAGACCGGGCGTCTGATGAGAACAATGGGCCCGAGCTGGTCCCAAGTTTATTCTTTTTTATTTTTAAATAATTATTTTATCTAACTTTATTTATTTTTTTTTTTTAATTTGACCAGAGAGGGACAGAGAGAAAGTGAGAAAGCAGGCTGCCAGATCCAGGACTCGAACCTTGGTCAGCCATGTGGGAGTCCAGCACCCTTTACCACCACGCCACCTACTGGCCCGGGTTTCTTCTTTCATACAGCGATGGGGCGGGAGTAGCCGAGGGGCGAGCCCGGCATTTTCTATGGTCGGGCCGGGGAGCAGCTCGCGGCCGTGGCTCCTGTCTGTCTGGTGGTTCTCAACAAGCCTCCCCCCGGGCTTCTCCGGCCATCGCGCCTCCCTTTACTCCGTGCCGACCGTGTCCACTTTGTGTGCTTGTTTGGAGAGGTAGGGCGCGTGCGCTCACCAGAAAGAGAGAGACATAGAGACAGAAAGTGAGAAATCACCCCCCACGGGGGTGGCCACACCGCAGTCCCTTCTCCTCCATTCTCCTCTCGGGATCTTGGGCACGCACGCACACGCGCCCGGCGTGAGTCTAAGCCACCGGGTCCAGGACTTGAACCACGGTCGACTACATGGGAGTCCAGCGACATAGACATCACACTAACTGCTGGTCCTTGAGGCCGTGTCTACTTGGAAGGTCAGTGTGCCTTGTCCAGCCTGGGCACTCCCTGCACACGGCCACCTCCGTCTCTCCTGAGCACTCCCCAGCAGCTCCTCCAGCCCAGCAGCTCTCTGGGCAACCCCTCAGGAGCACCCACAGCCACGTGGCACGTCTCTGTAGGCTACTCTTCGTAAAACAGACTTTTACTTTGAAAGGGGGACCCCACCGCCCATCACCGAGGTCCGCCTTCCGCGGTGCGGGTGGTCTTGCGGCCTGCTGCCTCAGGCCCATGGACATCTGCTCTCTCATCACTTCGTGATCTGCCCTGTGACGTGGGCGGGATCTGGGCCGTCCTGGCTGGCTCCTGCGCCGCGCAGCGGAGCTCCTACAGGCTCCTACGTGGTGGTGCGCCCTGCACCCTGGGGCCCCAGCGTGGCTGCTGGAGCTGAGGGTGCAGCGGCCGCCAGATGAGGGAGGAGGTGCAGCAGTGTCTCCAGGTGGGCGCTGGGACCACCTGGACAAGGCAGTGCAGGCTTCCATGGTCTGGAGTCCAGCCTAGCTCCGGGTGTCCCAAGCCGTGTCCTTGCGGTCTGACACCGCGGGGCCCGCGCTCAACGGCTGGCTCCTCATGCAGACAGGTGGGTGTGGGGCAGCGTGGCCATGTGCCGCTGCCTTCAGAGCTGTGCTGCCCTTCCTGCAGAGGGAGACACTCCTGCGGCAGCTGGAGACCAACCAGCTAGACACGGACGCCACGCTGGAGGAGCTGTCGGTGCAGCAGGAGACCGAGGACCAGAACTACGGCATGTGCGTGGCCAGGCGTGGGACGAGGGCGGCGGGTGGGACACCTTGGCCTGAGGGCTGAGTCCTTGGCAAGAGCCCCCTCTGCAATGGTGCCAGCTGCCCTGGGGCAGCTCCCCGTGGCAGGCCCCAACCCCCGCAGGAGCAGGCTGTGCCTCTGGTGGCACCACAGCATCCCTGCACTCATAGGACCGTCCGCTGGTCACATCTGGCGACAACTGTCCTCAGGGCAGCTAGACAGAGAAGAGGCAGCACCAGGCTGCTCCCGCGGCCAGGCGTTTGCACTCGTGGTGGCTCATGCCTACAGGGCTCTCGCTCGGTGTCAGAGACAGTGAAGGCACCCGCTGTGCCCGAGGCTTCTCGGGAGGGCAGGGCTCTGCGGAGCTTCAGGTGGCCCCTCTAAAACAGCGGGCTCCCCGTCATGCCTGGGGCCTTGGCCTGCCGTGTGCCCTGGAGGTGAGCAGCAGAGGCCCGCTGGTGTGGGCAGGCACGCGATGAGCCTCGCCCGCTGGACCTTCCCTGCTACAGGCGTCTCACTGCACCCCTGCCCTCCCCCAGCTTCCTGGAAATGATGGAGGCTCGCGGCCGAGGCCTTGCGTCCCCGCTGACAGCCAACGGGCAGAGCCCGTCCTCCGGCTCCCAGTCGCCAGTGGTGCCCCCGAGCGCTGTGTCCACAGGGAGCTCCAGCCCCGGCACGCCGCAGCCCGCCCTGCAGCCGCCGCTCAGCACACCCTTGGCCGGCCCCCCACCTCCCTCTATGTCCCCCACACCCCCCTCTGAGCCCCTGCCCCCGCCCCCGCGGCGCAGCATCATCTCCAGGCTATTCGGGACCTCACCTGCTACTGACGGAGCCCCTCCGCCTCCAGGTAGGCCCCGGCACGGCGCTCAGGACAGTGGGCGCTGGCCCCACACCCCTGGGCCCACATGCCCTTGAGGCTGGGACTTGGTTTCCACGGCTATGGGGGTAGCCCAAGGCCTCTGGCCAGGCCGTACGTGCTTGGGTCCAAGTCACGCGGGCACAGCCCTGGGCAGCCCGGCCTGCAGTCAGAGGCTCACCCAAGTGGCCTGGTGCCAAAGGAAAAGGAGCCAGGGGTCTGCCGTCCACAGAGCCAGCCCCCGCCTCCGAGGCCCCAGCACAAGTCCGGACTGTCGAGGACTTTGTGCCTGAGGACAGGCTCGACCACGGCTTCCTGGAGGACGCCACGCTCCCGAAGGACAAGCAGAAGGCCGGAGCGAGGGCCTCACAGCAGGGCAGCGATAGGTGAGGGCCAAGGGCTGGGGAGCCCACCTTCCCGGTCGCCCCTCCCCCCAGCAAGAGCTCTGCCACCTCCCACCTCCCGGGGCAGGCCGCTGTGGGCTGCCTGGTCTGTGAGCTCCAAGGCAGGGCTGAGCCTGGGCACCAGGCATCAGGGAATGCCTGCCCGGGGCACCCCCCAGCCTGGCCCGGGGCAGGTGGCCGTTCAGCTGACTCCGAAGGTGGTGTTAGGCTGGCACCTGGCAGGACTGCAGGTGACCTGGCTGTGTTGAGTGGCCTGGGCTGGCCTGGCAGGGCCAGGGGCTTCAGCCAGGCCCCGGGGAGGGTCAGGGTAGTAGACACGCATGCCACCTCACCTGGGCCTGGGCAGTGCCTACAAAGAAATGCACTCAGGTCGGCCTGTGGTATGGCAGTTAAGGCACCGGCCACTTGGAAACATGCCAGGCGCATGTGCGTGCCTGCCCAAAATCCCCAGAGAGGAGATTGTAGTGGCCACCCCCCAGAAATCCCAGGAGACAGGACTGCACAGTGGCCGTCCCCCAAGAAGTAGCCTCTCACTCTGCCCCCTGTCAGTCTGTCTCCGGCAAGTGCAGCCCTCAGCCTGGCCTCGGCTCGCCGCCCTCCCACGAGTCCTCTGTCCCCAGCCAAGCAGAGCCCAGGCCCCAGCATCTCACGGACACAGACACGCAGCAGAATGCAGCCCGTCCCGAAATGCACACATGACAGGATGGCGCCCACGCGGCTCTGAGCCGGCCTGTCTGACATCTGGTCAGCTCTGGGTGCTCTGCCCCCCACCCAGTGTACAGACCTGAGCCCTTCCCCACTCTGCTCAGATGCCTCTGACCCCGCGGACAGTCCCCACCACGGCTTGAGCATGGTCACTGTGGTGGTCGCAGTCGGAGCTGCCTGGAGCCGGGGTGGTGGCCGGCCCTGACCCTCCCGCTCCTTTATGCAGCGACGGGGAAGCCCCTGGGGGAAACCCGATGGTGGCTGGTCTCCAGGACGACGTGGACCTGGAAGACCAGCCTGGGAGCAGAGTCCTGCCGCCTGCAGGGCCCCCGCCCAGGGGGAGCTTCACGCCTGGGAGCGAGGTGGGGCCAGAGCGGGCACAGCGCCCCGGAGTCGCCGCCCTGGCCTCCCCGCCGAGCACAGAGCCCGAGACTGAAGGGTATGGCGGGTCCCGGGGCGTGGCCGGTGGTTGGGAGGCGGCGGTGCCAGGACCCCTGACCTTCTCCTCCACCCAGGACCTCCGTGAAGACCTCCAGGCCACGTGGGGGGACCGGAGCCAAGGCACACCCCCAGCTGGACAGCCTCCCTCCTAGTGTGGGTCCGGAGAGGCCAGACGGCACCAGACCCCTCTCCAAGTGCACCTCATCCAGAACCGAGGGCAGGGGCAAGCCGGTGTCCTCGTCGGACAGCGACCCCGAGGGGCCCATTGCTGCCCAGATGCTGTCCTTCGTCATGGACGACCCCGACTTTGAGAGTGGGGAGTCAGACACTCAGCGCAGGGCGGTGAGGCTGCCGGCCCCAGGGGGAGGGCGGCCGGGGTGGGCCCCGTCAGGTCTGGGAGGCGAAGGCACTGTGCCGTCGGGGTCCTGGCTGCCCGGCCACTGTGCTAAGGCCTGGGTGAGGCCTTAAGCCAGACCCTAGTGTGGGTCTGGGGTGCGGGGAGGGGCTCTTCCCCTTGTTTATGGGGCTGTGTGGGTGGGAGGGGCAGGGCCCTGACCAGCTGCCCTCATCCAGGGTGAGTTTCCGGTGCGCGAGGACGTCTCTGACCTGACCGACGAGGACACTGGCCCTGCCCCACTGCCGCCGCCTCCACCCCCCCACAAGGGCCCAGGTCCCTCCTTCAGGTTGAAGAGCGACTCGGATCTCTTCGGCCTGGGGCTGGAGGAGCCAGGCCCCAAGGACAGCAGTGAAGAAGGTGGGTGGGGTGTAAGGGTTCCGTGTTCTCATCCTGGGGTGGCCTGAACCCGCCTCTGAAAAGCGGCCTGTCTGTGGCCCCCCCGGGTTGCAGAGGGTCCTGCCAGCCAGCCCAGGGCAGCCCTCACACTGCAGGGCCCCGTGTGTCTGACAGCTTGAGCCTCTGGCCCCCAGCAGCTGTGCCAGCTACCGCAAGGACAGCCTGGCTGGAGGGGTGGGCGCTGGGCTTCGGACACAGCACGGGGCCTGTGGGCTCCTGCTGGACCCAGAGTGCTCCCCGGACTCCGTCCTCCACCCGCGGGCTGCTGGTGGCTCCGAGGCCGCCCAGCTCCTGCTCTCACTCGCAGGCCACCCCGTGTGCTCTGTCCCTGGCAGAGCAGACTGGTCTCAGAAGTTTCCCACTCCTGGGTGGAAAGGAGAGGGCTGTCCTCCCGGGCTGCCTGAGGTTCAGGGTTGACGTGCGGGGCCTGCAGCGCCAGGCTGTGGTGTGGGCAGCCCCTCCCCATGCAGCAGGCCCCGAGGCTGGGCCTGGCTGAGGCACTGTCCCCCTGCAGGTAAGGACGACAAGCCCCCCTTGAAGGAGAAGAAGAAGAAGAAGAAGAAGGCCAAGGAGGTAGGACCGGCCCCTCTCCAGGCGGGGCTGGGCTGCAGCTGGCAGCCCCGTGACACCCTCCCGTGGCAGGAGGGGAAGGCCGTGAAGAAGAAGAGCCGACATCGGAAGAGCAAGGACGCGGAGGAGGACACAGAGGAGCGGAGGCGGCGGCGGCCCCGTGGCACAGGCCCGAAGGCCATGGACGAGCTGGAGGCCTTCCTGGGGGGGGCGCCCCCAGGCACCCGGCACCCAGGAGGCGGGGACTACGAGGAGCTCTAGGCCTCGCTAGGCGGCTGACCCGGGTGGGCCGTGCACCTGCCGGGACCACCCTGCCCTGTGCCCCAGTGGCCGGCGCAGCTCTCTGTGCAGCCCTGCCGCCTGTGGTTGCTTCCAGCTGGAAGAGGCCGGCAGCCGGCCTTTGCAACCAGCAGTTCCCGGGCCACCGCAGGTGCCGGGCCTCCCAGGCCTGCTGTGAGGCTGCTCTGCAGGGAGGGAGGGACCGCTGGCTGCAGCCGGTCCCCAGTGTTTCTCAGGGATGTGACAGGCCGAGGAGGGACCCTCGAGAGCCTGTTTACAGAAGCAGGGCTTGGGGCTACCGATTGCCCGTGACCACCCCAGTGTCCGCTCCTGCTTGCCGCGCCAGCTCACCAAGCCACAGCATGTCCCCGGGCCCAGCTCCTCCCACGGCGAGCAGGGCGGGTCCTGCCTGAGCACAGGTGTGCGGGTCGGCGGGCACGGTGACAGGGCCACACATGGCACCTATACACTAGGCCAGGCTGGTGGGGGGACAGCACCGGAGGCCTCTTCCTGGGGAGAGGCGCCACTCGGGGGTGTCTCCAGCTCTGCCCATGGCGGGCCCCGCCTCTGCTCAGGCGGCCTGCAGGCCTGATGACCACCCCACCCATAAAGCCGTCCTGTTTACCACAGTGTGCGTCTTCTCACTCGGCTCCCAGCCACTGGCGGTGGGGCCAGCCCACTGCCCGCTTTCGCCCAGGCTGCAATGGCTGGCTGGCAGAGAGGTCCTGAGATGCCAGCCTCGAGGCCCGCGGCCTTTGCTGGGGGCGGCAACAGCACCCTCAAGGACCCCCAGCACGGCCAGGGCCAGGACGCTGAGCATGCTGCCTGTGTCTCCTCTCGGGCCCCTGCCCCCACTGCTGCCTGCAGCTCCCAGCCCCCGCCCACCACAGCCACTGTTGCCATGAGAACCCTCCAGGGTGGTGGAGAGGGAGCTGGTGCTGTGGGGGTGGCTGTGGGTACTGCGCAGGTGCCCTGGGCCAGACACCCAGCAGGTGCCATGGGTGCCTGTGAGGGAGGGTCACACAGCGAGGTTGCCGGCGAAAGCCGGCAGTGACGGGGCTCCAGTGGGCCTGGGCACAGGATGGGACCCAGGGCCATCCCATCCTTAGCCAGCACTCAGGCTCAGCACCTGAGGAGGGGACAGGCAGGCAGAGGGAGGCTGCCGCCACGCCGCCTAGGAGTGACAGCCCCAGGCCCACAAGGCCACAGCAGGCACAGGAGGGGTGTGCGGGGGGCTTCAGCTCTTGGGGCTGCGAAGGCCATCTGGCCGCAAATACCCGGCCGCCTCGGGTTTCCTGTGCCAGGGCGGATAGGGCCTGCGGAGAGGCTGCAGGGGCAGGAGTGGCCCATCTGCTCCCGCCTGGGGCTGTCAGCCAGGCTCCATGGCCTGGGCCCAGGCCCTCTGCAGGCTGCTGGCTGCTCGGGCAAGGTGTCCTGGAGGGGTAGGTGCATGGCCTCCTTTTTAGACCCCCATGCCTGTGTCCAGCGGATGTATCGAAGCATCATCCTGTCCTCTGCCTGGCCCCAGGTCCAAGGCAGTAGGGATCCAGCTCCTCTGCGCAGCCCCACCGGGTGCGGCCCCTTTAAGTGTGGTCCCCTCAGCTGCCACTGGTGGCAGCACTGAGCAGCCAGGCCCGCTGCCTGGAAGCTTCTGCCGGTACCGGAGATGCAGCCGTGCTGGGGACACAGCGGAGCCGGGACGGTGGGTGCGCAGCCCACCAGGGTACAGGCAGCGAAGCAGAGCCCAGGTAGGGGTTGGGGTGAGCTGTCAAGTGCCCTGCTGTCACAGGCAGGGACCGCCTTGGGGCTGCCAGAAAGGATGGGGAGTGTCGGCCTGCAGGCCACACCAGCAGGGTCCCTGGGAGGGCCGCTACCGGCCAGGCGAGGCAGGGCTATGAGGTGGGGGAGGCCACCTGGCCATCCACGTGGGCTCTGGAAGGGGCCAACCCCACCCCCATCCCCACGGGTGGGGGTGTCACCAGGGTCAGTTTCCAACAGCTGCAGGCAGCAGAGCGGGGCTGTCACCTCTGGGTGGAGCCTCTCTCGTCATCTGCCCTGGTTGCAGCCTGGCCTTGAGCACAGGGTGAGGGGAGCCGAGGGCGCAGTGCCACCTGCAGGGTCAGGCTTGTGTGGGTACGAGGCAGGGGTGGGGCGAGCACTGGGCACTGGCCCTGACCCAGAAAAGGCGGAGAGGGCCAGAAGCCCCTGTATACCTGGGTCACCAGGAAGACACCCACTGGAGGCCCCGGCAGGTGACAGCCTGGCCACCCCTGCTCACCTGCGCACTGTCTGTTGCCGGCCCCAGCCCTGGGCACCACATCCAGACACAAGCCCCAGGAGTGGGCCTGGCCCAGCTCGGCGTGGGGAACTGCAGGTTTCCAAGGAGCGTCCCCAGCCAGAGCCAGAACGGGAGGGCCCTCTCCAGGGAAGCGGGGGGGGGGGGGGGGTCCCCCAGCCGGCAGCCTCCCCACCTAGTGCACTGCACAGACCCCTGCACTGCCATGGTCCCACAGACCAGGCCTGGCCTCCCCACTGCCGTGCGCGTGCCAGGAGTGCCTATGTGCATCACGCACTGGGGCGGGCTATTCTCAGGTCCGAGTGCCAGCCCCCACAAGCTAGGTGGGTTTCAGCCACCTCCAGCAGCGGGGCTGAAGAAGGGCTCAGCAAAGGAAGGGTGCTGTGGGCCCAGGCATGCTCTTTGGGAGCAGCTCCCCGGCCAGGGCCACACCAGGAGCCGAGGGGACCCAGGCTCAGGCCCAGCAGACTGTCCCAAGAGCAAGGGCCCTGGCAGTGCAGCAGGAGGTGCCCGTGACCCTGTGCAGGGCCAGCCAAGGCAGGGCCAGGGCCACCCTCAGATGCTGCGCTAACCGGGTGGGCGACTGGCGGGCTGTGGAGCTGGCCCCTGTGAGCCGGTTAGGGTGGAGGCTGATGAGCACCAGCCCCAGCTAGCTGTGGCCAGAGGGCACAGTCCTGGGGGCCACCCCACCCTCCTGCGCTACCGGCAAGGCCTGTTCCAGAGGGGCTCCCTCTAAGCCTGCCCAGGGCTCACTGGTGAGGGGAGCAGGGGCCCGCCTGCACTCCATCCCTGGAAGAGGAGAGGGGACAGAGCCTGGCATCTGGACGCCGGTTCCTCCTGCAGGTGCTTCCGGAGCAGGCATGGAGCGAGCAGTCTCCCCGGAGGCCGGCAGCCGGGGCTGTGCCGCAGCTGGCTGCACCCCGGGTAAGTGGGGCCGGCACTGGGGCAAGCGGGCCTGGGCTTTGAAGGGTTCTTCCTGACCTCGTCTTCCCCCCAGGGCAAAAACCCCGCAAGGCCCAGTGAGCGGGAGCCGCCAGCCTGGGGACCTCTTTTAAGATGACCCGCACGGACCCGCCGGACCTGCTGGTGTCGACCGTGTACCAGGACATCAAGGTGGCGGCCCCGGGGCCCGCGACGGGTCGGCCGCCATGTGAGCGATCCGTGGCCCAGCCAGCCGCGCCCGCGCCTTTCAACAAGCGCCACTGCCGCAGCTTCGGCTTTCTGGAGGCCTTGGACGGGCCGGCCATGGAGGTCCGCCCCGAGCCGATGCCCTCGGAGCCCGCCGTGCCGCGTTCCCGGCCCCGCAATGGCGAGCCGCGGCGCCGCACCCGGTCCAAGAGCGCGCCCCGCGCGCCCCCGGGCCTGGCGCCCGCGCCCGCGTCGCCGCCGGTGCTGCCGCGCCGAGGCCGGGAGGCCCATCGCGCGGCGCAGGCCGAGGGGTCGCCGCGCCGGGAACCCGCGTACCCCGCATTGCGCGCCCTTGCCAACGAGCTGCACCCGATCAAGCTGCAGCCACAGAGGGGCGGCCCGGGACGCATCGCGCCCCTGTGCGCCACCGCCGGACGCTGCGCGCCGCCAGAGCCCCCCACGGGGCCCGCCCCCCACGTCCGCTGCCGCCTGGACATCAAGCCCGACGACGCGGTGCTGCAGCACGCCTCCCGCGGCTCACGACCCTACGCGTCCGCAGAAAGCGCGCCCTGGGCCCGCGCCGGACCGCAGCTCCACGGCCTCACCGTGCCCGCGCCCCGCCAGGTGGCGCTGTCGCGCACGCCCACCCCCAGCGACTCGTACTGCGTGGACCCGCGCGCGCTCTACTGCGACGGGCCCCTGCCCGGGCCCCGGGACTACACCGAGCGCCGCGGCCTGCCCTTCGCCGCCCCGCCGGGGCCCACCCAGTTCTTCTACACCGAGGAGCCCGAGGGCTACCCGGGGAGCTTCACTGCCAGCCCGGGCCCCGCTTTCGACGGCTACTGCCCCAGGCCCTACCCATCCGAGGAGCCCCCCGCGCCCAGCCCGAGACGCGGGGGTGGCTTCTACGCAGGGGAGGTACGCACCTTCCCGATCCAGGAACCGCCGCCCCGCTCCTACTACGGGGAGTCCCCTCCAGCCTATGGCTTGCCCTGCGGGCCCCGCTATGCCGCTGCGGAGCCGCGGGCCCACCGTGCAGCCCGCCCCTTTTACACGGAGGGCGCCGGCCGGCCCCGCGAGCGCGACGTCCTGGCCAGGACTTACCCGTACCCACGGGGCAGCCAAGCCTGGGCCGACTGGGGCCCGCGGCCCTACCGCACGCTGCAGGCGGCACCGACCCCCGACCCTGGGCCATTGCTCGCCTCGTGGCACGGCGGCACCGGCACCAGCCCGCCCCGGCTGGCCACAGACAGCCGCCACTACTCGCGCTCCTGGGACAACATCCTGGCGTCGGGGTCGCGCCGGGAGGACCCCTTGGGACGTGGCCGCAGCTACGAGAACCTGCTGGGGCGCGAAGCGCGGGAGCCCCGGGGTGCGTCCCCCGAGGGCAGGCGGGCCCCGGTCGTCGTGAACCTGTCCACCTCTCCCAGACGCTACGCCGCGCTGTCGCTGTCCGAGACGTCGCTGTCGGAGAAGGGCCGCGCGGGCGAGGGTCCGGCTCGAAACTGGTATGTGACACCCGAGATCACCATCACCGACAACGACCTGCGCGCGGCCGAGCGCGCGACCGCCAGGCCCTGGGAGCTGCCCACGGGCCCCCGGAGAGCGCCTGCGCCGGCAGCCGCCGAGGGGCGCCCCTCCGGCCAGCGCAGCCTGGAGCAGCTGGACGAGCTCATCACCGACCTCGTCATCGACTCGCGGCCCCTGGCCGGCCAGGTGCCCGAGCCCTCGGCCGAGGGCCTGGGCCGCCAGCGGCGCCGCCTGCTGGACGCGCGGCCTGCGGGCCCCGGGCGTCCTGCGCTGGCGCCGCCGCGCTCGCCCCCAGCCTCGGCCGGAAGCGCCGAGGAGCCCGCGGGCCCGGCGGAGGCGGCAGACGCGTCCCCGGAGCCCAGCGCTGACGAGGACGACCTGATGACGTGCTCTAACGCGCGCTGCCGGCGCACGGAGACCATGTTCAACGCCTGCCTCTACTTCAAGTCGTGCCACAGCTGCTACACCTACTACTGCTCGCGCCTGTGCCGCCGCGAGGACTGGGACGCGCACAAGGCGCGCTGCGTGTACGGCCGCGTGGGCAGCGTGTGCCGCCACGTGCTGCAGTTCTGCCGCGACAGCGGCCCGGTGCACCGCGCCTTCTCGCGCATCGCCCGCGTCGGCTTCCTGTCTCGGGGCCGTGGCGTGCTCTTCTTGGGCTTCCCGAGCCCTGGCTCGGCCGACAACTTCCTGCGCTTCGGCCTAGAGGGGCTACTGCTGTCGCCCACCTACCTGTCGCTACGCGAGCTGGCCACTCACGCGGCGCCCCTGGGCAGCTATGCGCGCGAGCTGACGGCCGCTGGGCGCCTTTACGAGCCCGCTGAGTGCTTCCTGCTCAGCGTGTCGGTGGCCGTGGGCCCTGGCGCCGCGCCCCCCGGGGCCCCCGCCCGGCCCGCGCCAGCGCCACGCAGCCCCGGGCCCACGGTGCGCAAGTTTGCCAAGGTGGCGCTCGCGGCGGGCAGCCCAGCACGGCCACCCCCGGTGCGGGGCCGCGAGCCCGACATGGAGACGCTGATCCTCACGCCACCGCCGGGCACCGCGGGCCTGGACCAGGAGGGCGAGGCGGGCCGGCGCGCACGCGAGGTGGCATTCATCCACATCCAGCGCGAGCTGCGGCTGCGCGGCGTCTTCCTGCGCCACGAGTTCCCGCGCGTCTACGAGCAGCTCTGCGAGTTCGTGGAGGCCAACCGGCGCTTCACGCCCACCACCATTTACCCCACGGACCGGCGCACGGGCCGCCCCTTCATGTGCATGATCATGGCGGCCTCCGAGCCCCGCGCGCTCGACTGGGTGGCCAGTGCCACCCTGCTGGACGACATCATGTGAGCGTGGCCCAGCTCCTGCCAGGCACGGACCGAGCCCTGTCCAGCTGGCTCAGGCCCCGTCTGGGACGACACCACCACCACCACCACCACCACCACCACCACCACCACCACCCCACCCCCCGCACTCCATCTCTTCCCTCCTCCAACCCGCAACCATCCCTATCCCCACCGGGTCCCACCAGGTCTCGGCCTCCCTGGGCTCCTTCCTCTGCCCCAGCTGGCCCTCGGGGTCGCCCGCAGAGGCCGGTCCTCGCCCTCGGTGCTCCCCGCTGGGAGGCGGGGTGGGCCTGAGGACCGCCGGCTCTGCCTTCCTGGGGCAGGGTCGGTACCGCTAGGATCCGGATTCGGATCCCGTACCGTCAGTCCCCCGGGGGCTCCCCAACCCTAGTCCTCCCAGGAGCCCAAGTTGACCAAAGCTGAGTCTTGTCACTTTAGACACGCCCCCGCCCTCGCGGGGGGGTGCAGCTCCGTGGCCGTTCCTCACTGACGCCCACTGTCCAGGAGTGCACCCAGCAGGCCAGCCAGGGCCCCGCAGCTTGCACGGTGCGTTCCACGCGATGACAGTGCTGCCTGACCCGCAATCCCTTCACCTCCGGCCTAGCGGCAGCAGGGGTAACACCGACAGAGGCCCGAGCCCTCCAGGCAGAGGAAGCAGAGCAGGTGGGGTGGGGATGGCCAGCTATTACGCGCCTGCTGGCCGGAATGAGACCTATCTGGCGACAGTCCGGGTGCTAGGCACACCCAACAGGATGGAGTCCGGGCGGGCGCCAGGGCTGATTGGGGGTGTGAACGGCAGCGTGGGTCCTAACCTTGGCAGGTGGGATGCGGGTGCAGGGGCTGGGCCCGCGGGGAGGGGACCACAGAGGCCTTACGGAAAGGGGCTCCTACGGGCCAGCTGGGAGATAAGCCAGCAAGGCGTGGGTGGCAGGTGTAGAGCGAGTGCGCTGGCCATGCGCGGGGACACCGGAGGGGCCGTGACTTGTCAGGTCCGCCTACTGCAACACGCCCCAGCCCTGCGCAGCAGTCCTTCCCCAGGGTCCTCCCGCCTCCAAAGAGGGCCGAGAGACCAACAGAGGAAGTAAGGCCAGGCCCTAGGGGCCCTCCTTAAAAGATGACGAGGGGCGTAGAGGAGGATCTGGGGACCCGGCCTCCGCCCCTGCTCTCGTGCCCCACAAGCCTGCGCGTGCGTCTGCGTTGGCCACGGGTCCCGCTTGCCCCGCCCGCCTTGGCAACTCCCACGTCTCGCTGCCGCGCCTCTGCCTGGGGGCCAGCCAGGAACGCCCCTGGACCGGAACCGTTTCCAGTGGGCGAGCGCTTTCGAACCAAGTAAACAGTACTTGAATGCAGTCTCTGCAGTCTCTTTGTGCGCGGAGTGGGAAGCGGGACCGGGGTCTGGGCGGGAGGCGCTTCGGCCAGCACCAGGCATTGCTGGGGCCCTTCGGACAGCAGTGGGGGAGTCTGAGTCTGCTCCCCTCCTGAGGCGCGTGCCATCGCCGGGGTCGCCTACTGCACCACCTGACCCTCCGGGAAGGAACTTTTCAGTCCGGTGTATTTAATCGTTACCCTTTCCGAGGTCTACGTTCCCTTTAAAAAGAACCCGCGTGTTCCCAAGGCAGCATGAAACTGGCTTGCGATTGGTCACAATGTGCTCTGGGCCAGCGACACAATTGGCTGAGGCTCCGGCACTCGAGCAGCATCCCTCCATGCAATTGGTCAGGACTCGCCCACAGCCCGTCCCCAGCCGGGCGGGGGGACAGAGGAGCCAGTACCGCGGAGGCTGGGTGCGCTCCGAGAACATGGCGGCGCCGGACCTCGCTCAGATCTCTGATGTGGACATCGACTCCGACGGCGTCTTCAAGTACGTGCTGATTCGAGTCCAGTCGGCGCCGTCCTCTGGAACTCCGGCGGGGGAGAGCAAGGAGATCGTGCGCGGTTACAAGTGGGCGGAATACCATGGTGAGGGCGGGGCCGAGGCCGAGGGGCGGGGCCCGGGGGCGGGCGAGCCCAAGGACGGGGCGGGGCTCAGGGCCGGGGGCGGGGCCCAGGGCCGGGCGAGCCCAAGGGCGGGGCGGGGCTCAGGGCCGGGGGCGGGGCCCAGGGCCGAAGATTGGGGGGCTGGCGTGGGCTGTGTGGGTCCTAGTCCGCAGCCCTGCCTGGCTGGCTGCCTAGAGAAGTGGGGGGTCCTAGGCAGGAAGGGGGTGCCAGGCCTGATTTCTCCTAGTCCCCTTCGGCCCATGCTTCCTCTCCACTGAGTTAGGAGCTGCCGGCCCCGGTTTACTCGCAGCGAGGAGGGCAGAGGGGCTTGGGCAGAGCGCGGACGGCCAGGGCACACCCTGAGGCGCCTTCCCCTCCCAGCGGACATCTATGACAAGGTGTCGGGGGAGATGCAGAAGAAGGGCTATGACTGCCAGTGCCTGGGCGGAGGGCGCATCTCCCACCAGAGCCAGGAGAAGAAGATCCACGTGTACGGCTACTCCATGGTGAGCGCTGGCCTGGCCTGCAAGACCCTGGGGCTGGGAATCGCCCACAGTTCCCACCAGCACAAGAGGTGGCCAGGGGACCAACCTGGCTCCCAGAAGGGGTGCTGGGCCCTAGGGTCTCCAGGCCCCCGGCCCCCAGAGGCCTAGGCTGGCCTCTCACTGGGTCCAGCCCCGAGTGCCCACCATGTCTGAATGCCCACAGGAGCCGCCAGCCCTCAGGTCTCCTTGGCAGCTCAGGTCACCATCAAGGCTACTCACCCTTGGGGGCCACCCTTCCCCAGGAGAGCTCCCCAGGGGGGTGGGAGGTGGGCTCGGCCTGCCCTGGGGCCCCGGGTTTCACTACTGCTGGAAGCCCCGTGTCAGGGTAGGGGTGGGAGGCCAGGCGCTGCTAGTCACCCTCCCCTCTGTCCAGGGCTACGGCCGTGCCCAGCACTCCGTCTCCACTGAGAAGATCAAAGCCAAGTACCCTGACTACGAGGTCACCTGGGCTGATGATGGCTACTAGCCCGGCCCCTGCCCAGGCCTCCCAACCCCCTGCCAAGTCTGAGCCCGGCCTCGCTGAGTCCCCTCTGAGTGTGTGTGGGTGCCATCCTTCCAGGCCTGCAGACCGAGACCAGCCTAGTCTGCGGGAATTAAAAGCATGACAGTACCTTCCAGGCTCTGGGCTCTGTGTCGTGTCCCCCAGTTCTTGTCGCCAGCCAGAGCCATCCAGACCCCTGATGAGCAGGAGCAGCCTGCGGGGCAGTGGGGCAGCAGGCCCCAGGGTGTGGCCATGCACACTCAGCCCTTTAGGAGCTGATGAGTGGCCCTGTTTATGGCCAGATTGCCCCTGCGTGCCACTGCTATCCCAGGGACATCTGGGAGGGGCTGGGTGAGACCTTGCCCAAGGAGCCAGCACGGGAGCGTCCCTGTGCCCTCCCTCCCCCACCACGCCGGCTTGGGGGCAGAGCAGCAGTTGCCATCACTGTCACTCTGCCCTGAGGCCCGCAGCCACCCCCACCTTGCAGGCCCCCATCGCCTTGAGCTGGCAGTTAGGCTTCTGGGGCCCTCCTGCACCCTCTGGGCCTCAGCCTGCACCCAGCCCCACCTGCCATCGGGGCAGGCCTGCCTCGGGAACCCACACACAGCGGGACCTGGTGGGCAGCGATGTTGGGTGTGGGCATCGGGGACCCTGCTGGACCCTGTGTGAGCCTCTGTCAGCCTGTGGGGCCCTGAGGCCACCTCTCCAGGTGGCACTGGAAACTGTGACCCAGTTTCCCAGAGAACAGCTCCAAGCTCTCCCTGCAGTCCCCTATTCCCACCTTTGGACCTGTTCTGGAAGGACCAGGTGTGTCTGGGCTCAGGAGGCCCTGTGCCTGGGACTGCCCAGGACACCAGTGAAGGAGGGTTAGAGGTGGCATGGGACCAGGGGCACCTCTCCTGGCCTGGAGGCTGGGGACGCAGGGCAGCTTGCATCTGTGGCAAGGTACCTGTTCTGAACTCTTTAGCAGTGGCCAGACCAGGCTGTCAACCTCTGGAGGCACCCGGGTTGCTGCATAGTCCTCCCGGGGTGCCTGGGCCCCTTCCTAGCCCAGTGGGAGCCTCCCTGACCCTGTTTCGGCCCCTGCTCCCACCTCCACTGGGGACATTTTTACAGCCAGATGCCTGGCACTGACAGAGCCGGGTGGGGCCAGCCAAGGGGCTGAGCCCCTCCAGTTCGGGCAGAGTCAGCCCCGGGGCCACCAGCTGATAACAGACCAAGTCCCCACCAGGCAACCCGGTCCTGCTGCCACTGGGCTCTCTTCCCTCTGGCCTTACCATGCGTCTGCCTGGCTACCTCCTGTCCACCCTGGTCCTGCTCACAGGTGAGTTGGCTGGCCCAGCTCCAGGTCATCTGAGTGGCCATCAGGAGCACTGGGGCTGAACCTGTGCCACCCCCCCCCAGGGAAGCAGGGCTGAGGTACAACCCTGGGCAGCCTGCAAGGAGGACCCTGGATGAGCCCTGGGGTCTGGGTGGAGCCCTGGCGGCCTTCGCCCCCATCGGTTACCCCTCTGGGTCGTTACTGGTGCCCTGGACTCCTGTGTCGTCTCGAGGGTGTCCCTCATCAGGGGCCTTGTTCCCACCCAGACCTGTAGCCAGTCTCTCAGCTGGAAATGGGAATGTGCTCACCTGGCCCTGACATGGCCTGTGGCAGCCCCCGCAGGTCCCACCCGAGAGCAGGGTGACCAGTGTCCCGGGCTGCCCGAGTCTCAGGGGCCCGCCTGGACAGCCCTGGGCAAAGTGGGGTAGCCATCCCCCTGCCTGCAGTTCACCGGCTGCCACTCTGCCAGCAGCGGGGTACCCTGGCTGGGCCTGGGTGCCCCCCGCCTGCAGCAGCCCTGAGGAAGCCCGGTGCAACTTCGTGTGTGACTGCCGCGACTGCTCGGACGAGAGCCAGTGCGGTGAGCCGGCGGGCCGGGCGGGGCGGGGCGGGGCGGCACCGGGGCACAGCTGACTGGCCCTCTCCAGGTCACCGCAGGGCCTCCCCTGCCCCAGACGCCCCCTTCACCTGTGACTTCGAGCGGGACCCCTGCGGCTGGCGGGACATCAGCACCTCGGGCTACAGCTGGCTCCGGGACCGGGCCGGGGCTGCGCCTGAGGGCCCTGGGCCCCGCTCGGACCACACGCTGGGCACTGACCTGGGTGAGGCCTGGCCCCATCCCTGCTCGTCCGTCCTCCCAGCGTCCGACCCACGTCCTGACCTCTCACCCTGGCCAGGCTGGTTCGTGGCCGTCGGGGCCCACCGTGGGAAGGAGGCGGCCATGGCAGCCCTGCGCTCCCCTGTCCTGCGCGAGGCGGCCCCCACCTGCGAGCTCAGGCTCTGGTACCACGTAGCCTCTGGAGGTGCTGGAGGGCCTCGGTGGGGTGCCTGGGGGAGGCGGGCCGGCCGGGGAGGGCCACCCAGGACACCCCCGATGCCACAGGTGGCGTGGCCGAGCTGCGGCTGGAACTGACCCACGGCACGGAGACTCTGACCCTGTGGCAGGAGGTGGCTCCTAGGGGCCCTGACTGGCAGGAGCTGGTAGTGGCCACTGGCCGCATCCACGGCGCCTTCCGAGTGAGCAGGGGCGGGGGTGGGCCTGGCGGGCCTGGCGGGCCCTGCCTCAGGCCTTAGGACGCCCCTCTCTGCAGGTGACCTTCTCTGCCACCCGGAATGCCACCCACAGGGCTGCTGTGGCCTTGGACGACGTGGCGTTCTGGAACTGTGGGCTGCCCAGTAAGGCCCGGGTCCCAGGTCACACTTCGGACTGTCCCGGCCCGCCCCCGCCTCCACCCCTCCCCCCTTACCCCAGGGCCTTGGGGCCAGGGCGAGGAGCTGACCATCCCCCACCTCAGCCCCCCAGGCCACCTGCCCGCTGGGCCACCACCACTGCCGGAACGGGGCCTGCGTGGAGCCCCCCCAGCTGTGCGATGGGGAAGACAACTGTGGGGATCGCTCTGACGAGGACCCACTCACCTGCGGTGAGGCTGGGGTGCCGGCCTGTGCCTGGGCCGCGGTCGCTCCGCACACGGCTGACCCCCGCGTGGCCCAGTGGTTATCTGCTATGCAAAGGCGCCGGGCTCCATGGCCCGTAGTGACCCAAACCAGCCCCAGTGGCAACACGCCGGGCACATGAGTGTGAGCCCAAGACCCCACTGGGAAGGAGTGGCGGGGGAAGGACAGGCCCCGGGGCTGCTCCCCTCACCCTCTTCCCGGCTCTCACAGCCCTCTCTGGCATTAAGGAAAAAACAAAACAGAACGAAGGCCGCTCTGCTCGGCGGGCGAGGGCCACACGGGAGCCCAGGCTGGGCCCCACCCGAGGGAGTCTGAGCTGAGCCGCTCGAAGGCTGGGCCAGAGCGAGGCACAGAGGCCTGGAGACCACGTGGGACGGGCAGCGGCTTGTCCGAGGGCACCCTGGGTGTGGTTCTTCGGGGGTGGTATGGCCCTGCTCACAGCCCTGCCCCCACCCAGGCCACCACTTGGCCACAGACTTTGAGATGGGCCTGGGCCCATGGACCCCCTCAGGGGACTGGGCCCGGAACAACAGCGCTGGGGGCCCCACACACCCCACCTGGCCACGTCGAGACCACGGCCGGAACAGCGCTCAGGGTGAGGCCCGCAGGGGGCCCTGGCTCCGGTCCTGCCACTTGGCCACTGCCCTGTGCCCCGCCCACACCTGTGTGTCCCCCAGGCCACTTCCTGATGTCCGTGGCTGAGCTGGGTGCCCCGGCTATCCTCTCCAGCCCTGAGCTTCAAGCCTCGGGCTCCCACAACTGCTCGGTAAGTGAGCGGGACACGGGTGCCCTGACGCTGCCCAGGGGCGTGCGCCTCCCTGACCAGCTCTGTTCCCCCAGTTCGTCTTCTACTACTACCTGCACGGCTCTGAGGCCAGCTGGCTCCAGCTGTTCCTGCAGACACGGGGGCCCGGTGCCCGCCAGGCCCCCGTCCTGCTGCGGAGCCGGCATGGGCAGCTGAGGGCTGCCTGGGTCCGCGACCGGGTCGACGTCCACTGTGCCCAGCCCTTCCGGGTAAGGCTGGCTGGCTGGGGCTGCATGTGAGGTGGGTCCGGGGCCCTGCCAAACACAGGGGAGGGCCAGGCCACTCTGGCCGCAGTGGGAGAGCCACCCCGTGCTGAGTGAAGTACCAGCGGTGGACGGACGGGGGACCGAGGGGTACTGGAAGCCGCCTGAGCCCCCGCTGCCCTCAGATCCTCCTCACTGCGGAGACAGGCCTGGGCGGCGTGGTGGGCCTGGATGACCTCATCTTGTCTGACCACTGCAAGCTGGTCCCAGGTGAGCCGGCCCGGCCCCGCCCTGCACAGCACGGGGAGCCCAGGGCCCCACACTCGACCATGGCTCTGCCCCACAGAGGCGCCCGCCCTGCAGACCCTGCCTCCGGGGCCCTGGACCCAGCTTTCCAGCACGAGGTCCCGGAACCTCTGCGAGCCGGAGCACCTCCCGTGCGGGGACCTGTGTGTGCCCCCGGAGCAGTGCTGCGACTTCCAGCAGCAGTGTGCAGGGGGCGAGGACGAGGAGGGCTGCGGTAAGGGTGCACTCGGGACGGCGGGGTGCTGTGCCGGCCGGTCCAGGCCGCTCAGCTGCTGCCGTCACAGGCACCTCGGACTTCGAGTCCCCCACGGCTGGCGGCTGGGAGGATGCCAGCGTGGGACGGCTGCAGTGGCGCTGGCTCACAGCCCAGGAGAGCGGGGGGCCTGGCACAGACGCTGGTGGGGCAGCTACTGGTGAGGCCTGAGCCCCTCGTAAGAGCCACGTCCCCAGAGGAGTCCCCAGGGAGGGCCTCTGGATTGCAGGTCCCGGAGCAGAGGGTGCCCTGGAAGGAACCAGCTGCTCATGCTTGCTCTCCCAGGGCACTTCCTGTCCCTGCAGAGGGCCTGGGGGCAGCTGGGGGCGGAGGCCCGAGTCCGCACCCCGCCCCTGGGCCCTTCTGGTCCCAGCTGTGAGCTCAGCCTGGCCTACTATTTCCGGAGTCACCCCCGAGGTACAGCCCCTGGCTCCCCACCCTGCCCCCCAGGTGCCCCTTGCACAGAGGGAGGGGTCCAGGCGCCCATCCATGGTGCCCCCTTGGCCAGGCTTCCTGGCGCTGGAGGTGGTAGAGGGCGGCTCGCGGGAGCTGGCATGGCAGGCACGGAGCAGCGCTGGGAGCTGGCAGGTGGACACGGTCCTTCTCGGCGCACGCCGCTGGCCCTTCCGGGTGAGGAGGGCAGCCCAGGGCAGGGCCTGCACCCAGGTGGCCCTAGCCTGACGGTCTCTCTCCCATGCCCCCTGTCCCTGAAGCTGGAGCTTGTTGGCCTGTTGGATGTGGATGGCCCGGGCCAGCAGAGAGTGGGGGTGGACAACGTGACCCTGAAGCACTGCAGCCCCACAGAGGCCACCCAAAGAGACAGAGGTCCTCCCACCTGCCCTCCCCCCCGGACCCCAGATCCCCGGAAAGGTGGGGGCAGCAGGGAGTGTGGGGCGGGAGCTGCTGACCCTTGCTGCCCTCAGAGGTCTCCTGTAACTTTGAGCGGGACACGTGTGGCTGGCACACGGGCCACCTCACAGATGCCCACTGGCACCGGGTGGAGAGCCGTGGCCCTGCACATGACCACACCACTGGCCAAGGTAGGGCAGGGACTCCCAGGGCAGGGCTGAGCAGAGGGGTGTGTCCCAGGCCGGGCGGGGCACCTGCACCTCAGCCCGTCCTCCCTGTAGGCCACTTTATGCTGCTGGACCCCACGGACCCCCCGGCACGGGGCCGCAGCGCCCACCTGCTCACCGAGCCCCAAGTGCCGTCGGCCCCTGAGGAGTGTCTGACCTTCTGGTTCCACCTCTATGGGCCCCAGATCGGTGAGCCGGCCTGAGCTGGGCCCTCGCCCACGTGTCTGCCTGGCACCCAGGGCCCTGGCCAGGGCCAGCAGTCGGAGCTGGGCCCGGCTAAGCCCTATGTCCCTCTAGGGACGCTGCGCCTGGCCATGAGAAGGGAGGGGGAGGAGGACACACTCCTGTGGTCCCGCACAGGCACCCACGGCAACCGCTGGCACGAGGCCTGGGCCACCCTCCAGCACTCGCCAGGCCCTGGCTCCAAGTACCAGGTGAGGCTCGTTGCCTGGGGGCGGCAGGAGCAGGTCCGGCCAGCTGACGCCCTCCCTCCTCCCTCCCCAGCTGCTCTTCGAGGCTCTGCGTGATGGCTACCATGGCACCCTGGCGCTGGACGACATGGCCCTGCGGCCCGGGCCCTGCTGGGCCCCTAAGCGCTGCTCCTTCGAGGACTCAGCCTGTGGCCTCTCCCCCGGGGGTCAGGGCCTGTGGAGGCGGCAGACCAACGCCTCAGGCCAGGCCACCTGGGGCCCCTGGGCTGACCACACCACAGAAACAGCTCAAGGTACCCGGCCGCGCGGTGCGGGCAGGGCAGGGCGGGGGGCAGCCACACCGGGACTGGCAGCCTGACACCAACGCCGCCAGGGCACTACATGGTGGTGGACACGAGCCCTGCGGCCCTGCCCCGGGGCCACGTGGCCTCCCTGACCTCCGAGGAGCACCGGCCCCTGGCCCAGCCTGCCTGCCTCACGTTCTGGTACCACCTGAGCCTCCGCAACCCAGGTGAGAGGGTGCAGAGAGGGCGGCGGGCGCGGGCGCGGGCCCTTCCCCACTGGCTGACGGGCTGGCCCTCGGCCTGGCAGGCACCCTGCGTGTCTACGTGGAGGAGGGCAGGAGGCGCCAGACACTCCACCTCAGTGCCCCCGGTGGCTTTGCCTGGCGCCTGGGCAGTGTGGACGTGCAGGCCACGCGGGCTTGGAGGGTGAGCGCTCGGCCAGAGGGGGTCCTGGGTGGTGTGGACACGCAGGCTACGGGCCCCGAGGATGAGCGCTCGGCCAGCGGGGCCTGACCAGCTCAAGGCCACCCCGGCCTGCGCCGCCAGGTGGTGTTCCAGGTGGAGGCTGCGGGCGTGGAGCGCTCCTACGTGGCTTTGGACGACCTTGCCCTGCAGGATGGGGCCTGCCCCCAGCCAGGTGGGGCCCTGCTGCAGCAGCCGTGGGGCCCAGGGCGGGCAGAGGTGGCAGCACCACTCACCCCTGCATCCGCGCAGGGTCTTGTGACTTCGAGTCCGGCCTGTGCGCCTGGAGCCACGTGGCCAGGCGCGACCTGGGCAGCTACAGCTGGGACTGGAGCAGCGGCGGTGTGCCCTCCCGTTACCTGCAGCCACCTGTGGACCACACCCTGGGCACGGAGAAAGGTGCGCGCCTGCCAGGGCCAGCCGAGCGGGGGGCAGAGCTACAGAGCTCCCACCCCGGCTGGGCCCAACCCCCCAGGCTCCCCTTGGCTCGGACGCCACAGGGTCCACCTGGGCAGTGGGGCACCCCTTTCTCGTTCTAGGTCACTTTGCCTTTTTTGAAACTGGCGTGCTGGGGCCCGGTGGCCGGGCAGCCTGGCTGCGCAGCGAGCCTCTGCCAGCCACCCAGGCCTCCTGCCTGCGCTTCTGGTACCACATGGGCTTCCCCGAGCATTTCTGTGAGTCGGCCTAGGTGGGGTGTCGGGCAGGGGCAGAGGACACCCAGGAGCCCTCCAGGCCAAGGCCTGACCACTCCAGCCCTGCCCTCAGACCAGGGAGAGTTGCGTGTGCTCCTGAGCAGTGCGCGGGGCCAGCTGGCTGTGTGGGCCGAGGGCGGGCAGCGGCGGCAGCAGTGGCTGCTGGCCCAGGTGGAGGTGGCCAGCCCTGAGGAGTTCCAGGTGAGCAGGGCGGCCCGGTTCAGGAGCGCTTGGGCCTGCTGGCCACCCAGCACCAGGTCCAGGCGGCTCCGCTCCTCCCCACCAGGTTGTGTTTGAAGCCACTGTGCGCAGCCAGCCGGCCCTGGGGCCCATCGCCCTGGACGACGTCGAGTACCTGGCCGGGCAGCGCTGCCAGCGGCCTACAGCCAGCCAAGGTAGGCCCTGGCCCAGACGGCAGGCCAGCAGGCCCTGGGCCCCCCCACTGTCAGGGTGACCCGGCCCCGGCCTGTCCTGTGTCTGCCCAGCAGAGCTGTGGCTGTGGGGTCCTGGCCTGAGCTGTGCAGGGCCAACCCCAGCTGCACCGCCGCACCCCTTCAGATGAGTCTCTGGGCTTCGCCCTGGTCTGCAAGTGGGGGCTCAGATCCCAGGTCTCAGGCACCCCACTGCCTGCAGGGGGCCTGGCTGCACCGTCGATACCAGCTGCAGTTGGCGGTGCCCTCTTCCTCGTGCTCCTGGTACTGCTGGGACTCGCAGGACGGCACTGGCTGCTCAGGGAGGGGGCCTGCCCGTCCTGGAGCCACACTGAGGCCGTGGTCCCTGGCTTTGACAACGTCCTGTTCAACGCGGTAGGGATTCCCGGGTGGACAGCCGCTGCCCTGTGCTCCCCCATGACAGTGGAGGTAGAGGCAGGATGACTCAGAGGGGCCGCACTCCCCACTCACGGCCCTCCCTCCTCCCAGGACCGAGTCACCCTCCCAGCATCTGTCACCAGCGACCCGTAGGTGCTCCAGCCCAGCCCAGCCCAGCCCAGCACTGCCACGAGTGCCCTGGTGCCCCGCGGACCTGGCCCAGGGCTCACAGCCGCACCGGCCCGGCCTACTCGCAGCATGCAGAGGGGCCCTTGCCCTGTGAACAAAAGCATCTCTGGGGGCCAGCAGGTGGCGTGGCGGTTGATGTGCTGGACTCCCATGTGGCCAACCATGATTCAAGTCTTGGACCTAGTGGCTTGCTTTCTCACTTTCACTTTGTTTGGTGAGCACAAACTAAAAAATAATAGTAATGAAAAATAAAATTGAGTCATTCTTTAAAAAACAAAAAAAACTAAAAGAGCGACCAGCAGTTGGCCTAATGGCTCTGTCGCTGGACTCCCATGGTGGCTTAAACTCACGTCAGGCGCGTATGCATGCGTGCCCAAGATCCCGAGAGGAGACTGGAGGAGAGGGGATCGCAGTGTGGCCATCCCCCCGGGCGGTGATTTCTCACTTTCTGTCTCTCTTTCTGGCGAGCGTACATGCCCTATAGCAAAAACCTCTCCAAAAAAGAAAAAAAAAAAATTGAGAGAGGCCGGGAGGTGGTGTGGTGGATGAGGCTCTGGACTCCCACGTGGTCGACCACGGTTCAAGTCTCCGACCCAGCAGCTTACTTTCTTGCTTTCCCTTTCTATCTCTCTCTGGTCAAAATGGAAGAACAATGATAATAAATAAAATTAAAAATAAATAAGCCTTTTTAAAAAAGAAAAGAAAATCACACCAGGCACGTGGGCATACCCAAAAGCCGAGAATGGAGATCGCGGTGTGGCCATGCCCCCAGGAGTGACTTCTCACTTTCCTTCTCACGGTCTGTCTGCCCAGTGAGCGCACATGCCCTATGGCAAAAACCTATAAAGGAAACATGCAGCCCATGCCCATGAGGGCAGCCCCGCTGTCGGGCAGCCCCGCACGGACACACAGGCCCACTCCACCCTGGGCAGCTTGGGGCAGTCTCCCCAGAGGGCTTGGGAAGCCACTTCCCAGGCCAGGCAAGCCCCACAGCCATGGAGCCCACGAGGCAGGCCCGGCCCCTCCGGATGACTGCGTCTTCTGCCAACAGGGCAAAACCCAGCCACCTGCAGGGCAAACTGAGGGTACCACCACCGGGACATGGAGCCACCTGTGGGCATGGCCCAGTGAGGCCACTGCACACAGGGACCCCACACCAATTCGCGACAGAGGGCCTCTTGCCCGCCCCCCAGTAACAGGCACTGCGCCCCGTCTGCAGTCAAAGCCTCTTGCCCCCACTGGCCCCAAGTCCCACAGTGCTCCCACGACCTCCCGAGCCGGTCCCGGGAGGCACGGCCTGCACTCTGGCTCCTGCGCTGAGGGAGGCAGAGCTTCTCAAAGGTGCGGGAGGGAGCGGGGCGGGGTTGCACTAGGAGCCCCGGCCACCACGGGGCGCTTCGGGTGTGCCCGTCCCCACCAGGTCTCAGGCACAGTGGTGACCCCTGCGCCAGGAGCCGTGGTGGTCGTGGAAGGCATGACAACAGCTGCGGGGCTCCTGCCGGTCCAGGCCCGACACGGCCCAGATTACCTCGACCCAGCAAGCCCCTCAGTGTTGGCCACGGAGACCCTTTCCCCAGAGTAGGGGTGGCCAAAGGTGGGAAAACCTCCCACCAGCTGCTCAGAAAGGCCAACGAGAAGCAGGGCCAGTGACAGGAACGTCCTCTTGTCTGGCCTCGCCATCAGCCCTGGCAGAGGCTGCTGACGTCTGCCCCGGATCCGAGCAGGTGGGAGAAAACAGCCAGAAGCCGCGAGTTGCAGTTTTGTTTTTGTTTGACAGCAGGTGAGGGTGGAGGAGGGTCCCCAGGCCTGAGGCCCGTGGGAGACCCACGTCGGGGCCGCGCCAAGGACGGGCCGCTGCGCCGACTTCGAGGCTCTGTGCTCACTTCGCCCGGGGCCCCTTCTCGATGGGCTTCCCGATGTCCTTCCCTCGGAGCTTGAGGCCTGCGAGAGCCAGGGCGGCTGACTGCCTGCCCCGCCCTGCCCGCCTCGCCCTGCCCCGTCCAGCCCGCTGCCCACCCTGCCCCGCTGCACTGGGTGTCGCTCCTGCGCACACTCCGAGCCCCTCACCAGCCCCCCGTCTGACCCTCGGGAGGCCACGACCGCACCTTCCCCAGCAGAACCAGCACCTGAGCTTCCTGGGACACTGGGCTGGCCCACCCGGGACAGGCCGAGGTGCTACTCATCACCCGCCCAGGGCTCCTGGGCCGCCTGGGTCATAGCACAGGGCAGCACGGCGACCCTGCCCAGGGCGCCCGCTGAGGCACACACGCTGGCACTCACCGATGGCCCTCTCGATTTTGCCCAGAACCTGGTTGTTTGGGATGGCCCGTCCGCTCTCGTAGTCCGCAATGACTTGAGGCTTTTCATTGATTTTCTACGGGGAAACGAGGCCCGTTTATGCCTTTGCTAGAGTGCGTACACTTGCTAGAGGCGGGGTCGGGGGAGTAGGACGCAAGCCTGTGTGGAACGGCCCTGCTCGGGCCCTGCTCCCTCTGGGAATTTTGGGCACACACATGCCCCGCAACCAGGACCAAACCATGTGGTCGGCCCGGGTTCCCTAGCCACCTTAACCACCAGGCCGGGAGCTGGCCCGAGATGCACACCGGCTCTCCAAGACACGCTGTGGACCTGAGACGGGCTTGGGGGCCCCTCAGGGAGAGCCAGGGTTGAGTGGCCCCCGCCCAGCCACGTCTTGGCAGGCAAAGGGATGGCCACTACGGCCAGGCTCCCTGACAGGCTCGGGGTACCCGTGCCGGGCAGGCGCTCACCGTGGCCAGGTCCTTCTGCGTCAGCCCCTTGCTCTGCCGGCCCTGCTGGATCACCTTGCCCACCTCCAGGGGCACCCTGTCATGGTGCAGCTCCTCCGTCTCGCGGTCCAGCTTGGCCGTGTTCTTGGTGATGGCGTGCTGCTTGTTCTGCCCCGCGGCCCCTGTTGACAGGCCAGGGCACAGGACAGGGCTCTGGCCACCCCGAGGAAGACACCTTCACAGTGCTCCCCAGACCCTGCACGGAGCCCAGCACGGCGTGGGAGACCCGGCAGGGAGGCAGAGTGTGGGGTTCTCAGGTACGGGGGGCAGACGGAAGGCGCGGTCCCCACTGTCGCACACCGGCCAGAGCTGCTCCGAGGCACTCACAGACACCTCCAGAGCCCCGCAGGCCGTCACCCTGACCCTGACACAGGTCCCAGGGACGCGCCAAGGCCCATGCCGGCTCAGCAGGGGAAACACGAGCACTCACATTTTTTGGAAGTCTCCACGTCCTCTCCCCGTCGCTGGGCCGCTAAGATGGCCTACAAAGCCAGGAGATGTCTCTGACCAAAGTGAGCTCCGGCAGCGCCTGCACCCACACGCTCTGGCCACTGCCAGCCAGGGCACTGCCACGCCCGCGCCCGGCAGGGCTAGCACAGCACGGTCGGCCCCCAGGCTGGGCCAGGCGGGCTGCAGGAGCGTGCTGCTCAGACACAGGTCAGCATGGCAGCCATGTCCCCAGCGTGGCCTGGGACCCCAGGGCCTGACGGCAGGAGGGCAGGAGCACGTGATGGCAGCTGCCGGCCGCGGGGCTCTCCTCCCACTCCCACTCCCTCTCACACCGCACACTCGCTCTCTCAGAATAACAGAGACCCAAGCGCCACACATGGCATCTTTGAGTATTCAAGCAGCTCACGAGCCTCCACCGAGGGAGGAGGAACAGCTCACGTGGCTGCCCGGTAAGAAAGATGGCATCATGGTTACATCCTGGACACCACGTAATGGGCTGTGGTTCGAGTCCCACGCCGGCAGCTTAAAACTCATGCGGGGCACGTGTGCTTGCGTGCCCAAGATCCCAAGAGAATGGAGAAGGGATTGTGGCGTGGCCATCCCCCTGGGGGTGATTCCCCACTTTCTGTCTGTTTCCCTGGAGAGCACACGTGCCCTATAGCAAAAATCTCTCTTAAAAAGAAAAGACAGGCTCTCTGTTCTTTTCTAGAAATTGTGACTTGAAGTGGGTTTACCTCTCCACTAAATGCTCCTTCAAAAACCGGAAGGGACAACACGCTGGGCTGAAGCGGCCTTCCTCCAGGAGTCAGGCCCCAATACGACAGTGGTGACACATCTTCCCAGACACCAGTGACCCCACCTGCCCCGCAGTCGCCAGTGTGAACACGACAGTTTCCTGACCTACATGACCGTCCAGAGGAGCGACCTGGGGACGTCGTGAGTATGACGTGTTCAGAGGCTCCTTCCACATGACCCCAGAGCAGGGAATTTGGTTTTGGTGACACAAGTGACAAGCCCCAGGCAGGACCACCAATGCCCTGCTCCAGGGCCAGGGGCTTGGCTGGGGACAGTGTGGCTGAGGCTGGGAGGCTGTGACACCAGACTCACGGACTAGAGAGCGGTCCAGGCGGCCACTGGGGAGGTGGGCCACCTGTCCCCACCGTGGCAGTCAGGTCCCCACGGTGGGCAGGGCGCGTCTGACTGCGGGCACAGCAGAACCCGGCGGGGGAGGCCGCCCTCCCCAGGGTGCCCGCCACGCCGGGCCTAGGTGCACCCCTCGCCCAGGTCCCCACTCCGCCCGCGCCTCTGGCCCTCCGTCCTGCCCCGGCCCGGCCCGGTCTCAGCCCCCTCTCGCCCGCCCTGGCCCCCGCCCTGCCCGCGGCCCGCCTCGGCCCTGGCCCTCGAGCTCCAGCGGCCCCGCCCCGCCCCGGCCCCGGGCGGGCACCTGCTTGGACTTGGCCTGCGCGGCCGTGGGGCCCTTCTTGCGCAGCACTGTCACCGTGTCCCAGTCGCTCTCGGCCATGGCGGGCGGCTCCGTCCGGCGGCTCCGCGGCAGCTGCTCCTCGAGACCCGGCGCGGCTACGCGACGTCCCCTCGGCCGGCTTCCGGCGCCGGCCGCCGGCCCGCCCCCGGCTCCCATTGGCCGGCTGCGCGGGGGGCGGGCACTTCCCGCGGCTCGGGGCCAATCCGCTCCCCGCTCGTCGCGGGGGGCCGCGGGCGACGCGGGAGGCGACGCCGGGGGCCGCAGGCGGTCCTTGCCCCTGCCCCTGCCCCTGCCCCTGCCGTCCCGGCCGCCCCTGCCCCTGCCCCTGCCCCTGCCCGGGCCGCCCTTGCCCCTGCCCCTGCCCCTCCCCGGCGGTGTCGGCGGTCCCGGCCGCACCTGCCCCCGCGGTCCCGGTGGGCAAAGTCTCCAGCCGGCTCTGGGGCGACGCGCCGGCCGCCCGGAGCGAAAACGCCCAGGCTCTGCCGGAGCATCGTGCACGCCTTGGGGCTCCTTGGGAGAAACGTCGGGAACATAACGCAGTCATGGCTCGGGCCTTCCAACCCCCATTTGCGGCTGCCGTGCCTTTTCCAAAAGTTTCAGGAGGCCAGCGGATGGCCTAGTGGTTACGCGGCCAGACCCCCAAATGGCTCACTGTGGTCAGAGTCCCAGAAACTGAGCACTGAGCGGGCCCTTTCTCTCTCTCCAACCAGTGCAGTGCCCTAAGGCAAAAACTCTACCAAAAAAGTTTCGCTCCGGCCAGGCTTAAATGTAGTTTATTACATGTTCTTCCCACTTCATTGTGCTTTTCCAAATTTACAAAACAAGTCTGAGAACTCAGATTAGTATTACAGTTCTGATCAGGGAAAAGTCTGATAAATTGAAAATAAAATACTTTCTTTAAAACAGAAAACGCCAGAGCCAGCAAGTGCCATGGTGATCAAGGTGTTGGACTCCCACATGGAGAACCACAGTTCAAGTCCTGGACCTGGCAGCTTGTTTTCTCACTTTCCCTTTCTCTTTCTGTCTCTCTCTAGTGAGCACATGTGCATGTGCCCTGTAGCAAATTTTGAGTTTTTTTTTTTTTTTAACAGATTTTTGCTCTAGGGCACATGTGCTCATCAGGGAGAGACAGAAAGCAAGAAATCACACCTCAGAGGGGTATGGTCATGCTACAATCCCTTCTCCATTCTCCTCTCTGTTCTGTTTTGTTTGTTTGTTTTGGGAGAGGTTTTTGCCATAGGGTGTGTGCACTCACCAGACAGACAGAGAGAGACGGAGAGACAGAAAGCGAGAAATCACCCCCCAGGAGGGATGGCCACGCCACAGTCCCTTCTCCTCCATTTTCCTCTCGGGATCTTGGGCACACACGCACACGCACCTGGCATGAGTTTCAAGCCACCAGGTCCGGGACGAGAACCGCGGTCGACCACATGGGGGTCCAGCGACACAGCCATTACGCTAACTGCTGGTCCCTCTCCTCTCGTTGTTTTTTTTTTTTTTTTTTTTTTTTTTTTGGAGAGGTTTTTGCTATAGGGTGCATGCGCTCACTAGACAGACAGAGACAGAGAGATAGAAAGCGAGAAATCACCCCCCAGAGGGGATGGCCACACCGCAATCCCTTCTCCTCCATTCTCCTCTTGGGATCTTGGGCACACATGCACACGCACTTGGCATGAGTTTAAGCCACCAGGTCTGGGACTCGAACTACTCAAACCTCAGTCAACTACGCAGGAGTCCAGCGACATAATCACTATGTCATTTACTGGTCCTTACTTCTAAGAATTATTTCACTTAATTTTATTTATTATCATTTTTTTAATTTATTTTGACCAGAGAGAGAGAGAGATGGAAAGTGAGAAAGCAAGCCGCCAGGTCTGGGACTTGAACCTCTATCTGCCATGTGGGTCCAGCCACCATGCCACTGCGTTATACACTGCGTTCTTTTACAATGTTCAGGCATGACCGTGTAGCCGAAGTCCAGGGAGAGCAAGGAAGAGTGGGCCGCCGGCCAGAGTCCGGAGCACTGAGCCCGGATGGTCCTGCAGTGCCAACAGCTTCCCTCCCCCCTGGCCCTGCAGAGCAGGGGACTGGACGGAGCCTGCGCCGACGGCGGGGCAGCGAGGTGCCAGGTGGGGGGGCAGAGGGCTGGCCTGGCAGGAAGCAGGAGAGGGTGGCAGACGGGGAGACTTGGGGCCTCAGGCCCTGGGTGGGTCTCACTGGCCTTGTCCCCAGACCAGGGGCCAAAGGCTGGACAGGAGAAACGTGGGACAGTGGGAGGACAGTGGCTGCAGGAGGGTAGAGCTGTAGGCCACCTGTAGTCCCAGTGTGAGCAGGGCCATCCCAGGTTTGTGGCTTTGAGACGTCGGCGGGCCAGGGAGGCAGTTCCGGACACGGCCAGCAGGTGGCGGCACGCGCTCGCTTCTCGGCCCAGGGCCCTGCACTCTCCGGGCGCTTCACCGAGGAGGGACCGCAGGAAGGCCAATAGCACCCTGCCCCTGGCGGCCTCACTCACCTGCGTGCTTCTCAAGTGCCTCAGAGGGCTCCTGGGTCGTCAAGGGCCAGCAGGTGGCGTGGTGGTGAAGGTGTGGAATCCCACACCTTCTGTGGCTGACTTCACAGTTCAAGTCCCAGACTGGGTGGCTTGAACAACATGCCGTGTGTGTGCTCCAAACCCTGAAATCGTGAGAGGAGTCAAGGAGAAGGCACTGTCTCCCCTGGGGGTGATTTCTCACCTCATCCAGCACAAATTTTTTTTTTTTGGAGATGTTTTCGCTATAGGGCGCGTGCGCTCGCCAGACAGAGAGAGACATAGAGACAGAAAGCAAGAAATCACCCCCCAGGGGGGATGGCCACGCCACAATCCCTTCTCCTCCATTCTCCTCTCGGGACCTTGGGCACGCACGCACGCACGGCATGAGTTTTAAGCCACCGGGTCCGGGACGCGAACCGCGGTCGACTACGTGGGAGTCTAGCAACATAGCCACTACGCTAACTGCTGGTTCCCCATCCAGCACAAATTAAGAAAACAAAAGAAGAGAGTCACCCTGAGCTCCAGGGTCTGAAGGGGTCCAGGCCATACCGAAGCCTGGGGTGGGCAGTGGGGCGCAGCCGAGAGAGTGGTCAGCTCTGGGCATGTGAGGCTGTCCGGCTGGCTGGGGCCGAGGGTGGTGTCAGAGCTGGCTGGGTTCCAGTGCCGCAGGACGGTCTCAGCGCAGTCTTCGCCTTCTTCCTGGTTCTCGCTGTGTTTCTGGGACTCCTGAGTGGGCACGGCGGGCCACACAGGACCTCTGCCCGCCCCTGCGCTGCTGCATCGTCGCTTTCTCGTGCACCCTCCCTGGCTCCAGAAAACTCGCACCTGGAGATCCCTGGGACAGTGTTGTTTACAGGAGGGCACCGTGAGCCAGCTTCCGGCCTCCTGGCCCATGTGTGCTGGCCTGTCACCCTGGGGCCAGGCTGGGCAGAGGCTGAGTCGTGGTCTCTCAGGGGACCAGCCAGAGTGGTCACAGGCCACCAGATGGATCCGTGGGCTCTGCAGGCCTGCACTGTACATACCAGACCCAGGGGGTGGGTGTGAGGAGGGACAGCAGAGAGGGCGGTGGCCGGTTGGGCTGTGGCAGGGCTGGCAAGCCACTGGCCTCGGGGAGTCCATGAGCAGCTGGTGTCCACGTCCCACCTGCCCCGCCCCCCGGTCCGGCCTGCAGCTCTCTGGGCACAGCCCCCGCAGGGCAGGGTGCCGAGGCTCCTGGTGCCTCAGAGCCTGACAGCCCTGTGTCACCCTCGGCAGCCCTGGGTGTGAGGACCCAATGCCTTCCTGGCTCTGCCTGGGGACGTCCCCTGCTGCCCTTACAGGGGACTTCTGCTTTCTTTCCGGCAGGAAGGAACCGTGTGGGAATCCCCTGAGGCTGCCCGGCTGCTCGAGGGAGTCACCTCTTTCCGAGCCAGCGAGCAGGCAAGTCTGGCACTGAGGTGTCGCCCGCTGTGGCGCCAGGTCAGGGCCACCCCTGGCCTCTCCCCCTCAAAGGCCTGTCATCAGAATCAGTTTATTTATTTATTTATTTATTTTAGAATTATTTTACTTAACTTTATTTATTTTAATTTGACCAGAGAGGGACAGAGAGAGAGAGAGAGAGAAAGTGAGAAAGCAGGCTGCCAGGTTCAGGACTGGAATTGCAGCCAGTCCTGTGCAAGTCCAGCCCCTTAACCACCGCACCACCTGCTGGCCCATCAGAATCAATGTTTAAAGCTGTGTGTGTATGTGTGTGTGTGTGTTGTAAATCCCCCAAAACCTGGGAGCTCTGAGTAGGCATTCTCATGAGGCCCTGGCTGGGGCACTTGGCAGTGGGCCCCGTAACAGCGCCATGGACGGCCAGGCGTGCTGCCTTCTTGCACCATCACTGCCCTGGACCGGTGGGGCCTGGCACTCCCCAAGGCCGGCGCACCACTCCCGTTTCAGGTTCCAGAGGAGCAGCCAGCTGCTCAGAGCGCCGAAGGGTGGATGTGGGGAGACCTGCTTGCACCCGAGCGCCCGCTTCTTCATCTGCCTTGAAGGGACCCTCGTCCACCTGCAGGTAGGTGGGCGTGGTTCCTCAGCCATCGGGACAAAGGGCCTCAGCGAACGAGGGGTCCGGGGCCGCCCGACTTCGAGTGCGGCCAGGAAGCCTTGCAGCTGCACCCCAGGAAAGGGGTCCAGACTGCGAAGAGTAAGGGCGAGTGCGCCGGCCTGGGTGTGGTCCTGGCGGGGCGACCAGGCCTGGGCGGTCCAGCCACGCGTCAGCCCAGCTCGGCTGTCAGACGGCAGCCTCGAGGCCCAAGGGAAAAGCCCCAGGGGGCCGTGGAGGACCAGTGTGGCCTCCCTCCGGGAGCTCCTGCTGGCGTGCGCGCTGCCGTCCGCAGGCCACAGCGGGAAAGCCCACAGTGAGATTCACCAGGAAACCGTGGCAAAGAGTTCAAGTGGCGCAGGACCAGCAGTTAGCGTAATGGCTATGTCGCTGGACTCCCATGTAGTCGACCACGGTTCGAGCCCCGGACCCAGCGGCTCAAACTCACGCCGGGCGCGTGTGCGTGCGTGCCCAGGATCTTTCTGGCTGTCTTTCTGGTGAGCGCATGCGCCCTCAAGCAAAAACCTCTTTAAAAAAAAAGAGTTCAAGTGGCAGGTCCGGCAGCCACCCACTTCCGGTTCCAGAACATTCAACCAACCCAAGGAGAGCCCACACCCCGGGACACTCTTGAAGGGTGCAGCTTTCCTACTTTTTCTCATAAACCTACCCGAACCGAGGCCCTGCTCCGGGCCCGCACAAGGCCACTGCACAGGGACTCATGGCGGGGACAACAAAACCCTCTCTGGGCACGGGCGTGGGCGAGGCCGGGAAACTCAGGCTGGCTGCGGGTTCCACGGGTTAGCAACGTGAGGTCCCCAAACCGGAGCCACCTAGAGAGCAGGGGCAGAGGCCCCCACCGCGCCTGCGCCAGGTCTCGCGCTGCCGGCAAAAAAGCACAGGGGCGGCCTAAAGACCTACGCCACGGCAGCGCTGGCCAATCGGCGCCCTTGCGGCCTCCTGCGAGCTCCTGGTAGGCTTGTAGGTCAGTCCGTCAGAAGGGCGGGTCAGCGGCGGCAGACTTGACCAATCAATGCCCTCTGCGGCTCCCTGCGAACTCGCGGTGGGCTGCAGCGGCTGTCTATCAGAAGACGGGCGGAGGGCGGGCTTGGCCAATCGGCATCCCCTGCGGCCATCTGCGCGTTCCTGGTAGGCTTTCCTGTCAGTCCGTCAGGAGGGCAGGCCCACGAAGCGGCGGACCTAACCAATCAACGTCCCCTGCGGCCTCCTGCACGCTCCTCGTAGGCTCCTGCCGCAGTCCGTCAGGCGGGGTCGGAGGGCCGGCGGCGGTGGCGGCGGCGGCGGCGGCTGCGGCGGCGGCTGGGCGCTCTCTGTTCCGGGCGTTTTGCGACCATTGGGTGAGTCCAGCTGGGTCCGAGGTCCGAGTGGGTCTGGGTCGGGCTCAAAATCCGGGTCGGGTCAGGCCGGGGTCCGGGTCCGCGTTGGAGCTGCCGCAGGCCTTAGGACGGTCTCGGAGCGACCCTGAGCCGGAAACGAAGTCGGAGCCGGGCCGGGGCCGGGGCCGGGAATGTTCGCGCACCGCCGTGGTCCACGTGGTCGCGCGTGCTCCCCCGGGTCAGGCGCAGGGTCACAGGCCAGGGGTCAGTGCGGACCCGCGGGCCCTACAGCGGTCGCAGGGGTCCCAGAGACCCCTTCCGTGATGGAGCGCGGCGTGGAGGTGAGCTTGGCCGGAGGGACAGCTGCCGGGCCGGGCGGCACATCCGGTGTCGTCTGGGCCCGGCACCGAGCGGCCTGGCCGGGGCTGGCGAGCGCCAGCTCGGAAGGCGGGACTGTCCCTCGGAGGCCTGCCTAGAGGCGGTCCGCGCCGGCGAGGTGGGCGCGTGGTTTTTCTGGCGTTTGGGAGCCGCTTAGTTGCAGCAGTTCCGTGCGCGGACTGTGTTGTTGCTTGAGTCTAAGCACACCCGAACGCGGCGGCTGCTCCTCTGCATGCCTTTCCCGAGCAGCAGAGGGGCTGCCGGCGTGTAGCAGAGGCCTCTCCAGGACGGGCTTGAGCAGCCCTCCCTGCACCGTCCCCCCAGGGTGAAGCTGGCCCCCAGCCCCCGGCCTGGCTCTCACGCTGCCTGTGCCTTCTGACGCCTCGGCCTGCCTGCTGCCCTGTCCCGTGCCCCTTGCTCCGACCTCTGCCGCTGCCGGGTGCGTGGTGCCTGTTGCCCGGTGGTGTGGCTCTGGGCTTCTTGCCACCTCTGGGACCTGTGGCAGCCGGTTGGCCTTGGGGAGGCAACTGTGGAGCCGGGTGGGAGCAGCCTTGTGGGGGTCCCAGGTCAGACAGAAGTGCGGGACTTGGAGTTGGACGGCTGGCCTCTGCTCCTGGATTGGGGTGTTCCATGTGCTCTGCGTTGGAGCGGAGGTGGGAGGGAACAGGCTGGCCCAGTCCTGCAAGGGAGGAGGGATGGTGGCTCCCGGGCCTCGCTCCATTCCCTGGGCGGCCGTGTGCCTGGCATTGGCCTGGACTTTCCTTCCTCCAAAGCCGCCTGACAGGCCAGGGACACCCACAGGAGGGAGAGACGGTGGGTGCCGAGTGGGGCGTGTGGACGCCCAGTGACCAGGGAGGGAGGTCAGTGAGTCCCGTGCCTGGAGCAGCGGCACGATGGAGGCGCAGCAGACTCTGCTGGCCCCAGGAGGCCTCTCTGGTGCTTGGAACAGTGGGGGTCTGCGAGGGCTAGGTGGCGGTGGGGAGGCCCGCAGAGCAGGAGCGCGGTCAGGTATTGGACGTGTGGACAGTAGGCCTGCTGGACTTGAGTGTGCCCTTCAGGTGCCTCCCAGAGCTCAGCCCGAGCCCTGAAGGGCAGACCGCCCCGACTGCAGAGGGCCGGGCTGGAGTGCAAGCAGTGGTTTCGACGTGGGCGTGTAGGGTCTGCGCCTGCTATCTTGGACATGCTCACATGGGCCCCCGGCATCTGCCCCCGCGCAAGGCACATGGCCTGGCAGGGCAGCCTCGTGGCCAGCGTGCCCATAGTCAGTCGGCGGCCGTCTGGGCAGCACCCGCTGTGCCCGCAGCTCCTCCCCCTGCAGGGCTCGCCCATGCCTCCAAGCTGCATTCGCCGCCCAGGCCAGGACGCCCCTGGCTGAGCTGGGCCTGTGGCCAGGGGAAGGGGCAGTATGGCAGCGTGGGCACCCGACACCCACTGCCCTGCGCCAAGGAGGGGCTCTGTACCGAGGCCCGCTCTCAGTCCCTCGCGGTCCCTTCCGTGGTCGGAGTCTGGGCAGTTTGGCACACACGCACAGCTGTGCCTTCGCTGGGCTTTGCCTTCTCAGCTCCTCAGGAGTCGAAGGCCCACATTTTGCCTGCGGGTGCCAGGCATGCTGTCAAGCAGCGTGTCCCGGCCGCCTCGATGGCCCTCTGCAGGCCGCTCTGACCCCAGAGGTCCCTGCTGTCCCACTTCTGGACTCCCCCGGGCGGGAGAGGTACAGGTTCATAGGGGCCGGCCCTGCTGGCATGCAGACTGGCCGAGAAGAGGGACGGTGACCCGTGACCTCTGTCCCCATGGCTGGAGCATGCTGCAGGTCCCTTAGACGCTGTGATCACCGTCGGGCTGTCGAGTCAGCTGTCGCACAGCAGTGGGCACTGTGCGGAGGAAGCTGGCTCCCCCACGCCAACAGGGGTTCGAATCCAGGTCCCAGTGGCAATGCTAGGTGTGCACACATTCTGAGACCCTGATGGGTAGAGAGTTGGAGGAAGGACGTTGGGGTGACTGGGCCATCTGGGGTTTTCCCTCTCCCTCCCAAGCTCTCGCTCCATCGCTGACCAAGGGAGGGTGGAGGCAAGCAGAGGCACTTCCCGGGCAGATGCTTGGGCCGAGCAGTCGTCTCTGAGATGCACTCCTTGGCTCTGGAAGTCTGTCGGCGTGTGTCCACATCTGTGAGGCATTTGACCCCAGGTGGACCCACTGGGCACAGGACCAAGGCACCAGGGCACCTCCAGAGGAGGGGGGAGACTCAGCTGCGGTCCCGCCCCGTGCCCACCGAGACCCACACTGGTTGGGCCTGCTGTGGCAGGGCCCCCGCAGCCCTGGCCTCCCTCGCCCGGCCGTAGCCTTCCCCACCAGCTGCGGCGGGGCCTTCCCAGCGCAAGGTGTGCGGGACCCACGGCCGCGAGGGCCCCAGGACAGTGTTAGTGGCTCTGGCCTCGGCAAGACTGCAGGGCAGGCCTGCAGCCCAGCGGCCCTCCCGGTCCCGCCTGGAGGCATCAGCAGGTGTGGACCGTGTGGCCTAGGGTCACTGTCCAGGCTGGAGGGCGGTGGCCGTCCACGTGTTGGGGGTGTGTCTGAGACCATTCCTGAAGTAGCTGCAGCCCCGGCCCCTAGGCTGCGCTCGGCGGAGGCCTGAGGTCCTCTGCACGGTGGTCTCTGCCGCCCACACTGCCAGGCCCCTGTCCTGCAAGCTGTCAGGGTATGCGCTGCGCCCGGAGCTCACCTGGGATCAAGCCCCTCCTGGCCGTGGGCGGCACAGGCCGCTGCAGCCCCGGCCGCCTCTGGTCCTCGCTGGGACAGGCCTGCAGACACCCAGCACCTACAGCCTTTCTCCAGCTCCGAGGGACAGAGGAGAGCCAGATCCAGCCCCGGCCTCCAGGTCACTTTTGGAAGGGGACAGATGGGCCTGGGTGACAGCTGTGACAGCCGCCTCTGGGAGTTCGCCAAGGAGCAGGTGTCCAGGTGCTCGGCTGACTGCGCGCCAGGCGTGTCTGCTCGTCCGAGGCTCCTGCCCGGCCCAGAGAGGCCTGCGCCCCGGGCTGCAGGTTCGGGTCTGTCCTGCGGCGCCTGTGCCGTGGAAGGTCCCGGCGAGACTTAGGCCACGACTGGAGAGCGGCTGTGGCTGTCCCCCTGGCAGGGAGTTCTGGCGACATGAGAGGCCTGTTACAGGCAGAACCAGCGCCCTCCAGGAAGGTGCTGGTGCGCGGCCTGCCCAGGCTGCCCGTCCGGGAGCCCGTGCTGGCTGGGAGGGGGCCTGCTGTGTGCTTCCTCTCCGTTGGCAGAGACAGAGACCGCTGCGCCAGGCGAGGCGGAGCTGCAATGACGGGCAGGAAAGGCGAGCTGGGCACAGCGGGCCAAGGCCTGGCAGAGGTGGGCTGGCATGCCAGGGCTTCTGCGGCCCTACGCTTTGTTGCCTGGCGAGAGGTGGCCAGCTCAGGCGGGCTGGCGATGTTCTCTGCCTAGCTGCTTTGTCAGAGCACGCTGAGAAGCTGTCCGTGGCCCCACACACGCTCCCTGTGGGACCAGCAGGTGGCTCTGGGGCCCAGGGGCCCAGGACACGGACCCACGTCTTCAGGGAGGAGCCCATTCCCAAGCAGGGAGGACGGCTGGGCTGCTTCGGAGCTGTCCGCTGGCCGACCCATGCTGACTGGCTGAGAGACCTGCCGCGGGCGCCCTGCCATTGCCCTTCTCAGGGTCTCGATCACAGGCCAGGGTGGCCGGGAGCTGTCCTGGCACCATCGCCCTCCTTGCAGGGGGGCCATTCCCCCACGAGGACTAGCCTGGAATTGAGGTGCGACGTGGTCTGTGCTTTTCTTTAGGGCTCCACAGCTCGTGGGGGGTACAGCTCTCATGGCTGCGGCTGGCGTGACGCCCCCCGGACCCCAAGACTTGCTGCAGCCTGGTTTCTCCAAAGTCCTGCTGGGCACCAAGCCGGAGGCCAAGTACCTGTGCTCGGCCTGCGGGAACGTCCTGCGCAGGCCCCTGCAGGCCCAGTGCGGCCACCGCTACTGCTCCTCCTGCCTCGCCGGCATCCTCAGGTAGGCCGGCAGCCCGGGGTGGTGCGGGGCGACCCTGGCCCTGGCCCTCCGTGGTGGATCCTGGCAAGCTGGGCTCCAGGCTGGGCGTGCTCTGCCCGCCGGCTCAGTGTGAGTCCCTGGGTCTCGGAGGCCTGGTGTGAGGACCGTGCAGCAAATCATGCAAAATCATTAAAACAGCGATTGCGCTGGGAACAGACGCTCTCTTGGGTACGTGGGTTAAAGGCAGATACTGTTAAAGGTAATTTTCCATTTTTTTTCCTTTTTTAAAGTTTATCTACTGACTTTCTTTGTGAGAGACAGAAAGAGACAGGTATCCCCTGATATTTTTTTGTTTTTGTTTTTGTTTTAATTTGATCAGAGACAGAAAAAGGGAAAGTGAGAAATAAGCCGCCAGGTCCAGGACTCAAACCGTGGCCGGCCACATGGGAGTCTGGGGCCTTTAACCACTATACCACCTGCCGCCGCTCCCCCATGGGATCTTAATGCTGTATTCCACCTGCAACCCACCGTGATCCTGGGGGTGTGCAGAGGGAGCCCTGGGACAGGAGCCTGGTCTGCCCACACGTCCGCTGCACCCAGTCCATGCCAGCATCTGGCCCTCCTTCGCTTTCGTTTTGTTTTTTGCTGAGGGCTCTGCAGTCACCAGAGAGAGGTGGGGAGGTGAGAAACCTGGGGGCGTGGCCAGCGGAGTCTCTCAGGCTCTGGGCACGCACACACCCTGGTGTGACCCTCAGGCCACTGGCCCTGAGACTTGAACCGCAAAGACAACCATGTGGGGTTCAGCACCCCAACCTCTGCACAGCCTGCTGGTCCTCTCTCTTTTCCAGCACGGTCTTAGCGAGGTCAGGGTCCCCTGTGACTCGGCTGCTCGCACGAGGTTGGTGGGCATCGCTCTGGAGCTGGCCCGAGAGGCTCCGTGCTGCGTCCGGAGGCCGCCGGGAGGACAGCAAGGATGAGCCCCACGCGGGGCGCCTGTCTCAGGTGGTGGTCTCCAGAGAGAGCCCAGGTCGCAGATGGGGGGCGTCACCTCAGGCTCACATCCCCAGATGCCTGTTTCAGGGTTCACGTCTTCCTGTCTATTTTGGTTATTTTTTAAAAACGTTTGTTTATTCCATGAGCAAGAAAGACAAAGAGAAGGAGAGGGAGGGAGAGAGGACCCCCAGGGCCCTGCTGCCCCAGCCAGTCCCAGGTCCTGGGTGTGTGTGTGCCTGGCAGACTCGACGCTGTCTTGGGACTTGAACTGGGAACCTCCCCATATGGGGTTGCCTTGCAGAGTGTTAGCACTTTACCTACTGCCTTCTCGTCTGTTTTAAATCTTTAAGAAATCACACCATTAACACAGTTGTCGTTGAATTCGGGGTGGTTGAGGCGGCTGGATCCTACACGGCCAAACGTGCGGTTTGAAACTTGGACCCGGCAGTTTGAAACTCCAGAAAGTTCAGAGCACGTGTGGCCGGGCGTGTGGTCTGGGCTGGGGGCGCTGTCCGTCTGCTCCTGTAGGGTCACCGTGGTCCCCCGTCCCCACAGCTCTGGCCCTCAGAACTGTGCTGCCTGCGTGCACGAGGGCATATACGAAGACGGCGTCTCCATCCTGGACAGCAGCTCGGTGAGTCAGGGCCGGCCCAGGGCTGCTTGGCAGCACTCGGGGCAAGGTGGCCGGAGGGGCCTGACCTGGCGTCCCTGTCCCCAGGCCTTCCCAGATAATGCCGCCCGCAGGGAGGTAGAGAGCCTGCCAGCCGTCTGTGCCAGCGATGGGTGCACCTGGAAGGGGACCCTGAAGGAATACGAGGTAAGGTGGGACGTGTGCTAGCTGGGGTCCTGGTGCCGCGGCGGCAAGGCCTGCAGGCGAGACCCACTCTCCCGCGGTCGGCGCCGGGGCCCGCGGGGCGCTCTGGCTGACGCTGTCTGCTCCTGCGGAGCGCGAAGCCCTGACCCACTCGGTGTCTTGGCTCCCCTGCCTGCCGTGGGGCACAGCCCTCCACCCATCGAGGGGTAGGTGTGCGCGGACCGAGGCGCCGCCCCAGGGCTGGAGGGCGGGTGCTCTGCAATGGAGACCGCGGGTTTTGAGCTCACTGGGATCCCCCGTGTCCCTAGTGCCCACGGGGGGTCTCTCGTCTCAGACTGACCCTGGAGACAGGCGAGTGACGGGCGTGCGGAAGGCTGGCCGCCCAGGCAGTAGCTGGTGCCGGCTTCTGCGGCCTGTCTGCCCGGCGTCAGCACCTGTGGTTTCAGGATGGTCTTCACCGCCCTTATCTGTTAGGCCTCTGGCACCAAACCCCGAGTAGAAAGGCAGGGGGACGGAGCCTGTCCAGGCCACCTCCAGCTACCAGTGAGTGCCCTTTAGAAATTGCACCTCAGGACCAGCAGTTAGCGTAATGGCTATGTCGCTGGACTCCCATGTAGTCGACTGCGGTTTGAGTCCCAGACCCGGTGGCTTAAACTCACGTCAGGCGCGTGTGCGTGCGTGCCCAAGGTCCCGAGAGGAAAATGGAGGGGAAGGGATTGCGGCGTGGCCATCCCCCCTGGGGGATGATTTCTCGCTTTCTGTCTCTCTGTCTGTCTCTGTCTTTCTGGCGAGCGCACGCGCCCTATAGCAAAACACGCGCCCTATAGCAAAAACCTCCCCCCCAAAAAAAAAAGAAATTGCATCTCAGACAGAGATCCCTGTGTGAGGGTCAGAGCCGCAGCCTTGTTCCCAACGAGCAGCGGAAGCAGCCCGAGTGTCCGCGATGGTGGAGGACAGGCAGGCCGTCCCTGTGGTGGCACCTGCTGTGCCGGGCGGGCCCTGAGCACAGGCTGGGGAAGGCCCGGACGGCCAGGCCGCAGGACCCCACGTCTGTGAGGCGCCCAGAGCGGTGAGTCCAGGGCCAGGAGGTGGCAGGGTGGGGGGGCTGGGGCGGGAAGTGTCTAATGGGGGCAGTTTCAGTTTGGGAAGAAAAGTTCTGAGGTGGACGGTGGCCCCCACGGGAGATGGTGCTCAGCACTATGCGCCGAGCTCTTAGAGACAACTCAGTGGGGCGAGCAGGCGGCCTGGAGACTACGGCGCCGCTCCTGCACAGCCGACCGTGCAGTTCGAGTCCTGGACCCAGCAGCTTGAAAACCATGCCGAATGCATGTGCATGTTGCCTGATCCCAGGGGGAGAGTGGAGGAGGGACCACGGCGTGGCCATTCCCCTGGAGGGTGGCTTCCCCCCTCCGTTGGTCTGCCTCTGTATCTCCCCTTGTGAGCACGAGCCTTACAGCAAATTCACCAAGAAAAACCTCACATGTGCTTTCTCACAGCGTGAGGTTGTGGGCGCACGTTGGTCACAGCGTGGGGGCCTCCTCGAGGCTGGGCGAGGCTGGGCAGGAGGCGTGTGCGGAACTCTGTGATCATGGGGGCCCCTGTCCAGAGCTGCGGGGACCCGAGGCCCCCCGCGCAGCCTCCTGTTGGATCTGGAATCAGGCCCTGGGTTCCTTCCCAGGGGCAGGTCTGCCGTGCGGGTGGGCAGGAGGTGCCCTCCTCTCACATGGGGCCCCACCCGGACGGCCGCCTCCGTGGGCAGAGGGGCCCAGGGCGGAGCTGTCCAAGCTCCCAGGAGTCCCGCCTCGTGCCCGCTCTGGTGGGCCACGGTGCCCAGCTTGGCCGGGCCGCAGGGCTGTTACTGCTGGTGCTGTCTGTGGGGCCCCACATCGGTCAGGACCGGGTGTCTCCTGGGATGTTGAGAAGTGCTGGGGGGGGGTGTCCCCAGCTCTGCTCCAACTCGTGTTCCCCAGGGGCTCTGCCACCTCCAGGCCTGCACCGAGCAGCCTCAGGCTGAGGGCCTGAGCCGGCCGGGCCCGGTGCCACGCAGCCCCACAGGCACGCAGGGTGGAAAGTCCCTGGCTGCGTCCTCTCAGAGCTCCGGAAAGTCCCCAGCAGGAGTTGAGTTTGGTCACGTGGAAGGGGCGGGCACTGCTGGGACAGCTAGGAGGTAGCCTTCGCTTTTATTGATAAAGCCGTGACTGGCTCTGGACGTCACAGGTGGGGTCGGGGCAGGTCTGCAGGCAGCCCCCCTCGTGGTCCCCAGGGTGCCCCTGGGGCGTCCCGGCATGGTGCCCAGGCTGGCGCGGCCCTGCTCGCCTGAACGGCTGAGTGCCAGGCGTGGGGACTCACGCTCAGCCTTCCAGACGCCCTCCTCTGCCCAGGCTCTCCTGGGAAGCCCCGCTCGTTCCTGGGCTCCCGCCTGGCCTGTGGCGAAGGCTGCTGTGCACCCAGGGTGCTGGGAGGGCAGGGAGCCAGGAGACCTCCGGAGAGGACGGAGGCCAGCGCAGGCCACCGGCCCGAGCACAGACCACTGAGCCGTGCTGCCCACGTCCAGCTGGGCTCCGGGGAGACAGAGCTGGCCGCCGGCAGGCAGCATGGAGGTCCTGCTGCCCGGCCGGCCTGGGTGCTGCCCGGGCTTCAGCGCTATCTGGGTTTGGGGAGAGCGAGTGAGAGCCCCCCGGGGACGGCCACGCGTAGTCCCTTTCCTCCTGTTCTCTGGGGATTTCGTGTCCCCGTGGGCCCAGGTGTGGGGTTAGGCTGATGGGAGGGTCTGCGCCAGGATGCTTGGAGCCACCTCCGAGGTATCCATGGTCACTGCTGTCCCCTGCTGTCCCCACTCACTCCTAGAGGCGGCAGGTGTGCGCCCTTGAGGCCCCAGGGCAGCCCGAGCCCTTCTGCCACCTGTCCCACGTGGTCGTCATCGCACTGCGTGTCCCAGGAGAGGGGCCGCCTCACAGGTGGCGAGTTCTCGCCTCAGACCCTGCCCACCTCCCAGATTGGAAAGGGCTCCCACGTTGTCGACAGTGCCAGCCCCTCCGCCTGGGCGGTCCTCGGCATGTCCCCTGTTGGCACCCGTGTCTGGTCGTTCTCGGTGTGTGGCCGTCTCCGGCCCTCCCATTTCAGATCCCAATGCCCCGCACAGGAGAGGCAGCAGGCGGGGATCAGGACTGCCGGCTCCATGCTGCGAGGCCCCAGGATGGGCAGGCCTCTGGGGACAGGAAGCAGGAAGGGGCCAGGAGCCATGCTTAGTGTCCGGTGGGGGTAGTGCCAGTTCGGGAGGACGGAGGGGCCCAGGGCTGGCTGGTGGCCCCGGCTTCACTGCGAGCAGCGTGCTTGCCGCGTCGCTCCGTGTGCTGGAAGGGGGTCGAGCAGGACCTTCTGTGCCTGCCTTCGGTTTCAGATGCCTTGATCAGAGCCCATCTGGTGATGAGGTGGGTAAGGCACTGGACCCCACATGGCTGACTGCGTGGTTTGAGTCCCAGACCCGGCAGCTGAAGAGACGCTGGCTTGTGTGCAGGCGTGCCTCAGAGCCGAGACTGGAGGAGACGGGACTGCGGCTTGGCTGTCCCCTAGGGGTGCTTTCTCTCCCGATCCCAGCGAGCACTCCTACTCTGTTAGGAAAGCTGAAGGAAAAATGAAAGCGTCCCCTCCACCCCCAGGCTCCTCCAGTGGCCACTCCCTTCCTGTGTCCCCTCATGGCAGACCTCTCGGGGCCCTGCCAGGCCGTGCCGTGCACCACTCTGGCCACTGCGGACCTGGGCTCCCCTCGCCCATGACTTGGCTGGGAGGCCTGGGTCGGAGGCCTCTGCCCTGAGCCGCAGGCTCACCCCAAGGCCCAACCCTTCAGCCCTCAGGTTCCCAGCGGCCGGCCCCCTCCTGGTGCCCGCCCCCTCCTGGTGCCCGCCTCCCCCTGGTGCCCGCCCCCTCCTGGTGCCCGCCTCCCCCTGGTGCCCGCCCCCCCTGGTGCCCGCCCCCTCCTGGTGCCCGCCTCCCCCTGGTGCCCGCCCCCTCCTGGTGCCCGCCTCCCCCTGGTGCCCGCCCCCCTCCTGGTGCCCGCCTCCTCCTGGTGCCCGCCCCCTCCTGGTGCCTGCCTCCCCCTGGTACCCCGCCCCCCCCCCCGGTGCCCGCCCCCTCCTGGTGCCCGCCTCCCCCTGGTACCCGCCCCCCCCGTGCCCGCCCCCTCCTGGTGCCCGCCTCCCCCTGGTACCCGCCCCCTCCTGGTGCCCACCTCCCCCTGCAGGACCTGTCCTGCCCGCCCCTGCCCCGTCCTTGCAGGGTTGGTCCTGGGTGCTCTGCAAGGCCCTGCGCTGTACAGCAGGGGCCAAGGGGTCCAGCTGCTGACCAGGGCATGGCGAGAGTCAGTACGCACTCCCTACCCTGCCCCGCCCTTCCGGGGGCACCTGCCGGCCCCGCCTCGTCCAGCCCTTGGTCTGCATCACCTTGCCCTGGCGCCGTCGTGCCCCCACCACCCTGGCTCCCTGCTCACCGCGTGGGGCCCACTGTGTCCCACGGCCGCCTGGTGGTCAGGAGTGGGTCCTGCGAGATCTCTGCCTTCCTCACTCCGCACATCCCACATCCCGCAGAAGCGCGGCCTGAGGCTCGGGCCGGCCGGACCTCACCAGCGTCTGGTCTTATGGAGAGAGCGCGGGCTGCTCTACCTGTAGCAGCCGTGGGCGCCCGTGACACCTCCTTCTGTTGCCAGAGCTGCCACGAAGGACACTGCCCGTTCGCGCTGACCGAGTGCCCCGCGTGTAAAGGCCTGGTGCGCCTCGGCGAGAGGGAGCGGCACACGGAGCAGGAGTGCCCAGAGCGGAGCCGGAGCTGCCCCCGCTGCCGGGCCCCCTGCTGCGGGGCTGCCCTGAAGGTCACTGGCCGGAGGGCCTGGCGGGTTCTTGGGGTGCGGGGTCAGGGCTTTTAGTTCGGAGCCCGGGCCTACTCGGGCGGTGGGTGCAGTGGTCACCCTGTGGGGGGATCCCCTCGGCACTGCCGCCGACTGCACTGCCCCGCCGCTGTCAGCCCCGCAGCCCTTCTGTCCTCATCATGCGCACGGGGTCCCCCTCGCTGCTCCCTGGGCACCTTCTGTGCCGCCCTGCCCTGGAGTCCCCCCTGCGTCATGCTGACGGGGCCCTGGGTGTGGGCGGGCCCCCGCAGGCTGTCGGGTGGGGCCCCGCCCCAGGAGGCCTGTGGGGCTCAGCCGGGCTGTGGCCCCCTCCCCAGGCCCTCCAGGTGGCTGCCTCCTCTCCCGATTGGGACCCAGGGCCTTGCTCTGCAGAGCGGGTGGAGCCAGCCCTGCTCCTCCTGTGGGGGGGGCGTGGGCAGCCTCGCCTCACCCCTGCCCTCGTTTCTTTAAGGTGCACCATGACGTCTGTCCCAAGTTCCCCCTGTCCTGTGACAGCTGTGGCCAGAGGGATATCCTGCGGGAGGCGGTGAGTGGCCCCTGCTGGGGACCTGGCTGTGGCGGCGACTGTCCCACAGGGACACACGTGCCGAGCGTTCCTGGGTCAGGTGGGGAGCGGCCACGTGCTCGGCACTGCGTCTCCCCTCCGCCGCTCCTGAGAAGGGCACGGGGGCATGTCCTGCCTGGGTGGCAGCACAAGGGCTCGGAGCAGACCCTCAGGTGCGTGTCCGTCTGGCTGGTTGTGGGGTTGGGGCTGGCGCTGCTGCTCCCACTTCCCCTGGGCCGGCCACCCCGAGTGGCCGAGTGCTTCCTCGAGCGACCCCAGACCCCCCTCTGGAGGCACGTGTTCTCTGGCAGCTCACGGTGAGGTCGGCTCCGTGCTGAGAGGTGTTGTGGGGCGGCCGCGGCTGACAGCCCACCTCCCAGAGGTCAGGATGCCCGTGCCGTGTCCCTCTGGTCCCCCCAAATTGTTTTTCTTTAAAGAGTAGTCTTGGGGGGACCGGCAGTTAGCGTAATGGCTATGTCGCGGGACTCCCATGTAGTTGACCGCGGTTCGTGTCCTGGACCCGGTGGCTTAAACCATGCCGGGCACGTGTGCGTGCGTGCTCAAGATCCCGAGAGGAGAATGGAGGAGAAGGGATTGCGGTGTGACCATCCCCCCTGGGGGGTGATTTCTTGCTTTCTGTCTTTCTGTGAGCACACACGCCCTATAGCCAAAAAAAAAAAAAAAGGAAAAACAATTGGGGGACCAGCAGGTGGTGTGCTGGTTAAGGCACTGGACACTCCCACTTGGCCATCCATGGTTCAAGTCGTGGACCTGGTGGCTCGCTTTCTCACTTTCCCTATTTTTGTCTTTGTGTCTTTCTGTGGTTAAATTAAAATAAATGATTGAATAAATAAGTATATTTTTTAAAAAAGGAAATGACTGGGGTCAGCTCCGGGGCCTGGTGGTTAAGGAAGCTGGATTCTTTGTGGCTGACCGTTTGGTTCAAGCCCCAGACCCAGCAGCATGAGAAACACTCCAGGCGAGCGTGTGCCCACTACCTGCGGGGCGCTTCCCCCTCACGCACCCTCGGGCAAAGCACAGCTTGGTAGGGTGGTCGCCTGGCGCCAAGTGACCTGCAGAGAAGTGGTGGGCAGGGGTGGGGACGTACCTGTCAGGTGTGGCTTGGAGCCCGGTTGTGGCCAGGAGGGGCACGGTAGGCCGGCTCTCCGTCCCTGTGCCGTGCTCAGGCCCTTGGCTGTCTGCACTGGGTCCTTGGCCTGCGCCCGCAGGGGCATGTGCCCTTCTGTGCTTGGCGTGCTCACCTGCGGGCGGGGCGGGGCAGGGCGGGGCGCTGCGTGTGGCTGGTCCTGCTCCTGTCTCCCCCCGCCCCGGGTCACAGGCTGGCTCCCTCTGGGCTGCAGGTTTGCTTTCCCACATCTGAGCTCGGGCCCGCGTGCCACATGCCCTGCAGGTGGAGGAGGGAGCGTGGCTGGGCCTCGTCCTTGGTGCTGGTGACCAAAGCATGGGTTTCCTGAGCCGGTCTCAGGCGTGTGCCGTTGGCCTGTGCGTGGGCAGGCGGCCCCCTGGTCCATGGTCCTCCTGAGTCGCCCTGCCCCAGGTGCTGCCGGTCCTGTAGCCATGGTGCCAGGAGCAGGGGTCTGTGGGCACGGCTCCGCCTTGGCTGTGAGCAAGGCGTGGAGAGGGTGTGTCCCCTTGTGCGTGAGCGCCCGGCCACACTTGGCGCAGGTCCGGTGACTGGTGCCTCGCAGCCTGGGCGGCGCAGGGCCGAGAGGCGGCGTGGGGACATGGCTTTCTCTCCAGTTCCAGGACCACGTCAGGACGTGTGGCAGACGGCGCGTGCCCTGCAGGTTCCAGGCTCTTGGCTGCTCGGAGCTGGTGAGTCCAGGCCGTGTGGCCATGCTGGGCCTGAGGGCGCCTCTCCAGCTGTCCCCAAGCACTTGCCCCACCATGTAGTCGCAGGCAGCCCCGCCCACACTCACTGCCCTCAGACACGCCACGGCCACACTGTTCTCAGTCCTCGGTTTGCTGCCCGACCCAGTAGGCGGCAGAGCCATCGTCCACCTCACACTCCTGCCCACGCTGACAGCCTGGGGTGGCCCCAGATGGACCTGGACAGACCCTGCCGTGCCTTGCTTCCTTCAGCCTGGGGCCGCCTGTGCTCTGTCTGCCCCTCCCTGGGCACCGCGAGCCCCTGCCTGCCCGGCGAGGGCCTGGGAGTGGGGGTGCCCTGCAGCACATTAGGTGGCCATGGCTCCCTTCAGGGTCCGCCTTGTTTCCTGCGGCCGCGCGGAGAGCATGTCTCTGCCTGCTGTGGGCCTTGCCGGGGCACGGCTCTTGCCGGTGTGCTGCTCAGACCCGGCACCCACCAGGCCTGGCTTCCCTGGGAAGGCGGTGGTTTCAGAGACCCCCCGTGGGCCCCAAGGGTGCTGCCGCCGCCTCAGCCCTTGTTCCTGGGCCCTCTTGGGGGTCAGAGGTCAGAGCCACAGGGAGCCCGGCGTGACTGGCCAGCTCAGGCAGAGGGGCTGGTGGTGGCCCGTGCGCCCGGCCCTTCCCCACACCGGCGGTCCCAGCGGCGCCTGAGGCACAGGGTCCCCCCCAGTGTCGTCTCTGGTGTGCCTCCCTAGGTCCGGCGTGGCCTACTTGCTTCCTTTTCACTTAGGTTTTCCAGAGCGTCTTTGATAGTTGTGTGGGGGAAGACAGATTTATAAAGCACGGTGTGTTTAAGGACATCCAGCACCCCCACTCCCCGCCACCCCTCGCCTCCCCACGCGTGCACTTGCCAGGGAGAGCATCGGGGTGCGCCGCGCCACAGCCCCTGCCCCACCGCACCCCCTTCTCGGCATGTTTCAGGCTGCCGGGGTTGGGACCACGTGGCCCGCCACTCCATCAGCCTCCTCTTCCACTACCGTGGGGCCATCCAGGGTGACTCTTTGATGGTGTTTCCTCCCTCTTTCTGTCTTTATTTTTCCTCAGAGATGCTTTTGCTATAGGGCACGTGCGTTCGCCAGAGGCAGAAAGTGAGAGGCCCCCGGGGGGTGGCCACGCTGCAGCCCCTTCATCCTGTCAGGATTCCGGGCACGCGCACACACCTGGTGTGAGTTTGAAGCCACCGGGTCTGCTGTGCGCTGCGGTCAGCCGTGTGGGAGTCCAGTGCCGTAGCCAGCACGCCATCCACTGCACCCTCTTCCCTTTTACTTTAAGTTAGCGAGTGGGTTTCCAGCAAGGCCTGAGACGGCAGGTAAAGCGTGGCATGAATTCGAAGCTAAAAGCCACTCCAGGCCACAGTCATGCCGGGGCACGTCCCTGGCCCCTCACCCTCCGTCCCGCGGAGGCCCTGGCGTGGGACGGCTGTGCACGCCAGCAAGCCGCCCTGCCTGTGCCCGCAGGTGGAGGGCGAGGGGCAGCCGGAGCACGAGGCCCAGTGGCTGCAAGAGCACCTGGGCCTGCTGCTGCGCTGGGCCCTGGAGGTGGGGCCCCCGGCCCGGGAGCCCAGCCGGCCAGAGCCAGAGCTCCTGCAGCGCTGTGAGAGCCTGGACAGGAAGACGGCCACCTTCGAGAACATCGTCTGCGTCCTGAACCGGGAGGTGGAGAGGGTGGCCGTGACGGCTGAGGCCTGCAGCCGGCAGCACCGCCTGGACCAGGACAAGATCGAGGCCCTGAGCAACAAGGTCTGCCGCCCGAGGGTCCCGGCAGGCCTGGGCTGTGGGGCCAGGGGGTGGGGAGGCCGGGCCGCTGGCAGCTGCAGCCTCATCTTCCTGACCTGGGGACAGCCGTAGTAGCACTGGACCCGGGGACACGGGGTGGCTGTCCTGCTGGAGACCGGCAGTGTCCCTGAGGGCGGGGTCCCGGCGCACTGCAGGTGCAGCAGCTGGAGAGGAGCATCGGCCTCAAGGACCTGGCTGTGGCTGACCTGGAGCGGCGGGTGCTCGAGACGGAGGCGTGCAGCTACGACGGCGTCTTCGTCTGGAAGATCTCCGACTTCGCCAGGAAGCGCCAAGAGGCCGTGGCCGGCCGCACGCCCGCCATCTTCTCCCCAGGTGCTGTCCTGGGCCCCCCGCCCGAAGCTGCTGTCCCTGATCACGTGGGACGGCCCCCTAGGGTAGGGCCAGGCACACCCTGGCTGGCCCAGGAGTGTCTGTCGGCCACCAGGGCTAGTGGGCCCTTTCAGGCAGGAGTTGTGGCCAGGATCTTGGCCGCCCCTCGACACACCGCATGCTGTGTGGCCCCCACGTTTGGACCCGCTGCGGCCGGGCAGGGGCAGACAGCATGGCTGTGAGGTGGGGCGGTGGGGGACGGGAGGGAGGGGGCAGGCGGAGGGGCGTCTGGGGCTCTGGGGCTGCGAGGCTGAGCTGCTCCAACCTCCGTCAGCTCCTGGTTTCTGCCGAGGCTCTTGTTACCTCTGCTTCTTAGCCCAGCCGCAGGGTCCCATGGGGGACGCTCATAGGGTCTCCTCTGGAAGGTGCTGCAGGGGCTTCTGGCAGGACCCGCTTCCTGACCCCTCTCGCTGACCTGTGCCCACACCCCTTTGGCCCTGGCTCTGCCGGAGCCCTGGCTCTGGAGGCGGGGCTGAGGTGCCACTGCCTCCTGCCATTCAGGGTACAGTTGACACTCGGCCACCTGCACCTGCGCCCTCAAGGCAGTGGGGGACCCTGGGGGCTGCATGCAGCTTTGCTGGGGAGGGCCTGCTCTGTGGGTGTCCTGGCCGTGCCCACAGGGAGTCGGGAGTGGACAGCAGGCGCCCCGCCCACACCAAGCCCACGCTGGGTGAGGCTGCGAGGACACCGGGCCACCACGGGGCCTGCTCTCTGGTGGCACAGCCGTCGCCTTGCAGGTGGGCTGGCTTAGGTTCTCAGTCTGCTGGGCTCCGGGTCCCTGGGGGTCTCCGTAGTGGCCGTCACAGAGGCCCCATGGGACAGCGGCAGGCTGGCGGTCTGGCCACAGTGGGGGCTCTGCTGGCGTGGTCACACGTTGGCCTGGCACTGCACCGTCGTCATGTCACGTGACTGGGAAAGCCCGCCTGCCCGCCGTTGCCATCCTCGGTGCTCCTCACTGGGTGTGAGCGTGTCCTCGGTGCTCCTCACTGGGTGTGAGCGTGTCCTCGGTGCTCCTCACTGGGTGTGAGCGTGTCGGCTCTGCCACTCCGGATGCAGCCCGCTGGCGCTCTTCCGGGGCAGGTGGGGCCCAGCCCTTGGCCCTGTGCCTCCTGGCCGCCTCTCCACAGCCCCTTACCCACCCAGCCATGGGGCCAGCTAGAAACGCCATTTTTAATTACTATTTAATACAAAATATTGGGACCAGCAGATGGTGTAGTGGTTACGCCACTGGACTCCCACGTAGTCAGCTGCAGTTCGAGTCTCAGACCTGGTGCGAGTGCGCGTGTGCCCGTAAGTCCTGGGAGAAGAACGGAGGAGAAGGGTCTGTGGCGTCAGCCCAGGGGGTGATCTCTCCCTCTCTGTCTCTCTGGCGACTGCACATGCCCTATAGCAAAAATCTCTCCAAAAAATACATAAATAAATGAGTAAAATGTCGGGGCCGGGAGGTGGCATGGTAGTTCAGGTGCTAGATTTTTACTTGGCTGGCCACGGTTCGAGTCCCGGACCTAGCAGCTTGCTGTTTCACCTTCCCTCTCTGTCCCTCTCCTGTGTCATATTTTAAAAATAATAAGTGGAACCAGCAGGTGGTGTAATGGCTGTGTTGCCCAACTCCCATGTAGTCGACTGCAGTTCGAGCCCTGGACCCGGTGGCTTAAACTCACCCTGGGCACGTGTGCATGCATGCCCAAGATCCCGAGAGGAGAATGGAGGAGAAGGGATTGCAGCGTGGCCACCCCAGCCCCCCTCGGGGGTGATTTCTCGCTTTCTGTGTGTCTCTGTCTTTTTGGTGAGCTCATGTGCCCTCTAGCAAAAGCCACACACACACACACAAAATTAATAATAAGTAATTAAATAATTGTATCTTTTAGAGAGAGAAGAGTTTGTTTATGCTATAGGGTACATGTGTTTGTCAGAGAGACAGAGTGGCAGAAAGCAAGAGATTACTCCCCAGGGAAGATGACCACACCACAATCCCTTCTCCATTCTCTCGGGATCTTGGGCACACACACACACGTGCCTGGCGTGAGTTTAAGCCACCGGGTCTGGGACTCGGACCGCGGTCGACTATGTGGGAATCCAACGACATAGCCATTACGCTAACTGCTGGTCCCACTGGTGTGGGTCTTAACCCGCTGGATCTGGGACTCATACTACAGTTGACCATATGGGAATCCAGCGGCGTAACCATCCTGCCATCTGCTCGTCCCCCAAGTTAAATAATTCTCTAAAAGAAATGCCGGGGGGCCGGCAAGTGGCATGGTGGTTAAGGGTGCTGGACTCCCACATGGCCGACCATGGTTCAAGTCTCGGACCTGGTGGCTTGCTTTCTCACTTCCTCTTTCTCTCTCTGTCTCTCTCTGATAAAACTGAAAAATAATAATGATAATAATAAATAAAGTTAAATAAAATAATTCTTTAAAAAAAAAAAAAAAAGAAATGCCGGCTGTTGGGAAAGTCATGACGTGCTGTTTGCAAAAACATCCTGGCTCCGACTGCGCGTTTTCATCTGTCAGCGGCTATCTCGTGGTTGGAGGGAAGTGCCCTCTGTGTGCCCCTGGAGCTGGGGCGTCCCGGGGGTCTCCTTGGGGAGGGGCACCCGGTGCATCGGCTCACCCCCCCGCAGCCTTCTACACCAGCAGGTACGGCTACAAGATGTGTCTGCGGGTCTACCTGAACGGCGACGGCACCGGGCGCGGCACGCACCTGTCCCTCTTCTTCGTGGTGATGAAGGGCCCGAATGACGCACTGCTGCGGTGGCCCTTCAACCAGAAGGTTCGAAGAAGGGCCCATCTCCCACGGCTCACCTGGGAGCCCTCCGGGGCAAGGGCGTCTAGGACGGGGTGCTCGTGGCCCGGGGTCACCACGCTGGAGCACTGGTGGCTCCTAGTCTGCCCCGTGGCTTCTGAGTGCCGGTGCTGACTGGGTTTGACGCCCACCAGGCCCAGCCGTTGGAGCCGTCCGTGGAGTGTTGGGGAAGGGCCTCGTCAGAGTAGGGACCAGTCCATCCTTGGTCAAGGGACTGAGGGTGCAGACACTCGCTGCAGAGGGCAGGCCCTTTCACCCCTCACCTCTCACTCGGGGCCTGACCCTGTGCTGCTTCCCGCACTGGCAGCCAGCAGGGGCGGGGTGGGAGCAGAGGGGCTGGAAGGTGCCAGGGACCCTCGTTTGTCCAGGGAGCATCAGGTCTGTGGCTCCGTGGGCAGCCTTGGGTCTCCTGAGAACTGCCCCTGGGTAGCAGCTTCACCCCTCAGTGGAGAAACGTCTCGTGAGGTGGGTGTTGAGAAATAGCACCGGCAGGGGACCAGCAGTTGGCGTAATGGCGTTCCTGGACTCCCATGTAGCCAACGGTCGTTCAAGTCCTGGGCCCGGTGCCTTAAACTCATTCCGGGCGTGCGTGCGTGCATGCCCAAGATCCCGAGAGGAGAATGGAGGAGAAGGGATTGGTGTGGCCATCCCCCTGGGGGGTGATTTCTCACTTTCTGTCTCTGGCGAGCGCAGGCTGAGTCTGGGGGCCACGCTGTCGTCACGGGTGCCCAGCGTCAGGGCCTCCAGGCTGAGCAGCCGCCCTGCGGTCTGGTGCCTGGGCCCGGCTCTCAGGGCTGGGGCACGGGGGTGTGGTGTCGGTGTTGGCTCAGTGCACTGTCCTTCCCAGGTGACGTTGATGCTGCTCGACCAGAACAACCGGGAGCACGTGATAGACGCCTTCAGGCCCGACGCGACCTCCTCGTCTTTCCAGAGGCCAGTCAGTGACATGAACATCGCAAGTGGCTGCCCCCTCTTCTGCCCCGTCTCTAAGATGGAGGCCAAGAACGCCTACGTGCGGGACGACGCCATCTTCATCAAGGCCATCGTGGACCTGACAGGGCTCTAGCCGCCAACGCTGCATCCGCGTCGGGCAGCCGGGCACGCCCGCCCAGTGGGCAGGGCCTCGCCACGTGAGGCCTGCTGCCAGGCTGCCACACGGGGTCTCAGACTACGTGGATGGGCCCCAGCTACCTGTCCACGGTGACGCCTGCCCAGTGAAGGGAGCCCCAGGTGGGGTGCAGAGGAGGTGGCCGCTCCAGGAGGAGGGCCGCCAGTGCTGGCCTGGCCGGGCCCGTGGCAGGAGGGGCTGCCCGTCCGAGCCACTGATGCTTGGACTGGCCGGCAAGGCGTGGTCGCCGGAATCACGGCCGTGACATTGAACCGCTGCCGTCCAGGGCAGTGTCTGTGACTCAGTGGCGGCCCTTTGCAGGCCTCCCGCTCCCCCTTGCACAGACAGAAATGTGTCCTGACTTATCTGTAGGAGGCCCAGCCAGGGCTGGTGCTAGCGCGAAGCTCCGCCATGCTGGAAGCCGTGTGGAAGACGAGGTTCGGGCCCCAGCTGGCTCGTGCCCCTGGGAAGGGTGTGCGTTCGCAGTTCCTGGCTGGCCGCAAGGCTGGGGCCCAGAAGGGCGGTGAGCGCCAAGGCAGGCGCCCCCTTCAGCATGACTGTCTCTCTTCTGTCTCTCATGGATGAAATTTTAAAGTGCACTAAAAAGCGTGAGCAGTACAGACGTCCTGGGCTCTGACTGCGGCTGGTCACGTGTTCCCCCCCCACACCCCACCCCACCCCGGCCTGTGGGAACCCAGCGTGTGTGACGAGCAGGACTGTCCTCGGACGGGGTCCTGGCCACACTGTTGACCCCCCCCCCCCGTGGCTGCCCCGCGCTCTGCAGGTCCCTTCTGGGAGCACGACAAGCCCCACGTCCCTGGGCTGCCTTGGTATCAGACTGCCGTCTGCCTCGAGAGTGCACACGCCCCCAGGGAGCGCCGAGCACGTGGCCGGCCAGGCCTTCATGGCTATGAAATGCACCGCACCCACGGCTCTCCAGTCGGAAGCTCTGTGACCTAGTGGTCCGGCCTTGGGTCCTCCTACTGTGGGTGGCCTTGCCCACTGTCCTGTGAGCGGCCTGGACGATGCAGGCCTCTGAACTGGCTGGTGAACCAGCTGAGCCTGTTCCCCATGTGGGCATGAGGTCCGGGACAGTCTGGCTGGGGTCGCCAGAGCACCCCGGGGCTCGCGCAGGTCTGCGGTCACAGCTGTCCTGCAGAGTCACAGGGGACTCCCCCAGCCTGCACCCCCACCCCCCTCCACCCTGGCCTTGAGCCCAGGGCCCCTGGGTCCCACCTGCAGTGCCAGGGGAGTGCCCTCAGGCTGGCACTGGAGAAGGCGGGCATAGCGAGAAATCACCCCCCAGGGGGGATGGCCGCGCCACAACCCCTTCTCCATTCTCCTCTTGGGATCTTGGGCACGCACGCACACGCGCCCGGCGTGAGTTTAAGCCGTCAAATCTGGGACTTGAACTGCAGTCGACTCTGTGGGAGTCCAGCGACATAGCCATTATGCCATCTGCTGGTCCCAAATTTTGTGTGATTTTAAACAGTGTCGTCTTTTCATTTGTGATAGGGTATGTGCACACTCGTGGGAGGGACGGTGGTCACACTCGGGGCCCGCTCACTGCATAGCCCCGTCCTCAGTCCACCAGTGTGTCGGGTCCTCAGCCCTCATGTTTGCACCTGGTGTGTTTCACGTTGTCCCAGCCAGGAGTCTGAGCTGCGGCGACTGTGGGACCCAGCCCCTTGAGCTGTCCTTCGTGCAACGTTGCAGGCAGGCCCCTTGTGTGCGGGTGCGTGTGCGTGTGCACGCCCTGTGACCTTGGCACGCTCATTTCTCCGTGCCGGGTTGTCTGTCCTGTAGACTAGGCGGTCTGCGTGACTCCCACGTTGCCGTGGACACAGCCCCGCCTCGCTCCTGTGTCTTGCTGCGCTGGCCGGGACCGCCAGTGTGAGGGCGGGGCTCCCGTCCGCAGTGTGGGGGAGTCTGGTGGTGGTGGCTGCCCCGTGGGGCTGAGGAAGTTCCCCGTTTGCTTCTTGTTTGCTGAGAAGCTTTTTAAAATCATGACTGGATGTTTTGTTAAGTGCTTTTTCTACGTCATTATATGTCCGTATGTTTTTTCTTATATGCTTGTTTTGTTTTGGCCAGAGGATGTGTCCCTGCAGAGGGACAGAAAGGGAATGTGGGAGCAGCCCCACGGGATTGGGCACGGTGGCGCCTTCTGTCTGCCACCCGCCAGGGTTTGCAGCACACACCCACTGGGTCCAGGGTGGAACCATGCGGTCAGCCATGTGGGACTAGCTGCCTCACCCACCACCCCGCGTGCTGACCCCTCTGTCCCGTTCTGTGGCGACTCGCCTTGGTCCGGCCGCAGTAAGGCCTGCCCGGTTGTGGAGTACTGTCCCTACCCGTGGTTCGATCCAGGAGCTGGATCTACGCCTGCGGGGCAGCCATCGATGCTGCCCTGGCCTCCTCTTCTAGTTACGGTACCAGGCCGCTGCAGCAGGAAGTACTGGTGGGCGACCCCGCACCTAGCACCCAGAAACATCAGAGCAGCTTTGGGACTGCTTACTCAGTAGAGGCTAAAAGAACTCAGAGGAACAAGCCCCGAAGTCTACACTGCTGTGATGGAGTTAGGACTGTCGGGGATCTGAACTCCCTCCAGATTCCACGAGTGCTCGTGACCACGCGGTAGAGGTGGGGAGGCAGGGCCGGCCGGAGGCCTGGAGGTTACGGCAGCAGGACCCTGCATGGCTGACTGCGCAGTTGCAGTCCTGGGCCACTGGCCTAGAGGGAAAGCAGGAGGAACTGTGGGCCTGGGGCTGTCCCGCTCAGGCTGTGGGCAGAGATGAGGCACGGGTGCCGGGAACGCAGGCAGGTCCCCCGTGCTGTGTGTGGCAGTGACCGTCTGAATGGCGCCTGTGTCCAGCCTTTGTGGGAGGCAGAATTTGAGACAATGAGCCCAGGTGTCCGATGGGAAAGAGGGCCCTGTGTGCTTGCATTTGTGTCTCAGGGTTTTTGCCATGGGGCGCATGCACACGTTGGAGAGAGAGGGATGGGATGGCAGCGGCACAGGAAGGAGCTGGTGATCCTGAGGCCCGATCCTGCGAAATGACCTGAGCAAAGACGGGAGTGGCCTGTGGCCTGGTGGCTTTGAGGTGGCTGGAGCCCCCATGGCTGCCCAGGTGATTCGCGTCCCAGACCCACCAGCTTGAGAAATACCCCAGGTACACGTGTGTGCCCCAAATCCAGACAGGACAGGAATGGAAGAGAAAGGATTGTGGAGTGACACCCTGCAGAGACAGAATCCAGATGCGCTCAGCAAACTTCGGTGTGGTTATTTAATTTTTGGTCGCTTTTCAGTTGGGGTCCTTTCATATACTCTATTTCCTTGCTAAGACTTGTATATTTTGATATTCATTGAAAAGTATTTGTGAGGACTTGTTCTAGCAATTTTGGGGGTTTTTTTTAATTATTTATTTTAGGGACCAGCAGTTGGTGTAATGGCTATGTGCCTGGACTCCCATGTAGTTGACCACGGTTTGAGTCTCAGACTCTGTGGCTTAAACTCATGCCAGGTGCGTGTGCATGTGCGTGCGTGCGTGCGTGCCCAAGATCCCGGAGAGGAGAATGGAGGAGAAGGGATTGCGGCATGGCCATCTCCCTTGGGGGGTGATTTCTCGCTTTCCGTCTGTCTCTCACTGTATTTCTGGTAAGTATATGTGCCCTATAGCAAAAACCTCTTCAAAAAAATTATTTTCATTTTATTAATTCATTCATTTTAATTGGACCAGAGAGAAATGGAGAAAGCCAGTCTGGGTCAGCCACGTTGGTGTCCAGCACCTTAGCCACTGCACTACCTGCTGGCCTCACAACTCTGCGTTTTCTCCCAGCTGTGTCAGTCTTGTCAGATAGCTTCAGCATCTGTGTTGTCTCATCCTTGGCATTAGTTTTCCCTTGAGAGTTGAAAATGTCATGTTTGTTTGTTTTTTTTTTGAGAGGTTTTTGCTATAGGGCATGTGCGCTCGCCCAACAGACAGAGATAAAGACAGAAGGCGAGAAATTGCCCCCCAGGGGGTATGACCACGCTCCAGGCCCTTCTCCACTCTCCTCTCGGACTCTTGGGCACACACGCACACACCCCGGTGTGAGTTTAAGCCACTGGGTCCAGGACTCGAACCGCGGTCAACTACATGGGAGTCCTTGGTCCCTTGTGGTTCCTTTGGCAAGTAATTTTGGATTATGTTCTTTACAGTATGACCATTTCTTTGAGACATAGATCTTGTTTAGTTCCATGGAAATATCAGTGGCTTTTTTCTTTTTAGCAAATACTTGGTCATGCTAGGATCTGGCCCATGTTCCTGCTGCCTGGTGGCCTCCTGTTTCCAGAGCTATGGCTCTGCAGGCCAGTCCTATTTCTGGGGTCCAGGGGCTGGCCTGGAGGTGTTCTTGAGTTGGTTATGTTGGGACCAGCAGACAGCACAACGGTTACGTTGCTGGACTCCCACATAATCGACTGCAGTTTGAATCCTGGATGTGGCGGCTTAAAACTGGCGCTGGGCACGTGTGTATGTGCCCAAAACCCCGAGGAGAAGGGCTGCGGTGTGGCCATTCCCCCAGGGGGTGATTTCTTGCTCTCTTTGGTGAGCTCACATACCCTATAGCAAAAGTCTCAAAACAGAGAGAACAGTGTGTCTCACTGCAGTTTGAGGGTGAGCTTTGCATTTATAAGCTGCTTTCCCAAGCTCCCCACCTGGCCTGCTTGCTGGGGAACTCCCTTCAGCCCTTCAGCAGACCCTGGTGATTCTCATCACTGCATTTTGCCATGCCCTTCCTTGACTGGGCCACAGGGTCCACAGGGAGGGCAAAGCGGGAGTCAGTGCAGGACCTCCTGAGGCGGAGGCTGCACCAGTGCAGCAACCCCGGGAGCCTGGCCAGCTGGGTTTCTGGCTGTCACTCCCACTGGCTCCAGGGCTTGTCGGGTACGAAAAGAGAGGGGCCTGAGTTTCTTAGTTGGCGGTTCCCCAGGAGCATGGCTGCACCTGCTGGTCTGTTGGCCTCTCCTGGCAGGAGGGTCCTGTGGACCAGTGTCAGACACCGTGCTGTGTGTCCCCTCAGCCTCATCACCTCTGGTGGCTTCTAGTTGAGCTGAGCAGCCACAGGTAGGCCTGGGACGGATGGGGCTGGTGGCTGTCCTTGTACAGCTGTGCTGGTGGGTTTCACTGCGAGGGTCCAGTGGGCCCAGACTGACCACGGCCCCTCACAGGCTGGGTCCCGGCAGAGCCCAGCTTCCCTGAACCCCTCTCCGTGCCTCATGCTCCAATTGACTTCATGTGCTGCCTAGTGACACTGACGTGTCCTCTGCAGTGCACTGGCCGTGGAGGGGCAGAGGGCAGTTCACGGGCGCCCTGTGTGCAGGAACTGGGCACACCTAGCTGCCTGCAAAGCCCTAGCCCTGACCCATGTCATGTCACCATCGCCCAGAGAACCCCTGGGGCAAGGCGACAGGCTTGCTCAGAGATGTCCAGCCAAAGCCTCCCTCTGCCACCTGTGCACCCCAGGTCCTGCCCTCCCTGCCTGGACCACAGGGGATGCCATCCGGCTGCCTGGCTGTCCCCTCCCCACCACCCAGCAGCCAGGGAACCCCCTCGAAGACACAACTGTAACTTCCACAACTGCTCTGGCTCCCTCACCCCGCTGGCCCTGGTTGCAGGCATGGTCCACAGAGGCCAGGCAGCGTGGCCCGGCCTGCCTCCTCTGCCTGGACGTCGTGTCGTCAGCTGGGTGGTCGGCACACCAAGGCCCAGCGGTGCCCAGTGTCCCTCTGCAGAGACTGGGTGACAGTGTGCTGGTGCCAACTGTTTATTTGAGGTCCTGAACAGTAGTGGACAGACATGCAGCGCACTGGGGCTGAGCTGTGCCTCCGAGTGCCCGAGGTTCACAAGCCAAGCCATAGAGACAGCCTGGCCACCAGCAGGACCCGCGGGAGCGCCAAGGTGCACCATGTGACGGTCAGGTACCCTGGGCCACGTCAGGTAGGGCCAGGGGAACCTGCAGCCAGGAGTGGGGCCCCTGGGGACCTCCGGTGTCCTGTGCACCCCGAGTTAGCCCGGGCCAATGTGGGAGTCTCAGTGCTGCCCATGTCAGCCACCCTCGCGCCAGACGGCACTGCTCAGTGGTTAGCGTGCGAGAGCGTGCTGGGGCCAGCCATCCCCTTCCTGAGGTGTCACTGCTGCGAGCGCAGGGGGGCCACAGGGCCTCCATAGCATCTGCAGTGGTCCCCAAGCCATCAACACACACACAGCTCCTCAGCGCCTCTGGCCAGGAAACCCAAGGATGGGGCGCGGGCGTGGGCGCGGGGCCTGGAGGATGCGCACAGTACGCGGTGAGCGCCAGGCTTTGATGGTGGCGTCATCGCTCGCTGTCAGGAGAAGCTCCTGCTCCTGGGGGCTGAAGGCCACCGAGTTGACCACATCCTCGTGACGCAGCTTGGCAAGGCAGATATTGTAGTGACGGTCCCAGATGTAGCCATGGCGGTCCTCGGCCCCGCTGCAGGACAGTGCTGGGTGAACCCGCCACCCGCCGCTGCAGCCCCCACGCCTCCCAAACCCCGCCCCAAGCCCACACCTGGCCACAAAGTCCCTGCTGACGTCCAGGAAGATGAAGAAGCACTCGTCGTTGGGTGTGTAGGCACGGTGTGCACGCAGGGCCCGTTTCACCTCCCGCATGGTCTTGAGGTCGAACACAAGCAGGTCGATCTCCTCCGCTATGGGCGGTGGCTGCATGGGGTCGGCCACCACCGAGCCACGGGGCCAGGCGCGGCTGTTCACATACAGGTACCTGCGCGGAGCACGTTGCTGGTACAGGGCCGCCAGCAGGCGCCCCTCCCTGGACTGTGGGGCCCACCTGTTGTCGGGTGACAGGCCCATGCCAATGATGTGACCGTGCACGTCGATGACATGGTCCAGAGCATCGAAGAAGGCGTCAGAGCCCCGGCCCTCGCCCAGCACAGGCCCCGCCGTGGTCATCTGGTGTGGCAGGACCTGCTTGATACCTGGGGGAGGGAGGGCCCCACCCAGAGCCCTGGGCTGTGGGATGCTCCTCCATGGCACCCGACCCTCACCCCCGTGTGCCCAGGCTCGCTCTGGAGGTCTGTGGGCGCTGCCTGCCCAAAGTCCATCCATCCCTTCCAGGGGGGCCCTCCCTGCGTGGCTGCGGTTACCGCCAGGGCCCCGGGGCCGAGTGCGCAGTAGGAGCAGGGTCCCCGCAGTGCCCGTGCACCAGCTGCCCAACTCCAGGGCGGACCAGGGGCTGGCTGGAGGAGCAGCAAGTGTTGCCAACCCTCTGCCGGCCGGGCCGGGCCCAGCCCGGCCCTGCCCTGCCCTTTACCGATCTGGTGTGGCGAGTAGGTGAGGCAGCCAGTGGTGAAGATGAGGTACTTGTTCTGGGTGCTTGCAGCGCCTCGCTCCGGGGGCTTGGTGTGACCCTGGGCCAGCAGCTGGGCCACCTTGGTCTCCAGGGCACACTCTGCCAGCCGGGGTGGCTCCCCGTCCAGGAAGGGCCGCAAGCCCTCCTTGGTGCGGGCACGAGTCGGGGCCAGACTGGCCTCCTCGTCGATGTCACCACCCAGGTCGAAGACACGGCTGCAAGGTGCCGGGCCACCAGTGTCCAGCAGGAGGTCAGGGCTGTCGAAGCGGCTGCAGTCGGCCACCATCACCGTGCGGACGGTGCTGGCGTTGAGGTTCTGGATCTTGAAAAGCCGCTTCACCACGTTGACATTCTCAGACTCCACGTCCTGAGGGTGGCAGGAGCCCAGTGGGTGGGTAGGTGAGGGGTGCCAGCTGCCCGCACCCTGCCCACGGCCCCGCCTGCCACACCTGGAAGGCATTGTTGAGCCACAGCACGGAGCAGGAGGTGATGTCCCCGATGCGGTGCAGGTTCCCCGAGATGAGGCTGGTCTCCGTGAGCCAGCAGCCGAACACGTCGTAGGGCTTGTTGCGCACGCGGGACAGCAGGGCGAAGGTGTCTGGGGGGAAGCTGGGGCTGGGCAGGCTGTCGGCTGCAGGGCACGGGGCAGCCCAGCCCGGGCCCGCGCTCACCTAGGCTGATGACAGCAATCTCGCCCGAAGAGGAGTTGTGCGGCCCCAGGAACACCCCAGAGGCCAGCAGCAGCGAGTCGTCCTGGTTGAACTGGGAGAACTGGGTGTAGCTCCAGTTGTAGGGCCGCATGTCAGCGCTGTGCAGCAGCGAGACCGTCAGGTCATTGCTCCAGATCTGGGGTGGCAGGACCCAGACGGTGACCAAGCCAGGCGTGAGTGTGACCCCAGTGCCACAAGACCCTGGCTCTGCTAGCCCAGGGCACCCCAGGACCCGTGCTGGGAGTCCCACCCCCAACCTCCGGGCTCCTCAGGCAGCCCTCCCTGCTCGAGGTGCTCGGCCAGACCCTCGCTTCCGGGCCCTGACCTTCACAGTGCAGTCCTTGGAGCAGGAGGCGAACTGGTACCCCGAGTGTGAGAAGCTGAGGTGCAGGACCTGGTCGGTGTGCTCCCGCAGCGTCTGCACCTCCACACAAGGCACCGTGTCATAGAGCCGCCGGAACTCCTGGTACCAGGACGTGGCCGCTGTGGGGCAGGGCAGGCGGTCAAGGCTGGTGCTCGCTGAGACCCTGCACCCTCCCCCACTTGGCTTTTAGAAGGCGGAGTGGGCGGCCGGTGGCGTGCACTGCCCCAGGTGCCCGCGCTGACCTGGGTGCCGGGGCACGTCGCGGGCCACCTGGTAGTAGCGGTAGAACTGCTCCCTCCACAGGAACTCGTCCCGCGACACCGCCTGCCACTGGCGGCACACCAGCCCGGCGGCCAGCACGTCGGCGGGCCCCAGGCTCAGGAAGATCTGGTAGACCAGGCTGTCGGGGAGCAGAGGCGGGTCCCCCTCGTCCATCGTGACATCCTGCCCAGGCGGCTCTGAAACCCACGGCGGCCCTCAGTCCGCGGCCCGGCCTCGCCCGCCCGGTGCCCTCGGGGACCCCGGCCGCGGCCTGGGCGGGGGCTGCGCGCGCGACACGGCGGGAGCACCGGGGGCCGCGGCCGCACTCACCGCGGCCGCCTCCGCCCGCTGCGCCGCGCCCGCCGCCGGCCCCGACCCGGCCCCGCTCCCGCCGCCGCTGCGGCCTGCGTCCCGGCCGGAGCCCGCCAGGCCCGAGGCAACGAGCCCCGAGGCATCGATGGCCACGGACGGCCGAGCGCCCGGCAGCCAGCGTCCGCCGCTCGTGCGCACGCGCTTGAGGCCCCGGCAGCCCGCGCGGCGCTGCTTTCTGCGCCTGCGCGCAGTGCGGCTCTCCGGGGGCAGCGCCCCTGGCGGCCGGGAGGGCGGCGGCTGTGGGCGGTGCCGCGGGCTGGGCTCGGCCGTGGAGAGCAGGATCGAAACCAGGCTCTGACTCTCGCCGCTGTCAGGAGCCCAGTGTTTTGGGCCATAGGTATGAGACCAGCTGTTAGCGGCTTAAAGGAGATAAATGCAAAAGGCTGAGTACTGATCGACAGTGGGTATCTGAGCCAGGAATGCAGGACAAGGACCAGGGGCCAGATGTCAACTTGGACTTTGTACACAGGACATAGTGCCAGAAGCCTGCCCGGAAGTGGAGATGGAGTCCAGGCTCATGGGAGGCGAGGGCCCACGTGGACTTCCTGGCTGGGCCTCACTCACACTGGACAGTGGACTCTGGCCCGGAACTGGGTGCTGCCCTTGACCGTTCAGTCCTGTCGTGCCCCTGCCACCATGCTGTCACCTGGGACCACGCTCCTCCTGACTGTACTCCTGGCGGCCAGCTCCCAGGGCCAGAGGGCTCGGAGGCCCCCGATGCCCCCGTCCCCCATCAGCACCGTCCAGCCCAAGGTCAATTTTGATGCTCACCAGGTAGAAACTGGGGGGCAGGGAAGGGGTCTGTCCTGCTTTGCAGCACGGGCTGCCCCTCCCTTCAGCGTCCTGGAGCCTTCATGGTTGCCCCAGTTTGCAGGGACGTGGTTCCTCGTGGCCGTGGGCTCTGCCTGCCGCTTTCTACAGGAGCAAGGCCACCGTGCAGAGGCCACCGCACTGCACGTGACTCCCCAGGGTGAGGCCATGGCCGTCAGCAACTTCCGCAAGCTGTGAGTCCTGGGCAGGGCCCTCAGCCCAGCTCCCCACCCTCACCCAGGTCCCCTGACCCCGCCCTGCCATCCCACTGGCCCAACCCAGATCGGGGTCGCCTTCCTGCTGTGCCTCCCTCTGTCCCCTAGGGATGGGATCTGCTGGCAGGTGCGCCAGCTCTACGCAGACACCGGGGTCCCTGGTCGCTTCCTGCTCCAAGGTGAGGTGAGGGCTCAGGGTGTGCAGCTGGGGCTGGCCAAGGGTGCTGACGCTGCCTGGCTCTTTGCCCAGCCCGGGGTGCCCGTGGGGCAGTGCACGTGGTTGTCGCTGAGACCGACTACCGGGACTTTGCCATCGTGTTCCTGGAGCGGGCTCGGCAGCTGTCAGTGAAGCTGTATGGTGCGTGGTGGCCAGCCCTGCATCCACGCGGAGCCCCCACCCACTGGCCTGACCACGCCGCTGAGTGGGGGGAGGGCGGGACCCAGTGTGGGGCAGACGGTCAGGCGTGCTGGTCCCAGGCTCGCCAGGCCTGCCCTGAGCACCCTCGTCTGCCCCACAGCCCGCTCGCTCCCTGTGAGCGACTCCGTGCTGGCCGCCTTCGAGCAGCGCGTCCAGGGGGCCAACCTGACGGAGGACCAGGTCGTCTTCTTCCCCAAGTACGGTGAGTGTGGCCAGCCACTCAGCCCCCGCCCCCGCCCCCGCCCTCCTGGCCCAAGTCCCAGCCAACCCAGACCCTTGGCTACACCTCAGGCTTCTGCGAGGAGGCCTCCGCAGACCAGTTCCACACCCTGGATGGTGAGTGCCGGCGGGGCGGCCCCTGCCCCGGCTCCCACCACCCCTGCTGAGCCCTGTCTGTGCTGCAGAGGTGAGGACCTGAGAGGCCGACCCAGAGAAGACTGCTGGTGGGACACCCGCTACCCTGCTCGGCGAGCCCCAGGCCCCCGCGGGGTCCGGCCTCCGGTCAGGGCCCCACTACCCCTCGGGACCCCTCTGGTCTGGAAGCTTAGGCAGGAAGGTGCCTTCTCATTAAACGGTCAGACTCAGGCCTGTCTCCTCAGCACACCTGGACTGGCATGTCCCGGAGCAGCCAGATCCCCTCCGGGCCCTGGGGACCCGCTCCGGCTGGGCAGGAAGGGCCCCTGCTGGTCAGAGGCTGCCTCCTGGGGCCCAGGGCCTGAGACCAGGGCCGGCCTCCCTTGAGGGGGACCCAGTGCCCCTCCCAGCAGATCTCGGCCTCCTCCTAGCCTGGGCCCTTCCAGGAGGTGCAGTCCAAGGGCCCCTCTGGCCTGAGGCAGGGTGGGCACTGACGAGGGCAGGGCAGCTCCCTCACTGTTCCTGGATGGTGCCAGGTCTGGGGTGAGCCGGCGTCTGTCATGGCAGATGGGAGGCTGGGCTGCCCCGCGCACGACCAGCGCTGTGCCCAGCAGGGCGGTAATGGGCCGCAGCTGGAACAGGAGGGGGCCTGTCTCCCAGCGAGGCAGGACTGGAGCGAGCCTGGGGCACTGGACACAGACAGACCGTAGTTCTAGAAACAGATACTTCAGGGTGCTGCTGGGACGCCCAGGAACACATGGCAGATGGGCGGTGCTGCCAGGCCTGTCCTCCGGGCCGAGGCCAGGGCTGCTGGCTTGGGTCAGCTCTGGGCTCAGCCCCGCCCTGCCCCCACTCTTGAGAAACAGCCCAGGCTCGCTCTGCCAGGGACTCGAGAGACCATCCCCAACCCTCTGACGGCCAGCTCTTCCCTCACCTCTCGTTTTGACCCCTCTCAGCCAAGCTGGCCAGCGTGGGCATGGGCACGGTCAGCTCCCTGGTGCTACCCAGCCAAAGTTACCTGCACAACCGTCCACTGTCCCCTCAGGCACTGAGAAGGGCTGGAGGGGGGTCTTTTCAGTCCAGGCTGGGCCTGGAGGGTTGGACCAAGGCCCCAGGCACTGGCTGGGCCAAAGCCATAGCCGTATCTGGTGCCGCCAGGCTGCTGTGTCCTTCCCGAAGAGCATTTTGAACAAGCTCACTCTGTCCCTGGGACACGGAGCGTGCACCCCACCCCAGGGCTCAGCCATGACGGCCGACAGCGAGGGACACTGGAGGGTCCCACCCTGGCCCCGCTCCCTCCCCTCAGAGTAGCTGCGTGGGGCTGGGGGGCTGTGCCCTGTGTGTGGGGCTCACCCGACTGCCCACTCCTGTCCCTTGCAGCTGGACTCTCAGGAGGAGGACAGATAGGGCTGGTGTGGAGGGGGAAGGTGGACCCTAGGCCCCTGTCACGCACACCTGAGAACGGGGGCAGCAGCGCTTGGTGCATGGCAGGGCAGTGCCCTGCATGTCCTGGGACCTGTTGCCCAGCGTCCCTAGTCCCTGACAGCGAGCGAGGGCCTGACTGGGGGCAGGTGGCAGCAGGGTGGTTCATGCGCCCTGCCTCCTCTCCCCAGTCTGGGTTCCAGAGACTCTCCCAGCTGTCCCCAGGCAGTGGCACGGCTGCCAGGGCCCCCCCACCTCTGCCTGTGTGGGGCACTGCATGTTCCTGGCAAGAGGGCACAGCACAGTCACTTAAAGGTGGTGGGCAGGGGAAAGTCGTTTTATTACTTACTAAATAATTATTTTATTTAACTTTTATTTATTCATCCATTTATTTATTTATATTTTGATTTGACCAACGAGAGAGAGAGAGAAAGTGGGAAAGCAAGCTAGGTTCCAGGACTCGAACCACAGTCAGCCACGTGGGAGTCCAGCACCCTTAATCACCACGCCACCTGCCGGCACCAAAATTGTTTTATTTATTTATTTATTTTTATTTAGGAGAGGTTTTTGTTATAGGGCACATGCACTCACCAGAAAGACAGAAAGCGAGAAATCACCCCCCAGGAGGAATGGCCACAGCACGATCCCTTCTCCATTCTCCTCTCGGGATCTTGGGTGCACACATGCCCGGCGTGAGTTTAAGCCACTGCGTCCAAGACTCGAACTGTGGTCGACTACATGGGAGTCCAGCGACATAGCCATTACGCCAACTGCTGGTCCCAGAACTGTTTTATTCTTACAATAGTGTTTCAGACGCTCTAGGCAAATGTGTAAGGCCTGGGTAATATGATAACTCAATCATTCTTACTTAAAATATTTTTCAGATTATTTTTATTTATTATTTTTAAGTTGACCAGAAAGAGAGAGTCAGAAAGCAAGCCACCAGGTCTGGGACTCGAACCTCGGTCAGCCACATGGGATTCCAAGGCCTTAAGTACCATCCCACGTGCAGGCCCCTCTTTATTTATTTATTTATTTATTTATTTATTTATTTATTTTTGAGAGGTTTTTGCTATAGGACGCGTGCCCTTGCCAGAAAGACAGACAGAGAGACAGAAAGCGAGAAATCACCCCCCAGAGGGGACGGCCATGCCGCAATCCCTTCTCCATTCTCCTCTCGGGATCTTGGGCACGCATGCACACGCGCCGCACCCGGCGTGAGTTTAAGCCGCCGGGTCTGGGACTGGAACCACGGTCGACTACATGGGAGTCCCGCGACATAGCCATTATGCTAACTGCTGGTCCCAAGGCCCCTCTTTAAATATCTCTTATAGCTTATATTTTGTCTTTCAATTCTCAGATTATTTTCGATATCCTAGAAGAAACATAACTTTAACGAGCTACGGAACCTTGCACTTAATGGCCCACCTTGCAGGAGACCTGCAGGACGGGCCCTGAGGCGCCCGCCTGTGCGCACAGGGCGGTCAGGTGCTCCGTGCTTCCCTTCCCCTCCACTGGCCGGCGCTACTGGACGGGTGGCAGGACACCTGCTGGGACAAGGCGCCTCCTCTCCGCGCTTCTGCCCCCACCCACCCCTAGGGGAGCACCCAGGCTCAGGACAGTGTCTGTTGGGAAGAGCTCTTGGGTGGGGGCGAGGGAGAGCGAGCACAGAACAGTCTCAGAGCTTCACGAGGGAGATGCAAACGGGGCAGGCGGCAGGTGTAGCAGAGGAGGGCCGCTGCCGACGGCCCGGAGGGAAGCAGGGGCGAGGCGCCGGGAACCGCACCAGGTGCCAGGGTGGGCGCCGCAACGCTCGGTGCCGCCTCCAGCTCCTGGGCGCGCTGCCCAGAGGCTCGGCTGCTCCTCTCCTGCAGCCTTTCCTCGGATGCAAGTCCCTGGGGCAGCTTGTGTCGTTTTGGTCCCCTCCCCAGCCCAGGCTCTGTCTCAGTCCTGGGGCACCCCCCAAAGAAACCGGCACCCTCGCCCTGGAATATAGGGAACGCCCGGCCGCACGCCGCCCCTCGCAGGAAATACACACGCGGAACCTGACTGGGCCGAGGTCTTGCGCCCGCCCGCCACCAATCCCGTCGGAGGTGGGAGGGCCACGCCTGCAGCACCACCACCACCCCCAGGGTTGGGCCCGCCTAATCACGGGCGGCGACTTCCGAAGGGTGCTGCGTGGGCGGGGGTCCGGCCACTGGCGCTCTGCACACCTCCTAGGAGTGCCCGGCAGATAAGACAGCGCAGAGAAGGGCCCCGCTGCGGGCCCGTGCGCAAAGCGCAGGAGCGTGGGCGTCGAGTGACCTGCAGCTTTTCATTCCGGGGAACAGCGGTGGGCGCGGCAGCTGTCCTTCCAGGGCGAGAGGGAGGGAGCCTGGCAGAGGCCAGCCCTGAGCCCCTCCACCTCAAGGCCAGGCAGGGGCTCCTGCCCCAGGCACCTCCGGAATGAGACATGTCCCCGTGAGCAGAGTTGGTGGGGGACAGGTGGCCCAGTAGGGGGACCAGAGTAGGGAGCAGGTGGCCCGTGCACAGCTCCGGGGTTGCACGGAGCCAGGAGCCACAGCCTTGTGCCCTCCGGACCCAGTGCCCCACACACTGGAGGGAGGGGCGGGACGCAGCTGTCTCTCCCAGTGACATGAACCCCAACCCGGCCGAGCACTGCCACCGGGCCCTCTTTGGGCAGGACCAGTGTGGGCACCCCACTCGGGGTAGGGAGTTTCCCGGCCAGCCCCCTGCACTCCCCTCCAAGGGGTGCAAGCCCAGACCCTCCTCTCCCTGTCTCCTGTGGCTGCAGGCCCCACCTTTCCTGTAGGCCTTGCTGGGCTGTGGAACATCATGAACCCAGACTTGGGCTGGGCATTGGCGGCCCAGGCTCGCAGGTGGGGGCGCCCAGGCATGGCCACCGCCTGCCCTGTCCTGTTGGACCAGGAGTAGTCACACTCCTGCCCTCATGGGACAGTCCATGCCAGAGAGCGGGGCTGGCCGGCGGATGGGCCCGAGGCACCCCAGTGTGGAGGCTCAGAAGGAAAGCTGGGGTGCACCCCACAGGTACCCCACGCCCTCTTGGCTGGGAACCAGGAGACCCCAGCAGGTGGGCAGGGTCTGAGAAGGGCCCTGTCCCTGCCCAGCCCACCAGCCCTCCCTACTGGCCAAGCGACACGCCCTCCCAAGGGCCTATGACGCTGGAGGCCAGTGTGAGTGGGTGGTGCTGCGTCTGCCAGTCTAGCAGCTGCCAGGATGGGGCCTCTGTGTCCGCTGTGGCTGCTGCTCACTCTGAGGGTCTTGCGGGCCCAGACCCCAAACTCCCTGCCAAAGCCACCCTATATGCAGAGCTTCCAAATGGACCAGGTTTGAGGGCTTCCCGGAGGGGGAGGCGGCGGGCTGTGACCGGGGTAGGGGTGGAGTCCAGGTGGCTGGCCTATGCTCAAGGCATCCAGACAGCCCTGACTTCAGAAGAGGGCCCTAGACGGACCTTCCCTCTCGGGACTGGCGCGGGAGACACGAGCGAGGTGCCCCAGATGCCACAGGGCAGCCGTCTGACGCGGCGGCCCGCCTGCACAGCCCTAGCTCAGCCCCACTGGGCCCGGTCCTGCCGCTCCTGTAGGGAGGCCGACCGGCTGCAGCCAGGACCCCGTCCCTGCCTGGTCGGGGTGGGCCTGGCTCCTGGGGGGGCTCCTGGCTGCAGGCATTGGGAGGAGGAGGGGCAGAGGGTGCCACAGCCCATGGCCAACCCTGTAGTTCCAGGGGGAGTGGTTTGTCCTGGGCCTGGCCAGCAACGCCTTCAGGAAGGAGCACCGGGCGCTGCTGAACCCCTTCACCACAACTTTTGAGGTGAATGAGGATGGCCACGTGCTGATGTCCAACGCCATGATGCGGTGAGCAGGCACCCCAGCGCCCGCGCCCTGTCCCCGCCTCACGGCAGCTGCTAAGTGGCCCATGCGCCCAGCTTGGCAGGTGCCTGCACGCAGGGTGTTTACTGGGCTCCAGACCTGGAGGTGGGGAGCCTATGGATCCGAGGCCCAGGTGCACTCAGCACAGCCGCGGGGACCAGGCCCGCTCCGTATCAGCTCTGCCTGTCCCAGCCTGACCACTCAACAGCAGCCCGAGCTGAGGCCCCTCAGGGTTTCCGTCTGAAAGGGGAGAGTGCAGGCCAGCCTGGGGCGAGCTGATTGGCTCTCCTTGAGATGTGCCCTCCTAACCCATCACTGCAGCCCGGGAAGGGCAGGGTGATGGGCTGCCTGGGCAGCCACCTGGCACGAGGTCTCTCCAGGGCTCTCCCTGCCCAGCTCTCCGGAAGTCCGTGGGGTGAGTCCCAAACGCAGCGCCCACAAAGCTCCCCCGTGCCTGCCTGCTGAGGGCCAGGGAGCGCCCACCTGCCACTGCTCCCGACCCCTGCCATGGCGGGGAGCCAGGCTGAGCCCACCCAGCCTGCCCGGGGAGAGTGGGCACTCTGGCCTGGCTACAGAGGGCTGTGCCGTGGGGCTGGGCAGAGGCTGTCAAGGGGGCTGGCTCACATCTTGCCCCTCCAGGAGGAACAAGGACCAGGCCAGGACCAGGGCTACAGCCGTCTGTGTCCCCCGTGCCAGGGGCAGATCCTGGTCACAGCTGCTGCCGCCACCGTGGCCCTCCCTAACCAGTGGCAGGTTCTCCTTGGGGCCCCTCCCTGTGGGCCTGGCCGGCTTTCAGAGCCTTCCGTCCTGTCTGCCCACCGCAGGGCCCAGCGCTGCGATACCTGGTCTTACGTACTCGTCCCAGGGACTCAGCCGGGGCAGTTCACTGTGGACCGCGACAGGGGTAAGGTGGACATCGCGGGCGGGGGGGAGAAGCGGTGGGAAGGGCCTGACCAGGTCTGTGTCCCCACAGCGTCTGGGGTGGACAGAGGGGAGATCCAGGTGGTGAACACTGACTACACCAGCTTCGCCCTGCTGCTGGCCCACAGGCGGGCGGGCAGCCAGGCCGTTATCAGGACCAGCCTGCTGGGTGAGTCCCCAGGGGCCTGCCATGACCCTGTGGCCGGAGCTTCCTGGCTCACGGCAGCCCCACCGCCCTGCCCTGACTGGCACGCTGCCCTGCGCAGGCAGAAGCTGGGCGCTGCCTCCTGGGACGCTGGGCAAGTTCATCTGCCTGGGCAGGATGCAGGGCTTCTCCGAGGACAACGTCGTCTTCCCCGACGTGAGCAGTAAGCAGGGTCTGGGGTGGGGCCTGCACAGAGCTGCGGCTCTGGGTCCAGGGTGGGCCCCAGGTGCCTGGTCATGTCAGCCTGTGCCCGACTTGAGGGCTTCCTGGCGCCTTGTCCCTAACCTCGCCGAGGCCCCGGCCCCCTCCTCCACCCCCAGCCTCGCTCACAGAAACCTGGGCCACCCTGGATAAGCCCTGGCCCTGGGTGCCTGTTCTGGCAGGAAGCCCGGTCTGGCCATTCAGAAGCCCAGCCCCAGGGCTGCGGGCTCAGGGGCGGCTCTGCCGGGACCCTCGGGCCTGCCTTTCTGCAGGAGCCGTTCCTGTAGCGCCCGTGACGCCAGCTGCTGGGCCTTTGCGTGCGCACTGCCACGCACACTGCCTAGGCCTGCTGTGGCTCTGGGGCCCACGGGAGGCGGGGCGGCACCTCACCCTCCTCGGCCCCCCAGCTCCCACAGCGCTGCTGGCCCCTGTCCCCAGCCCTCGTCCCTGCCTCTCCCCTTGACCCTCTGCTCAACCCTGTCCCTGTCATGCTGGTCACCAGGTCAGGTCACCTGCTGAAGGACGAAATGGCCCCGGCCCGGCCCCCTCGCTGCCCTCGCGGTCCTCGTGAATAAATGCACTGCACCCACCAGGACCCCGTGTGACCCTGTGGCCTTGGGGGGACTGACCCTGCAGCCACAATGGCTCTGAGCACCCCTCATGGAGCCGCCAGCCCGGGCCCATTGCTCTGGTTGCCTCTGGGGTGTGCATGTCCTTGAACAGGAGTGGGGCGAGCCAGCCTCAGCTGCAGCCCCCGCCACAGCCAGGTGGGGCCCCTGGTCTAGGACAGCATGGCACCTCGCGTGTCCCGAGAGCCCCGGCGGTAGGTGCGCTCCGGTAGACCCACACCTGGCACCGCTGCGGCTCCCTGCCTTCTTCCTGGGTGCATCACCCTCCGACCATGGCCGGGCGGGGTGGGGGGGCTTGCGGGTGCAGCCTCACCCCGACGCACACCGAAGGGCTTCAGCTGCTACAGGAAGAGCCCAGACCCTTGGCCCAGCCTGAGCCTCAGAAATGAGCCCTGAGGCTGGGCAGTGGGAGGCTGGGCGAGGACCTGCTGCTTCTCCTCATGCCCCAGCCTGGCTGTGAGCCCTCAGTCCCCGTGGCGTGGCCGTACCGAGAGTCCCAGCTCACCACCGGGCTGGCCTCGCCCATCAGCAGGGTCAGGTGGAGGGGCCTCGTCTGGGAGGCCTGGCCCTCGACGTGCGCCTGACCCCAGGATCAGCCGTGAGGCGAAGGGTGCCCCGGACTGAACGCAGCCTGAGACGTGTGCCCTGACATGTCTGGGACCCTCCAGGCCACAGGAGCCGTCTCACGGGACAGCAGAGAGGACCTGGGTGCGAAGGGTCGGCTGGGAGCACCCTCCTCCTTCACAGCCCTGCTCACGGAAGCCCTCCTGGCACCTGTGGACGGTGCCCGGCCCACCTGTGCCCCCTGCACCAAGGAGGAAGCAGGTGCCATTGGGGGCATGGGCGGGGAGGAAGCTGAGGGTCACGTCAGGAATCCCCGACTCCCATAACCTAACCTAGACCTCTCCTCCAGGTGGGGAGACCAGGCGGGCCTGGGGGCTGCGGCCCAGCCTTCCTGGGGCTCCTTGGACTGGAGCAGGTGGGCTGAGGGGGCTGGGGTGGGGGCCTGCCCTCCAAGACCACACCGGGAGGCTCCAACGACAGTCTCGAGCAGGCCCAGCTTGTCTGCGGCTGAAAGCAGGCCCGGCTCCTCGCGGGCTGGGGGGACTGCCTGTGCCTGACCCGTTGGCTGTGCTCCTCTCGAGCCCGTACTGCGGGCTTCCAGGAGAAGGGAACCGCCGTGGGCAGGCACCCGGTCTGGGGAGGTAGGGGAGGCTAGAGGGACACGCCAGGGGATGGCTGACAGATTACCTCTTGATGACAGGAGACTCAGCCCATCAAAGTGCATAAGAGTTTTGGGTCAGCCCATAGTGTGGTGGCTAAGGTGGCTGGGTCCCACACAGCTGTGGGGTTTGAGTCCTGGACCCAGCTGCCTGAAAAACATGCCAGTCGTGTGTGTGTGTGTGTGTGTGTGTGTGTGTGGCCAAAATCCGGAGAGGAGAGTGAAGGAGGACTGTAGCATGGCCATCCCTCTCCCTCTCTGAGGAGCACATACACCCTATAGCAAGAACTGAAGGGACCAGCAGATAGCATAATGGTTACATCACTGGACTCCCATGTAGTCAAGCACAGTTCGAGTCCCAGACCTGGTGGCTTAAGACTCACGCCAGGTGCATGTGTGTGCGTGCCCAAGATCTCGAGAGGAGAATAGAGAAGGGATTGCGGCGTGGCTGCCCCCCCTTGTGGGGCGATTTCTTGCTTTCTGTTTCTCTGTCTCTCCGGTGAGTGTGCATGCCCTATAGCAAAAACCTCTCTTTAAGAAAAAACTAGGAAAAACAAGAACTTTGAATGCTCGTGCACCTCGGCACGGGAGACAGGTAGGGGTGCGTCTCCGAGGGCCAGTCCCAGGCTCCCTGGGCGGACGGCCCGCTGGCCCCTGAAGGTGCAAAGACCAGCCTCCTCACGCCTGCGCTGCCCCCCATGAGCACACGTGGGCCCTTCCCGACAGCGCAGTGAGGGCTCCCAGGAAATGGGGCCAGTCTCCCCCTGTCGCCACCCTTTGCCGCTCGTCATCTGTGTGCTGCAGAGTCCAGGACTGCTGGGAGCCCCTGGGCCTGCGAGGGTGGTCAGACCAAGTGAGAGCTGCAAGCGAGGCTCCTGGGGCCTGTGCTCAACACTGCACCCGCCTCGGCTCAGCGGGTGCCAGGCAGGAGGCTTCCAGACACTTCCTGGCCAGGCCCTGAATTTGCAGATCCCAGCAAGAGTCGTGCAGAAAGCCCAGAAAGCCGGCTGGGGAGGAGAGGCGGTCCACGGTCCACGGATGGTGCACCCCTGCTGCCGGCTCCTGCTGGCCTAGCCCTCCCACCCCTTCGCCAGGACCCGCCTTGGCCTGTGGAAGGGAGGGGAGGAGGGGATGGGGGGGGGAGGCCCCACTGTGAGGGGCACTGCAAGGCTGGTTGGCCCAGGGAAGGGGTGGAGTGGGACGAAGGAAGGAGGCCCTCCTGGCCTGCTGCCACCCTCCTCCCCGCGTCCTGCTGGCTTCTGCAGGCAGTAAGAGCGTCTATCTGGGCCAGAGAGCAGCTCCCTCCCAGTCACCATCTGGACCTGCTGCGCAGGACCAGGTGCCTGGGGGCTTGTTTTCTGGAGGAGGAAAAGGACCGCTGGGCCCAGCGGAGACATCAGCCGGCACCCGGCCCCTCCCTGGACCGGTGGTTCCTGGGTAGCGTGATGCCTATACCAACACCGCCTCAGAGAAGAAATAGGTTCTTTGTTTAACCTCAGACATGGCACTTTCTAGGGTCCTGAGGGTCTGCTCCGCATGGTGGGCGGGGCTCGTGGGTGCCCTCCTCACCTGCCCTGACAGTCCTGCGCGAATGCTGCGCTGCGGGGGCCTTCACTGTCCACCCTCAGTGAGACGCAGTCGCAGCGCAGGCACATGGGAGAGCCACGGCTCACGTGTGCACAGAAGAACTGCGACCGCACACACAGGACAGCATAGCCCCTCGCACGGGAGAGCTGTGACTGCGTGCACAGGACGGCCGAGCCCCGCGCGCACACAGGACGGCCCATGCCTTGAGCGCTGTGTGGGTCCTCACCCGGAACAGACCTGTTGGCATCTCTGAACCCTCCTCAAGCCCACCCAGCACCCAGAAACCAGCCGTCAGTGGTGATGTCAGACACTGTTCTGGAGCCCCGGATTCCTGCCAGACCCTCACGTTGTCACTGTCCCTGTGGAGAAGCCCTGCTCACCCGTCAGTTGCTCTGGTGGACCTCACTGCCCGGTGGCATCTCCCGCAAAAAAGCCTTCCTACGTCGAGTGCTTATCTGAGAGCTGGGCCTGGGCCCAGGCTGGCGCACAGGACTGACCCACCGTTCATGGGCACCGCGGCCCCCTGCCCTGAGCCTGGAGGTCGTGGGCAGAGACCCAGCTGTCCACACTCACACGCACCTTCCTGTGGCCCACGTGGGGGCGAGGCAGGGGCACCGTGCTGTCCAGGCCTGCAATGGTGTCTGCTCTCTTCCTCCTCTGGCTGGTGGGCACCATGCCTGGTGCAAGCCCATAGTTTCAAACCCGCAGGCCCAGGGCCAACTCCAGACAGGCGGGGCTTGGTGGTCAACCCACTGCTACGTTTGGGGTCCAGGGCCTGGCACCTGCCTGTCCCGACCTGTCACTACTGCCCTGCCTACCCTGGTCACTGCAGGCTCTGAAGAGGAGGCAGCTCCACACCCACATGACCTCAGCCCTGCAGCGTCGTGGACAGAGGTGGGGGCCTCCCTCCGCTGGCTCGGTGGCCTGAGCTGGGGCCTCGTGCTGCCCTGCTTGCCGAAGGGCCCTTCCCAGGTATCCTAGGAGCAGAGTCATGGACAGAGGGACTCACCCTCTTCTTGGCACAGGAGGAGTGGGCATTGCCCAGGACACATCTCTCTGCCGAGCTGTGGGAGGCCTGGGGGCCTGAGGGAATGCAGGAGCATGCAGACAGGTGGGGGAGCGGCCCCACGGTCCTGGGGGACCTGGGCCAACTCCAACTTTGAATGCCCAGCCCCGGGACCTCATAGGCCAGAGTGGACAGACTGCTCAGGGCCTCAGAGGCCTGGGCCAGGACTTGGGCAGAGAGGCCGGGGCAGGCCACGGGAACTCTGAGGACAGTAGGGGCTGTGGGGGAGGCCAGGGCAGGGGTAAACTAAGGCGGAGCTGGGAGCCTCGAGGCTGGGGGAGGCCTGGTCTGCGGGGGCGGAGCCTTACCCCATGGCCTCTGGGGGGTGCAGACTGCCCAGCCCTCCCTGGGCAGCCATTCTTCATCCCCCCCCTCCACAGGCTGCCTGTCAGCCCAGCAGCCATATTGTCACCTTGGCTGGGGAGGCGCTGAGGCAGCCATTCTGGTGACTGGCAGCTGGCCCTGAGGCAGGAGCAGAGGCAGCAGCTGGGTGCCCTCCTCTGGTTGCCAGGGCTTGGGAGTCAAGTCTGGGCCAAGAGCCAGGGGCCTGACCTGGAGCAGCCTGGGCCTCGAGGCAGGTCGCAGAGCGGAAGGTGGGGCAGCCAGGGAGGGGGTTGGCTGGTGCTGAGGTGCTGAGCAGGGCCTCTGAGCTGGGGAGGGCACCAGGGTGCTGCTCCCTGCAGCTGCAGCCCCTCCCCTGCCCACCCAGGGCACACCCCTGCCATGGCCCAGCCGCCCCAGCGTGGGCAGTGTGCTCATTGAGCACTAAGTGAGCCAGGTCCTAGGTGGGGGCCTGGAGGGCTCTTCCCAGAAGAGGCACACACAGCCATGGCCCTCCACGCAGACGGGACTCTGTGGGAAGAGACCTGCCGACAGGGTGGGGGAATGCTGGACCTGGAGGGCAGTGGACGCACTGTGCGCCGGGCTCCCATGATGGCAACATCCAGGCTGGACTGGACCAGGACCTTGCCCCACCCACCTGGGCCTCAGCCTGCAGCTGGCTCACCCCCAAGGGGTGCCCTTGCCTTGGGATGGCCTGGCCTGATCCCCAAGGCTACAACTGGTGGTGTGCTGCAGGCGGGACTGTGTGGCCTCCACACTTGGTACCCTGGTGCCCCGCCTTAATGCTGCAGCCACTCAGCTGGGCAGTGCGGTGCTGGCTCTCCTGCACGTTCTCCCCAGGTCCTGGGCACCACGGTGCCTGCCGAGTGGGCAGCATACAGTGGGAGGCTGGCAGGCAGGGGCTCAGTCCTGGGCCCAGGCCCCGATGGGCGAGAGAGCAAGCTGCCCCCCAGTCTGGAGCTTGGGGAGTGGTGCACCAACCCCGAGCTGTGCTCAGGCCACAGGGAGTGTGACGAAGGGCGAGACCCGGGCAAGTAGGGGTGCAGAACCCCGAGGAAGACACCTCAAACTCCCAAGCCAGCAGCAGCCTGGCTCCCCACCTGCCCTGCTGCCCCAGGGTGGAGCTGGCTGCACTCCATGGCCAATTTGCCCAAACCAAGGTGGCCCCGGGCTGTGGAGGGCACCCATGGGCTGCCGCCAGGGCCCCACCAGCTGGTCCCGGGGCAGCATTCCCCGCCCAGGCCCCCGCAGGCCAGGTGGAGCTTCTTCTCCTTGGCCCCAGCTTTCCCATACCCGCTGGTGTGCGGCAGCAGACTCAGAGCACACAGGCTCTGGGTCCCCTCCTGGGGTCTTGAGTGGATGAGGGATGCTGGAAGGCCTTTGCAATGAGGCCCCAGAGGCAGGGCAGTGCTAAGGCCCAGGGCCCAGCTCACCACAGGAGCCAGACGAGCAGCCCCCTGCCAGCTCTGCCTCTGGGCAGCACAGGGCCCCCCACAGCGGCCTGGCCGCACCTACCACCCGTGTGTTCCACAGTGTCTGTCCCGCTGAGCCTCTTGCATAAGCAGCCCGTGGGGGACCAGGCTGCAGCTGGCCTCACCACCCCCACCAGCCAGCATCACGAGGCTCCAGTGGGCTGTCCCTAGGCACTGGACGGAGGCCAGGCCTGGGTCATAAATAGGGGTCTCAGGCCTGTCCTCTGCTCCTGCAGCCATTCTCGATCGGCCACACCAGTGTCTGCACAGCCCAGAATGGCTGCTCTGCGCACAGCGTGTTTGGGGCTGGTCCTGCTGGGGGTCCTGGGCAGCCTGCAAACCCCAGCCCAGGCCCGGGTGTCTGTGCAGCCTGACTTCCAGCAGGACAAGGTGAGGGGCTCCCATCCGCTCCCCGAGGTGGTGCAGGAGCCAGCAGGGGAGGGAGACAGCTAGGGCGACAGGGCCCGGCAGGGTGGGGAAGGAGGGCTGGCCAGCTGCTCCGGGGGGGAACAGCATTGCAACAACTGAACAGGGGCACAGGGCTGTCTGTGCCTGCCCACCAGCCACCTGCAGGCCAGGCCTGTGCCCCCACCACCCAAATCTGGCCACCCCCTGGGCACTCTACACCCAGAAGACACACAAGCACACACGTTCCACGCCGGGTGCCAGGGCCGTCCCTGTGCCGAGTGCCGAGTGCCTGGTCCAGGAATGGCCAACCGCCAGGTGCCTAAAACTCGCAGGTGCGCGCAGGTTCGCGCACCGCGCACACTCAGTCGGCGGCCCGCGGTCCCACCCCGGAGCCGCACGGGAACGCGCGGAGCGCCCGGGGTAGGTCAAGGGGAGCCAAGACCTGCTCTGACCCCTCCAGGAATGGGGCTTCCTCTACCACCGGCTGCATCTCTAGGCCCGCGCCACGCCAGGGCCCTGGGTCGCGGGGCCGGGGCCTCTCTGGGAGGAGGAGATGCGAGGGGCGTGGCAGGCCGGGAGGCAGGAGGCAATTGTAAAGGGAGGGGTGTGCTCGGCCCCGGAGACCGAGAAAGTGCGAGACGGGGGCGTGGCGGGCCTCGGCAGACCGCGGGGCCGCCGCAGGGGACGGGCCTACAGAGAAGGGCGGGCCAGCCCCGGACGCGTAGGGCAGAGTTGGGGCGGGCATGAAGAGCGAGCCTGGGCGGGGGCCGACGGCCCGGGATGGGGGTGGGGCGGAGCCCGGGCCATGGGCGGGGGGGCGGGGCTGGCGAGGAGTGGGAGGGGCAGGGGTGCCTACCGGCTCAGCCCCGCAGGGTCCTAGGGTCGCACCCGACCGCGGGACCCCTCCCGCAGTTCCTGGGGCGCTGGTTCAGCGCGGGCCTCGCGTCCAACGCGAGCTGGTTCCTGGAGAAGAAGGCGGTGCTGTCCACGTGCAAGACCATGGTAGTCCCGACCGAGGACAGCGACCTTAACCTCACCTCCACATTCCTCAGGTGCGCCGGCGGCGGGCAGGCGGCTGGACACCCCAGTGTCCTGGGCCTGATCTCTGACCCCTGTCCCCGTCGGTGTCCTGCCCACAGGAAGAACCAGTGTGAGACCCGGACCATCCTGCTGCGGCGCGCGGGGTCCCCCGGCTCCTACAGCTACAGGAGCCCCCGTGAGTGCGCTGCCCGGCGGCCCCGGCGGACTTGCAGCCGGTGACCTGGGCGCACCGGGTCCTGCACCGTGTAGGGTGGGCTCAGGGCCCTCCAGCAGGCCTGGGCGGGATTCGCCCCTTCTGTGGGGGCAGAGGGTCCCTTTCTCTGCTGCCTGGATCTGCTCTGGAGCCCACCTGCCTGCCAGGCACCCCCCAACCCTGCTGAGCTTTCCCGGTGGGGCTCCCCAAGCCCTCTCACATGGTGCCCCTTCATCCGCCTGGCTCTGGCTCACCGCCCAGGCCCCCAGGCTGGGGGACCAGAGGTTAGGGCCCTGCAGTAGGAGGCCGACTGCCTGCCAAAGGGCTGTTCCGAGCTGGGCTCTCTGGTTCCCAGACTGGGGCAGCACCTACTCCGTGTCCGTGGTAGAGACCAACTACGAGGAGTACGCCCTGCTGTTCACCCAGGGCGGCAAGGGCCCGGGCCAGGAGTTCCGCATGGCGGCCCTCTACAGTACGTGCTGACCACCGGGCGGGGGGCGGGCAGGGTGGAGCCCCCTGAGGCCAGCGCTCTCCGTCCTGCCCCAGGCCGAGCACTGGCCCCGCTGAAAGCAGAGTTACAGGAGAAATTCAGCGCGTTTTGCAAGGCCCAGGGCTTCACAGAAGATTCCATCATCTTCTTGCCCCAAACTGGTGAGGGGGCTAATCTGCTGGGCGGAGATTAAGGTTGGCCCGGCCTGTCCCTCCCACCCACCCCTCTGCCTCCAGTCCCCTTCACTAGGAGTGCCTGGCCCGCTGCCAGGGCCAGGCCAGCCCCGGGCACGGGGGTGGGGGAGTGCCTGTGAGGTGCGCAGGGGCTGCCACCAACCGGGGTTCAGCCTGGCCTCTGTTTTGAGGACTGGCCTCAAAGGGACATGGCGGAGGGGTGGGAGGCGAAGGGCGTGATCGAGTTTGCTTAGTTTCGGGGGCAGCGGGGAGCTGGCCCAGGCGGGGTGCTGACCACTGCACTGGGCCTCTCTCTTGGCAGACAAGTGCATGAAGGAGCAAGAGTAGGTGAGTGGGGCGGCCAGTGGGCAGCCAGCCCAGGTCCGCACCCCCCTGAGGGGTGGCCCTGGGGCCTGTCCTGCGCCCGCCTCCCAGGGTTGCCAGCCCAGGTGGGGGACACGCAGACCCCTGTGCAGGTGTGAGGGGGGACAGGGCATGGGGCTCCCAGGGGCAAGAGGGCCTTGGAGGACAGAGGGGAGGTCAGAGGTCTGCCCGGTGCCACTGGCTGAGACCTGGGGACCAGGTTCCAGGGGACCTATTGTGCCCCAGGAGCGAGGCCCCTCGACGGTCCACTCTCTGCAGGTAACCAGCCATGTTCTGGTCCTCCGTGCTGCTGTCCTGACTCCAGCCTGCTCCCCACAGAGGCCTCTGCGGCCCTGCCCTACCCCTGGCCCTGCAATAAACTCCTGAAGCAAGTCCCAGCTGGCTGCTGCCTGTCTGTCCTGCAGGGTCCCATCCGGAGTCTGTAGAAACAGCCACGGCCGGACGTGCCCACTGCTACCCCCACAGGGCTGCCACCCAGGCGGCCAGGCCTTCCAGGCCAAACCCCGTAATCCCTCATGCAGTAGGCCCCCCCCCAGCAGGAAGGCCTGAGGCTGGAGGGAGCTTTGGAGGGGGGGGGGGTGCTGCTGGGGTGGGGGTGGCAGATAAGGGCCAGGGACAAGGGAAGCATTTGTGTGGAAGTCACTGTAGTGTCCAGGTCCCACCCCCGGGCACAGCCAGCTAGGGAGGGCTGCCCCTCACACACTCCCCCCTCCCTGAGCACTGCCCCCTGCCTCTGCCTGGGCCCCCAGGGCACAAAGCCAGCCCAGCCCCTCGCCTGGCTCCTGCTCTCACCAGGTTTCCGGGCTCCACACTGGGCAGATCCAGGCTGGGCCCTGCAGGGGACTGAAAGTTTAGAGCTTAGAGGTGAGGTTGAGCTGCTGGATGGCCTTCCTGGAGGAGGAGGCCCAGGGCCTGGGCCTGTGCTGAAGGCTGGGGGCAGGGTGAGGGAGAGGGTGCTGGGGGTGGGAGGAGGCTGCTGGGCACCCGGCTTCCTCCCCAGAGGGTTTGCAGGGCCTTGGCAGGGATGAGAGGAGGCGGGCCCAGGGAGCTGCGGGGCAAAACTCGATAGGGAGCTATCTCAGTCTGCTGCTTCTGAGGCCAGCCAGCCAGCCGCCCCAGGGCATCTTGGGGACATAAAGGCCACCCAGGGGAAGCCACCGCAGCTCTCCCGCAGCAGTAGCCAGGTGCCCTCCACGATGCTGCGAGCTGCGTTGATCGGCTACCTCCTCGCCATACTCAGGGTGCTGCCGGGCTCTGCCCAGGTGCCCATCCAGGCCAACTTCGATGCCAGCCAGGTGTGCTGGGGACCCAGGGCGAGACCCAGACACACTGCCCCATCCAGCTGGGGGTGGGCCACAGGGCACAGCCTTCTGCTGGGCTCACCATACCAGGCTGGAAGCAGGGCGGGCGGCAGCTGCATCTCACCCTGTGCAAGTCAGGGTGGACGCAGCTGCAGACTGCCGGTGCGGTGCCCAGCCTGGGCAGCTGCTGGGTCGGGGCAGGACGTGGCAGCTCAGGCCCTGCACCGCCCTGCAGTTCCAGGGCACCTGGTATGTGGTCGGGGTAGCCTCTGACAACCAAGGCTTCCTGGCCTCTAAGGATGACATGAAGATGCCCATGGCCGTAGTGACTGCCTTAGCCAACGGTGACCTGGCCGTCAGGTTTGGGTACCCCACGTAAGTGATCCCAGGGGCCCCACCCCAGACGGCCTCAGCTGAGGGCCAGCATGAGGCTGTAACGAGGCTGGCAGGAGCTGGGCGCCCCACGTCGGGCACAGACTCCTCACAGGGCAAGGGTCCTGTGGAAGGCTCCCAGGCCTAGGCTGAAGAGCCGTGTGTGCATGCAGCTACGAGTCTGTCGTGTATGTGTGCGTGTGTGGCCTGTGTCCTAGGGGGGTGTCTGGGGGGAACCAGGAGACCCCATACCCAAGTGTGGCCTTGAGCAAGTGCATGGTGCCCGTCCCTACTCCCAGCAGGTGTGTCCCCCACCTGTCAGATAACGTGTGCCCTAGGAATTGGTGGGGCTGGAGGGAACCCTGCGGTGGATCTGCAGGCAGCGGCCCCAGGATTCAGCAGGACAGGGGCTGCCCAGGGAGCAGGGTGGGCCTGGGGCTGGGCATGGGCTGGGCTGTGCTCAGGGTGCAGGCTCCTCCCTAGTCCTGATGGTGGGTGCCAGAAGACGGACACGACCTTCACCAAGGGCGCTGTGGAGGGGCAGTTCAGCAACCCAGGTGAGGGGCGGGGGGCTGGCGGGGTGCTCCCTGGGTCTCCTGGGTGCTGTTCCGGGCCAGGGCCAGCCTGCTCTCGCCCACAGCCATGGCGCAGACCGACATCCGGGTGGCCTTCACGGACTACCGGCACTTCGCCGTGCTGTACTTCGAGATGCAGCAGCAGGGTGCACGCAGCGTTTGGCTGCAGCTCTACGGTGGGTGGCCAGGGGCCAGGGCCCTGTCCAGGCTGGGACACCCCCAGGGGCTCTGTGCGGCACTGCGTGCAGGGTCGGGCATCTGCTGGCTCACAGGGAAGAGCTGCGGTCCCCCATGGGTCTCCTTGGGACCAAGACCCCATGTCTGTGGCGGAGTCAGCCTTGCCCACCCCCTGCGCCCTGCTCACTGGCCATCCCTGCCCTCAGCACGTGCCCCCGAGCTGTTTCCTGAAGGCGCCCAGAAGATGCAGCTGTTGGCCCCCAAAGTGGGCCTGAACCCCAGCCAGGGTGCCATGCTGCTCAAGTCAGGTGAGCATGGCCCTGCACACCCTGCAGGGCTGCAGGAGCCTGGCTGGCAGACAGCCAGGACACACACATGTACAGAGCATGCAGACACAGAACACGTGTACAGAACACACACACACACAGAGCCCCAACGCCACTCCCCGCCTGATTCAGGGCTGAAGTGCCAGGTGGGGTTGGCGGGTGCCCTGGGGAGGCTCTCCGACTGAGTGGGACCTCCAGCCCACAGTGAGGGGCATGGGGTCCTCAGACTGCTCTCTCCCACAGACCAGTGTGCCAGCGCCCTCTCCAGGGTGAGTAGGGTGTGTGGTGCCCAGCACCCTGCAGGCCATGGGCTACAGGGGCGGGGAGGGGGCACCCTCCTTAGGGGCAGGGAGGGCGGTTAACGGCAGCAGGCTTTTCCCAGAGGCGGGAGACACCCCCACCTGCCCCTTGTTTTGCAGTGAAGGGTTCAGCCCCGAGTGCCAGCATTCAAGCACCAAGCCCGCCCCGCTGTGGAGAGCTTCAGCCACCCTGTCCCCGGCCGACCCTGCACAATAAATGGCCCTCCAGCCAGCAGCCACGCGTGTTTCTTGGGGGTGGCAGGGAAGGGGGTGGTCCTGGGACACTATTCGCCTGAGCTGGACACTGGCTCAGGCCTGGGGCTTACAGAGCAGCCCTCCTTCAGAGGCTGGGCACCCTTACCAGCTTGGCCTGGTTCTGCCACCTGGACTGGCATTCGGGGGGGGCGGAGGGGCTGAGGATCGGCTCCACATCAAGGCAGCTCCCAGAGGAGCCTCCCAGGCTCCTTCAGACCCCAGTGCCCAGGCTGGGTGCGGGCCTTGCTCAGTGGCCTAGGTATGTGTGTAGCCACCAGGAGGAAACCCATGCCAGCCCAGCCTTTGGGGTTTTTCCAAACTGCAGCCCCGAGCAAGTGTCTAGACCACTTCTTCTTTTTTTAAAAAGAATTATTGGGGCCAGCAGGTAGCGTGGTGGTTAGGGTGCTGGATTCCCACATGGCTGACCATAGTTTGAGTCCCACACCCAGTGGATTGGAAATTGCACTGGACTTACGTGCGCAATGCCTTAATCCCAAAGGAGGACAGAGAAGGGATTGTGGGTGGCCATCCCCTGGAGGTGATTTCTCACTTTCCCTCTCACTGTCTCTCTGTCTCTCTTTGCAGTGAATGCATATGCCCTATGGCAAAAATCTTCAAAAGGAAAGGATTTTTTTTTTTGGAGAGGTTTTCGTTATAGGGCGCGTGAGCTCGCCAGACAGACAGAGAGAGACAGAGAGACAGAAAGCGAGAAATCACCCCCCAGGGGGGATGGCCACACCGCAATCCCTTCTCCATTCTCCTATCGGGATCTTGGGCACGCACGCACACGCACCCGGCCTGAGTTTAAGCCACCGGGTCCGGGACGCGAACCGCGGTCAACTATGTGGGAGTCCAGCGACATAGCCATTACGCTAACTGCTGGTCCCGGGATTTATTATTTTTTAAAGTTTGCTATAGAGCATATGAGCTCATCAGAGAGAGAGAGAGAGAGAGAGAGAGAGAGCCACTAGGTCTAGGACTCGAACCACAGTCAGCCATGTGAAAGTCCAGCACCCCCCCCAACCACCACCACGCCACCTGCTGGCCCCTGTCTGGGCCACTTCTATCTACAGGTACCCTCCCCATCCTCCTACCTCAACCCAACTCCCAGCTCTAGTGTCCCTTCCTACTTCCTCTGTCCTTTACCTGCCTGTACCCCCAGGCCTGGCTGCAAAAGGGACTAACCAAGCGCCCCATACCATCCACCTACACCCCTCTGACTCAGACCCTTCCTGTAAAGAGTGAAAGGAGAGGACTAGAGAGCTGGGTATAAAACTCTCCTACCATTATGTTTATTTAGGACCAGATTGTTATTTTTATTTGTTTAAATTTGCTATAAAGTATGTACACTCGCCTGAGAGAAGGAGCGAGAGGGAGAGAGAAAGAGAGAATGAGAAAGCACCCCTCAGAGGGATGGCCACACCAAACCCCAGGATTTTGGTCATGCACATACACGTGCCCAGTGTATTTTTCAAGGCATGAGGTCTATTGTGGGAGGCTGCGCACCAGCGAGTCTGCCGAGGTTTCTCAGAGAGCAAATAATTGCCATGATTGGTTCCCTCAAAAAACCTGACCTTCGAAACCTTGCTCTGATTGGCCACTAGAATCCCTCAGATTTGCATATCCGGCACCTCATGATTGGTCCAAAAGCAACCAATCATAACCCACTGTTTACAACCAATCACGGCCCACCGTTTACAACCAATCATAACCCACCTTTTACGATCCTTCATTCAACCAATCATGGCCCACCAGCGTGTATATAACCACGATGCCTGGCCCACAATAGCCAGACCACCAGGAAGACAACGGAGACGGCACTGGAGAGCCTGAAGATCTGAAACACTGCACCGTCTCCAGATGACCCTGAAGACCCTGAAGAGTTGTAACACTACATCGTCTCCGGACGACCCTGAAGAGCTGTGACACTGCGTCGTCTCCATGCCGCTCACAATAGATGACGCGACCCTAAAGAGTTGTAACACTGCGTCGTCTCTGTGCTGTACCGTGCTGCCCACAATAAACAGATGACACTGAAGACACTGTGGCGCTTGTCCCAGCTCTCACTCCTTCCCTCAGGAAACCTGTTCAATTGTCCCCCCGGGTCGGGACACGTGGCACCCAAACCGGGTCAGGACAAGTGGCGCCCAAACCGGGACGGAACAGTCTATGATTGGAACCATGTAGTGGACCAGGTGGGAACTAGCACTGCAACCACCACACCACTGTCTGGCCTGATTGTTATTTTTAAAAGACTTGTCCCGGGGCTGGTAGGTGGCATGGTGGTTGAGGTGCTGGACTTCCATGTGGCCTCCCACAGTTCAAATCCTGAACCTGGCAGTTTGCTTTCTCACTCTCCATTTCTTTCTGCCTGTCTCTCTTTCTGGTTAAAATTGAAGAAGAAGAAGAATTAATAAAATTGAAAATAAGTATTTAGGGAAAAAAAAAAAAGACTTGTCCTGTAGATTCCAGGGTAACACAGCACACTGACTGCAACGTAAACAGTTCAACAATGATGAATGGTGGTTGACAGGGCGAGGCCCATGGGTTCGCTAAGCTATGCTTCTGCTTTCAGTTGGTTAGAAATGCTTCAGGAAAAGCGTGACCTTGTCTTATCAGACCTGCTTCCTTCGACTGGGCTGGGAGGTCTCCGAGATAAAGAGTGCATCCATTCAGGAACCTGGGCAGCCTCCATACCTGTCCCCAACCCGGGTGCCGAGGGCGTGCCTAATCCCCCTGCCACCAGCTGGAAGGCCTGGGGAGGGGTAGGAAGCCCCGGGGCACCAGGAGCAGTCTGTGCAGCACCCCTGTGTCCCGTTCTCCTGAGCTTGGGCAGGGGCACAGCAGAGACACACCCGCTGAGAGAGTACATCTGAGCGCCAGCTGTCACTCTGAGGACTTCCTGGGTCAGCAGGTTCCACCATGATGCAGTAAGGAGAGGTGGGAAGGTGGGGAGGCTCCTGGCCTGGGACAGACATGGGTGCGCTGCCCTCTGTTGAGGGGCGGTCCTTCTCCCTCCTCCCTTTCCCTGAGAAGGGTCCGCGTGGGGAGAAGCAGGTTGTCCTCCATGTCCTGAGGGACTCGTTCCCCCTCCTTGCGTGGAGCTGGGGAAGCTGATGTGGGTGCAGTTGTGGTCATCCCCTGGACCTGTGCAGTTCAGGGCTGGCCTGTCATGTCCTGCACCACCCTGCTCTGGCCACCAGGGACAGCCGCCAGCCAGTTCTTCACCCAAAGCCCCCGCCCCGCTGCTCAGGCTGCCCGGCTTTCCCAGCTGCTGCAGGGAAAAGCCAGCCCTTCACACCGACCAGCCCTCCTTGGGAGGCTGTCTTCCACTTCACCTGCTGGCGGCCTCCTTCCAGCCTGTGCCCCCCGCCCCCCTCTAAGCACGCCTAAGCATGCGGCCCTGTGCCTGCTTGGGGGCCAGTGACGGGAGGCCCCTCCCCCGCCCACTGAGCTCGCTCGCTGCCCTCCGGGCTTTCCCTCAAAGCCCGCCTTGCTCAGCCTTCCTTGGGCCTCTGGCCACTGCCCCCTGCACCCCGTTCTTCTTGCTGCTTAGGTCCCAGATGCTCCCGCCTGGGCAAGGAGGCCAGCCCTGACTCTGCACCCAGCAGAAGGCCAAGAGTAAGAGGGACCTCGTTAGACCCTCCTCTGCTTAGCGGCCCTCCTGCATTGCCTACATGGCTCACCAAGGACTGCGGACTACGGGAGCCGGACGCAGACATCCCGTGATCGCGGAGAGGAAGGTCTGCCTGCCCTCTCCGCCTAACTCGGGCGCATTTTTGTTCAGGGTCTTCTGCTAGCGTCCGGGCTGCTGTAACAAGTGGTCTCACACTTGCGGTCTAAAACATGCGTTTACTTTCTTGCAGCTTTTGCAGCTTGAAGTCCAAAACTGGGCTGGCAGGCTGCAGTCCCGGCGCCGCTTCCCCTGGAGGCACTGGGCAGGGTCTCTGCTCCCTCCAGCTCCTGGCTGCTGGCCCCCTTGGCTCAGGGCCTCAGCACTCCATCCCCCTGCTACGCCGCACTGCCATCTCCTGTCTGCCCCTCTCTGGTAAGGCAGAGTGGCACCTGCGATGGCACTCGGGCTCATCCAGAGCATCTCCCACCTCAGAACCCACCTGCTAAGACCACTCTTCCAGACAGGGTGACATTCCTGTGTTCCAGGATTTGGCTTCAGGTCTCTTGGGACCTTGTTCTACCTGGGGACACTGCCTGGACCCTGAGCACTGGGCCGGAGGCACCATGTCCCACCATCACACTCCCAGGCTGAAGCTCCTGGGCACCTACAAGGATCTCAGCAGCAATTGGGGCCATTCGCAGTTCCTGTGACGAAGGGGGCCTTGGCCCCCTCTCCGCCCTCTCTGAGCCTATGAGCCAGCCTCCACCAGAGCTGCACGGACATCTCCTATCCTCAGGGCACTGGGCATGGGCCCAGACATGCCACTCCCACCCCACCCTGTTAGGCAGCACCAGCATCTCTGCATGCCGAGCACCGGGTCAGCACTGCAGAGAGGGGTAACACGGACAGAAAGCCCCGCCCTCGTGATGTCAGGAGGCAGATGGACAGTAAACGGGATGAGTGTAGCAGTCACCTGCTGCTGAGTTACAAGCTGCCCTGAAATGGGCAGTTAACATGGCAAGTGTGCAGTCTCCAGCTTCTTTCTTTTCTTTCTAACTTTTTACTGTAGGACAAGTGTGCTCATAGGCAGAGAGAGAAAGAGAGAGAGGAAAAGCGAGAGGGCACCCTCTAGAGGGGGTGGCAGGGAAGCAATCCCTTCTCTTCCCTCTCTCCCTCCTGCTGGGACTTGGGCATGCACACACATACGTGCCCACTATGTTTCTCAAGTTGCCAGTTCCAGGACTCGAACTGCATGGCGGGTCATGTGCTATCTGCCACCTTTACCACCACCAGCTGGCCCTAAGTCTCGCAGTTTCTGAGAATCGGGAATCTATCCTGGGGCACAAGGGCCTCTCATGGGGCTGGTTGGTGCAGCTGAGCTGGAGGCTCAGGGGAAGGCCCAGCTGGGGAGTCGGCTTCCTGACTCCTCACGGCAATGGCAGCCCTATGCCCGTGGGTGCCTCCACTGGACTACTAGTGGGCAGTCAGAGGGTGGAGAGGTGGCAGCAGTCGTCCTGCTAGTCTGGAGCTAGAAGCATGCCATCCAACCCAACGGGGGGAGAGGACCACAGGAAGGCGTCACCGCAGCAGGCGGGATGCTAGGAGCCACCTGGGAAGTGCCTCCTACATGAGGAGTTCAGGACACATTTCAACCAGAGTGGGCAGAAGAGCGGGTCAGAGCCTTGAACTGGTACACGCCGCGCCCAAGGATGGCCTCTGAACTGTGGTCACTTGAGTAAAGACCTGCAGAGGTGTGAGGTGTGCAGAGGGGGAGAACGGAGGGGTGTGGGTTTGGACCAGGGAGCCGGACCTGCCAGCACAGCAGACCCCACTGAGCTCTCCCCAGGCCACCACATCACTCTGGCCTTCTCGCCAACCCCGTCAACCCCAGGCTCCAGCCTGCAGCATCTGCTGAGGTCTCTGCCCGCCTGGCCCTGCCTGAGGGGATCACGTTGTTATCAGTCTCTCTTGTGAAATCTCGGCAACTTGGAGGGAGATTTTTGCACGGGTGCCCGTACTGTCCTCACTTCTGCACGTGACGCTTTACAACCGTTGGGAGGCTTGGCTTTGGCCCTAAAAAGGATATGAGATATACCTCGGGAGCGCAGACGTGCGGGATCGGCGAGAGGACAAGCGGGTCGCACAGAGGGAGCCAGGATTCGGCGGTGACGGAGTGCGCAGGAGGCGTGAGGCCCCAACAGATTCCGGGGCCAGAGCCCCCGGTAGCGCCGCGAGCCCTGCGCTGGAACCCGCCACCGGGCACGGGACCCACCGCCCCGCCCCCCCCCCCGCCTGCCGACCCCGCCCCGCCTGCCGACCCCGCCCCGCCTGCCGACCCCGCCCCGCCTGCCGACCCCGCCCCGCCTGCCGACCCCGCCCCGCCTGCCGACCCCGCCCCGCCCCGCCCCGCCCCACCCCGCCCATTGACGTCCAGCGCCCTAAGCTCCGCCCAGCGCAGGCTCGTGAGCACCGCCTGTCCCCGCCCCTCCGCTAAGCCCCGCCCCGGAAGCCGCCCTCCTCTGGGCGCAGGCGCCCCCGGCCCCGACGCCTGTCTCGCTCGGAAGCGGTCCTTGCGCGCAGGCGCGGGAAGCCGCAGCCAAGCCCGCCCCGTCCGGTCGCAGCTGTCATGGTGCCGCCGCCGCTGTCGCCTCCGCTGTGTACGCTGCCGCCGGGCCCAGGGCCGCCCCGCTTCGTGTGCTACTGCGAAGGAGGCAGTGGGGACGAGGACCGCGACGGCTTCAACCTCTGGTGAGTGGTGCCCGCGGGAGGCGGGGGCGCGGAGGTCGGTGGACCCCGGAAGCGGGCCCGCCTGACACCCGCCCGCCCCGCCGCAGCGTGACGGACGCCGCGGAGCTCTGGAGCGCCTCTCTCTCCTCGGACAGCCTGGCAGCCCTCGTGGGTAACGGGAGCACCCCGCGCAGCCGCTGGGCGCCTGCGGGAGGGGCCTGCACCCGGGCGGCTTTGCGGCTGGGCGGCGGGAGCGGGGGAGTCTCCCAGTGACTATGGGCCCTGGGGGCCGGTGACGGGTCTGTGCCCTTAGAAAGCCCGCTTTGGCCTGAGTGCGGCAGAGGACATCGTTCCCCGGTTCAGGTGAGCCCCAAGTGCGGAGGAGAGGTGGGTCAGGGGCCGGGACTTGGGCCGCAGCAGCACCGCACCTGCTCCTCTCCCAGGGCAGCCTGTAAGCAGCAAGATGTGGCTGTGACTCTGCAGGAGGACCGAGCAGCCCTGACGCTGACCGCAGCTTCCCCGCCTCTCGTCTTTGACCTGGCCAGGGTTCCAGGCCCAGAGGCAGCTCCCAGGCTGCAGGCGCTGACCCTGGGCCTGGCGGAGCATGTGTGCAGGCTGGAGCGGCAGCTGGCAGGTAGGCAGGCACCTGCGCCCACTGGGCCCCCTCATGATACCTAGTGCGGTGCCCACTGGCTTTCTTTTCCAGCTGCAGAAGAGACAGCAGCTAGCCCCAGGAAGAGCCCCCGTCTGGTGGGGCCTCAGTCCTTCCTTCCAGGTAAGCGTGTCCACCTTGGCCTAGGTGGGCTGTGCTTCTGTAGGACCTGCTTTCCCAGAACAAGCCTGACGCTCCAGAGAGGATCTGTTTGAGAGGGCTGTGGCCAGCACTGCTGCTGGGTTCAAGAGCCCTGTCCTGCTTTTCCCAGACCCAGATCCCCAGAGAAGCGGCCCCCGGCCTATGGTCAGAAGGCGGTGTCCAGGAGAGTCTCTCATCAACCCTGGCTTCAAGAGGTACTGGTTCCAGTCCCCCTGTGCCCAGGTCCCAGTCTCTTCCCACCCGCTTAGTGTCAGGCCCTCTTCTTTCTCAGCAAGAAACCAGCCAGTGGTGTAGAGTTTGATGAGCCCTGAAGTGAGCTTGCCAGGGGCTGGACCCCATCACCGCCCCCCGATCCATGCTCGTCTGTTTCTCATCAAATAAACAGGTGTACGTGCTGGCCAGGCCTGCTTCTGGGGCGGGGCATCGGGAAACCTCGGCCTTTGCTCTGGGCCTAAGACACAGATGCAAACACACATGGGGTCCCTCTTTGCTGCTCCTGGAGGCCCCAGGTGAGGGGGTCTGTGGGAGACCGGTCCAGCAGCCAGGCTGGGCATGGCCACAACCACAGCCACCCCCCCAGGAGCGTGTCCTGCACAGATACGTTTGGACAGTCACCACTGTGCCCTGGACGGCCTAAGCCCCTTGTAGGAGGGGTTGGCTGTCCCTGGGGTGTGGCTGAGGAATGTGGGCTTCTTCCTGGCCCAGAGCCCCAAGGCTGGGCTCTGCAGGGCTCTGCTCCCCACCCTCCTTGGCCATCCAGGGTGCCCCACCCAGTCCTGGCCTGACTGGTTTGGGAGCCCAATCCAGTCCCAACTCGAGGCCTCCCAGCTGAGCACCTGGGCCGGCCCCTCCTGCCGGCCTGTTGCTCTTGGCATTCTGGGCCGCCTTGACCTGAGTGGACTCGGGATGGCAGCGATCTATCGTGGCCCCTCAGATGTCAGGACACGTTCACTGGGACAGAGATGGCTTTATGGGACTGCAGATGCAGGGCAGGGGTGGGAGGCGAGCGGCATCCTAGCTGTCCTAGCGAGGGTGCACAGCGGGCCGGTAGGCCGCCACAAGCTCGGCAGGGTGCGGACACGTGTACTTGAACTCTCTCTCCTGCAGTGCGCTGGCCAGGTAGCGGCGCACGGCCTGCAGCTCGGCGGGGATGGGCGCCTGGCGGAAGTGCGCGCACACGGTCTGCAGGGGAAGGGCGCTGTCAGGGCTTCCCCTGAGGCTTGCCAGCCCCGCCCCTGTGCCCTCCCGCTGCCAGTACTCACGTCCACGATGTGCAGCTTGGGCAGCAGGCTGCAGTCGGCCAGTGTGAGCTGGTCGCTGTCCAGGAAGCGGCGGCGCGACTCCGGCAGCTGCGGCTCCCGGGCCAGCTCGTGCTCCAGGGGCGTGCGCAGGTACCTGTCCAGCCTGGCGAGAGCGCGCAGCAGCTGCTGGTACAGGGCTAGCGGCAGGGGACACGGTGAGAGCCGGCTCAGGGCACCCCCTCCTCCCCCACACCCCACCCTGTCTCACCGTCATCCTGCGCGGGCACTGGGTTCTTGATGAACGCGGAGAACTTGTGGAAGACATCGTTCCCCGCCATGCTGGACTCCCTGTATCGGGGGGCCAGGCTGGGGAAGCTGCGGGTGAGGGTGTGACGGACTCGGGCTGGTGCTGCTGCCCTGCCTTGCCCAGAGCACCCTCCACCAGCCCTGTCCTGAAGCAGCCTCCTAGCCCCCACCCTGCCCTCCTGCCCTTGGGTCTCACTCAGGTGGCCCCAGTGTCTCCTCCAGGAACTCCTCAATCTGCAGGGTGTCTGTCTTGGCGTCACCATCATAGAGCAGGATGGGGAGCTGTGACCCCGGGGCGAAGTCCTTCAGCACATCCGGGGACCTGTGGGCACCGGGCAGGGGAAGGGCAGCTGGAGGAAATGCAGGGGTGTGTGGGGGAAGCGGGGGGGCCTCACCTGCGCGTGTCCACGGTGGTGAGTGTGAAGGGCACACCCTTGAGAAGCAGGATCATGAAAAGCCGCTGGCAGGAGGGGCAGTGCCCCACACTCTCGCCATCCTCGCTGGCCTGGGGGCAGAGCGGGCATCAGGGCTGGGCACAATGCGGGGGTCTCTCCAGGCAGAGTGAGCGCGGCCTCCCGCTGTGGGCACTGGGCACACCCAGGCTCGCCAAGTGCTGGTGAGGGCCCTTGACTTAGTCTTGAGTGGAGCCTGGGCAGGGGTGGGGCCTGGCCAAGCAGCACTCCGCAGAGCCCAGGCAGTGGGCCAAGGCTCTGTTCTCTGACTGGCCCCCGCCACGCCGGGCACATGGCCCAGGACAGGATGGGCCAGGGCCTTGCAGCCTGGTACTCAGCCCCACGCCCTCCCGAGAGCTGTGAGGGCCCTGGGTTCAGCCCCAGTGCCAGCCCAGCCTCTCGCCAGCTGCCTGGCTGGCACGGAGGAGCTACCTCTGGGAGCGCCAGAGTGGGACGAGGGCCACCCGGCCCCCTTTGGAGGTGGCTCGCTGGGCCTCCTCCCCAGGCTGCTGTAGGCTGTGAGGCCAGGAAAAGGAGACCCAACCCCCAGAAAGCCCGGCTGGCACCCCTCCCCAACACCTCCCCAGCCCAGCACCTTGACAAACAGCTGGAGCCGGGCGTTCTGGGCCATGGTCTGAGCTCCTTCTGCGTGCAAGGCTGGAGCTGGGAGCCTTTCAGTCCTCCTGTGCCCGCCCTCCCACGTCGGGGGCCCGCCCTGTGGAGCCACCTAGGCGGGAGCTGCCAGGACTGAGAACCCCAGCTGGGCGTGCGGGTGTGGCTGTGGGCGTGAATCACGTGGGAGGGTGGCCCTGCAGGCTGGGGACTGGAAGCCAGGGCTAGGGGTGGTGGCCAGGCCAGCTGCCCCTCTGGATCAGGAGCGAACTGGCTCGGACCCTGCTCCAGGGTCCTGGCCCGGTGGCACCGGGTGGCTGAAAGGAGTGACCAGCCCAGCCTTGGCCTCCGGGTTTCGTCGGCAGTATCCTGCATCGTGCATTGCAAGGGTGCCAGGCCACCCGGGACGCCCCTCCCGCTGGGAAGCTCGGTCAGGGCAGCCCTGCCCCCGGGGCGGGGCAAGCATTCCAGACATGCCCGTGGCGGGGCCATCCCCCTGCCCTGCTGGCTCAGGGCAGTTTTCACCTCTTTTAACCTTTAGAAAGGGCGGAGGCTGCCAGGGGCCTGGTGGTGAAGGTGCTAGGTCCCACATGGCTGAAGACTCCTTTCGGTCCTGGACCTGGCGGCTGGGAACACCGTGTGCGTGCCCAAACCTCGAGAGCGGAGTGGAGGACACAGCTTGCGTGGCCATCTCCCGACGTGCTCTCCCTGTCCCTCCCAGCAGCGCCAGACGGCTCTCAGGACATGGCCCACGGCTGGCTCGTGGGCTTTCAGCTGCTCCTGCTGACTCGGGGCAGGCGCCCCACACCTGCGGGGTCAGCAGCTGCCCTGAGCCGGTTGGTCACAATTACAAAAGCACCCTTCCAAATCCACAGAACAGCCACGACAGAAACCGCGAGGTCATTGCCTTCCTGCCTTACTGCAAGAAAGACCAGGTCGGGACAGGGCTGCCAGTGGCCACTGGTGGCCACACTGTGCTGCAGGGAGTCCTTGGGGAGGGCAGCGGTCACCCAGCAGTTCACACCTGTGCGGGCAGCCTGGGATCAGTCTGCGGGTCTCCATGTCAAAGATGAGCTGGCACCTGCTGCCCACTGCCAGCCCTGGGCCCGGGGCCAGGTCCTGGTACCCAGAGAAGAGGACAGCAGAGAGCTGCCAGTGCCTGCCTGTGGGGGAGCCGGGGCAAGTGGTGCTAGGGCTGCCTGTGTCCTCCAGGCCTAGCGCAGTAGCCCAGGCTGTGACGTTATCTGGGAACTCTTTGCAGAGGTCCAGTTAAACCAAGGCCATTGGGGTGGGCCCTAACTCAGTTTTGAAAGCGTCTTTATGGAAAGGGGGCCCAGGACAGATGTGGGGTGTCGCGTGGCTGTAGAGGCTGAGCGGCGCAGGGTGGTGCAACCACCTGCCAGGAAAGGCCCCAGACAGCCAGAAAACCGCACAGGACGGCCACCAGACCTTGTGCCTTCGCCCCTTGGTGTGGCAGCCGTAAGGACAATTGTGTGGGCCTGAGACTGACAGCCCCTGCTAGAACTGCCACCTGAGCCCACTTGAAGGTGCCCAGCCCAGACCAGGTGCTGTCTGGGCTCCAGCAGGCCGAGCTGTGGCCCATCGTGGCTTGCTTGGTACCCATCTGCACGGCTTGAATTTTGCACCTTATTTTTACGGTACATATTTTAAAAAGCAAGCAAACTCAGGTCCCGTGCCCTACCCGTACCGTGGCCTGTATCAGGCACAGTAGCCTGGGTCCAGCCTTCTGGTGCGGGGCCGAGTCGCTGACCCCAGCCCATCAGCCCTCCCAGGACTCTGGGGAGGCTGACAGGTGGGAGGGAGGAAGGGGCCTGGTGCCGCTGGGCAGTGGCCCCTGTGCTAGAATTGTCTAGCTCTGTCCAGAGAGGCCCGGCAGTGAGCGGGCCTGTAGCCCAGCTCCTTGCTTCCGAAGACCGCCCTGCTGTGGAGTACTCGTGTCCCCAGAAGCGGGGCTGTTCGGAGGCGGGGCCTTCCTGCGGTTAGGCCTCCGTGGATGGAATGTACCAGATACATGGCCCTGGGGCCCGTGCTCTCTGTCCTGAGCAGACGTCTAACCGGCTGGAACCGCCCATGCTGGCAGCTTGGCTGCAGGATACCAGCCTCCAGAGAGAGAAGCAATTTTTAAATTTGCTAGAGCACGTGTGCTCGCCAGAGACACTCAGAGGGCCTGTGCACATGGAGGGGAAGGCTAAGTCAGCCCAAAGGGACGGCCATGCAGGGTGACCCCTTCTCTATTCTGTCCTCGAGCTTTTAGACAGCATGCACACACACACACAACGCGTTTTTCTCTATTTTTGTTTTATTTTATTTATTTATTGGAGAGGTTTTTTGCTATAGGGCGTGTGCGCTCGCCAGAAAGACAAAGAGAGATAGAGAGACAGCGAGAAATCACCCCCCGGGGGGATGGCCACGCCGCAATCCCTTCTCCATTCTCCTCTTGGAATTTTGGGCACGCACACACGTTGAGTTTAAGCCACCGGGTCTGGGACTCGAACCACAGTTCACTACATGGGAGTCCAGCAACATAGCCATTATGCCAAAAGCAGGCCCCTTATTTTTGTTTCTGAGAGATTTTTGCTATAGTGTGTGTGTGCTCGCCATAGAGACAGAGGCAGAAAGCAAGATATAATCCCCAGGAGGATGGCCACACTGCAATCCCTTCTCCATTCTCTTGGGATTTTGGGCGCACACACACACACACACGCGCGCTCGGTGTGAGTTTGAAGTCACTGGGTCCAGGACTTGAACCACAGTCAACTACGTGGAAATCCAGCAACATAATCATTCCGCCATCTGCTGGTCCCCACAGTGTACTTTTCAAGACTTGGACCAGTCTGCCACGTGGCGTCCAGCTGCCTTAACCCATGTCACCAGCTGTCCTAAAAAATAAATTCTTGGGAACCAGCAGTTAGCGTAATGGCTATGTCACTGGACTCCCACGTAGTCGACCGCGGTTCGCGTCCCGGACCCGGTGGCTTACAACTCACGCCGGGCGCGTGTGCGTGAGTGCCCAAGAACCTGAGAGGAGAATGGAGGAGAAGGGATTGCGGGGTGACCATCCCCCCTGGGGGGTGATTTCTCGCTTTCTGTCTCTATGTCTCTCTCTGTCTGTCTGGCGAGCGCACGCGCCCTATAGCGAAAAACCTCTCCAAAAAATAAAAAATAAAAAATAAAATAAATTTTTGGGACCAGCAGATGGCATGGTGGTTAAGGTGCTGGATACTCCCACATGGCTGACCATGGTTCGAATCCTGGACTTAGTGGCTTGCTTTCTCACTTTCCTTCTCTCTCTCTCTCTCTGTGTCTCTCTCTGGTCAAATAAAAATAAATGAATAAATAAAATTAAATAAGTAATTCTTTAAGAAAATTATTAATTTTGTTTCTTCCAGGGGACTGGCAGGTGGTGTGGTGGCTGGGGGCACTGGATTCCCACATGGCTGACCGCGGTTTGAGTCCTGGACCCGGTAGCTTGCTTTCTCACTTTCTCTCTCTCTCTCTGGTCATATTAAAAAATAATGATAACAATAAATAGAATTTAATAAATAATTCTTTAAAGTTTTTTCCCTTCTTTCCATGAGGAAAAGCGAGAACGTGCACTCGCACCCACAACAGGGCCCTGCTGCCACAACCCACCAGCCCCCACCGGCCCCGAGGTGCAGGGACACACCTGCCTGGTGCCCTCAGGAGACCTCTGGGGCGCCGAACTGCCTCATGTGGGCCTCACCGAGCTGGCAGTCTTGTGCTGCCATCCCACGGGCAAGGTCCGCCGAGGAGAACCCATCGGGCTCAGGGCTCTGGGGCTTGCCGCTGAGACCAGACCACGGCAGGCTCCCTGAAGAGACGATGCCATGGGTGCTAGCGGTGCGGCGGCCCAGGCAGGAGAGGACACGCTCAGGAAGCTGTCAGGGCAGGCCCACGGGCCCAGAGACATTTCAGGGGTCCCCAGCCAGAATAAGACAGTCCAAGCACGGACAGGGGACGTAGAGGGCCCACTTTGTGGCTGGGGATCAGCGGTTAAAGAAGCAGAACCCCACGTGGCTGACGTGCGATCCAGTCCCATACCCCAGCAGCCTGAAAGCACACGGGGACATGTGCGTGCGTGCTCAGCCCTGGTGGGTGGAGGCTGGAGGCCAGGGACTTGTGGCATGGCCATGCTCACTGCGGGCCACCTTCTCCCTTCTCCCCAGGGAGCACACTTTCTTGCAAAAAAAAAAAAAAAAAAAGACAGTAAAGGGGCCTGGCAGGGGCACAGTGGTTAAGGCGTTGGACTCCCACATGGCCAACTCTGGTTTGAGCCCCAGACCTGGAGGCTTGCTTTCTCACTTTCTCTCTCTCTCACTCTGTCCCTCTCTGGTCAAATTAAAATAAATAAAATTAAATAAAATATATTTTTAATAAGATGGTAAATGTTTAAGTTGCTGGACTCCCACATGGCTGACCACGATTCAAGTCCTGAACCTGATGGCTTGCTTTCTCACTCTCTCTCTCCTATAAATAAAAAGTTAATTCTTTTCTTTTTTGGGGGAGGTTTTTGCTATAGGGCTTGTGTGCTCGCCAGGACAGAGAGAGACAGAGGCAAGAAATAACCCCCAGAGGGAATGGCCTCACTGCAATCCCTTCTCCTCTCAGGATCTTGGGCACGCACGCACATGCACCCGGCGTGGCGTGGTGGTTCAGGGCACTGGGCTCCCTCATGGCCGACTGTGGTTCGAGTCCTGGACCTCGTGGCTTGCTTTCTCACCTTCCCTATTTTTCTCTCTCTTGCTCTCTCTGGTCAAATTGAAATAAAGTAAAATAATTCTTAAAAGAAAACAAAAACAGAAACAGAAAGCTCCAGAAGTGTAGGAGACGGGACGGGGTGTGCGCCGACGGACCCCCACCGGGTTCAGACCCTTGAAAAGCCTCAGAGGACATGCCTGGGAGCTGGGGACAGTGCTCTGGGGGTCTGCTCTTGGCAGAAGGCAGCGTGGGAGCCAGGGCGCAGCTTGGTGCCCGTCCTCACGGTGCCCTTTGAGGTCAGGGCACGGGAAGCCTGGCAGGGTGTGTTTCTGCTGCTGCACCGCAGTCATGCGCCGACCCATGTCATGGGCGGCTGAGCCTTGGGGGTGCAGTCCTCGGCGTTGGGTCTCCCTGGGTGTTGGAGGCTGGTTGCAGGACAGACGCCCCCAGCCTCCTGAGGCCCCTGCGTGTCACCTCAACCAGGCCCTCCAGCAGCTCTGAACATGCGGACACCCTCCAGGGCCCAGGGCCGGCCTCCCCCCAGTGACTCCGGGCACCTCCTTCCGGGCCAGCCTCCTCGGGTGTCCAGCTGCCCACCCAGCTGCTCCAGAGCAGCCCCAGGACACATCTTTCCAGCCTCCTCCCCTGCCCTATGCGGCAGTCAACCCCTCCTGGAAGCCCTCCCCACCCCCCACCAGGTGGTCAGCTGGGACAGGCCACTGCAATTCTAGCACAGGCGCTGGGCCCAAGGGAGGTGTCGGCAGAGGGAAGCCCAGGCAGAAAGGCAGCTGGAAGCTCGGGCCCAAGAGGCGGGCTGCTTGGTGCTGAGTGGGGACCCCGTGAGATCTGTCCTCGCAGGCTGACCCAGACGCCCTCCCCTACACCTGGACCAGGTGGGGCTGCTCCCAGGAGCACCCGTGGGGCAGGGCAGCAGTGGCCACGACACCGCCCAGGTCCTCGCCACCCAGTGCCCACTCCACGCATGCAGGCGCCACGGGCTGTTTCGCTTCTTTATTTAAAACCCGACAGGGTGTGCTATGACAGTCCAGCTCCACGGTCAGGTGGGCAGGGGCCAAGCCGGGCGGGAGAGCGATGGCAGCTGGAGGGGGTGGGGAGGGGGAGGGAGCCTGGGTCCTCACCTGGCCCTCAGGGCCAGCTTCTCAGTCTCTGCACCCCACCAGTCACCCCGAGGCAGCCCGGCCTATACCAGCCACTCCCAGGGGTGGTCCCTTTCCTGCTGAAAGCAGGGAGAACCTCCTTTTAAAGCAGAATTAGGTGGGACTGACCCGGCCCTCGCCAGGCACCAGCGGGGCAGCGTCAGTGTCCGGCATGTGCGGGGGCCAGTTCGGACCAGGCGGGTCTGAGTGGCTGCAGGAGGCCGGGCAGTACCCGGTATATCCTGCGGCACCTGGGGGAGCTGGGCAGGAGCTAGGGGCTAGGCCAGACCCCAAGGCTTTAAGGCAGAGCAGGGTGAGGGTGTGCGTAGCCCAGGGCTGGGCCAGCCTTTGGCACAATGGGGGTAGGGCAGTGACCGCAAGGCCAGGCCACAAACAGGTGGGGGCCGGAGGAGGGCGGGAGCGCCTTGGTGCTGAGCCTCCCACTCCCACACTGGGGCTGGCAGACGTGCACGGGGTGCCGGGGGCCTCAGCCACCACTGACCCTGCCCCCCGCAGAGTCCCTGACCCAGGTCCTGGCGGTCAGCAGAGCGTGTCTGTGCTGAAGGAAAGCTGAGCCTGTGGACAGCAGACAGGCCGGGCTCGCGGAGGCCGTAGGCCACCCCAGCACCCCACGCCGCTCAGCGCCCTTCCCAGACCCTGCCGCTGCCACACATCCTAGGCTGGGCCAGACATTCTCCATCTCTTGTCTCTGACCCCTCCAAGGTCTCTGTCAGCTCTTCCCACCCAGTCGGGCTGGGGGCCCCTCAAAGGTCCGGTGTCTTGGACCTTCAGCTGCTCCTTCTCTGCCGGCCCTGGGCCAGCCCGCCCCCTGGCTGTGTGGGCAAAGCCTGACCTCCCCCGCCCCTCCCCTCAGGGGGCCTGGGCCGGGACCAGCACCTGCAGGGCCAGCTCACCCGCTCCTCCTCGAAGCTGATGAGGCCCTCGTCCTCCGTGTCGAGGTCCTCAGGTTCGTCTGCCACGAGCGCCCGGAGCTCCGTGGGGGCCGCCCGGGGCCGGAACAGGCTGAGCAGGCGGCCCAGGGGGGACTGCAGGCCGGAAGGGGGCTCTGTCTCCTGCTGCTCCAGGTTGTCACTCTGCTTCTTGGCGAAGTTCACGAACACCTGGGCGGCACGGCAGGGGGTGGGCAGGCGGGGTGGGGGTGGGGGAGCGGCGGGATGGGCGCAGGGGCGTGGCACTCACGTTGTCCAGGGTGGTCTGGCTAACGGAGTAGTCCTCGACGCCCAGCACGCCCACCACCCGCTCCATCTTGCTGAACACCTGGGCCAGCGAGATGCGCTCGGACTTGAGCTGGTACTGGACCTTGGTGTGGTGCCGCTCCTGCGGGGAGGCGGGCGGGGGCGGGGCGTCAGCGGCGCTCGCTCCGCCTGCGGGGGCGCCCCCGAGGCCCCGCCCACCTTGAGCACGGCCTCGGGGAAGTTCCGGTTGAAAAAGCGAACCACGTCCTTCACGCTGTGGCTGCTCTTGGTCCGCACAGTGATCATGTATCCGTCCCCAAACCTGGAGGAGAGCCACGCCGAGTGCCCCGCTGGCCGGCCGGCCCCGCCCGCGCCCGCGCCCGCGCCCGCGCCCGCGCCCAGAGCCCGCCCGCGCTCACCGGTTTTTCAGGTGCTGGATGCTGCCCAGGCATCGCAGGCGCCCGTTCACCATGATGGCCAGGCGCGTGCACAGCGCCTCGCATTCCTCCATGCTGTGCAGACAGTGGGGACTGTCACGCGGGACAGGGCGGGGGGGGGTGCACAGGGCCTCGCACTCCTCCACGCTACGCAGACAGTGGGGACTGGAACGCGGGGCGGGGTGGGGCGGGGTGGGGGGGTTGCACAGGGCCTCGCACTCCTCCACGCTGCGCAGACAGTGGGATGGCACGTGGGGCGGGGCGGGGCGGTGGTGCACCGGGCCTTGCACTCCTCCACGTTGGCTGCGCAGACAGTGGGGACTGGCACGTGGGGGCGGGGCGGAGCTGGGGGGGTGCACAGGGCCTCGCACTCCACTCCTCCACGCTGCACAGACAGTAGGGACTAGCACGCAGGGTGGGGCGGGGGTGTGTGTGCACAGGGCCTCGCACTCCTCCACGCTGCGCAGACAGTAGGGACTGGCACGCGGGGCGGGGTGGAGCGGGGCGAGGGGGTGCACAAGGTCTCGCACTCCTCCACGCTGCACAGACAGTAGGGACTGGCATGGGGCGGGGCGGGGGGGGCGTGCACAGGGCCTCGCACTCCTCCACGCTGCACAGACAGTAGGGACTGGCACGCGGGGCGGGGTGGAGCGGGGCGAGGGGGTGCACAAGGCCTCGCACTCCTCCACGCTGCGCAGACAGTGGGGACTGGCACGTGGGGCGGGGCGGGGGTGCACAGGACCTCCCACTCCTCACTGTGCCACTCCACAGGCAGACAGCAGGGGCTGGCACACAGGGCAGGCTGACACGGAAGGGTAGGGGCTGGGGCGGGGAGCTCACCTGTGGGAGGTCAGCACAACTGACCGACCCGTCTTGATGAGATCGAGAATAAGGTTCCAGAGGAAGCGCCGGGCCTTGGGGTCCATGCCTGTGGTGGGCTCATCCTGGAGCAGGAAGCTGGCTCAGGGGCTGCCACTCATGCCCTCTGCTGACCCACTGGCAGGCCGGGCTTGTGGGGAAGAGGGGCAGGGTGGTGCCCGCCCCTGACCTGCCCCAGCCCAGCCTTCACCCGGAAGACGAGAGTGTGTGCCCCCTGCCCAGGCTCACCCGGAAGATGAGAGTGTGTGCCCCCTGCCCAGGCTCACCAGGAAGATGAAGGCCGGGTACCCGATGAGGGCGATGGCCGTGGACAACTTCCGCTTGTTGCCGCCGCTGTAGGTGCCTGCCGGCTTGTCGGCGTACTTGGTGAGCTCCAGCTTCTCCAAGGCCCACTTCACCACCTGGGGGCAGGCGTGGTCAGGGCCCCCAGGGCTCCCTCCGTGCCGCCCGCCCTTCACCAGGCCACACCCATGCCCTCCCGAGCCTGACCCGGGCCTCGTCCTTCCAGGGGATGCCACGCAGCCGCGTGTACAGCTGCAGGTGCTCCCGCGCCGTGAGCTCGTCGAACAGGGCGTCGAACTGCGGGCAGTAGCCGAGGCTCTGCTGCACCTGGAGCAGCTCCTTGAGCACGCTGGGGACACAGCGGCATCAGCGCGGGCAGCGGGCAGCAGCGCCTGCGGCTCGCCCGCCCGCCAGGCAGCCCCTGCCGCACCTGTGCCCGTTGACGAAGGCCTCGCCGCCGGTGGTGCTCTCATCGCCTGTCAGCATCTTGAAGGTGCTGGTCTTGCCCGCACCGTTGACGCCCAGGAGGCCGAAGCACTCGCCGGGGCGCACCCCCAGGCACAGGCGGTCCACAGCGAGTATGCGGCCGATCTTCCGGGACTTGTACACCTGGCGGGGTCCTGCCTGCTCAGCCGGCCGGTATGGGGCCCTGCCCCTGCCTGGGCACACCCCCACTACCTGGAACCCCAACCTCAACCCTGAGCCCGCCTCCGACCACCCACCCCCACAGCCTCCAGCCCCCAGCCCCATCTCGGCCTGCTCTCAGCAGCAGCCCAGGCCCACCTTGGTCAGGTTCTCAATCTTAACCATGTCATTGTCAGCGTCCCCCCGAAGCACTCGCTGCCGTTCGCTGGCCACGTCCACGTCATCTTCCACTGGTTTGGTGGACACTGGCATGCGCCTGGGGGGAAGGGTGGGCAGTGTTGGCCCAGCCCCAGCATCCACTGCCCCTTTGGCCATGACAGGAAGGCCGGGCAGTAGCCACTGGCCGCCTGGTCAGCCGCTGGGCAGGACTGGCACTCACTGTGGCTGCCGCAGGAAGTTGTACTGGCACATGATGGTGAGGAAGAAGCCCACGAAGCCCTCGATCGTCATGGCCACCAGCCCGCGGGTGACAATGTCCCACTCGAACGGGGACTTCATCTTGTCAAACTGGCCTGTGGGGCACCTGGCTCAGGGCCTGTGCCAGGGCCCAGTGCACACCCGGCCACCCGCCCCGGGCAGGCACAGTGCTCACCGATCTTGGCATAGTACTCGCTCAGGTACTCGTTGTAGGCCATCTCCATGAGCCCGTGGCCCAGGTTGTAGTTCGGGAAGACAAGGAAGCAGCTCTTCAGGTAGCTGTTGACGGCCTTCAGGTCCTGCAGGGTCGTGGGGTCAGGAGCACAGTCCTCCACAGTGAGCAGCCAGGCCCTGCTGCACGGCACTGCCCTGGCCAGCCCTGGCCTCCTGCAGGCCCTGGCCATGCCTTCCCCAGACCCACTGCCCTGGCCAGCAGGTGCCCCCACCTTGTCGTGCTCAAAGAGCTGCAGCAGGAAGGTGGCCACCGTGGCCGTGATACCAATGAACAGGTTGATGACGATAAGGAACACATAGGCAGAGCTGGGGACCTCGAACCAGAAGGAGGCCGGGTACATGATGGGCGTGATGGACCACCTGTGGGAGGGCAGTGGTCACGGGATGGTCCCTGGCCCGTCCCCTGCCAGCACACCTCACCCTTACCCATAGAGCAGGAACAAGGCGAGCACGGCTGGGAAGTTGGTGGGTGACGTATAGGCCGGCAGATCGAACACGAATAGGATGAGGACACAGCAGGTGGCTGGGACCAGGTAGTTGAGCTGCAGTGGCAGGGGCAGCTGTGAGGGGCTCGGACAGGGGCTGGGGGCGGACAGGGGCAGGCACGTACAGGACAGATATGGGGCGGGGGCCAGGGGCTGGGGCGGGACTGAGAGGAGTAGGGCAGGGGCAGGGCAGGGCTCAGGCACGGTGGGGCCGGGCTGGGGGTGGTGTGTGGTGGGGCAGGGGTGTGGCTGGGGGCGGGGCGGGCAGGGTGGGGGCCCAGGCCCGAGGCGCACCATGTCCCACACGTAGTTGGCCAGCCAGTAGGTGACAGGGTTGCAGCCGCTGACGAACTGCAGGTGCTTGGCCTTTGTGGACTTCTCGGCCACGAGGAAGACCACAAAGCTGGCCGGCACGAACGACATGGCCACGATGATGAAGATGGCGATGACCACGTCCGTGCCCTGCAGCCTGGGGGCGAGCTGGCCTCAGAGGGCTGCCCACGCGGGGCTGCAGCCCGCCGGCCCGCCCCGCCCGCCGCACGTACAGGTAGTCCAGGGAGAGGCTGGCGCTGGTCTTGTTCATGGGGTGGTTGGTGACGGTGATGCCTGCACACACGCATGGGAGAGGGGCTCAGGGCCTGCCGCAGCCACCCCAGGCCCCGCCCGCACTCCGCTCACCATAGGCTGCGGGGCTGCCCTTGCTCCTGGGCAGGTTGGCCCTCAGGATGGCATTGTTGAGGCTGTTGAGGTAGGTGGGCATGCTGTGGTAGCCCTTGTTGTTGTACAGAACCTGCAGGGTGGCAGGCACTGAGGACAGCCCGGCGGCCGCGGACCACTGCAGACCTCTCCCGCGGGGACCACAGCCGCACGCCTCACCTGGGCAGCCCTGCGCACTGCGACCTTGCGCACCATGGGTGGGGCCCGGGCGCCGAACGAGGCTGGGACAGACTTCTGCACGTTGCCAAAGGTGATGGCCCCATAACTGCACAGGCGGGTGGGCGGCAGTGAGGCCAGGCAGGCGGTGGCTGCTGCCCGCGCCCACGGCCCTGCCCCCAGCTCACCGGTGTAGCCGGAAGCGGTCCGAGGTGAAGAGCAGGTACTCAGACACGTTGTGGCCCGTGATGTCAGTGAGAATGTCACCTGTGACCACCCGCATCTGGGGTGGGTGTCCACCCACGCTGCTGGGGCAGGAGAAGCCGGTGCCCTGGGCGGAGCAGGTGCAGCGGACGGGCTCCCGTACCAGGCGCGGAAGGGAGGGTGCCGACGTCCACGTCTCTGTGGGCATCGTGTCTCACGTGAGGTGGACCCCTGCTGCCCGCACCCCCTGCAGGCCCCCGGGACTGGTACCTGGCCCGGTGGTGGGTGGCAAGGAGGCATTCCAGGCCTGCAGTGGGTCCTCGTCGAGGGACGCAGGTGAGTCAGGTGGGGCAGGCGAGGGGGGCGGTGGCACGAAGTTGGACAGTGGCAGCCCCTGCGTGAAGGACTCCAGGCACATGCTGTCGAAGAAGCGAGCGGCCAGCAGGCGGGACTCCCCACTGCTGAGGTTCAGGGTGGAGCCCAGGGAGCCGTTGGCAGGGGACTTGAGCACGCAGGTGGCGCCGATGCCCGAGGGCAGCCGGAACGTGGTCACAAGCTGCTGAGGGCTGGCATCCGGTGACAGCCGCAGCCTAGGGGTGCCGACAGGGAGGGTTGGGGCTGCCCAGCTCAGCCCCTGCTCCAGCCCTGCCTGCAGCCCGGCAGCCTCACCGGTCCTCCCTGCGTTCCTCGTTGGCATAGGGGATGAAGTTGCCACGGGGCTGCGTGTAGTTGTGGTACTGGGAGGGCGACAGGACCAGCGGGGGCAGGTCACCTGGCAGGGTGAGCAGAGAGCCCTGAGCAGGCCCTCCCACCTGGCAGTGGCCCTGGCCTCTGTCCCCTCTTCCCAACACCCAGGAGGCCTGAGCTTGGGTCTGGGCCCCGAGGGCTGGACTCCACGAGCGTCAGAGCACATGCGGAGGCCAGGGCCAGCGAGGGCGGGCTTGGGAGCGGGCTGGGCTGAGGATGCACCAGGGCAGACACAGGCCTGGCCCAGCCAGGTGGCCATACCGATCTCGGGCACAGACAGGGCCACGGTCATGGCCACGCAGACGAAGAAGGCGGGCAGCAGGATCTGGGAGAAGAGCGCCTTGGAGTTGCGGCGGGCGCAGTGGAAGCGCTTGACCAGCAGCCCGTGGAACTGACGCGCCTTCAGCCACCAGCCCTCCAGCTTGCGGCTGCCCTGGCCGACCTGAGCCAGGGCGTCTGTCTCTGCCTCTGCATGGGGAGGCAGGGCCTGAGTGAGGGCCCGACGCCGGCATCCCCGCTGCCCCCTCGCCCAGCTGCCCCACCTTGCAAGCTGACGTTGTCCGGGTCCTGCAGGCCGTTGAGGGGGTGGTAGTCCCCATAAACGCCAGCATAGCCAGGTCCCTCATCGCCGCGGACAGAGCCCAGGGAGGAGGCAGACTGCAGAGAGCCCTGGGACCGGGCCAGCTCCGAGCACTGGGCCAGGTTGCCTGCTTGGCCCTCCGCAGGTGCCGGGCACTCAGTCCCGGGCAGCACGTCTTGGTGGGGCTCCTTTGTGTCTGCCACAGCAGAGAGATCAGGCGGGCCATTAAGGCTGCGGCCCTGGCGGTGCAGCAGCCCTGCCCATGGTCCTGACCCAGCTCCAGGGCCCATGCGGTGTCCAGGACCTCCGTCCGCCCACCCAGCCCTCATCCCCACCCAGAACCCACGGTCCCAAAGGCCAGTGGTCAGTGACAAGAGGCCAGGCCCCTTGGTGGCGGCTGCGGTGGCCTGGGGCCCTCACCGGCCTCGCTGTTCTCCAGCGACTGGTCCTCCTCAGACACTTTGAGGAACACCTCCTCCAGCGTCGTGTCCATGAGCCCGAAGCTGCTCAGGTGCAGTGCGTCCAGGCTGTGCTCCAGGTGCTGCAAAGAGACCAGTGAGGCCACCACAGCCCACTGGGCCGAGCCCGCCTCCTGCCCCAGCCCGCCCCCACGTGGCCCTCCCACCTGGAAGAGGCGCTCGAAGGCGCCCTTCTTGGCGGCCTCGCTGGGCAGCACGTAGGAGAGCTCGGTGCTCGTGTCTGACACCAGCAGGCAGGAGGCCACGTGCCTGCGGATGAACTGGGACACCTGTGGCTCCGAGCAGCTACTCAGCTGGGTCCGTCCTGGCGGGCTGGACGCCAGCCCTGGCTCTGAGGGGGAAGCAGGCAGGGCCTCACCCGGGGACAGTGCCCTCCATGGGAGCCCCCAGGGTAGGAAGGAGACACAGAGCGAGGCTGGACCAGCCCCGCCCCAGCGCACTGGCCCTCTGGGCAAGGGTGGGCGTCTGCTCTCTCCTGGGGGATCCCAAGGAAGGGGTCTCCGAGCCCAGCCCTGGAGCGTCGGCACAGACCTTGGGGGGGCCCCGGCTCGGCCGGCTGCTTGACCAGCGTGAGGCGGTACCCGTCGCCATAGGCGCCCTTGAGGAAGAGCGGGGAGCCGCAGCACTTGAGCTTCCCGTGGGAGATGATAGCGATGCGGTCGCCCAGCAGGTCGGCCTCGTCCATGTGGTGGGTGGACAGCAGGATGGTGCGGCCTGCGCGGGCCCGGCCTGGTCAGGGGCGGCTCGGCCGCAGCAGCCCGCCCCACGGCGCCCCACTCACCGGGCTTGTACTTCAGGATGAGGTCCCAGATGGCGCGGCGCGCGTAGGGGTCCACCCCAGCCGTGGGCTCGTCTAGGATGATGGCGCGGGAGCCGCCCACAAAGGCGATGGCCACGGAGAGCTTGCGCTTCATGCCGCCCGAGAGTGTCTGCACCAGCGAGTGCCGCTTGTGGGAGAGCTCCAGGTCCTCGATCATCCTGGGGGCCGGCAGGGCTGCCTGGGCCGGCTGTGCCCACTAGGCCTCCCCACCCTCACCCTCACCCGCCCTGTCCCCGGGCCCCTGCTGTGCACCTGGCCCCAGGCCTCGCCCCACCCTGACTCCCACCGTCCCCGCCCCACCCACTTGTCCATCTCCTCGCGGATCTCCCCCTGCGCCATGCTCTTGAGCCGGGAGTAGAACCACAGGTGCTCCTCCACCGTCAGCCGGTCGAACAGCACGTTGTGCTGCGGGCACATGCCCAGGTTCTTGCGGATGGCGTCCATCTCCGTGCGGATGTCATGCCCATAGATGGTGGCTGACCCCGACGTGGGCGGGAACAGGCCGGTCAGGATGGACCTGGTGGGGAGGGAGGGTCGCCACCTGCTGCCTGCAGGGACCTGCCCTGCCCAGCTGGGGGCTTCACACCGGGCAGTGGACACCCCAGCCACTAGGACACTCACATTGTGGTGGTCTTGCCCGCCCCGTTGTGGCCCAGGAAGGAGACCACCTGGTTCTCGTAGAGGTTCAGGCTCAGCTTGTTCAAGGCCAGCTTCTTGTCACTCTTGTAGACCTTGGTGAGCCTGTCCACACAGACGACCAGCGGCAGGTGGGTGGGCTCCTCCTCCATGCCACGCGTCTCTTCTGCACCAGGGCTGCAGGTTAGCAGGACGGGCCTGCCCAGCCCCCGCCGCAGGCCACCCCAGCCCGTGGCCGCCCGCCTCACCAAAGCGCCGGCCCTCCATGGCACAAGCCTGGTCCTCCTCCATGACGCTGAGGCGGGGGGCACGTGCCCACGGCCAGTTCCACTCCCACGCTTCCGGCCGCCCGCTGCCCAGCCAGTAGGACTTCTGCAGTGGGAAGTACCAGGGCCGGGGCAGCCCGTACATGCCTGGGGGCCGGGGGGGAGGGAGGCTGACCTAGGGCCTGGGTGACTGCGCGCCCACCAGGGAGCCCCTGCGCTGTGTGCGGGAAGAAGCCAGAGAGCCGGCATGCCCAGCGGTACCTGGGTGCACAGCCTCAATGTACCACGTGAGCACCCCGTAGACGAACGCGTCCACCACCAGCATGGCCATGGCGAGCAGCAGGTTGAAGTCGTCCCCTTCCACAGGGGACTGGCTGAACGTGTGCCACTGGATGCCCACGCCAGCCACCTCATACAGCGCGAAGTACTTGGAGCCCAGGCCGAAGGCCGTCGTGGACATTAGGGACTAGGAGATGGCAGTGTCAGGGCCAGGGTAGGCCTCCACGCCCGCTGGCCGCCCGCCGCCCTCACCGCCCGCCCGCCCGCCGCCCTCACCGCCCGCCCGCCGCCCTCACCGCGATGCACTTCTCGAAGGCCGTGATCTTGTCGTGGGCCACCTCTTCGCGGATGGCCACGTACATGTAGGGCACGTAGCTCAGGAAGTAGATGATGCCACCGCAGGCTGAAGCCAGCTTGGCTTTGGAGTACAGCACCGACACCAGGAAGCTGGGGCGGGCAGGCACTCGAGTCAGCACCAGCCCTGCAGGGCACCCAACTCTGCAGGCCCGGGGGCTCCCACGGCGCTTTGGGGTCGGGGTGAGCTGGAGGACCAGGCCGCTGGCGGGCCGGCCCCGGCGCTCACCAGAACATGATGGTGGCCACCGCATAGACCGCCAGGAAGAGCCAGATGATGAGCACGTGGCTGTGCATGAGCACCTGGCCGTACTTGAGGATGGCGGTCAGCGCTGTCACCGAGATGGACAGCTGCACGAAGCCCGTGATGAACCAGGCCACCCAGTGCACCGCGTTGTTCAGGCCCATGGTCTTCATCACCTGCAGGAGGCACGTGGTGGGCAGCGCGGCCCCGACACCACGGGCCGGGACGCCGCCCGCCCTGCAGGCCCACCTCCTTCAGCCGGTGCTCCTTCTCCGCCACGATGTGTTGGATGGTCATGGCCACGGAGTAGACCCAGGAGATGACCATGCAGAGCGGCATCATGTGCTCAATGACGAACAGGAAGCTGGGGGGGGGGGGCTCAGCGTGGAGGGGCCGCCCGGCGGGGCCCAAGGGGGCGCAGGGCGGTGGGCTGGCACTCACTCGTCCCGCGTGTAGCAGGGGTATGGGAACATCTGGACGTAGCTGCCCGGCTCCACCACGTCGTGGCCCACGAAAGTGTTGATGATGGCGCGCTCCATCATGTCTGTGGACGGCAGCCGTCAGGGCGGGGCAGCCCCCCCCGCCCTCCCCCCCCCCCCCCCCGCCCCATGACTGGGTCCCCACCCTGGATCCAGACGAAGCCATAGAGGAAGTAGAAGCGGCCGCCAGTGTTGGGTCCTGGCCGCCAGTAGGCCCGGCGGATCTCGTTGGTCTTCTCGGTGAAGCTGGAGTTCTGGCGGATCTTGTAGTGGACGTGGGGTGGGAGGGAGCCATCCTCGCGTGTCTGGAAGATCACACCTGGACAGGAGGGTTGGGAGATGGCCGGGGCAGGGGCGAGAGGCAGAAGGGGCGGGCGGCAGGGCCGGGTGGGGTGCAGGGGCGGGCTGCGGCTCACTGGCAAACACGGTGACGTTGTCCTGGTAGGCCTGGTTGAGCGTGTAGTTGACGATGCTCTCCTCGTCGGGAAAGCCCTTGAAGATGTCCACGCTCACCTGGGGGAGGGGCGCCGTCAGAGCCAGCCCAGGGGAACCGCCGCGGGGCACACCCACCCCCCTACCTTGGACATGAACTGGATCCAGCCACAGGCGGCGTTGTCGATGGTGTCCAGCTGTTGCAGGAGGGCCGTGCCGTTGGGCAGCGAGAAGTTGTCCTGGCGCAGGGCCGGCGGGAGGTCATCCAGAGACAAGTTCAGCGCCTCGGGGTGCAGGCGCAGCTCTGCCACATACTGGGGGTGGAGGGCCGGCTCAGGGTGCTGCCCGCGGGTGCCAGACACGGCCCAGCATGCGGGCCCCTTCGGCGGCACCACACACCTCCTGCAGCCAATGCAGGTGCTGCTGCAGCCTGCCCTGCTCCAGGAAGCCGCGGATCTCGGCTGAGATGTTGAGCCAGACTTGGGCATAGTGGGTGACATTGCCCACGAAGGCGAAGGTCTCATTGGCCTGCAGAGGGTGAGGACGGGCCGTGGGCTCCTGAACCAGCCCCAGCCGGCACAGTGGTTCTCGGCCCACCTCCCCAGCAACAGCCGCCTTCCCGACCAGACGTCCACCCAACGCCCAGCTCTCCTCCGGCCTGCCTTTCTGCAGTACGCACAGAGGACGTGCCCCTCCCTCGCTCCCCAGAGCATCTCCCAGACCCACGTGCCCCAGCTGGGACTACTGGCTCCTTCCTCGGACCACTGCTGCAGGAGTCTCCTGGGGACCCGAGGCTTGGCCCTTCTCCGACCTTTGTCCTAGGACCCCTGCTCCCAGGCCAATTTCTGGTCTCAGCTTCTGCGTGTCCCAATAGGACCTCTCCCATAGGATGGCTGCTCGACACCTGCCCTGGGAAGCCCCCTGCTGCCCCACCCACTGGACGTGGCTCTGGAAGGCCTGCCACAGCCAGTGGGGGCAGCTACGCAGACCAGCCCTGCAGCGCGTTCTCAGAGCTGCCCCAGGAGCTCCTGGGGGAAGCAGCCAAGGGCGTCGCAGCTGGAACCCCAGGTCGGGGCCCTGGAGTAGCCGGCACACTGGGGGCCAGGCTGGCCCGGCCTGGGCCCACCAAGGCTGCACTGCCCCACGCCCACTCTGCCCCCCGCCCCCATCCGGGCCGGCCCCCAGCCCCTGCGTGGGGCACATGCACCGCTCGGGCGGGGCGCACCTTGAGGATGACACGGTCTGCCTCGGAGCCGGCCGGCGCGTACAGGACCTTGGGGTTGCTTGTCATGAGGTGCACGAGCAGCCCCAGGTTCCGCTGCTCCTTGCTGGTGAAGCCCAAGGAGCTCATGTTGCCCCGCCGCAGAGCTTCAGGCTCGATGGTGCTGCGGGGTGGGGGGCGTCAGGGGCGGGGCCCCGAGGGGGTGGGGCCCGGGTGGAACTTAGGTGGAGGGTGAGGACGAGGGACGCCAAATGAGACCTCGAGAGGAGACCTCTCAACTGACCAGCCCTGGGGTCAGGTCCCGCCCCCGTCTGTCCTCCGCCCTGACAGCCCGACACCCACCTACCGGTTGTTCCCACACAGGATGGGCTGCAGGCCCGCCCAGAGCTGCACGAAGGCTGAGCACTGGCCCTGCAGCGTGTCGGGAGGGGCCGGGGCTGCAGCCGATGGGGCGCCCTCCTCCAGGGTGCTGTTGGAGCCCAGGCCTGCCCCCGCCCCAGTGCCGTTGGCCACCCCACCTGGCCCGCCCGCCAGGGGCCCTGGGGTCCTGCCAGTGCAGGCACCCTGGGGCAACAGCAGGGCCAGGGCCGACAGGACATCCACGTCCTGCAGAACCTTCTGGGCATCCAGCAGATCCCCCAGAAGTGCCTGGAGCCTCTGCGGTGGTGCCTGCCGCTGGGAGTCTGAGCGGTTGGGTGCGTCCAGGCCCAGCTGAGGGGAGAGAGGGCTTGGTGGGGGGGCGCAGGGCACCGAGGCCTGGGTCGGGCCGGGAGGGCACCAGCAGATGCACAGGTTGGGGGTGGGGCTGGGAGGAAGAGGCTCGGGTGAGGGACGGGCAGGATAGAGCCAGGAGCGATGGCTCCTGATGGCCAGGCCTGGAAGCCCCAAGGCCCCCACGTGCCCCCCGCACCTCCTCCAGCACAGAGTGGCCTGCAGGTCAGCTGGCAGCCAGGGCCTCACCTGCTGGGCAATCCTGGCCACGTCCAGCTGGGTCCGGAGCTCAGCTGCCAGCCCAGAGAAGCGCCGGGCCCGATCTGCAGCCCGCCCACGGCAGATAGAGTCTTGGTAGCGCTTCAAGGCCGCCTGCTGGCCCTCTGGCATGGTGAGGATCTGGCTCAGCTGCCTGGAGCCGGGAGCACAGGTGACCCGCTCCAAGAGGGCAGGAGCCAGCAGCAGCTCCTAGGGGGACACAGGCTGATGGTTGGATGGGGGAGCCGCTGCCCCCACTGACAGGAGACCAAGGCCTAGCCCAGGACAGCCTCGGGCCTCCTCTGCCTGCCCCTGCCAGCTCCGGTACCAGCGGGTTCTGCAGTACTGGGTGGTACCCCACTGCCTTGCCTCCCCACATCCGGCACAAACTCCCCCACCCTCCACTCCCTGTTACCAAGCAGACCCCTTTCCAGGGGCAAAAGCCCCTCACCTCCATCTGGAATAGAGGACGGCCACCCAGGGGGCCCCAGGGCTCCTGACGCCTGGGGAGGCCTGGCTCCGAATCCAGACCAGGCGGAGGAGGGCCCAGGAGCAGGCGAGAGACCTGGGGCGCAAGGGACATGGTTTAGGAGGGGCCTCATCAGAGCCCCACGCCCACCCACCTGCTGCAGCCAGAGGTACGGGGAGGCCCAGAGCAGTGGCCAGGGCTGGGCCAGCCCACAGGCACCTGGGAGGGGTCCAGGCGGGCAGCCAGGAGGGCCTGGGCGGTGCTGCTGGACAGCGACAGGTTCTGCGTCAGGAACTGGCAAAGCTCCCGCGGGTCCCTGGCCACCGAGTCCAGAGAGAAGGAGGACACTGGACAGGCAGGAGGGTGGGGTTGAGCTGCACCGAGGCCCGGCCACCTCAGCAGGGCCTGAGCTTGGGCCTGTGGCAGAGCCCAGCTTCCCGCCCGCGGCCGCACCTGCAGATCTGTGTGCGCGGCCCTCCCAGTGGCCAGGGCCGGAGCCCAGGGCCTCCAGGTGCTGGCGCAAGGCCTCGAGCTCCGAGCCCAGGCTGGGCCGTGCTGGGTCGAACAGGTTGCTCTCCTCCACCACACGATTGAGGCGCTCCAGCAGCTGGGTGACCCTGCACGGCACGGGTGTCAGGGGGCCCCAGGTGGCCCTGAGCGGCGCGGGTGTCAGGGGGCCCCAGGTGGCCCTGCGCGGCGCGGGTGTCAGGGGGCCCCAGGTGGCCCTGCGCGGCGCGGGTGTCAGGGGGCCCCAGGTGGCCCTGCGCGGCGCGGGTGTCAGGGGGCCCCAGGTGGCCCTGCGCGGCGCGGGTGTCAGGGGGCCCCAGGTGGCCCTGCGCGGCGCGGGTGTCAGGGGGCCCCAGGTGGCCCTGTGCGGCGTGGGTGTCAGGGGGCCCCAGGTGGCTCTGTGCGGCGTGGGTGTCAGGGGGCCCCAGGTGGCTCTGTGCAGCGTGGGTGTCAGGGGGTTCCGGTGGCCCTGAGTGGTGCAGGCGCTGGGTGTTCCGGGTGGCCCTGCACGTCGCGGGTGTCAGGGAGCTCTGGTGGCCCTGCACGTCGCGGGTGTCAGGGAGCTCTGGTGGCCCTGCACGTCGCGGGTGTCAGGGAGCTCTGGTGGCCCTGCGCGGTGCGGGCGGGCACTCACGTGGAGTTGGCGTACTGCAGGAAGCCGAACTCGTCCCGCTGGCCATCGGGGCACAGAGACTGCATCACCGGCAGGATGCCGGCCGAGGTCAGGGGCGCAGCCGTGTAGAAGGCTGGGGGCAGACCGGGCAGGCCGGGGAGAGGGACAGGGTTCAGGAGGGGGGGCGGGCAGAGGCCGAGATGGTCAGAGAAGTCAGGAAGGAAAGGCACCTTGGGGGCAGGGCATCTGGCTGTGCCACGGCCAAGGTTCTGGTAAATGACTCTAGCAGGTCAGAGGTCAAAGGGCCACTTGCCCCCCCTTCCCTAGAACACCCTTCTCTCCTCAGCCAGCACAAGGCCACAGTGCCCTGACACCCCCCAGAAAGCATTCAGGTGTGGCACGGCCCGAGAGCACAGTGCCCTGGGCCCCAGCAGTGACCTCTGACCTCTCTGGCCAGCCGGTTAGCAGAGTGAGGGCAGGAAACCACGCGGTGTGAGGGGGAGCAGTGGCCGGGGTGACTGGCCCAGGCTAACCCAGACGCCCACCCTAGAAGGCACAGCAGCTGACCCGCCACCCGGTGTGGCCAAGGGGCCAGGTCTTCGCCACCCACCCCACCCGCAGCCAGCAGCCAGCTGTGCCTGCCAGCAGGCCTGGGGAAGGCGTTAATGCAAGCGGGGAGGCTGCTCGAGCAGCACCAGGGAGACCGCTGCGCCGCCACGGCCGCCGCTGCGCCAGCACTTACAGACTGCATGCAGGCCACGGGCCGAGGAGGACAAGAACCATGCGGGACGGGGGTCGAGACAGAACAGAGGGGCCAGTGAGCACCAGAGCCCGCCAGGGACACTCGGCCACCAAGGCCAGCCTGGACCGCCGCGGCCCAGCCAGGAGACCGGCCTGAACCAAGCCTGGGGTCACCAGAGTGGGCTCCGGGCGGCAGGCGCGTTCCACGCCGAGGGCCTCCTCCCACTCCTGTGCACGGCCACGCCTCACCTTCTTTCACCGAGATGGTCGGCTTCTTCTGCCGCAGGCCCAGCAGGATGAAGAAGAGCACCAGGGGGATGAAGATCTCGAAGGCCAGGACCCACTGCAGAGGGTGCAGCGTGAGGCTGCAGGGCAGGGCCTTCCCAGCATCTGCCCAGGCTGGCCGCACCCTCCCCACAGGGCCACCCGGCCGCACATACAGGGCCCACAGGTCGCCTGGGCCCCTTACAGGGTGCTGAGAGTGTAAGCGATGCCGCCTACACCTCCCAGCCCGGATTTGGGCCACCTGCCTTCGGAGCAGCCTCAGGGCTGGCAGGCACATGTCGGCCAGCTGGGGTCCACTCTGACCTGCTCCCTCCTCCTCCTGGACATGGTCCTAGAGGTCACCCCCACACACTGCTGCACACCTTTGCACCCCAAAGGGCCTGGGGAGATGAGGCCTGGTGTGGAGAGGCACAGCCAAGCCCAGGAGGCCAAATGTCTGGTCTGGGAAGACCTGCTCTGGTCTGACAGCCCCAAGTCCAAGGCCGAAGCACCACTTTCTGCTTAGCCCCCCCCCCCCCCGAGCCCCAGACGACTCTCCCCACACGGCTTTGGACAGCTCCTGCCCCCTGGGGCTGGGCACCTGATGAGCCCTGACGATCGCCCCCACCCCAGCAGAGCTGTGTGCCTCAGGGCCAAGCGGGGTCCCCTGGGGTGGGGCCCCTGCCATGTTTACTGTCTCTGACAATGGCTCTCTGTGAACTGGAACACCGACCATGTGTCCGCGCCCCACGTCCGCCCCAGCCTGTGCCAGCCTCCAGCCCCTCCCGAGATGGCGCCCAGGGCCAGCCAAAGGGCCACTGTGTATACCAGGGCTCGGCAGACCTGTGCCATGCGCTGGGCCAGGGTGCCTGTGCGTGTGCGTAGCAACTCTGGAGGCAGGGGTCACGGCTGGGGTGCCAGCCCCACCCACACCCGCCCGCCACCGGGCACCTCCGCAGCTGTAACCGCAGCAACAGGCCAGGCTGCCTCCCCATTGCTATAGCAACAGCTTCGCACGAGCTGCTGGGAGGCGGAGGAGAGTCCAGGCTGGCAGCGGGCAGGCGGCCACGGGGCATCTGGTTACAGCCGGGCCGCGCAGGGCCACCCCACCTGGTGCTCGTAGGCACCAGCCCCCTCCCTGTAGCCCCATATCTGTCACCATAGAGGAAGAGCAGGTGATACCCAAGTGGTGTTGTGGCCTTCCACGACAGTGACAGTGACAGTGGTCTGGTCCTTCCACCAGGAGCAGCCTGCATGGCCCCAGGGCAGACCCTTGTCCAGCTAACCAAGGGGGGGCACAAACAGGCCCAGGTGGCCCTGGTTCCTGGCATGCAGTGCACAGTACAAGCCCCCCCCGTCCGTCCGTAAGACTCCAGCTGGGAAAGGGAGGGCCCTGCGGAGACCACCAGCATCCCGCCAGCCCCAACCCTGGGCAGCAAGCCTTGCAAGGACTCGGCCTCCCTGGAGGAGGAATACCATGCAAGCTGCAGTGGCAGCTGAGGACCTGCAAGGAGGCCGGCCAGCCTCTGGGAATGCCGCAAATCGCAGGACTGCAGAGATCTGAGAAGGTCCTGGGGCAGCCCAACCTAGCTGGTGGGGCCACTCCTGGGGGAGGCCAGTGGGCTCCTCCCACCTGCTCACCGGGGGCCTCCAAGCCCCTGCTTCCTGTTCGGAGCCGTGGGGTCTCCACTGGGTGCAGGGACCACCAACCACTCCAATCCCTGCTCCCAGCCTGGGGTAGTGGGAGCCGATGCCAACGCATGCCACACCCTTCCTTCCTGCCTGGTGACCCAGCACCTGGGGCTGCAGCCCTGCGCCACCGAGCCCCAGGCTTCTGGGGCAGGGAACGTACCCAGCCCTCACCTCCAGCCAGGGCCAGGTGCTGAGGGGAACCCTGCCAGGCCGTGAGGAGGATGGCCACTACGCCTGCAGCCCCCAGGATCAGCTTTTCTCAAGGAGGGACAGCAGTAGCTGGTGTGGCCCTGGCTGGGCAAGGGTGCTTTGTCCTCCAGCCCCCACCTGCTCTGGACACCGGCCTGGAAAACCCTGAGGGCCAGTCCAGAAACCCAGGAGGGCCCAGGCCCTTGCCCTGGGCAAGGGGAGTCAGCAGACCCAGTACTGCACTACACCCCTGGCCCTTTGTCCCAACAGCGGTGTGGCCCTAGGCCGGATTGCTGAGGCACAGGACTGGGAAACCCGCAGAGTGGGTCAGCCTCCGGGAGGGCCAGCCCCAGAGGACAAAGGGGTCCTGGACTCAGCTGCCGCGCTCCTCCTGGTGGTGAAAAAACGGGATGGGGGTGGCGAAGGTCTGGCAGGGATGCCTGGGACCAACCTCAGGGTCAGGCCTTCTGCCCAAGGGCAGAAGGGCACCCAGAGAGGGAAGGGCCAGGTTCCCTGCAGGGGCCTGCCCCAGGGGCCGCGGAGCTTGGAGGGGTCCCCAGGACAGCCCTGTGTCTTGGGACTAGGGCACCGCAAGCAGAGTCCTGGGGGCTGCCTGCCCCACCCCGGGCAGCCGGCCGGAGGTCGCGGTGCGCAGGGCGCCCGCCCGCCCGTGACTCAGCCGAGCTCCGCGGGCCCGGGATGCGGGCCCCTGCACGGAGGCCGGAGCAATGGAAAGCAGGGGCCGGGAAGAGAGGGGGCTCCTGTCCGCGCCGCCCTCGCGCCCGCCGGGGTCTGCGCGCTCCCGCCTGGCCGCACTTGCGCGCGGGGGGCGCGCCGCTGAGCCGTGCGCGCGGCCTCGGCTCCGCTCCGCTGCGGCGGGCGGGCGGCGCGCGGGGGCTCACCGGGCTCCGGCGCTTGAGCGTCACGTTCTTCCAGAGCAGCAGCTGCAGCTGGTGCAGGAAGCCCATGGCCGGGCCGCGCTCGGCCGCCTCAGCGCCGCGGCCCGCTCCTCTGCGCGCCCCGCCGGGCCCCGCCGCCCGCCGCGCCGCTCGGCATCGCCCGCGCGGGGCGGGGCTCGGGCTTCGGGACCGGCTTCTGGCTCCGCCCCGGCGGCCGCGGCGACAGCGACTCCCCGCCCGCCGCCGCCCCCGCTTAAAGGCGCCGCGTCCGCTACCGCCAGGGGGCGCCCTCCGCCCGCGCGGGCCCGGCCGAGGCCATCTGGGCCCGGAGTCGCCGCCAGGCTGGGACGACGCATCCCAGGCCCTCGCCGCCGGTGTCCAAACCGAGACCCTGCTCAGCCCTTCCAGGGCCTGGGGATCTTGCCGCACCACGCACTTCCAGGGACGCCAGGCCTGCGCCTCGCCTCGTGGGAGGCTCCCGCAGAGGCGCCCAACGTAGGCACTGTCCCCAGGCGCCGAGTCTCCGCATCCACCAGGCCGCCCACCTCATGTTTCCCACACTCGGGGGGGGGCCGGTGGCAGCCCGGGCTCAGTCTGGGGGACTCGTGGGGGCGGTGGAGCCAGCAGCCCCTGTCTAGGAAGGGGAAGCCCGCGCATGCGCGGCGCACCTGCTCAGGGCGCGTGCTGCCACCAGGCCGGGGAGCCCTCCGCCCAGCCGGGGAGCCCTGTGCGGCCCTAATGGACCTGTGAGAGAGACTGCCGGGCCGCCCCAAATGAGGCGCTTGGTGGCCCAGCGGGTTTTTCTACGAGCTGGCGGGACAGGACTGGCAGCTCTGGACTCTGAGCAGGGAACAGAGGAAGGCCGCCCTGCAGGTGGGAGCAGGCAGGGTCTGGGGAGCCCCCACCACGGGTGGGGTCAGTCCTACAGAGGAGGCCAGGATAAACTGTGACCTGGCTTGAGGGGGCGGCCTGAGGGGGCAGGCGGCTGCCCTGGCCACTCCTCCACCGCTGCCCTTGGCAAAGGGCAGTGGCGGGCAGGCTGGCCCGAGCCATCGCCAGCGGGTGAGCCTCCCACTCGTGACTGGGACAGGGGGCCGGGACGCACGTGGAGGTGCTAAGGTGCAGGAAAGACCAGGGGCTGTGGCTTCTGCTCCCTGGGTGTCCGGTGAGGGCACAACCCCCACCACGCAGCTGGTGGGACACTTCCCTCTCCCACCAGCCTCAGTCCCAGCTGGGTCAGAGCAGGAAGCCACAGGGAGGGAGGTGTCCTGCTTGACTGCCACGCCCCACACTGGGGTTTGTCTGCCCAGGCGCCTGGGGCCCTTGTCAGTGCCAACCCCTGGCTCCAGGACCACCCCTCTTCCAGTCCCACACCCACAGCCACAAGGGTCTCCCCCGCCGCAGGGCCTCAGTGCCCACTCTCCTGCACACCCCTGGCTGCCCTGCTGCCACCTGCCACCAGAGGGAGCTGCAGGTCACAACACGCTCTGTCACACCCTCCAGCGCCAGCGTGCCCGCCAAGGGACACTCTGCTTCCCTAACTCGTACTGTCTTTGGCCCCTGGGAGAGTGTCTGGGGGGGTCAGGGGCAGGGCGCTGATGGCCAAGGACGAAAGGGCAGGAGAGGGCAGGAGGCGGGGCCCTTGTGCAGACGTGAGAGCTGCTGTCTTTATTGTGTGGTGCCCGCACGGCCCCAGCCCAAGCAGAGGAGCTGGTCTCCCCAGCCAGCATGAGCTGCACATGCTTCATCCTCAGGGTCAGAGCCAGCCCCAGGAACCTCGGGCTGGGCTGTCCCTGCACCCAGACACAGTGGGCCTGGCCCCACCACGCAATATTGCCAGCGGGAAGGGCTTCCAGGCTCATCAGCAGTACACACCCTGCCCTGACCGCCTCCCCAGATGCCTGCTCTAGGGCCCACCAGCCTCCTCTTCCAGGCAGCCTTCCTGGCCCAGCCTGCTCCTTCTCGACTGTGCTTCCTGGCCTCTGACTCCAGCCTCGGCTTTAGCTCGATGGTGGCCCCAGGGGCCGGATGCCTGTGGTTTGATTGCAACACCCAACCCTTCCACCATGCTGCCTCCCTGCCGCAGGGCTCAGGCCTGGAACCAGCCCTCCAGGTCCTCGTAGACCTGGTCCCGGGGCAGGTGGGGGTAGCGGGCACAGATGGCGCAGAAGCGCTCCCGCCAGTCACTGAGCAGCCGCACACGGAGCCTGTCCCGCCAGGCCAGGAAGCGCCCATAGCGGCTCTCGTTCATGCTGTGAAGGAAGGCGGCCAGCTCCCGGGCCGAGCGGAAGTCGTCCACGTGTACGAAGGCCTCGGGGGGCACAAAGGCCTCGTAGGTAGCCCGTGGGGGGCCCAACACCACCGGCACGGCGCCGGCTGCCAGCGCGTTGCGCCAGAACTTCTCAGTGATGTAGTCCCGGTGCAGCGAGTTCTCGAAGGCCAGGTAGAAGCGGTACCGGGCCACGGTGGGCAGCAGGCAGGCGGCGCACAGCGGCCGCCCATTGGCACGGCCGAACACATCCACCTGCAGGTGAGGCACTAGCTGCCGGTACAGCCTGGCACGCCGCTGCCGCTCCTGGAAGTTGCTGACCACCCAGGCAGCCGTGCCGCTCTTGACGGGCAGTGGGGGTGCAGGCCCTGGGTGGGGCTCCAGGCGGCCGTAGGGCATGAAGATGTCTGAGTCGCGCCGGTAGCTCAGCACCCAGTTGAAGATGCCCCTGAGGCGGCCGAGGCCGTGGGTGTGGCTGGGCGACTCCATGGAGGCCCACACCCAGGGCTGCCCACGTGGCCGCTGGGCCAGGGGCAGGCGGGACCGCTGAGTCTGCAGCTCCCGGTGGTGGAAGACCACGGCATCGGCCCTGGCCAGCAGGCTGCGGTTGGTGGTCAGGCGGCAGTGGGGCATGCCGTAGCGGGTGCAGGTGTCACCAGGCAGCTCCGGGGACCGGTCAGTGAAGGGCCAGTGCCAGACAAGGACAGTGATCGTGGGCTGAGGCACCGGGACACCCCCAGGGGTCAACCCCAGCAGCCATAGCAGCCAGAGAGCCATGAGCAGGATTGCCCCCGCTGCGCCCACCCAGGCCCGGAGCCTTCGGGTGGGGCCGTGCCCTGCAGAGGGTGCCGGAGGAAAGGCCTGTCACCTGGGTGCGAGGACACCCGGCCCCTGCTCTTTCCCACCCCACCCTCCCCTCCCCAGCCTGGCTTCCCTGAGGACCCAGTGCTCACCAGGGTTCTTCATCCACAGCCTCTCAGGGAGGGTCCCCCAAAACGCCAAGGCCTCCAATCACAGCTGCCACAGCCGAGGCACCCTGAAATCACAGCACGGGCGTGCCTTCATCTGCCCAAGGTGAGGGGCCAGGCCTTCCTGCTCCTGCCCCGCCCCTGCCGCGTGACCTGCAGCAACCGCTCCCCCCCCAAGTCCTCAGACTGCTGGGAGGGGGGGCAGCTGCAGGAAGGGCAAACCAGGCCCCAGCCTGCCCTCTGGGCTCTGGAGAGACCGAGATGACCAGCTGGCCACGCAGAGGGTGAGGACGGGAGTGAGGGCGTGGCTGCGGTGTGGGCGCCAGAGTAGGGGCAGCCTACCAGCCCCCCGGGCCTGAAGAGCTGGCACACTTCCCTAGGCCACGCAGCCACTCCCGCCACGTCGCCCACTTCCCCAGCCCACCGCCTGCTCGGCTGCCTGCGGGCTCCCAGGAGACCTCTGTGCCTCACAGATGTGTGTGCTCAGCTCTGCAGGGGGTTGAGGGAGGTCTCCCGTGCTCCCACCCCCCGCCCTGGCCTCTAAGAACCTAGTTCCCAGCCGTAGACCCCCGGAGAGGTCCTGTCCACAGAGGTCCCAGCCACGCCCAGAGAGCAGACACGGCGGGGGAGGGGGGCTGCCCAGGGCGGCCGGGGGCCGCTGTCCTCTCCGGCCCACAGGGACACACATTCCTAGAAGGCTTTGGCTTCGGTCGGCCCAGGGCCTTGGACAGGCTGGGAAGGGCCATGGTCTTCCCCCGGGTTGGCGGCAAGAGGGGCTTTCCAGGCTGGAAAAGGAAGGCGCCGCGACGTCACTCACGTGGACGGGCCGGGCCGGCGTCCACTCCAGAAAGGAGAAGCGGTGCAGCCGGAGGCCTGGCCGCCGACCCTCCGACCAGCCCTGGCGACGGGCTGCAGCCCTGAGGTGCAGTTCTTCCCCTTTACCCAGCCTTCTGCCCAGCAGCCTGTGTGAACTGGCCACAGTGGCCTCGGGGTCACCTGAGGCCCCGCCGAGGCAGTACGCCTCCAGCCCTTCCCAGCCAGACCTCGCCTGGTCCTAGACATGGCCCATGTGCCCTTGCTGCATGGGCCTCAGGCCGGTCAGGCCCCTCGACCATGGTGTCAGGGAGGCACGGCGAGTGGGAGCCACGGGCCGGTCTGCCCAGCGCCCTCGAGGCTGTTTGCCCACCTGCACAGCCCTGCCCTGCTCCTCTCGGCCTGGGCAGCTGGTCTCCCGCTGGCCGTGGAGCACAGTGGGGCCAGGCGTGATCAGGAGGGGCCAGCGGCCTCGGGCGCCCCACCCCCACGCCTGGCTCAGCCTCCCAGCCGGGCTGGGGCTTGTGCAACAGCTGAAGGGGGGGGGAGGCTGCGGGACGTCGGCCAGGGCTCCAGACATCCAGCCACCTCAATGTTTGGGGAGCTGATCGTGGTGCACCTGGGCCTGACTCCTGCCCCTGGAAGGGGTGCCCAGGACGGCACCCTGGCTCCAGCTGGCCTCCCTGCAGAGGGCCAGGGGCGGTAGAAGCAGGCAGGAAGGAGCCACCCTGTGGAGACCTGGCTTTGGCTGCCAGCACCCGCTGTCCTTCCTGTCCCCGCTGCCAGGCTGGCTGGGGCCCCTGCCCGCCACCCCACCAAGGCCTGTTCCCTCCAGGGTGGGTTCGAGGTGCCGCCCTCGCACTCCGCCCTGGGTGTGTACACACGGGTGGGGGGGGCAGGTGGGAGGTGGGCGTGACCCTGTTATCTGGGCCAGAAATGGGTCATAACGAAAGGCTCTCAGGAGAGAAGAGGGGTAAGAGAGTGTGAGTCAAAGGGAAAGGGGGGGCTCGTGCTGTTGTCTTGCGGCCATCCAGGCTTCCTGACCTGCTGGGCTGTAGACCTGCAGGTGCCCCCAGCTCAGCACTGCAGGGTTAAGGACAGGCAGGCCCCCCAGGGCAGCCCTCCTACCGATTCCAGGGCCAGCTCTGACCTCTGTGGACCCCAGCAAAGGGTCTCAACCTTGTGGGGCCCATCCAGACCAAGTGCAGGTCAGCGTCCCGCCAGCCACCCCTGCAGATGGCAGCAGGGCTGCAAGAGGGGGGCACCTAGCCGCAGCCCTGGGTGCGCTTCGGGGAGCTGCCTGCATGCCCACAGTCCCAGCGGGCCTGTGCAGGGTTGTGTCGACTATGCCCGAGGGCCCCCTGGCGGCCATGCTGCAAAGCCACCTGGCTCTGCAGGGACAGGGCACACTTTATTCTCAGTGAGAGGGTGGGGCTGTTGTGGTGTGGCCATCAGCCCTGTGGCCACCTCCCTGGGGGAACTTTCTGGGCTTAACTGTTAAGACAGTGGGTGCTTTGGACACTGGCAGGGGGCCAGGGCCAGGCGCTGGGAGCTGGTAGCGGGGACAGAGGCAAGTCCCTAACCCTGCACCACAGCGTAGCCTCCAGGTGGGGAGCTGGGTGGCCATGAGCCCCAGGTGCCTCTAGGCCAGTGGGGCATGGTGAGGCCCCAGTCCGCCTTTCCCATGTCTCCCTTCAAGCCCAGGGTGGGTAGCTGGCCCTCATCCTCCCCCAGGTAGAGCTGGGCTCTAGGGCCGGGGGGCCTGTCCTCAGGGGCCCGCACAGGACACCCCACAGTGTTGTCCTTTCCAGTCGACGTCGAGGCCGCGTCCTCAGCGCCACACCGCACGGGGACTGGGAATCTGAGCTGCCGTCCAGCCCTCCGGCAGGCAGGGGTGGGCATGACCTGCCGCTAAAGGCGTCACCTGGGCCTACTAACATCATGCCAGCTCCGGCCAGAGTGAGGCTGCTGGCAGCCAGGCCGGGGCGGGGCAGCAGGGGGAGCAGGTCAGGGGCCCCGGCCAGCCGAGTCCCTGCAGATTCCACACGTGACGGCCCATGGGAGGAAGGCGGCCAATGACGGCAGGTGTCAGGGCTTCGAATGAAACCGGGCTGTCCGAGCGTGGGCACGAGTCAAAATGGGACACACCAGGTGACCGCTTTCAGTCCCTGGTTGACGGACGAGTGCCGGGGGCTCCTGGCCCCGGGTCTGCACAGCCCCTTGGTGAGACAGCTGCCCCGCCTTCTCGGTAGCCCTCTCCTGAACGGCGCTAGTGGGAGGACACAGGCGCCTGCGTGGCGCTCAGCACCTGCCCTGGCCCACCTCCCACATGGTGTCCACAGGGAGACCGAAGCTCTCAGCAGAGGGCCAGCCAAGGTCGTGTGCTAGCAGTGGGGACTGGGGGACATAGGTGTGGGCACCCACCCTCGCCAGCTGCCCCTCCTCGGGGCTGCCAAGATGCAGCAACTAGTCTTCAGAACCCAGTTCTCCCGTCCGTCCCTGGCCAGAGACCTGCCCGCACCCCTGCCTGGCCCCACAGTGCCCCCGGGGCCTCTCTGGCCCTCGCCGGGCAGTGATGGCTGCCCCAGCCCCAAGCAGAGGCCTAACTACCGTGCCATGCCTTGGCCGGGCCCGCGCAGCCTGCAGGCCTGAGCCCCTCAGACCCACGCCTGCTGTGTCCCCACAGTGCTGCAGGGGCTTGGGGCTGTGGAGTCCCCGGAAGGAACCCACAGTCAATGATGTATTCTGTTGTCCCCCACTCCCGAGGGACAGGAGGTAGGCAGACACTGGGTGTCCACTCCCAAGGTGTGGACTGCACCCCCAAGTCCCAAACAGGGTCTATCCACAGAGGTCCTAGACAGGTGGGGCTGGGACCAACCACACCTCCCACAGGCCCAGAAATGGACTTGAGGCAGCTTTTGTCTCCAGAAGTCACGCCACACCCCTCCTGTTTGGGGTTCAGGCCTGACAGGTAATGCCGCCTCACCTCCCAACCACAAGCACACGGGTGTCAGAACATGTCATTTTTAATGGGAAACATCAGGCCCTAACTCTCCCCCTCGTGAGCTGCTGGTCAGGCGAGCAGGCAGGTGGCCACGACACGACCTTGGGGTCACTGCGGTGGAGGCGGTGGTGGCGAGCACGGGCCCGGCCGGGGCAGGGACAGCGAGGCGTGGTCGAACAGCGGGTTGCGCACCTCCATCTCCCCCGTCTAGGAGGACCAGGGCCCAGTAGTGTCAGAGCGGGCCGGGGGAGGGGCAGGCTGCCGTGGGGAGCCCCCTGCTGACGGGACACTCACAGGGGCCAGGCCTGGACACTCGTACACGGTGAAGTCGCCGTCTTCGTTCTCCTCCTCCGAGGAGGCCGAGTCCAGCTCCTGGGGCGGCTCTTTACGCCTGGGTGGGGGCGGGATCGCTGGGTCCTCCCCCTCCCACCAGGTGCCAGTGGCCCGCACTGGGGGTGGCGGCGGGCTGGGGCAGGGCTCACCTCTCCATGCACAGCATCTGCTGCCTCTGGTGCTGGTAGTGGTACATCTCGGCACTGCGCGCCAGCCGCTGGTCCCCGGGCTGCGGGGGAGGGAATGGTCGACGGTCAGCGGCCGCGAGGGGGCGGGGTGGGGGCGTGGCCAGAGACGGAGGCTGGGCACGCACCGAGATCCGGGGCGTTGCAGGCGAGCCAGGCGCCTTAGGGGCCGCGTAGTCGGCCTTCTGGGCCAGGCGGATCTCTCGCTGCAGCCTGCGGGGAGCGGGGGCTGAGACCTCGGCAGACCCGAGCCCGCCCCGCCCCGCCCCGCCCCACCCGCCTCACCTGCACCAGCAGAGGGTAGCCACCGCCAGGGCGGCCACGCCGGCCACGCAGAACGCCAGGATCAGCACTGCGGGAGGGGGCGCAGTGAGGGGCGGTCCTCGGTGGGACCCCGCCTCCTATACCACCCTCTGAGACCTACCGAGAGCGAGGCCGTCATGGCGTCCGCCCCGGGGCTCCAGGGGGGCCATGTGCACCGGCCCAGATGACAGAGGCGAGCCCACAGAAGTGCGCGGCGTGGGCGCAGGGGCTCCCCGAGTGGACGGGAGGCCGAGCTCGGGTCCCTGACCCCGCTCCGAGAACCCCAGGGTGGCTGCTGAGAGAGGGGACAGCTGAGACAGGGGTAGGCTCGGTCAAAGTGGGGGGAGGGGAGGTGGGGAGGGGTCTCACCAGGCTCCAGGAGGCGCAGGCGGGCCTCAGAAAGGGGCTGGGCTGTGGCCCTCGAGGGCCCAGCCTCCTTTCCCGCGAGCTGCTGGGCCAAGCCATCAATCTCCTCCTCCAGGCTGGGCTGGGGCGGGCCCTCCCCTGGGGAGGGGGAGGGCCATCAGGTGGAGAGGCCCGTCCTCAGGGTAGCACCAGCTGCACCTGGCTCTGGTGGCCTGAGGGCCAGGGCCAGCCTGTGGGCCCTTACCATCCTGTTGTCGGTGGCATGGGCTGCTGCAGTTCCCGGGAAAGTGGGGGTGGAGGTGCTGGGGGTGTGCAGAGACCAGGCAGGAGGAGGGAGTAGGGTCCCTCCTCACCCTGCCCTAAGGGGCTGCACGCCCACCTCCCCCAAGGCCAAGAGGGAGCAGGAGTGACTCCCAGGAGCAGGATGAGGCCAAGTGCACCCACGCACCCAGGCTCGCTGACAGGCTATCAGGAAGGGAGGCAGCTGCCAGGCAGGGCAGGGTCCCCACATGAGCTCCAGACGGGATCCCAGACACAGCGCACACCACAGCAGCCCCTGCTGGGCATACCCCGCACCGCTGTCAAGCCCCATGACACCGGAAGCCGCTCAACGACCAGCCATCCGACAGGTGCTGCGCTTGGCCGGCTGGTGGGCACCCCCAGCCCGCAGCACGGGCGGTGCTCAGAAATGTCTGTCATCTGTGGACAGGCCTCGGCAGCGGCGGGGCGGGGAGAGGAGGGGCCGGGAGGGAGGAGGCCCCCGGAGGGGTTTTCGGCAGGCCCTCTGGGGCCCAGGCTGGGGGACTGACCCCTCCTCTCCTTAGACACCCCAGCACTCATTAGATGCCCTGGCCCAAGGGGAGGCCAACTGCCCCAGGCTCCATGTGGAAAAGACCTGAGCACCCACGGAGCTCAGGGCACTGGGTGGCCATTCAGGGTGGCCATTCACGGGGCTGCAAGGTGAGAAGAAGGCAGGGAGGGGAGGCAGACACCCCCACCTCTCCTGGCCCTCTGCTCTCGCGTACCCGGAGGCCGGCGTGCCCTGGGCACGCAGAGCCCCTGCTCCTCCCGGAAGGGCTGCAGACAGGGTCCACAGGCATGTGCACCCGGGGGGCACCTCGCTCGACGTTTCAGGGCACAGTCCAGACTCCCAGGACAGACGGCTGCATCTGGGACAGAAGTGGAAGGCAGGGCCTAGTCACACCAGCAGGGGCCCTGCCCTGCGGGGCTCCTGCCCTGGCCAGGCCTGGCTCCAGCATTGTTCTGGGCAGGCCTGCCCTCCCTGCCCCTCCTGGCCCAGGGCCGGCACCAGGAAGCAAACAGCCCCAGGACTGAGCAGTTTCCCGCCCCACCCGCTCCCGGAAGGCACCGCAGCAGGACACAGGATACGCTCAGCTCTGGGCAGGGCGGGTAGGCCTCCTGGTCAGCTCCTGGCCCTACAGGCCTCAGGATGAACCAGGACCCTCCATTCCCCGCAGCGGGGAGCCAGGTGGCGTGCTCGCTCGCTCTTTGCCCCGAGTAGTCCTCCACTCGTGGGAGGCACCCTGGAACCCGCCGTCCTGTAGGGCAGATGCTGGAAGGCCGTGGCCAGCCCTGTCCAGCCCTGCCTTGATTTGGCCCCAAGGCAGAGGAGCTTCTGGGGCTGGGGAAACCTGGGTCATAGGGTCATAGTCTCCCTGGGCACTTCAGCCACAGAACCCAGCAGGGTCTCCTGAAGCCACAGCCACACGTCCGGCAGTGCCGGCCAGCCCTAGTTCCTAGCCATACTCTCGTCCCCTCACTTGGGCCAGACCGTGGTGTCCTGCTCGCGGACATGGCCAATAGGCCCCATCCTGGTGTTGGGGGGGCGAAGACCGTCTCTGCCTCAGTTTCCCCTCTGGGATGCAGGTTCTGAGTTGGCTCAAAGAGGAGGAATGTCCTAGCCTCAGGAGTGATCCTGGCCTCATCCCTGAGAGCCGGCAGTGTGTGGGGGGGACAGCAAGATCACCACCAATCTGGCTCAGGGAGCCCGGGGTGGGGGTGTCTGGCCGGCAAGAATCCTTCTCTCAGCCCAGCCCATCCAGTCCCATCCTGTCCCACACTGCGGGCAGGGCTGCGGTGGAAGCTGTCCTCCAGACCTCAGGTGGCCTGGCTTGGTCCCCCTGGTAACCTGGTACTCAGCCTCCAGGTGTGGGCACCCCTGCAGGCAGCCCCTGCAGCCCCAGTGGCAGGTGAACACTGGCACACCCCACCCCAGCCAAGACAGGGCTTCCGGAGTCAGGCTGGGCGGAGGCTCAGCCAGGTTAAGGTAAAGCCTGTGCCAGCAGGTCTGCTGGGACCCCACCCACGCCTGGGCACCGGGAGGGGGCCAGGTGCTGCCCCTGGTGCTGCCGACTCAGGCCGAGGTGCAAAGCTGCGCTGGGGTCCAGCAGCCTGTTGCCCCAGCCCCCCAGCCTGGAGGGTGTGGCTGTTGCCTGTGTGGTCCTGGGGGGGGTGCTCCTCTCCAGCCCTGGGAAGAGATCCCAGGAAGGATGGCGCTGGAGTGGCTGGCACTCTACCTGTCTGGGTGGCCGAAAGGACCCTCCAGGCACTGCCGTGCCAAGTACCCAACGAAGTGGGCGCAGAGCCTGCCCAACAGCGAGATGGCGCCGGCCGTCCACTGCAGCCTGTTCCTGAGGCTTTGCTCCAAGCCAGGCTCTCAGCGGGCCACCAGCCCTGGCCTCGGGGCTCCTCGGGGGCTCTCACTCCAGCCCGGCCCAGGGACACTGTGCTCAGGGGGAAGCTGCCTGTCTGGGCCTCGAGTCCACGCACATTCCAGACTGCTGGGTTCACACACCGCCTGTGCCAGACTGCAGCCGCTTCTGTGCCTCTGTACCCTCGTCTGTAAAACAGGCTGAGCGCCTCTTCTGCAGGGCTGCCAGCACCGGGCTGTGGCACAACCTCCTGGCTCAGCCCAGGGAGGTGCGCTTTGGGTCCCAATCCCTGCAGACCTTTGCTGCCTGGGGCCTCATCACCCGGCTGGAACCCCAAGGACCCCGGGGCCCATCACTCTGCAAGTCTGCTCACAGCCCTTGGCCGAAGCCCTCCAGGGCCGGCCAGAGAAGGAAACGCTCAGGCTAGAACTGCCTCCCCCAGAAAAGCGGGAACAAGACCCCTAACCCTAAGACTGAGACCAGCTGTCTGCCCCGGGTACCTTCGGACTCGGCCACCACCGGCAAAACACGACGCATGCCCGACAGCCAGGTATAAAGACAGACCGACCAGCCCCGCGACCCCGGCCCAAGACACAACTGCAGCAAGGCCGGGAGGCCTCCCGAGGGCGGCCCGGCGCCGGCGGGAGCCTCAGAGACAGGCGAGGGCGCACAGGCCAGATGTGCAGGGTGGGCCACCCGGATCCAGATGGCGCCCGCGCTGGCAGGACCTCCCTAGACAGACGCTGACGGGCTCGGGGCCCAGAGACAAAGGTACAAGAAGCGTGTGAACTTCGAGCTCGCCTCCAGGAACCCAGGGCAGGCCGGTCCAGCGGGGCCCCCCCGGAGCCCAGGCGCTGTGCCCTCCGGGCCTGTTTATCCCACTCCGGGCGAGGCGGGGCCTGCGCGGCTGGCGGGTCTGGGCGAAGGCGAGGCGCCGAGAGGTGACGGCGGCGCCCCGCGGCCCGCCTCCCCGACCGGCGACCCCCGGCCCCAGGCGCCCCGCCGTCTGCGCCAGCGTGCTCGCTCACCCGGGCGGCCGGCGGCGGCTCCGCGCAGGGCGGCGCCGAGGACGAGGCCGGACAGCAGCAGCCGCAGCAGCCGCAGGTGCCGCGGGGAGGGAGGAGGGACCGGCGTCGCCATCGTTCAGCGCCGCCGCCGGGGCAGCATGGCACCGCACGGCCCCGGGCTGGGCGCGGGCTCCCGGCGCCTCGCGGGAGAAGCGGAGGCGAGGGCGGGGGCGGGGGCGGGGAGCAGGCCAGGCGGAGAGCGGGCGGCGGCTCCGACGCTGCGGCAAAGCATCCGGGACGAAGGCGCGGCGGCGGGAGGCGCGCGCGGCCAGTGCGCCTGCGCGCTCCACCTGCGGGGGCGGGCGGGGCCTCCAGGCTGCACCCCTCCCCCCCTGCCGGGCCCCCCTCCCCCAAACTCCGGGGCGCCTCGGCCTCTGCGGCCGGGTTCCTGCTCAGAAATCTGGTGGCGTCCCCCGGGGCATGGCTCCTCTCTTCCCTGCGGGACTGCCCAACCTCCGCCCGCGCTGGAGCAGAGACCCTGCGGAGCTAGCGGCGCCAGCAGCGGGAACGCAGGGGCCCGGGGCCACAGGGGGGCGCAGAGCTCCAGGGCCAGACCGCTGCGGCCAAAGCCCGCCCGGCCCTCAGACACCCGGGCAAACGCCCACGGCGCAGCCGAGGCCGGGCCCGACCGCCACTCGCGAGCCGCCGGGGGGCGAGAGCCGCCGAGCTGCCTACGGAAGCCAGCTGGGAGCTGTCCAAGGTGGACCTGGCCCGCGGCGGCCGCTTTGCAACGCCCTGGGACCCCAGCACAAGAGCGCCTAGGACGGCCCCGCACACTTCGCCCGTGCCCTCTGAGGGCAACCCTCGGGAGGCCCATTGAGTGGGAGAGCCGGTGCCCAGGGCCTGCTCCCAGGACTGGCTGCCGCTGGGTTGTGCAGAGGCTCGGGATGGCAGAGGGGCCGACCGCGTGCAGTGTTGGAGGGCTGGGCCCGACTGCGAAAGGTCGTGGCTTGGTGTGGCGGGGTCGAGGGCAGACCCGGCTGGCTGGGCCTGGGACGAAGACTGTGGAGAACGCACTTTCTCGTGGAAAAAGTAAATAAAACTAAAGAGCCACGGGGTGCGTGGGGTGGGCAGATCCAGGACTGCAGGCCTCCCCTCCAGGGCACTGACGGAGGGCAATGATGGAACCCGCCTCCCCAAACGCGGGGGGCGCAGCTCCCTGCCCACTCCTGGCAAGGCCCAGCCCTCCGTGGTGAGACCTGGGCCCTCCTGCTCCAGCCAAGGGCCCACGGCCCTAGCACTGAGGCCTGGACGGCCGCCCTGCTCCTCCGCCCCTCAGGTCTTTGCTAGGCCTGGCCTAGGCCGGCGGTGTGGACCTGCGGAAGTGGCTAGCGGGGTCGCCAGGCTAAAGAAGAGTCCAGGGACTTAGGGAGTCTCCCTTGGCCAGCCCAGCAGAGCAGCCTGGGCCTGGACAGAGAGCGGGGAAGTACGCCCCAGCCCTGGGGAGCCCTGGAGGGAGGTCAGCGACCAAAGCCGCTTTGCAGCCGTTCTCCTGAGCGCTGCCCTCAGGGCTGTGGCAACACTTTTATTACAACAGTTTACAAGGACAGGCTGCCTGGCCCCGGACCTCTGCCCCCCCCCCCCACGGCCCCGGCTCCCACCGGGAGGAGGGAGGGCGGCTGTCGGCCCTGGTTATCAGCACCAAGGCCCCACTGCCCGCAGACCCAGCCTCCGGACACAGGCCGAGGGTCGCCCACCCCCGAGGAAGAGGAGGCAGCTTCTGGGTGGAGGGAATGGCTTGGGCTCCTGCCGGCGTGGGTTTCCAGGGCTGCTGGGGCAGGAGGCTGAGGGCGGGCAGAGGGGCGGGTGCGGGGCGGGCGTGGAGGGCGGCGCCCCAGATGGTGCTCCGCGACTTGGTGGGGACCTGGCGCAGCAGCAGAGCGGCAAAGAGCAGGAGCAGGGGCCGCTGGGTCGCGGTGCATGGCGACTGGAACACGTCTGGGGGCAGCGCTGGAGCGGAGTAGCCCCTCAGCCTGCAAGGGTGGAAGCCGTGGGTCTGGGGGACGACCAGGGCACAGGTGGTACTGCCCCCACCACAGGCCCTGCCCACTGCCTCCACCCCGGAGGACCAGCCTGCAGCGTCCCCACAGGTCCCACTTGGGCAGCATCACCTGTGCTTGGGGCAGTCCGTGCCACCCCTCGCCTGTGCGACAGATACGCAAAGCCCTCTGAGATCTGCCCGCGCCCCCTTCCCTCAGGCCCTCCCGCAGCTGCTGGCCTTGCGTATTCCGGCTGGGCAGCTGTGAAAGCCTGCCCTGCAGAGGCCTCCATACAGCGGTGTCCGCACTCTGCTCTGGGCCCTCCTCGTCTCCTCCTACGCCCTCCCTCTAGAAGGGCAGAGTGGTGTAGGTGGGCACCTTGTGGGCACTGGCTAGCAGCCTCTGGAGGACCTGGTCTCAGCCGTAGCAGAGGAAGCTGTGGGTGTAGACTCGGTAGTGCTGGCCGTAGAGCCTCAGCTGGACTTGGTTGGCCTGAGCCTCAGCCGGACTGGCCATCTCAATGTGTGGAGGCCCCTCCCAGGGCCATGGCCCCCAGTAGCCCCTTCTTTGGCCGAAACCAGCGGCCCACCCAGTCGTACTGCAGAGTGGGGGTTGGGGTCAGCCAGTGGGAGGCGCTCACGTGCCCTGGCTGGTCAGGCCACCCACCAGGCCCACCTTGATGAAATTCTCCAGCAGGTAGCTGGCTGTCACCCAGCCAAACACCCCCTCATCCTGGCCCAAGAGGATACGTGCGCCCCGGAAGTTGAAGGGGCCAACGTCCGCGTCACAGTGGCAAACACGCTGGCAGAGGCTTCTGGACTGGTCAGGCTGCAGAATGGAGTTGCTCTGAGGCTGGGGTGTGCCTAGCAAGGGGTCCCCATCCAAGGCTGCTGAGCACAGGCGGAGGCCTCCCAGTAGGGCCGGAGGCATACTCCAACAGGCGCATGCCCGCCATGGCTCCCAGGTAGGGGGCGTGCCCATCAGCTCCCCCTGGGCACGTCCCGAAGTGCCTGCTCCAGGCACTCAGCAAGACTCTGGCCAGCCCCAGAAGGGCCCTCTGGGTAGCTGGAGAGGCCCCCACCTGGAGGGAGCAGAGACAGCCCAGGACTAGGAGTGCAGTCCAGGAGCCAGGCCGTGGGCCAGTGGGGCTGGAGCCCTTCGTTCTCAGCCCAGGGGCAGCTTGGGCACGCCTTCCCCGTGCAAGCCGCTAGAATCACCAGTTCAGAGACAAAGGGGCCTAGTGTTGCCCAGTGTCTCTGAGGCTGTCACCTGCTGGGTGGGTGTGGGCACAGGTGCCAAGACAAAGCTCTGGGCATTGCCAACCTTGGGGGGGGCTGCTCGCATGTGCCACCAGGTGGCCAGAGCGTAACTTCCTAGCCCCCCTGGTCCTTCTGGGGCACAGAGGCCACTTGGGCTGGGCCCAGACTCCCGCCTGCTGCCTGGACTTCTTTCCTTTCTGGAACAGAGGCTCTCCTCTACAGCTCTGCCTGGAATGAGCCAGGCTGGGCATGGGGCCCTGAGGCCTCGCAGGGAGTGGGGCTGGCGGTGAGCGCCTGGTGTTGGGAGCTCACCTCGAACGTCTCAGGAGCTGTGCTGGCCCACGACGCCATCGTCCTCCTTCTCCGCAGGCCACTTGTAAATGAACATGGATGTGTGCGAGGAGCCAGCACCGAGGACAATGCCATACTGGGGGTGGGGCAGGGTCAGTAGAGGGCCCAGGGGCCTGAAGGTGGTACCCTCTGACCCCCCCAGCTCTGCCCCCGCTGTCCTATGGCCTCCCCACGTGGACTGGGAGAGGCCAAGGGCAATGTCAGTGTCACAGCAGTCTAGGAGTGAGGAGCAGACGACCCCAAGTCTTCACTGGGGATCCCTCCCCTCGTGACTGCCTGAAGCCAGCATGCCTAGTGCCAGGGACAGAGGGTCCTGGGAACAAGGTCCCAAACTGGGAGAGGAAGCCCAGGCCTGCTCTTCCTTTCTCCCCAGTCTGCCTCCTGTTGTGGCCTCAGCCCAATCTTAGCAGCCCAGGGAGGCCCCAGACTTGCAGCTGGACCCGCAGCCTGTGGGTGCCACATGCTGGCACCTGCTGGGGCCTGCATTCCAACTGGGAGCCCTGTCTGGAGACCACACATTCAGGGCCACCAGCTCCAGCCTGCGAGGGCTGCTCAGTCCTAGCGAAGCCAAGAGCTGGTGCGCCCTGGGACACTTGGGAAGGGGGGAGGGGTGCTGCATGGCTCCCACCTCCCTGACTCCGCCTCTCCATCGCTCACACAGGACTTGTCTAACAGAGTTAAAGGAGCGCTCCAGCAGCCAGCTGGGCCTGGGGGACAGGCGAGGAGATTCCTCCTCTAGCCCTGGTCCAACCACTTTAGTACCAAGCTGGGCTGCCCCACCAAGTTCCGCTTCAGGGCAGCGTCGCACTGTAGGGGGTCCCCCTGGGTGGCAGTAAGGGGTCCCTGGACCCGGGAGCCTCTAGCTGCTGTCTGGGTCTGTAACGGCTCACTCCGGGGTGGGCACGGGGCAAAAGTGACTCGGGGCACCCTGGAGGCTGCGCTGGCTGGGGGCTGGGGGCTGGCTGCAGCCGGGGCACTCTCCCTCGGCCGTGGTGACAGGTCTGTGCAGACACGGAGACCCAGCTGTTCCCGGGACTTTGGTCTCCAGCACCGTCGCCCCGGAAGGGTCGCCGCTCCCCGGGACCTGAGACCTCACCAAGCTCGGCTGGGAGCAGAGCGCCAGTGGTGCCGCGTGCGGGCCCTGCTGAGCTCCGAGCCGCCCCCAGCCTACGCCGGGCGCAGCCCGTGGTTCCCTGGACGTGCCTGGGTGTCCGGGCGTGCACCTTGAGGGCTGGAGGATCGCGGACGTCGCGGGTGGTGACGTACAACAGCAGCAGGCCAGCGAGGCCCGCCGCGGCCAGCAGCAGCGGCGGCAGTAGTGACAGCACCTTCCAGGCCATAAGCGGGAGTGAGAGGACGAGTCGTGGACGGGTGGTGGGGAGCGGGAAGGCCAAAGCGCCCGGGAACCGGGCCCGCTTGCGTAGGACCCGGGGCGGGGCGCCGGAAACCACGCCCGCTTTGGGGCCCGCCCTCCGGGGTAGGCCCCGCCCTCCCCCGGCCAGGTCCCAAGCGCAGGTGAGCGCCTGGGTGCGCCGAGTGGTCCGCGCCCTCCCGGACGCAGCTGTTGCCGGTCCTCGGCCGTCCTGCCGCTCAGCACGAGTCCCCGGTCCTATCCTGGGGAGTCGCAATGGCAGGAGAGCTGGTCAGGGACCCCTGAGGGTCATGCCCCTCTTCTCCCTGGCCTGGAGCGGGGGCGCTGCCAGCTGCAGGCGCCACGTGGGTTCCAGGTGGGGCTCAGGAGGGAAAGCAGGCCCAGCAGCCAGCCCCAGGGTTGGGCCTACAGGACAGGACCAGCCCTGGGCGCATGGCGGGGACTGCATCATCAGCCTGTCCTCCAGGGGCAGACCAGGACAGCTGACCATGTCGGGCCTGCCTTTGAGGGTCTCAGCAGGAAGGGCTCTGTCAGACCTGCCTGGCATAGCCCTGGTGCCAGGGACAGGTGAGGACACCAGACAGGAGCAAGGCATCCCGGGACACAGAGAGCCCAGAAACAAGGGACCAGCAGTTGGTGTAATGGCTATGTCGCTGGACTCCCATGTAGTTGACAGTGGTTCTAGTTCCGGACCCGGTAACTTAAACTCACGCTGGGCGCTTGTGCGTGCGTGCCCAAGATCCCGAGAGGAGAATGGAGGAGAAGGGATTGCGGCGTGACCATCCCCCCTGGGGGACGATTTCTCGCTTTTTATCTCTCTGTCTCTCTCTGTCTTTCTAACGAGTGCATGCGCCCTATAGCAAAAAACTCTTAAAAAAAAAAAGAGAGAGAGAGAGAGAGATTTTTACTATAGGGTGCATGCACTAGCCAGAGAGATGGAATGCCTTCTCCTCTATTCTCTTGGGATTTTGAGCACACACACACACACACACACACACACACACATGCACCTGGTGTGAGTTTTAAACCGCAGGGTACAGGAATCAAACCACAGTTGGCCATGTGGCAGTCCAGGGACATAAGCATTACGCCATCTGCTGGTTCCACCAGGAGAGGAATTTAACTACCTACTGGCCCATTCCCCGGGTGGTCTTGGAGGGAGTGGATGCTCAGACCTGGCTGCACGGTGCGGACCCCAACTCGTCCCTCGTGGCACAGCAGCCTTCAGTGCCCGCCGAGGCGGGCGAGGTTCTCAGAGGGCCTGGCTGCATTCCCTGACAGGCTGCGACTGGCCAGGCAAGCCGCAAAAGCACTCTGGGTGTAAGAAGCTCCGTGTGTTGGGACGAGCAGGTGGCATGCTGGGCTTGCACATGGCTGACCGTGGTTCAAGTCCTGGACCTGGTGGCTTGCCTTCTCACTTTCCTTCTCTGTGTGACTCTCTCTGGTCAAATTAAAATAAATGAATAAATAAATAATTCTCTTTTAAAAATTATTTTATGTAACTTTACTTAATATGTACTTACAGTCTTTAAAGAATATTTTAATCTGGAATTAATGCCTAGAGCCACATTTCATTTTTCTTTTCTTTCTTTTTTTTCTTTTTTTAGAAGGAGATTTTTGCTATAGAGTGTGTGTGGTCACCAGAGAGGCAGAAAGGGAAAAGCAAGAAATCACCTCCCAAGGGGAGCGGCCACAGTGCAACCCCTTTTCCTCCCTTCTCCTCGCCATGGCAACCCACGACAATCCCACGCGTGGCCAATGCGTATCCGTCCATCACATGCTGACCTTGGCCAAGTTCAGGGCTGGTGAGACGAGACACAGGACCGAGTGGTGCAGCGTGGGTGCGCAGTGCGGGCACCTCGGAGACCAGACGGACGGTGTGAGCATGGTCTGACTTTCACAGGGAGACGGAATACTGATGACTCTCTGGGAGCAGAAATCGCCGTTGAAGACCGGATTTGCCGAGGTTCGACCCTGACGTTTGGTTCCACCTTCACACCCAACACGGGAAAGGAACGAGGCGAGACAGCTCTCTTACGAGAGGGAATTGTCCATGTTGGTGGTGCTGCCGACTGACTGCACTGGGCCTGCCACCCATGGTTCGGCATCTTTGGCCATGAAGAGCAGCTTGCTGGCTACCAGGTGACCTTCGAAAGCTGGCAAGGAATGACTTTGCAGGGGGCTGGGGACTCAGCGCTGCAAATGGAGGTCTGATGGGAGGAGCGTGGAGGGCCTGGTCGTCTGGGCACGGAGTGAACCTTGCTTGGTTTTACCACGCCACCTGCTGGCCCATAAAATAACTCTTTAAATCTTCCACGAGAAGCCTACGCGCCCCGCTTGTGCCGCTGCCATGTCGCTGGTGACCCGAGAGGTGCCAGCACCTTGTGTGGGTACTCAAGACCGACATCACTGGGTGGCGGGAACCGCCTTCGCCGTCACTGCCACCGAGGGTGGGGCGGGGACACGCTCACCAGAGGGCGGGAGCTCACTGAGGAGGCGATGGCTAGCACTGCCATGCAGAATCCAGGCCAGTACAGGGCCCCAGGGGCACTTGAACAGGCAGAAAGATGACAGCAGGTCCCGGCCGACGGTCTAGACAGCAAGCTGTGTGAAGGCCTGGAGACAGGAGACACGCCCACCGAGGGCCGCGCCACTCTGGGCCTTGGGGTCCGAGGCCAGCACACTAAGACCACTGGCCGTCGTGGCCGTGCCATGGGTGTGTCCAAGAAGAAGTCGTCTGTGGGCCTTGTCTGTTAATAAATCGTTTATATGCCAAAAATAATCTTAAAGAAAAGAATTACTTTTGATATCCCAGAACATTACAAATTATGATTAAAACAAGTATACATGAAAAAAAAGAGGGACCAGTAGATGGTGTAATGGTTGCGTTGCTGGACTCCCACATATTTTTAATTTTTTTTTTTTTTAGAGAGATTTTCGCTATAGGGCGCGTGCGTTCACCAGACAGACAGAGAGAGACATTAGAGACAGAAAGCGAGAAATCACCCCCCAGGGGGGATGGTCACGCCGCAATCCCTTCTCCTCCATTCTCCTCTCGGGATCTTGGGCACGCACGCACACGCGCCCGGCGTGAGTTTTAAGCCACCGGGTCTGGGACGTGAACCGCGGTCGACTACGTGGGAGTCCAGCGACATAGCCATTACGCTAACTGCTGGTTCCCGACTCCCACATATTTGACCACAGTTCAAGTCCCAGACCTGGCGGCTTAAAACTTACACCAGGCACATGTGTGTATGCCCAAGATCCAGAGAGGAGACTGGAGGAGAAGGGGTTGCGGTGTGGCCATCCCCCCGAGGACTTATCTCTCACTTTCTGTCTCTGTCTCTCTGACGAGCACACATATAGTGAAAATCTCTCTAAAACAAAAAGAGTAAGGCACAGCCAGTCACAGAGCGGCCCTACTCATGCTTCTGAAGACCGAGATTCACTACGTCTACAGACTGGGTGAAGGCAGGAGACCCTTAATACCCCAGTGTAAAAATAATCCACTTCTCTTTCTGTGTCCTGCTGTACAAAGGGTCAGAGTCAGATACAGGCTATCTTGTCTGGACCAAGCACAAAATCTTTAAGAACAGACGGGAGACCAGCAGCCGGTATAATGGTTACGTCATTGGACTCCCACATAGCTGACCACAGTTCAAGTCCTGGATCCGATGGCTTGAAACACACCGGACACGTGTATGTGCATGCCCCAAATCCCGAGAGGAGAATTGAGGACAAGAGATTGCAGCATGGCCACCCCCTTGCTTTCTGTCTCTTGTCTGTCCAGTGAGCACATGTGCTCTATACCAAAAATAAATCTTTCTTAAAAAAATAAGAAAGAGGGGCCAGCAGGTGGTGTGGTGGGTAAGGGTGCTGGATTCCCACATGGCCAACCATGGTTCAAGTCCTGGACCTGGTGGCGTGCTTTCTCACTTTCCCTTTCTCTCTCTCTCTCTCGTCAAATAAAGAAAAAAAAATAACAATACAAATGGAAATAAATAGATAATTCTTAAAAACATAAGAAAGAATAGGTATAAATAAATAATTCTTTTTTTTAAAGAATTATTTTATTTAACTTTATTTACTATTATCATCATTATTGTTTTCCAGTTTGATCAGAGAGAGACAGAGAGAGACAGAGAGGAAGTGAGAAAGCAAACCACCAGGTCCAAGATTTGAACCGTGGTCGGCCATGTGGGAGTCCAGCGCCTTTAACCACCATGCCACTTGCCAGCCCCAATAAATAATTCTTAAAAAAAAAAAAAGAAAGAATAGGTAGGGACTGGCAGATGGCGTGGTGGTTAAGATGCTGGACTCTCACTTGGCTGACCATGGTTTGAGTTCTAGACCTGGCGGCTTGCTTTCTCACTTTCTGCCTTTCTCTCTCTGGTCAAATTTTTAAAATAATTATGATAATTAAAATTAAATTAATAACTTTTTTAAAGAATTATTTTAATTTAATTTTATTTATTCATTTATTTTATTTTAATTTGACCAGAGAGAGACACACAGAGAGAGAGAGAGTGAGAAAGCAAGCCGCCAGGTCCAGAACTTGAACCGTGGTCATCCATGTGGGAGTGTCCAGTGCCTTAACCACCACGCCACCTGCTGGTCCCAAATTAATAACTTTTTTTTAAATAATTTTTTTTTAGAGAAAAAATTTTGCTATAGGGTATGTGTACTCACCGTAAAGGCAAAGAGAAACAGACAGAAAACAAGAAATCACTCCTGGGGGCCGGCAGGTTGTGTAGTGGTTAAGGTGCTGACTCACATGGCCGACTGTGGTTCAAGTCCCAGACCTGGTGGCACTCTTGTCACTCGGAGGGTGGACACGCACAGGACTAATTCCTTTCCGAATCCCAGTTGCTCTCTCAGCCCACGGCCGGTGCTGACTCGGGAAGGCGGCTCTTTCCGGCCCCACTTGCCCTGCGGTCCAGAGGAGCCCTACCAAGGCCAGCGTTCCGCTGGGTCCCACCTTCCTCTCGGCTTCAGCTGCCGACGCCTTTTCGCAGGAGTCTTCTATTCAGTCTTGGGAAATTCGGCTTCTTTCCTTCCTTTTGATTCAATTTGATACCATCCAAAGACCTAGCAATACGGCCGAGGTCGTCATTGCTGTCAGCGATGGGGTCGCCGCGGCCCCCACCCACTGGGTAGCAAGCCCCGCTGAAGCCTGAGGGGCCCTGCCACCTCCCTGGCGGGAAGCCTAGCTGAGCCCGTCTGCCGTTGGCTCTCCGTGCCCGGCCGGTGAGAAATCTGCTTCCGGTCGCGGAACCCTTCCCTGGCATTTCCGAAGGCCTTGCGGCTTTGCCGGTCGCGAGCCACAAGTCCGCCCAGGGGGGTTTTTATGTGGAAGGCGCGAGGGAAGCGTCCCCGTTGCTGTCTCCCCGCGCAGCGTTCGGTGACCCGGCACCCTATGCGGATCCACCCCGCCCCGAGAGACTGAGGGGGTCCTGCAGGCCCCTCGCTCTTCCTTTTCCTCTTTTCTGTAACTTTGCTAGAGGACACATCAGCTCCAGAGAAAGAGGGAGAGAGAAAGCAAGAAAGCGCCCGCCAGGGGCTTGGCCACCCCGCAGTCCCGTCCCCTCGTCCCTGGTATTGCACACACGCACAGCAGCTGGCGCGTTTTCCAAGCCACCAGCCGAGGCCTCACACTGCAGCCAGTGGGACCCCGCCGCCTTGGCCGCAGTGCCACTCGCTGGCCCAGCCTCTTGCTCTTCCCTGCAGTTGTAGAACCAGCTCCAGGTCCTTGAAAGCCAGACGGGGCCGGGGTGCGGGGCCTGGTTCCCTGTGACCCAGGGTTGCTGAGACTGGGGCGGCTCCTCGTTGCTCTAAATAGTTTTTGCTTTTTTCCCCTGAAGGACCTGCCCATGGTGGGCACCCTGAACACTGTGGACTGCCTGGGACGGGCAGGGCAGGATGGCTGGGTGCAGCCTTGGTGCCTCCGCTGGCGCCAGGCTAGCAGAAGCCAGCACAGTGGCGGTGCCCAGTGATGCCTGGATGCCAGGCGCTAGGTCTCCCGGGAGTCAGGTGAGCCTGATCCCCCAGTCCCAGTGCACAGCCGACCCCAGGCCGAGGTGGAACAGGAAGCTGAGGAGCTGGCCTGACATTTCTCCAACTTCTGAGGCAGTGCCGTCCCCTCTCCGCCCCTCCTAGGACGTCCCGCACCCTGCCGTGTACCCGGATTGCGGAGTCCAGACCTTGAGGGGCCTCTCTGCCCCGTGCTCCCCGGATTGAGGAGAGGCTGTGCTGGCAGCCCCGCAGGTGGGGGATTGTGCTGGACTCAGCCACGCTGCGCACCAGCAGGCTAAGTGCCGGGAGGGACCTGGCCAGGCTCTCGGGGGCAGAGCCGGGCCCCACCCGGGAAAGGGAGTGCGCAGGCGCAACCCAGGGTTCCACGGACGGCTCAGGCCTGGCTCCTGTGCTCAGGGCTGCCGGCCTAGGACTAGGTGCAGAGGCCGTGGGGACCAGGAAGCCCTTCGGAGGTGACCCTTGAGCTCACAGGGCAGTGGAGCATCTGGAAACCCCCGGGTGTTGAACCCGACCGAACAGGCAAGCAGTGCGGAGAGCGGTCGGTCCACACTTGCCACCCCACAAGGGCTCTGTGTCTGCGTCGCCAGTGCTCAGCGGCCGGGGCACCTGGGGCGAGGCCAGTGCGTAAGGGCAAGCCGCTGGAGCTGAAGGTGGTAACTCCGCAGGCTGGCTGTGAGGGGACTGAGGGGTCAGCGTAGCCATGGGCTGACCTCCCGGTCCCTCTCCCGGAACATGCACGTGCCCTGTACCAAAACTAAAACCGCTGCGCCCTGGAAGAGGTGGCCCTGTCTCCTGGCCCCAGGCCGTGTGCTGCGCTGCAAACTCGGGTTTTGTTTTTTTTCTTTTTTTTTTTTGGAGAGGTTTTTCGCTATAGGGCGTGTGCGCTCGCCAGACAGACAGAGAGAGACATAGAGACAGAAAGCGAGAAATCACCCCCTAGGGGGGATGGTCACGCCGCAATCCCTTCTCCTCCATTCTCCTCTCGGGACCTTGGGCACGCACGCACACGCGCCCGGCGTGAGTTGTAAGCCACCGGGTCTGAGACGCGAACCGCGGTCGACTACGTGGGAGTCCAGTGACATAGCCATTACGCTAACTGCTGGTTCCCTTTTTTTTTTTTTTTTTTTTCAAACTCGGGTTTTGGAGGTGCTTCACAAAGCGGGGAGATGGCGGCGAGGTCTGTGTCCCCACGCACCCCTGTAGCCTCTTCCCGCGTCGTGGTCTCTGGCAGCAGGTGGGGTGAGGGACACGAAGGGGACATGGCTGACCGTAGTTTAAAATGTCTTCAGGTGCTGTGCGCACGCTGGGTTCCACTGGGGCTAGGTCAGCCGGGGAGCGCGGGCCAGGCGTGTCAGGGCGGGAGAGGCTGTAAGAGCTGGCTGCACCGCACGTGAGGGGGCAGGTGTGACAGGCCAGCACGGAAGGCATGCCGAACTTCGCGAATTTTCTGTTATGGGGCCGACATAATTTCTGTTATGGGGTGGCATGGTGGTTAAGGGTGCTGGACTCCCACATGGCCAACCATGGTTTGAGTCCTGGGCCTGGCGGCTTGCTCTCTCACTCTACCCCCGCCACCCTCTCATTTGTCCCTCTCTGGTCAAATTTAAATAAATAAAATTAAAATAATTCTTCAAAAAAATTTAAAAATAAAAATAAAAGCCCCATTATCGTGTTATGTCCCACATGCACAGCTCACACACAGCAAAAGTAGGGCCAGCAGGCGGAGTGGGGCTAAAGTGCCCGGCCCCGAAACCACGCCGGTGCTCGCGTGGGCCTGCCGGGCGACCCAGAGGACAGTGGGGAAGGGCCTGAGGAGCGGCCATCCCCGCTGGGGTGCTCGTTCCTCCATGCCTCTCCAGCAAGTGCACATACTCTGGCAAAAATCGAGGGGAGAAAAGCTAAAGCGTTTCTCAGGTCTGGACTTCGAGGCTAGCGATGGCCCTGGGCCGGCCGTGGGGAGCCGGAGCTCCCTCTGGGCTCTGGGGCAGTTACATGGCTCCTGTGTAGTGATTTATTTCCCGTCTGAATACTTTTACGATCTTTGAACAGAGAGTGTTCATTTCTCCTTTTTAAAAGCCCTATGGGGGATGGCAGGTGGTGTGGTGGTTAAAAGGCGCTGGACTCCCACCTGCCAACTGCTGACCGAGTCCCGGCCCTGGCAGCTTGCTTTCTCTCCTCTTGTCAAATAAAAAGAAAGTTAAGTAAATTAGTTATTAAAAAAAAAAAAAAAAAAAAAAAAAAAGAATGATCGGGACCAGCAGTTAGTGTAATGGCTATGTTGCTGGACTCCCATGTAGTCGACTGCGGTTCAAGCCCCAAACCCAGTGGCTTAAACTCACACCAGGCGCATGTGCACCCAACGCCCAAGATCCCGAGAGGAGAATGGAGAAGGGATTGCGGTGTGGCCATCCCCCCTGGGGGTGATTTCTCGTTTCTGTCTTTCCGGTGAGCATAGTAGTGCCCTATAGCAAAAACTTCTCAAAAAAGAAAAAAAAAGAATTATCTATTTTTTCTTTAAAAAAATATTTTACTTATTTAAATTTGACCAGAGAGAGAGAGAGAAACAGAAGTGAGAAAGCAAGCCACAGGTCCAGGACTCAAATCATGGTCGTCCCTGTGGGAGCCCAACACCCTTAACTACCTCACCTCCTGCCGGCCCTATTATGTTAATTCACCAGAGAGCGAGGGGAGCCAGGCTGCAGATCCGCACTCGGCCGGCGGCCACGGGGGAGGCCAGTGCCTTAAGCACCATGCGGCCTGCTGGCCCCGTTCTTTTACCCATCCTGACTGGGGCCTGTTCGGATGCCTGGATCTGAGAGCCGACCAGACGACGCTGGAGACCTGACGCTGGTCTCCCCCATAGTGTCCTCAGGCTCAAGTCCATCCTCCCTCAGGAAAGCCAGCCCGGCCGAGGGGCCCTCTCGCCCATCTACCCTCTTCCGGACGAGAAGGGGTTGCGGGGACGGCTCTTCTCGGTGGAGGCTGTGCTGAGTCTTTTTTTACATTTATTTACTTTTGTTATTTTTTAATTTGATGAGGAAAGACACAAACCCACCAGGTCCAAGACTTGAACTGTGGTCACCACGTGGGAGTCCAGCACCTTAACCACCATGCCACCTGCTGGCGTCTTGAGTCCTTTCTGTACTCTTTCTACTCACTAGATAGATCTTTTAGATTGGGCTGGAAAAAGCCTTTTTTTAAAAAAATTAACGTTTCACCGTTAATTTTGTATCATGTGTTAATTTAATATCATGTGTTAATTTAATATCATGTGTTCACTCTCTGGAGAGACAGCAAGGGACAGTGAGAAAAGCCCCGGGAGGAGGGCCACATTTGAATCCCTTCTCCTCTCGGGACCCAGGGCATGCATGCACACGTACCTGGCGTGTTTTTCAGGCCTTGGGGCCAGGACTCAAAGCACGCAATAGGTCCCATGGGACCCAGTGCCTTCGCCGTGCCACCATCGGCCCTGGGCCTGGCCTGTGTGTAAGATTGCATTCTGTCAGGGTGTAAGACAGAACTATCCTCATACTTTCAAGAATCTCCTCAGATACGGAACTGTCACTTTATACTCGGCTCATTTCAGTGTTCCTCATGGCTCTTTAATTTAGTTGATTTATCCATTACTTCCTCCAGTGAGCTCAGAAGCAGCACCTCATAGGTGTTGGGACCCCTCCCAACCTCACCTGTGAATCGGTCATGTGCCAGGTCTCGGTGAGGACACAGCCTCCCTGTGTGGGTCACTGTGGACTCGTGTTTTCACCAATGCACCAGCTGCTCCCCTAAGGTTTATCATGCAAGCAAGAAAGATTTGACCTTCTAGCCTGTGGGTGTGTGTTCAGGCCCACCTGGGACCTAAGTCGTGTGCCCTGCCCTCACATGTGGCTCTGGCATGGCGCCTATGAAAAAAATGTATTATTTTAAAAACTTTGCTATAGGGCACATGTGCTCACCAGAGACAGAGACAATGAGAAAGCAGGCTGCCGAGTCTGGGATTCGAACCATGGTTTGCCCATGGCAGTCCAGCATTTTACCATGAAACCAGCTGGCCCCTGAAATGTTTAAACTTTTTTTTGCTGTAGGATAATGAGAAATCACCCTCAGGGGGATGGCCATGCTGCAACCCCTTCTCCTCTGTGGACTTCGGGCAAAATCCCCATGCGACCTTTAGGGGCCCAGGCCCAGACCTTGAACTGCAGTCGGCCGCATAAGAGGCCCGTGCTCTCACCACCATACCTGCTGGCCTCACTGCCTGTGAATTTTTTTTTTGTAGAGGTTTTTGCATCAGGGTGTGTGCGCTCACCGGAGAAAGATAGAGAGAGGGAACGTGAGAAATCACCCCTGTGCGGGGGAATGCCATACTGCAATCCCTTCTCCATTCTCCTCCTGGGATCTTGGGCATGCATGCACATGTGCCTGGCTTGAGTTTCAAGCCACTGGGTCCAGGCCTTGAACCATGGTGGGCCCAGTAGGAGTCTAGTGACAACATAACCATTAGGACATTTGCTGGCCCCCTGCCTGAGCATGTCCGTTTGGCCGGGTAGGAGCTGGGGTGGTTGCAGGCAGATGGGATTGGCACATGGGAGCTGAGGGGCAGGGCTGACCCAGCTGCAGGCTATGGAGAGAGGCTTGGGCAGGGCTGCCAGCCCGAGCTCTGCCGAGGCAGGGAGGACCTCGACGCTGGAGCAGGGAACCCCCAGACAGGGCTTAGGTGTCGAAGGCCTGGCGGTGGGGTGGAAGGGGGGAGGCGTATCCAAGAACCAGGGACAAGGTGGCTTGCTGAGACTTGGGGTGCTGAGGGCAGGTCCCCACAGGCTGGTCTAGCCACTGCACCTCCAGGCCATCGATGCCCTTTCCTACCCAGGAATCTGAGGCCCCAGAGCCCACCCCATCCTGAGGATGGGTTTTGCTCTGGCTGACCTGGGACCCCTGCGTGGTGGGCAGGTAGGCCCCAGGCCTGTAGAACCCCTCCTCCCTCCAGGCTGTGCACCCAACCTCTTTGAGAACCCAGGTCCCTGCACCCCACACACGCCTGCGTCAGGGACTGGACTGCGGCTGTGCAAGGCTGCAGCAGCTGGCTCTGGTAGGAAGCCCCTGTGGGCGGGGCTGGCAGTGCTAACCCTGACTGCAGGGGCAGGCCTGGAAGCGGGAGGGAGACAGGAGCTTGCGACCCAGCCTGTTCCTGAGCCCCGCACTCCCCCTTTGCAGAAGCAGCTGAGTGGAAGTGCCCTTTCCCCACCCCCACCTGGGCCAGGCCAGGCTGCGCTGCAGGTAAAAGAATGTCCAAGACCTTGGACACCTCAAGTCCCATGGGTCAGCTTGGGGGATTCTCTGTCCTCAGACGCCTGGGCCTGTCTGGGTAGGCCCCGGCAGACAACCCTTCCTGGGCACAGGGTCCTCCCACGCCATCAGTCACCATCAGCCTGCCCTGGCCCATCTGGCTGCTGTAGGTGGGGGTCCATGTGGCTTCTAGGCTGGGCTGCAGAGAGGGGCCGGCAGGCCAAGCTCTGGCCTCTGAGGCCCTACTCGACCCATTCTGGTGGTAGGACCGCTTCCTGGCCGTGGGTGGACTCAGGTCCTCAACCGCATCTGGGCTCTCCCAGCTCCTCCATCTGCCAAGACACCTTGTCTTGCTGCCCTTGTTTGAGGGAGTGAAGCTGCCTGGGGCCTCCTGTGCTCGGTCACCACAGAGGGCTCCCAGCACACCCTGGTCCAGCCGGGACGAGGGGGGTGTCCAGGCCAGCAGGACGCACGTGCTCCGCGCCCTCTGCTGGCCGTTACCAAAGGTGCAGCTCAGTGGTGCCAGCCCCTTCAGGACACAGGGCAGGGGCCGCGGGAGGGGCTGGGGAGCTGGGACTCAGGAGACAGCCTCACAGCCCCTCAGGTGCGGACGCTGGTATACAGGAGGGTCCCACTGTCCTGCAGCGCCCACCCTGGCCACCAGCCCTGCCCTCCAGTCCACCAGCAGCTGGCCGCCCAGGCAGTCTCGGTGCAGGAGGGCCAAGTGCTGGCCTGTGCCCCCGGGCTAGATGAAGGTGGAGTCCAGAGGCCCGGCGTCCTGCTGGCTGAGGGCGCGGGCCTCGAACAGCTGCTGGATGAGGGTGGCCTTCTCCCGCTGCAGCTGGGCGATGCGCGCGCTCTTGGCGGTCACCTCCTGGGTGGGCAGGCAGGGGCGGGAGGCAGCCTCAGGGCCTGTGGCTTCTAGCCCAGGCCCCAGCCTGCCCGCACCTCACCTGGGTGAGGAGCCGGTTGTGCTCCTTCAGCATGAGGACCGTCTGGTGCTGCCAGCCAGGCGCCGAGGGTGGGCCAGGAGCCGGGGCAGGGCACGGGGGCCCCACGGAGGCCGAGGGCAGAGCCTGCGGGAGGGCACAGTCAGGTGGGCCTGGCCTTCTCTGACACAGCCGCGCTACGGCCAGAGGACACTCACCCTGCCAGTGCAGGCCGCGGCCAGCAGCTCCCCCAGGCACCGGGCCACCTCCTGGACCTTGGGCAGTAGGCAACCCAGTGGGCGGGGGCTCCCTGCAGCCTCGAAGTCCTGGAGAGGGGAGGGTGGTCAGAGAGACGGGCTTGCACTGCCCTCGAGGGGTCCCGCCAGCAGGCGTCACTGCACACGCTTGATGTGACAGCGCCTCCCACTGGAGGCCAGGGCAGGGCGGTGCAGGAGGGATGGGACAGCTGTTTCCTGCTCGGAGCCCAGTGGGGGCCAGAGGTGTCCCAGCCCCTGGGTGGGAGTGACAGCCACAGCGGCGGGGCGCCTGGGGCGGGGCAGGGGCACTCACGGTGCTGGTGCGGCCCTGGGCCAGACGGTGCCGGCGCTCCTGCACCCGCCGTAGCTGCTGCTGGTACCAGTCACGGCCCTGGGCCATCATCTCGAGGCCCTGCAGCAACACCTCCTCCTCCTGCTCCAGCTCCGCTGCCTGCTGCAGCTGCACCACAGCGTGGGAATGCACACGTGTCTGTGTGTGCCCATGCACTCGCGTGTGTGCGCACACAGATGCACCTGGCCCGATTCTGAGGACGTATCCGTGTGCTTCCCCTCCTCCGGTGGGGGTCCTGGCTCTCAGCCCCTCAGGCTTTCCCAGGTGCTGAGCTCAGCAACCTCGGGGTCTGCCTCTGAGGGGAGCCCGCATCGCCCACCTCCCTGGACCTTCCAGACTCCCCGCCTGACCCCGGTTCTGCTCAGGTGGTTCACCCAGAGAGAAGAGCTTTCCAGAAGTGGAGGCTGCTCCTGCCTCGGGAGCACCGCCCCCACCCCAGACCCAAGTTGGAGCCCACCTCTCACCAGGCCACAGTCCGCCCCGTTGGTGATGGTGTGCCTGCGACGGTGCTCGCCTCGCGCACGGGGCCCCCGCCGAGCATCCCCTGAGCCTACCTCCAGGGCCCTGCAGGCCGCTGCACCTACAGGGGCGAGTAGGGCCCTACTTACCCGCAGGCCTGGCTGCCACCCATCCCAGAGCAGGTAAACCTGGGGGTCCAGGCCTGCAGGACCCCCGAAGCCTTTGGTCCTCCCAAACTTACCCGACCTCAGGTCTCAGGCACTGGCTTGGCCTGGCATACGCCCGGCCCGGGGCCTCCTTGTCCCTCCCACCTGGGTTTGCTGGCAAGCCCCTCCCCCAGCCCAGCTGGGCGCTCACGTGAACAGAAGCTCCATCCAGCTCTTATCCGCACCCCCAGCGCCCTGAACTGTGAGAACGTCCTGGGGTGCTAGAGGGTGCCAGGCCTCTGCACCCTCTCATCAGCACTGGGCCCTGAGGCACTGGGCTGGTGAGGAGCCCCAGCTTCTGCAGGACCTCTGGCTTGTGTGACCCGGCCATAAGCCAGTGTCCTGAGGGCTCCTGGTGCCACTGAAATGTGAGCCCTGCAGAGGGCCTCCCCAGGGGCCACAGGGCAGGTTGTAGATCAGCTTCCCTGGGGGCATAAGTGCAACTCCCTACAAGAAGTGGGTATGGAGGGCCCCCTCAGTCCCCAGCACTACCCCTATTACTGTGCCTGGCACCTCGTCTGGAGCTGGTAGGCCCGGTGTACCTGGCAAGGAGCAACTCCGAGGCAGGGCTGAGGGAGAGCACTGGCCACACCCCTGCCCCAGAGGTGCAGCAGGCAGGCATGGCAGCCCTGGGACACATGGCCTGGTCTGCACAATTAAGTCCTGGGTCCCAGATGGTCGTAGGCTGGTGACCAGGGGTGAGAGCAGCCCTGATGCCATTCGGGCCCTGAGCTTGTGCCAACACCTCGGGCCGCCAGCCTGGAGTACGCACCGAATCCCCAGTAGCAAACGGGCAAGGAGGCCCTGAGACGCTGGGCTGGGCGCTTGGAAGGTTGAATGTGCTGGGGAGCTTGGAGCTTCAGACGGGGCACCCCGAGGCCAAGTCTGCCCACTGAGCACGCCACATCCCGTGTCTGGGCTTCGGCTTGCCTATAAAGGGGGATGGCTGGAAGCCCGGCCTGAGCCTGGGGAGGGGCCGGCGTGGGTGCTGTCCTGTGGTGGGCACGGATCGTGTGGCCTTTGAAGGGTGTGACATGGGGCTGGACGGTGGACCCCAGGCCCGGAGCTGTCCATCAGCCAGTCTGCAGCTAGTTTCAGCTGCACGGCCACCTGGACATGGCTGCATGTGGGCCAGGTCTCACAGGACGCCGTCACGGCAGGCTCAGAGCTGAATATGGCCAAGGCGGGGGAGCAGTGGGCGGCACCGGCAGGAGCTGAATGGGCCTCCAGCTCCCCAGGAGCCCCACCATAACGCAGGCCTGTACCCAAGGCAGATGCTGGGGGCAGTCTCAGGCCCCTGGGACTGGGACAGAAGGGGGGTGGGCAGCACGCCAGCCACCCCTTTGCTCTTCCTGGAAACAGGCTGGGTCTTGCCAGCTCGTCTTGGAGATCCTGCCTGCCCCCGCCCTGGAGGGTCAGGCTGGGGGCCTGGCCTGTCAGAATGAGAAGGGTCCTCCTCTCCTAGCTTGAAAGGTCTCTGAGCAGCACACAGAGGTGGTGGAGCCTGGCGACCCAGTGTGAGCGGGTCCTGGGGCCAGGCGTCCTCGTCTTGGTGTGGGCGGCCATTAGCGGCACAGAGCCTCCCTATCACTAGGCAGGTATTCCGTGCCCAGCCCAGGCTTCCCGGGGTCGCCCACCCGCCTGGGCCCGGTAGCTTCAAGCCCTGGAGGGGGAGGGGCTGGCCTGACTCCTTGGGCCCTGGGCACACCCCTCCCTTCCAGAATGTGAAAGGCTTCCGGGCACCGCCGTTCCTGGTGGGAAAGGCACGGCAGCAGCTGTGGGCTCCGGGTAGGGCGCCGGGCGGGGCCGGGGTCGGCCCGCACTCACCCGCATCCGAGCTCGGGCTCCGCTCTAGCGCAGCGCTCTGGGGCCGCTCGGGCTCCGCCGGGCTGGGCGCCGCCTCGGTCGGCCCGCACCCCGTCTCTTGGCTGTGGGCCGCGCCCAGGGGCAGGGGTTTCCTTTCCAGGACAGTCCGCGGCTCGTCGGCAGGCGCGAACACCAGGCGTTGCGGCGGCGGCGGCGGTGGCTGGCCCCCGGGCCGGGCCGGGGCGCGCGCCGGGGCCCGCGGACTGCCGTCGGCGTTCAGCAGCGAGGCTCGCAGGCCGGCCACGAAGCGCTCGAAGGTCAAGTAACCACTGGCCGGGGCCACCTGCCGCAGGCCCTCGAGCACGCCGCGGGGCAGCTCGCGGGCGTCGGCGCCCTGCCAGCGGGACTCGATTTCGCGCAGGTGCACGTAGCCGCGCCGCCGGTCGTCCAGGATGTCGAAGAGCGTGTGCAGACTTTGCAGGAAGGCTCGCGGGAGCCCCTCGGTGCCCGGGACCGACGCCGGCGCGGGGGCGGCGGGCGGCACGCGGCCCCCCTCGGCCATCGCAGCCCCTGCCATAGGCTCCCTGGTTCTATCCCCACGTTCACCCGCGTCTGCCTCACCGCGGCCCGACGGCAGGGCCGGCGGGGTTGCGCGACCAGCGCGACAATAGCTGCTACTTTTTGAATGGGGCCCTCCTCGTGACGTCAGCGCTCGTTAGCATTCGCGGCGCCCATTGGGCGAAGCTGGCCCACCCGCTCCCTGATTGGCCGAGAAGCCGGCAGCCCGGTTTGATTTTTCCCTGCGCAGGGTCTCCGGGAGGGGCGGTGGAGCCGCGCGGCGGCCCTGGAGGGCGGGCCGGAGCTCCGCTCAGGTTCCTGGGCCTCGCGGGCGTCCCTTCTCGCTTGCCCCGCCCTCCGCCCTTCCTCGGGTGCGGCCGCGGTCGGCCGCCTTGCCACCTCTCCGAGAGGCGGGGCCTGAGCCCTACCAGAAACCTTGCACCAGGGAGCCTTGAGGATAAGAAGGGAGGCTCCCGCCTCTTCTCTCCAGCCCCCTAGGTCCTCCGACAAGTCCTCTTGGCCATAGGCACCGGGACTCGGGGGCCCTTCTCCGTTCTCTTGCACCAGGAGGGCCCCAGGAGGATGAGTGGCTCCCGCCAGCTGGGCGCTTCCTCTCACAGAGGCCGCTCTGTGCCCGTGGCTGCTAGCTCCTCCTCTGGCCCCTGGGGACAGTCTGGCCTGGCCCGCCAGCTGCAGGACAGAGCTACTTTCTCCTTTGCCCCAGATCCCCATCTGGTGACGGGTGCCCCGTCTCTGTGGCCTCTGCTCCAGCCCCTTCCCCTGGCCAGACACCTGCTCCAGCCACTCTGGCTCTCACAGCCCTGCGCAGAGGCATCTCTGGGAAGGCAAGGCATTGTCCCCATCTGCACAGACAGGGTTGGGGGAGGGGAGCCCAGGCCTTAGCCGCCCCCTGGCTCCAGGCCCCACCTGGGGGCGGACCCTCCTGAAGCCAGGGAGGGGCTCTGCACACGCAGGAACCAGCTTTGTTGTCTGCCGGACTGTGCTGGTCCATCCCGGCATCCCTCCCTGCCATCTTCCAGATTTGCGAATGTCACAGCCCTGGTGGATGAGCTGCCACCTGTTCGCCTACTGCCTCTGCTTTTGAAGCAGACCACCCATCTCCAGGGAGGAGCCCTCAGAGTTGCTGCACACTCTTCCTCTGCTGGGCCTGCCTGGGCCCCCAGGGCCCTGTCCTGAGTACGCAGCTACTGAGACTGGGGTGTGTCCTGGACGCCTCTTCCGGAGCCACTCCCTCAAGTCGGGCTCCTTGTGGTGAGGGTCTGGGTGGGGATGCCGAAACATTGCACAGGTGAACCTGCCTGGGGGCCAGCCCGGGTGCCCCGCCACCGGCAGGCCTGGGCAGAGACCAGCACAGCACAGTACCCTGCTTGGGCTCTGGGCCTCACCCGCCCCGCCTCCCCTCCTCAGCACTGTCCTCCAGGCCTTGCACCCGATGGCTGTCCCCCAGGAAGGCCTCGCTCTGCTCCTTGCTCACTGCCAGGCCCCCTTTGCAGCTCTGCTGAGGTGCCTAATTCCTCCGGCCCACCTTCTGCTTAGAGGCCAGACCTTCAAAGCTTCAAGGCCCTTTCTGTCTTCCCACTGCCCCCATGCTGTTCGCAGTGGACAGGGCCACCCTAAGTCCTGGCCGTCCATGCTCAGTTGCTGGCCCACACCCAGGAAGCCTTATTCAGAGAGGCCACAGTGGAAATGCCAAGGGCTATGGGGTGGGGAGGCTTGGGGACAGTGAGACTGCAGTGGGAGCTGGTGTGGGTGGAGGTCAGTGGCCAGCAGTGCCCATGCCAGACCAGGGTCCCTGGTGACCTGGAGCCCCCTGTGCCGAGGGGACAGGGCTTCTGAGTTTGCCAGCCTGGGAGAGGGGGCCAGCTGGCCGCGCTCTGTGGGCTTCTGGTGGCCCCGGGCTGGGCACTGCAGGGTGCAGCTGCCGCCCGTGCCAGCTTCAGGTGTGGGTTCAGGGGTGGCCCACCCCCTTCATGACTGGGCTCTGGGCACTCCCTCCTCCCCCTGCCACCCAACCTAGCCTGAGGCCGCCCCCACCATGTAGTGTTCAGCCTTGCTGGCACCTCCAGGCGCTTACGGAGCCAGGCCGGGTCCAGGGCCTCACACCACCCCTATACGTTTCGAGGCCCAGTTCCAGGTATGTTGTCACAGTGGCAGGCTGGAGCCCTCGGGGAGAGGTGAGCAGGGGGACGGAGAGCCTGGGTGGGTCTCTAGGCAGCGGAGCAGTGAGTGGTGACTGCTGGCTCTGGGGAAGGGCGTCCGCAGGAGAAACAGGAGGGACAGAGGCCATTTGGCAGGCGTAGGACAGTCCTGAAGAGGCAACTCCTTCCCACCTCTTACGTCAGTGTGCTCTGCGAGAGGTAAGAGGGCATCCAGACACAGCCAAATTTATGCGGACTTATTGACTAAGCAGGCAGCACACAGGGGGCTCATGTCTCTCAACGAATGAAAGGAGAAGGGAGCTGGGACCAGCAGTTAGCGGAATGGCTATGTCGCTGGACTCCCACACAGTCAACCTTGGTTCGAGTCCTGGACCCAGTGGCTTAAACTCACGCCGGGTGCATGTGTGTGTGCCCAAGATCCCGAGAGGAGAATGGAGGAGAAGGGATTGCGGCGTGGCCATCCCCCCTGGGGGGTGATTTCTCGCTTTCTGTCTCTCTGTCTCGCTCTGTCTTTCTGGCAAGCACATATGCCCTATAGCAAAAAAACTCTCAAAAAAAAAAAAAAGATATATACTAAGGAGTTTCTGTTCATGATAATATATGTGGTATCTTCAGCTGGGCTGATGTGAAGTCTATTCATGCTGAGTAAATCCACTTTACGAGCTTTACAAAAATGACCATTTTCCCAAAGTTCATCTAAATGAAATGTCATCTTTGTCATGGATATATATATCCCATCAATATTCCAATATGTTTTCTTTTCATGAAAAAGGGACCAAAAATTCTAAAAGTCACCCTCACAGACAGGTGTCTGGCAGCAGTCAGCACAGCACGGGTCCCCTGTCCTCACATGGAAGGGGCCGGCTGCCACAGGTGCCGGAGAAACTGCTTCCTTGGCCTTAGGAGTTGTTTTTTAAAGAAGGGTATGTAGGGCCCAGCAGTTAGCGTAATGGCTATGTCGCTGGACTCCCATGTAGTTGACCGCGGTTCGTGTCCCGGACCCGGTGGCTTAAAAACTCACGCCGGGCGTGTGTGCGTGCGTGCCCAAGATCCCAAGAGGAGAATGGAGGAGAAGGGATTGTGAATTTCTCGCTTTCTGTCTCTCTGTCTCTCTCTGTCTGGCGAGCACACGCGCCCTAAATAAAAAAAAAAAATCTCTCCAAAAAAAAGAAGGGTATGTAGATCATGGTTTTGTTTTTTATTTTATTTTTACTTACTTACTTACTTATTTATTTATTTATTTATTTAATTTTGACCAGAGAGAGACAAACACACACACACAGAAAGTGAGAAAGAAAGCTGCCAGGTCTGGGGCTTGAACTGTGGTCAGCCATTTGTGAGTGTCCAGTGCCTCAACCATTACGCCACCTGCTGGTCCCCCTGGCCTCAAGAGTTCTTTTTTTTTTTTTTTTTTTTTTTGGAGAGGTTTTCACCATAGGGCGCGTGCGCTCGCCAGACAGACAGAGAGAGACATAGAGACAGAAAGCGAGTAATCACCCCCGAGAGGGGATGGTCACGCTGCAATCCCTTCTCCTTCATTCTCCTCTCGGGATCTTGGGCACGCACGCACACGCGCCCGGCGTGAGTTTTAAGCCACCGGGTCCGGGACGCGAACCGCGGTCGACTACGTGGGAGTCCAGCGACATAGCCATTACGCTACCTGCTGGTCCTGGGCCTTTTTTTTTTTTTTTTTTGAGAGTTTTTGCTATAGGGCGTGAGTGCTTGCCAGAGAGACAGAGACAGAGAGACAGGAAGCAGAAGTGAGCCCCCAGGGGTGTGGCCACCTGTAATCCCTTCTCCTCCACTCTCTTCTTGGGGTCTTGGGCATGCACACATGCACCTGGTGTGAGTTTTAAACCGCTGGTACGGGACTCCAACCATGGTCGACTGTGGAGAGCAGTTAATTTGAAAACATGATTAAAACATGTGGCCTGTAGACACATATAAATACTTGCTTTGGTAAGTTACTTTCATAGGGTTATTGAGAAGTACTTATATACAGAAGTAGTACTCGTTTATTGTTAATGGTTGTCTTTTTGTTGTTGTTAATACTCAGTATCCGCTACTGCCAGTACCCAGTACCAGGCTAAAGGAAGTCACATGTGTTTATTAAATTGTCTCCCTAAAAAGATCAGAGGAATTATATGGCCAGTCATGTTCACATCTTCAGACTATTTACATCCCAAACAACTGGCATTGCACTCCTCCCCACTCTCTGCAGTCCACTTCCTTCTTCCCCATTCCTTTCGCGTCCCATTTGCCCCTCCCCCCATTCTCTGCCTATAGAAGAATAAACCTGAGGCTGGTTCTGGTGGCAACGTGTCCATCAGAGAAGCTGTGCCCACCCGACCCTCGCTCTTCTATCCCGTGTGTCTGTGCGTGTTTGTTACTGCGTCTATTTCTAACCCGCAGCCTTCCCCACTCAGAGAAGCTGGTCCCGGCTGTCGACCAAGTGGGAGTGCAGTGATATAACCACTATGCCCTCTGCTGGTCCCGAGTTTTGGTTTTTCAAAATTTGCTACAGGACATGTGTGCTTGCTGGAGGAACAGAGGGAGGGAGGGAGAGGAAATGAGAACGCACTCTCTGGGGTGACCACATGGCAGACCCTCCTCCAGCCTTTTGGGACCTGGGCATGCACACACAGGTGCCCGACTTGTTGCAGAAGCCAAAGGTTCAGGGACTCGAACTGGCAGTCGGCTACGTGTGTGGGATCTGGCTGCCTTAACCACCGCCTCACTGTCTGGCCTTGCATTTTTTAACTACATGCATGTATGCATTACTTTGAGACTTAATAGTTTGTAAAAGGAAGTTTGTCCCGAAATGGCCCATCCTACTCATATTTTTCAAAATGGAGCTGCTTTTTGTACATTTGTTTTGCTAGAGGGCTGTGGGCTCTCCAGAGAGCACCCCCACAGGGCATGCAATCCCTTTTCCCTTTTTCTGTCCCGTTGGGATTTGGGGCCGAGCACATGTGCCAGGCTAACCCCTGGACCACGGAGCCGGCCCCAGGAGGGAGTTTATCAGGGGCAAGATGTCTAGTTAACAAAGTAGGTGAGAGGCTACCCAGCCCTACCTGGCACCTGGCAAAGGGAAGGTGCAGAGGTGGAAGGAGGGGCCTGAGGCTTCAGAGGGGCCTCTGGGCGGGGTGGGGGGGCCTTGCTGACACCCAGGACCCATCCCTGCACCTTCCTAGCCCACAGCCCAGAGCTCAGCCCCGAGGAGTCTGGGCGCCCAGCCCCCAGGCGGTCTTCACCCGCCTCTGGATAAATGCGAGTTGGGCCACGCCACTTTCAAGGTCAAACCCCTGCAGGTACAGATCCCAGCCTCCCCCTCGGGCGCGCCGCCCCCAGAATCGTGGGCGGGTTGGAGGGTGGGCTAAGGCTGAAGTCAGCCTCTAGGCGCTGGGCGGGTCGCAGAATTCCTTAGCCTCAGTCGCCAGAAGTTCTCCCCCAGCCCAAGGGTCCGGTTCCTCCGCCCCATCTGGTAGGGGGTTGGGGGTGGAGTATGGGGCGGGCCTCTCAGAGGTGGAGGCGGAGCCCGGACTGAATCCGGGTGTGGGAGGGCTGAGCCGGCTGGGACCCGGCCAGGGTGGTGCTCGGGGGTTGGACAGGGCTCTGTGGCAGAGACAACGGCCTGGGCTGGAAACCAAACCCAGGTGTTGGGCCAGGGAGAAGCAGGGTCCGGATGGGCGCGGGGTACGGAGAGGGGCGGGGCAGGACCAACCAGACCAGGAACCTCAGCAGGGCCGGGGGCGGAGTCGAAGCGTGATGCCCCGAGCCCGCCCCCCACCCCGAGGTCAGCGCCGCCCGCCGGGCCCCGTGACGTTGGTCGGAGAGCGCGGGTCACGAGTGCCAGCACGGCGGGCGGCGGCGGCGACATGGCCTCCGAGCGGGAGGTGCGCGCCCGGCTACAGCGCGCGGGCCAGGAGCACCTCCTGCGCTTCTGCGCCGAGCTGGCGCCCGGGCCGCGCGCCGCGCTGCTGGCGGAGCTGGCGCCGCTGGAGCCCGAGGCGCTGCGCGAGCACTGCCTGCGTGCGGCCGCCGCCTGCGCGCAGCCCTCCGGCCCCCAGCCCGACCTGGCCGCGCGCCTGCGGCCTCTGCCCCTTGAGCGCGTGGGCAGCGTGAGCCGCGTGGACCCAGACACGCGACGGCGCTGGGAGCAGGAAGGTGAGCGGGTGGGCGGCCGGGGGCCGCGCCCGAAGAGTGGGAAGGGAGGCATTGTGCTCGGGGTGCGGTTCACTTTGTTACCTGGCGCACACTTCTCAAAGCTCCGAGCCCCAGGCCCAGGCTTGGCTCGCTCCAAAGTGACAGGGCGGGTATAGGCGTGGCCCAGGCCTTCTCTCATGGCGCCCTATGCCCCTAGGGTTCCGCCAGATTGCTCTGAACAAGGTGGCCGTCCTGCTGCTGGCGGGTGGGCAAGGCACTCGCCTGGGTGTGACCTACCCCAAGGGCATGTACCGTGTGGGGCTGCCCAGCCAGAAGACCCTGTACCAGCTGCAGGCGGAACGGATTCGGCGGGTGGAGCAGCTAGCTAGGGAGCGACACGGGACCCGCTGCACCGTGCCCTGGTGTGTCTTCCTGCTCTGTTCAGCCTTTGTCCATGTAGCCCCAGCCCTGCCCGGTGCCCAGGCCCACCCCGAGTGAGGTCGTCCCGGCTGGCTCAGCTCTGCCCCCTGCAGGTACATCATGACCAGCGAGTTCACGCTGGGGCCCACGGCCGAGTTCTTCAAGGAACACGACTTCTTCCATCTGGACCCCGCCAACGTGGTCATGTTCGAGCAGCGCCTGCTGCCTGCTGTGTCCTTCGACGGCAGGGCCATCCTGGAGCGGAAAGATAAAGTGGCCATGGCCCCAGGTATGCCCACTCCTGAGGCAGGGAGGGACGGACCCCCATCTCCAGAGTTCCGGGCTGTGGAGATGGGGATCTTGGGCCTGGGCCAGCGGCCTTCCCTTTCGGGGCTGCATCCTGTCACGTGGGGCCACGATGGCCTAGGCTCAAAGTCGGGCCTTCCCTGCCGCCGCTGGCTGCCCTGCCCTCCTCTCTGCAGACGGCAATGGGGGCCTGTACCGCGCGCTGGCCGACCACCAGATCCTGGAGGACATGGAGCGCCGGGGTGTGGAGTTCGTGCACGTGTACTGTGTGGACAACATCTTGGTGCGGCTGGCGGACCCTGTCTTCATCGGCTTCTGCGTGCTGCGAGGCGCCGACTGTGGCGCCAAGGTGAGGGCCGGCTGGCGCCCTTGGCCGCCCCGCCCCGCCCCCTGCCCCGCCCCCTGCCCAGGAGTCCTTCCTTGGTCTCCGTCTTGGCGGCAGGTGGTGGACAAGGTCAGCCCTGAGGAGCCGGTGGGCGTGGTGTGCCAGGTGGACGGCGTGGCCCAGGTGGTGGAGTACAGCGAGATCAGCCCTGAGGTTGCCCGGCTGCGCACTCCGGCCGGGCGTCTGCTCTACAGCGCGGGCAACATCTGCAACCACTTCTTCACGCGAGGCTTCCTCCAGACTGTCACCAGGTGTGCGGACGCGGGCAGCCTAGGCGGGAGGCCAGAGCCACCGGCATCCGCCCAGGATGGTGGGACCGGGTGCCAGGGCCACCCCGAGTGAGGTCGTCCCGGCTGGCTCAGCTCTGGCCTCATTCTGGCACCGAGGGCTTGGGGTGAAGAAAGATTCCTGTCTCTAAAGCTGAGGCACCGCCGGCCCTGCAGAACCCCTGCTCTCCTGTAGCTCCCCGTTACTGTTTGCCTGGGCAGGGGTGTGACGGAGGTTTCTGGCTCTGGACAGGGGTGCAGGGAGGGGAGGGGACCCACCCTCTTCAGAGATCTGGCTCGGCCTCTGCGCTCCTGCTGCGCTGTGCTGTGGACTCAGTCTGCAGCACCCCACCCCGCCCCGGGCCCCGGGCTTGGCAGGACCGTGGCTGCAGCGCTCCGGCCAGGTCCTCAGAGGGAACAGACCTCCCGGTGCTGTCTAAACTGCACCCTTGCCCTCCTGCTCCAGGGAGTTTGAGCCCTTTCTGGAGCCCCACGTGGCCGTGAAGAAGGTCCCTTACGTGGACGAGGAGGGGACTCTGGTAAAGCCACTCGAACCCAATGGGATAAAGATGGAGAAGTTTGTGTTTGACGTGCTCCGGTTTGCCAAGTCAGTGGCGGCATGGCTGTTTTCCTTCTCGCTCCATTCTGGTGGTGGTTCTGTGCCCCGGCCTAGCAGGCAGTGGAGGCTTGCGGGGGAGAAGGGCAGGGGGTGCACTTGCCCCGCAGGGAGCAGCTGCCTGGCGGGAAGGCTCAGGGTGCCTGGAGGGGCTGATGTCCTCGGAGCCTGGACTTGGGGGCACGCTGGTGGCACTTCCTGGGTACCCTCACCCTAGGTTGGGTGTTTCCCTGTCTGGTTGCTAGGCTGGCTCCCAGGGGGGGAGTGGGAGGTCAAGGTCACGCACCAGGCCTCCGGGCTGGAATCGGGTCACCTGCCCTTTCCCTACCAGGAACTTCGTGGCCTTTGAGGTGCTGCGGGAGGATGAGTTCTCCCCGTTGAAGAACGCCGACCCTGCGGACAGGGACACCCCCACCACGGCGCGGCGCGCCCTGCTCACTCAGCATTACCGGTGGGCCCTGCAGGCTGGGGCCCACTTCCTGGATGAGGAGGGGGCCCGGCTCCCTGAGCCCCCTGGGTGAGTGTGGCCCGCTGCTAGCCAGAGGGGCAGGGGCTGCCTCAGTCTCAGTCGTGCTCAGGGCACCCAGCAGGCAGCCCTCGCCACTTGTCCCTAAGCTGAGGCTGGGACCGGGCTGGCATGGAGGGTACGGCAGCAGCCCGACCCTCAAGCTGGGAAGCAGGACCTGGGCACAAGCAGTGTGGGGAGCCGGGGTGGCCAGCCTGCGGGAGCAGGTGCTGACTGTGGTCTTCCCCAGCTTGTCCCCGGATGAGGACCCTCCAGCCGTCTGTGAGGTGTCGCCCTTGGTGTCTTACTCTGGAGAGGTGAGAGCCACTGTCCCTGGCTGGGCACTGCGTGTGAGGCTTGTGGCGGTCAGGGAAGCAGTCAGGGAGCATGCTGGTACCTGGCCGGAGACGCAGCCTTGCCTCCGCTGGCCTGCAGGGTGGAGTTGGAGTAGGTGTCCAGAGGCCTTGACAGGTCCTGGGAGGGGGAGGGGGCAGGCAGCATCCTGGGGGGCCAGTGGGGGCTGGTCTGAGTCCGAAGTCGGGCCTTTGTGGAGATCTCGGCGACGGAGGCCTTCTGCTGGTCCTCTGCCTGGGGCTGGCCGGGCGTCCAGTGGCATCTTGGGCAGCCCTGGCATGAGTATGGGTCCTTGCCACTCTGACCCCAGGCAGAACTTGGGGGGGCTGGGGGGCTGCGGGCAGCTGAGAGGTGGACACTCAGCCCTCATGACACTTATTCCCAGGGCTTGGAAGTGTACCTGCAAGGCCGGGGGTTCCAGTCCCCGCTTGTCCTAGACGAGGACCTGGCCAGAGTTCTGCGGCCACAGGAGTCCTGACTGCCCCCAGACCTGCCAGCCCTGCGTCCTAGGACACCTGACACTTCAGTCTGGAGGATATGACTTCCCCTGTCAGCCCAGGCACGAGAGACAGCCATGTCCCCCTGTGGGCTCCTTCAGCTGGGCTCAGCCAGGAGGGGCCTCAAGAATGGGGACAGAGATGTGCCTCTGGGAGCCAGCAGTGGCCACCACACAGGTCCATCGGGCTCCCCACCCAGGATGAGGCCGTGCTGTGGGTCACACGCGGACACGAGTGGGTGGGTGGCTTCGTGCTCTCACGGCCGCCTTTCCTGCTTGGGTAGCTGAGCCGTAACTGGGTGAGGCCGGGGTGGGCACAGCCAGGTTGGCCAAGACCAGCTTGCCAGCTCTGTGAGAAATGCCCGGCCCCACGGGAGCCGCCTCCGCCTTCTCTGTGTGTCTACCTCCGTGGCCGCTGAGGCTGCTCAGCCCGAGTGCTTCCCGGCAAAGAGCAGTGCTCTGGCCTAGAGCTCTTGGAAGATCTCGGTGCTCAGGCTCGTCCCCTGCACCCTGAGATGGGACACAGCCGCCCTGTTTGGTCCCTGAGACCCCCTGCACTCTGGGTGAAGCTGGGGAGACCCCTGACTCTCTCCTCCTCTGGAGCACAGGCCTCCCTCTCCACAGAAGCACCTGTCTCTTCTGTGGGGAGGTGAGGCCCCCAAAGGGAGGTGCTCTACCCTGCCCCGTGGGTTTCTCCAGGGGATGCTACGTAGAAGGGGGCTCAGGTGAAGTGCATCCTTCTGGGGCACAGTGTGCAGTGGTTCAGTCAGCAGTCTAGATGTGAGCACAGCGGCAGGCCCAGGCCTGTATGCCACTGTGGGCACCGGGTTCCCCAACACGAGACCAGCCTGTGCTTCCACCAGGGTCTGCCTGAGTGCTGGCTGCAAGCCGTGTACTCCAAGGGCCATGGCAGGACAGGGCAGGCCCTGGGCAGGCGCCAGGGTAACAGCTTCCACCACCCAGACCTGTCTGCACCAATGCTGCTGGGTAAATTCTCAGAGTGTCTCGCTTTTAGCCGTTTCCAGATTACACCTCCACGGGGAGCTGCAGAGAAAGCCCGAGGGGGTCTTGTGTTCCCATCAGCAGTCCCTGAGGCTGCATCTCCATTATAGGGCAATGTGATGCCCACGCCATCCACCATTGGGCGCTAGTGCACTGGCCACAGCTCCTGCTACCACAGCACCCCGTGCCTCGCCCCAGGCAACCACTGGTGAGGCAGTGGGGCTTTGAAAGGTTGCCAGCTCCTGGGGCTTCTGACTGGGATGAGTCCAATAAACAGCTAAGCTCTGCCTGCAGTGCCGGCCGCCGCGTTGCTCTTCTGCTTTTCTGTAGGGCAGGTGTGTTTGCCAGAGGGAGGGCAAGTGAGAAGTCACCCCCCCAGGGGGCATGGCCACACCACAATCTTCCAGGCTAATTTTCAAGTCACTGGGTCTGAGTCGCCTATCTGGTGCCACCTGTTGGCCCCCCCAGCGCAGCTTTGGACGGCACCGTGGGGGCCAGGTGCCCGCGGCTGTGCCGGGTGGGAGCTCGCTGCGGCCTGGGGGACAGGCCAGCCCCAGCGTCCAGGCTTCCCCTCGCGTCCCATCCAGCTCGTGGCCAGGGCCCGGGGGCAGGAACCTCGAGTGCTTCCCGGCCATCTGCCCCCTGGCACTTGCATCCCGAGGTGCCGCTGCTTTCCTGGCGCCTCGTGGAGGACGCTCGGGTGTGGCTGTGGAGCCTGGGAGGGGGTCCCCGCCGGGCCCGGTGCCTGCGTGTCGCCGAAGGCGCGCCGGGGGGCTCTCGAGGAAGGCAGGCCTTGGGTGCGCAGCCCAGAGCCCGGAAGAACGAGGACCGGGACCCAGCAAGACGGTGGCTGGAGGGGACGCCGCGCGCGCGCCGTTGCCATGACCACAGCGACGCGCGCTGACCGGCGGGCGCACGCGCAGTGAGCGCGGCCCGGGCTCGGCGCAGGCGCGTGGCGTGGCGGGATGGGCGGGCTGTCGGCGGAGCAATGGCCGCTCGCGGGAGCCGGGGACGCGGGGCTGTCGGCCCGGCCGGGAGTCCGCCTTCCTGACGCCGCCGCTGGGCGGGGGCCCCTGAGCCGCCGCCGCCGCCATGTACCCGCCGGCGCCGCCGGCGCCGCATCGGGACTTCATCTCGGTGACGCTGAGTCCCGGCGAGGGCTATGACAACAGCAAGAGCTGGCGGCCGCGCTCGTGCTGGAGGGTGAGGCCCGGCGGCTGGGGCGGAAGCTGGGAGCGGCTGGGCGAGGCCGGGGCCCGCGGCCTCCTGGGGGAAGGTCCTTGGTCTGGGGACGCGCTCTGGGGCCCTGCGGCTGTCAGTGGCTCGGTCCAGGCGGCTTTGGCACCGCGCGATCCGCAGGCGGGAGGCCGGGAGCCAGCGCCTGCTCCTCCCCCTGGGGACGGGTCGCGCCCCTCTTGGTGGCCCAGCGGGTGCTCCCTGCAAATGAATTAGCCCGAGAGATTTGGCTGTGGTCATTTCAGCAGAAAGTCACTCTTTGCTCCTGCCGTAGAAGTGGAAGCAGCTGTCCAGACTACAGCGGAACGTCATTCTCTTCCTCCTGCTCTTCCTGGTCTTCTGTGGACTTCTGTCCTACCTCCACGTGGCCGGCCAGTGGAAAGGTAGGGAAGCCCAGGGCCTGGGGTGGACTGGGCAGCTTCTAGGTCCTGCTGCCCTGGCTCCTGCAGGCCCAGGGCGGCTTGGCCAAAGGAGAGGGAAGAGCCAGGCCCAGCCGGGTATGCGGCCGCCTGGGTCCTGATGTCTGAGTTTGCAGAGACCGGCCGGCCATGGGAGGGTAAGTGGTGGTCTCCAAGTTTTCTGCCACCAGCAGTTGTTCCCAGGAAGACAGGCCCAGGCGGCAGGTGGGGGGCGGGCGCCGCAGGGCTGATTCAAGGTCCCTGCGTCTGTGGCCGTTTTCCTGCTACTGTTAGGGGAAGTGGGTCATGAACTAATGGTCCCCTCACTGCGGTGCAGACCCCGGTGGGGAGAGCCCACCTGAGTTGCTCTGAGTGCGTCTTCTGGGGGGACGCTGGAGGAGGAATGCCCGCCGGCCTCGGATCGCCCTGCGCCCCTTCTGCCAAGGTGTCAGACTTTCTGGGACCTTCCGGGCGGTAGCATGGCCTGGCCGGCACCGCTGCGTGGTGGGCGCAGACTGCTGGCACCTTCAGAGGGCCTGCTTGCCTCTAGCTGCTCCCGGTGCCCTTTCAGCGGCCTCCGTGCTCCCGTGGCGGCAGGGGGGAGGCGTCCCACAAAGCGGCCTACCTCTGGGCCCGGGGCCTCTCCCGTGACACAGACTGTCTCGCTCAGCTCCGAGGGGCAGGCCAGCAGAAGAGCAGAAGAGCCCGCCCGTCCTGCCAGCGCCGCAGAAGGCCGAGGTCAGCCTGGAAGAGGCCGCGGAGGTCTTCCCTCAGGTACTGCCCCAGCCCGTGCACTCGTCCCCGGTCTGCTCCAGAAGCATCTCAGACTGGTGACCGGTGACGGCCTGAAGACGCTTTGCGGCTGTTTGTTGCCGGCGAGGCTGTGGGACGAGGGGGCGCCCCTGTGGCCTCGCGGTCTTGCTGGGGCTCCCACGGAGAGCCAAGAAGCCTGGTCAGCCTGGGACTGCACTCGCACCGGCCACACCCCAGGGCCCTAGTCCGGGCGGGCTCCATCTGGCCCCGGTAACTGCGGATGCTTTAGGTGTTCAGGGACAATCGGAGTGTTCGGAAAAGCGTGAAAGCGTACGGGAAGAGACACTCGTGTGCTTTCCGCCGAGGGCTGCTAGCGCGACACCCGCTGCGTCTGCCTTTTACCCTTGCCAGAGGGAGGCGAGGAGAGATAGCGAGGAGACGCCCGCATGGGGCGTGGTCACGCCTCAGTCCCTTGACCGTGTCTCCCTCCTGGGATTTTGAGCACGCATGCCAGTGTATTCTGCAAGCCACGAGGTGCGAGCCTGGGTGGGTGCAGCCAGCTGTGGAGCCAGCCGTCTCAGCCCCAGGCCCCAGGCTAGCCCATGGTGTATTTATGTGAAGAGTGTTGTGGGGCCAGCAGGTGGCATAGTGGTTATGGCGCTGGACTCCCACATGGCCGACTGTGGTTTGAGCCCTGGACCCAGCTGCTTGAAACTCACAGCAGGCGCATGTGTGTGCATGCCTAAAGTCCCGAGAGAATGGAGGAGAGGGGCCTGTGGTATGGCCGTCCCCATGGGGGTGATGTCTCACTTTCTCTCTGTCTCTCCAGCAAACGCCCATGCCCTAGAGCAGAAATCTCAACAGCATGTTGTCCTCTGCGCACACGTGGACGGTGAGGACCCGCGTCTGTCGGACCGTGCCGGTCATCCTCACACTCGCCACGCGGTGCTCCTTCCAAGGGCTTCTGTGTGCCTGTCCTCGAGCGGCCCCGTGACTCGCCGAATGGCATGTTGGCGGGGTGCTCTCCTTGTCATGGATTAGGGGCTCTTGAGCAACTTGGGCCTGCAGGGTCTTTACCTCCAGAGCTCCTGTGGGCAGGCTGGGCCCGAGAGCATCTGCCCAGCCCACGGCCTGCCCTCCTGCCACAGGGGGCCAGGGACCTCCTGCAGTCCGGAAATTCAGTTCTCACCTGTTGGGAAGGAGCTACAATTTACCCTGAGGCTGGGGAGCAGGCCTGCAGGTACCACCCCACCTCGGCCACTCCCACTGACCATGACTAGAAATTTGGTATTGGGTTTAAAACGATGTACATTTGGGACCAGCATAATGGCTGTGTCGCTGGACTCTCATGTAGTTGCCCACCGTTCGAGTCCCGGGCCTAGTGGCTTAAACTCACGCCGGGCACATGTGCGTGAGTGCCCAAGATCCCGAGAGGAGGATGGAGGAGAAGGGGTTGTGGCGTGGCCATCCCCCTGGGGCTGATTTCTCGCTTTCTGTCTCTCTGTCTCCCTCCTCTTTGTGACGAGTGCATGCGCCCTATAGCAAAAACCTCTTTAAAAAAAAAAAGGCACACGTTCAAGTTGGCATGGGCCCTCTGGCGGCCCCATCCCCGTGGGGCCAGTGAGGGGTGTCAAGCTGCCTCACCCCTGCAAGAGGCAGGCGGCACCGGGAGTCTGCCCATGAGAGGCTCCCCGTGTAGCTGTCCAGAGGCAGCATTGGCCTGCTGTCACCCTCCGCTCCACACCCCAGGAGACGCCACGCACAGCAAAGGGCCACAGTGCCTCCCGTGTGGGCACACCCTGTCCTACGAGATGTTTCTTTTTCCTTTTTAAAGAGTTATTTTGTATAACTATTTATTTGTTTATTTTAATTTGGCCAGAGAAGGACACGGAGAGAGAAACAGAGAAAGCAAGCCGCCAGGTCCGGACTCGAACCATGGTCGGTCATGTGGGAGTCTAGCACCCTTTACCAGCACACCACCTGCCGGCCCGAAGGTTTCTTTTTTTTTTCCAAGAGGTTTTTGCTACAAAGTGTGTGTGCTCACCAGAGGGAGAGAGAGGCAGAGAGAGAGAGAGCAAGACATCACCCCCGGGGGTGGCCATACCATGTCCCTTCTATGAGCACGCACACGTACCTGGGGTGAGTTTTAAGCCTCGGGTCCGGGACTTGAACTGTGGTTGATTATGTGGGAGTCCAGCAATGTAAACAGTATGCCCTCTGCTGTTCCCTGCAAGAATTTATTCTTGGGAGCTTAATGATTTTTGTTGTTGTTTTTTTAAGAATTATTTATTTAACTTAATTTATTTATTGTTATTCTTCATTTTGACCAGAGAGAGAAAGAAAGAGAGCGAGAAAGCAAGCTACCATGTGTAGGACTCGAACCACGGTTGACCATGTGGGAGTCCAGCGCCCTGACTACCATGCCCCCTGCTGGCCCCAGGAGCTTAATGCTCCCATGGTGACCCACGTGACCTGCTGTGACTCAGGGTCTCCCCGCTGTCACCAAGCATGCGTCCCCTGATTCAGAGGAAGGCAGAAGACTGGGAGGGGCCCTTCCCCGGGACGGCGGGTGGACAGTGCCTGGGAGAGGCCCTTGGGGAGCAGGAGCCGGTGGGTGCAGCGGGGCTTCTTGAAATGGCGCGCGAGCGGTAGGAAGAAGACGTCAAAAAGTGAGAATAGCTGTTTTCTGAGGTGAACGTGCACATTCTTTTTTTTAAAGGATCATGTTTTTTAAACTTTATTTATTTTAATTTGACCAGAGAGGGAGAGAGCCAAAGAAAGAGGGGAGATGAGAGAGCCAGCCGCCAGGTCCCGGGCTTGAACTGCCGTGGGGGAGTGCAGCGCCTTAGCGCCCACACCGCCTGCTGGCTCCCACACGCGCACCCTGCCCTGTGTTAGGTGAGTGAGGTCATTAGTTAATTAAACTCATCAAAGCAACCACGTTCTACTTCCCGTTAGCTGCTGGAGGGCGGCGTGCGCAGGCCCATGGGGAGCGAGTGTGCTCTGAGGGCCTGGCCCTGTCCCTTCCCCGTTTCTCCCCCTTGTAGGGCGCAGGCACGCATGCACACGTGCCCTGAGTGTGTCTCAAGCCACCGTAGCTGGGATTCAAACCACGGTCAGTCACGTGGAGTCCAATTAAGCACAGGGCCAACTGCCAGCTTCATTTTTAAGTGAAATTTACGAAGATTTGGTGCTGGCCTCGTGCAGTGGTTAAACACCGTGAGTAGACAGCCGTATCTGACGTGGCTGACTATGCTTGGAATCCTGGCCCCACTGGCTTGAAAAACATGCTGGACATATGCGTGTCCAAACTCCTGGCGGGAAAGTTAGGCGGAGGACAGAGGCTGTGCTGGCCTGGCCGGGGAAGGCGCCTTCTCTCTCTGTCTCTCTGTGTCTCTGTCTCTATGGTCAGGACACACAGTCTCTGGTAATTAAGAAAATTCTTTTTTTTGGGGGGGAGAGGTTTTTTTTTGTTGTTGTTGTTGTTTTTTTTTTTTTTTTTTTGCTATAGGGCACGTGCATGCTCCAGAAATACAGAGAGGGTCAGAGAGGAAGTGAGAAATCACCCCCCAGGGGGGATGGCCACGCCACAATCCCTTGTCTTCCATTTTCCACTCGGGATCTTGGGCACACACGCACACGCGCCCAGTGTGAGTTTAAGCCACTGGGTCTGGGACTCGAACCACAGTTGACTACATGGTAGTCCAGTGACTTAGCCATTATGCTAACTGCTGATCCCAGTAACTAAGAAAACCCTAAAAGTGACCGGCAGAGAAGGTGTCCTGGTCCTGGAAGCTCAGGTGGCCTTTCTAGAGCGCAGGTACAAACAGGAGCCTGGGGCAGCCTCACTGGGGTTTCCAGGTGGGTGGAGACGCTCTATTGTCTTGGCGAGCTGACCCTCGTTCCTCGGACCTGCGGTTCGCTGTCCGGGAGCCTTTCCTGACCTAAAACTCAGGTTGACGCTAGCGAGCCACCGTCTGCTTGGCTGTCTCTCCCCCGCTTTCATTTTCAGCCTCTGGGTCTCAGGGAGTCTCTTGTGGACAGCGGGACCCAGCGTTCCTGCAGCCCGCCCACAGACACGAAGAGATGGGCTGTCCCTGTGTCGATGGGACCTTGGAGAACCGGCCCAATGCTGTGGTGCTGGGGCAGTAAAATGATGGATTCTCTTTTTGTAAATTTGCCAGAGGGCGTGCGTGCTTGCCGCAGAGAGGGAGGGAGAAGGTCGTGCCGTAGTTCCTTCCCTGTCTCCCTGAGGACTTGGGCACACACACATGCCTGGCATGCTTTTCCACACTGCTCAGCTGGCCACGTGGGATCCAGCCACTTCACCACACCACTGGCAGGCTTTGTTTTTTAAATGATGAATCACGGGACCAGCAGATGGCATAATGGTTACACTACTGGACTCCTTCATGGCCAGCTGCAGTTCGAGTCCCGGACCTGGTGGCTTGAAACTCAAGCTGGGTGTGTGTGCGTGTGTGCCCGTGTGCCCAAGATCCTGAGAGAAGAATGGAAGAGAAGGGATTGTGATGTGACTGTCCCCCCAGGGGTGATTTCTCCTTTCCTATATCTGTCTCTTTCTCTATGGTGAGTGCACGCATCCTATCGCACTCTATTTTTAAAATTACTGTTTTTAACTGCCAGGACCAGCTCCGCATGAACACGCTTCTCTGAGTGGGGAAGGCTGCGGGTTAGAAAGAGACGCAGTAACAAACACGCACAGACACACGGGATAGAAGAGCGAGGGTCGGGTGGGCACAGCTTCTCTGATGGACACGTTGCGACCAGAACCAGCCTCAGGTTTATTCTTTTATAGGCAGAGAATGCGGAGGGGGGCAAATGGGGCGCCAAAGGAATGGGGAGGAAGGGAGTGGGCTGCAGAGGGTGGGGCGGAGTCATCGGAGTGCACAGTCCGTTGTTGGATGTAAATCGAGTGAAGGTGTGAAAGGGACCGGGCCATATAATTTCTCTGGTTTTTGTTGGGGACACCGTGATAAATGCCCGGTGCTGGACAGTATCAGTATCGGGGTACTGGGGGCCACTGACAGCAGGCAGGCACTGCCCTTCCTGTCGGTGCCTCTCAGCCCTGCAGGAGTAGCAGCAAGTGCGTTTCTGCAGGTGTCTACAGGCCACGTGTTTTCATCACGTTTTCAGATTGGCTGCTCTCCACATTTAGTTTTATTTATTTTAAGATGTATTTATTTTTACTTTCCTTTATTATCACCATTATTGCATTTTGACCAGAGAGAGACAGAGAGAAAGAAAGAGTGAGAAAGCAAGCCATCAGGTTCGGGACTCGAACCATGATCAGCCATGTGGGAGTCCAGCACCTCAACCACCATGCCACCAGCTGGTCCAAGAATTACTGTATTTAACTTTATTTTTAAAAAACTTTACCGAGAAGGACAGTGCGAGAGAGAGAAAAGAGCAAGCTGTCAGGTCTGGGACTCGAACCACAGTCGGCCATCTGGGAGTCCAGTGACCTTAACCACCGTGCCACGTTCCGGCCCCGCACAAATCTTTCTTTAAAAAAAGCTAGAACACGTGTGTGCTCGCATAACACGTTGCCAGCAACACGTTCTGGGCAGTGGTGCGGCGGCCCCACTGGACTCCAGGAGCGCATCAGCCGTGGGCCTAAGTCCTGCCCTGGCTGTCCACACATAGCGGGCTGCGTCCACTCTGCAGGGGCTCTGGGCTGTGTCCAGGAAGGACGGGGCGGCTGGCCAGTGGTGCAGTGGCTGCTAGGCGACTCCGGGGTTCCAGTCTTGGACTCAGCGGCTCGGGGAGTGGTCGGGCGGCCACCCCGCCCCGTCACCTGCTCCTGTGAGCTAGCGTGAGCGTCTTAGTCTGAGCTGTAATGAGACTTTCGAACCGCTGCGTGGCTTCTTAGTGAGCGCTATTTCTTTAATAAGGTGTGGGGCAGCTGTGGCCTGGTAGCTAGGTGAGCGGGTCCCACATGGCCGCTGTGGTTCCAGTCCTGGACCCGGCAGGATGAAGAACTCCAGATGTGTGTGGATACCCAAAGGTTCCTAAGGAAGGAGAGATGGCGAGACCGGCCTGCCCGTGGGGGTGCTTTCTTGCCCTCTCCCCTCCCACTGCCTGGAGCTCACGCACCTCTGGCTAAACAAACAATGGTGAGCGATGTCACTTGTGCCATGCAGCATCCTGGGTTCGATTCCTGCAGCCTGAAAACAGCACTAGGTGGTACTGTAGGGTCAGCTCCTGGGAAGGCCACGGCAGGGACTGTGACCCGTGGGGGCCCTCCTTAAAGCAAGACGAGGCACCGCTGCACGTCCAAGCATCCGGAAGGATGTTACGGAAGTGCCAGGGGAAACGGCCACAGAGGAAGGGACCGAGCCTGCCTGTGGGATGACACGGGGGAGCTGCTGAGGCTTGGGCCCCAGGAGGGGCTGTGGGCCACGCGTCTGGGAGCGGACCCCCAGGGCTCCCGGGTGCAGGATGGGGCGCACCTGCCCGGGGACCAGGGACCTTGCAGCCGTCAGGACAGGAGGGTGAGGAGCAGGCCTCCGGCTCCGCTGACTTGGCTTCCGGTGCTGACCTCTGCCCCAGTCCGTTCTGTTAGCCCTGGGTCCGGGCGGGTTGGGCATTGCCCCGAGCAGGAGTTCCACCCCTTGGCCATGACCCCTGGCCAAGTGTCAGGTCTCCATGGCTGGTGAGGACCTCGCCCGAGGCGTGCATGTGGGCCCAGCCCTCGGAGCTGCTGTCCTGCACTTTTCATGGCCTTCACGTGTGACTCTGATTCTCTCCCAGGAGCCCCGAAAGCATTTCCGACGGGGCCCACCCCACCTGCAGATTCGCGCCCCCAGCAGAAGCGCAAAGGCCGGGCTGCAGGATGGCGCCCGGCAGAGGGGAGAGGCGCCCGGGGACGGTCGCCGGGGCGAGGCTGTGCAGAGGACCGTCATCAGGTAGGGAGGCCTGTCGTCCCGGGCCCCGGGGAGGCGAGGGCGGGCTGACAGCGACAGGCTGCCATGTCTTGCCCAGCTGTTTCTGGCGTGTGCGGGTTGGGGCGCAGGAGCCAGGCCTGTGGGTGGGGAGTCTTTCCTGAGCCGGCCCACACTGACGAGAGCAAGCGGCGGGGCTGCACGCCAGGCTCCCGAGGCCGGGCCGACTCGCACCAGCTGGTGCCGTGGTGGGGTCAGGGCTCCCTCAGGCCTCTCCTTTCTCTGCTGTCCAGCGTCCGGCCCAGAGCCAGGCCAGAGGCCCACGTGTGGCCCTGGAGAGCGGCTGTGCTCAGACGGGTGCCCGGGCCGAGGCCTGTGCTGGCGGTGCGTGGGGGGCCGGGGGTGCAGCTTGGCCACAAACGCTGTGTTCGAGTCCCCTAGACTTGAGCCCTGAGCGGGCCAGGGTGCTCGGTGACACTCGGGTGGTGGCCCGGGCCCAGGCACCGTGAACAGGCTGTTGGCAGTCCCTCTGCCCACCCTCGCCTGCTGACCCCAGACAGATCCTCGGCAGAGAAATCGGGGTGGGCCTACATCCAGGCGTGGGGCAGTCTGGTCTGTGTGACTTCGCCTCGGCACTTCCAGACAGTGCTCCTTGGTGGCGTTCTGAGGGCCCTGGGCCTTCCCAGCACCCAGGCAGCCCATGGCGATTGTGCGCCCGCTCAGCCAGGGCCTGTCTCTCCCCTGCGCCCCCAGCCCTGGAGTGGTGCTGTGACCCTGACGGCAGCGGAGGCCCACTGCCCTCCTGCCCGGCCCTTTGTCCCTGGGGGCTGGGCCTGCTTAGCCATTGCTGCCTGTCCCCAGCTGGAGGGGCGCCGTGATTGAGCCCGAGCCGGGCAGTGAACCCCCTTCGAGGACAGCTGAGCCGCCCGCCAGGCCTTCCTTGGCTGAGGCCAGGATGCAGGACAGACCAGGTGAGACCCTCCCCGCACCCTCCCTCACCTTTCCAGGTGTCTGAGAGACGTCGAGCGTGGACATGCCCCACGCCGTGGCACCTGGGCCTCCTGTCGGTGCCAGCGGGTCCCTGTGCTGCCGGAGCCTTGGTGGCAGCTTGGGCCTGTGAGCCCTGGCTGTGGGCCGAAGGCTGATCTGCCTGCTGGGCCCAGGCTACACCTTGGGGTGGATGAGGACCCCTGTCCTGCCCTGTGGCCCTGGCCTTGGCCCTGGTCCTAGGCTCCCGGAAGCTCCAGGTCACTGGGGTGGGGAAGGCCTTGGCCAGCCGGGGCCTGGCACCAGGGCAGCTGAGAGTGGGCAGGGCTGGGCCCACTCTCGGTCCTGTCACCACTCCATGCCTCCTTTTTTTTTCTTTTTAGAACTACTTATTGGGGACCAGCAGTTGGCGTAATGGCTATGTCGCTGGACTCCCATGTAGTCGACCACGGTTCGCATCCTGGACCCGGTGGCTTAAAACTCACGCCGGGCGCATGTGCGTGCGTGCCCAAGATCCCGAGAGGAGAATGGAGGAGAAGGGATTGCGGCGTGACCATCCCCCCTGGGGGGTGATTTCTCGCTTTCTGTCTCTATGTCTCTGTCTGTCTGGCGAGCACATGCGCCCTATAGCAAAAACCTCTCAAAAAAAGAAAAAGAAAAAAAAAAAACTACTTATTTATTTATTTCCATTTATTATTATGTTTTATTTTGACCAGACAGATAGAGACAGAGAGAAAGGGAGACTTGAACCGTGGTCAGCCACGTGGAAGTCCAGGCCTTTAACCACGCCACTTACTGGCCCCGTGTCCCGGTCTTGACCGCATGTGACAGGAGCAGGTGCTCTGCGGCCTGTGGTGTCTGCTTCCAGGCTTTTGACCCCGTGGCCCTAGCAGACACCTGCCGAGGCAGACGCAGACGCAGATGGGCCCTGGGAGGTGGTCGGTGCCCAGTGCAGTCCTGTGAGGCCTCCAGACACCTGGCTGCCTCGGTGGGCCATGCCCCTCCCTCAGGTCCCTCTGCCGGCCCACACTGCATGGCACTCCCACCCTGCCCGCCCTCCTCAGCCCTGTCTGCTCTGACCCAAGGCCCTGTTCCATGGTTGTCCCCTCCACTTCTAGCACCCCCAAACTATCGCCAGAAGAGGGTGACCGAGGTCTTCCTGCACGCCTGGAAGGGGTACCGCAAGTTCGCCTGGGGCCACGATGAGCTAAAGCCGCTGTCCAAGTCCTTCAGCGAGTGGTTCGGCCTCGGCCTCACTCTGATCGACGCCCTGGACACCATGTGGATTTTGGGTTTGAAGAAAGGTACTGGCTCCTTTCCAGAGTGAGGCCACACTCTCCGAGAGATGCAGGCCGCAGCGTGGGCGTCTGTGTATGGTCCTGTCGGCAGGGCTGCTGGGCGTGGTGCAGGCAGTCCCGTTCTTGCGTCTTGCGCCAGGGCACGCCCAGGACAGCTGCCTCGTCACACCCCCTGCGACAGCCGAGAGCAGGCTCTGGGCCTTCACTGCAGCCCCCAGCTGCAGGAGGACGCGTGGCAGACGTGGGCCCGCCTCAGCCCCGGACCCCACCAGACCCCACAGCCCATAGCCGCAGCCCAGGCCCGCCTCAGCCCCGGACCCCACCAGACCCCGCAGCCATAGCCCCCGCCCGGGCCCGCCTCAGCCCCGGACCCCACCAGACCCCGCAGCCCAGGACGCGTGGCAGACGTGGGCCCGCCTCAGCCCCGGACCCCACCAGACCCCACAGCCATAGCCCCCGCCCGGGCCCGCCTCAGCCCCGGACCCCACCAGACCCCACAGCCATAGCCCCCGCCCGGGCCCGCCTCAGCCCCGGACCCCACCAGACCCCACAGCCCATAGCCCCCGCCCGGGCCCGCCTCAGCCCCGGACCCCACCAGACCCCACAGCCCATAGCCGCAGCCCGGGCGGGGGCCTGCCTGTGGTTCTCATGCGAGGCGAGGGCTGCCGGGGCTACCTCGGCCTCTGAGAGCCCTGTGCCCATGGCAGCCGCCCTGCTGCCTCTGCTCTGCCTCGCAGGGGCTTGGGTCCACCCTGGAAGTGGGGGCTAGCACCGAAGTCAGGAGGCCCGGGCGCCGGCACGGCTGGGACGGGGGCGGGGGGCTGCAGGAGCACGAGGGGCCGCTCATTTGACCTTGTGACCTTTACTTTCACTTTTTAAGATTTATTTCATTTTATTTATTTATTTATTTATTTTTTTGGAGAGATTATTTTGCTATAGGGCACGTGCGCTCACCAGACAGACAGAGGGAGACAGACAGAAAGCGAGAAATCACCCCCCAGGGGGGATGGCCATGCCGCAATCCCTTCTCTTCCATTCTCCTCTCAGGATCTTGGGCACGCACACACACGCACCTGGCATGAGTTTTAAGCCACCGGGTCAGGGACGCGAACCGCGGTCGACTACATGGAGTCCAGCGACATAGCCATTATGCTAACTGCTGATCCTGGTTTTTTATTTATTATTATTACTTTTTAGAGAGAGGTTTTTGCTTTAGGGCACATGCACTCACCAGAAAGAGAGAGAGAGAGACAGCGAGAAATCACCCCAGGGGGCATGGCCACGCCACAATCCCTTCCCCTCCATTCTCCTCTCAGGATCTTGGGCACACACGCACACGCGCCCAGCGTGAGTTTCAAGCTGCCGTGTCTGGGACTCGAACCTCAGTCAGCCATGTGGGAGTCCAGCTATCCACTGGTCCCACTTATCGTTATGATTTGATTGTTATCTAAAGAATTATCTTACTTAACTTTATTTATTTATTTATTTTAGTTTGCCCAGAGAGAGAAAGAGAAAGTGAGCTGCCGGTTCAGGACTTGAACCATGGTTAGCGATGGGAGTCCAGTGACATAACCACGCGCTACCTGCTCGTCCCATTTATTATTCATTTTAATTTGCTGTAGGGTACATGCACTCACCAGAGAGCGAGCGAGTGAGCACTCAGGACGCAGTCTGTGGCCAGCCATGTGGGAGCCCAGAGCTCCCGCCACCCCGCCGCCCACCGGCCCGGCCTTTACTGCTTCGTTCCGCAGAGTTCGAGGAAGCCAGGGAGTGGGTGTCGCAGAGGCTAGACTTCCAGAAGGACGTGGACGTGAGCCTGTTCGAGAGCACGATCCGGATCCTGGGCGGGCTCCTGAGCGCTTACCACCTGTCTGGAGACAGCCTCTTCCTGCGGAAAGCCGTGAGTGCTTTCTGGCCGAGCCACTATCCTTGGGTCGAGGGGTGGCGAGGAGTAGCGGGCCCCATGGCTTACCTCTGCGCCGCGTGAGCCCGCCTGGCCCTGCGTGTGGGCAGACACGGCCTCGCTGCCCCACGTGCCTCGCTGCTGCCGTGGAGGGTGGCCTGACGTGCCCCGGCTCTGTTCCCACACCAGGAAGACTTTGGGAACCGGCTAATGCCCGCCTTCAAAACGCCCTCCAAGATCCCGTACTCGGATGTGAACATCGGCACCGGCGTCGCCCACCCACCACGCTGGACCTCAGACAGCACGGTGGCCGAGGTGACGAGTATCCAGCTGGAGTTCCGGGAGCTCTCCCGTCTCACGGGGGACAGAAAGTTCCAGGTAGGCGGCCAGGACTGGCTGGGCAGGGCTTCCACTCAAGCCAAGCCTATCTAATTTACTTACTACTTTATTAATTTTGCACATACCTTGTTGTGTTATTTTTTAAAATTTGCCATAGGACGTGTGCACTTGCTGGAGAGAGTGACAGAGAGGGAAAGTGAGAAATCGCCCCCCAGGGGGATGGCCACGCAGTCCCTCCTCCCCCATTCTCCTCCCTGGATCTTGAGCCTGCACATGCACCCAGCATGTATTTCAAGCCACCACGTCCAGGACTCGAACCATGCAGCTGGCCACGTGGAATCCAAAGCCTTAACCTCCACATCACCTGCAAAGGCCTCATCTATTTTGCCTTTCGTCATTGGTGCCTTTCGATTCAGGGTCAAGAATTCATGGCTGAGACCAGTGTTGTGACGCTCTTGCCCACAAGTCCCCCCAGAGCCGCGGTCTTGGCTTCACACAAGGCCCTTGGTCCACCTGGCGGCAGCCCTTTACACACACCGGGTGGGCTCCAGCCCCGCTCCGGCCCCACCTATTGAAAAGACTCTCGCCCAGCGGGGGGGGGAAGCACACGTACCCTGCAGCAAGGGAAGAACGTCCTTGTCCCGTGGGATGGTCTCGGCGCCCTTATCAAAAAGTACTCGGACATACATGTGAGATGTGTGTGCCTCTGCTGGAGCACGTGCCCGTCTTTGACGACAGACCACACTTTTTCTTTCTGTGTGACGGCATGCGCCCTCCGCCAGCCCAGCCACCCGACCTCTGCCCCGGCCTCCAGCCTGCCGGCCCCCGTGCCTGGCGTTCCGAGGTGGCCGTGCTGCCACGTGGGCTCTGGCCGCTCCTGGCAGGGCGTCTCCGCGGCACCATGGCCGGCTGACTGCTATGCCGGTTTCTTCACTGTTGCTCTGCAGTGTGCTGTGAATCAGGAGGCGTGAGTCTCCCAGCTCTGTTCGTTCTCTTCAGGGCCGTTTTGGCTATTGTGGGCCCTCGAGACTCCATGGACGTCAGGACAGGGCCCTCTGTCCTGCAGGGTGTGACGGGTCACAGTGGTGCGTCTGCCCCGTCCGCACCCAGGCGTGCCCTGCCCGCCGTCACCCCTGACAGTGGTGTCTCGGGCTCACACCAAGTATGCTTTGGTGATTCCCGAGTATTTTAGTTTTTTTTTTTTTAAATAATTATTTATTTTATTTTATTCATTCATTCATTTATTTTTTAGTTTGTCTAGAGAGAGACAGATGGTGAGAGTGAGTGAGAGAGGAAGTGAGAAAGCAAGCCACCAGATTCAGGACTTGAACCCTGGTCAGCCATGTGGGAGTGTCCAGCACCTTAACCACCACGCCACCTGCTGGTCCCGAGTATTTTAGTTTTTGTGATTAAGACTTAGTGTGTGTGTGTGTGTGTGTGTGTGTGTGTGTGTGTATGTGATTTACGGTTTTTATTAAGTTGAGGCAGTTCTGTATTTTTTTTTAAATAGTTTGGGCTAGGTAATGACGTGGTAGTTAAGGCACTGGAGTCCACGCGGCCAACTGCATGGAAGGATTGCAGTGTGGCCGTCGGCCTTGGGCATGCTAGTTCACGTTCCATCTCATTCTGTCTCTCTCTTGCAAGTGCCTGCACCTATTTACAACAACAAGGTTCTGGGCCAACTGTGTAGCCTAGTGGTTAAGGAAGTTGGATACAACATGGCTGACCATGGTTCAAGTCCTGGCTCTGGCAGCTTGAAAAACTCCCTGCGCCCATGTGCCTGCCCCAGACACCAGCAGGATGGAGAGGTGGAGGCGGGGTTTGCAGTGTGCCCACACCCACTACAGGCGCTTTCTCCCTCTCTGTCTGTCTCTGCAAGTGCACGTTCCCTCTGCAATTCAGATAAATAAAAAAGTATGTTTCTGGGACCAGCAGTTAGCGTAATGGTTATGTTGCTGGACTCCCATGTAGTCGACCGTGGTTCAAGTCCTGGATCCGGTGGCTTAAACTCACGTCGTCTGTGCGTGCATGCCCAAGATCCCAAGAGGAGAATGGAGGAGAAGGGATTGCGGCGTGGCCATCCCCCCTGGGGGGGTGATTTCTCGCTTTCCATCTCTCTGACAAGCGCACGCACCCTATAGCAAAAACCTCTCCAAAAAATAAAAAAGTATGTTTCTCTGTGAAGGAGAAGCAGAGGCGTCTCCGCAGGCCTCCCCAGCACAGTCCGGCCTGGTCTCAAGCAGCACAGGCCTCAGCCGCACACGTGTGTCCTGCACAGGCCTCAGCCACACACGTGTGTCCAGCGTGCAGAGCCCAGGGTGACACCTGTGCCTCCCGCATGGCCCCACCGTGTTCCTGCCGTGCCAGCGCCGGCCCCGGGGCCTCTCCCGCATGCCCGTGTTCTGGCCCGGCTGTGGTCCCGGGTGATGCTGGCCTCCCGGTGAGTGCGGAGGTGCTCCTTGCGCTCTGGCTCCCTGGAGGTGTCTGAGAGCAGCGTGTTAGTGTGGGGAGGGCGGTGTTCACTGGGGAGCCCGGACAGGCCTGCTGCCAGGAGGGCCTCGGTCCCCGATTCTCGGTGCTGGATGGAGGTATCCCGCAGGGTCTGTGCCCACCTCCTGTGGCTGCGTGAGCACGTCGTCTCGGCCACGGGGCCGGGTCCTTGGCACTGGTTGCTCGCCACGGCCTTGCCGACCCAGCACCACCTCCAGCACCTCGGCGCTGCAGCCTGCACGGCCCCGCCGCCTCGGGGTCCCATGCTCAGGACGCGCGTCTGTCCCAGCACCGCTCTCTTTGGGTCGGAGGTGCAAAGGCATGAGTGCCTCCCGGCAGCGCCTGGCAGGGAGTGGGTGCATGTGCTGTGTCGGGGCGTTGGGACGAGGGCTGGCTTTGCTCAGGGCCGAGTCCCCTGCCCCAGGTGGCCGTGCTTGGCAATAAGACGAGTTTTCCTGGGCGCGAAGGTGCACGACGCCCCCGGCAGGTCCAGGCTGGAGCTCTCTGACAGCGGGAGCCAGCTCGGGGCTGTCGGGGCCCACGCCCAGTGCTGCAGCCAGTGGTGCTGCTCAGCCTGTCACCTGGAAAGCTTCCACACCGTGGCCTCCCACGTGACCTGCAGGCTGGCTGGGCAGCCCGCCCCTCCACTCAGTCGAGCACCCAGGTCTCTTCCCGACCCAGCTGGTCTTGGCTCCGTGAGGGTCTTCCGGGAGCTGGAGCACTGAGCAGCGGCAGGCAGCCCCGTGCCTTGAGACCCACTGTCAGCCAGCCCCGTGTCCACTTGGCTCTGGCCAGCTGCCCTCCTGCAGGCTCTCGGGTGAGCTGCGCGTAGGCCCGGGCCCAGGCACTGGGCGTGCACCCCGACGGCCCCAAGCTGGCTCAGGCTCCCCAAAGAGCTTCAACTCAGATCCTGGGCCCAGCATCATACACCTTCGCACCCAGGAAAGGCCAGTCCACTGCCAGAACACGGCCCTGCTGGGGGTCCCGGTCCCACCCGGGCAGGGCACTGTGCCTGAGCAACGCTGGCCTTCGTCCGGATGCCCTGACGCCTCTTCCAGTTCCCTCTGCTAGCCCGCAGCTGCCTGTCACACCGTGGCCCCTTGTCTGGCATGCGCAGAGGCCAAGGCAGAGTGGGAAGGGGCAGGTGTCGGCCTAGGAGCCCAGCAGCAGGTCAGGACAACGGCCCAGCTGCCATCCGAGCCCCCCCCGCTGCTGTGCTCCGGCGGTGCTGGCACCTGCGGACAGGCCGTAAGGGGGCCCGTGCTGGTCCAGAGAAGCCCCATCCCGGAGGTAGCCCAAAACACGGCACACACTTGAGTGTGCGAGCCCGAGGGCCGAGGCTCGGACAGCCCGGGGGAGCAGACTGGACGGTGCCCCTCAACGAACACTCCGGTGCCCGTTGGGGACAGGGCGTTGAAGTGTACGCAGTGCAGCTCGGTGGCTCAGCTCCTCTCTCGGCGCCAGTCCCAGCTGGCTGACTCCAGTTCGCATCCTGGCCCCCTGGCTCGACAGACACTCTCGGGGCCTGTGCACATGCACCCACACCCAGACGGAGGAGGGACGCGGGCGGTTGTAGACCCACGGTTGTCTGCACATCCTGAGCTGCGGGCACGTCCCACCGGGCTGCGCAGCCCCCCGTACCTCCCAGCTGGGCGGCAGCCCCGCTGACCTGCCCTGTCCCGCCAAGCTGAGTACCTCTAGTCCACGGGGTTGCAGAGTTGCTCTGTGACGCTTGTTTGCTGGTGGCCATGTCTCTGCATGCCCCTGTGAGAGGTGGTGGCAGAATTCCCCGCCTTTGTGAGCCTGCCCTCCCTGCCAGGACTGGGCCGGGCTTCCACTCACCTCAACGGGCACGCGGCTGCTCCCGGGGACGGCGGCCTGGGTGTTCTGATGGGCGAAGGCTCTTGCTCGGTCCTTCTGGGGCGGTGGCCAGAAGTGGGCTCTGGGTGCTTCAAAGAGCTGGCCCTCACTGCTCTCGCACCTGCCCCCACCCACACCGCTTTCTGTCTGGTGGTGGTGACGGTCCTCGAGGGTGGGGGGTGCCTGCCACTATGGGTCTCGAGTCCCCTCAGCAGTGATGCTGGGTACGTGCCCATTGCAAAGTTTTCTCTGGAAAGTCTGTTCGAGGAATTTGCCCAGTTTTTTTGTTTTCTCTTTTTTTTTTTTTTTTTTTTTTTGCTATAGGGCGCGTGCGCTCGTCAGACAGAAAGAGAGAGACAGAGACAGAAAACAAGAAATCACCACCCCCCGGGGGGATGGCCACGCCGCAATCCCTTCTTCTTGGTTCTCCTCTCGGGATCTTGGGCACGCACGCACACGCGCCCGGCGCGAGTTTTAAGCCACCCGGTCGGTGATGCGAAGCACGGTTGACTACGTGGGAGTCCAGCGACAGAGCCATTACGCTAACTGCTGGTCCCTTGTTTATTCTTTTGGTAAGGCAGAAAAAAAAGTGCACTTGCTGGCGGGGGTGGGACAAGAGAAGTATGCCCCACCGAGGCACGGCCACATCACGGCCCCTCCGCCCTCCGTCCTGTCGCAGGGTAGGACACCACGTCTGGCGTGCTTTCCAAGCTGCCGGAGCCAGGACTTGAACCAGGGACCCAGCTCCCTAAGCTGCTGGGCCGACCTCCTTTGCCCAGGTTTTAATTGGGTTACCCGTGTTGTTGCAGAACTGTAGGAGTTCTCGCTCCCCCAGATGTGCGGTCTGCGGTGCACCTTCCCCCTGTGGCTGTCCTGGCCCACACGCACCCGTGGACGCTGAGACCTGCAGCCAAGCTGGAGAGGGTGACGAGCCGGGCATTGGGGTCGGTGGGGCTTGAGCTCCTCGAGCCTGCTCTGTCTCCGGACACCCCTCTCGGCCTCCGCACCCTCCCCCAGCAAGCTGGGATTCTTGAGCTGCCAGGCCTGAGATGGGGCTGAGATGAACCAGCTGGGCCAGGGGAGCAGCGTGCAGGCCAGAGGCTGAGACGGAGCATCTCGCTTTGCGCCAGGAGGGCAGGGCCGCAGCGCCCTGACGAGCTGCCGCAGGCCCAGTCGGGCTGGTCTTCGGCCAGCTCCTGGAGGAGTGGAGGGCGGAGGAGGCAGCACCTCCACTGTCAGCCACGTCCTACGCGGTGTGTCCCGCCGTGAGGTGCAGACGGCCTGTTCTCTGGCTGCCAATGTCTGTTCTCAGGTCCGGACCCTGTCCTTCCCCACCCCGTGAGGCCCGAGCTGCCACTGCCTGCATGTGCACAGAGGGCACCTCGCTGGGGCTCCTGGGGTGGGCCTGACACCCAGGGGACTCACAGGAGAGGCCTCGGGGCTCGGGCCAGGGCCCGTGTGCGGGTAGAGTGTGGCGGGGCAAGCTGTGGGGGCTTAGGCCCCTCTTGCACTGAGGGCAGGTCTTGAGGGATGTGTAGGATCTTGCCAGGAGCGTGGTCCCTGCCAGCCAGGCCTGGGCAGGTCGCTGGGAGGGTGCCGACTGCTCGTCTGACCTCTCGGGTGGGGCCTGAGACCACTCAGGGCAGGAGCAGTCTGCCGTCGCGACCAAGGTGCCAGCTAGCCGCCATCCCTGGAGCAGAGCGGGCTGGTCCCAGGCAGCCTGGGTGCGCCAGCCCCTTGCAGCAGCCCGTCCCCCTGTGCTGTGTGCTGCAGGAGGCTGCAGAGGAGGTGACGAGGCACATTCACGGCCTGCCGGGGAAGAAGGACGGGCTGGTGCCCATGTTCATCAACACCCACAGCGGCCTCTTCACCCACCTGGGCGTGTTCACCCTGGGCGCCCGGGCCGACAGCTACTACGAGTACCTGCTGAAGCAGTGGATCCAGGGCGGCAAGACCGAGCCACAGTGAGCCAGCGCTGCACGCCGTCAGGCCGTGCTGGGGCGGGCGCTGCGCGCTGGTGGGGCCGGGCCAGTTGGTGCCCGCTGGGCCTGAGGTGTGGGAGGCCGGGCGTGGGGCCCTCGGGCAGCGGGTGCTGACAGGTCGGTCCCCAGGTTGCTGGAGGACTACTTGGAGGCCATCGGGGGGGTCCAGAAGCACTTGCTGCGCCGCTCGGAGCCCCGCAAGCTCACCTTCGTGGGGGAGCTCGCCCACGGCCGCTTCAGCGCCAAGATGGTGAGTGCAGGGAGGTGTGACTGGCCGTCTGGGGCAGCGCGCTGGCCACACAGGGCCGACTCTCAGCTCCAGGCGCCCCAGGTGCACGGACAGGCGGGGCTGGGAGACCGTCAGCACGCCCATGCAGCCGTCCCACTAGGCAGGCAGGGCCCGGCCTGGACGGGCTGGTGCTGAGGGGCCCTGTGATTCCAGGACCACCTGGTGTGCTTCCTGCCAGGGACACTGGCCCTCGGCGTCCACCATGGCCTGCCCGCCGAGCACCTGGAGCTGGCCCGGGCGCTCATGGAGACCTGCTACCAGATGAACCGGCAGATGGAGACGGGACTGAGCCCCGAAATCGCTCACTTCAACCTGTACCCCCAGCCGGGCCGTCAGGACGTGGAGGTCAAGGTGAGGCACAGGTTGGCCGTGGGCGGGCGCGGGGCGGGCCGGCTCTGAGCCCTGTTCCCTGCAGCCAGGGGACAAGCACAACCTGCTGCGACCTGAGACCGTGGAGAGCCTCTTCTACCTGCACCGCTGCACGGGCGACCCCAAGTACCAGGACTGGGGCTGGGAGCTCCTGCAGAGCTTCGACGCCTACACGCGGGTGAGCCGCTACCGTGCCACCTTTGGCCTGGGGCCCTGTCTCAGGGAAGGGAGGGTCACGTCCATCTCGTTGGAATCCATGTGACCTCCAGCCGGGCTACCCAACATCCTGTCAGGCGAGGTCCTGGGGCCTCCCTGGGGAAGCCCAGCTGGCCTGGGACAACCATCACCCAGGGCCGCCCACCGCGGGCCCGCATGACTGGGCAGGCCTCCCCCCCGTGGTGAGGCCTGGCTCCCTGCAGGTGCCCTCAGGCGGCTACTCCTCCATCAACAACGTCCGAGACGCTCAGAAGCCTGAGCCCCGGGACAAGATGGAGAGCTTCTTCCTGGGGGAGACGCTCAAGTACCTGTACCTGCTGTTCTCGGATGACCCGGCCCTGCTCAGCCTGGACGCCTACGTGTTCAACACCGAGGCCCACCCCCTGCCCATCTGGACCGCCCCCTAGTGGCCGCTCCTGCCGCACCTGCCCTGCTGGGCCAGGTTCCGTGGGGCAGCCCTGCCCTGGACCCAGGCTCCTCCCGAGGTGGTGGTGTCAGGAGCCAGCAGAGGGCTGTGGGCGTCTGCCAGCCCTGAAGGGAGCTTCGCGGTGGCCCTTGGCCACTGGCCAGCAGCCATCTCTTGGGGTCATGCAGACCGCCAGAGCCTGGGCTGTCTTAAAGCAGCCCCTAGGGTACGTGCAGCCCCATGTGACACCCCCGGGTCAGGCTGTGGCGCCTGGGACTGCCCCAACCACGGGCCGGGGGTCTGGGCTCAGGCTGGCACCGCCCACACGTTGGACTCAGGGATCCTCCGGCTGCCTGTGGGGCTGGGGAAGGGCTGGGCCACCTGCTCCTGTGCCCAGGTGCCTGGCGGCTGGGCCTGCCAGTGGGATAAAGTCAACTTACCCTGCCAGGTCTCCGTGAGTGGAGAGGTCTGTTGGAACGTGGCTGGGTGCGTCTCGGGACTCAGTCCACCAGGGTCAGGGAGAGATGTGGGGCGCTGCAGGGGCCAGCCACTGGGCGGGCCCATGGCAGGGCCCTGAGAAGTCAGGAGTGGGAGCGTGGGGGCGCCCCTCCAAGATGGAGTTGGGCCTGCCACGGAGGTCCTTGGGAGGGCTTCCTGTGTTTCCCGTGGGCCCTCCTGCATGGGGTCAGGGAGTGTCCCCGCCACGGCTGGCTCTGGGACTCCTGTCTGCACACCAGCAGGCTGCTGCAGGGTAGACTGCCGCGTCCCCAGGAAGCCGGGGTCACCTGGACACCCAGGCCTTTGCAGCTCGGTCTCCGTGTGGCCCCTGCACGGCCTGCCTGACTGCGGGCCCGGTTGTGACATGGCCCTGCACCAAGGAGGTGGGCAGTGACTGGGGCCACCCTGCCCCTGGGACCCAGCCGCAGGTGCTCTGCCGGGTCCGCACCAACGGCGGAAGTCCTCAGGGCCACAGGCACCCCCACAGCCGCCTGCAGAAGTGACCGTGTGGGTGAGTGCACCTTCACTCCTGTCACCCTGAAGTGGGATCAAGGCTTGGTTTGGTGTGAGTGGTCTCCAGAGACAGCAGAGGAGAAAGTACCCCGGGGCTGCTGTGAGGCCATGGCCCTCCCTTCCCCTCACCCTGCTGGGGTTTCCGACAGGCACAGGCCTGCTCTGTCTTCCGGCCACCAGGCCAGGATTTGAACCCTGGGTGGCTGTGTGGGATCCAGGTCCCTTAACCATGCAGCTACGAGGCTTAATTCACCACGAGCTGCCTTGGGAGGCCATGGCAGGGCTGCTGCCTGTGTGTGTCCCACGTGCCCACGCCCACCCCCACGTGTGGGCCCCGTGACCAGCCAGGACGCATTCAGGGCAGACATACATTTATTCAGGCCCTCCCCCGTGGAGCCCCACAGGGCAACCAGGGGACCAAGAGCCCACCGCGCGGCCGGGTCTGGGGACCTCAGCCCCCGGCCCTGTGTGGGGCTGGCTCTCGGGCATGCCAGGCTGCCTTCACCCACTCGCGGACGAGGGTGGCCTCCAGCTGGCGCACCTGCACCACAGATGCAGGGTCTTCTGGCTGCGACGCTCTGCGGGCCAGTACAGGAAGGATGACTCAGGATAGGCAGGGCCCAGCCTGGAGCCCTGGTCAGCCGTGGGCCACGGGGAGGGCCACCACACCTGAGGTCGAGGTGGTGCGCACCCCCCTGGACGGTGACAGCGATGACGGACGCGCTCACGTTCCTCCGGATCTGTGGGGGGACTCGCTGTCAGGTGTGAGCCCTGGGCCCCTAGCTGCTCCCTGGACTTGTGGGTGGGTAGGACAGTCACCCAAGTGACGGCGACTGCGCAGCCCCCGGAGGCTGGGTGCGAGGAGAGGTGGTGACTGCGAGTCGGCGTCAGCCCACTTACATAGGAAGTGGAGAAAGTGAGGGCTGAAGCAAAGTGGGGAGGTGGGACCGAGCTGGGGAAGATTCTGGGATCCCACACAGGACTGCTTAGCCAGTCCGCCAGGCTACGGGGCAGCAGGCCTCACCCCGCCTCCTGCCCAGGGGTCCAGGTCCCCGTTGGAGAAGATGATGTTGCTGGCAGCCTTGAGGTCTGAGGAGGACATGGTACGCAGGTACCCAGAGCCCTGAGCCACAGGTGCACGGCCAGCTCGGTGCCCTACACCCCCAGAGGCTGGTCCACAGCGGGTCCCACCACCGCCCCCCTAGAGGCCAGTCCAGCCACCGCCCCCCAAGAGGCCAGTCCGCAGCCAGTCCGGCCACCGCCCCCCTTACCGCCCCCCCAGAAGCTGGTCCGCAGCCAGTCATGCCGGGGCCACACGCCCCACGTGTCCAGGCAGTACTGCCTGCGCTGCAAGTCCGTGAACGGGAGGGCGGGGAACATGTCGGTCACGTTGTTGCTGGAGAAGGTCAGGTTGATCTCGGTGCAGGCCTGTGAGCCCCCGGGGTCAGTGCAGCACATGCCACCCTCACCACCCCACCCTGCCCCGGGCCCCTGGCACCCGCACCTGGTAGTCCCAGGCCTTGGCATCCGGGCCGGTGCCGCAGCCCGTGGGGTCGGAGCAGCTGCGGTACTGCCGGTAGATGTCGTAGCACGGCTCGGTGCCCGAGGAGTTATAGACCAGCCCTGGGCAGGGGGCGTGCTGGGCTAGGGGCTGCGCAGACCCACCACCAGCCTTTGCCCTTTGAGGTGCCCACGCCCAGGGAGAGAGCCCTGGCCCTGGACTCTGTGAGGCCCACACACCCAGCCCCAGCCTCTGGGAATCTGCGCAGCCCCACACACCCTGAGGTCCAGTTGGCGGCACCCTAAGCCCACCCAGCCGCACACAGAGGCGGGAGTCCTCGGGTGGCTGCTCCTACCCCAGGCAGGGCTGTTGGGGGTCAGGTTGGGCACCTAGTTCAAGGCCCAGACAGGGCAGGAAGCAGAGCCCTGCAAGGGCCGCAGACCCTGGTTCCCTCACTCTCTCCCCCCACCCCCCAGCCCAGGGCACAAAGATGCACCTGTCAGGGCTCGCAGTCCGGGGATTGGCTGTGCCTCCCTCAGCAGCCGGGCACAGCCCACCTGGGGGAGGAACCACGGGCACCTGAGCCGGCTGGCCGCTCCACCGCCGCAGTCCCAGCTGTCTTCGTCTGTGCCCGCCGGGTACCTCACCTTGACTGGGTGGGCGGGGAGGTGCCCCATGAAGCTGGTGGGGTACGGGTAGTCCATCATGGCCAGTACCGTGAAGGCGTTCCGGGCGAACGCGAAGAGCTGCCTCAGGTCCCTAGGGCCCGAGAGTGGCTGGCAGGTGCCGAACTCCCGGCTGACTGTTTTGTGGGCTGCAGCAAAAGAGCAGGGGGAGGCTGGGAGAGGCGGCGGGTGCTGGCGAGGCGGCGGGCGGGCGTGGCGGCGGGCCTCACCTCCCTGTAGGAACAAGTCCCTCATCTCCCGGAAGGCCTCCCGCACGCCCTGGGCACACTCGGGACTCTGGCTGGTGAAGTCCTGGAGAAAGCCCGCTGCTGTCGCTGTGGCCACTGTCCCGGGCCCCCCAGGCCACCCTGGACCGCCGCTTACTGTGGTGACGTCCCGGAAGAATTGGTAGGAGTCGCCAAGGCCTGCGACAGCTATGACGGGGGCACTGGCGGCCAGCGCCCCTGCCACTAGGTGGGGGTACTTCATCCTCAGGTAGGCGCTGAGCATCCCCCCGTAACTGGGGGTCACACAGGTTACAGCTGGGCCCTTCCCAGAGCCGCCCTTGGGTTCAGGCCAGCAGCCCCGGCCCTGGGCTCCCCCTGAGGATCGGGGCTGCTCCTGCCCCTCCCGCCGGCCTCGTCCCCGCTCAGAGGCCCCATGCCCCCTGGGCTCCCGGGCGGCCTTGACCTGGGTGAGCACAGGGCGGAGGGCCAGGGCTCGGGCGCGCTGGGTGGCCTTCCTCCCCAGAGAGCGCGCACCTGCCTCCGAAGGCGACGGCGGGGGCGTCGTGGGCCCCCAGGTCCCGCCGCAGCGCCTGCAGCAGCTCGGCGAAGTCCGCCAGGGCCTGCTCGACCGTCAGCAGCTCCGTGCGCCCGCGCTCCGTGGACTGCGCGCCGAAGGGCAGCGACCGGCCGTAGTAGCGCTGTGGGCGCAGGGACGCCGCTCAGCCCCCGCCGGCCTCCCGGGGCGCCCTGCCCCAGCGCTACCCACGTGCTCCGCGAAGACCAGCAGGGCCGCCTGCTGCGCCGCCAGCTCCGCCAGGAAGCCCGAGTTGTTGGCGAAGGTCCATATGTCGCCCTCATTCCCGGTGTAGAAGAAGATGGGCCCCTCGCCGCGTCTCCAGAACCTGTCTGTGGGCGGAGGTGGGCGGTGGGCGGTGGGCGCAGCGGCGCGCGGGGAGCCCGGGCTGAGCCAGGGGGCGCACCTGACACCAGGACCCGCTGGCGGAAGGTTCTGTTGCCGAATCTCTCGAAGTTGAAATGGTCCAGGAGCTGGTCAAAGTACCTCTCCCGGAAGTCGGGGTCTACGGCCCCGCGGGCCTGGCGCTCGCCACCGGCGGTCAGCAGCAGCCCCAGCCCCAGCAGCAGGACTGGAGCCCCCGGAGGGGCGAGCCCGCCGGGGACCCGGAGCTGGGAGCTCATGGCTTTGCCAGCCGGCGCAGTCAGCCACTGGAGCAGGGTCACATGACAGCCTCACATGACAGCCCTGGCGGCCATTGCCCCTCCCCACAGGCCGGCTTCCCTCGTCCTGTCTAAGCTCCAGAGGTTCTTAGATGCCCTCCGACCCCCATAGAGACAGTCGCCATGGAGACCCATGCAGCAGGCCCCGCCGGAGCGGGAGAGGTGGGCCAGCTGAGCTTGGTGACTGCTCCCCCTTGGCCCCCTCGCTCATCCCAGCGTGGCCCTGTGCAGGCTCGTCCTGCCCCTGCCACCAGCTCGCTCCCCTGCTCCGGGTGGCCCAGACGCCCCGGCCCCAACAGTGCGGCTGGAAGTGGAGCGAGGAAGGAGGAGCTTGGGGAGGCGGTGGCGGGAGAGGCGAGCAGAGGGACAGCCCTGGGGAAGGGACTCGGCTCAGGTGTGGTGCCGTTTGGCAGGAGGAATGTAGCTCTTCGGCCCCTGAAAGTCGGGGTCGGCGGGGCGGAGGGACGACTGTTTATTCACGGAGGAAAAGAGAGGTGGCTGTAGCCCGGAGCAGCCGGAAGCAGCACCAGAGCCACACAGAAGCAAGCAGCAAAGCGCTCGGGAAGCACGGGCTGTTCGCAGTCTCGGCGGAGGACGCCAACTGAGAAGCCATGGAGAAAGACTGGGAAGGCCAGCGCTCAGAGGCCGCGTCCTGCCCTCCCTGGGCGGCAGCTCTGCTTCTGTCAGGTCTCCTTGGCTCATTCCCTCAAACCCTCTAGTTAGGTTTTTTAATCTGCCAGAGGACACGTGGGCTCCCCAGAGAGAACACACAGCCACAGGGGATGGCCACGCCTAATCCGCTCCATCTCGCCTGGTGTTCGGGCTGCGCACCACCTGCTCCCCAAGCACCGCACACCCCAGAAACCATAGCCAGGAGCAGTACCTGCCTCCTCTACCCTGCACGTTATTTTTTTTAGAGAGAGAGATTTTTGCTATAGGGCGGGTGTGCTCGCTAGAGAGACAGAAACATGAGAAGTCATCCTGGGGATGGCCACACCGCAGTCACTCTCTATACTCCCGTGATTGGGGCCCGTGCACGGCCCAGCCTGCACTTTCGTTTCTGCAGTGCCTGCACGGCATCAGCCAGTTCTCCAAGGCGAATGGGGTCAGGTGTGAGAGCCAGTGTGTTGGCACTCTAGTCCACACGGCTTAGCAGTGCTAGTTTTCAGGCCTGTGCGTGGGCTAAAGAGGCATTTAAGAATTATATTATGGGGACCAGCAGTTGCATAATGGCTATGTCGCTGAACTCCCATGTAGCCAACCACGGTTCGAGTCCTGGATCCGGTGGCTTAAACTCACACCGGGCGTGTGTGTGTGCGTGCCCAAGATCCCAAGAGAAGAATGGAGAGAGAGGGATTGCGGTGTGGCCATCCCCCCTGGGGGTGATTTCTCACTTTCTGTCTCTTTCTGGTGAGCACATGCGCCCTATAGCAAAAACCTCTCCAAAAAAAAGAAAATTACATGATGGCCTTTGGCCAGCACCATCCCCCACTAATTCACCAAAATGACAAACACGAAGGGAAAGCAAGGCACCAGATAGATGTGTTCTCTAGGCTTTTATTTTTTTTTAATTATTTTATTTAACTTTATTTATTAATATTATCATTATTTTCCGGTTTGATCAGAGACAGAGAGAGGGGAAGTGAGAAAGCAAGTCACCAGGTTCGGGACTTGAACCTCGGTTGGCCATGTGGGAATCCAGCGCCTTTAACCACCACGCCATCTGCCGGCCCCTCTGTAAGCTTTAGAAAGCATGGAGGGGTCCTTTGGCAGCACATAGGAAATCTAAGAGGAAGGCGGTATTGTAGACATCAAGGGAATGGGTACTGTTCAAAAGGAGAGGCCCACAAACGTGACCACGGCAACACTGACGCGTCTACATCCTGACCCAGCACGTGCTGGCCTCCCTGTAAACAAGCGAAGGGCGAGGCTCTTGCCCAGAGAGTGAACGTGCGAACTGAGCATATTAAGCTATGCGCAGAGAGAGCTTCCTAAAACGTGTGAAGGAAAGTGACCAGAGGAAGAAGGAAGCCAGGGAGAAAGGGACCTGGGTCCCACCGAAGCGCCACCTGCTCCACCCGGAGAAGCCACTGTGTGAGAGCCGGTGGGAAGGGGCCTGAGCTTCTGGAACCTGTTCCCTATGGATTCATGGCATGATGGGTGTTAAAAATAAACTAACCTGGGGCCAGCAGATAGCGTAATGGCTACGTCGCTGGACTCCCATGCAGTTGACCGCGGATCGAGTCCCGGACCCAGTGGCTTAAACTCACGCCAGGTGCGTGTACATGCATGCCCAAGATCCCGAGAGGAGAATGGAGAAGGAACTGCGGGTGGCCATCCCCCCTGGCGGGTGATTTCTCGCTTTCTGTCTCTTTCTGGCGAAAAAGAGAGCACCCTATAGCAAAAACTTCTCCAAAATATATAAATAAACAAACTAATCTAGTCTACAGAAAAAAAGCGCAGGTGGGCGCATACTGACCTGCAGAGTGCTGGAAGCCACAAAGCCACATGGATTCAGATCCCAGGTCAACCTGAGCCACCCCAGGCACACGCGAGACCTAGCTAGAGGGCGGGAAAGGAACCAAGCATGACGACAGGGTACCTGTCTCTTTCTCTGGCTCTCTTTCACACACACACAACAAAAAACAACTTTTAAAAAAACTAAATAATCTACGAGATTCACTTTAGGGCCAGCCAGTGGTTACAGTAGCTGGCTCCCATGTGGCCGACTGCAGTTTGAGTCCTGGACCTGGTGGCTTGAAAAATACGCCAGGTGAGTGTATGTGTGTCCACAATCCCAAAGGAGGGGGAATGGGAGAAGGGATTGAGGTGTGGCTATTCCCCCTTGAGGTATGCTCTCTCTCTGGGGAGCCCATGTGCCTTCTGGCAAATTCAAAAATAATGACTAGAGGATTTGAGCCAGTCAAGGGAAAACCAAGACTCAACAGAAATGGAACGTTTTGGCAGGACGCAGTCTCCCGAGTGCTGGCTTCGCACGTCCCTAAGGCCTTACCAGACTTCTCCACCGCTTCTCACTTTCGCGTCCTCTGAGACCCCAAACACCCGGTTTCCTGACCGGCTCTCCTACTAGTAGTTTCTTCTGTCTGGCTCTGGGCAGTGCTTCCTTTGTCCACCGGGTGTCACAGGCCCACCTGGTTCCCATCCGTTGTCCCACACCATTTATGGAGTGACCCCTCTGCCTCTGCCTGTCCGCTGAGACGCCCTCCCCCGTGGCCTGGCTCCCTGGGGAGCAGCTCCAGGGGTGCCCACCCTTTTCTTTTCCTCATAAAGGCTGTCACACGCATCTGAAACAAGCGGGACTCCGACGGGGTCTGCCCCTGGCCCGTGCCCTCACCCCCCTGCGGGTGGAGGCCAAGGGCAGACTTGCAGGGCCAGGAGACCCAGGTACCCAGGAGGCAGCGAGGGTGTTTCTGGACCACACTGAGTCCAGGAGACGCCCTTGCTAGGTTCTGAGACGGCGGGGCAGAGGAGCACGCTGGCCCTCCTAGCTAGAGGGCAGCTCGAGGATGGACTTCTGCGACAGAGAGGCGGGGCGAGCAGGTGTCAGAGACAAGTTCACCCAAGAAACCTGTGGCCGCGGCCACACCCCAGCGAGGATGCAACCCAGGGCGCACCCCGAGGCTGAGCGCAGGGGGCCCGGAGCTGGAGGCCCGGCCGCCCGAGGCAGTTCCATGGTCCCCAAGGCCGCCCGCGCCCTCGGCCAAGACTCCCGCAAACACTGGGAGCCCAAGCAGGCGGGTTTATTACTCAGAGGCGGGGCGCGGGGCCCTCGCTCGGAGGCCGACTGCGCTGGAGCGGGCGGCACCGGGCACTGCGCGAGGCCGGCGCCTCCACGGCTCTCCGCTTCCTCGCGGCCGGCGGGGCTGGGGGCCACGAGCGCTGCCTGCTCTGCTCGGGGCGCGCTCCCGGGACGCCTGGCGGGGACCACGGACGCGCGGACTCCGGCTCTTCGCCAGTGCGTGCTGCTGTAGCCCTCGCCGAGCCTCGGCGTCACCAACACGCGGCCCCGATGCGGCGCCAGCGGGAACAGAGAAAAGGAACGCCGGCCCCGGGCGGCGCCAGGCGGTCCGAACCGGAAAGGTGCGCGGCCGGTGCTCCGCGCCCGGCGGACAGCCCTTGCTGCGCACTGCGCAGGCGCCAAGGACCCGCAGCCTGCGCCGGAGGCTCCCGCGCCTGCGCAGTAATGATGGCCCACCGGGCCTGCGCTGGAGGCTCTCGCGCCTGCGCAGTAATGACGGCCCATCGGGCCTGCACCGGAGGTCCCCGCGCCTGCGCAGTGGTCGCGGCCCGGGGCACCCGTGCTGTTGGCCAGAGCGTGGGCGAGGTCGTGGCTGCCTCGTCCCTCCCGGCTCTGGGCTGCGCTCCCAGGACCTGCCTTCCTCGAGAGCCCCCCCGGCGCGCCTTCGGCGACACGCAGGCACCGGGCCCGGCGGGGAGCTCCCTTCCAGGCTCCGCCGGCCCGGCAGCCACGCCCGAGCGCCCTCCACGAGGCACAGGAAAGCGGCGGCACCTCGGGATGCAAGTGCCAGGGGGCGGATGGCCGAGGAGCACTCGGGGTTCCTGTCCCCGGGCCCTGACCAAGAGCTGGATGGGGCGCGATGGGAAGCCTGGGGCTGGCCTGTTCCCCAGGCCGCAGCGAGCTCCCACCCGGCACAGCCGCGGGCACCTGGCTCTCGCTCCCACGGTGCCGTCCAAAGCTGCGCTGGGGGGCCAGCCTGAGGAGCCTCGTCCTTGCTGTCCTTACGCCTGGGGAGGTGACTAGCAGGCCGACAGCAGACAGCCACCGTAGCCATCAGAAGGGTCACCACACCCCCTTTCGTGAACTGGACGAGACTACCGGGCTGATAGGGCTGAAGGAGCAGCGCGGGGACCGAGGTCCAGATGGGGGGGGAGCAGCGCGGGGACCGAGTCCAGGTGGGGGGGGGGCAGCGCGGGGACCGAGTCCAGGTGGGGGGGGCAGCGCGGGGACCGAGTCCAGGTGGGGGGGCAGCGCGGGGACCGAGGTCCAGGTGGGAGGGCAGCGCGGGGACGGAGGTTCAGGTGGGGGGGGAGCAGCGCGGGGACTGAGTCCAGGTGGGGGAGCAGCGCGGGGACCGAGGTCCAGGTGGGGGGCAGCGCGGGGACTGAGGTCCGGGGTGGGGGAGCAGTGTGGGGACGGAGGTCCAGGTGGGGGGCAGCGGCCTGAGTCCACAGGGAGACCCAAGGAGACGCTGTACCTACTGACTGAGCAAGAGCGGCCTGCTGTTAGGGAGAGCAAGGGTACTGGGAAATAAAACGGTTATTGCTGAGAAAGAATTGATTGGGAAGCGGAAGTCATGGCCGCCTGCATAAATACGGGGTAGGGGGCAGAGATGCGGGGTAGGGGCAGAGATGCGGGGTAGGGGCAGAGATGCGGGGTAGGGGGCAGAGATGCGGGGTAGGGGCAGAGATGCGGGGTAGGGGCAGAGATGCGGGGTAGGGGCAGAGATGCGGGGTAGGGGGCAGAGATGCGGGGTAGGGCAGAGATGCGGGGTAGGGCAGAGATGCGGGGTAGGGGGCAGAGATGCGGGGTAGGGGCAGAGATGCGGGGTAGGGGGCAGAGATGCGGGGTAGGGGCAGAGATGCGGGGTAGGGCAGAGATGCGGGGTAGGGGGCAGAGATGCGGGGTAGGGCAGAGATGCGGGGTAGGGGGCAGAGATGCGGGGTAGGGGCAGAGATGCGGGGTAGGGGCAGAGATGCGGGGTAGGGGCAGAGATGCGGGGTAGGGCAGAGATGCGGTGAGCGGCTGCAGGGTCTGATTCCCACGCGTCTGGGATGAGGCCTGAGGCTGGCGCACACTGCAGTGCCCTCCCAGGGGAGCTGGTGGCCAGAGAGGAGACTGCAGAGGGGAGCCAGCAGGAGGCCTGGAGGGTGAGGCAGCTGCCCCCCCCCCCTCCCCCGTGCAGCTCGGATCCCGGACCCAGAAGCTTGGGACTTGCTGGACACGTGTGCACATGCCTGAAAGTCCTGAGAGAGGATTCCTCTCCTGGGTGAGTGCACACGCTGTATAGCAAAACTGAAAAAAAAAGAGAGATGGGACCAGCAGGTGGCGTCATGGTTGAGGGCACTGGACTCCCACACGGCCAACTGTGGTTCAAGTCCCGGACCTGGTGGGCTTGCTTTCTCACTTTCTCACCCTCTCTCTCTCCCTCTATCTGTCTCTGGTCAAATTTAAATAAATACCTAGAATAAAGTTAAATAAAAAGTAAGTCTTTTTTTTTTTTGGAGAGGTTTTTCGCTATAGGGCGCGTGCGCTCGCCAGACAGACAGACAGAGACATAGAGACAGAAAGCGAGAAATCACCCCCCAGGGGGTTGGTCACGCCGCAATCCCTTCTTCTCCATTCTCCTCTCGGGATCTTGGGCACGCACGCACACGTGCCCAGCATGAGTTGTGAGCCACCGGGTCCGAGACGTGAACTGCGGTCGACTACGTGGGAGTCCAGCGACATAGCCATTACGCTAACTGCTGGTTCCCAATAAAAAGTAAGTCTTTAAAAAAGAGACAAAGTGCAAATGGTCAGAACCTAGGAGAGGGAATGTCCTGTTCTTTCTTAGGTTTGCCACAGGGCATGTGTGTTCATCACAGAGAGGGAGGGTGGCCGTGCCACAGTCCCTTTTCCTCCATTCTCCTCTTTCAGGATTTTTGGCACACATGCACATATACCAGGCAAGATTTTCAAGCCATCGGCTTTGGGACTCAAACCACAGTCAGCCATGTGGGAGTCCATCACCTTAACCATGGCTCCACCTGCTGCCCCCCCCCCCCTTGTTTTTGAGTTTTTTGCCATAGGGTGCATATACTCCACCTCTATTCTCCTGGCATTTTTGGCACAATTTGAGTTTCAAGCCACCAAGTCCAGGACTCCGTCAGCCACATGGGAGTCTAGCTCCTTAACTACCACACCGCGTGCTGGCTCCGTAGAGAGGAAATTTTCTTTTTTCTTCTTTTTGGAGAGGTTTTTGCTAGAGGGCACGTGTGGTTGCCAGAAAGACAGAGACAGAGAGACAGAAAGCGAGAAATCACCCCCGGGGGGGGGATGGCCACGCTGCAATCCCTTCTCCGTTCTCCTCTCGGGATCTTGGGCACGCACACACACGCGCCCGGCGTGAGTTTAAGCCACCGGGTCCGGGACGCAAACCACGGTTGACTACGTGGGAATCCAGCGACATAGCCATTACGCTAACTGCTGGTTCGAGAGGAAATTTTCTGTAGCTAAAATCTTCGAGTTTCAGCCAGGCGGAATGAACGAACAAGGCCTGTGCTGGACCCCGGGAAGGTTCGTAATTCCAGGGTCAGTGAAGGTCCCGGAGGAACTCGGAGAAGCGGGTCGGTCACAGGTGCAGCGACGGGGAGGCAGCGAGCGTCTTCGGTTACCCCGAGCCCAGAGAGCACCGCAGCACCCCCAGAAGTACAAGGAGCACGCTGGGGACGCTGGCTCTTGGGCTCGTTTTGTCTGAGGTCTGTCTTAGCGTGGCCATTCAGGTTCTGTAGTCTGCCGCTCGTGTGGGATGTCTTCCCAAGGCCGCAGTAAGACACCTACCGAATGAGAAAGCCACAGAACGTATGGCTCACACTCAAACCAAAGAAGAGAGGGCAAGGAGATTAAAGCAGCGTTGAGGGCTTTACTCTCAATCCCAGGTAGTAACTAAGGGTTAAGGGTACCAACGAGGGTTGAGATACCTGAACACCAGCAGGTGGTGTGGTGGTGCTGGACTCCCACAGGCCAACTGCTTGCTCTCACTTTCCTTCTTTCTCTCACTGTCTCTCTTGTGAGCACTCATGCCCTATAACAAATTTTTGAAAGTAATAATAATAAATAAAAATTTAACTGCATTGGGACCAACAGTTGGCATACTGGCTATGTTGCTGGACTCCCATGTAGTCAACCGTGGTTCAAGTCCCGGACCCGGAGGCTTAAACTCATGCCAGGTGCGTGTGCGTGCATGCCCAAGATCCCGAGAGGAGAATGGAGGAGAAGGGTTTGTGGCGTGGCCATCCCCCCCGGGGGGTGATTTCTCACTTTCTGGCGAGCGCACGTGCCCTGTAGCAAAAACCTCTCCAAAAAAATAAAAATTAAAAAAAAAAAATTAGCTGCATATAGATGGACTCTCCCCAGCAATGGTGTGTTGGATGCTCTCAGGAGCTGTGGAGATGCCCCAGTACAAACACCAGGTGTAACGGCTAAATAAACTTAAAATGATTGGAATGTATTTTTTAAACTAATTAATTAATTTTATTTTTAATTTGACCAGAGAGGGACAGAATTAGAGAGGGGGAAAGTGAGAAAGCAAGCTGCCAGGTCCAGGACTCGAACTGTGATCACCCGTGTGGGAATCCAGCTCCCTTAACCACCACGCCACCTGCCAGACCCAGGAATAGATTGTTTTTAAAGATTTTATTTTTATTTAACATTTGTTTATTTTAATTTGACCAGAGAGAGGGAAAGTGAGAAAGCAAGCCGCCAGGTCCAGGGGTTGAACCATGGTCGGCCAAGTGAGATTTCAGTATGCTAACCATCATGCGGGCAGCAGGAGGTGAGGTGTCAGGGCACCACTTTGTTTTGGAGAGGTTTTTGCTATAGGGCGTGAGTGCTCACCAGAAAGACAGAAAGCGAGAAATCACCCCCCAGGGGGGATGGCCACGCCGCAATCCCTTCTCCATTCTCCTCTCGGGATCTTGGGCACGCACGCACACGCGCCCAGCGTGAGTTTAAGCCGCCGGGTCTGGGACTCGAACTGCAGTTGACTACGTGGGAGTCCCGCAACGTAGCATTACATCATCTGCTGGTCCCAGGGCACCACTTTTGTCCTGCTGTAAGGTGCACGTGTTTGCTGGAGAGGGGCGGAGGGAGAGCACCTGTGGGGGACGGCCCTGTTGTGGGCCCTTCCCGCTGCTCTTGGGCTTCTGCACTCCAGTGTTTCAATCCGCTGGGTCCAGGACTTGAACTGCACAGTAAGCCACATGGGATCCAGCTGCTTTAACCACCCGGCCACCGGCTGACCCAACACCAATTTTTTTTTTTTTTTTTTAAGAATTATTTTGAGACTGGCAGGTGTGTGGTAGTTCTTCAGGGCACTGGACTCCCATGTGGCCTACCACGGTTCAAGTCCTGGACCTGGCAGCTTGCTTTTTCGCTATCCCTCTCTCTCTCTCATCAAATTAAAATAAATAAAATAGTTCTTTTTTTTTTTTTTTAAGAATTACTTTTTTTAAACTTTTATTTATGTATTTATTTATTTTAATTGACCAGAGAGGGACAGAGTGGTGGGGGGAGTGTGAAAAAATGAACTGCCAGGTCTGCGACTCAAACCGTAGTCAGCCATGTGGGAGTCGCACCCCCAACCACCACGCCACCTGCCAGCCCCTCAACACCAGTTCTCTACAAACTTCCAGAAAATGTCCCAACTTTTTTTGAGAGAGAGGTTTTTGCTATGGGGCTCATGTGCTAGCCAGAGAGACAGAGAGAGAGAAAATGAAAACTCAGCCCCTGGAGGGATGGCCGGGCCACAGTCCCTTCTCCTCCATTGTCCTGAGATTCTGGGCATGTACATACGTGTTCCTGGGGTGAGTTTGAAGCTACCGGATCCGGGACTCGAACCACAGTTGGGAATCCAACAACGTAACCATTGTGCCATCTGCTGGCCCCCAACTTTTTTTTTAAAGAATTAATTTTTTTTACTTTTATTAATTTATTATAATTATTATTTAATCTGATTAAGGAGAGACAGAGGGAGAAAGTGAAAAAGCAAGTTTCGGGACTCAAATCATGGCCAGCCACGGGGGATCCAGTGCTCTTAACTGCCACACCATCTGTGGGCCCCCCCAATATTACCCTAATACCAAAACCATCAGTAGAAAACTACAGATCAGGGACCGGCAGCTGGTGTGGTTAGGGGTGCCAGACTCCCACGTGACTGACCACAGTTCAAGTCCCAGACCTGGTGGCTTGCTTTCTCACTTCCTCTCTCTCGCTCTGTCCCTCTCTGGTCAAATTAAATAAATAATAAATAAAATAATTAAAAAAAAAAAAAAGACAACTACAGACCAATATCCTACATTCGTATAAATACAAATTCAGCAATATAGGGAAAAGATTGTAGGTCATGACCAAGAGTGATTTAGAAATTTAAGGTTCTTTTGACATCCGAAATGTAATGTTAGGATTTTATTGGTAGAATAAGCACAAAAAATACATGGCCATCTTTCCGCTTTTAAGAGGTTTTTGTTTCTTTGGAGAGAGACAGTGAGAGGGAAGGTGAAAAATCACCCCCGGGGGGATGACTACGCCACAACCCCTCCCCGTTCTCCTGGGATCGAGGGCACACACACTCACACACCAGTGTGGTTTCAAAGCCCCTGGGTCCAGGATTCGATTCGCTGTCAGCCATTTTGGAGCCCAGCAAAGTGAGTTCTGTGCCATCGGCCAGTCCCACTCAGCCGTCTGAATAGATGAAGAAATTTAAAGATGATACGTGCAGAAAAAGTGTGTGTCAAACTCCAACGTCTATTCACACATATTCTCAATACGCTGGGACGAGACGGGCCTATCGTCAAGCTGGGCGAGCTCGCGGGTCGAGGCGAGAGCGGCTTAGCTGAAGGGGCAGAACTGTCCGCTCCACCGCGGGGGCATTCACACCTGGCGTGCTACTGGGTGGCTGTCTAGCTCACTCGGGCAAGAAAATGAACAGAAGATGTGCAGGTTGGACAAGAAGAGGGGCCAGCAGGTGGCACAGTGGTTAAGGTGTTTGACGCCCTCATGGCCAATAGTGGTTCAAGTCCTGGACCTGGTGGCTTGCTTTCTCACTTTGCATTTCTCTGGTGAGCGTGCATGCCCAATAGCAAATTTAAAAATAATAATTCTAAAAAAGAATAAGGAGGAAACTATTAATAGGCAACAGAATTCTACAGGCCAACCGGTGACGTGGGGGGTTCGGGGCTAGATCCCACATGACTGACCAGTTCAAGTCCTGGAACTGGTAGCTTGAAAACCATGCTGGGTGTGTGTTCCTGCAAACCCGAGATCCCAAAAGGAGAGTGGAGGAGAAGGGATGAGTTGCAACGTGACCACTCTACCTCTGGTGGGTGAGTTCTCACTTTCCATCTGTCTCCAGTGAGCACATGTGCCCTGTGACAATCTAAAAAAATGTAAGGATCAACAACAGCAAAAACCTATAAGTTCAAAAAGGTTGCAGGTACAAGATTGATGTTCAAAAATAAAAAATTGGGGGACCAGCAATTAGTGTAATGGCTATGTCGCTGGACTCCCACGTGGTCAAGCGCGGTTCGCGTCCCGGACCCGGTGGCTTAAAACTCATGCCGGGCACGTGTGCGTGCGTGCCCAAGATCCCAAGAGGAGAATGGAGGAGAGGGGATTGCGGCATGGTCATCTCCCCTGGGGGGTGATTTCTCGCTTTCTGTCTCTCTGTCTCTGTCTGGCAAGCGCACGCACCCTATAGCAAAAACCACCCCCACCAAAATAAATAAATAAATAATTGGGGCCAGCAGGTGGCATGGTGGTTAAGGTACTGGATTCCCACATGACTGACTTAAGTTCAAGTCCCGACTAGACAGTTTGAGAATTACACCGGGTGCGTGTGTGTGCGTGCCCAAAATCTCAAGAGGAGACTGAAAGAGAAAGGGCTGTGACGTGGATACCCCCCCACACTATAAGCACACATGCCCTATGGCAAAAATTGAAAAATTTTAAAAATGATCAGAGGGGACCACCAGATGGCTTAATGGAAATGTCACCGAACTCCCACATGTCAGTGCAGTTCCAGCAAAATTCATGCCTGCTTCAGGTGCGTGCCCAAATCCCAAGACGAGAACGGAGGAGAAGGGATTGCAGTGTGGTCATCCCCTTGGGGGTGATTTCTCGCTTTCTATCTCTCTTTGTCTCTCGGGCAAGCGCACAAGCCCTATAGCAAAAATCTCTCTTAAAAAATGATTTTTTTTTGAAGGATAGTTGCTGTTGTTTTTTCAGAATCATTTTATTTAACTTTACTTTTAATTTGGCCAGAGAGGGACAGAGCAAGAGAGAGATGGAAAGTGAGAAAGCAAGCCACCAGGTCTGGGACTCAAACCATGGTCACCCATGTGGGAGTCCACAGTTCTTAACCACCACGTCACCTGTCGGCCCGTCTCAGTTTTATACTGATAGTTTCAGCGTTGACAATGAGGTCTATGACCCATTTTGGGTTCATTTTATTTGTGTAATTGCTGAGGGGCAGGCGATCTCATCGCAGAGAGACGGAGAGAAAGCGCCTTACAGTGGAGCAATTTCTTCTACATCCCTGAGTTAATTTTGTTTTATTGTTTTTATTTTTATTGCCAGAGGATGTATACGCTCGTCAGAGGGAGAAAGAGAGAGAGGGGAGCCAGCAAGTGGCATGGTGGTTATGGTCCTGGACTCCCATGTGGCCCGCCACAGTTCGAGTCCTGGACCTGGTGGCTTAAAGGCCATGCTGTGTGTGTGTGCACGTGTGCCCAGTCTCAGGAGGAGAAGGGACTGTGGCGTGGCCACCCCCGCCCCCCACGAGTGGTTTCTCATTTTCCCTCTCACCGTCGCTCTCTCTGTGTCTCTCTAGCAGAAGTGTATGCCCTCTGGCAAAAACCTAAAAAAAAAAAAAAAGGAGAGAGAGAGAAGCCCCCAATGGGCTAGTGGGGCAGAGTTGAGCCACACTCCTTATTTATTTATTTTTTGCATTTTTGCTAGAGGGCAAGTGTGCCAGAGAAACGGAGACAGACGGAGGGAGAGCGAGAAGTCACCCCCAGGGTGTGCACGTGCTCATGTGTCTTCTCAAGCTTCCGGGCCTGGGCTTGAACTGTGCGGTTGGCTGTGTGGGATCCAATGCCTTAACCACCACGCTACTTACTGGCCCACATCGCAATGCTTTTTTCTCTGTTTCTCCATTCTGCCAAGATTTGGGGCACACCCATATGCACCTGGCATAGTTTTCAACCCACCAGGACTGGGACTTGAACTGCAGTCAGCCATGGGGACCCAGGTCTCCACGCACAGCACTTAGCCGCCAAGCTGCGGCCTGGCTGGCCTTGAGTGTGTGTCAGTTTTGCACGCTATGAGACGAGGCATAAACTCCGTGTGTATGTATCCAACTGACTCAGCACTGTTTGCTGGAAAACCCAGCAAAAATCTAAAAATGACATCGATTTGGGATCCAGTTCTTTGGCCTCATGGTGGGGGCTGGATCTCAAATGGCAACTGTGGTTTGAATCCTGGTCCCGGCAGCTTAAGGAGCACCTGTCCCCGAGTGCCCAAGGTCCTGAGAGGGTAGGAAGCAGAGAAGAGGGGTCTGCCATGTAGCCGTGCCCCACTGGGGTGCTCTAGCAAGTGCACGTGCCCTCTGATAATTTTTTTAATTTTTTTATTTAATTAATTTGTTTTTATTTAAATTAATTAATTAGTAGATGTATTTATTTAACTTTATTTGTTATTATTGTTTTTAAAATTTGACCAGAAGGAGACAGAAAGTGAGAAAGCAAGCTGCCAAGTCTGGGACTCCAACCGTGGTGAGCCATGTGGGAGTCCAACACCTCAACCACTACGCTGCCTGCTGGCTCCTACTTACTTTTTTAAGAGACTTTTTGCTATAGGGTGTGTGTGCTCACTGGAGAGACCGGGACAGAAAGCAAGAAGTCACTCCCGGGGGGGACCAGCAGTTGGCATAATGCTCTGTCGCTGGACTCCCGTGTAGTCGACCACGGTTCAAGTCCCGGGCCCGGCGGCTTAAACTCACACCGGGCGCGTGTGCGTGCGTGCCCAGGATCCCGAGAGGAGAATGGAGGAGAAGGGATCGCAGCATGGCCATCCCCCTGGGGGGTGATTTCTCGCTTTCTGTCTCTCTGTCTCTCTCTGTCTTTCTGGCGAGCACACGCGCCCTATAGTGAAAAATCTCTCAAAAAAAAAAAAAAAAAAAAAAAAAAGAAGTCACTCCGGGGGGATGGTCACACCACAAACCCTCCTCCACTCTCTCTCAGGAGTTGGGCACACGCACACACCTAGCGTGAGCTCTGAGCTGCGGGGTCCGGGACTCACACTGTGCTTCACTATGTGGGAGTCCAGCAGCACAGCCATGCTGCCATCTGCTGGCCCCAAACAGCCCATCTGTTTTTGGTGTGCTACGTGAAGATATTGTAAATGTGCTACCAATAGCCGAGTCACCGAAGGAAGCAAGTTCATCAGAGTTGGAAACACTGGAGGCCGGCAGGTGGGTAAAGTGGCTGGCTTCCAAATGACTGAGTGGTTCAAGTCCTGGACCCAGGGGTTAAGAAAATATGCCAAGAGTATGTGCGGATGTGCCCCGAATCCTGAGGAAAAAATGGAGATGAGATTAGGGCGTTGCCCCGCTCTGGGGCTGCTTTCTCACTGCCCTCCCACCCCTCTATTTCTTTCTCTCTCTGGAAAGCACACTCACCCTGTAGCAAAGCTTTTGTTTTGGCTTTTTTTTGAGAGAGAGAGTTGTTTTTTTGTTTTGTTTTGTTTTTGTTTTTGTTTTTGTTTTTGCTATAGGGTGCATGGGCTTGCCAGACAGAGAGAGACATAGAGACAGAAAGTGAGAAATCACCCCCCAAGGGGGATGGCCACACAGCAATCCCTTCTCCTCCATTCTCCTCTCGGGATCTTGGGCATGCACGCACACGCACCTGGCGTGAGTTTAAGCCACCGGGTCTGGGAGGCGAACCACAGTCGACTACGTGGGAGTCCAGCGACATAGCCATTACGCTAACTGCTGGTCCCATGGTTTTTACATTTTTTAATTGAACAAAAATAAAGTGTGCAGGACCAGCAGGTGGTGTGGTGCTTAAGGCGCTGGACACTCCCACATGGCCAACCATGGTTCAAGTCCTGGACCTGGCGACTTGCTTTCTCACTTCCCCTCACTCTCTCTCTCTCTCTCTGGTCAAATTAAAATAAATGGATGAATGAATAAAATTAAATAAATAATTATTAAATAAATAAAGTGTGCCCTGGCCCAAGGGCAAAGAGACCTGGTACCTGCGAGGTACCAGGGGAAGGGCTGTGCACCGAGAAGGGAGGACAGAGGAGCGGGGCCGGGGGACTGGTGTCTCTGCTGCAGACCGCGGCCCCCAGCCGTCCGAGCTCGCTCTTTCCCAGGGGAGGCCAAGCCCGGGCTTCGGCTGTGGAGCACCCGTGGTTCGAACTCGCCTCCCCTGCCAACCCTGGCTGACCTCAGGCTCCTCCCGTCCGTGAAGCCCAGCAGTCCATCCTGCCTTTGGAGCCTCCGCATGCCCACGACGGCATCCACCTTAAGGCACCCGCAAAAGTGAAAGGCCGAATCCAACTAGCCAAAATATTTGCAAACGCGCATCAGAAACTCCTTAAACAGAATATACAAAGACTTCTCACAACTCAATTTTTTAAAATATGTATTTATTTAATTTTAAAAAGTATTCTTCTTCTTCAACTTGACCAGAGAGAGACAGAGAGAGAGGGAGAGTGAGAAAGCCAGCCACCAGGTCTGGGACTCAAAACACGGTCGGTCGTGTGGGAGTCCAGCGCCTTAACCACCACACCACCTGCCGGCCCCTCACAACTCGCTGTGAAGAGGGCCCGGTGTGCCCCAGCAGGGGGACGACGTGAGCACAGGAAGCAGCCGAGGACTGGCGGGGAGCCCTGCGGGACCTTGGCTTGCTGCTCGGCACCCTTGGGCTCCCCCAGCTCAAGGACAAGGGCCCTCTCCCCGGGCCTGGGCCTGTGATGGGGCCCAGGAAAACCGAAGAGCATAGCTGAGCAGGGACCCACTGACAGGTAGGCCAAAGCTGGGGGCGAGCACAGCCTCACCCTGCCCCTGCAGAGCTGTCGGAGGGCTCGGGGTGAAAGCCTGAGGCCCTGGTTTGGGGGAGGCACTGCCAGTGCTGCGATGTGACTCGCTGAGGGGGAGCAGACGGGCCGTCTGACCCGTGTCTAAGTACTGCCCCACAGCCTGAAGAGCCCCCCGGTACCAGCCTGGCAAGCTTCTGCGATTTCACGGGCAGCTCTGCAGAGCCGGGAGGAGCAATCCCAGCCCCAGCAGGAGCAGTGCAGGGCAGGTGGGCCAGGGCCTCCCCAATTCTTCCCCAGCCCCAGCCAGAGCAGCGCAGGACAGGTGGGCCAGGGCCTCCCCAAGCCCCTGTCTCCCCAGGCTGCCCTGGAGTTGTCTGGGCCAGCCCCTCCCTCATGGAGCCTGCAGGTTCTGACCTGCCCCAGGCTGCAGGAGTTCAGAAATGCTGGGCGCAGGGCCCTGTGCACCCCACAGGCCCTCCTGAAAGCTGCTGGAGCGTGAGGCTTCCCCCGCTGTGTGCCTCAGGCCCGGAACAGAAGGGGGCGCTGCAGCAGGGCGCAGCAGGCGGGCCCCAGCTGGAGTGTCCTGCACTAGGAGAAAAGGGCCATCAGGATGAGGGCACCCACCACAGCTCCTACCCCTCGGCTGCTACGGGGGCCTGGGGTGTCCATGGTGACCCTATTCCATGAGTGTTGTTGGCTGTGTTGGGGGGACAGTGGGCGCAGAGCAGGGAGTGTGACCCTGACCGGCAGCATGACTCCCTCCACTGCGCTGGGAAGGACAGCTCTGAGGTGTGGGGGACTCTGCTTTGTCCCCAGGGGGCTTCTGCTGTCGGGTTGGCAGGATCCTCAGTTGCTATTGGAAATGGTGATGTCACTGGTGGGGGTGGAGCTTCAGCTGTCTTCGAATGGGGAGAGGAGGTGCATTCCCGCATTCCTGGGTGGAGGGGACAAAGAATTGGGATGTGAGGACCCAAGGGACAAGGGATGCTCTGGGGAGGGCAGAGGGGCGCTGGAGGCGTGTTGGAAGAGCCCGCGGCAGTGCACTGCCCAGATCCGCCTGCTGCAAGCCCCTGCCTGGGCTGCCGGTAGCCGTCTGCGTCTGCACCTGGACTCTCCTGGAAGACGCGGCTCAGCTCCCGGGGACAGCTGGTCATTGCGTGCTTCCTAACCTTCCAGGGGCGAATTCAAGTCCCGTGGCCAAGGAGACAGGGTCTTGCCTACATTTGGGGCCTTGCAGGGAGGGGTGCTCCGCACAGCCCTGGGTCTCCAGCCTGCCAGTTAGGCTGCGGACAGCACTGATCCGCTCGTGCCCGCGCGCGCACTCCCCACGCGGTCAAAACAGACCTGAGCCCAGTTCAAAGAAGCTCACAGGCCAGGCTGCACGCGGCGCGCCTCTGAGCCCCCGCCCTGGGCTCCGCGTCGGTCCCGGACAGCGCAGGTCACGTCCCGGGACCTCTCTACGCGCATACACGCGCTCGCGGGCGCTCCGACAAGCGCTCACGCGGACGCAGGCGCACTCTCTGGCGCGGGAGGCGCCCCCCTTCGGCCCCGTGGTGGGAAGCGGGGGCGGCGGGAGGGAGAGGAGACAGCGGCCCCGCTCGCGGCTCTGCAGTCGCCGCAGCATCGGGACTAAGACCAGCGCGGCCGGAGGAGCCGCGGTCGCCGCCGTGCCCACTCTGCGCGGGGCGCTCGGCGCCGCGCCGGGACGCGCTTCAGCACCGCGGACAGCGTTCGCCGCGACCGGGAGCCGGTGCCTCCGGAGACATCCCCGGACTGAGGCTCGCGAGGAGGCCGCGGCGCCGCCAGCCCACGAAGCCGCAGGGGCGCAGGGCGGCCGGGGCGCCCCTCCGGGGATGCGCAGAGGGCTCGGCGAGCGCGCCGCCCAGAGCCCAGCCCGCGGCGGCCGGAGCCCATGAGCACGATGGGCCTGCTGACGCTCGCCCTGCTCTTCTCCTGCTCCTTCGCCCGCGCCGCCTGCGACCCCAAGATCGTCAACATCGGCGCGGTGCTGAGCACGCGGAAGCACGAGCAGATGTTCCGCGAGGCCGTGAACCAGGCCAACAAGCGGCACGGCTCCTGGAAGATCCAGCTCAATGCCACCTCCGTCACCCACAAGCCCAACGCCATCCAGATGGCTCTGTCGGTGTGCGAGGATCTCATCTCTAGCCAGGTGCCCGCCTCCCCGCCAGGGTCATGCCACCCTTTCCCCGCTCTCCCTCCCTCTCCTTAAGAGACCCCCTTGCTGGAGAGGCCAGGCCTCCCCAGTCTGACGCGCTGCCTGCCAGCTTCCCTATCTGAGCCCCCAGGGAAGTGTGGGCTGCCCCCTCCACCTGCAGCCTTGGCTAGGTCTCCACAGGGCTCTGGGGTTCCAGGCTGGATGAGTGTGTGCAGACGCCTGGCCAGCATTCTCTGCTGCTTCGCCAGCGCGTCAGTGTGGGAGCAGGGGTCCCGGTGCCACCAGGTGTGGCCCTGCAGAAGGAGGCCTGGGCCACCTTTGTTTCTGCCTCTCGGGTCTCCTCTTCTCTCCCCGCGCCCCCGGTCTGTCTGGGACCCCGGTGTGGAAGCAGGGTGCCTGCAGCGGGCTTGGGGGCGGGATGCGTGTTTGACAGGCAGCAGGGCTCAGCGTGGGGCTGTCGCGGGAGCTGAGCTGCAGGGGAGGCCAGAGCTGCGTTTGCTGGGAGCTGCCCGCGCCACCCAGCTGCCGCGGAATTTCAATGAAGCCGACGCTGCTCTCTCTCCGCAATGCGGCCTTTACGTAAGAGGCAGGGTGCTGGGCCAGGAGCCCCGCGTGCCTGCCCACGGGCACCCGCCACATACACGGATGCGCGCATCCACAGGCACACATGTAGACCCCTCGCACATGCATGTGTGTCCACGGACACACCCACGTACACCACTCACAGCCAGAGGCTTGCACAAACGTGTGTTTGCACACACTGGTCAACTCATGAATATACGCAGATACAGATGTGTTAGGGTGCACGACATGCATGCACACACACTAGCATGCCATGTGCATGACCACATGTATGCACACATACATGTGTATGCACTCCGACCTCCAGCCTTCGTCTGGGCACCTCTGAATGCAGACTGGAGCTAAGAGCCAGGGATTGGCTCAGAAATTCCCTCCCTGCCACACGAGTCACCCCATAGCTCGGCACAGGGCACCGCGGGGCAGGACAGACCAGGTTGAAGCATCTGTGGCCAGCGGCCATGGCACATGTCCTGTCTGGGATGGGAGAGGGACGGAGTGGGGAGCCAGGACCCGGCAGGCCTTTCTCTGGAATCCCTTCGATTCTGCTTTGTTCTGTGGCATCAGTCCTGGGGACAGGCAGTGGTAGGAAAAGCTGTCACCTCCATGTGGGGCCAGCCCACTCAGCTCCCATGCCTGCTTGCACAAACTCTCAGAGGCAAAGGCCAACGTGGGAACAGGAACACTTACAGCTCCCTGGGGAGTGGGGCGGAGGGAGACAGGCTCCCTGGGGCTAGGTCTCGGCCTCATACCTGCCAGGTGGGCCAGTGCTTCCCCTCCCTGCCTGGAGGGGGTCAGACGCAGAGCCCATCTCGGGCCAGCACTGCAGATGTGGCTGAAGGGCCCAGCCTTGCTGGCAGCCCTCTCTGGGCCTCCCTGAGCTCAGCACAGACCCCAGAGCTGCCCTCCCTGTGTCCAGGCGCTGACCTCCCTCCCTGTCTGAATGGGAGGTGGGGTGGCTGGTCTTTGTCACGTCTGCGGAGTACAGGTCCAAGCGGGCCTCCCAAGGCGTCAGGGTGCACGCGTGCCGGGCCCAGGGACCTTGAGAGGATGGGCAGTGCTCACCGTGCCAGCAAGCCCACTGCAGCCCTCAGGGCAGCCCCAGGGGCCCTGGCTGGCAGGGAGGGGAGGGCTGGAGGGGCTGGGCAGAGGTCTGCCCTCTCTGCCTCTACCCAGCCCCATGGCCGCCCACGGCCCGAGGAGGGGAGTGGGTAGCACGTGCAGGAGTGCCCACAGACGGCCCACCCGCCCCCACTGCCAGGCCTCAGCTCTGGCATGGTGCCCCCGCTGACCCTGTCTCCTGTGTCCACAGGTCTACGCCATCCTTGTTAGCCACCCGCCTACTCCGAACGACCACTTCACCCCCACCCCGGTCTCCTACACGGCCGGCTTCTACCGAATCCCTGTCCTGGGGCTGACCACCCGCATGTCCATCTACTCAGACAAGGTAAGCTGGTCTATGCGGCCCTGGGCCGGCTGGCTGCGGGGCAGCAGGCCGGGCGGGGAGCTCCGACCTGACTGCTCTCCCGGCTGGGGTGGGAGTACTGCTCATTCTCAGAGAACCTTGCACCCGATGCACACAGGCACACACCATGCGTACGTGCACTGCCATGCACACATTCTCACACACATACTCTTACACACTCGGTGTACATGCACTCACAGGCACCCTCACACATGCTCACCCACATACACAGGCAGATGGCCTGTTGGCGGGTGGCAGGCATCAACATCCTCTCAGGAGGAGAGGCCCCCGCGGGCTGGCAAGGGGGTGGACAGGGAGGGCTCGCAGAGCCGCTGGGAAGCTGAGCAGGGGGCCAGGAGGATGGGACGAAGAGGGCCCATGTGGCAGGGGCCACAGCCCGCTGCGCGATGCACGCTTGTGCAGGGAGACCTGAGGGGCTGTCCAGGCTCAGGCTTCGGGGGCCGCAGGCACTGCAGCCAGTGCCCGTGGAACACCCTCATTCCAGACTGGGGGCTTCACCCCAACCCCTCTGGGAGAGCGCAGGGATCACGAGTCAGTTTGGGGGGAAACCAGCCCAGAGAGGCACAGAGCCCGTCTGGGCACACAGTCTGCCCTGCCTGCTGCCCATGCGGCTGGAAGGCCACCTGGTGGGGCACCTGGCTTGGTGCCTGAGCTGGAGCCCCAAGGACTGGGCTGGGTTAGGCTTCGGCCCCCAGCTGCAGTCACCTGCCTGAGCCCCAGGCCCAGGGGAAGCGAGCCCAGCACAGCCAGGCCGGGGTGTGTCTGGGGAGGACAGGCCTGCCCTTGGGGCGAGGGCCAGCACAGATGTCTAGGAGGACCCAGAGGTCACACACAGGTGGGACAGCGCCCTCCAGAGGCTGAGAGGCCTGGCGCCTCCAGCACCCAGTGTCTTGGCACAAGTACCCTTGGCCTGGAGGGCCGTGCTGCCCACTGTGACCTCTGGTGCTCTCCTGCGCCCCCTCGGGCACCCTCTGGAGGGGAGTGGATGGTGGCAGAGGAGGCTGCGTGGCCCAGGCAGGGCGAACCTCCCAGCCACAGGTGGACCGGCTGTGCCCGGTGAGCACCAGTCCAAGCCCACTGCTGGCCCAGGCCTGCCGACGGCCTGCCTGTAGCCCTGTGGTGGGTGCGGACAGGCAGGTGCGCTCCACAGCGCTGTCTGGGCCACGGAGGGCGCAGGCGAGATGTTGCCTGGAGGCCTTGGAGGACGATGAGGGGGTCGTGCCCGCTTGGACAGACACGACCCAGGTCACAGCTAGGCTACGGGAGAAGCAGGCAGGGCTGGCCAGATGGCTTTGGGCTGTGGGGACCATTTCCCGGGGGATCAGCCTGGGGTCCCACTCCAGGTGTACTTAAAGGGGGAAGCTGGCAGGCGTCCCCGGGGGGCGTGGAGGCAGTGGGTCTGGGTCACGCAGGCGTCCCCGGGGGGCTTGGGGGCAGTGGGTCTGGGTCACGCAGGTGTCCACGGGGGACGTGGGGGCAGTGGGTCTGGGTCACGCAGGCGTCCCCGGGGGGCGTGGGGGCAGTGGGTCTGGGTCACGCAGGCGTCCACGGGGGATGTGGGGGCAGTGGGTCTGGGTCACGCAGGCGTCCCCAAGGGGCGTGGGGGCAGTGGGTCTGGGTCACGCAGGCGTCCCCGAGGGGCGTGGGGGCAGTGGGTCTGGGTCACGCAGGCGTCCCCGGGGGGGCGTGGGGGCAGTGGGTCTGGGTCACGCAGGCGTCCACGGGGGGCGTGGGGACAGTGGGTCTGGGTCACGCAGGCGTCCACGGGGGATGTGGGGGCAGTGGGTCTGGGTCACGCAGGCGTCCACGGGGGATGTGGGGGCAGTGGGTCTGGGTCACGCAGGCGTCCCCGGGGGGGCGTGGGGGCAGTGGGTCTGGGTCACGCAGGCGTCCCCGAGGGGCGTGGGGGCAGTGGGTCTGGGTCACGCAGGCGTCCCCGGGGGGCGTGGGGGCAGTGGGTCTGGGTCACGCAGGCGTCCCCGGGGGGCGTGGGGGCAGTGGGTCTGGGTCACGCAGGCGTCCCCGGGGGACGTGGGGGCAGTGGGTCTGGGTCACGCAGGCGTCCCCGGGGGGCGTGGGGGCAGTGGGTCTGGGTCACGCAGGCGTCCACGGGGGACGTGGGGGCAGTGGGTCTGGGTCACGCAGGCGTCCCCGGGGGGCGTGGGGGCAGTGGGTCTGGGTCACGCAGGCGTCCACGGGGGACGTGGGGGCAGTGGGTCTGGGTCACGCAGGCGTCCCCGGGGGGCGTGGGGGCAGTGGGTCTGGGTCACGCAGGCGTCCACGGGGGACGTGGGGGCAGTGGGTCTGGGTCACGCAGGCGTCCCCGAGGGGCGTGGGGGCAGTGGGTCTGGGTCACGCAGGCGTCCACGGGGGACGTGGGGGCAGTGGGTCTGGGTCACGCAGGCGTCCCCGAGGGGCGTGGGGGCAGTGGGTCTGGGTCACGCAGGCGTCCCCGGGGGGGCGTGGGGGCAGTGGGTCTGGGTCACGCAGGCGTCCCCGGGGGGCGTGGGGGCAGTGGGTCTGGGTCACGCAGGCGTCCCCGGGGGGCGTGGGGGCAGTGGGTCTGGGTCAGGCAGGCGTCCCCGGGTGGCATGGGGACAGTGGGTCCTGAGTCAGGCAGGCGCCCAGGGTGTGTGGACAGTGGGCCCTCCCGCAAGCTCTCCCAGCCCCACGGCGGGTGGCCGGCCGCGCCCTCAGCGCCCGCTGTCCCGCAGAGCATCCACCTGAGCTTCCTGCGCACGGTGCCGCCGTACTCCCACCAGTCCAGCGTGTGGTTCGAGATGATGCGCGTGTATGGCTGGAACCACATCATCCTGCTGGTCAGCGACGACCACGAGGGCCGCGCGGCGCAGAAGCGCTTGGAGACGCTGCTGGAGGAACGCGAGTCCAAGGTGAGCGGCCGCGCGGGCGGGCGGAGCAGGCCGCCGCCTGAGGTCCGTGTGACACTCTCTCTCCATGTGCATGCTCAGCACCACCTCGTCTGGCGAGCGCCCGCCCCAGCCTGTCCTCGGCTCATTTCACTCGCTTCTGCCATTAGTCGAAATCTCCTTCGTGTCAGTCCCTGCGGGCCGAGGGCCGGACCACCTGGAGCTCCGCAAACACCCTGCCCCGCCCGCGCGCAGCTGCGACACTGCCCTGCGCTAGGCACCGGGCGCCTCCGCCCCGCCAGGGTTTCAAGCCCCAGCTGCCTCCCTGGGGCCCCTCTCCTCGCGGGCGCCGCCCACCACACCCCTCTCCTCTAGCAGCGACCCACTCCATGGCCGTGCACCCCACAGCCGCCACCACCCTCCCCAAGGCCAAGGCCCGTCCAGGACTCCACCCTGCCTGAGTGCCTCTCAGGCTCTGCCCCCACTGCACCCCAATTCTCCTTGCCTCACCACCATCACACGTCTGGGCTCCTGATCCTCATTTGGACACACTGAGCTCCCCAACCCCAGCCCTCCAGGCTCTGCTCCCCAGTGCTGCAGAGAGCAGAGCATGGATAATGGGGGTCCTAGCGACCCCGTGCGGTCCTGCCACCCCACTGCCAGCCTGGGGAGCTGCAGCTCAACAGGGAGGCCGGGAACGCCCTCCACCAGCCCCACCCAGGCTACCACTCCGGGGTCAGGCAGAGGGGGGAGCCCCAGGCTGTGGAGGTGGGGCCAGACCAAGGGAGGAGGGGGAGCATGTGCGAGTCAGAACGACCGTGGGACTGTGCAGACCCCGGGAAGCAGAGGGCTCTAGTCACCCGGGGGGCAGAGCCAGAGGATCCTGGGGGCCCTGTCGTTGGGGTCCACTGAGTTTGGAAGGGAGGGCTGTCCAAGCACCCAGGAGCCCCAGCCCCTGAAGACAGGGACCCCCATTCCCAGCGCCCACAGGAACCTCACCCTGCATGTACCCACCCACGCCACACAAGTTCCCTCCACACACACCCCTGCACAGGCACCCAGGTGCACCTGCTTACCGGCCACAGCCCTGTACCGCACATGCAGCCCCCTGCCCTGACACCCACAGCCTTGCACACTCAGCCTCCTGCCCTCACACCTACAGGTGCACACACAGCATTCAGCCCTCACACCCATGCTCCTGCACATTCAGCCCCCTGCCCTGATACCCACACCTCTGCACACTCAGCCTCCTGCCCTCACACTCACAGGCGCACACACGGCCTCCTGCACTGACACCCACACCCCTGCACACTCGCCTCCTGCCCTCACACCCACAGGTCCACAGCCTCCTGCCCTCACACCCATAGCCCTGTATACTCAGCTTCCTATCCTCAGACCCACACTCCTGCACACTCAGCCCCCTGCCCTCACACCCACAGTTGCACACACAGCCCCCTGCCCTTACGCTCACAAGTGCACACTCAGCCTCCTGCCCTCACACCCACAGCCCTGCACACTCAGTCTCTGCCCTCACACCCACAGGTGCACACACAGTCTCCAGCCCTCACATCCATACTCCTGTACACTCAGCCTCCTGCCCTCACACCCTCACCCCTGCACACTCAGCCTCCAGCCCTCACACACACAGCCCTGCACACTCAGCCTCCTACCCTCACACCCACACTCCTGCATACTCAGTCTCTGCTCTCACACCCACACCCCTGCACACTCACCTCCTGCCCTCACACCCACAAGTGCACACACAGCGCCCTGCCCTTACGCTCACAGGTGCATACTCAGCCTCCTGCCCTCACACCCACAGCCCTGCACACTCAGTCTCTGCCTTCACACCCACAGCCCTGCAAACTCAGTCTCTGCCCTCACACCCACAGGTGCACACACAACGTCCAGCCCTCACACCCACAGCCCTGCACACTCAGCCTTCTGCCCTCACACCCTCACCCTTGCACACTCAATCTCTGCCCTCACATCCACAGGTGCACACACAGCTTCCTGCCCTCAAATCTACACCTGCATACTCAGTCTCTGTCCTCATACCTACAGGTGCACACATGGCCTCTTGCCCTCAGATCTATACCTCTGTCCACTCAGCCCCCTGCTTTCACACCCACACCCCTGTCCACTCAGCCTCCTGCCTTCACACCCACACTCCTACACACTCAGTCTCTGCCCTCACACCCACAGGTCCACACTCAGCCTCCTGCCCTCACACCCACACCCCTGAACACTCGCCCCCTGCCCTCACACCCACACCCCTGCACATTCAGCCCCCTGCCCTCACACCTACAGGTGCACAGTCAGCCTCCAGCCCTCATACCCACACCCCTGCACACTCAACCTCTTATGCTCACACCCACACCCCTGCACACTCAGCCTCTTGCCCCCACACCCACAGGTGCACGCACAGCCTCCAGCCCTCACACCCACAGCCCTGCACACTCAGCTTCCTGCTCTCACACCTACAGGTGCACACACAGCCTCCTGCCCTCACACCCACACCCCTGCTCACTCAGCCTCCAGCCCTCATGCCCACACCCCTGAACACTCAGCCTCTTGCCCCCACACCCACAGGTGCACAAATAGCCTCCTACCATCACACCCACAGGTGCACACACAGCCTCCAGCCCTCACACCCACACTCCTGCACACTCAACACCCTGCCCTCACACCCACTCCCCTGTACACTCAGCCTTCTATCCTCACACCCACACTCCTGAACACTCAGCCTCCTGCCCCCACACCCACAGGTGTGCACGCAGGCTCCAGCCCTCAGACCCACATGCCTGCACACTCAGCCCCCTGCCCTCACACCCACACCCTGCACACTCAGCTCCCTGCCCTCACACCACACCCCTGTACACTTAGCCCTCTGCCCTCACACCCACACCCCTGCACACTCAGCCTTCTGCCTCACACCCACAGGTGCACACTCAGCCTCCTGCCCCCATACCCACTGGTGTGCACACAGTCTCCTGCCCTCAGACCCACACCCCTGCACACTCAGCCCCCTGTCCTCATACCCTCACCCCTGCACACTCAACCACCTGCCCTTATACTACACCCCACACACTCAGCCTCCTACCCTCACACCTACAGGTGCACACACAGCCTCCTGCCCTCAGACCCACACCCTTGCACATTCAACTTCTGCCCTCACACCCACACCCCTGCACACTCAGCCATCTGCCCTCATACCCTCACCCCTGCACACTCAGCCTCCTCCTTCACACCCACACTCCTGCACAGCTACCTGCCCTCACACTCACACTCACAGGAGCACATGCAGTCATTTGTCCACACACCTACACTCTTGCACACGCAGTCACCTGTCCTAACACTCGAAGCACATGCAGCCACTGTCCCTCACCGTCCCTGGTGCAGCGTGTGTGCTGGCATGCTCCAGCTCTCCTTCTCCACACACTAGTCCTCCTACGCAGACAGATGCGTGTCATCCTACAGGCACATGTGTCTGTCCAGTTTGCTGCCAGGTGCACGGGGGCTGGTGGGCATGGGCCTACCAAGGAGTGAGAAACAGGAGGCAGAGGGAGGCGGGAGGTGGGAGGACACTGGGGCAGGGCCCGGGAAGCTGCTCACACCCTCTCGGGCCTGACGGGTGAGGGTAGGTCGTGCCAAGGCCACACAGCAGGTGCATGGCAGGGGTTGGGTGGCAGGTGGGCCCCAGGGTGGGTGTGGACAGTGCCCCCTTCACTCGAGACAGGGACCGTTCCCCAGAGCACGGCTCCAGGCTGCGCCCCTGGGCTCCCCGCTTGCCCGGCCCCAGCCCTGTCCCGGGCCTCGGTGTTTGCGAGCTCCAGGTGTGAGCCCGCCTGCAGACGTGCCGAGGAGGTGGTGTGATTGCTTTAGCGCCGTCATTTTCAACCGTTTATAATCTTCTTCTGTGTCTGCATATTTTCTCTGTGCACATTATTCATCAGAGTAAAAAAAGGAACTATGAAAACCTCGACCAACTGTCCTATGACAACAAGCGCGGACCCAAGGTATATATGCATGGACGTGCACGCCACCCACCGACTAGGGAGCCCCGGCCTTGGCGCCTTGCCACCGGGCCGCCGTCGGGCCCGGCTGTACTGAGCTGCAGGCCCGTGCAGTAGGGAGAGCCAGGTCAGATGCAGGCAGCAGGCAGGCAGGAGAGGGCAGGAGCAGGCGGCGTGGGCGCCCATGGCCCACCTGTCATGACCCGGTCCTGCACCCAAGGCCGGCCGGCGCAGGAAGAGCTGCTGGGAAGTGCATGCGAACCTCCGGGCCCCCCGGGGTTTCCTTGTGGAACCCGGGAAAGAGCCCGTCGCTGGCGCTCCTGCCGGGCCTGTGGGACCAGGCCTGAGGACCTCCCGTGGTTTTGGAAGTCGGCCCCATCTCTGTCCCGGTTGCATTCCAAAACTCTTTCCTGTTTGCTGTCCGCTGCACGCCTCTTTCTGAGTCCGGTCCACTTCAGCTTGCATGCTCAGTGCAGAGGTGAGGACAGGAGAGCAGTGGAGAGAGCGCGAGAGCTCGCAGAGCACGCAGACAGAGCGCGCAGGCTGAAGAGAGCCAGGCCCGGCAGCAGCGAGGAGGCAGGTGCACAGCGCAGCCGGCGGCACAGGCCACGCAGCCCTCGCTCGGCTGCCTCGGGGCTCCTGGCCGCTGTGGCCCAACACTCGCCCCTGAGGTGCCACATGCCCTGCCCTGGCTGCCTACTAACGCCCCTGCTCACACCGCAGGCTGAGAAGGTGCTGCAGTTCGACCCGGGGACCAAGAACGTGACGGCTCTGCTGCTGGAGGCACGAGAGCTGGAGGCCCGCGTCATCATCCTGTCCGCCAGGTGAGCCCGCGGGCCTGCCGCACTCGGGCCAGGGGCCTGCCCGCCCGCCCCCCACCCCCAGTCCCCTGCTGCTGCCCACTCGCTCTGAGCCGGGTTTGGGAAAGATGGATAGAACCCTGCCCTTACCATACCCTGGACTCACAGGACTCGGGTCAGGGGTCCGGGAGAGTGGCCCTAGGCCCCAGTGCTCAAGGCAGCCTAAGCTGGCTGCTCTGGGGAGCCCATGAGGGACCTATCAGAATCAGGCTACGGGCCAGCAGGAGCCGTGGAGGCGAAGGCGCTGGATCCCACATGGCCAGCTTCGCGGTTCAAGTCCCAGACCTGGCAGCTTGAGAAACACACTGGGCACGTTGTGTGTGTGGGCCCCAAACCCAGGAGGAGAATGCAGAAGGGACTGTGGCGTGGCCATCTCCCCGGGGTGATTTCCAACTTCCCCTCTCTCTCTGGCAAGCACACACACCCGTATCAAAAACCAGCTATAAACGGATCAGCAGATGTGAGGATGGTGAGGTTGCTGGACTCCCACTTCCCATGGACTGTGGTTCAAGTTCTAAATCTAGCAGCTCAAACACACCGGGCGCATGCGCGCGTGTGCCCAAAATCCCAAGAGGAGAATGGAGAAGGGGTTGTGGCGTGGCCTTCCCCCCCGGGCGGGGGGTGATTTCTTGCTTTCTGTCTCTGTCTCTCTGGTGAGCACACATGCCCTATAACAAAAAGCTCTAAAAAAATAGCAAAAAGAAGAAAATCAGGTGACCTCAGGACCAAGCTCACAGCACGAATGTCCTAATCACAAACATCTAGCTTCTGGGGTCCTGAGGGAGCGAAGGCTGCCCACCAGGGATAAGCAGAGAAGATGGCGAGGGTAGGGCCCAGCCGCCAACTGCCCCGACGAGGAAGCCTGCGGGCCTAGCAGACTGCAGGGAACTGCAGGCTCGCCGGCAGAGGGCCACACCCACACTTCGCTGCCCCTCAGGTAGGACAGAGCTGGGCCGCTCTCAGCGCCAGGTGCTCGGTCAGCAAACCCTCTGGCACAGGGCCAGGGCAGCTCTCTACCCAGAATGGCGCACAGGCCGGGGCCGATCCCATGGAAGGCAGGGCTGCTGCAGCAGCGTGGGCTGCCAGCTGCCCTTGGCAGGCTGAGAGCTGCCCATGGGTGCATGTGGGCCTCCAGCCGCTGCAGTGACATGCACCCCTCCACCATCATCGTGACAGGCTCAGGCTTGGGGCCACTCACCCACTCACGGACACTGCAGAGAGGGCTGCCCTGGGCCTCCAGAGGAAGGGGTAGAGAAGTGCCCAGGCCAGGTGGCCATGTGAGGCCGTGTGCCTGGTGGTTCAAGTCTCAGACTTGGTGCATGTGCACGCGAGGCCTGAGTCCCGAGGACAGACAGTGCAGGAGGGGGCTGTGGCAGGGCCTCGCCCGTGGTGCTTCCTCCCCTCCCTCTCTGTCTCCATCCAGAGAGTGCGTGCCCTCTGACAAAAATGTGCCCGGGAGGAGTGGCCACGCAAGCTCCACCCAGGGAAAGCCCCCCCCCCCCCCCCCACCTTCTGAGCCGCAGTCTGCGTCCTCACTCACGGGAGTCCCAGGGTGCGGAGAGCTAAAGGAGCTGTGGCTCGGTGGACCAATGGCCCCGAGCTGTCCAGGACAGGAGAGCACAGACATCCTTGCTGAAACAGCGGTGCGGCTGAAGGGCAGCTCTGCAAGGGGGAGGCGCCCCGCCGGGTAGCCGGCAGGATGTGGCAGAGCACCACGTGAAACGCCGGTTTCTGGCCCCCGCCGGCAGGTCCCGCAGAGGGCTGGGGCCCTCCCCACTCTTTCCCCTTCCCTCGACCCGTGAGCCCTGCACCATGCCCAGCAGCCCTGCTGAGGGACTCGGGGCCCGGCCCAGGGGGCCTGTGCTGTGTCTGCGGCCCGGGGTGGGCAGGGTGGCCAGGCAGCGCCCAGACAGGTCAGGGCCCGGGGGAAGGGGGGCATGGACCCGGTTACTTCGGAGATGAGGTGGTGGCGGGAGTCCACGACAGAGTGGCCGTGAGCGACACTCTGTCTCAGACAGTCAGCCTGGGAGAGGCGCAACACAGCAATGGGTGCAGCGTTGAGAATGTGAGCGTGCACGCCCGACACGGAGCACACGCCACACTCGCACACGCACACACAGGGACACAGCACACTCGCACCACTCACACACGCACACACAGGGACACAGCACACTCGCACCACTCACACATGAACACACAAGGACACAGCACACTTGCACCACTCACACACACACACACGCACACAGAGACACGCCACACTTGCACCACTCACATATGTACACACACAGAGGGACATGCCACACTCGCACCACTCACACATGTACACACACACACACACAGGGACATGCCACACTTGCACCACTCACACACATACACACACACACACACACACACACACACAGGGACACGCCACACTTGCACCACTCACATATGTACACACACAGGGACATGCCACATTCGCACTACTCACACGTACATACACACATACACAGGGACACGCCACACTTGCACCACTCACATATGTACACACACGGAGGGACATGACACACTCGCACCACTCACACATGTACACACACACACAGGGACACACCACACTTGCACCACTCACACACACACACACACACACACACACAGGGACATGCCACACTTGCACCACTCACACACACACACACACACACACACACAGGGACATGCCACACTTGCACCACTCACACACACACACACACACACACACAGGGACATGCCACACTTGCACCACTCACACACATACACACACACACACACACAGGGACATGCCACACTTGCACCACTCACACACATACACACACACACACACACACACACAGGGACATGCCACACTTGCACCACTCACACACATACACACACACACACACACACACACACACAGGGACATGCCACACTTGCACCACTCACACACACACACACACACACACACACAGGGACATGCCACACTTGCACCACTCACACACACACACACACACACAGGGACATGCCACACTTGCACCACTCACACACATACACACACACACACACACAGGGACATGCCACACTTGCACCACTCACATATGTACACACACACACACACACACAGGGACATGCCACACTTGCACCACTCACATATGTACACACACACACACAGGGACATGCCACACTTGCACCACTCACATATGTACACACACACACACACACACAGGGACATGCCACACTTGCACCACTCACACACATACACACACACACACACACACACAGGGACATGCCACACTCGCACCAGTCACACATGTACACACACAGGGACATGCCACATTCGCACTACTCACACGTACATACACACATGCACAGGGACACGCCACACTCGCACCACTCACACATACACACACACATAGGGACACAGCACACTTGCACCACTCACACACGTACACACACACACAGGGGCATGCCACACTTGCACCACTCACACACGTACACACACACATGCAAGGCACGCATCACACTCACACCAAACACACACGTACACACACACGCACAAGCACACAGCACACTTGCACCACTCACAGATGGACACACACACGCATACAGGGACACAGCACACTCGCACAACTCACGCACGTACACACACACAGGCACACGCCACACTCACACCACTCACACACGTACACACACACACACAGGCACACATCATACTCACACCACTCACACATGTACACACACACAGGCACAGGCCACACTCGCACCACTCACACACGTACACACACATGCTCAGGCACACACCACACTCGCACCAAACACACACGCTTGGGCAGACAGCACATTCACACCACTCACACAGCAGCACACACAGATGCACAGGCACACATGTACGCACACACCATTCTCTCACCACTCACACACGCAATACTTACAACACTCACATACGTACACACACACATGCACCGGCATGCATTCACACACCATATTCATACCACACAAACGCATAGCACGTGCATACACACACACACACACCATACACACTACATACACACAAAATATGTGTGCACACACAGGAACAGGCACACACAATATACCACTCTCAAACACATGCATACCACGTGTACACATCCACACACACCAAACACATGAGTATATGCACACTATCATGCACACGCCACACTCACAACACTCACATATACACACATCATGCACACCACACATGTACAAACATGTGTGCAGGCGCAGACACACACCATTCTCACACCACTCACATGTACACATGCTCACACTATCTAAACACCGCATGCTATACATGGCCCAGCCCATGTGCTGCACTGCATATGAGCAGAGCACACGTACAGTCACACACTCACCGACACCCCTCTTGAAGCAAGGCCCCTGAGCCCCTGTGGCTGGCAGAGACCCTCCCCTCACTGCTGGGTTTCTGGGAGCAGACAGTCTGAAGCCCACGTCTGCGGGGGCAGGCATGCCCTGCCTAGAGCTGGGAGCACGGGGAGACAAGTGGCTGCTGCAGACAGGGTTTCTGGGCCGGGTGCTCCTCCTTGCCCTGTCCCCGAGGGCTGTCCAGGGCCTTCTGCAGAGATCCCATTAAGCTGATCTTAATTTTGGAATGATTTTTTTTTTTTTGAGTGTTTTTTGCCTTATGGTGCGTGTGCTCACTGGAGAGAGACAGAGAAAGAGACAGTGAAAAGGGAAGTGAGAAATCAACTCCAGGGGAGATGGCCACACCACAGTCCCTTCTCCATTCTCCTCCTGGGATCTGGGACATACATGCACATGTGCCCGCTGTGTTTCAAACCACTGGGTCTAGGACTTGAACTGCAGTTGGCCATGTGGGAGTCCTAGTGATGTAACTGCTACATCATCTGCTGGCCCTGGGACCAATTTTCTTTTCTTTTCTTTTAGAATTATTTTATTTAACTTTATTTATTTTAATTTGACCAGAGAGGGACAGAGTGACAGAGAGAAAGCGAAAGTGAGAAAGCAAGCCATCAGGTCTGGGACTCAAACCGTGGTCAGCCGCGTGGGAGTCCAGCACCCTTAGCCACCATGCCACCTGTTGGCCTCTGACCAATTTTTTATAGAATGCACAGAATGCCTCTCCAAAACTTTTCACTTTTACTTTTCTAAAATTGTCTTTATTACGGTCATTCTTTCCGTAAAACATTCTGTGGGATTTGATGGAGTGGCCAGGCTTTGTCTGTAGCTGCTCATCGATTCTACTCACCCCCCACCTCACGGCGTAGGCCTGAGCCACATCAGAAAGACCGACTTCCCCGCCAGCGTGGTGGTGTGGCAGCTGGCGCCCCTGTGGCTGACTGCATGGTTTGGACCAGGGCCACGCTGGGTGTGTGGGGTACGAGCCCACAATCGCGAGGGCAGATGGAGAGGGGATTGTGGTGTGGCGTCGTCTCAGGAACTGCCTTCTCACTTTCCCTCCCTCTGTCTCTCTCCAGCAAGCGTCCCCTAGCAGATTAGAGGTGACCGAGACACGGGGCCTGCTCAGTGTCAGTGGGCAGGGCGGCACCGGGCACTGGGTGCTGCAGGGCACTTTGCTGTCTGTCTGCAGAGCCCCTGCTAAACGAGGGCCCGCGGAGCACAGCTGCTGAGAGCAAGCACTGAGGCCTGCCCTGGCCGGTCCTCTCTGGGAGCCGAGGGCCACCCTGGCTTCTGGTCGGCCCTCGTGAGACTGACCTCGCTCTCAGCCCTCAGTGCGGCACTTTCTCCTGCTGCCCACACACGAGCGAAGCCAAGTCTGGCTGCGGTCCAGGCCCGCAGGGCCAGGCAGGCTGGCAGAGAAGGACTTGACAGTGGGGCAGGACCCCCACACTCCCTAGAGCCTCCCCCGGCCCCAGGGTCCTTGACCTGGGGAACCAGGTCCACTGGTCCACCATCCACCCTGGGACTCACTGGCAGACACCCAGGCCCCCTCGTGCCTGCACTCTGCCTCCTGGTGGCCCTGCCTGGGCTGCAATTAGTGCGGACTCCAGCGCTGGCAGGTTCTGCCGAGGCGCTCGCAGAGGCTCCCCGGGTGCTGGGTCCCACCATCTCACCGACCCAGAGAGGAGGCCCCAACCATCATTTCCCAGGCTGGATTGTGGAGGACCAGAGGGTGTACCTTGTCCAGGCAGTCACCGAGTGCCAGCCTTAGCACAGACCTGACCGCCGTTCACCCACATCTGTGTGCCCCGGTGCCTGGGTTTCCCCTCCTGCGCCGCGGTCGGCTGTGAGAATTAATAAGATAATATAGAGGAAGCACCTGGGGCAGGTGAGCGCTCTGGTCCAGCAGGAAGGCCCAACGTCCCTTATTCCGGGAGGAACCTGACCGAGGGCCTGGCCTCCAGGGGGCGCCTCTGCGGGTCTCCAAGCTTAGCTCAGGCAGCGCGTGGGGTGGGGCCGCCGGTCCTGCAGAGCAGCAGGACCCGGGAACCGCGCGGTCGGGCCAGCAGGCCGGAGTCCTGGCCGTCACCCGCGTCTGCCCCACAGTGAGGACGATGCTGCCACCGTGTACCGCGCAGCCGCGATGCTGAACATGACGGGCTCGGGGTACGTGTGGCTGGTGGGGGAGCGCGAGATCTCGGGGAACGCCCTGCGCTACGCCCCGGACGGTGAGTGCGGAGCCTGCGCGGGGTGGGGCGGGGGGCGCCTGCCGGCTCTAAACGGGCGCGCCCCCAGGCATCATCGGGCTGCAGCTCATCAACGGCAAGAACGAGTCGGCCCACATCAGCGACGCGGTGGGCGTGGTGGCGCAGGCCGTGCACGAGCTCCTGGAGAAAGAGAACATCACTGACCCGCCGCGGGGCTGCGTGGGGAACACCAACATCTGGAAGACCGGGCCGCTCTTCAAGAGGTGGGCGGGGCCGCTGTTCAAGAGGTGGGCGGGCCGCTCTCCATGGGTGGGCGGGGTTGCCCTTCAAGGAGTGGGCGGGGCCCATACGCAGGCGTGCTGGGGGCTGTGGACATTCTCTGGAGGCAGTCACCTTCACCCCTTAAGTCTTCACTCCCACCTCCCCAGCGCACAATCGCCCTACTTTTTCCAACAACCCACACCGGTATCTAGGTTGTCTAGCCTCCCTTCTCTGCTCGGTCTCCACCTCCCCCACTGCAGGCCGCTCTGACTGCACCCCTCCCCAGGGGCCTGGCAGCCCTGGCAGGGAGACCCTTGCTGAAAGTAGGTCCTGGGAACTTCCCGGGACCAGGAGGTCAGACGGGGGCCCAGAGATGGCTGACAGGCCTGCGGTCTAACGCCCTGGGACTGCAGCGTAGCTGCTTCAGAACAGGGCAACTCAGCCCCACCAAACACCGCTCCCGCCCCTGCCCGCGACAGCTGCACTGTGGCGCGAATGTAGGCAACACATGTGCACACACATTCACATACGTGTGCATGTGTGCCACTCACATGCGGATCCCATGTGCATACAGGTATACTGATACGGCTCAAAAAGGCAACACACAAACACACGTGCCCGGCAGGACAGCCTGCGAGTTAGCCAGACGCCAGGTGCAGCCCACCCCCCGGCCTGCTGCTGCTGGGGCAGGTGTCCTGCGGGCTTCTGCTTCCTCCTTTGTAAAACTGGAGGGGCTGCTATGGGGGGCAGACGCTCTCACCGTGGAGAGCCTCAGTGCGGGGTCCGGCACCAGCTGTGCACCCACATGGCTCGGGCAGACGTGCGCGCTGCACGCTAGGCTCCTGGCCAGAGGGGCCGAGTCTGCAGGTCTGCACGTCCCTGGGGCTGGGCAGAGGGAGGGCCTCAGCTCTCAGGAGCCGAGAGGAGGAGCGTCCCTACCAGGCTGCACCGTGGTCCCCAGGGTGCTGATGTCCTCCAAATATGCGGACGGGGTGACGGGCCGCGTGGAGTTCAACGAGGACGGCGACCGGAAGTTCGCCAACTACAGCATCATGAACCTGCAGAACCGCAAGCTGGTGCAAGTGGGCGTCTACAATGGCACCCACGTAGGTGGGGGTCATGAGGGGGTGGGGGCTGGGGCCTTAGGGTCCTGGGGCCAAGACCCCTGCGCGGCCACCCTCCATCTCATACTCCCACCCCCAGGTCATCCCTAATGACAGGAAGATCATCTGGCCTGGGGGAGAGACGGAGAAGCCTCCTGGGTACCAGATGTCCACAAGATTGAAGGTGGGGCCCGCCGGCCTGCCCTAGCACCGCTCACACCTCGGGCTGGAGGAGGGGCAGCAAGGGCGGTGGGAGCAGCGGAGGGAGTGGGGGTGTGCCACACCCGGCTCCCATCTGCACCCCTGGCACGGCAGAGGAAGCAGAGAGTAGGTGGACGGGGGAGGGAGGTGCCTCTGCCTCAAGGTCTCCTGAGATAGGGCTCCGACTGCCCCTTCCACGGGGGCTCCCCACAGATGCTCCTCCCCTGGCTAGCTTCCTTTGGAGCATCTTTCCCTTAGTCTGCCTGGGTGCTCCGGTGGGCTGACCCACAGTCCCTCCCGCCCCCAGGTGCTCTCCTGAGGCTGCCGAGCCCCGCCATACCACACGGCACCTGTACCAGCCCCAGCTGCTCTCATAGGCCACCCGAAACAAGGGGGTCCACCCAGACCTGGGATGGCTCCATCTGTCCGCCTCCTGAGCCCCCCCTTGCAGCCTGGGACAGCACCATAGCCCACCCCCCTGACCCCCGTGTCAGTGCCACCCTGCAGTGCACACTGCGAGGGGCACATTCCCAGTGCCCGTGTGCTAGCACTACGCAGCTCAGAGCATGGAAGCATGTGGAGGTAGCAGCAGGTGCTCTGCACAGAAGGCCCCACCAGACTAGAGCTGCAGGTGGCTTTTATTTTTTTTTTAAGAATTATTCATTTAATTTTATTGTTATTGTTTTTTACTTTGACCGGATAAAGACAGAGAGAGAGAGATCAAGAATATGAGAACGCAAGCTGCCAGGTTTGGGACTCACAGCGGTCAGCCATGTGGGAGTCCAGTGTCTTTTTTAAAAAAATTATTATTTATTTAATTTTATTTATTCATTCATTTTTTAAAAATTTGACCAGAGAGAGACACAGAGAGAGAGAGAGAGAGAGAGAAAGGGATAAAGGAAGCCGCCAGGTCTGGGACTCGAGCCGTGGTTGGCCATGTGGGAGTGTCTAGCACCTTAACCACCAAGCCACCTGCTGGTCCCAAGGGAAGTCCAGTGTCTTAACCACCATACCACGTGCCAGCCCCTGCAAATGGCTTTTTTTTTAAAAGAATTATTTTATTTAAATTTATTTATTTATTTTAATTTGACCAAAGGACAGAGTGAGAAAGAGAGAGAGAAGGAAAGTGAGAAAGCAAGCTACCAGGTCCAGGACTCGAACTGTAGCCGGCCATGTGCAAGTTCAGAGCCCTTAACCACCATGCTACCTGTCAGCCCCTGCAAGTGGTGTTTTCTTTTCTTTCTTTTTTTCGTTATAGGGCGCGTGGGCTTGCCAGAGAGAGAGAGAGACAGAGAGACAGAAAGCAAGAAATCGCCCCCCAGGGGGGATGGCCACACCGCAATCCCTTCTCCATTCTCCTCTCGGGATCTTGGGCACGCACGCAGCATTTGGCTTTCATTGCTGGGGGATTGGGAGCCCTTAAATAAGGAGCTTATTTACTGTGCCTGCCCCACTCTAAAGAGGGGCTGCACAGAGGCTGGGTGGGAGATGCGGGTCACTCGGGAGAGGGAGGGGGAGAGGGAGGGAAGAAAGGCATCTGGGCCCCGTGCAGGTTGGTGGGCCTCAGGTCCATGCACGGGGCCAGGGCAGGCTCCCAGCTGCTCACCCCAGCACCGCACAGGTGGGCTCCCACGGCAGGGAGGCGGGCAGCCAGGCTGGGGCTGCTGTTTCAGGGTTCCCGATGAGGCGGGGTGTCTTAGGCCACTACTGTATGACCAACAGAAGTGTCTGAAACTGGGTGAAGCAAGGACGGAGGTCTGAGGTCCAGGGGCCACTTCCGGTGAGGCCACATGGTGGAGGTGGGGTGGGGGCAACGGAGCTGGCCATGAGGGTCTGCCTGCTCTGCTCAGCCTTCCCCACCAGAACTCCATGGCCTCCCTAGTGACCTCCTCCCACTGGCGGCCCCAGCCTGGAAAGTCCCAGTCCCCACTGCACAGCTTTGCGGTAGAACCACGCCCCAACGCATGAACTTTGTACTGCACCGCAAACAGCGGGTGGTCGGCTACGGCTGCCGGGGCCTGAGCCCTGTGGAGCCCCTGAGAGGGCTCGAGGAGGTGGACAGGTCTCAGGAGAGGCCGGGTGTAAGAGGCCAACGCCTAGGTCTACCCCAGGGCAGCTGACCGGGCCTGGGCTTCCTCTTCTCCCAGATCGTCACTATCCACCAGGAACCCTTCGTGTATGTCAAGCCCACGCTGAATGACGGGACGTGCAAGGAGGAGTTCACGGTCAACGGTGACCCCGTCAAGAAGGTGATCTGCACCGGGCCCAATGACACATCGCCGGGCAGCGGTGAGTGCCGGGCGGAACGCTGGGCGCAGGGGCGGGCAGGACCGAGGGCCAGGAGCTCGGAGGTAACTGCCGCCGCACCCCCAGCACGCCACACGGTGCCTCAGTGCTGCTACGGCTTCTGCATCGACCTGCTCATCAAGCTGGCGCGGACCATGAACTTCACCTACGAGGTCCACCTGGTTGCAGACGGCAAGTTTGGCACGCAGGAGCGGGTACGTGTGGGGCGGCTGCTGGGGAGCAAGCCTGAAGCAGGTCGGGGCGGGCCCGAGTGGCGGGGCCTGGAGTGGGAGGTGCCTGCAGGGTGGGGGCAGGCCCGAGTGGGCGGGGTCGGGAGTGGGAGGTGCCTGCAGGGTGGGGGCAGGCCCTGGAGTGGGAGGTGCCTGCAGGTGGGGGCGGGCCTGAGGGGGCGGAGCCTGGAGTGAGAGGCGCCGCAGGTGGGGGCGGGCCCGAGTGGGCGGGGCCTGGAGTGGGAGGGACCTGCAGGCTGAGCGCTGTCTGGAGTGGACCACACTGAGGTGGGGCATGCTACCTAGGCTAGGGTCTGGAGCCAGAGACCCGGGCTAGGCAGCAAGACTGCAGCAGGCGGGCCGTCCTGGGGTTGGGCCAACCCTGGCTGTGGCACACAGGTGAACAACAGCAATAAGAAGGAGTGGAACGGGATGATGGGCGAGCTGCTGAGCGGGCAGGCCGACATGATCGTGGCCCCACTGACCATCAACAACGAGCGCGCACAGTACATCGAGTTCTCGAAGCCTTTCAAGTACCAGGGCCTGACCATCCTGGTCAAGAAGGTGGGCAGCGCTGGGCAGGGGTGGGGCCTGGTCCAGGGAGACTGGGCGGTCGCTGACTCCTGTCCACCTGCAGGAGATCCCTCGGAGCACGCTGGACTCGTTCATGCAGCCCTTCCAGAGCACGCTGTGGCTGCTGGTGGGGCTGTCAGTGCACGTGGTGGCCGTGATGCTGTACCTACTGGACCGCTTCAGGTGAGCGTGACCCGAGAGCCAGTCCTCCCCGTCTGCGGTGGCAGAACCGGGCAAGGGGCGGGACAGGGCCTTCTCTCCCGCTCGCCCTCGTGTCCGTCCGCAGCCCCTTCGGCCGATTCAAGGTGAACAGTGAAGAGGAGGAGGAGGACGCGCTGACCCTGTCCTCTGCCATGTGGTTCTCCTGGGGGGTCCTGCTCAACTCGGGCATCGGAGAAGGTGAGGCCACGCCAGGGCCTCCCCGCCCACCCTGCCCTCCAGGAGCTGACCCCAGCCTCTGCCCGCAGGTGCCCCCCGCAGCTTCTCAGCACGTATCCTGGGCATGGTGTGGGCCGGCTTTGCCATGATCATCGTGGCCTCCTACACTGCCAACCTGGCGGCCTTCCTGGTGCTGGACAGGCCCGAGGAGCGCATCACGGGGATCAACGACCCCAGGGTGAGGCCGGGTGGCCGGGGACGGGATCGGCCTCAGGGGAGGCCTGGGGAGCAACCGCCAGCCCCGCCCTGCCCTGCAGCTGCGGAACCCCTCGGACAAGTTCATCTACGCCACGGTGAAGCAGAGCTCCGTGGACATCTACTTCCGGCGGCAGGTGGAGCTGAGCACCATGTACCGCCACATGGAGAAGCACAACTATGAGAGCGCGGCTGAGGCCATCCAGGCCGTGCGCGACAAGTGAGGCAGGCGGCGGGGCGGGCCCCACGCGGGAGCCGGGGCAGGCCGCCGGGGCTCCCGTGACCCCAGCCTCTGTGTGCAGCAAGCTGCACGCCTTCATCTGGGACTCAGCGGTGCTGGAATTCGAGGCCTCGCAGAAGTGTGACCTGGTGACCACGGGGGAGCTGTTCTTCCGCTCCGGCTTCGGCATCGGCATGCGCAAGGACAGCCCCTGGAAGCAGAACGTGTCCCTGTCCATCCTCAAGTGAGTCTGCCTGCACCTGCAGCCCACCCGCTCCAGGAGCCCCCCCGGAAGTGCCTCCCCAGCCTGGCCGCACCAAGGTGGCACACAGGCCCGGCCCGCCACGGCGCCGCCCAGCCTGCCCGAGGCGCTCACACTCTGCACCCAGGTCCCACGAGAACGGCTTCATGGAGGACCTGGACAAGACGTGGGTGCGGTACCAGGAGTGCGACTCACGCAGCAATGCTCCCGCCACCCTCACCTTCGAGAACATGGCAGGTGGGCGCCCTCGCCTCCGGGGGTTGCGGCCTCCCTGGCCCGCAGCTGAGCCTCTGGTCCTCGCACGCAGGGGTCTTCATGCTGGTGGCAGGGGGCATCGTGGCCGGCATCTTCCTGATCTTCATCGAGATCGCCTACAAGCGGCACAAGGACGCGCGCCGGAAGCAGATGCAGCTGGCCTTCGCTGCGGTGAACGTGTGGAGGAAGAACCTGCAGGTAGAGCAGGGCCGCCCTCTGAGCCCGGCGCCCTGGGCCCGGCTGGCCACGGCCCTCCTCCGTCCCGCAGGCTGTGGCCCTGGCTCCGGCCCCATGGGCAGGACTGGAGCTAGGAGCCATGGCCCGGGCAGTGGTGAGTGCTCCTGGGGCGGTCGGCAGGCTGCCTGCAGGGGCTGCCCCCAAGCCGGCGAGGGAGGCCAGCCCCCACTCCATGCCTCCGCCCGGCCCCTCTGTCTCCAGAGTCGCCCGCTGGCGCCCATCCCATAGGAAGGCAAACAGGCAGGGTAAGACAGGCCCAGGAGCACGCGAGCCCAGGTACACCTGCCCTCCGCCGCCCCACACCGCGACACCCTTCGGGCCTTCCTGCTGTATCCTTGTGCTCAGTGACTCCGGTCGGAACCTGCCAGCCGAGCCCCGCCTGGAGCCCCGGCCCGCAGGTGCCCCCCTGCACCAGCAGGGGCGAGGCTGCATGTGAGCAGCTGCGACCCACTCTGGAGGGGAGTGCGGCCTGTGCAGGCCTGAGGGCTCCTGGCCCAGGTGCCAGTCTGCCTGTCTCCTCCCTTCTGGGCGTTCTCCTAGAGCGGGCTGCCGGGCTGCTGAGCCCCACTGCTCACCCCACCCACTCTTGCTCCTGGCCCTCAGGTCCCATGGGGACCTGGTCGTGGCTCTCACTGGTAGACACAGGCCATCCTGGCAGCAGACCCGAGGTCCGGTCCCAGGAGCTGCCTCTGCAGCTCCAGTCCCACCTGCACACCTGCCTTTGGGCCTCGGCCCGGCCCCTCCGTGAATCGTGGTGGCTGCCTCGGGCAGTGACCTGTGCACACAGCAGCTGGCATGGCACGCCCTCCAGCCTCAGAGGGCTCCTCCCCCTCAGGACACCTGTAGGCCAGGCTTCCCAGGAAGAGTCCAACCGGGACCCCCAGCCCAGCCCCAGCAGAGCGAGTTCAGGCCCGAGACCAGGGCAGGAGAAGAGGCCGCCCTCGAGCGTCCTGCTGTCAGCCCGTCTGTGCAGCACAGGGAGGCAGGCAGGAGCGAGGGCCCGATGGCCGGCCAGGCCGGGCAGCAGCCCGAGGACAGGCGAGGGCAGGTGCGGCGCCACCCTGCCATCTAATCACTTATACATATTCATTTTAGGATAGAAAGAGTGGTAGAGCAGAGCCCGACCCTAAAAAGAAAGCCACTTTTAGGGCTATCACCTCCACCCTGGCCTCCAGCTTCAAGAGACGTAGGTCCTCCAAAGACACGGTAAGGGGGCGAGCACGCCAGTCCACGTCTCCACACGCCTCCTGCCCGCCCTCCGTGTCTGTCTCCCTCCCCCCGCCCCGCCCCGCTGGGCCCGCACCCCCGGCAGGGCGCGGGGCATCCTCTCAGACTCAGGCACCTGACCTCGCGGTCCTCGGCTCCCCGTGTGTCTCGCCTTAGCCCCCGCCCCATGCCATATCTCACACGCCATCTTGAAGCCGTGTCGTGTCGTGGGTCAGTCAGTCAGCTGCCCGCCCAGGCTCCTCGCCCACAGGGAGGCCACACCACCTGTCCCTGTCACGTCCGTTTCTCTCGCCTCTCCCAGAGGGGCCGCCGCCTGCTCCCCCACACAACGTCCCTGGAGGGGTGGCTGCGGCGTCCCCTCCCGTCCGTCTGTCCGGCCACCGGCCCGCCCCCCAGACACCTGTCTCACCTGTCTCACCAGAGCCATGCGTGTTTGCATCCTCCATGTGGTCTCTGTGTGGGCCGGGGGCTGGGGGGCCGGGCCTGGGTCCATCTGGGTGGACGGCTGGGGCCTGGAGTTGGAACTGGTCCTGGCCTGTCGGGGATGGGTGGGGCCAGAGGGGCAGCCCCTACCTGGGCCAGGCAGGCCCCGCAGCAGGCATGACAGCAGCCCAGCATCTGAGGGGCTGGGGCAGCCCCACAAGCCCAGGGGGACCCGAAGGCCCTCGGATGGACAGGCTCAGGAAGGGAGGGCCTCTGGGGAGGACAGAGCTCTAGGACCTGAGCCCCAAAGCCCCTCGGGCCAGTCAGAGTCCACCTCCTGCCACACGCCCGGCCAGGCAGCAGGGCGGGCCGGCCCCCTGAGAGCTGGCACTGACCTTGGCCCAGCCTCCAGTGCACAGGAGTCCCCAGCCGGCAGGCAGTGTCGCCTGAGGGCCCCCACGCATAAGAGAGGCTTCCTCCAGGGCAGTGACCTGGTCCAGATGAGGCCAGCGGGGTGCCCCGGAGAGACCCACAGTCAGCCTCCCAGGGGGCAGGGCTTGGCTCCAGGAGGGTGGGTGGACAGTGAGGGTCCGCTGGGTTGGAGGCAGCTGTAGGTTCAGGACAGATGGAAGCGCAGTCCGAGGGCGGCCCAGGCCAGAGAGGGTCAGAGCCCAGGCTGGGGGACCGGCCAGTGCCCAGCGGGGGCAGGAGACAGGGACGGAAGTACAGCACAGGCCCCAGGACTGGGGGTGGCGCTGGCTGGGAAGAGGACGGGCTCCCTGCAGACAGGAAAAGCAGCCATTTTGAGCAGGCTACCAAAGGTGGGAAGCACAGAAGTTGAGCAGGTGACAGGTCACTTCAGAGGGCACTGAGTCTGGGCTCTGCCCGAGCTGGTCCCCATCCAGCTTGGAGACCTGGTGGAGCCCTCCCTGGGATTCGTTCCCAGCAGAATTCTCACCAGAGCCTCCCTGGGTACAGGGACTGTCCTCTGGGGCCAGCCCTGGCGCCACGTGGCATCTGAGGCTGGCCCCGCCCTGCAGGGCGGACCTGCCGGGCTGAGCTGGGGGGCGGGGGGAAAGGGCAGCCCAGATCCCCCCTGCCTCTGGGGCTGGGTGCCTTCGGAGGGAGGCCTGGGTGGGGGGCTCTTTGGGCGGGGTGGGGTCGGTCTGGCTGCTGAGAGCCTCTGCCCCTGTCCTGTGGCCAGTCTGGGCCAGGGCAGCGCTGGGCGCTCAGGGCTGGGGTCCCTGGCGGCAGAGGGGCCGGCGGGTATTGATTGTTGGTTCTTATTTATAGAGCACCGGGGGTGGACGCGGCGCTTTGCAAAACCAAAAAGACACAGTGCTGCCCCGACGCGCTGTTGAGAGGGAGGAGGGCCAGCTGCAGCTGTGTTCCCGACATAGGGAGAGCTGAGACGCCCCGCCCGCCCTCCTCTGCCCCTCCCCCGCAGACAGACAGACAGACGGACGGGACAGCGGCCAGGCCCAGCAGAGCCCCGGAGCACCACGGGGTCGGGGGAGGAGCGCCCCCAGCCTCCCCCAGGCCGCGCCCGCCTGCCCACCGGTCGGCCGGCCGGCCGGTCCACCCTGTCCCGGGCCCGCGCGTGCCCCCGGCGCGGGCTAATGGGCCGCCTTGTCTGTATTTCTATTTTGCAGCAGTACCATCCCACTGATATCACGGGCCCGCTCAACCTCTCAGATCCCTCGGTCAGCACCGTGGTGTGAGGCCCCCGGAGGCGCCCACCTGCCCAGTTAGCCCGGCCAAGGACACTGATGGGTCCTGCTGCTCGGGAAGGCCTGAGGGAAACCCACTCGCCCCAGAGACTGCCCACCCTGGGCCTCCCGTCTGTCCGTCCGCCCGCCCGCCCACCCTGCTGCCAGGGCAGCCCCTGCTGGACCGAGCTGCCGACTGGATTGGCTGAGGACAGGCCAGAGCTGAGCCGGCTGGGCAGGGCTGCAGGGTGCCGGGGCAGAGGCAGGGCCCTGGGGTCTCCGAGCAGTGGGGAGAGGGGCTCGCTGACCCGGGGTGGAGGGGCCCGGAGCAGAACAACAGATCCCCCCCAGCCACAGTGGGGCCCCAGCTAGCTGGCCACCCCTCCTCGCTGCCTCCCTGCCCATGCCCCTTCTCCCCCTTGGCCTCCCCCTCTGCTGAGCTGGCCCTGCTCGTCCCTCCCCACCCCAAGCTTCCAGCTGACAGCAGCCTCTCAGAGCTGCCCTGCGGCTGCCTGTGCTCCCGACCCTCCTCCTCCCGACTGGAGAGTGCTGCGCCTTCTCTCCACCTGATCTGACCCCGCGGCCAGACTGGCACCGGCGTGAGCTCTGACTGTCCTCACGCCGCCCAGCGCAGGGCACTGCCAGCAGCTAGCTGCCTGCCCCTCGCCCGGGGTGTGGACCGCGTGCCCCTTGTACAGTGTCTGAGTGGGTGCCTCCCCTGCAGCCGTGCACAGCCGGGAGCCGCCCCTCTGCCCAGGGGCTCAGGCCCGGACCCCTCCCCCACCTGGTGTGTGCAGTGTTGAAGTGTTGACGCCTAAAGGAATGTCACTGCATTTCCGGTGTGTGTTGCTTGTTGACAGCAAGTGTGAGGGAAGGCAAGGGGACGAGGGGACATTTCCAGGGCACTGGGCAGCTCAAGACTCCCTGGGAAACTGCAGCCTATTCAGACTTGGGTGGCAGCGGCCTCCGAGGGACTCCCAGGGTTGGAGAGCGGGCCAGGGCCTTCGGGGTCGGGATCTGGCGGTCTTCGTAGAGGGCGGGAGGGGGCGCGGCAGCGGTGGTGGCGGCAGCGGCAGAGGGTGAGCACGGAACCCAGGGCCAAGCAGCCGGCCACGCTGGCCAGGAAGGAAACAGGCCCAAGCGCGTAGACCACCGCCAGATCCAGTGGCGCCATTGGCCGAGCGCAGTGGCTGAAGGCGGCGTCACGGAAGGCGGTCACTCGTCTGAGCGTCATGCGCCCCGGCAACACGCAGAGCAGCGTCTCGGCCTCTGCGGACAGGCGCCGGCGTCAGGTGGCGGCGGCTACCCCGCCCGGAACGCCCCAGCCCGCACCCCTGACGGCTCACCTGCCGCGGGCTGCGGGTGCCGGTGCAGCCAGGCACAGAGGGGTCGCAGGGCGCAGTCGCAGGCCCAGGGGTTGCCGTGCAGGTGCAGCGCGTCGAGGGCGGGAAGACCCGCCAGCAGGCTGGGCGCGAGCGCCGACAGCGCGTTGTCCTGCAGACTGAGCGCGCGCAGGAGCGGGAGCGGGCCCAGCGCCGCAGGCTCCAGGCGCGCCAGCCGGTTGCCCGCCAGCGAGAGGGTGCGCAGCGCGCGCAGCGGCGAGAAGGTGCCGGGCGTCAGGGCTTCCAGCTGGTTGGAGCTGAGGTCGAGCCTCCGCAGTGCGCCCAGGCCCCAGAAGGCTCGCGCGTGCACCGAGCGCAGCCCGTTCTCGCGCAAATCCAGGTGCAGCAGCGCGCCCGCGCCCGCAAAGGCGCCGGGCGGCAGCGCGTGCACGCGGTTGTGGTCCAACAGCAGCGCGCGCACGCGCCCGTTCAGGCCGGCGGGCACGGCGGGCAGTGCGAGGGCTGAGCAGTTGGCTTGGCCGCCCGGCGCGCACACGCAGGCCTCAGGGCAGCCCGGGGACCCCGAGGGGGCTGGCGCGGAGGGCGCCGTGGTCCAGACTGGCCAAGGCGCCAGCAGGAGCCACAGGAGCGGCGGGGGCCGCGAGAATGAGGAGGGGCTCCTCATGGACTCAGCCTGGGCAGCAGAGCCTGCTGTCTCTGAGTCCTGGACCCGTGTCCCTAGCCGGTCGCAGCGGCGCCTGCACAAATATTAACTCTCCAGCAGGAGCTCTGCGGTTCCTGGCCCACAGCTGGTGGCGCCTGGGGCGGGGCAGGCACACAGCCAAGGCTGGGGACTGCCAGCCACCTGTCCCAGAGCTCCAGGCTTTTCTCGGCTCCACACCAGATATGGCCCTGGCGAGACCACCCCCACCAAGGCCCTTCACTGCCTGCGCCCACTGAGATCTGAGCAACGGGCTCCGCTTACCCACACGCACACGCAGAATGCGCCCCATGCACCTGCTCAAGCCAGACTCGGCCTGAGTGCAGGAAAGTGACCCAGCACCGCACACGATGGCGCCAGGTGGGCTGGGCCTTGCCCATGGCGGTCGTCTGGGACCACCTGATGGGGACCTGGTGGAGGACACAGGCTTTGGGGTGGAAGGAACACTGCGCCAGAGGCAGGGAAGGGCTGCAGGGGCAGGTGGGTGTCTGCCCCAGGGGCTGTCCTGGAACCTCCAGGGGACAATGTCAGTAGAGTGGAGCAAGCGTCACCAGCTGCCAGTGCAGGCCTTTCTTGGGGGTGTGGGGCAGGAGGGCACAGACTGGGGCCAAGCAGCAGGTAGGGGCAGGGTGGGCAGGGCGAGCAGGCCAGCTGTGCAGGACGGGTAGGGCACTGGGGCCCAGGGCTCAGCAGGCACCCCCACTAACCACAGGTGACCCAGGCATACGCTCCTGCCCCCTCGTGATGCGGCTTCGTGGGGAGTGCGGAGGAGCATGCAGGAGGACAGGGAGGCCACCAAATGCTGTTTAATCCCTGCCCCAGGAGGCTTGGCCCTACTCAGGGGGTGGGGGTGGGGGTGGGGGCTCCTCCAGCGAAGCCTCCATGGTCAAGAGGCTGTGGTCCTCCAGCGGTGGCATCGTGGAGGCCTCCAGGTCGGGGTCCATGAGGTGCGACTCCACATGCACCGTGTGCAGGTCCATGCGGTCCTCCTGGACCCCGAAGTGCCCCACCACCCTGCAGGACACGGCCAGATCAGTGCAGGCTGGCAGGGCAGGCACGGCTCACCCCGGGGCCTGCCCACACTCACCTGTTGTCCATGCGTCCAGGGCATGGGGGCTCACTGAGTGGGGAGAGGTGGGTGTGAGTCCTGGGACGGTGCTGGCCTCCAAGAGCCCACCGTGCCCCTGTCCCCAACACACGCACTGGAAACGCCGTTCTCAGCCCCTCATGACACCCCCGGCAGAGGCTCCCTCAGCGAGACTGAGACCCAGGGCCAGCAGCGCGGCCTTGCGCCCTCCCGCCCCACCCCGGCCTCGCGCCCACCCGGCCCGGCCTGGCCTCGCGCACTTCTTGGCTCGCAGGATGCCGACCGCCACGATGACCAGGGCACAGAAGCAGCTGGCACTGACGCCCGCCAGCACCACGATCAGGGCGACGAGGGCCTCGCGGCTGAGGCCCAGGCTGCACTCACAGTAGGTTCCAGCTGCAGAGACAGGGCCGGTCACCCACAGGTGAAGGACCACCAGGCCCACCCAGCCCCAGTGGCGCCCAGAGGACAGGAAGGGGGCCTGGCTGGGCATGCGGGAGGGCAGGCACCTGCAGCAGGGATGAACAGAAAGGACAGACATATCAGGCCCAGGGGACTGCCGACCAGGCAGGGGACAGGCTGGGGACAGGGGGCCATGTCCAGCCCCCGGCCACTGCACACCTCCAGACAGAACTCTCTGGAAGGCGCTGACCTCACAGTAGGGCTCTGAGGCTGGGTGGGGCAAGGCCTTGGAGTTCCTGACCAGAGTGTGCGTAGACCCTCTGGCATCCAGTTCGAGCTCTGGACAGAAAGCCCTGGACTAGAGCGGGTGGGGTGGACAGGGCCTGGGGCAGGGGCTGGGTCTGAGCCGGAGGGCAGTGTAGACCTCGGGCGAGGCAGGCCCCCTGGCCTCCACCTCCCTAGAACATCCCCCTGTGGAAGCAGGTGGCTTAGAGATGGCTTTGGGTCTGTCCAAGGCTTGGTCTACGCATGCCAGCAAATTCCCCTGCGGCCCGAGAGTGCGCCCCTGCAGACCAGGCGAGTACTGGCCAGGTCGGGGGGCTCTGCCTGCTGCTGAGGGAAGAGGGGTCCCAGGCTGGACTGGAGAGGCTGCCCCCCCGGCCGCGCCCCTCCTCTCAGGGTCGGGAGGGGGTGCCTGCTCAGGCCTCAAGACGCCAGGGCTGGGGGGCATGCGTGGCCAGTGGCCCTGGCCACCAGGGACCTCGCTGGCCATTGACATATGTCCTCCTGGTGGGATCCTCAGGGACCAGCAGCTTTTACCTTGTGGGGGATGTCCTGAAGTTGTACCCTGGCCTTTGGGACAGGGCCAGAGGCCGAGTGAAAAGGGACACGGAACAAGAGTTGGGCCTGGGGCCAGCGGCTGGCGCTGCTACCTGACGGGCCAGCCCAGCAGGTTCGCGGTCTGGCGGGACAGCAGCCTACCCACAGGCCAGGTAGTGTGTGGACAGCAGGATCCGGGCAGGCACCAGGGCAGTCAGGGCCCCAACTGCCCCAGCTGTCAGGGCCCCCTCTGTGGCCACAGCAGAGCCGAGTGAAGCCCAGGGTGGGCGGGGCTGCAAGGGAAGGCCACAGGCCCTGGGAACGAGCCCTCCTGGGCTGCACCCACGAAGACCATCCCTGCAGCCCCGCGGCAGCAGACATGGGGAGCCAGGAGGGGGAGTGTCCTGGCAGAGGCCTGCAGCCCAGAACAGGCTCAGACTGGGCCAGGGCTGGGGACTGGGAGGCAGAGGCTCTGCAGACTCAGGGCTGTGACAGGTGGGGACCAGGAAGTGTCTAGGACAGCAGGAGTGGCTGTGCTGGGAATGCACTTCTGGCTGAGGCAGGGCAAGGCGGTGTCAGTTCCAAAGGGCCTTTGTCCCCACGAGGACGCAGAGCCATCATGCTGTTTCCCACCGGAAACGGCTCCTCCAGGCTGAGCCGGCTGAGGCGCAGGGCTGAGCTGGAGGGCCCTGCTTTGCCCAAGGTGGTCTGACCTGCCTGCCATGCCAGGAAGGGAACAGCTGGCCTCTGGGCTCTCTTGTTCCCGCCACGGTCATGCACTTGTGGCCTGGTGTTTGGGGACAGGGAAGTACCCTGCCCCTCCGAGAGACCTGAACTGTGGCCACCTCCCTCTCAGTCCAAGTGGCACAGGCAGGTCCTTGGGGCCGAGACACACCCTCAGGGCTCAGGAAGTGACTCAGGTGTTCTCGAGCGTCTGGTAGTGTCACACGAGGTCCCAGCAGCACCCGGACCTGCACAGGGGCTGATGGGGCACGGGGAGGGCAGACCTGGAGCCCTGGCAGCCCGGGGGCTTCCAGACAGCCACCCCCTCACCTCCAGCCCTCCTGCCTGAGCAACAGGCCCCGGAGGCCTGGGGGTGAGAGGCCCGGAGGGCTTAGCTGCCTGGGTGGCCCTCGCCTGCCCTTGGGGGCCCAGGTCCTGACTGAGGTGGGGAGAGCAGTCTGGGGAACTCGAGCTCATGTCGGGGCCACAAAGTCACCAGGACAGGAAAGGGTGGCAGGATCTGCTTTAATCTGCACAAGGAGGGTGGGAGGGGCCAGGTGGGGAAGCAGGGCTGGGGGTGCAGGGCCCAGCGGGGGGAGCAGGGTGGTGGGGCCAGAGCGGAATGGGAAGGGGGGGGCAGCAGCGGGGCTGGAAAGGGCAGGGGTGGAGCAGGGTCCTGGGGATGAAGGGCTCGTGGGGATGGGCGGGGAAGCGGGGCGGTGGGGATGCAGGGCGGGCTCAGCTGCAGCTCCTGGGCAGGCGGTAGACACCGGCGGCGTAGACCAGCTGCTGGTCGCGCACCTTCCTCTGCAGGTACGCCTGGAGCTCCTGCAGGTCCACCTCGGCCAGCGCGGGCCCGGTCATCACGAACATCCGCAGCATGCTGTAGATGCGCTCCAGCGACAGGCTCTCCAGGTTGGTCAGCATGGCCTGGATGTAGGTCCAGAAGAGCTGGGGACGGCACAGGTCAGCAGGTCCCCAGGTCCCCGGTGCCGCCCCCCCCCCCCCCCCCCCCCGGAGCCCACGTACCAGCAGCTCCTCCTCCTTCTGGTCGGCCTGAGAGGCCAGACCCGAGTCGCTGTCGTCCTCGCTGTCCACGAGCACCATGCTGTCGCGGTCCTGGGGCCGCTCCTCCTCGACCACAGAGAAGGTGCCCGGGGGCTCCTCCCGCAGCACGCCCTGCTGCAGCCACACGGACATGCGCCGGCGCAGCAGCGCCACAGGCATCCTCACCGCCGCGCTCAGGTCCTCCAGGGCCCAGCTGGCTGAGAGAGCAGTCCGGGTACGGGCCTGCCCAGGGGAGGGAAGGGGCTGCCGCCCCACCCTCGACAGAGGGCTGGCCAGGGCAGACCAGTGGGCCGCGGGCTCACCTTGGTCCTGGAAGTACAGCAAGACCACGGCTTGCACAGGGGTCACAGCCACAGACAGAGTGCGGTCAGCCAGCTCCACGTCCATGGTCACCAGGCCCAACGTGTGCTTCCAGCTGAGGGTTCGCATGGCCTGAGGGTGACAGTGTGGGTGGCTGCTGAAGCCCGGGTCCAGACCACCACCGGCACCGGCAGAGGGGCTCCCGGCTGTCTGCCCGGCTCCTCAGAACCACGCTACAACAGGGCACTGCTGGAGGCTGGCCAGGCCCACCGCTGTGGCTGCTGTGGGTGTGACTGTAGGACGAGGTCATGCGGAAGCAGGGCAGACCCAGTGTCTGTGTGAGAGCACTGGGCCAGGTGGGCAGGGGGAGGCCATGCAGGTGGGGCCGGGGACTGCTAAGGGACGGCCTCTTCTCAGCTCCAGCACCTGGCCAGCACCGACCTGGCACGTCCAGCCTCCAACACCCACAGGGCGCACACCCAGGCTTTCAGCGGCGGCTGCGAGTGGCGGAGCGGACATGTCTCGTGCCAGGAAGTGGGGCTGGGATGGCAGCCGCAGCCCCAGGACCCAGTGCCCGCTGTGAGCTGCTTGAGAATAAAAGCAGTTGTCCTAGCGAGGCTGCTGGTGGGGACAGGGCAGTCCCAACCTGTCTCCAGTGACGGAGACCACGCTGGTGGGGACATGGCGGACAGTCCCAACCTGTCTCCAGTGACAGAGACCACACTGGTGGGGACAGGGCAGTCCCAACCTGTCTCCAGTGACGGAGACCACGCTGGTGGGGACAGGGCAGTCCCAACCTGTCTCCAGTGACGGAGACCACGCTGGTGGGGACAGGGCAGTCCCAACCTGTCTCCAGTGGCGGAGACCACGCTGGTGGGGACAGGGCAGTCCCAACCTGTCTCCAGTGGCAGAGACCACGCTGGTGGAGCCTGAGGGGATGTGACAGAAAGTGGCCACGCTGCGACCTGGAGGTGGGTGGCCGGGTACAAGGTCTCCCACCAGCAAAGGGGCCACCTGGGCTGTCCTTGCCACTTCCGGTAAGACCCAAGGAAACATTAATTAAGCGAAGGACCCAGCATGCGCCGGTCCAGGACGTCTGGCTCGGTAGTCTCTGTGGCGAGGCCGCGGCTGCACGCCGGAGATGAGGCGCCTGGGAAGGGCCCGTGGAGCACATGCTGCCCGTACCGGCATGCTCTGAGGCTTCCCGCCGCGGAGGTGCCATCAGCCCAGTGACCAGGTAAGTGAGAACGAGCCGGGGAAGCCCAGGCACTCAGGGCCCAGGCTGGGAACGGGGCTGCCTGCAGGCCGGGGCACCGCGGGCCGGCCAGGGCGCCCAGGCCCGAAAGCTGACAGGCTCCCTCACAGGCTCTCAAGCCCGTGGGCACCCACAGCCCCTTCGTCTGTCTCCCTGGTAGAATGCAGGTGCCTCACCAGATGGGCGAGCTGCTCCTGGCTGGAGGGGCCCACTGGGCCAGGCACACCCCAGGTCTCACCCGCAGCTGGCAATGGGGCAGTCTGGGCGCCGAGGTTCTGGACTCGGTGTAGGGCCATGCCCAGCGTGTGTGGCAGCTGAGCACATTCTGCTGTGGGTGCACGGCCATCTCGGGGACCACAGAGCAGTCTAATGTGGTTGAACCGTGGACCCCCCCAAGAAAGATAAAAACAAAGCCGCAAGCCGTCTCGGTGCGCACCGCACTTGAGAACAAGGCTAGAGAAGCTGAACTCGGCCGCTGTGGCGCAGCTGACACGGGCCCCGCGAGGCAGTTGCTGTTTGGGTCTCGGGGGGACTACAATCTCGCTGGGTGTGACCCTGAGGGCCTGGAGGGCCAGGAAACGGGAACTGGAGCTTGATATGACCCTGTAAAAGGTGGCCCCTTCATGTGCCTGCTGCCACAAGGAACGAACGGGAACCCAGTCTCAGGGTACGCGAGACCTTGGTCCAGAGTGGCTATTGCCCTGAGAGGGATGCAGACAGGACAGACGTGTGACAATGGGGACAGTGCACGTAGGGGAACCTGCGTGCTCGGGGTTTCCTGGGAGAACAAGGAAGGACCCCCTCGAGCCTCTGGAAGGGCGTGTCCCGCTGAGGCTGAGACTGTGGACTGCTGACCCCCGACACTGAGCGTGTTCTTCCGATCTCCCCATCTGCGGCACTGGGTGACGGTGGCCCTGGAACACTGACAGCTCTGTGAGCCATGCCCTGCCCTGGGTCCTTGCAGGGTCCCTGCAGCACTCGAGGAGAGGTGATGACAGCCCACCACAGCTGGAGAACGGAGCCGTTCGGGCGCCAACCCCAGTGACCTCCACCAGCACCAGGACTTGGGACCGAGCGGCACCGCCTGGCCGCACAGCCCCAGCGTGCAGCAGGGAAGTACGCCAGGAGCCCTGCCGGCGGGGGCAGAGGTGCTGCGGCCACCAGCCTGGCCTCTCAGCCCAGCCCTGGCCCCCGAGTCACCCAGTGAGCAGCAGGGTTTGAAGGCAGGGCACCGGAGAGGCAGCACAGCCCCTCAGGCCTGAGCCGAGCTACACCCGGGACCCACGGCCTCTCCTGGTGGGCACTGGGGAGGGCAAGGCTCACACCAATGGGCAGCTGGAGTGCACTGAGCACGGGAGGCCAGCCAGGGTGTGGGGAGTGACACCCCAAGACTGCAGACAGCAAGCCCGGTACAAGTCACGTGGCAGGGCTGGGGCCGCGCCTCCTCCCACACACAGCGGCTGCCCCTGCGGCCTTCTCTGCCCTGTGGCTTCATTTCAAGCCCCGTGGCCTGGGCACCTAGGTGGGGCTCACAGCCCGGACGCCTGCCAAGGGACGGGACCCCTCCCCACAAGCCCCCACCTGCGCTGCCCTGTGCCTGCTTCCCTGGGGGTCTGGACACTTGCTCGGCCACGCCCACTGGTGAGCCTGAACCTAGGATCTGTTTTTCCACCTGCCCCAGGGGCCTGATGTGGGCGCCCTCTCCAACACATCCCCAGACCACGAGCCAGGAGGGGAGGGTCTCCAAACTCAACCGCCACCTTAGGGTCTAAAACCAGCCCAGGCCTCCCCTGCAGGGCACATGTGCTGACGCAGCCGACCCCATCACACTGGGCAGTCTTCCCAGACCAGGCCACCCCGCCCTCCCGAGCTGGCCCTCCTCTTCAACCCCAGCCCTGTGTCTCCTGACACCAAGTGCACACAGCACTGGGCCTCTAGCTCGGCTTCTGGAACAACGGGCCAGAAAAGCCCTTGGAGGCAGCTCTCCAGGGCCCCGCAGCCCAGCCCCACGGGCAGAGGGTCCCCTGAAGCAGGAGAGAATGCTGCATCCCCAAGGCGGTGCCACCCGTCCCCACTCGTGTGTGCACGTGTGCGGCCTGGGAAGGAGGTGGGATGCGCCAGGCAAGCCCCTGGACAGGGCCATGGCAGATGGGCCCGGCCCGTACCTTCAGCTTCTCGTACTTCTTGCAGTACGCCTCCAGGGCCGCCCTGACGTCCGCCGGCACCTCCAGCTTCTCGTCCTTGAAGGGAGGCCAGAACTCGCTGGACAGGATGACAGCGTAGACCCCGAAGGGCGGCTGCTCCTCTGCGGGCCGCTTCTCGTCCTCCTCACGGATGTTGGCGTTGATGCGGCGGGAGTCTGCCATGTCCTGAGCGGGAGGCCAGCTCTCAGTGCGGCTGGCAGGCCAGGGGGACTGGCGGGGCTCGGGACAGGCAGGGCCGGTGGGTGGGGCCGGGGCAGGAGAAACGCCCACCTTCAGCATGACCTCGCAGAAGTGCATGGGAGCCTCCCCGAAGCGCAGCTTCAGAAGTTCCACATTGCGGATCTCCCTGGAGGGACGAAGTTCAGGATTAGCCTTGGCGTCCTCTCCCTACCTCCTACACAGAGCGCCCCCCACGGAAGCCTTCCCCAGCACCCTTGCCCTAGGAAACCACCTGCGGGGTGGGGGTAGACAGGAGCCCAGCTCCAACTGCCGACGGTCGCCAGAGGGCGCCCTGGGCTTCACTCGGAGGCCGGGCCCCTGGGGCAGGAGGCCCCATGGCCGGCCTGGCGCCCCTGGAGTATGCCGGCGCCCGGCGCCCACCCGCCTCACCGCTCGGGGCTGAAGCTGAACTGGTGCAGCAGGCGGTCGGCCAGCAGCGAGCGGTACTCGTTGATGAACAGGTCCTTGCTCCCATAGATGCTGACCAGCAGCCCGATGATGTCCGAGGAGCGCCGCTGTGAGCTCGGCTTCCCTGGCGGCACGTGCAAGGGTGACCACCACGGGGCCACGCAGGGACACCCCGACATGCTCCACCACCCCTTCACAGTTGGCAGTGGCCCCACGCCTCCACAGGTCTCGGGTCGTCCAGGGCAGCAGCTTCACTCCCTGAGCCCCTCCTGTCTCCTAGGTCCTGCCTAGACCCCCGCCCGGACCTGAGCCCACAAACGGGCCGGGCCCACCCCCATGACCAGCTCTCGGGCCCCAGGACTGAAGCAGCTGGGGGCAGAGTGCACAGGCCACCCCAGGGCAGGGTCCCTCCCGCGGCCGGTGTGGCCATGCTGCAAGGCTCCCAGGTGGGGCCCTGACCTGTGACCCCATGATGCACCTGCGGTGCCAACTGCCCTGACACAGCCACGCATGTGACAGTACCCCAACCAGCAGGCCAGCTGACCTGGGTCGGCGTCCACAGGGTCGGGGACCCAGTCCTCGGGCTCGCCGGAGTCGTCCTCGCTGTCCTGGCCAGTCTCTAGGTTCGTTGGGTCAGTCTTGGACAGCTCAACTGCCAAGTCCCCAGTGCCATCTGAGTCCCCTGTCAGTCCAGCCACAATCTGCCGCACGGTGTCCTCCCGCGTCCTGCTGGGGCAAGCGCTGCTGACCTCGGTGGGCAACCCACAGCACAGCCTTGCCCAGCTCGCTGCTGCAGCACGGATCAGCTGGGACTCACGACGGGCCCAGAGACCATGCCAAGGGGACTCTGCGGCTGGCCTGGCTGCAGGCCAGTAGCACGGTACACGGCCAGCCCTCTGCCCCAGTCCCTCCACTGCACAGCCAGGCTTTGTCCCCTACTGCAGGAGGGACCTGGGGGCTGGTGAGCAAGGATGCAGGGCCAGGGGCCAGCCTGTGCCCTGCACCTGTGGGGGCACAGTGACATGGAGAGGCGAGAGAACAGGTGCCCAACCCTGGGCCCCAAGGGCAGAGCCCCAGCCCACGGCACCCGCACCTGAGGTAGCGGCGGATGGGCTCGCAGGCCACACCCAGGATGACCATGGAGGGGTCCAGCACACGCAGGGCCTTGATGGCGGAGATGTAGAGCGTAATGATGTCACAGGTGTTGACGCCTATGGCCGGGAGGGGTGCAGTCACACTGCGCCCAGGACAGCAGCTGCCCTGACACTGTGGCCTCACACTCAGGGCAGGGCCATGGCAGGAAGCTGCCCCCGTCCCCCCTACAGCCACCTCCACCCCTTGCACACACTTTCCAGGACCTTCCAAGCATACCCCACCAGACAGTCCGTTCTAAAAACCCACACCCCCAGCCCAGACCAAAACATCAGGTCTTGACTTCCGCCAAAGAAGGGTGAGGCAGAGCCTCCCGCCATGAAGACCCCAGATGCTGCAGCTCAGCCTGTCTCTCGCTGTCTCTAGCCCTGGGCCACACGGCCGGCCAGCAACCGCGGCACCTGGGTGAAGGAGCCTCGTCTCCAGAGCAGCCTTGAGGGTCACGAGCAGCTGCTGCCTCTGGTCAGTCCTCTCCAGGCAGTACTTGAGGTCCTCAATGGCTGGCCGGGAGTCTGGGAAGTCTGCAGGGAGAGGGACACCTTCGAGGACATGCACAGGCTGGAGGAGGTGTGCGGGGGCTGGGGGCGCCCTGTGAGGGCACAGGCTGACAGCGAGGCTCCAGGCAACACCCCGACACAGCCAGGTCCGTGGGTCAGACCACGGCAGCCCATGTGGAGGACGGACAGAGCCACTCGGGACCAGTCCCGAAGGGCAGGTGGACCCAGAGGTGCCCGGTGCCCTCTCCCAGCGCCAACGCAGGGTCACGCCATGGCGTGCGGTGGAGGAGAGGCAGCGAGGAGCTGGCCTGGAGAGGGGCGCGGCTCTGGGGAAGCCCCTGGCAGGTGGGGTCAAGGGACTGGCCTCGGATGATGCTGAAGAGCTCCTCGATGCGCAGGCCGGCGTAGATGCGGTAGAAGAACCTTTGTACGTGGCAGCGCCAGCGGCGCAGCGTGTGGCCAGCCTCCGGGGAGGCGGGCCTGGCGGGGCCGTCCTGCAGGAACACCTTGCCGAGCCAGCCGACCACCCTCTCGATCCACTGTCAGAGAGAGCCCGCCTAGAGAGCCTCACCGGAGGCCGGTGTCCACACCGCTCCTCCCCAACCGCTGGCTGGCCCTGGGGAGCCCCAAGCACATCGGAACATGCAGGTCCAGGGGCCCCAAAGGGTGGCATCCTGGCCCTCCCTCAACCTCCCGGCTGCGCGTGCATGGCCGAGCCCACTCACCAGGCGACAGCGACCCTAGCGGGAGACACTCGGCTAGTACAGCCGGTGTGCTCGCCTCTGTAGGGCAGCCCTGCCCTAGGGCCACAGGGGTGTGGAGTGTGCTGGCCCAGTGCAGACAGGCAGCACCACACGGACACCCATGCACAACCACAGGCAGCATGGTGCCGCCCACCCCCCGGGAGCTCGGCACGCAGGCCAGCCCGACAATCTCCCGCTTCAGTCCCAGGGCTCGCGCCCACTACAAACCAGCCTGCAGGACACGGCTCTGCCAGCACCCTTGGGTGACACCAGGCTCTGGGCAGTGTCAGAGCATGGCCTGCCCACCTGCTCCCCACAGCACTGTGAGGGCTGTCACCAGGACTCGGGGCGGCAGGACAGCTGGCTACCACCTGCCCAAACCCTTCTCGGATGGCTTCTGAAGCCAGCGTCACACACACACAGACGGCAGCCCGTGCACACACAAACGGCCAGTGTCACACAGATGGCCAGCGTCACGCACACACAGATGGCCAGTGTCACGCACACAGACGGCCAGTGTCACGCACACACAGACGGCCAGCATCACACACACAGACGGCCAGCGTCATGCACACAGACGGTAGCCCACGCACACACACAGACGGCAGCCCCGCGCGCACCTTGTGGAACTCTCGCAGGAAGGGGCGCTCGTACTCTCCCCGGCAGCGGTCTTCCATCCTCTCCCGGGTCACCTGGTGCAGGGTGGTGGTCACCGCGTCGGCACTGACCCGCTCCAACAGACCAAGCCTGTGTCTGCAGGACAGCCCCGTGTGAGTGCCACTGTGCACACGCAGCCCGCACCTGGGGCGGCCACACGTGGGTTCCACGGGAACACACCCCACGCCGGTGCACGTCCCCACATTCCACACCAGTGCGCACACCCGCTGGGCCTCCCCCACGCACACACAGACCCCATCTCACACGTACCACATCCCACACCCAGAGTGCACACCCGCTGGGCCTCCCCCCACATACAGACCCTGTCTCACACACACACCATATCCAGTGCGCACACCCACAGGGCCTCCCCCACGCACACACATCCCACACCTAGTGTGCACACCCGCCAGGCCTCCCCTCCACACACAGACCCTATCTCACACACACACACCCCATACCCAGTGTACACACCCACTGCCCCCCCATGCACACACCTCCCACACCCAGTGTGCACACCCACCAGGCCTCTCCTCCACACAGACCCTATCTCACACACACACACACACACACACATCCCACACCCAGCGTGCACACCCGCCGGGCCTCCCACACACACACGCACACATCCCACACCCAGCGTGCACACCCGCCGGGCCTCCCACACACACGCACACATCCCACACCCAGCGTGCACACCCGCCGGGCCTCCCACACACACACGCACACATCCCACACCCAGCGTGCACACCCGCTGGGCCTCACACACACATGCACACATCCCACACCCAGCGTGCACACCCGCCGGGCCTCACACACACACGCACACATCCCACACCCAGCGTGCACACCCGCCGGGCCTCCCCACACACGCACACATCCCACTCCCAGCGTGCACACCTACCAGGCCTCCCACACACACACGCACACATCCCACACCCAGCGTGCACACCGCCGGGCCTCCCACACACACGCACACATCCAACACCCAGCATGCACACCCGCCGGTCCTCTCCACACACACGCTCATCCCACACCCAGCGTGCACACCCGCTGGGCCTCCCCACACACACACATGCTCATCCCACACCCAGCGTGCACATCTGCTGGGCCTCCCCTCCACACACACACACGCACATCCCACACCTAGTGTGCACACCCGCCGGGCCTCACACGCACACGCGCACATCCCACACCTAGTGTGCACACCCGCCGGGCCTCACACGCACACACGCACATCCCACACCCAGTGTGCACACCCGCCGGGCCTCCCACACACACGCACACATCCCACACCCAGTGTGCACACTTCCACAGCATTGCTGGGGCGTAACTGCACAGAGGACTTTTTTTTTTTTAAAAAAGATATTTGCCTCAGGAGACATGCATTTACTGGAGAGAGAGAGAGAGAAAATTAACCCCCGAGGGAGGATGGTCATGCCCGATCCCTTCTCCTCCTGGGACTTCGGGCACACGCATAAACACACGTGCCCAGCAACATTTCAAAGCCGCCACGTCCGGGACTTGAACTGTGGTCGACGATATGGGAGTCCAGCAACGTAACCACTATACCACCTGCTGGCCGCGCACTGAGGGCTTTGAGGAAAAGCTGAGGAGGCCCCGCCATGACATAGCACTGCTCCCCCTGCCCAGGATGGGCCCGTGGTCTCCCCACGTGACTAATGGCAGCAGCTGTGGCTCCCAGAGCTTCCGCCTCGTCTCTTAGGGGCCCCTCAGTCCTTCAGTGCAGATCTGGGTCTCCCTGGTGACCAGACTCGAGATGAGAAGGTTCCCATGTAACTCTCACCCAGGACGTCACAGCAAAAAGCCCCTCAGGGACTCCTGACCTCTGCCAGCACAAGGGCCACCCCCGGCTCTCCCAAGTCCACCCAAGCGGCTCTCCCCAAACCTGCATTGCTGCCATTCTGTCCAATGTGACAAAGTCGTCGTCACAAGATGTCCAGACGCGGAGTGTGACGGCACTAGGAAGCTTAGTGGGACCTGGCTCTAAGGACAGCCCCTCCCTGCACCAGAGGATGGGAAGAGGCCCTGCACTCCGACCTGCCGCCTGACACGCCCGAGGGGACAGCGAGCCCACTGTCCACAACACGCAGAGACCGTAAGGACCCACACCCTCCCCCCCAGAGTCCGCAAAAGGCACAACAGGGCCAGACAGTGGCACGAGGATAAAATGCAACGCCCTGCGAGTGGGCCCTCATGGGCGCCCAGTTCCAAGCCCAGACACCTCCTTGATGGGGCTGGCTGACGGCTGGGCGGAGGCATCAGGTCCCAGAGGCCTGTTCTCACTCTCAGAAGGAAGGGGAATTCCGCACAGCTCAAAAGGCGTGGCGTGGGAACCAGCAGTTAGCGTAATGGCTATGTCGCTGGACTCCCATGTAGTCGACCGTGGTTCGCGTCCCGGACCCGGTGGCTTAAAACTCACGCTGGGCACGTGTGCGTGCGTGCCCAAGATCCCGAGAGGAGAATGGAGGAGAAGGGATTGCAGCGTGACCATTCCCCCTGGGGGGTGATTTCTCGCTTTCTGTCTCTATGTCTCTCTCTGTCTGTCTGGCGAGCGCACGCGCCCTATAGCGAAAACCTCTCAAAAAAAAGAAAAAAAAAGAAAAGGCGTGGCATCAGCACGGAAGCTGCTGCTGCTGCCGTAAGCCACCCGTGGCCTCAACACAGGCAAGCGTGAAGCCCTGGGCAAGGTGTGGCCAACAGGCACACGTGTCTGGCACAGAGGCCGAAACTCTCTGCAGAGAGCCTCGGGTACCATCGTGGCAGTCCGTGAGCAGCCAGGGCCAGGGCAGCAAGCAGGAGCCCGGGCTTGGCACCAGGCGGTACTCACAGGATCTGGCTGAGCTGGTGGAACTGCTCCAGCGCCTGGCGGCACCAACACTGCTGCTTGTCGCTGCCACAGCCCGCACAGGACGGGCTCTGCAGGAGGCGGTAATAGCGGCGGCGGGCATACCGGCTGTCCAGCTCGCCCTCCAGTTCCGGGTCCGTGCCCCCTTCCCCTTTCCTCTTACTCTGCATATAGACTCTCAAAAAACGCCCGTAGAGGCGCTGGATCATCTCCTGGAAGGTTCTGGGGGTGGAAAAGAACAAGACTCCTCGCAACATGGTGTGGACCTTTTCCCGCAGCCCCTGAGCACCGGTGCCCATCAGCAACCCAAGGCGAGTCCACTTCTCCAGGAGCTCCAGGCTGCGCAGGTAGGGATCCAGGCGGTTCTCCAACAGGCCGAGCGCATCCAGGAGCAGCAGAAGGCACTGGGGCTCGTCGGCAGAGTTCTCGCGCTGGGAGACCGCATTCCAGAACTCGGGGGAGATGCTGGCCTGCAGGTCGTTCTGCAGCACCTCCACAAACCACTCCTCCAGGACCGAGTGCAGGCCGTGGCCCCTCAGGATCTCCACCGCCGCCCGGAGCTCCTCCTCCTTTGGGGGGACTGCACCGCTGGTTCGAGAGGACGCCTGGAGAGCAGAGAGCCGTGGGAGAGGCGGGGCGGGCACTCGGCCACCGCAGGCCCCTGGTCCGCGGCGCACGAGCGGAAGGCCGCCAGGGACAGGACGGGGCGGCACGGCGGAGGAAGGGGCAGCACGAAGGCGACCGGCGCCGCCCGAAAGTGCGCAGGCCCCCCGAGCCCCTGCGGCCACCGCTCTCTTCCCGACCTCACCAGCCCCAGCGCCGCCGGCGGCACCAGGCCGGCGCTCACGGTATTCCAGGCCGCCAGCAGCTCCTGCCCAGGCCCGGGGTCGCGACCCGCCACCGCCGCCGCCATCTGCGCCCACCGGTTCCCAGGTTCCCCCGGCTTGGCGCGTGGCGATGACGTAAGGCCGGTTGCAGAGCGCGGCCCACGCAGAGACGCACTGCGATGACGCCACAACCTGCGCGCTGTCCAAGCCGTGCGCTGGCGCGGTGGCGCGGTGGCGGCGGTTTGGGTGGCGGTTCCCGCGCGGCGCTGGCCATGACCCAGCAGGGCGCGGCGCTGCAGAACTACAACAACGAGCTGGTCAAGTGTGAGCGCCGGGGCCGGGGCCGGGGCCGGGGCCGGGGCCGGGGCCGGGGCCGGGGCGCGGGGCGGCCGAGGGCGGGGCGGGCGGGCCGCTACCGGCCGGGTGGAGCGAGGCCCGGTCTCAGCGCCGCCTTGGCCCCAGGCATCGAGGAGCTGTGCCAGAAGCGCGAGGAGCTGTGCCGGCAGATCCAGCAGGAGGAGGACGAGAAGCAGCGGCTGCAGAACGAGGTGAGGCAGCTGACGGAGAAGCTGGCCCGCGTCAACGAGAACCTGGCGCGCAAGATCGCCTCCCGCAACGAGTTCGACCGCACCATCGCGGAAACCGAGGCCGCCTACCTCAAGGTGGGGCTCCCCCGGGCCAGGGCCGGCAGTGTGGCCGGGAGTGGGGGTGGCAGTGGGGCTGCCCGGGGCCTGCCTGGCAGGGCCCGGACCCCGTGATCTGGGCAGGGCGGGAAGAGTCAGTTTGATTTGGAGGCCCAGGAAGGAAAGAGGACCCTGTCACCCTCAGCACCCTTATTGGAGGTCCTTGGCCCCGAGTGTGACAGCGATGCTGACACCCATCCCCGCACAGATCCTGGAGAGCTCACAGACTCTGCTGAGTGTCCTGAAAAGGGAAGCTGGGAGCCTGACCAAGGCCACGGCCCCTGACCAGAAGAGCAGTGGTGCCAAAGACAGCTGACTGCGCGGGGCCGGCCTCTGCGCTGCTCACGGGGCTCGGCCCAGCCATGTCCTTGAAATAGGTGGCAGCGGGCTTCACTCTGAGTGCCGAGTGGGACCATTGGTAGCTTCCGCCATCCATGGTTGACAGAGCCTGGGGCTGGCTCCATCTTGCCCTGGGCTATGGGGGGGCGTGGGCGCCCAGGCAGCTCCACAGCCTGAGGTCCCCACGATCCCCTGGCTGCTGGTCCCAGTGTGTGTCTCAGCACCTTCGGAGTGCCTCAGGCAGGTGGGGGAGGGGCCGGGCCCTCTTTTACCCCAGAACCTAGACCTCAGGCCTGGACTCAGTGGCCTGTGACCCTGTCAATAAAGGTTGTCTTCGTAAAGGTTCACACCAGTCTGCTGTCGGCTGAGTGTAGCTGCTGGGGACCACGGAGCCAAGCTAAGCCCCTTTAGCCCAGGAGGGTCCTTGCAGGGGGATCTGGAGCGGCCTTCCTTGTGGCCGCCCCACTAGGCTCAGGGACAGAGTGGAGGGTGTCTGCCTGGCCCTTAGCTTTCCCAGCAGGGCTGCTGGGCCTCTCCCCAGCAAGCAGCACACAGCCTATTCTGTCACATGCGGTGTCCACAGCCGGTGACGCCGGGGTGTGTGCGGCCTGGCGACCCTATGCCCATGCTATTTTCAGTTCTAAGTGCTGCTCAGCCTGGTGGCACCACTGGGCCACCAAGGCCTGTGTCTGTCCTCACCACACACATGTCAGGCTTTGCCTACTTTGTCATGATACACTTGGGGTCCCTGCAGCAACCAGGGTCCAGCTGCTGCCTGGGGGCCGGGCTGTTTGGTCAGAGGGTTGACAGAGCTGACCCCACCTCCAAGGAAACCCCTCCTACAGTGCCCTGCCTTGCTGTGACAGGAAGTAGGCCACTGGCGGAGGCTGGGCCCCCAGTACCTTGAATGTGGTGCCAGGTCGGGGCTGCCTCCCCTCAGCAGATGCCCAGTGTGTTCCCCCAGCCCTGTCCCCAGACCGAGGACTTCAGGGAGGCTGAGGCGGCCTTTCCACTGTTTATTGACTCCGTTAGAGGCGAGAACCTGCCTTCATGACAGGGGACCTGAGCTCCACCATGGGGGTACGGACAGGGCTGGGGTGGAGGGGCTGAGCTTCTCCATGGGGGGATACAGATGGGTGGGGCGGGGGGGGCTGAGATCCTGCGGAGAACAGGCAGCCCTTCCTGGACATGATGGCACAGCAGACACAGCGAGGCAGGCTTGGCAAGTGACAGGACAGCCTCAGGGCAGAGTCTGCTCCTCCACCTGGTCCCGGAGAGGCCACCATCCAGTAGGACACTGGCCCCACAGGCCACCTCCACTCTTCCTTGGAAACCCCAGACGGGCCAGCATAGGAAGGAGCAAAGGGGGGAGCAGTGGGGCAGGGCGGTAGGGTGTGAGGTAGGGCTGCGGTTGGGGCGTCGAGGGCGTGGCCCTGCTTCAGCGTCCGGGCAGCTCTGGGCTCAGAAGTGGAGGGCTGGCTCGCTGCAGAAGTCTGAGCGGTCGTTCCGACCGGCAGGCGTGAGCTGAGGAGACATAGTGTGCATACTGGCTCGTCCAGCTAGAAGGGCCCCTTCCCTGCCAGAACAGCTCCTGCTGCGGTGGGCATCCGCCCTCCCTGTCCCACTCACCATGACCTCCTGGGGTGGGGACTCCGCCTCACTCTGGGCCCGCTCCAGTGTCTGCTCTTGCCACTTGCTGAAGGCCACGGTGTGCTTTGGAGTGTAGCTGGACAAGCCTGCAGGCCAAGGAGCACATCCATGGACATACAGACACATAGACGGTGGCCCAAGCTCTGCCCTCCCAACAGGTGGGCACTCACCTGAGCTGCCACCCTGCAGCCGAGGGCTCTCAGACCCCACACTTGCCACAAAGGTGGCCCGGGGCAGGAAGAGTGCAAAGGGCTTCTCTGAGCCCAGCTCCGACTCCTCCTCTTCCTCCGTCTCCTCTTCTGCCTCCTCCTCTGTCGCCTTTGCCTCTTCCTCCTGCACCAGGGAGCTCTCAGAAGGGTACTCAAACGTGGTCTGCAGGCTCTTGTCATTGAAGGAAATCTTCATCTGGGGGTGAGACACATCAGGGCTCAGGCCTGCAGTGGGGCCGCTCGGCTGTCAGACCAGAGTGGAGCGGAAGCACGTCGGGCCCTGTGGGGGCTCCAAGAGATGGGGGAGGAGACCTCTCCCCTGGACCTGCAGGCCCCAGCCTCCCCAGCTCGGGACCAACACTCCTCCCAACCTCAGGTCTGGGTGACATAGCCCCCAACCATCTCGACTGAGGGCTGTGCTCGTGGGAGTGCCTGCTCTGCCCTGGGTGGCCCGTCCCCCGCCAGGAGCAGGGCGAGAGCATGGCGGCCGCGGGGCCTCTGAGCCACACTCACACCGGCATCCTGGGCACCTGGACCGTCCTGCCAGCACCAACCGCTGCTGCTGGTCGGGGCCTGGCACCAAGGCCTCCTGAGACGCCACTGCCCGCTTCACAGATGACTCGGGAGTCGGCCCCCAGCTGTGCAGAGTGGGGGGGGGGGGGCTCCTGCGACCCCACCAGTGACCCGCCGTGCCCCCACCCACCCTGCAGGCCGCGGAATCCCACCTCCAAGGCAGCGCTCCCAGGGGCCTCAGCCCAGACCAGGCCACTGGTTCTGAGGGACAGCAAGGGCTGGGACAGTGGTGTGCACCCCACCCCCTGCCAGGTGTAGGCAGAACAGCCCTGAGACCAGGCCCCCCGGGCAAGGGCACTGAGCACATAGGCCCACATCCACAGCCTGCTCGGTGCGTGGCCTGGCCCAGCGGGTGGGTAACGAGCATGGATGGACACCTGCCCACAGCAGATGGGGCAGCCCACGGCCTGGCGTGCGAAACACTAAACTCCTCCTGGGCACAGACACCGGCAGCCGGCTCGGGTTCCTCCTCCTGGGAAGCAGAGGCAGGAGCTGGGGCAGCAGGGCAGGCCCAGGCCCGCCCAGGCAGAGGGGCTGGGGCAGAGAGGCCTCAGGCCGCAGGAGCGGAGGCGCTGAGCTGGGCACAGTGCCCAGAACCAGGCGCAGCGCTGCCCTCCCATCACAGCCCCCGTGCCCTGCTCAGATGCAGTCAGGGAGGTGAGTGGGGTGGCCCGGGGCTGGCCAGACAAGGAGCGTGGTCCTGTCCCTTTTCTGTGCCCTACTGGGCAGCCCGCCCAGCCCTTGAGGGAGCCAGGCCGGGTGGGGCCCACAGGCACCCCCACAGACCAGCCCATGGGACAGCCACCCCGGGAGGTGCTGAGGAAGAATGGGCCACAGGCCAGGAGCCGGCCCCGGCCCAGGCCCCCGAGACTCAGCTGCCCTGACGACCACCGCAAACTCGGGCAGGGCCAGCCGGTCAGCTGCCCTCCGCAGTCCCGTGACCAGCTCCAGCGGGTGACGGGGGGCAGGGCACATGCAGCACGGAGCCTGGCACAGCCTGGCCAGGCAGGGTTGGTGCTCTCAGCCTGCTGCCCTGGCTTGGCCTGCCCCCACTGCAGGCCAGGTCAGTGGGCCACGGCACAACCCAGGCCTCCTGCTCTGAGGCAAGGCAGCTTCCCGGCCCAGCACCCAGTGCTGGTGGAGGACCTGGCCAGGGCTGGACTTTGGACACCTGGTCGCCTGCCTCTCTGGGACTTTGCCCTCCCCGACCAGCGTCGCAGGTGGGTCCTGCTGGGCTGAGCCTCCCAGCGGACGCCAGCACTCACAGGGCCCCTTTGCTCCACCTTGACGGCCCGGCTTGGGTTACCAGAGGGCGTCTACCCCGGACTGAGGCCCAGCGCCGAACACAACATGCCCAGCCTGGCCCTCGCTCCCTCCCCACCCAGCCCCGGCTCAGGGGCAGCCCCCAGCTCGGCTCCTACAGGAGGCCAGATACTAGACTGTCAGTGGGCACCCCACAACCGCAGCCTGGCCACAGCGACCCCCAGCCCAGGGCAGCAGCTCAGATCCTCTGCTGGTTGGGATCTGAGGAAAGACACCAGTGGGTGATCACGACAGGGGCAGAGGGAGGCAGGAAGGGAGGGAACCTAGAGGGGACAGCCGCTGGCACCTTGAGGGCGAGCCTGTGTGGGAGGGCAGGGGCACACACAGACCGGGGCGTGACAGCTCCCGGAAGCAGCTCTCCAGGAAGAGCAGGTGGCAGCTGGACACCCTGGGGTATAAAGATCGGGGCGAGACTGCGGAGTTGGGGTGGAGGTCACGCTGCAGGAAAGACTGGCAGGCCCCAGGTGTTGGGGACAGCCCTGGGACATGCACAGGCTGGACGGAGAGCCAGGTTATGAGGGCAAAGGAGGGGGGTAGGCGCAGCCAGAGCCGGCCAGAGCCAGGCCAGAGCCGGCCAGAGCCGGCCAGAGCCAGCCAGAGCCAGCCAGAAGCCAGGCCAGATGGCTTCACACAGGAGCCGCCGACAGCACCCAGTCCCCCAGGGAAGCAGCTGGGCGCGGCTGGGACATGGGGGCCAGAGGACGAAGGCTCCTGTGGTTCTGCCAACATACGCCTTCACTGAGGACCAAGCCCAGTACCCGAGCAGGACTGTAGCCCTCCTAGGCCAGGCATGGGCACGATAACCCGAGAGCCACCAGCCCAGGGGCACACTTCCCACACTGCCCCTCTGAGGAGCTGCCCCTCACTTGTACCCCAGGAAGGGCACCGCCCCTCCTGCCACTGCCCCAGGCACCTAGCCACGGGGGCAAGATGGACAGCAGTCTCAAGGTCCTGCCAGCCTCGGGCCCTGGATGCCAGCCCACCCACACCCCCCGGGGAGAAGCAGGAGTGAGTCAGTGGGGAGGCTGCCTGCAGTGGTTGCAGGGCACACAAGGGGACTGCGGGCAGGCATAGTGGGGAGCCCTGCGCTGCAGGTGCACCATGCCCAAGGCTGGCAGGCCACTTCAAAAAATGGGCAGCTCCATGCCCCATCACCTCCCAACAGACATTGCAGCCCTTCCCGGGCAGGGCAGCTGGAGCGCGTCCAGGCAGGAAGTCATGGCCAGCAGGTCATGCTGCTCTAGCAGGGCCCTGCCCAGGCCACTCGACCATGCCAGCATCATCCATCTGGACCCCCAGCCCTTCCGGCTGGCACACAGACAAGCCAGACTGGCCTGAGCCCCTCCCCACTGCAGCCCGGGGCCTGCTTCCTCCTGCCCCTGCTGGCTGTCACCCCCTCCCCCCACCATCCCTAGCCCTGAGTGACTCCCAGTTCTGTCCCTGGCTGTGGGATGCTAGGCCAGGCCCTAGGCAGCAGCCCTCCCAGCCCAGGGAGAGGCCAGGTTTTGGGGCGGGAGCACAGGCGGTGAGGGCAGGGGTCCTAGAACAGGAGCAGAATGCGCTTGACTCCACAGGCTCCAGCTCAACTTGCAGCCGCAGGCCCTGTCCCTGCAGGGAGCCAGTACCGCTTCCCCTCCCTGGGCACGCGTGGGAGGCAGCCCAGGCCACTGGGTCAGTCGTGGGGCAGGAAAGGGAAAGGCAGGCCGGCGGGGTGGAGGCCACGGCTGCTGGGCTGACCTCAGCTCTCAGAGGGCTCAGGACAGAGTGGAGCGAAGGTGGGGCAGGCTGGGCCCACGTGACACAGAGGGGCTATCGCCTGGGTGCATCCAGCACCAGGGCACCCTGGGGAGGTCGGGGTGGGTGCCTGATGGGGCGGATGGAGCCCACAGGCACCCACCCTTGTCCACGGAGGAAGAACGGCTCCAGGAGGAGGGGCAGCACCCAGGCAACCAAGGCATGAGGGAAAGAGGGGCCCTGTGTCTGGGTAGAAGGTGCTGGCGATGTATCACCACCGGCCTGTGACCCCAAGGAGACCGGGGCTGGGAGGAGAGGTGGCCTCAGGGTGAGCCTGGACACTGGCTGGGCTCTGGGCAGTGCCGGACAGGAGTGGTCAGAGATGTCCCCAGGTGCTGCCCAGTACCAAGGGAAGCAGTGCTGCCTTGCACCTGCTGACGGCGCACACAGGGCTGCCTTAGCATCTGCCCCAGGGCCACACAGAGGCGCTGGAATGACCAGGAAGGACCTGAGAGACCTTTCTTGTGCCCAGAAGGTTCCAGACCACAGGCCAGAGCAGGCAGGCTCTGAGGTTCTGGGAGGTCTGCACGGGGTTTCTGCCCAAAGCCCCTCCCTCCAACAAAGCTCACAGCGTCAAACCCAGGGCTCAGACAAGGCCTGGCACCGCACCAAGCGCTCAGTCGAGGTGTGCGCAAGACCAGGGCCTGCTCGGCTCGGGCCAGAGTGCCTTCTAGGAGCTGGGGCTGCGCCGCCAGCCCGACCTTGAGGTGGGTCTCACCACACCAACACTGCCTCATCTCCCACCACCTGCCCCTCCCACTCACATCTGTGTGGCCGAGCAGGAGACCCCCACGGGCCCCGATCCCAAAGCCAGGGCCAGAGACAGGCCTGTTTTTTGCAGCTGGACGAACAGGCCTGCAGAGGCAGCTCCAGGTGGAGGTGTGTGAGCTGGCGGGCCCTGCCCCTGCCTCGCAGATACAGACCAGGCCACCTGTCCCCAGGGCCCCTGACAGACCCCAACTCCAGTTCTGCAGTCCACACAGAAGCCACTCCCTGGCCAGCCAGTGTCCAGGGACAGGGCAAATGCCAAACGTACACTGCAGCCTGCCTCCCCCAGCCGGCGGCCTCACCCTTGCTGACCTTCTTTCTCGAGGAGCTGGCCTTGGTGAGGCAGGACTTCCGCAGGGCCAGGTAGCCGCCAATCACCTCGATCTCGTGCACGGTGGGGGTAGCGCTTCTTCGGGGCCGTCCCCAGGGTGGCGCAGGGCCCCTCTTCTTCGGTCACCTGTGGCTGGGGCTCCCCGTTGGCCTGCCCGGAGTACTGCTCCTGCAGGGCGCCCTGCTTCCTTCTGGGCACCACCGTGAAGGTGTTGCTGCCCTGCTGCTGGAGCCCTGCGACATGCCCAGGCCCAGCAGGGTGCGGACAGCACCGAGGAGGCGTGCGGATCCCTGAGTCAGGCAGTTTGGCTTCCTGGGCAACCTGCTCCTCTGAGGCCACCTCGTCGATGAAGGTGATGGGCAGCCCTGGCCTCGCAAGCTCCGGACCATTCCGGACCAAGCTAGGAGCCCCGCTGCCCTGAGCAGGCTCAGCTGCTGCAGCCAGCATGCAGGCGGGTGGTGAGGCCCGCCTCCGCCACCCCACAGCCGGGTCTGCAAGGGCAGAGCCGGGCCTGGGGCAGTCCCCCTCCTCAGCTGCCCACTGCACCTCCACCAAGGGACTTCTCCCCAGGGCAGGCAGGCCATCTGCTCCGGGCACCAGCTGGCCTCCCAGCTTTGGGCTCTGGAGGGCCTGGCCCACCTCTCCTTCCGGCAGCTGCACGGACTGCCTCCCCTGGGGAGGAGGGCTGCCAGAGACCTTGCGCTTGGGGATGAACACGAAAGAGTTTCGAGAGTGCGCTCGGAGGCTGGCCAGGGCCCTGGCCTGAAGGTCCCCCGGCGGGATGGTCTCCACGTCTGGCTTGGGGGCCGGTCGTATCTCGAAGGAGTCGTTGGCGCTGGTGGCTGCGGAGACCCACCGACGCTGGCTGGGAGTGGCACTGGAAGGGCTGAGCGTAGAGAAGGCAGAGGACGCGGTAGGAATGGCACTCGGGGTCCTGGGACTACTGGGAGAGTGGAGTGAGGTCTCCCCCGACTCCACCTTTGGCTTCCATTCGCCCAGTCCATTCGGGGAGCCCGCGAGGCCGTTGGCAGGGCTGGCCCGGGGCTCGGGGGCCGCAGGCCCGTTGGAGGGCGGGCGAGAGGCCGCACCGCGGTGCAGGCCTCGGGGGTGGACAGTGAAGGAGTTGCTACCGGTCTTCTGCACGAAGTTGCTGCGCCGGGGCCCAGAGCCCGCACCACCGCCGCCGAGGCACCCCGGCTCGAAGCGGGCTGCGCACTCGCCCACGCGCGGGCCGGGCGGGGCGCAGGGTCCGGGCGGCGGAGGCGGCGGCGGCGGAGGTGGCGGCGGGCGCGCACGCTCGGTGCTCCCGTGGCGGCGCGGCGCGGCCGGAGGGTCGAACTTCTCGAGCAGCCGGCTGACTCGGCCGGGCGGCGGCGGAGCCTCACACACGAGCACCTCGGCGGCGCGGATGTGCGCGGCCCCAGCGGCGGGCGCGAAGTCGGCCGCCGACTCGATGATGAGGATGTTGTCGGCGCGGATGGTGCGCACGCCCGGCACGTGGCGGTACAGCTCCAGCAGCTGCTGCACCGGACGCGCCCCGCGCCGCCGCTCCGGCTCCAGTCGCAGGAACGGGTTCTCGCGCAGCGGGCCCAGGCTCTCGGCCAGCACCCGCCGCTCCGGCGGGCCCGCGGACTCGACCGCCCCGCTGCCCAGCGAGGCCAGCTTGGCGCGCTTGCGCTCCAGGATCTCTCGCTTCCAGGCGGGCATCGCGGAGCGCGGCCCCGGGCCTGGCCGCCCCAGGCCGGCCATGCTGCGGACGCGGCCGCGAACGGCGGGGGCCAGCCGGCGCGACGGAGTGAGCTGCCGCGCCCGCCGCCGGCCTTCGCACGCGGCCACGCCCCCGGCCGGGGGCCGCCCCTTGAGCTAGGCCGGCTCGGGCCCGCCCCGCGCGCGAGGCCCCACCTATGGCAGGGGAGGGCCCTACAACTGGCCTGCTGGTTGGACGATCCTCGTCAGGACCCCGCCTTTCGGCGCTCTCATTGGACGACGCCCGGCGCCGGAGACGGCGCCCATTGGGAAAGGCTCCTAGGACACGCCCTCGACGCCGGCGCCGCTCATTGGCGGCTCCCATTTCCGTCTCTGTCCCTGACTGGCTGTGCCCAGGACAGCCCCGGCGGGGGCGGGCCTTGGAGGGCAGCCTGGACCGACCACCGGCTCTGAGCTTGTGACCTTGGCTAGGCTCGAGACTTCCTCATTGTCCCCTGCTGAGAGCAGAACCGCTCCGCCTCCAGCCTCTGGGGCCCCTGCGGGACTGGGAAACGCCACTTCTGGAGCCCCACCCGGCGATAATTGCATCGGGTTCTCCGGAGCTCCTAGCTCTTGCAGGTTCCCAGACAAGGGAGCCAGCCCGTGGCCCTAGCACCCACAGGGGTAGGGCCATCTGTGGGCAGGCACGAGTAAGGAATCTCCCTCCGCGCACATGAGTAGGTCCGCCAAGACCCCGCATGCCTGGCAAAGAGCCACAAAAGCCAGGGATAGGGTGAGTCCCGGCCGGCCAAGTGCCTCACCACCCTACCTGTAGCCACTCCTATTTCATCTGTAGAACTCTCCCCATCCGGAGGCTGACCCTGAGAGCACAACCTCCCTGCTGCCATGTCTTGAAGAACTAGAGCTTCCACCCACTGGAAATGCTCACCACATTCTTCGAGGCCCATGTACAGCAAGGAGATTGCTTAGAGCAATGGGGAGGAGGGGGGGAATTGGGGTGCGGACAGGCGACGTCACCCATGCCCATCACCTGAGCAGCAGATACTCTGCCTCCCAGGCTACCTGGCTTTCAGGGGCAGGGCTCCAAGGGGACCTGGGACTCCACAGACCCACAGCAGATTAGAGGAAGGGTGCCCTCTTCAACTTCTGGGTCCCCTGGCAGTCTGCAGCTGCCACCACCTTAATTGCCTTCCTTTCTTGCCCACTCTTTATTTAAAATTTTTTTTTAGGTTTTTGCCATAGGTTGCACATAGAGGAGAAACAGATACAGAGAGAGAGTGAGAAATCACCCTGGGGGGAGGCCACACTGCAGTCCCTTCTCCTCCAGGCTCCTCTCAGGATTTTGAGCAGGCACACACATGCACCCAGCAGGGTTTCTGAACCGCTGGGTCTGGGACTTGAACTGTAATCAGCCATGTGGGAGTCCAGTGCCTTAATCACTATGCCACCTATTGGTCCTCCTGCCCACTCTCTTAAGCTAGGGAACACACAGTTTGGATTTCAGCCTTCCAGCAGTCAACTCCACTCTAATCGCCTTTGCAAAGGAAGCTTCTTAAGCTTATGTGCATCCTGAAACATTACAAAGAAGCCCTCTCCCAAGGACATTCCTCCTGTCTGGCTTCAACAAAAGTTCCATGCCAGTGCAGGGTAGAACACACTGTAGCTGCAGCTATGGGACAACCCAGGCTAGGCAGCTGCAATTCAAGTACTTCCGTGGTTTCTACCACAAAACATCCGTCCCAGCTGAGGTGTCAAAGCTCACACAGGAGGCCAAATGCTGCACTAGAACAGAGGTCAACAAACATGCTCTGGAAAGGGCCAGACAGTAATGTTTTAGCCAGTGTTTCCCCTAGGAGCAACTCTGTCCCCCAGGGGACCTGGCAATGCCTTCATAAACTTCTGTCACAAGTAAAGGGTGCTCTGGGCCCCTTAGTGAGTAGAGGCCGGGGAGCTACAGGACTTCTTACATCCGTTGCCCACGCTGGCCTCCCTCCCCCACACCTGCAATGAAGAACTATCTGACCCTGGAGGCAAGACTGCAGAGGGAGGTTGTGGACTGCACCCTGTGGCTCACATCTGTGATCACATCGTTCACTTTCTTACCCTTAATAACATAACGGCCATCCTCAGCTCATGGGCCACACAGAGATCATATTTGGACAAGAAATTCCGTGCCCTGGTGCCACAAACTATTCAGCAGGTCCTTGACAGGCCGAATTATCAGCCTCCTAAAGCAGGAAGCAGGGATTCTCCAGAAGTGCCCCCACTGTTCGTCAAGCGTGGCCACACATTCTAGCCCACCTCCAGCCTCACCCCTGTAACCAGACACACCACAGAGCAGGCATCCCAGCATTCATCCTATTTCACCCCTGGGAGGTACAGCAACTACTGTTCATTTCAGGAAAACATTTTTATTTTATTTTCATCTCAGCAAATCTCATTTGGCACTTGACTGGCATCAAACCAAAGACCTCAGGCCAAGAAACCTGGGCTACCACAAGCTCCCCATGTGTAGGTCTCAAGGCCTCTGAGCATCGGAGGACCTGACCCTCTCTTCGGCCCCTTAGGGACGCCTCAACCTGTCTTAGGTATGCTAACAGTGCCAGCCACAAAGTGGTGGAAATGTCCACGAGACCGCAATCTTGCTGAGCTAGGAAGCCAAGCAGCGCCTTGACAGCGAGTTCTTTTCTCAGGTGATGGTTGCCCAGACAGGGCCCACTCCTGCTCTTATTCAAGTCTTCTGTCTCTGCCTGGACTGGAATGAAGAAGGGCCCTTTTCCCTGCCAGCACGGGCGAGGAGATACAAGCTCACTCTCACATTTGAGCTCAACTACCTGAAAAAGTCTTGTCTGGATGGGTGGAGTGATGAGCTCTTAGGAAATCCCCTGGGTCCAGCCTTGAAGCCTCTGCACAAGAGTGCTGCCCTAGGACCCACGGGAAATGCCTGGAGCCCAGTCGGACACTACTTATATGCACTTTCCAATGCTCAGAGTGCAGGACTGTCTGGCCTGGGCCCTTCTTGGGATCTCCATTCAGAAAGAGCTACTGAAAGCATGAAATAATAGGACATACATCTCAAGGATCCAGGATCTTCTCAGCCTGGCTGAGGAAACAATTCCAGATATGATTACTACAGAGAAAACTGGGCACTTGGCTGGCACAAGCAGGCACTGTCGTTAGACCAGGATGTTCCTCTGGAGGCCCAGCATTCCGGCAGTCCGGCGCCCTCTCTCCCGCCTCTCTGCCAGGCTAGTTGACCCGACAGGCGCGGATCATGAGCAGCTGCAGGAGAATGAAGACAGGGGACGTGATCAGGCCGAACCAGAGCTCCCGAGCCTGCTCCACCAGCTTCTGACACAACAGCATCTCGAAGACAAACTTGAGGCTGAGGACCGTGAGGACCCAGAAGAGGCGCAGCACGGCCAGCCGCTTCTCTCCGTCCTGGAAGAGGCGCACCGACACGATGGTGGTGAAGTAGGTGCTGAGTCCATCAGCGGCAAAGAAGGGCACGAACACGTTCCACCAGGAGAGGCCCGGGGCCAGGCCGTCCACGCGCAGAGCCAGCAGCACGGAGAACACCAACAGGGCCAGCAGGTGAACGAAGATCTCGAAGGTGGCGAAGCCCAGCCACTGCACCAGCTCTCGCAGCGAGAAGAGCATCGCGCCGGCCGAGCGCGGCCCGGGGCCCGGCCGAGCGCGCCGCCGGTGGGGCTGCGCCTCCTCTCCCCGCGGGCCTCGCCGGCGCCCGCAGCCGCCGCTGCGAGCAAGAGGCAGCGAGCGGCCCCGCACGCCCCGGCCCCCGGCCCCGGCGCGCCGATCTCCCGGCCCCGGCCCGGGACCCAGCACTGGCCGCCCGCGGACGCCCGCCTCGCTCGGACGCCATGCCCCGCCGGGCGCGGCCCGAGCGCGTCACTTCCGGTCGACGGCGGAAGGCGGAGGGCAGGCGGAAGTCGGCGTGGTCCCTGCCGTCGGGTCGGCCGGAGTCGTCCCCGCGAGCGCCCCGATGCCGAACCCGCAGCTCCTGGTGCTCTTCGGCAGCCAGACGGGCACGGCCGAGGATGTGGCGGAGAGGCTGGGCCGCGAGGCCCGGCGCCGGCACCTCGGCTGCCGCGTGCTGGCCCTGGACGCGTACCCGGTGGTGAGGACCCGAGGGCCTTCGCGGGCGGCCCGCTTCGGGCAGGGGGCCGGGCTCCGCCGGGGCTGACGTGCGTGTCTTTCTGTGGAGGTCGATCTGATTAAGGAGCCCCTGGTAGTGTTTGTCTGCGCGACTACAGGCCAAGGAGACGCCCCTGACAACATGAAGGTAAGGCCGCCCGGTGGCCTCGGACCCTGCCCTCCGCCCGCCCGCCGCTTCCGCCGCCTGCGGGGCCGAGAAGCACGTGTGTCCGGTGCACGTAGTGGTGAACTGGAGAGGGTAGCTTTGGCTGGGACTGGGCATTCTGGTTGTCCTCCCTAATAAACTTTTCACAGCCACCAAGTGTCCTTGTTCTCCGTTTCAACCTCTCCTATTTTTCAGGGCTGTGTTGCGAATTAATTGGGTCTGCATCTTGTATGTATCGCTAGAGGCCTTTGGGGACCATTCTTTAATTACTTGAACGTTTTTTCAAGTGCCTGTTACGTTTCTGGGCATCCAGCCAGCAACACAGTACCAGTTTCTCGACCCGAGTTCACGCTGTGGCAGCAGCAGCAGGGACAGGAGTGGCTCAGGCCCAGCCGGCCACCTGGGGGTTCAGCCCAGTTCCCTGGAAGGGGAAACCGCCCAGTCCTGAAGGGCAGTGGAAGCCGCAGCAGCTGTGCAGGTGGACTGGAAAGCAGTTCAGGACCGCCAAGCCAAGGAAGCTTCGGAGAGAGCGAAGAGAGGCTGGGCAGGAAGCCGGCCTGTCCACAAAGCCCAGAGCCACAGCGTGGCAGGAGGAAACACCGTCACATCGAGTCACTCAGGACCACCATTGTCTACAGCGGGGGGATGCGGGGACAGGTGGACAGCAGTGCCAGGCTGGGAGGTGCCGGAGGTCTGAGCAGATGGGGCAGGCGTCTGGCTCACACCCAGAGATGTTCGGAGCAGAGAGCCGCCGGGAAGCGGCCTCAGCCGGCCCTGGTGGGAGAGTGCTGCATCCGGACGAGGCTCTGGGCTCTGGCAGCACGGGGAGGTGGTCCGGCCACAGGGAGAGGGGATTCAGAAGGGGCAGGTGTGCAGGGCTCAGCACAGACGGCCCGAGGACAGCTCTGGGGCCGACATCGCTGTCGAGATGGCCAGAGTGTGAGAACGGAAGTACTTCCCCCAGACAGGCCTTCCTGAACACTGAGGGTGGGAGGGCAGGCGAGTGGGCGTCCCCTTCAAAGCTGCACAGAAGGCAGATAAGAGGAGGCTTTGGTGCTGCCCAGAGGACTTAGCAGCAAGGAATGGAGTGGTTTCAGTGGTTCTTGGGGAGAGAATCCAGACCCCGGGAGATGAGTGAGCCAGCGGAGAGAACCTGTAAGACTGTCTCAACTCATGGGGCAGCAGGTGACGTGGTGGTTAAGGGCGCTGGACTCCCACGTGGCCAACCGCTGTTCAAGTCCCAGACCTGGAGGCTTGCTTTCTCACTTTTTTCCTTTCTCCCCCCCTCCCCCCTCCCTGTCTCTCCTCCAGTCAAATTAAAATAGATAAATAAAAAAAGATAAATGAGATAATTATTTTAAAAAGAATTTAAAAAGAGTATCTCGGCACAGGCCAGGAAAATGCTCTGGCTGTGAGAGGCTAGGGATTTAGAAGGCCTTTGTAAGGTGGCGACTCAGGCATGCGTAGATGGTGCTGGAGGAGACAGCAAAGGCCGAAGGGTGGGGACAGTCACAGTCTCTCCTGTCGGGGCAGAGGGGAGGTGAATGGCAGGGTGGGAGGCTGCGGGTGTGGTATGGGGTCGGGCTTAGATCCTTCCCTCAGGGGCACCAAGGTGGCAGTAATCATGCCAGGTCTCAGGGGGGCAGTCAGGGAGGAGTGTCTGGGGCAGGAGCTGCCGTGGGGAAAATGGAGAGGCTCCTTTGAGAGGCCACAGCCCTAGGGCCCAGGGTGGGCAGGGTGAGGTTCCTCGGTGACTGCCTAGGCACTGAGCAGCGGGACCCGGGACTCCTTCCTGCGGTCCTCTGAAAACGCTGCAGCTGAGGCCTGTGCGCCCAGCCCGCGGACAGGGGAGGCTTCCCGAAAGATAGCCGTCTCCTGGGCCTGCAAGCCGCAGGCCGCTCCAGCGCCGTCGCCACGGAACCACGTGCTCCAGGGAGGACCCCAGTGCCAGGCACAGGCCAGGAGACAGCCGGGACTCGAGGCAGAGCAGCGTAGAGGCTGGGCGTGGCTGTGGCGCCTATGTGACAAGGCCGGCAGGACAGGACAGAGCTGGCGTCATGGAGAAGTTGTTCAAGAATGCCAGAAGAGTTTAAAAGATCAGAAGATAAACTTGAGACGCTTTCCCAGAAAAGTGGAATGAGAAACAAGGTGGAAAATAGAAAAAAAGATTGTCTAAACACAAGTTGTCCTGCGGCCTTAGAGCGGGAGGAGGGTCCCCACGGAAGCAACAGGCGGCCCAGGACTGAAGGGCCTCTGCCACAGCCAGTCGAGCCACCGTGCCGGGGATGGGCTCCCACTGGGGATGGCGCTGTGCGTTTGAGCTGTTGGAGACAGTGTGCCGGTGGCCGTGGAGCCAGAGCAGAGCGTTGGCCTCCGAGGGCCGGTGGGGACAGCTGGTGGGCTCCCTCAGCTCACCCCTCCTACCAGGACGGGAAAGAGCCCCTCTGGCTCTGCTCAGAGCTGGGGCTTTCCCGGAGGCACCTCCGCCCTCCAGCTGCCTTGTCGTCCTGAGTGTTGCCGCCGGGGTCCTACTAGCAGTGGGGACTCAGGGCCCTGTCCTGCCCCTGTGCCTGTCTGCAGAAAGGGGAGGTGACACTGGAGGGCAGGCCACGCAATGGGGGCTTCTGATCTTGGCTCTGGGCCCTCCCAGCAGGGAAGGAGTGGGTTGGCCACACTGAGAACACAGAGGCTAGGCGAGGCTCCCTGCCAGGGTGGGGGCGCAGTCTGCTCGTGGGGCCGGAAGCACCTTCCTTCAGAATTTTATGTGTTTCTCCACTTTGTACTAAAATGAAAAGTCTTGGCCCATGGTCTGTGGTTGGGACAGCTGGGCCCTATACAGCCCATTGCTCGGTTTAGACCCTAAGCCCGGCAGATTGAGAAACACCCTGGGCACACGTGCACGCTGGCCCAGACCCCAGAGGGCAGAGGGGAGGAGGGGTGCAGGACCGTGTCCCCTGGGGTGCTTTTTCTCCCCACTGGCAAACTAAAAAATAAAACCTTGTCCTATCTGAGTAACACAAATCCCTGGGGATGTCCTGGGAAGGGCTGGGACCCACCAGCATCCAGGCCTGGAGCTGCCAGCCACCCCTTCCTGCTGCCAGGAGTGGGTCCGAAGGGCTCCGCTGGCTCGGCCCCACCCTGCCTCCTCCACCCCCGCGCAGGGCGACCCAGAGCCAGGGTGCTAATGCAGGCTTCCCTCTGGCCAGAATTTCTGGAGGTTCATATTCCGGAAGAGCCTGCCCCCCACCTCTCTCTGTCGGATGGACTTCGCTGTCCTGGGCCTCGGGGACTCCTCGTACGCCAAGTGAGTAGGGCTGCGGGTGTCTGGGCTGTGGTCCTCCCCATGCACCGTGGGAAGCAGGCCCGCTGCACTGCTGTGCCACCACTGTGCAGGGGGCTGAGGACCAGAGACAAGGCCACACCGAGTCAGCAGGGCCCACCTGGCGCCTCCTGCACAGAGCAGAGCAAAGCACACTGCCCAGGCCCCGTGGTCTGGCATGCCTGCGCCCTCAGCAGGAAGTGTCCTGGCCTGGCAAGGAAATAGAGGACTGATGGCTGCCGGCCCTGCCGGGAGCCACGAGCTCAGGTGTCTCCAAAGCTGGAGGAAGGCCCTGCAGCCCACAGGCACAGGAGAGCTCAGCGAGCCTGGCTGCCAAGGGGAGGAGCTGTCCTTTAGGACCCAAGTGGGAGGGACCGGAGCCTCTTCCCGCTCAAGCTCCTCGGCCCCAAGTGGCCTGCCCAGCCAGGTGGTCTGGAGGCCTGTCTGTTCCAGGTCCTTTGGGCTGCGGGGATGAGCACCCCCCGGATGCACCCAGGCCTGCTCTCAGCTTCCAGCAGGCCTGCCGTCCCTGGTGCCTGCCCCTGCCCCAGCTCCCAGAGCCCCTGGGTCTGGGGGCCCTGCTCCTCCTGGCATGGAAGAACACCTCCTCCCAGGCCCCACAGAGCTGGGCCCTCTCTCCCCAGCTCCCACCCAAAGCTTGGGCCACTCCTCTGTCTGCAGGTTCAACTTCGTGGCCAAGAAACTGCACCGCCGGCTGCTTCAGCTTGGGGCCAGTGCCCTCCTGCCCCTGTGCCTGGGCGATGATCAGCATGAGCTAGGGTGAGCACGGAAGGCAGTGCCGGCCCTAAGCCCCAGTAGGGCGCCCAGCTCAGCCAGCTTCTGTCCCCAGGGCCGATGCTGCTGTCGACCCCTGGCTGCGAGACCTGTGGGAGAGAGTGCTAGGGCTCCACCCTATGCCCGATGGCCTCACCGAGATCCCGCCCGGAGTCCCGTGAGTGTGGGCCCAGGTCAGTCCCGGAGCATGGCAGACCCAGCCTGGCTGGGCCCTGGCCTGACAGCACCCTTGCCCCCAGCTTGCCCTCCAGGTTCACCATGCAGCTCCTCCAGGGGGCCCCCAGCGGGTGCTCCCAGGAGCCGCGCATGGCCTGCGCCAGCCCAGGGGAGGCCCCGTCAGAGTCGAAGCCCTTCCTGGCACCTGTGGTCTCCAACCAGAGAATGACCAGCCCCTCACACTTCCAGGACGTGCGTCTCATTGAGTTCGACATCTCGGGCTCTGGCATCAGGTGAGGCCCAAAGACATGGCAGTTGCAAGCATCAGCAGCCGGACAGGGCGGGGCAGGGCTGGTGGTGGGCCTGCGCTCAGGGGGGCTGCCACGGCCAGGGAGGAGCTCACACCAGGCTGCAGGGAAGACGGCCTCCGACCACAGACCCCTGCCAGTCCTCCCCAGCCTCCCACCCCCTTTCTCTACGGTGCCCATGAGCGCCTGGCACCCCTGCAGCCTCTGCGGCTTTCCCACACAGCTTCGCTGCTGGCCACGTGGTGCTGATCCAACCCTCGAACTCAGCTCGCCATGTCCAGAAGTTCTGCCAGGTGCTGGGCCTGAATCCTGACCAGTACCTCACGCTGCAGCCGCGGGAGCCAGGTGGGCCCAGAAGGCTGGTAGGCCTGGCACGGCCCCTCACTCCCTCCTCCTGTGGCTGGCGGGCGGTCCGACCCTCCCCGGCTGCCAGCGCACCGAGGTTTCCCGCCCGTCACCGCAGGCATCTCCTGCCCCCCGAGGCTGCCCCAGCCCTGCTCTATGCGGCAACTGGTGTCCCAGCACCTGGACATCGCCAGCATCCCTCGCCGCTCCTTCTTTGAGCTCCTGGCCTGCCTCTCTCCTCATGAGCTGGAGCGGGGGAAGCTGCTGGAGCTCAGCTCCACGGAAGGCCAGGAGGAGCGGCTGCAGTACTGCACCCAGCCCCGCAGGACCATCCTGGAGGTGAGGCTGCAGCCCCGGGCGGGCCCCAGCCATGCTGGGGCCCGGCTGAAACTCTGTGCACTCAGGTGCTGTGCGACTTCCCACACACGGCCAGCGCCATCCCCCTGGACTACCTGCTGGACCTCATCCCCCTGATCCGACCCCGGGCCTTCTCCATTGCCTCCTCTCTGCTGGTGAGGGGTCCGATGGGCAGAGCCGAGGACTGGGCCCTGGGGGCTTGCAGTGAGGGCTGTGCACTGCCTGGGGACCGGCATGGGTAATGTGGGTGGCATCTGCAGCCCAGGAGCAATGAGCAACCTGGCCCAGCTCAACACCATGGTCTCCCCCAGGCTCACCCGTCACGGCTGCAGATCCTCGTGGCCGTGGTGCAGTACCAGACCCGTCTCAAAGAGCCGCGCCGGGGCCTCTGCTCCTCCTGGCTGGCATCCCTGGACCCTAGAGAAGGTGACCCCTGCTCCACTGTGCCCCCAGCCTGCTAGGCTCTAGGGCCCAGGGCTCAGAGCCTCTTCTTGCGACTTCCTTCTTGCAGCAGGCCCTGTCCAGGTGCCCTTGTGGGTGCAGCCTGGGGGCCTGACCTTCCCAGAGATGCCAGACACACCCGTGGTCATGGTGGGACCTGGCACTGGCGTAGCACCCTTCCGAGCAACTGTGCAGGAGCGCGTGGCTCAGGGCCGGACCGGTGAGTACCCAGAAGCCCCGGGGCAGGGCTAGCCTGACCAAACCCAAGGGCCTGTGCCCACGCTGGCCTTCCTCTGTCTCCCCAGGGAACTTCTTGTTCTTTGGGTGCCGCTGGCGGGACCGGGACTTCTACTGGGAGGCCGAGTGGCGGAGGCTGGAGCAGACAGGCTACCTGACCCTCTTCACGGCCTTCTCCCGTGAGCAGGTGCGTGTGCTGGGGCTGGAGGCGGGGCTGTGCGAGGGTTCGGCTCAGCCCGCCTGTTGCCTGCAGGAGCAGAAGGTGTACGTGCAGCAGCGGCTCCGGGAGCAGGGGCCGCTAGTGTGGGAGCTGCTGGACCGCAGGGGCGCCTGCTTCTACCTGGCAGGGTGAGTCCAGGCCCTGGGGTGTGGTGGCCTAGGCCCCGGCCGGCCCTCAGGACCCAGCCTCATGGAGCCCGGGGCCCGCCCTCCAGCAACGCCAAGTCCATGCCGGAGGGTGTTTTGGAAGCCTTGACGAGCATCCTCCAGGAGGAAGGTGGGCTCTCCGGCCCCGACGCGGCTGCCTACCTCACCAGGCTCCAGCGGACGCTCCGCCTCCAGACCGAAACGTGGGCCTAGGCGCTGCCCCGCTGGCCATGCCCACCTCGACAGCTGCCCTCCTGGGGACCCTCTGTTCTAGGGTTCTCATCAGACCAGGCTAGGGTGGTCCCCTGCACCCAGCAGCCCCAGCTGAGCCCAGGCCCCTTGCACAGCGTCCACCCTGGCACACTCACTACCCTGTCTGCCTAGCGCAGGGTCCCTGCCAGGGCCAGGCGGCCACTCCACTGTGGGGGGTGCCCTGCCTCCCCACTGCAGCCTACAGGGCGTGCCGGTGTTGGCCACCCTGTCACAGTCTGTGCTCCCATGGGGCTCAGACTAGGGCAGCTGGGATACCCAGTAGGAGGGGAGACCCCACAGTAAACCGCTGAGCCAGCCTCGATGCTTCTGAGGCCTGCCTTGTTCCTCCCTCCGGCTCGCCTGGCACCTGGGGTGGGTGGCTCCACGGCACGGTGGTGCCCACACAGTGGCGTGGGTGTGCTGTGCTTTACCCCTGCTCGGCTCCCTCTGCCCGGTCACTGTGGAGCCTCACGTGGACGTCACTTATCTTTGCTGAGGGCAGGCCGGGTGCTGTTTGGGAAGGCGCAAGCCTGGCTGGTACCTGAGAGGTGGCTGGAGGTTGCAGGGAGGGGGAGGGGAAGGAGGTGACGCGGTGGTCCCCGCCCCTGGGAGGGGCCCTGGGCCATCTGGAGGGGAAATCCTGTTGGAGAAGTCTGGCAGGTTTGCCTGCCCAAGGTCGGTCTCAGTAGTCTCGGTCGGTTGGTCTCCGGTAGTAGCTGACTTGGGACTGAGGCGGCCCAGGCCAGGCCCAGCCAGGCAGATCTGGCCAAGAGAAGCTGGAGCTAGCACACAGCCGGGCAGAGCGGAGCTGACCTCGGGGGTGAGCCGGCCAAGGTCAGTGCTGGAGTGGGGTCTGCGGTGGCCAGGCAGGGCCACACTGATCTTCACAGACCTAAACACCCCCTTGCCGCCCTGGGGTCCCTGCCTACCCACTCTGACTCCTGCCCTGGGGCTCCTGCCTCAGAGCTCTGCCCTGGGGCCCCCATCTCTGGGCTGGCCACTCCACCTCCTGCCTCTGGGGTCTCTGAGCACCCGGACCCACTGTGCCAAGTACCAGCAGATGAAGGGGATGACCTCAGAGCCCCCCCGGGTGCCAGGGCTCCTGACAGCGAGCCCCTGCTGGGGGTCACAGCCACGGCTGTGGCCTGGACCCTGCCAGCAGAGGGCGAAGAACAGGCGGGGGCACGAGAGGAGTGCCCCATCTGCACAGACCCCTATGGGCAGGGCAAGCACTGCCTGGCCCTGCTGAACTGCGGCCATGGGCTGTGTACTGGCTGCCTGCACCGGCTGCTGGGCATGACCCCCAGCACGGAGCTGGGCTGCGTGTGCTGCCCACTGTGCCGCCAGAAGACGCCTGTGCTGGAGTGGGAGATCAGCCGGCTGCAGGAGGAGCTGCTCCAGGCCGACGGCCCCCAGCGCCCACCCCCTCCCCCTCCCCCCACGCTCCCAGGCCACAGCCACGGGCCCTGGGGCTCCCTAGAGCACCGGTACCAGCTGCACTTCCTGGCAGGGCCTGTGGGTGGCCGAGGCTGCCTGCCCTTCCTGCCCTGCACCCCTAGCCTGGGGACCTGGCTCTGGACCCTGCGGGCACGGGGCCCCTGTGCACGCCGCCTGGCCCTGCTGGGGCTGCTGGGGCTGGAGCTCCTGGGGCTGCTACTGGTCTCCACACCACTTGTGCTGCTGGGGCTGCTCTTCGTGCTGCTGGACCGTGCTGGCCGCTGAGTGGGGCCCGCGGCCGTGGTCAAGAAGCCTGGGACCTCGAGTGAGACCTGCCATCACCAGACTGGAGGCCAGCGCCCAGGGCCCACCAGCAGTGTGGCCTGGCCAGAGCATGCACAACTGCCCGCTGCGCCCGAGGAAAGCTGCCAGGGGAGGCTGTGAGCAGGCCCCACGCCTTGCCGTGAATGGGCATGTGTTGGCCGTGGCTGGGTCTCCTCTCAAGACCCAGCCCCCAAACGGGGCAGCGTGGGCTGCAGGGATTCCTGCCCTCTGCCCCCCAGACACTCCAGTGCACCTGTCTTAAGATCAGGATGGCCAGATGGCACAGCTGCTGCTGACGCTCCTGCCCGGGGGGTGCCCCAGAGAGCCGTGGGGGAGATTGGCCCTGTGCTGCTGGGGCAGGGCCCACCAGGTCTGGGAGCCTGAGCAGGCCTGAGCCCAGCCTACCCGGCCACCTGCACTGCCTTACATCCCATTGCCTGGGGCCTTCGTCAGAGGACGGCGTAGCTGCTTACTTCATGGGCATGTTGGCCACCTGGGCTAGGTGCTGTGCCCAGTGCCGGCCACTCCCAATAAACAGCGGCTGCTGCTGCCCACCTTGTCACTGTGGCTGCTGTCATCACCTGTCCTCACCGTCCAGGAGGGCTCTTCTCCAGCCCAGGGGGTCCTCTGACTGCCAGTCTCTGCCAGCCACAAACCCCTGCTGTGACTGGCCCAGTCCCACACAAGCCGGGGAACGCTCAGGGCCAGGTGGGCACCAGAGGAGGCCGCAAGTTGCCCCTCACCACAACTACCTCCGTGCTCTTGGCTAGCAGGAAGGAGTGTTCTCTGCCCCAGGGGACAGCCTGCACTCCTGCCCTGGAGCCCTCTGGCCGTTCCTCCCCAGGTGTAGGGTGTTGTACTCAGTGAGGCCTGGCCCCACCACCTGCTCGGCCCAGCCTGGTGCCCAGTGAGCAGGGCCTCTGTGGGCTGCAGGCCCAGATGCCCCCGAGGCCCAGGCCAGGGCCCAGCCCCCAGGAGGAAGCTCCAGCCCAGGGACGGATGCAAACTTTGGCAAAGAGTTTTAATGGCAGAGTCGGCTGCAGCTACAGTGCCAGCGGGGTGGGGTGAGGAGGGTCAGCAGGCGACGGGGCAGGGCCAGGTCCCTGAAGCAGCAGCGAGCAAGGGCCGGTGGCAGCAGTGGGCAGGCGCTACATGATGTTGCAGGCAGACAGTGGGTTCCGCACCTGGCAGGTGCAGGCAGCCCCGCAGTACTGCCGGAAGGTCTGGTAGCAGCTGCCCTCGGGCTCGCCTCCCCACTGGCCCCCGGATGGGGCGGTCAGCGCCTCTGGCGGCAGGCGGCTCAAAATGGACGTGTTGACGGCCAGCGCTGCCAGCCCATAGTCAGTGAAGAGCACGGTCTCGCGGCGGCAGGTGGGGCAAGAGATGAACTTGTACTTCGGGCAGGACTCGTAGAGGATCTGCAGGCACTGCTCACACACCGAGTGGAGGCAGGACAGCACCCGAGGCCGCCGCTGCGTGACGTTGTACGTGTGCCCACACGTGGGGCACTCCAGGGGCTCGCCTGCCGCCACTGCTCCTGCTGTGGTGGCCGCTGTGGCCGCTGGGCCGGGCCGGATCACATACTGATTCACGATGACCTCGTCTGCCGGCGCCACGCGAGGGAAGCCCAGCTCTGCACTGCCCTTGCGGGACCGCCGTGGCAGTGGTGGGGTGTGGGGCGCCCCTTCCACGGCAGGCACGTCCCCCCCACAGGCCTGGTTGACAATGATTTCTGTGTCTGAGGGCCAGGCACGCTTGGGTGCCAGGGCAGGGGTGGGCCGGGGGGCAGGTGGGAAGCAGGGGGCCGTGGCCGGGAGCTCGGGGAACTTCTCAGGGTGGACGATCTTCATGGCCTCCATCTTGAGGATGACATGGGGGCCCTTCAGGCAGGACATGAGGAGGCCCGGCCAGCCGCTGCCCACCTCGGGCCCTGGGTCAGCCGGCATCCGGCTGTCTCCAGTCAGGCAGGACGCTCGAGTGGGTAGGGGTGCTGGATGGGAGCAGGGGGGAGGAGAAGGGTCTGCATCCTGGTCCCGCCAGGCCTGGGGGGGACCCCGGCTGCCCTGCGGACTCCTAGGGGCAGCCAATGAGAGCTGAGGAGGTAGGGTCCCCCCCAGGGGCCACAGCGGCTTCTCCGGTCCAGGGCCAGGTGGAGGAGGAAGGGGCGGGGGTGGGGGGGGCAGGCGGGGGCAGGGGGGCGGGGGGCACTGCCCTGGGCCGGGGATCTGGCCCGAGGGCTCACCCAGGGTCTCTGGCTGCTGAGGCTGGCGAGGGGGTGTGGGGGGGCCGCCCCCTGCAGCCGAGGTCAGCAGTCCCCGGGCCGGGACATCGGGGCGGGCAGGGGCTAGGTGGGCCCCATGGCTCCAGGACAGGGCGCCCAGGGAAGGCAGCTAGCCTGAGTCCCGGCTGCAGCAGGGCACGGGCGGCAGGCTCCGCGGCAGGCGCAGGGAGGCCTGGACCAGGCCCGAGCTGCAGGTGAGAGGCACCGTGAGGGCAGCGCCCGCGCGCCCCCGCCCGCCCCGTCCCGCCCCGCACAAAGGGCCTGGCGCCCGACCTCTGACCCTGACCTCCGCCGGGGATCCCGACCTCGGCAGGACGCAGAACCCAGCCCCTCGCCAGTCCCCGCCCCCCGGTCCGACGCGCCTTCCCCAGGGCCGACCCCCGCCCCGCCCCCGCTCACCTGCCCCAGCCTGGCGTCCCCGGCTGCGCGCCGCCGCCGCAGAGGTTGTCTCAAAGGCAGGCCCGGATGCGGCGCCCGCGCTTCGGCCTGGCGGCTCTGGCGGCGGCGACGACTCCGCCGGTGGCCGCGGCAACCTCGGGCGCTGGCGGGGCCGCGGGCGACACCCAGGGGCGCGGGCGCGGGGCGCGGGGCTCGGGGCTCGAGGTTCGACGCGGCGGCGGCGGCGGCAGCGGCAGGTGCGTGCGGAGCGTGGCGCGCTCTGCGGCGGAGGCGCGGGGACCGCAGTGCGCGCGGCGCCCGCCCGCGCCCGCAGCGCCACCCCCCGTCTGGGGACCCGCGCGGGGTCCGCGGGGCGGGGCCAGTCTCCCGGCCGCCCCTCGATCCGCCCCGAGCACGCGCCCCTCCTGGGGTCGCGCTCCTTCCTGGACTGCGTGTTGAGTCAGGATCCTCCTCTCCTGGCTGACCCTGGGTCCTGGTGAACCCCTCCCCAACTTTGGAAGAGAATTATGCTGTTTTCCGCCTTCGCGTTGTGAAGTGTCACAATGCTGGACGGGGAGGGAGGGGACCTGAGAGGTGGTCCCCAGGAACCCAACCTGTGTGTGGCAGTGTGCTTCGGAGAGCCTGCCCCCTGCCTGCAGTGATCCAGGGTGCACCCAGCACTGGCAGGGCGATGTGAGGATGAGTGGGCGGTGGATGAGCGACATCGCCCATGAGGGGAGTTCAGGGTCAGAAGGCTGGACAGGCAGGTGGGGCGGGTGTGCGGAAGGCCGGACAGCTGGACAGGCGGCGGTCCAGCGCAGGGCGGAGGGGCGGCAGAGGAAGGTTCCTCCCCAGGATGGGGTGGCCCCTGCGGCATCTGGTCGGGTCAGCACCGACCCAGCAGAGCCCCATTCCTTCCTGCTTGCTCCCTGCCCTCGGGGACCCACCCTGAGGTGGGAGCTCTTAGGTAAAGGGAGAACCCAGGACAAGCTAGGGAGGGCAGGGCAGGAAACCAGGGCTTTGGGGCCCGCAGAGTGCCGCCCGCTGCCCTGCCACGTTCGCCATGGAGCATGCTGCCACTCCTGTGACCAGCTCTGGCACCTGCACCTGGCTTGGACAGTTTCGGCCCCCTTAGGTCACAGCCCCCGCTCTCCTCTGTCCAGGCCAGGTGTGGAGTGTAAGCCGAGCCCCGGTCTTGCGAGGTGCAGAGCTCAGAGCGGACGGTGCTCCGCGCTCCGGCGAGAGGCTTATGTGGGCAGAGGGGTCTGGAGGAGGTCCCCAGCCTTAGGGCCCGGCTTCGCCCACTACTAAAGCCTGGGCTCGCTCGGCAAGAGAAATTGACCCTGGCACGGCTGCGTGGCAACGGAGGCCGCCTCGGTCAGGCGAGAGCTCAGCACACCTTGCACCGTGGGCTCTGCTCACCCATCCGCGGAGCACCCAAAGGGGAACAGGCAGCAGGCCCCGCCCCGCCCGTAAGCCCCGCCCCCGAGACACAGGCCCCGCCCCGAGGCGATGGAGCCCGCCTAAGTCAGGCCTCTCCGGCCCCGCCGTTCAGAGCTGGGGCGACCGAACCGGGTCTTTCGGAAAACCCTAGGGCGCGGAGGTTTCTGGGTAATAGTTTCCACCACCGCCCCTGGCCTGTTTCGCGCATGCGCCAGGCGCCCACTCGCTGCGGTGGGCAGGGCTTCCGGCGCCTGCGCACTGGGCCCCGGGTGGCTCCCGCCGAAACCGTGGACCCCGAGTCGCCCTGCACCCGATGCCGGGCTGCCGGAAAGCGTGTCCGGACCTGTCTGACTGCTCCCTCCCGGCCACATCTGACTTGACCCGGCTTTTCCGATGTCTCCCCCAGAGACCGAGGCCTGGGTGCAGGATCCAGGCGGGCACCCGAGCGGCGCGGGAGGGAGCGGGCATGCCGGGCCGGACACCGTGGTCACACCCGGACTGCACGGCGCTTCTGCGTGCCTCCCTAGAGGCCAGGAAAGGGGGTGTGGCGGTGCGGGCCGCCGGCCTCCCAACCGGCCGTCTGAGCCCAGGTCACCAGTAGTAATATAAAGTATTTATTTTTAGAGATATTTTTGGTGTCGGGCGCTGTGCACTCATCAGGAAGACAGACAGAAAATGAGAAATCACCCCCCAAAAGGGATGGCCACGCCACAATCCCTTCTCCATTCTCCTCTCAGGATCTTGGGCGTGAGTTTTAAGCCACCGGGTCTGGGTCTGGGACTCAAGTCCCAGCCTGCTACGTGGAAGTCCAGCGACGTAACCGTTATGACACCTGCTGGTCCCTCTAAACGTGATTAATGGGGGTGTACATCAAGCACTTTTCCTCAGCCAAAAAGAAGGAAGCCTTCCAAGACCTCTGGACTGGGACTTCTTGGTCTGGGGGGGGGGCATGAGGTCTGCCCCAGCAGGGGCTGGGGTGAGACCCCTGACCACCTGCAAGCTCCTGAGCCCGCTCCGGGCCTGGGGCCGTGACCTCAGTAGCACCTCCTGCCCCCCTCCGCCCTGGAGAGCCCAGGACGTGCCGGATGCGTGGTGACTGAGTCACCCGGTCTCGGCAGTGCTTTGGGAGCCCAGGCCGGAATGAGGGGTGGCCAGTGCTAGGGCCTCAACATCATGGGAACCCCATCTTTGGGTCCCGCCCCTGGCCCCACCCCTCCCCAGGAGGGAAAAAGCAACTGCATGGCTCAACTCAGGCTTGGGGACCTGGAGCCCAGAGGACCGGGAGGACAGGACAGGACAGGCTGTGGCTGCCGCGACTGCAGGTGAGTCCTCGCAGGCACCTGCACGGATGCCCAGGGCCCCCCCACCCGCTTAGCCACCTCCCCGCCTCCCGATTCCTTCCCAGGAGTGGAGCCAACTGGGAGACCCTGGCCCCAGCTCCCGCCCACCCTTGGCCTACCACCACGCATGGGCCTCTCACACGCCGTGGCCACTCTGCGCCCATGAGCACCGTCACCCTGAGATGCCACCCTGGGCAGGGCAGCTCTTCCTGGGACTGCTTCCCGGCCATCGGGGCAGCTGGCCCCTCCACTGAGGTGTGTCTTCTCTGCCCTCCCTCAGGCTAGGCCATGGACCCACATGAGGCAGCCATCAAGAACCCTTATGCCCACCTCAGCATCCCCCGGGCTCACCTGCGGCCGGACCTGGGACAGCACTTAGAGGCGGTCCCCTCCTCCTCCTCCCCCGAGTCACAACCTCTGCCTGGGGGGCCCTGTGCCCCTGAGCCAGCCCGCCTCCTGCAGCCTGCTGAGCTCCTGGGGCCCAAGGGCACCTCAGGGGCCGAGGCAGCCACCCCCGCCCAGAGCCAGCAGGCCTGGCAGCAGCCCCGCAGCCCCTATGGTGGAGCGCAGCGGCCAGCAGGACTGACCTACGCAGGCCTGCCGCCCATGGGGCGTGGCGACGACATCGCTCACCACTGCTGCTGCTGCCCCTGCTGCTCCTGCTGCCACTGTCCCCGCTTCTGCCGCTGCCACAGCCGCTGCTGCTGCGTCGTCTCCTAGCCCGGCCCGGCCTGGGCATTGGGCGCCCACCGCTGGGAAGACTGCCTTGGAGTGGACACCTGGGTGCTGACCGGTTCGCTCACGGCTGGGCAATAAAGCAGGGTTGTCTCTGTCCAACGCCTCCTCTCCTGATCGTGGGGCCTTGGGGAGCCCCTGGTAGAACGGCAGTGTTGCTCACCCCCATCTTGCACACCCTCCTCCGGGTTCCTGGGGACCTACTGGGACAGGGAGGTCTCAGGTCTGTCTGGGGCTGAGCAGGGGTTGGAGCTGTCCACTGCCCTAGCCTCCAGGCCTGCCCCACACTCCCAGCCGTGCTAACAGCATGCATGAAACGTAGGGAGGGGAGCCCCAAGACTACTTCAGGAGCAGGAGGGTGGTGGGTGGGGCTGTGCCAGCAGGTTTCAGGCAGTGGGAGCTGAGGACGCCCTGCCCTGTGAGTCACCTCGGAACTCGTCAGGGCGTTTTTCTGGTTCCTGAGCCCTCCGATTTCCGCGCCCTGCTGTGTAGGCTGCGGCTTCCCTGCCGGCTGCTTTTGGACCTGGCTTCCTGGAGGAGGTGGTCTGGCCCAGCCTTGAAGGCTAAGCAGGGTAGGCGGGCAAGGAAGTGAGAGGAGGTGGCCTGTCTCCGGCGCCCAGGCTGTGCACAAGCCCAGCTGGGGAGGCCGGATGCCAGGGCAGGGAGCGAGCTGTCAGCACCGCACCCCCGACGTCTGGGCAGGGCACAGACCCCCAGAGGCAGAAGTGGAGCCGGCCACGCGGGACAGACAGGTCCTCTGCCTGCTGGCCCTCCCTCCACCGGCATGCCCACACGGCAGGGCAGGGCAGTGTGTGCTCGCAGAGGCTTGGGGTGCGGGACAGCTGCCCTCGCCTGATAGCGCAAGCTCCCCCTCCCTGCTGCGTGGCTGGCCACCTCCAGAGGACAGCCCCACATAGGCTAGCCACAGACCTGCCTGACCAGAACCAGCCAGGTCAGGCTGTGAGGACCTGGGGCCACTGCACCTCCCTGGCAGCCCTAGCTGGGATGTGTAGCCCAGCCTGGCATCTGGCCTCGGTGTCTCCTGGAGTGGGACCGTAATGTGGCACTCAAGGGTCATCTGGGGTCATGGGGCTGGCCTCTGCCCGTGGTGGGAACAGCCAGACAGGATGGCACCCAGACGACATGTGCTGGGATGGCCCTGCATGTGCCGAGCTGGCCAGGGTGGTCCTGGCAGACTGCCTGGGGGTGGCAACATCCAGCCCATGGCATCACCAAGTTAATGCAGGAACGCTTTCACCATAGGAGAGGAAAGTATGGGAGGGCTCTGGGAGTGGGGGCTCTGACAGAAGGAGAGGGCCCGAGAGTGGGGGGATCTGACAGTGGGGGAGGGCCTGAGAGTGGGGGAGGGCCTTAAAGTTTGGGTCCTAGAGTCGGGGAGGGCATTGGAATGGAGGGAAGGTCTAGAGTGGGTGAGCACAGCCAGCCTGGCCTGGTAAGGCTCATGGGGTCAGCCCGCAGCAGGAGGGACCTGTGTCCCCCCCCATGGGCGACTGGGCGGTGCTGCTGGATCCAGTTGCATGGCTTTGTGGCTGAAAGGGGAGCCCAGCCCTCCACACCTGCCCCCGGCTGAGTCCTGGTGCTGCCATAGTGCGAGCCCAGAGAGGAGCCTGTGGACAGCCTGGGTCCCCACCCGAGTCCTGGCCACCCCTGCGAGGCAGAGCCCAGCGGAGGTGCAGGTAAGAGGGTCTGGCGCTTAGCAAGGCAGGCGGGGGCCCAGGCCAAGCAGGAAGGCATGGGCAGGGCCACAGAGCGGGCACTGTGCCTAGGCCTGTGTCCCTCCCAGGTCTGCGGTGCCAGCCAGCCCTCGGGCCAGCTCCTGTTCTGGGGTGGGCTCCCAAGGCCAGCACCCTGTCCACGCAGAGGAGGGGCAGGCTGGGCTGTGCTGCCGCCCACCGCCAGTTTTCCTGTGGGCACACACAGGATGCTGCCGACCGACAGCACCTGGGCTGTGGGGGACGCTGCAGGGACCCGGAGCGACTGTACCATCTGCTACTCCGCCTACGACCTGGCCGGGCACCTGCCCCGCCGCCTCTACTGCGGCCACACCTTCTGCCAGACGTGTGTGCGGCAGCTGGACACGCTGGTGCACCAGCAGCGCTGGATCCCGTGCCCACAGTGCCGCCAGAGCACGCCCACGCCGCGCGGAGGGGTGGCCATGCTGGACCTCGACCTGGCCGCTTTCCTGGCGGTCAAGGCCAGGCGGGAGCCCCAGCCTCCCACGCCCCTCAAGGGTGGCGCCACCACTCAGCAGCCTGCTGTGTTGCCCTGCCCCACCCTGGGCCCCCAGCCCCACTTTCCCTCATCTCCACGCTGCTGCTGGGGCTGCGGCAGCCTCTGCTGGGACTCCTGGGGCCACCCCGAGGCCTAAGCAGCTGCCTTCCCTGCCCCCAGGGCAGGCCTGCTCTGGACCCGGCTGTGCGGCCTTTCCAACCTGGCCTGGTGGCAGAGCCTGGGCCACCACCCCCGCCGTGGACACCCCAGGACAGTGGAAGGCGGGGCCTCTGCCCACAGTGCCCTGAGACTGAGGTGCTGCAATCTCTCCACCTCGGAGGCCAGGCCCCCAGTGCCTGCAGGAGCGTGGTGGCAACCCCGCTGTCAGCTCAGAGGCTGGGTCCCTGGAGGCTCTGGGGGCCAATCCAGGGGGCCAGGCTGCAGGCCTAAGGGGCAGGGCCAGCCACTGTCTGAGCACACCCAGCGATGTGAGCCAGGAGGGCAGGGCAGGGCCACCTCTCTGGCCAGCACAGCCCTGTGAAGCCCAGCGCTCCAGTCCCCAGCTCCCTCCTGTGCTGGCCGCTGGTCCCACTACTCGGGTTTCCGCAGCACCACAGATGGCGCTGTGGGGGGGCCACCCGAGAGCTGTTAGCTAGACTGGCCCCCAGCGGCCATCTCCTGGCTCCTAGTCTCCCTCTGCCTCCAGCAGTCAGGATGCAGAGCCCTTTAGGCCCAGAGACCGTAGAAGCTGACAGCCTCTAAATCAGCCTCTAAACCAGGGCACATAGTTCCATCCCCACGGGGAGGAGCCCCGGGAGGGACTCCAGCCCCCAGCCCTTGGCAGTGGAGGGCAGGGCTAGGGGAGAGGAAATTTGCTGAGTGGACACTGAGAACTGCCTCATCCTGCGGGCAAAGTCCTCTGTGCATGCAGCGGTGGGGCTGGGCCAGCAGCCGCCCGGGCAGACCCGGCCTGAGGGATTCCTCCTGGCAGGGCAGCTCTTCCTCCTGGTACCCCAGAGGCTGAAGGGGACTGACCCCAAGAAGGGGTCTCCCACCAGAAATGGAGCGGCTCAGAGCCCAGCCGGGCAGCTGTGTGATCCACAGGGCTCTGGTGCTGCTGGCTGTGGGGGCTGAGCCCGTCTGCAGCCCCACCAGGCTCAGCCCTGCCTTGAACCCGGGTCTGAACCGGCTGACCCCAGGGCCTGGGCACTCCCCTGGCCACATGGAAAGCGTCCTCCCAGCCCAGCTGGTACAAAGGGCTCATCTTGCTTGGCCTCCCCTGGGGGCAGCAGTGTGTCAAGGGACCTGGAGGGTGGGCAGACGGGGCCGGCCAGAACACCTCGGGCAGCAGGGCCTGCTCATGTTCAACTTTGCAAGGCCCTGGACTGCCCTGGAGCCATCCCGGGAGAAAGCCCATGCTGAGGCTGGGCTGCAGCTCGGAACTGTGAGCCCTGGGGGTGACAGGCCGGGCAAGACCTGGGGCCTGGGCCAGGCGGGTCCCCCTCAGGGGCCTCAGCTCTTGGGTAAACATTAAAGGCGGCCCAGCGGGTCACGTGCAGATCTCTGACCTGCAGCGCTCCTGCTCTCCTGAGGCCTCTTCCCGGCAGGTGCCCCTCACCACCCACACAGGTAGGAGCTCCTAGGGCCAGGAGCCCAGGGACACTGAAGCCAGGGCTGGGTCCCACCCTGAGCCTCCTGGACCTAAGGACCAGAGAGACCGGCCTGGGGACAGGCAGGAGGGGGTTGACAGAGGACCCCACACCTGGCCCCAGGCCTGGGAGGTCGGGGTGGCCCCAGATCCGGCGGGCTGTCTGCAGAGCAGTGGGGGCTGCTCCTCATCACCAGGGGTGCGGCCCTTATCAAGCGCGAACGTCACCGTTGCTATCAAATGCCAAAGTCTACACCGGGACCATCCGAGGTGTCCCCAATGACACTGGATAGGACAGGTCCCAGGTTCCCCAGCACCCTGCACCCTGAGCCTCCTGCCAGGCCTCTTCCAGCCCGGACCAGCCGGGAGCCGGGGACCTCTCGATCTGCCCCCAGAGCTGAACTGGGCTCCCCCGACAGCCGCCTGAGGTCACTGCAGCCACCCTGCTACGGGTGGGGAGGGAGGTCACTGAGGCCTGCAGGAAGTGTGTGTGTGTGGGGGGCACAGACCGAGGCTTCAGGTCAGGGACCTCGGACCCCATTCAGCTCGGCCCGGGCTGGGCAGCAGGGCATGCCTCTGACCTCTTCCCCGAGCAGATCTGGGCTGGGCCTGGGTCCATCCCTGCCTGAAGTCCATGCCGAAGTCCCTCGCTGGTGACCAACTGGCTCGCCCCACTCTGGACACAGTCGACCTGGGGGGCCGCGGACTGAGCGCTGCAGGTACAGAGCCCGCGCTGGCAGCCTCCCCACAGGCGTGCGCTTCCAGAAGGCGCTGGCCAGGGCCAGCAGGCTGGAGCCTCCGGCCCTCCTGCTTCCTGCTCTCCCTCCCAAGCCCTGTTCCCCATCCCGTGCTGGCTGTCTCCACCTGGGGGGGCTCCTGGACACCGCCTACTCCACCTCTGCAGGGGTATCCAGCTCTCCCCCTGTCTTGGAAGAGGGGGTCCTAGACCCCTGGGCCCTCCCGCAGTTGAAGGACACTGGCCAGTCATGGGAAGGTAGGTCCAGGTGCTTGGGGCAGGCAGGCCTCTTGAGTTCTAGGTCCTTGGGGAGAGGGGCAGGGCCACACAGCCAGCCACCAAGCAGGCCGCCGCCCCAGAGACCGGTGTGTCTGCCCACCAGCTGCCTGACCCGTCCTGACATGGGGAACCGCCTCCCCTCCTCCTTCCTGGTGGGGGCCCCTGGGAGGCCACGGGAGCTGCTGGTGTGGCCATTCCGCAACGAACACAGAGGGGGCAGTAGAGGGGACCTTGGCCCTGCCCTAGGGGCTGCAGAAGAAGAGGAAGTGAGGCCCTGCCTGGTGGGAGGGACAGGAGGCTCTAGGACTCTGCCTGAGTGGTGACCCAGGAGACATGGCCCTGAGCTGGGGGGCAGAGGAGGAAGGGCCAGAGTGAGAGCTGGGGGCCAGCCTGTCCTGTGTCCTCAGAGCTCAGCGTGGTGGGCAGGCTTCGCCGGGTGGCCAGCAGCTTCCTCAAGGCCTGTGGGCTCCTGGGCAGCCTCTACTTCTTCATCTGCTCCCTGGACACCCTCAGCTCCGCCTTCCAGCTGCTGGGCAGTGAGTGACCGGGGCAGCCAGGGCGGGGTGGGAGCAAGCCCTCTGCTGCCTCAGCACGCCCCTTTCCTGGGAGCAGGCAAAGTGGCCGGAGACATCTTCAAGGACAACGTGGTGCTATCCAACCCCGTGGCAGGGCTAGTCATCGGCGTGCTGGTCACGGTCCTCGTGCAGAGCTCCAGCACCTCCTCCTCCATCGTCGTCAGCATGGTGGCCTCCAAGTGTGAGCACACGCTGGGGGCTCCCGGTGTGAGCGCGCCCGGGGGAGGGTCGTGGTGTGAGCGACCCCCTTGGGGTGGCTTGTGCCGTGAATGCGCCCCCGAGGTGGGTCGTGGTGTCAGCGTGCCCTCCCGGGGCTCCCAGCGTGAGTGCCTCTCCGGGTGCTGCAGTCCTGGTGTGAGTGCGCCCTCTTGGGGAGCATGGTCTGGGCGTGAGCGCACTCCGGGGAGCATGGTCTGGGCGTGAGCGCGCCCTCTTGGGGAGCATGGTCTGGGCCTGAGCGCGCCCTCTTGGGGAGCATGGTCTGGGCGTGAGCGCGCCCTCGGGGAGCACGGTCTGAGCCTGAGCGCGCCCTCTTGGGGAGCATGGTCTGGGCGTGAGCGCGCTTGGGGAGCATGGTCTGGGCGTGAGCGCGCCCTCGGGGAGCATGGTCTGGGCGTGAGCGCGCTTGGGGAGCATGGTCTGGGCGTGAGCGCGCCCTCGGGGAGCATGGTCTGGGCGTGAGCGCGCCCTCGGGGAGCATGGTCTGGGCCTGAGCGCGCCCTCTTGGGGAGCATGGTCTGGGCGTGAGCGCGCCCTCTTGGGGAGCATGGTCTGGGCGTGAGCGCACTCCGGGGAGCATGGTCTGGGCGTGAGCGCGCCCTCTTGGGGAGCATGGTCTGGGCCTGAGCGCGCCCTCTTGGGGAGCATGGTCTGGGCGTGAGCGCGCCCTCGGGGAGCACGGTCTGAGCCTGAGCGCGCCCTCTTGGGGAGCATGGTCTGGGCGTGAGCGCGCTTGGGGAGCATGGTCTGGGCGTGAGCGCGCCCTCGGGGAGCATGGTCTGGGCGTGAGCGCGCCCTCGGGGAGCATGGTCTGGGCGTGAGCGCGCTTGGGGAGCATGGTCTGGGCGTGAGCGCGCCCTCGGGGAGCATGGTCTGGGCGTGAGCGCGCCCTCGGGGAGCATGGTCTGGGCGTGAGCGCCCTCGGGGAGCATGGTCTGGGCGTGAGTGCGCTCCGGGACGGCTGGCCTTCGCCTCCACAGTGCTGACCGTCCGGGCGTCCGTGCCCATCATCATGGGTGTCAACGTGGGCACCTCCATCACCAGCACCCTGGTCTCCATGGCGCAGTCGGGGGACCGGGATGAGTTCCGGAGGTGAGTAGGGACGAGGGCGGTGGGGCCCTGCCAGCAGAGGGTGGCCGACGCCGCTGTGTGCGCAGGGCCTTCGGCGGCTCAGCTGTGCACGGCATCTTCAACTGGCTCACGGTGCTGGTCCTGCTGCCGCTGGAGTGTGCGGCCGCTGTGCTGCAGAGGCTCAGCGAGCTGACCCTGGCCGCCACCCGCCTGCAGCCTGGGGCGCAGGCCCCTGACATCCTCAAGGTGCTGACACGGCCGCTCACACACCTCATCGTGCAGGTGAGCAGGGCTGGCTGCTGCCTGGGCCACAGGGGCTGGGGCTGGGCCCTGCGGAGTGTGCAGGGCTGGACTCCCTGGACCCTGTGGGCACGCAAACCCCAGGGGTCCTGAGGGAGAGTGCGGAGCCCGTCATGACAGCGCTGTCCTCCAGCTGGACACCGATGCGATCTCAGGCAGCGCCACCAACAGCAGCCTCATTAAGAGATGGTGTGGCACCAGAGGGGAGCCGGTGAGGTGCCTCTGAGCCCAGCCCTCCGCTGACCCCAGCCCTCCGCTGACCCCACCTGCTGAATCACCCAGCTCCACCCGCTCCTACCCTTGCGCCCTCTGACCTCTTCTTCCCACTGAGCCCGCCCTGAGTCTTCTCTGCATCCCCCAGACCCAAGGGAACAGCAGCGAATGTGGCGCCTTCAGCCCCTGCACCGGGAATGGCTCCGCCCCCACGGACAGGCTGCCCTGTAAGGCCCCGCCCCTCGCCTGCTCCCCTTCCCCCACCCCCACGCTCGCCGCCCTTCCCCACGCCCCTCTCTCCTGCCGGTCCCAGGCCGCCACCTGTTCGCGAGCGTGGCGCTGAGCGACCTGGCGGTGGGCCTCGTGCTGCTGGCGGGCTCCCTGCTGGTGCTGTGCAGCTGCCTGGTGCTCATCGTCAAGCTGCTCAACTCCGTGCTGCGCGGCCGAGTCGCCCAGGCGGTGAAGACGGTCATCAACGCGGGTGCGGTGGGGCGCGCCAGGCGGCCGAGGGGCGGGCGTGGCAGGCCCGGAGACCTGGTGTGACCCAGCCGCTGCCCCCGCAGACTTCCCCTTCCCCTGGGGCTGGCTCAGCGGCTACCTGGCCATCCTGGTGGGCGCCGGCCTCACGTTCGTGCTGCAGAGCAGCAGTGTGTTCACAGCGGCCGTCGTGCCGCTCATGGGTGAGCGCGGGGCCTGAGGGCGCTAGGGGCGGGGCCTGGGGCTTGGGGCCAGGCCCTGCCTCACCCCTGGCTCCTCAGGGGTCGGAGTGATCAGCCTGGAGCGCGCGTACCCCCTCTTCCTGGGCTCCAACATCGGCACTACCACCACGGCCCTGCTGGCTGCCCTGGCCAGCCCCTCGGCCATGCTGCCCTCAGCCGTCCAGGTACCTGCCCTGCTGCTCTGGGTTGCCCGGGCCTGCACCCCGCCTTCTCTGACCGCCAGCCTGCTCTGTTCCAAGACTTCTCACCTCCAGGCCTTCGCTTATTCCCTCTGCCCCTTCCCCTTCACTGCACCCCTCGCCCGGAGGCACACTGGCGCCCCTACCCTAGCTCGCTGCTCCTCTGTCTTGGGGAGGCTGGGCAGCCTCCGGCCTGCCACGCTCTGCTGCACCACCTCCTGGGTGCCTCTCCCCACAACCCCCTCCCTGCACATGGGCCTGAAACCCAGCAGCCCCCCAGCGCTCTCCCTCTGCGCCCCACTGACTTGCCACAGCTAAGCACCCAGCTGTGGCCCACCGCCCTGGCTCCAGCCTTCCCCTGCCAGGGCTCAGGTCACACTGGCTGCCTCTCCCCAGGAGGTCAGCCCTTGCCCTCGGGCTCCTCCTGCAGTCCTGATTCTACCTCTGTGCTCAGACCCTCAGTGCAGGTCCTGCCCCGTGCCTCTGCTGCACTCTCTGCATCCGGCAGTCCGTGCGTGGACCGTCTCTCTTCACTCACGTGCCCACTGCATGGCACAGCCCACCCCAGTTGGACTAGAAGGAGTTCTAGGCAGGGCCCCAGGCAAAGCCAAATCAGGAGGGACTGGCCCTGGGGCAGCCACCGCAATGCGGGAGCAGAGTGCCCCCACCTGGCCACAGCCTGCCCTGCCGGGTGGCCCATCTCAGCCCCAAGCAGGAAGCCAGCCGAGCTTTGGACTCAGCGCCCTTTCCATGGGGTGCGCAGCACAGGGCCCCCAGGTGGCCTCACGGTGGGGCCAGTCTCCTGACCCTCCCCATCCTGCACCGCCAGGTTGCCCTCATCCACTTCTTCTTCAACCTGGCCGGCATAGTGCTGTGGTACGTGGTACCTGTCCTGCGGCTGCCCATCCCACTGGCCAAGCGCTTCGGGGACCTAACCGCGCGCTACCGTTGGGTGGCTGTCGCCTACCTGCTGCTCAGCTTTCTGCTGCTGCCTCTGGCAGCCTTCGGGCTGTCCCTGGCAGGGGGCCCCGTGCTGGCTGCAGTCGGGGGTCCCCTGGTAGGGCTCGTGCTCCTACTCATCCTGGTCAATGTTCTGCAGCGGCGCCGGCCAGCCTGGCTGCCCTGGGGCCTGCGGTCCTGGGCTTGGCTTCCCCTCTGGCTCCGCTCCCTGGAGCCCTGGGACCGTCTGGTAACCCGGTGCTGCCCCTGCAGGGCCTGCAACCCCCCTCAGTCTGCCACCAAAGAGGCTCACTGCTATGAGAACCCCGAGGTCCTGGCCTCCCAGCAGTTGTGAGGGGTAGCCACACAAACCATCCCACACCCCGCTGTCCGCAGGGACAACTCAGGAGCCTGCCCATTGTCCCGGGGAGCAGGGGCCCCAGATTGTCAGCCCTCTGGGCCAGCTGGTCCCCTTCTCTGCAAATAAACCAGGCTGCTTCTGGGCATGGTGGTCGACTCTGCCCAGGCAGGCGCTGCGAGGCCAGTGGGAGTGGGGCATCAGTGCTAGGGGACATCCAGTCCCTTGCAGGTGAGGGGCAGAGGTGACCTGCTGTCCCGGCCTGGGGCTGGAGCTTTGTGTAGGAGGGGCTGGACAGGGCCGGAGTCCCTTCCCCCGGGAAGCCCCTTCTGATTAACCAGCCAGGCCAGGGCTGGGGGGCCTCAGTCCCACCAGGTGTGGGTCCAGGGGTGGTCCCTGAGGTGCCCCCCCATCCCAGTTCTACACTGCCTTCTCTTTCGACTTAACTGGTGCCCAAGGCACCTGGCCCTGGGACCTGGGGCCCAGGGGAGCCTCAGGGGACAGTCCAGGGTCTCTCAGGTGTGCTGGCCTGTGCTCCCTCAGCCACCAGGGGGCACTGTGCCAGCTCTGGGCCCAGGCTCACCCAGGTGCTCAGCTGGGGGTGGGGGACCTCTGGAAGCCCACTTGGACCCCATGAGGCAAGGCCAGGCCTGTTTTGCACAGGCAGCGCCCGGGTTCCTGGCTGCGCCGGGGGGCTAACCAGGGCTACCTAGGCAGGTGAGGGAAGGCCAGGCCACTCTGTCACCCAGAGGGGCCTCTGGGAGCCCAGGCTCCTGCCTGCCCGGGGAGGCTTCCCAGGTATGCTCCGGTTTCCACACAGGAAGCTCTGTCTGCTGCCCGGCCAGCAAGTAACTGGACACCAGGCAGCTGGCAAGGCCCAGCCACCTAGAGCCCACAGCTGCCACTGCCCAGCACCCCCACACCACCAACCAGGGGGGTCTGGGCGTCCCAGAACGCACGGCTTGGACCGGTGTGGGTCAGATGGCAGAGGACTGCCTGTCAGGGACCCTGCTGTGTCTGCTGCTAGAAAATCTTCAGTGTGGTCATTCATATCCTCCTGGCCCCCACTGGGGGGCCCCTCCCAGGCCTGCCTCAGTCGGCATGGGTAGGAGAGAGGGGCACCTCCCAGCAGTGGCCTTGTCTCTGCTCCCATTCAAGTTCCTTTAACCTCCCTCCCCCAGGTCCCAGTCCCCTGGCCCTGACCTCCTCTGGTCCTCTGCCCTCACCCTGAACTCACAAGTGGCTCTGGAGCTATGAGGCCCTGGGCTTCTCAGGGCTGGACCCCAGGCCCCTGCACCCCAGCTATGGTCCCAGCCCCTATTCCAGGACTGCCTGTGGACCTGACACCGGGGTCAGGGACCCTCCGCAGGCTCTGAGGCCTGGAGGGTTCCCTGGGGGCTAAGGGAAGCTCTCGGCCAGCGGGGTGGCAGAGGCTCTTGTCCTGACGGAGGAAGCACTCCATGTGCCTCTCCTCCCAGGGCGTGTGAGGCCTCCCACAAAGGCTAGCTGCTGGGTCCTTTAAGGCTGCTAGGGACTGCCTGCCTGCCGGTAACACACCCTCCCCCTGGGACCAGGGCCACGGTAAACAGAGCCCGCTTTGTGCCTCGTCCAACAGCTGTGGGGAGGGAGGTGCCCAGCACTCCTGCCCGGGTCTCTGCGTGCCCCCGGTCCTCTCTGTCCTGTACCCTGCCTGGCTACAGACCTCCAGGCCCAGGGTGAGCCCTGCAGCCCTGTGCTATCCCATACCTCTGGTTTGGGAAGGACCCATGGGGCTGGCCCACCAGCTCCGTGGAGCCCTGTCCTTGCCGGACCCAGGCCCCAGGGCCACAGGGAGCCTTTGCGGCATGTGTCCTGCGTGTCCACCTCAGTTGCCCAGGTGAGGTGACTGGCAAGGCAGACAGCCTGGTCCATAGAGAGCCTGGGGGCCAGGAGTGAGGGCCAGCTGGTCCCCTTCTCTGCAAATAAACCAGGCTGCTTCTAGGCGTGGTGGTCGACTCTGCCCAGGCGGGCACTGCGAGGCCGGTGGGAGTGGGGCATCAGTGCTAGGGGACAACCAGTCCCCTGCAGGTGAGGGGCAGAGGTGACCTGCTGTCACTGCCTGGGGCTGGAGCTTGGTGCAGGAGGGGCTGGACAGGGCCGGAGTCCCTTCCCCAGGGACGAGAATGCCTGAAGAATAGCCTGGGTGGGCTTTGCACAGCTACTGGGGAATCTGAGTGCTCCCATCCCCATCCCCGCTTTTGTGACAGCTGAAGGCCGTGAGGCTTCAGTGGCGTCCTCACCTGCTGCTGGGGCTGCTAAACTACTCTGCAGGCCCCAAGAGGACCCAGGGTTACAGGCAGGGCCCTGCACACCCCATATGCTGACAGTGCCAGGGAGGTCGCTGCCTGCCTGGACACCCTGTAGGGGAGGGGCTGGCCCCCAGGTCCTGCTGCAGTCCAGCACAGCACACCTCCTGGTCCGGGCAGCAGAGACGGGCAACAGACCAAGGCCACCTGCAGATTGCCCTGGGGGATGGATGCTGCTGTGCGGGCTCAGGTGCTGCTGCAGATGTCCTGCAAGGGGGACCCCTGTGTCCTGTGCGTCCCTCTAGGAGACCATAAGCAGGTGCCTCCCAGAACCTCCTGGCGGGGAGGCAGCTGGGTGTCGGCCAGAATCCGATGATCAGTGCTAGGGACACTGTCCAGGGCAGACTCAATAGCACAGCTCACTGAGAAAGTCGCAAAAATAACACAAACGTGTTATTTTTTAACGTGAACGGTTAGAGGTTCGACCCTGTGTAGCGCACTGCTCTTCCTGCACGTGTCCTTTCCCTCCCAAATATCAACGTAAATCCTACCCTCAGTGGGGGATGACCAGGCGCCCGTGAGCGCGGGCGAGCCCGGGCCCGCCGAGGGAGGGCTGCGCGCCGCCCGGTCTCCACGCGACTGTGCGTCCCGGCCGAGCTCCCAGGCGACGGTGCGCGGCCGCAGCCGGGAGGGGCTCCCGTCGCACAGACAGCGGCGTCGCACCCCGGCTCGGCGCGCCTGACCTGCCCGCCGCCACACGGCCGCAGGGACCTCCGCGGCGCCCGCTCGGACCGCCCTCGGGCCCGCACACGCCCCGGGCGTCAGGGACGCCCTCCCCCACGGAGCGCTGTGCGGCCGGAAGCGCGCCCCCTCCCGCGCGTCGCCCCTGCACTGCGGCGGTTACCAGGACGCTGACGCGGCGCAGCCAATAGCGCCAGCCTGTCGGCGTGCTGCCGGAAGCTAGCCAATGGGAGGGCAAATCAATCATTTGAAACAGCCAATGGACAAAGCACCGCAACGCGAGGCGGAGGAGTATCTTGATAGGGACGTCGGAAGCTACTGCCGACCAATAAAGAAGGAACTGCGTCTGGAAGGTGGGCCTTAGGCGACCGGATTGATGGGAACAAGGCCAATCAAAAGAAGCCTCCTGCCGGCCTCGTTCTGGCTGCCCAATCTGAGGCTGGCGGGGGCGGGAACGACGGCTATATAAGCATTGGCGGAGCGTCGGTTGTAGGACTCTGCGCGCTCGCTCGCTCACTGTTGTGTCAGTCCTGCCACCCGCGCCGCCGCCTCCGCTGCCGCTTTCGCCATGAGGGAGATCGTGCACTTGCAGGCCGGGCAGTGTGGCAACCAGATTGGCGCCAAGGTGGGCGGCCAGGACCGAGGGCTGGTGCGGGCTTGCGGGGCGGCTGGGGAAGATGGCGGCAGTGGGCAGCCGGGCGGCGCCCCCGCATTGCGGCCCCAGAGCGCCCTGCGCGGGGCCAGGCCTGGTTGGTCGGGCCGAGACCCCAAGGACTAGGAGCGCGCTGGGCTGGTGGGGACGGCCGGGCCGGGCCTAGCCTAGTCTAGCCGCCGCGCCTGCTCAGGGCGGGGCCGCCTCACTGCGCACCGGCTGCGGTGACTCAGCCCTCGTCCTCCTGGCCCGCCCGCGTCTCTTGCAGTTCTGGGAGGTGATCAGCGACGAGCATGGCATCGACCCCACCGGCACTTACCACGGGGACAGCGACTTGCAGCTGGAGCGTATCAACGTGTACTACAACGAGGCCACCGGTGAGACCCGGCCCCTCCCCGTACTCCCTCCCCGCACTCCCAGTGGGCCCCTGCCGGCTCTGACGCCCTCCTGTCCTGCCCCCAGGTGGCAAGTACGTGCCCCGCGCCGTGCTCGTGGATCTGGAACCCGGCACCATGGACTCTGTGCGCTCTGGGCCCTTTGGGCAGATCTTCAGACCTGACAACTTCGTTTTCGGTGAGCTTGTGGGGGCTGGGTGGTAGGAAGGTCAAGGGGCTGCCCCAAGGTTGCTGCAGAGCTGGAGGGGCTATACCTTTCCCTCCCCTTCCAGGCACTCAATCCTCTTAAAGCGGCTTTCAGAGGAAGGCCCGCTGTCTGCCCTGGCAGGGAGTGGGGAGATGTAATCTCTGCAGCTACCACTGAGCTGCAGCCTGGGGTTGCTCCTCCGCCCTTGAGAGTTGGCAGGGCTGCCTGGGGAGGCCTGTCCGGCTGCCTCTGCTGCAGCTTTTGCTTTGTCTGCACGGCAGGCTGCTTTCATGACACCCAGAGGGTCTTTCTGTAGCCCCAGGGTGAACTGCGTGGCACTTCACACCTGTTCCCTGGCCTTTGGGCACGGGCAGCAGTGACCGGTGCTGAGCACATACCCGGCTAACATGACCAGCTGTCCCATGACAGGTCAGAGTGGTGCTGGGAACAACTGGGCCAAGGGGCATTACACAGAAGGCGCAGAGCTGGTGGACTCGGTGCTGGACGTCGTGAGGAAGGAGGCCGAGAGCTGCGACTGCCTGCAGGGCTTCCAACTGACCCACTCGCTGGGCGGGGGGACCGGGTCTGGGATGGGCACCCTGCTCATCAGCAAGATCCGGGAGGAGTACCCCGACCGTATCATGAACACCTTCAGTGTGGTGCCCTCGCCCAAGGTGTCGGACACGGTGGTGGAGCCCTACAACGCCACGCTGTCCGTGCACCAGCTGGTGGAAAACACGGACGAGACCTACTGCATCGACAACGAGGCCCTGTACGACATCTGCTTCCGCACCCTCAAGCTCACCACGCCCACCTACGGGGACCTCAACCACCTGGTGTCAGCCACCATGAGCGGTGTCACCACCTGCCTGCGCTTCCCGGGCCAGCTCAACGCTGACCTGCGCAAGCTGGCTGTGAACATGGTGCCCTTCCCGCGCCTGCACTTCTTCATGCCCGGCTTCGCGCCCCTGACCAGCCGGGGCAGCCAGCAGTACCGCGCGCTCACGGTGCCCGAGCTCACCCAGCAGATGTTCGACGCCAAGAACATGATGGCCGCCTGCGACCCCCGCCACGGCCGCTACCTGACGGTGGCTGCTGTGTTTAGGGGCCGCATGTCCATGAAGGAGGTGGACGAGCAGATGCTCAACGTGCAGAACAAGAACAGCAGCTACTTCGTGGAGTGGATCCCCAACAACGTCAAGACGGCCGTGTGCGACATCCCGCCTCGGGGCCTCAAGATGTCGGCCACCTTCATCGGCAACAGCACGGCCATCCAGGAGCTGTTCAAGCGCATCTCGGAGCAGTTCACGGCCATGTTCCGGCGCAAGGCCTTCCTGCACTGGTACACGGGCGAGGGCATGGACGAGATGGAGTTCACCGAGGCCGAGAGCAACATGAACGACCTGGTGTCCGAGTACCAGCAGTACCAGGACGCCACGGCCGAGGAGGAGGGCGAGTTTGAGGAGGAGGCCGAGGAAGAGGTGGCGTAGGCTGCGTGCTAGCGGGAAAAGCGCGGAGCGGGGTGAACTCTTTATTCGCTCACGGCCTGTCTCCTGGTAGTCACGTCTCTGTACCTGCTGCCCTCGTCTCAACCTCGCGCTGTACAGACGTCCCCATTAAAGCATTTTCATAGTGTGTGGTTCCGCCTCTGCAGTTCCTTCTGATAGGCCTTCCGGCTGCTGTTGCCGAACGTGTGTGCGTAGGTGTCCCGCATGGCTGCAAAGGAGTAAGCCTTGTGGCTGCAAGGGGTCAGTGTGGGCTGCCCAGGGCCTTGGGCATCTGCCTGTGGGGGCCTGCTTCTTGGGGCAGCCTTGGCTTCTCAGAAGGGCCTGTTGCCCAGACCAGTGGGCGGGCCCATGGCTCCATCTGTGTCCTGAGGATTTGACAGCTGGTAGGAAGTGGGTAAGTAGTGTAGACCAAGGCCTGCCAGTGTGACCCTGGCCAGTGGGCCTGAGGCGGCTGGGGGGACTTACATGGAATGAACCCCATGTAGAAAGGTATCAAGCCATGGCTGCTGTAGATGCTGTTGCTGGGCCAGTGTGTCCTAGGCAGCTTCTCACCCAGTGGGCAGACTGGGTTCCTGAACAGGAACTGGGGAAACAGGCCGAGTGCTGCCTCCCCTCACCCACAGCCAGTGCGCAGGGCGTGAGCCACGTGGGCGGGAGGGCTGGCTGGAGCTCCTGGGTCTCCTGGCTCTGCCCTCAGACGTAGGGACCAGAGGGTTGGGGGCAGGTCTGTGGGCCAGGCAGAGCTGCCCCGGAGAAGCTGCCAGGTGGGCCAGGTGCCCAGCCCCGCCCCAGCGGTGTGCCTACCTGGTTCTTGTCGAACTCATCCATTGCCTGTGTGACCCCATCACGGTAATTCATGCCCATCACCCAGGCAAACCTGGGGACGAAGCCAGCGTAGCCTGGGGCAGGCAGGTGAAGGTTAGGGTCCCATCTCATCCCAGGCCCCTAGTCCTGGTCGCACTGCCTGCTCCCTGAGTTAGGGTTTCTTTCCTGCCCTAAACGGCAGCCACTGCCTCTACCAAACGAGCAGGCAGGTGTCTGCTGAGACAGTTCCCGGCAGGCACAGGGGCCTGGGGCCACCCTTCAGGCCAGCCCAGCCCAGCACAGCCAGTCACCTGAGATGGCCTTGCGCTGGATCAGGTTGGGGTGGTCCAGCTGGGGCAGCCTCTGGGACCTGCCTACGTCCAGCATCTCCTGCTGATGGGGTGCTGGCCAGTACTCGTCCCTCCTGCAGTGGTATAGCTGGAATGGGGAGGGGCGGGTCACCAAGGCCACTCTCTCCTGGCCTGGGTGGGGGTGAGGCTAGGCTACCTGGTACTGCCCGGGGGCCTCTCCAAGTGCCACGTCGTTGGAGCACTGCTTCTTGCCTGGTGGGCATGGCGGGCAGGGGGGGTAGGGCATGACACCTGCAGGCAGAGGGGCCTGTCTGGATATGTTTTCTATCCCTGGCGGCTCCTGGGTGTCCACATCTGGTGGTGAAAGCCGGCCCAGGACCTCAAAGTTCTTGTAGGGTTTCAGACCTGCACAGACAGGGCATCCTTGAGCTCGGGCAGCCGGAGGGCGGGTGGGCAGCGGGCTGGGGCTGGGGCTGGCGGCTCACCGGTGTAGTGGGGAATGTAGGGTACAGTCAGGTCCCGGTAGGAAGCCAACGGGGGCTTGGGCCGACTGAAGTCCTCGATGAACTTGGGCTTGGACATAGGGGACAGCACTGAGCAGGGGCTCTTCTGCACACTGGGGTCTGTGAGCAGCTGTGCTGTGGTGCGCCCGTAGGTGCCCCCCACCTGGTACCGCAGTTGTGGGTAGAAGCCCGCATAGCTGCAGAGACGGGCAGGGTGGAGCCGGATGCAGAAACAGCCTGCCTGCCACGCAGCTCCTGCTCGCCTGCCCCAGGCGCCCGCCTTCCAGGCCTCCCTCGGGGCGTGATGCACACAGCACTGAGGACGGAGGACATGCCCAGCCCAGGCCGTGGGCTTTGTGGCCGCCACCACCTGCACTGTCACCCACCCTGTCCTATCCTCGCCCCTTGAGCCCTCACGTGGATGGGTGGGAGCAGACATGAGTGGAGACATGGTGTGGTCACAGGGCCCATGCTCAGGAGGGCCTGAGGCCCATTTGGCGTGGACTTGTGCCACCTCAGGACCAGCAGCCTGGGACCTGCAGTGGGTGAGCCGAGGGGTGAAGGGGGCGGTGCTGCGGCTCTGTGTGGGGATGCTCAGTGACCCAGTGCTGCAGGACCCAGGTGTGTGGCCACCCAGGGTGCCAGCTGTCTTGTGGACACTGCCAGGGTAGGGTGTGCGACTCGCTGGGCTAAAAGGTGAGTGAGGTGCCGGCAGGCGGTGCAGTGGCTACGTCTCTGGACTCCCACGTGTCTGACCAACGTTGCAAACAAGTTGGAAACAAGCCAGGAATGCGCGTGTGTGTGGCCCAAAATTTCAGGAGGGGTTGCAGTATGGCCGTCCCCCGAGGGACGAGCTCTCACTTTCTCTCTCCATCTCTGTCTCTCTCTGGAGAGTACACATACCCTATAACAAAAATCTCTCAAAAACAAACCAACCATGTGAGTGAGGCTGAATTCAATTCCTGGACACCTACCTCCCTTTCCTAACAGAGGCCACTGAGCAGGTGGACTGGCCATCCCTGGCTATGCCTCCCTCACACTGGGCATGCGTGTGGGCGTGCGCACATGTACTCGATGGGGACACCCAGCAAGGGTCCTGACCTGCGCTTGTCTTGCATCGCAGAGTGCCCTGCAGAGCAGGCCTGGGCTGCCTTTGCCAACTGCAGGCTGCCCAGTTCCTGCTCTTGAGAGACATGAAGGCCAGCTGATGTGAGCAGTGGCCAGGCCCAGGAGGGGAAGCCCCTGCCCCACACTCCCTGTGCCAGGGCTCTGGGCCCGTCTCCACCTCCAGCTCCGTCATTCCTGGTCGGGCGTGCCCCACACCTGGGGCCCAGCTTCCTGAGGCCAGCTCCAGAGCCCCTCACAGCTGACGCCCCAGCCCTGGGCCCAGCTTCCTTCCAGAACTCCTGCCTCCTACCCGGGGATGTAGTGAGGTTCCGGTGTGAAGAGGCTGTGCTTCTGCGTCGCTGTCATCCTGCTTCAAGTCCCCGCCTGTGCTGTCCACAGGCCTTCCCTCCTGTGGCTGGCTCCCTGCCCTGAGGAGTCCTGTTGCCTGGCAACCATTGTGAAGAGACCCAGCACTGCCAGGCACCACCCAGGCCAGGTCCCCCAGTACCCTGCAGCACCGCATCGCGCAGGTGGGTGCTGCGGCCTTGGGAGCGCAGGCTGCGAGTACCATGGTTGAGGCTGGCCTGGGGAAGGCCCCACCTAACACGGGGCTCAGAGACCTGACCGTCCTGCTGGGAAAGGCCTGGACCACTGCAACCCCAGGTGGCCAGTGGCCAACTGCAACCCCCTGCGCCAAGTGCGGTCAGCAGTCCTCGAAACAGCCTGGCCTGCAGCAGGCCTCCTACCCACCCAGGAGGGCATGCTTCCCACTGTACACAAATCCTGCTGCGTTTGTCCTTTTGGTACAGGAAGGAGTTTCTTTCTTTCTTTCCTTTCTTTCTTTCTTTCTTTTTTTTTTTGGGGGGGGGAGAGGTTTTTGCTATAGGGCACATGTGCTCACCAGAAAGAGAGAGACAGAGAGACAGAAAGCGAGAAACCACCCCGCTGGGGGGATGGCCACGTCGCAATCCCTTCTCCCCCATTCTCCTCTTGGGATCTTGGGCACGCTCATGCACACGTGCCTGGCGTGAGTTCAGGTCACCAGGTCCAGGACTAGAACCGCGGTTGACTACATGGGAGTCCAGTGACATAGTCATTACGCCAACTGCTGGTCCCAAGAAGGAGTTTCTGAGCATAAAAATGAAGGAAGATAGCATAAAGGAAAAGAGCAGCTGGTCTGACTCCACGTCACAGATAACGTAACACACACTAGGAGACAGGCATGGCCTGTAACTGCAGATGCACATTGGCATGGAAAGCTGACGAAAGCACACAGAATTACCACCCAGCAGAGAAACGCATACTCGGGGCCAGCAGGTGGCGTGGAGGTTAAGGCGCTGGACTCCCACAGGGTCGACTACAGTTCGAGTCCCAGACCTGGTGACTTGAAAATTATACCAGGTGTGGGTGTGTGTGTGTGCCCAAAATCCCAGGGGGAGAATGGAGAAGGGACTGCAGTGTGGCATCCCTCCTGGGGGGGATTGGTCACCTTCCCCGAGTACATGCGCACTATGGCAAAAACAATAAAAAGAAATGCATACATGGCGTGAGCATTTAGGACAAAGGCCCGAAGTCAGCAAGCTCGTGGACACCAGGCTGGCATGCCAAACGGACGCTGGCAGCTGCAGTTTTAGTATTTTTTGAGACTTTTGCTATAGGATACATGCGCTCGCCAGAGAGACGGCAAGAAATCACCCCCGGGGGCACAGCCACACTGCAACCCCTCTTGGGATTTTGGGCATGCACGCACACATGCCCAGCGTGAGTTTTAAGCCACTAGGTGCAGGACTCAAGCCATGGTCGACCTACAACTGCGCCATGTACTGGTCCCAGCCATGGCAGTTTCTAACACCCAGGGCTGGCTGGGCCACAGTGACAATGGCCTCATCTGGGAGCAGTTCACTAACAGGTCAGGGCCACACGGGACACGGCACACCTGAACCCGTAGCTCCCACTCGGGCTTGGATCTGATGGGAGTGATGGTTGTCCAGCTGAAGCCGCCACAGCGCCACCCACCTGTCGTGGTGGTGGTTATTACGGGAGGTGGTGGCAAAGGCCGTGTCCCACAGCAAAGTCTGCCTTACAGCAAGGCACGTGGCAGAGCCACACCGCAGCCCGGGCAGTTGTGATGGGAGGAACATGGGCCGACACGGGCCAGGGAGGCTGTGAGCCCCAGCACAAGTAGGAGACGTGTTTCCTGAAGCCTGTGTCCGTCCCCCCAAGTGCCAGTGCCAGTGCCGGGGGAGGAGGGGTGGCACAGAGGGAGCAACGCGCCGGGTCGGGTGGAGGACAGCGGCTGGCGCAGGCCTTCCTAGTGGGCCTGCTGGGCTGTGCGGTCCAAGGCCAGGGCTGGGGCCAGCAGGCTGCTCAGCTCAGGTCCCAGTGCCAGACGGGCCCTAGCCCGCTCAGGCTCACTGCTCCACGCAGCTCGTGCAGCCTGGTCCCCTGTGACCCCTAGGCCAAAGACAGGCCTCACTTGGCCTGCCCACTCAGACCCACTGGGTTTCTGGCCAGGGCAGCAGCTGCTGCCACCTCTGCTCCTCCTCCTCCTGGACCCTTCCTTCTTCCCTCTGGCTGGGCCCCCAGGGTATGGCAGGTGTTCTTGGGTCCTGCTCCCCTCACGTCCTCTGCCAGGGGCTCGGTTTCCCTGGAACTCCTGAGAGAGTAGGCCTGGCGCCCCAGGAGCCCCCACCCCACCCTCGCAGGGGAGGGGAAAGGCTGGGACAAGGAAGTGGGGGGAGAGCACAGGGGGCTTGGCCAGGAGTAATGGCAGGCCAGGGAGCCAGGACCCCAGCAGGAGAACCGGGAGGGGCAGGGGTGGCCACCAGGGCAACCCCTCCAGGGCTGGATGATGTCCCCTCCCTAGGGAACCCAGCAACAGAGGGGCCCCACAGCCCACTGGTGAGGCCACAGAGTGCCAGTGAGGTCACGGGCAGTGCCCCAGGGAGAGGCCAGAGCCTGCTGATGGATTTCGACCAGAAGGCTGTGAAGTTCCTGGCAAACTTCTACATCAATGGAGGAAAACACTGGACTGATGGCCCCCTGAAGCAGACGCCGCAGGAGCCCTCCCAGTAACTGCAGGGGTGTGGCGGGCAGCGGGGAGGGGTGGCCGGCCCTGACGTGCCTCTCTCCCCCTCAGGCTCCGGGCTGCTGTGCTGCTGCTGGGCCTGGGGCTGGCGGAGGCCTGGGCTGGGATGCGGCCTTCAGGGGAACAGGTGGGGCCTGCCTGCCGCAGGTCACAGGCGCGGCGGGGCACCCCCCACCCAGAGCCCCAGCCTTTCTGCCCCTGGATCCTGAGGGAGCTGCGTGAGTGAGGGTCCCAGCCAGCCCACCTCGACCTGCAGACTGCTCTGGGGAGGCAGGGCAGGGCGGGGACAGGCCTCAGACCTTGCTTCCCTTAACCAGTGCTGGAGCGCCGGCCCCCGCTCACGGTCGACCTGGGCATCCCCGGCCCCACCAAGTACGAGGTGCCCAGCGCGTCTGTCCGCGAGTCCTCTCCGCACCCACACTACAGCTTCGGCCACAGGTACCCTGGCCGAGGTGCGTGAGCCCTTCCCAAGACCCACCGCCCAGACCACCCCCCACTGCGGGAAGGAGGCCTCCACTCTGCCCTGAGCCCCTGCGGCCAAGCCCCCTTCGCTGGACCTTCTTCCCCACTGCAGAGGGTGGTGGCCGCAGGGCGTGGCAGACGGTATGGCTGCAGAGCGAAAGTCCTTTCACGCAGAAAGCAGACTTTAACCGGGAACAGTCGGTACGGGGCTGGGGGCTGAGGCCTGGGCAGCTGGAGGGGACCGATGGTGCAGCGGAGGGCCTGTAGCCCCGTCTCCTGCCTCCCGCAGTGGCCGTCGCCTGCCGACTACTGGCCGCGTGGCAGGCCTGCCTTCCCAGCCTTCAGCTTTGGAGGCCATCCTACCTCCAAGACACCCAAGGGCCGCTGCCGCCCAGGGCTGCTCCGCGCCAGGGCGCCGGGCTTTCACGTGAAGCCCTTGGTGCAGGCCCCTCCCAAGGGCCCCAGGGAGATGCGTCCCAGCCCCACCACCTATGACACCCTCCCTGGGTGCCTTCTGCGGAGCCCGCGCTCACCCGCCTTCTCCATGAACCGCTCCGCCATGTCCACCCCCTGGGCTAGCTCGCGTAAGGAGGCCTGGGGCGGCGGAGGGCCAGTGCCTGGGGGCGCCGGGGCTGTGCCTGGGTGGGCTGCCGCCTGGGTGGGCTGCCATCCTTCTCCTCCACAGCCCAGACCCCAGGCCCAGCTGCCTACCTCGTGGAGGACTGCTATAACTCACGCTTCCCGTCGGCTCCCGCAGCAGTCATCCAGGGTGTGCGCCGGCCCAAGCGCCACGACACAGGCCCCTTCTGCACACTCTAGAGCCGGCACAGCTGTGTGCCGTCGAGGGGGCCCTGGCCTGCCCTGGGACGTGCCGCTCCCAGCTGGGCACCCCCCCCCGCCCCCCGGCTGGCCAGCACTTCTGTGACCTCGGACAGGGAGGGCCAGCCCAGACCCCCCATGATGGGGTCTGTTGGTTCTCGATTCTGTGCCTGCTGCCTGCCCACCCCCGGGCTGTCCTGAAAACACGACCTCTGCCCACTGAGCACTCTAGCCGTCCCTGCCAAGGGCTTCTGTTTGGAGGCCCCTGAAGATTGCTTTCTTTTTTTGGAGAGGTTTTTGCTATAGAGTGCGTGCACTCACCAGACAGACAGAGAGAGACAGAGAGAGAGGGAGAAATCACCGCCCAGGGGAGTTGGTCACACTGCAATCCCTTCTCCTCCATTCTTCTCTAGGGATCTCGGACACACACGCACACGCATCCTGACCGGGTCTGGGACTCAAACCGTGGTCAGCTACATGGGAATTCAGCAACACAGCCATTACGCTAACTGCTGGTCCCGAATGCTTTATTTCCTGGGGGATGGGGTGGGGGGTCGGGGTGGCAGGCCAGACCCCAGCAGGAGAACCTGGAGGGGTGGGGGTGGCCACCAGGGCAGCCCCTCCTTAGATAGGATAGAAGGGTCCTGTGGAGTGTGGGCCACGCCCCCGGGGACCAGGCTGCTGTCTGAGCTCATTTGGGTGGAGGGCAGACCCCTGGGCTGCCATCCTGAGGTGGGGCCAGGAGACCCAGAGGCAGCTCATCAGCACCATCCCACATCTCCTAGGCCTGGACCTTAACACGCAGCAGGGCTGGCCCATGGCCCTGCAGGCCAGAGGTTCCCTGGGCCTTTACCTGCCAGGCCTAGGCCCTGTCCCTGCCAGCAGCCTGGACTACCTCCTTGGGAACTGCACCTACCCCTCCGGTGCCCGCCTGCAGCTCCCACCTGCCACCCAAGCCGAGCTCCACCCTCAGAAAGGCCCTCGGTGAGCCAGCTGGTGGCACGGTTGTTAAGGCCTGGTCTCACGTGGCCGCCTTCACCAGCTGAGTCCCAGAGAATCAAAAGAGAAGGGCCTGTGTTGCGGCCATCTCCCTGCATGGCTGTTCGTGACTTTCCCTCCCTGTCTGTCTCTGTTGAGTGTGCATACACACCCTATAGCAACCGCACACGTGCAAGTGCACACACACGCAGCTGCCCCAGGTGTGCGTGGCATGTTGTCTGCTGCAGGAGAATCCAGGCCCTGGGAGTGCGAGTGCCCTGCACTGGTACCCACCTCTGCGACAGCAGCACCCTGAAGTCCAGCCTGGGGTGCAGCCACTGGGTCTCTCGTACTCTCAGCACGGGGAGCTCTCAGCCCAGGATGAGCCTGTGGGACCGAGAGACCTGGCACGCCCACAGCTGGGTGGATCTGCCAAGCGCCGCACCCTTGGGCCCAGGACAGCCCCACAGCGCCCAGGCCTCAGCCTAGTCGGAAGCACACGCAGGTTTTGGTGTTTGCCACAACCCTATGGCACAAATGTCCCTGTCTTGCACAGGGGAAGCCAAGTTCCTGGGAGTATGCCTGCAACTGCGCAGCGCACCTGGAGGCCCGTGCGCCGGGGCTCGAGGGCAGCAGCGCTCCACTTCCTCAAGCACAGTACTCTCAGCGTCAAGAGGCTGCCGCGGGAACCAGCAATTAGCGTAATGGCTGTCGCTGGACTCCCATGTAGTCGACCACGGTTCATGTCCCGGACCCGGTGGCTTAAAACTCACACCGGGCGCGTGTGCGTGCGTGCCCAGGATCCCGAGAGGAGAATGGAGGAGAAGGGACTGCAGCGTGGCCATCCCCCCTGGGGGGTGATTTCTCGCTTTCTCTCTCTCTCTCTCTCTCTGTCTGGCGAGCGCACGCGCCCTATAGCAAAAACCTCTCCAAAAAAAAAAAAAAAAAAAAAAAAGAAGAGGCTGCCGCGAGGTCAGCGGGTGTGTGTGTTTCTTGGTGGGGCCTACACTGTAAACTGCAGTTCAAGTCCTGGACCTGGCAGCTTGCTTTCTCACTTGCCCTCTCCTTTTTCTTACTCTGTTCCTCTCTGCTCAAATTAAAATAAAGTTAAATAAAATAAAAAGTAATAAATAAGAACAAAAAAGAAAATTGACTTGGCTAAAAGTGTCAGTTCTGAAATTCAGAAAGCATGCACACCCCGCCCGCTCCCAATGTCCAGCGTTCGTCCTCCCGCCCCCGCAGCCTGGACCCGCCTGTCCCCATAACCCCTCCGCAGGCCCAGGGTGTGGGTTCTGCGCCCGCGAAAAGAGAAACGAGGCCATCGGTGAAGGCGAGGACGCCGAGGCCAGAGGAAAGGAGCGAAGGAAGCGCGAAAGGACCACGGCCAAGAGCGAGCGGTGGGCGGTACCGCGCCGGCGAGCGTGCGTGCGGCGGGCAGGGCAGGCGTGCGTGCGTGCGTCGGGCGGGGCCGTGCGTGCGTGCGTCGGGCGGGGCCATACGGACGGGCGGAGGGCGGGGCCGGCCCCTTGCGCATTGCTGCTCCGCCTTGCGCCGGGCTAGGGCACCGCTCCCGGGAACGCGTGAGCTACTGCGGCGGCGCTTCCCCGGGGCCGGTTGGCTGGCGGACCCCTGTGTGTGGGGCGGAAGTGGGCGGCTGGGCCCCTGCGGAGCGGCGCCGCGGGCGGGACCTGGCCGAGCTGGAGGGCGCGGGGGAGCGGAGTTCGAGCGGCCCCCGGGGCCCGGGGGAACGGACTTCTGGGGTGCCCGCGACGTCCGCCACGGCGCCGGGGGAGCGGGTCGGGGATGGGGCGCCCAGCCGGGCGGTCGGGGCTTCGGCCATGTTCGCGGGGCTGCAGGACCTGGGCGTGGCCAACGGCGAGGACCTGAAGGAGACGCTGACCAACTGCACGGAGCCGCTGAAGGCCATCGAGCAGTTCCAGGTGCCGCCCGCGGGGGTGGCCTAGGCTGCCAGGGGCGGGCTGGCGTGGCGGCCCTGCCGTCGGGGCGGGAGTCGTCGGGAAGTAGCATTTTCTGCCGTTCTTCGAGTGGCTCGAGGCGACGGGGCGTCCCGAGTTTGTGCCCACTCCTCGACGCCCGGGAGCTCCCAGTTCCCGCGGCTGCCAGCAGCGGAGCGTCGGGTGCCGGATAGACTCAGCAGCCGGCCGCACTGACCGTCCGTTTACCCAGACGGAGAACGGCGTGCTGCTGCCCTCGCTGCAGTCGGCTCTGCCCTTCCTGGATCTGCACGGGACGCCGCGCCTGGAGTTCCACCAGTCGGTATTCGACGAGCTACGGGACAAGCTGCTGGAGCGGGTGTCGGCCATCGCCTCGGAGGGGAAGGCAGAGGAGAGGTGGGTGGGCTCGTGTGGGCTCAGCCTGCACTGCCCCAGCAGCATTTGTCCCTGGGCTGTGCCTTTTCCCCTGTCGTGGTGGCCCTGGGCATGTGTAAGCCGTCGTGTCTGTGGAGACAAGGTCCCAGTCACCACTACCGTTTAGGGCGGGTCGGGGGCTTGACTGGCGTGCTAAGTCCTTAGTCCTGCGAGTTGTCAGGTACAAGAAGCTGGAAGATCTCCTGGAGAAGAGCTTTTCTCTGGTCAAGATGCCGTCTCTGCAGCCAGTGGTGATGTGCGTCATGAAGCACCTGCCGAAGGTGAGCGTGCTGGCCGGTTGCCGGCAGGGCCAGGGTACCTGCAGTTGGGCACAGCCCTCTTGCCTGCAAATGGTTCCTTGGAAGCCAGAGCAAGCACTTGGTCTTGGCAGCCACGTGGCTTTCTGGTGGGTGGAGGAACTGCTCACTGACTGCAGCTCCATGGTGTGTGGTCCCGGGCCATCCCGTGGAGAGTGGCGCCCGCTCAGGTGCCGACCCCTCTCTGGGAAGAGCTGCCAGTGTCCAGCATGCCTGCCAGCACCTCCTGGGGGCAGCTCAGTGTCCTGTTTGGTGGAGCTGGCTCCAGGTGGTTCCTGTGGAGGGCTCAGGCCTCCTGGTGCTCCCCATGGAGCCCAGTGACCCAGGGGCGGCCCACGGGGACCTGTGGTGTGCCGTAGGTTCCCGAGAAGAAGCTGAGACTGGTGATGGCTGACAAGGAGCTGTACCGAGCCTGCGCCGTGGAGGTGAAACGGCAGATCTGGCAGGACAACCAGGCGCTGTTTGGGGACGAGGTCTCCCCACTGCTGAAGCAGTACATCCTGGAGAAGGAGAGTGCGCTCTTCAGCACCGAGCTCTCCGTGCTACATAACTTCTTCAGCCCTTCCCCCAAGACCAGGCGCCAGGGCGAGGTGAGGGCAGCAGGGCCTCCTGCCCTCCCGGCTTGGGTGGTCCTGCACCTGGAGGGGCTGGCTTGTGAACATGGCTGGCGAGGTTGGCTGTGGCTGGGTTTGCATGTGTTTTGCTTAGAAAGTGATATGTGAACAAGGTAAATCCTGCAGAACGACCCCTGGTGAGCAGGGACAAGCTCTTTTCAAAGCACTTCTGAAAAACTGGTTTTGTTGGGACCAGCAGTTGGTGTAATGGCTATGTCGCTGGACTCCCATGCAGTCGATCATGGTTCTAGTCCCAGATCTGGTGGCTTAAAACTCACGCCGGGCGCGTGTGTGTGCACACCCAAGATTCCGAGAGGAGAACGGAGAAGGGATTGCGGCATGGTCATCTCCCCTGGGGGGTGATTTCTCGCTTTCTGTCTCTCTGTCTCTGTCTGGCGAGCGCACGCACCCTATAGCAAAAACCTCTAAAAAAACCAGCCAACACAAAAAAAACAACAACAAAAAAATCCACAACAACTGGTTTTGTTGGGTCTTTATTTTTTTTGGAGAGGTTTTTGCTGTAGGGCATGTGCGCTTGCCAGAAAGAAGCAGATAGAAAGCAAGAAATAACCCCTGGGGGGGGGCGGATGGCCATGCCGCAGTCCCTTCTCCTCCATTCTCCTCTCGGGATCTTGGGCATGCACGAACAGATGCCTGGTGTGAATTTAAGCCACCGGGTCCGGGACTGGAACTGCGGTTGACTACATGGGAGTCCAGTGATATAGCCATTATGCCATCTGCTGGTCCCAGTTGGGTCTTTAGTTCTTGAAATCTGTAAGTAAGTGGTTAATGTGGTTGCAGCTGAAGTGTTCGCATTTCTTCTCCTTTTTTTTTTCTTTTTCTTTTCTTTTTCCTTATTTGCCAGAGGGTGCAGGTGTGCTCCAGAGAGTTAGAGGGAGTGAGCGGGCACCGCCATGGGGCAGCTGTGCTGTAACCTTCCTCCTCTGCCCCCCTCCCTTGGTATCCTGGGCGTGCACACACCCATGCCCAGTGGTTTTTTTCAAGATGCCAGGTCTGGGGTTCAGCACACTGCAGTGGCCGTGTGGTTCTCAGCTGCCTTGACCCCCAGGCCAGGGCTGGCCCCATTTCTCTCCCTTTAAAAGGCAGCTGATTGGGAGCAGCAGAGGGCACAGTGGTTCCATCATGGACTCCAGTGTAGTGAGCCCCAGACCTGACGGCTTGAAACACACCAGGCGCCTGTGCATGTATGCCCAAAATCCCCAGAGAAGAATGGAGAAGGGATTGCAGAGTGGCTATCTCCCCTGGGGGGTTTCTGTCTCTCTGGCCAGTGCTCATGCCCTATAGCAAAAGTCTCTTTAAAAAACAAGTAACGGGACCAGCAGTTAGCGTAATGGCTATGTCACTGGACTCCCACGTGGTCGACCGCAGTTCGTGTCCCGGACCCAGTGGCTTAAAACTCAAGCCGGGCACGTGTGCGTGCATGCCCAAGATCCCGAGAGGAGAATGGAGGAGAAGGGATTGTGGTGTGGCCATCCCCTCTGGGGGGTGATTTCTCACTTTCTGTCTCTCTGTCTCTCTCTGTCTCTCTCTGTCTGTCTGGCGAGCGCACAAGCCCTATAGCGAAAATCTCTCCGCCCCCCCCCCCCAAAAAAAAGTAATTTAAGGTTCTGACTAATAACACCAGTATTGTTCTCAAGACTCAAATGTGCAGTAATGAGTGAGTCTTCCTTTATGTTGAAGTTCCTTGGAGATTTGGGACGAATGCTGTTTGATAGAAAGGCAGAGCGAGCTCGGCACTCCCACGTCCGACACTGGGGCAGGCGAGTGACCTCACTGGTCATGAGGGCTGGGTCCCACGTGGCTGACTCTGGCTCGAGTCCTGGACCCAGCAGCTTGAAAAATGCACCCACGGCATGTGCGTGCGTGCCCCAGATCCTGAGAGCAGAATGTAGAGGGGATTGTGACATGGCCACCCTGGGGGGCGGTGATCTTGCTCTCTGTTGCACGCATGCGCACTCTGACTCTGACGCTGGCTCTCTTCAGCAGGTGCATGTGCTCTGCAGCAAAAAACAAAAACAAAAGAAAAGCAAATTTTCTGGTATAGCATTAAGGGAGAGAAAAGAGAGGGCCGGCAGGTGGCATGGTGGTTGGGGCGCTGGACTCCCACATGGCTGACCGCAGTTTGAGTCCTGGACCTGGTGACTTGCTTTCTCACTTTCTGTCTCTGGTGAGAGCATGTGCCCCATAGCAAATTTAAAATAATAACAATAAATTGAATAAAATAATTCTAAAAGAAGAGCAGGTAAGTGTTTTGTTTTTCAGCTTGCCATAGGGTACATGCAGTCACCATAGAGAGGGAGGTACTGGCCTGCCTAGCTGGTTCCCAGGAGCTGTGCCCACCACCTAGGTGTGGTGAAGCTGGTGGACAGCAGCTGGGCGGAATGTGGTGTTGGCCTTGGGTGCCACGAGAGCCCCTGTGCCAGGGCAGGGTGTGGCCAGGTCCTGGGGTGGTGGGCCGAGTCCTCATGGCCTCGGGTGGTGGCTGGGAGACTTGGGTTGGCGTTTGCTCCCTGGACACTGGGGCCTTGGTTCTGTCTGGTGAGCCTGGACTCTGGTGATAGACGAGGTGCCCATAGGCCTCAAGTGGAGGGAAGAGATAGGGCAGTGGTCACCTGGTCTGGGCGGCCTGGAGCAGATGCCTCGGCGCAGGCCCTGAAGGCAGTGGCAGCGTGGCCAGCACAGGTGCTCAGGGCTGCCTCTGGATGTAGCCACTCCCTGACCAGGCAAGGGTCCCAGACCGGGGCCCCACGGGGCCTGGGAGGGAGAGGAGAGGGCCACGCCCAGGTGAGCAGCCCACGGTGCCTTGCAGGTGGTGCAGAGGCTGACGCGGATGGTGGGGCGCAGCGTGAAGCTGTACGACATGGTGCTGCAGTTCCTGCGCACGCTCTTCCTGCGCACCCGGAATGTGCACTACTGCACGCTGCGGGCCGAGCTGCTCATGTCGCTGCACGACCTGGACGTGGGCGACATCTGCTCCGTGGACCCCTGCCACAAGGTAGCCACCTGCCCTCTGCCTGGGCCGGCTTCCTCCTGCCTGCCTGGGGCCCTGGCCCCTCCAGGCACCCTAGGAGTGGCGTTTCTGTGCCACCCTCACCCTGTGGACATTGCAAGGCTGACTCCTGGGCACTGGGCTGTGCCCCGAGCCGCTTCATCTCGTGGAGCGCTGCAGTGCCCCCACCCCAAGACCATGAGCGAGTCTAGAGAAACCAGCCAGACCCTCCATGATGGCCTGACCACGCCCTGCATCCACACGCGTTCCCCTGGGTAGAGAGCGTGGGCACCTGTCTTCTGCATGCACGTTCCTCCTCGCGTGGCTCCCGGTCACCTCGGCCCCTGGTGTCCCTAGGCTCCAGCCTTGCCTGCTGGGGGGACACGCACCTTGGCCTGTGTCCTCACTTGTGTCCTGTCCCCATGTGGGCTCTCATGGCACAGACGCCTCCGTTCTGTTGGCACAAAGGCAGGAGCCACCCCTTGGGCAGTGGCTGTGCCCAGGCGAGAGGCCAGTGAGAGAGGGGCCGCAGGGTGTGGGGACCTGGGGGCCCAGCGTGCTGACGAGTGCTCTCGCCGCAGTTCACCTGGTGCCTGGACGCCTGCATCCGAGAGCGGTTCGTGGACAGCAAGAGAGCCCGGGAGCTGCAGGGCTTCCTCGATGGTGTGAAGAAGGGGCAGGAGCAGGTCCTGGGGTGAGGGCTGGTCCTGCAAGACCCCGCAAGGCCCTGCGTCCTGCTGTGGGGAGCTGTGCGCCCGTCCAGCTGCTTGCTGAGAAATGGAGTGGCTTGGGACGAGTCTGGGCAGTACCCCCATTTCTGTGCATGGGCCAGCAGGCTTGGCAGCCGGGGGTCTCGGCGCTGGGCCTTCTGGTGTCTGCAGTGGGGGGAGGGCTGCCTTCAAGACAGGGTGGGCTCCGGAGCCTGGCCTGGGCCTGGCTCCCAGCAGCCTCTGCCAGGCAAGTGGGTACTGTGCTGCCTGGGCCCGCCCTGGTCACTTCCATTTTTAGAATTGAGGTGCATGGTAGGGGTCCCAGACCAGGGGCCTTTCAGGGAGCTGTGGAGGCTGACATGGGACTCGCCACCTCAGATGTACCAGAAGCTGCTCCCATCAGAGAGGTGCTGGCACCTCATTAGAAAGATGTTCATGTCGAAACAAGTGGGAGTGACACCTGTCTAAGTGGCTGCGCTGTCCCCAGGGCTCTGCGGCCTCTGGGCCCCTGGCTGAATGCTGTGGGGCCTGGGCTGGGTATCAGAGTGTGGCCCATGGTTGATGCTCCTTTGGCTGTTGGGAAGGTAGAGTGCAGGCAGAGTGGTGTCCTCTTGTCCAGTGGAGAGGCTGGTGCCCTGTGGTCCGTTCCTGAGGCCATGAGCCCAGCCCTCGGCTGCCCCTCCATTAGGCGGGGCAGCCGGCCAGGGTGGGGCAGCTCCGAGTCGACGTAGGGCCTGTCTTCCAGGGACTTGTCCATGATCCTGTGCGACCCCTTTGCCATCAACACGCTGTCTCTGAGTACCGTCAGGCACCTGCAGGAGCTGGTGGGCCAGGAGACGCTGCCCAGGGTGAGTGCAGGCGCTGCCCAGGGAGTGGTGCTCCCGGGCAGCCCCGCCCCCGCAACTGGGCAGGGCAGGCTGGCGCTTCTTACCCGGGAGGTGGGACGGGGCCGCGTCCTGGGGTCTGTGATGCTGGGTGAGGAGTAGGGTCCCCACTGAGGCTGCCTCCTCGCAGGACAGCCCCGACCTCCTGCTGCTGCTCAGGCTGCTGGCCCTTGGCCAGGGGGCCTGGGACATGATTGACAGCCAGGTCTTCAAGGAGCCCAAGATGGTAAGGGGCTCTGGGCTGCTCTGCCCTCAGCAGGGAGGGGAGCCGGTTTGGGTGTGGCTCAGGATCCTCCAGTCCCAGAATTCGGGGTGGGGTCTGTGCAGAGGGTGTGGGGGCCAGGGTGAGGTCTGCCTGTGCAGGGCGGGGTCAGGAGCTGGGGGTGGGTCGTGGCTGCTGGCCAATGCCCCGCCCCCTGCCAGGAGGCCGAGCTGGTGACCAGGTTCCTGCCCATGCTCATGTCGTTCGTGGTGGACGACTACACTTTCAACGTGGACCAGAAGCTCCCAGCCGAGGAGAAAGCCCCCGCGGTGTATCCGAACACGCTCCCCGAGAGTTTCACCAAGTGCGGGGGCGCCTCGGGCGGGAGGGCGGCGGGGCGGCCAGGCGTTGGCGGCTGACCGGCAGACCCGGGCCAGGTTCCTGCAGGAGCAGCGCGTGGCCTGCGCGGTGGGACTCTACTACGTGCTGCACGTCACCAAGCAGCGGAACCGGAACGCGCTGCTGCGCCTGCTGCCTGCGCTCGGTGAGTCCCGCGGGAGGTCCTGCGTGGGCCTGGGGGCCCCTCTGCACCTCGGCCGCCTCCCTGGGGCTCAGCCCTGCCCAGCAGAGGGCGAGCAGCGGCCTGGCGGTCCTCCAGGGGCAGGGCTGCAGCCCAGGGTCGGCTGGGAGCGGGTTACGGAGCGCAGAGGAGAGGGTCTGAGGTCTACCCTGGACCTTGGGAGTAGAACTGAGGGCCCACGGGTGTCCAGGGCTGCCGCCCGGAGAGGGTGCGCTCGCTGGTGGGCACTTCCTCCCGGCTTCCGAGGATCGGACTCCTGGGCCGCAGAGGCTGCGCTGGCCCCGGGGTTAAGAGCCCAGGACCGCAGGCTCCGCCTCTTCCCTGGGGGGGCGGGGCGCTGTCTGTCCTCTGGCTGTGGCAGGACAGATGTCCTTCCTCCTGCCCCTTCCTTGGCGGGTTCTAGTAAAGGTGAGGGGGGGAGTGTGCCTGGGCCCCCACGTGACCAGCACAGGGTGTGTGCACCCTGGCCTGGGCTGGGAGCTGGCTGGGGCCTCCCATCCGCAGGGCCCGCCCTTTGGGCCGGTGGGGCGGTGTCTGTGTTTGCTGTAACTTTCCTGAGGGGCTGTGGCCCCAGTGTGTCAGCGTGTGGCCAGCCGTTCTTCAGGGCAGTGATTGGTGCGTCAGCTGGGCCACCACAGCCTGCTGGCTCCAAGCACCTCAGTGGGTGTCTCTACTGGAGAAACCTTTTTTTTTTTAATTTTTTTTTTAAAGAATTATTTATTTAGGGGCTAGCAGGTGGCATGGTGGTTTAGGCACTGGACTGCCACATGGCTGACCACAGTTTGAGTCCCAGACCTGGCGATTTGCTTTTTCACTCGTGTTCTTTCTGTGTCTGGTTAACTTACAACATAATAATAATGGATAAAGTAAAATAGAGTCATTCTTCAAAAATACTACTTAATTGGGACCAGCAGTTAGTGTAGTATAATGGTTATGTTGCTGGACTCCCATGTAGCCAACTGCGGTTCGAGTTCCGGACCCAGTTGTTTAAACTCACACCAGGCGCGTGTGCGTGCGTGCCCAAGATCCCTAGAAGAGAATGGAGGAGAGGGGATTGCAGTGTGGCCATCCCCCCGGGGATGATTTCTTGCTCTCTATCTCTGTCTTTCTGGCGAGCGCACTCACCCTGTAGCAAAAACCTCTAAAAAAAATTAACTTAATTTTATTTATTTTTATTACTACTTTTAAATTTGCTATAGTACACATGCATTCACCAGAGAGAGAGAGAGAGAGAGAGAGCAGGCGAGCCTTCCTCCAGGTCGGGACTCGAACCAGTCAGCCATGTGGGAGTCCAGCGCCTAACCACCACGCCACCTGCCTGGGCCCGTTAGGTCTCTTTTGGAGGAGTTTTTGCTTTAGGGCATGTGCGCTCTTCAGAAAGACAGAGAGAAATCACCTCCTCGGGGGATGGCCACGCTGCACTCCCTTCTCCTCTGTTCTCTCGGGATCCTGGGCACACATGCACACACGCCTGGTGTGAGTTTAAGCCACTGGGTCTGGGACTCAAACTGTGGTCAACAGTGACATAGCCATTATGCCAATTGCTGGTCCCCATTAGGTCTTTGCTGTAGGGCACATGCACTCATCAGAGAGGGAAAGTAAGCAATCTCCTCCTGGGGATGGCCATCCAGGAACCCTCTCCGTTCTCCTGGGACTTGGGGCATGCTCGCACACGCCTCACGTAATTGTCAAATCTGACCCAGGCCTCACTGTGGTAACATATGCTGGTAGACCCACTACCTGGCAGGCTGGAGCCCTGGGAGAGGCCCGGGTTCAATTCTTGGCCCACCCACGAAGCCAGCTGTGTGAGGTACATCTGTGGTCTCAGCTGCTCAGGAGGCTGAGACAGGATGGCTGGGACATAGTGACCCTTGTCTCACAAAACTGCATCTGCAGCCCGACTGGGCCCCTCAGCTGGTTTCCCAGATCGTGTCGTAGGCCTCGTGCCAGTGTTCGGATTGGGGTCCACAGAGGCCACCCTCCGCGCATTGGCCCACCCACCCTCACGTCCCCTGGCCTGTAGGGCTCCTCGGCCGAAGGCCCTTTGTGCCCGTCATGCCCCTAGCCTGACGCTGTGCCTGCTTGAGTGTGCTGGGACTGCACTCTGGTGTGCTGCAGGGCCACCCCAGGCCTGTCTCAACGGGTCTCTGTGCAGGCCCAGCGCTCCAGGATCGGGAGGTGGTGCCATCTTGTCCCTAGGCCTGTGGACATCTGTCCTGCCTTGGGTGGCCTGGCTGCTTGCCTGTTTGCCGCCTTTGTCCTGCCACGATCCGCTTGCTGCTTGGCCCTGGTCCTGCCTGTCCGTGCACGTCAGCACTCGGGCCGTGGCTGCGAGACCTGGCTCCTGTTGCCGTCCCTGATCGTTGTTTCTTGAAAGAAGGAACTGGGCCAGCTCTCAGTTCCCTCTGTGGGGCTCGGTGGTGGAGGAGCTCTCTCCAGCAGAGGTGGTCCGTGTCTGTGCTCCCTCCCTGGCGTCAGGCCTCTGGGCCTCTTTCGGGGGCTGTGTGGCCGGAGCCCCTCAGCTGCTGGTAGACCCCGTGTGACAGGCCTTCCTCTTGGCCTCCTGCCCTTCCCGACCCCTGCTTGGGCCCCAGGCCACCCTGGTTGGCCACCCTCCACACCCCCCCAGGCCTTAGGGTTCTGACCTTAGGACGACCGAGGGCTCCATGTGAGCCGCAGTGGGCACTGCGGCTCCCAGCCGCGGGCAGAGGACGCGCCTGGCCTGGCGGGGTGGGCTGACGCCTGCTGTGTCTGCAGCGGAGACCTTTGGGGACCTGGCCTTCGGTGACATCTTCCTGCACCTGCTCACGGGGAGCCTGGCACTGCTGGCCGACGAGTTCAGCCTGGAGGACTTCTGCAGCAGCCTGTTCGATGGCTTCCTGCTCACTGCCTCGCCCAGGTAGGTGTGCGGGCCACAGGCTGTGCCTGTTCAGCGAGCCGGCCAGGCCCCTTGGCCTGCCCCGCCCCTCGGCCTGCCTGGTCTCTGTGGCAGTGTGGGTTGCTGGAGTCCCTGTTTGGAGGGAGGGCCCACAGGTAGGTCCTTTAGGCGCCAGGGCTTGCATGTGGCCCTGTGGGGTGCTGGGGAGGGTCTGCAGCCGTTCGCATCCCAGTGGCTCTGAGGGCTGTCCACAGCCCAGGTGCTGGGCCTGGTGCATCTGCTGGCCCCACCCGCCCGGCCTCTTCCAGGAAAGAGAACGTGCACCGACACCTGCTGCGGCTCCTCCTGCACCTGCACCCCCGGGTGGCCCCGTCCAAGTTGGAGGCCTTGCAGAAGGCCCTGGAGCCCACGGGCCAGGTAGGTCCCTGCTCCCTTCTGGCACAGCCCATGCAAATGTGCCAGGCAGGGCCGCCTCAGGCTGGTGCCAAGCTGTGCTGTCTCCCCACAGAGCGGCGAGGCTGTGAAGGACCTCTACGCGCAGCTGGGTGAGAAGCTGGGGCAGCTGGACCCACGGAAACCCAGCCCAGCCCAGGCCACTGAGACGCCAGCCCTGGAGCTGCCCCTGCCCAGCGCGCCTGCCCCGGCTGGGCTCTGAGGCTTCACCTGGGGCTGCTCGGTCAGGAGGCCCCGGGCCCGGACTGGGGGTGCAGTCCAGTCACTGCTCTCGGCCTTGGGGCAGGCTCAGCTGGGGGGTCAGTCCACTGGGCTGGGGCTGAGGTTGCCGCCGTCAGGGACACAGCTGGGCCTGCCCCTCCAGGGCCCCACTCTATGTAGGTAGGGTTTTTATGGCTGCATAGAGTCGGGGAGGCAGCTGGGATTAGGAAGAGCCTTGTGTTTCCCAAGGGGAGAGTTAGGGGCAGTCTCCAGGCGAGGCCTCTGGGGCAGTGGCGGGGCTACCAGCTGGGCACAGCTTGGTAAAAGCACAAGGTTTGCAGCAGGAGCGGCTGCCTGGGCGTGCCGTGGCCCCACGGACGGCCTCTGCAGCGCTAAGCAGGTGTGGTTGCCGCTGCACCTCGGTCCTCACTCGGTGAGCGCTCAGGTGCCCACTGCTGACCTTCCAGGCGGGTCCCAAGGGCTTGTGCTCGTATAAATAAAGGTGTTCTGGCAAGTTGGTGGGGATGGCGCTTCTGTGCTCACCCAGGAGCTGGGGAAATTGCTTCGGTTTTATGGGCAAGGGCCTCGGTGGCTGGCAGGAAGCCCCCTTAGGGAGCCTGCCCAGACCTGCTAGGCGAAGGGGAGAGGAGGCCCCCAGAGTTGGAAGGAACAGTCACGCAGACCCACGAGTAGAGAAAAGCGGGGACCGGGTGGACCAGGCGTCGCTAATGGAGAACGCTGCAGCCCCGAGCGCCCCGGGTTTGTTCTTCTATAGGGCAATGGCAGGAGCAGCGGAAGGTACAGCCATGTCTCCTGCTAGCACCTGCAGCCGCGGGGCATCGTGGTGGTGCCGAGTAAGCCCCCCCGGCCGCCTCTGGCAGCTTCCTTTAACCTCCAGCTGTGCAGCATCACCAGGCCCCTGTGCTCTGCTCTCCCTTAAAGGTCACCGTGGTCAGCTCAGCTCAGCTCAGCTGCTCCCTACAGGTGCCTAGGCTGGACAGCCCCCTCAGTCCTGGGAATTTAGACAGGCAGCTGCTGAGGCCCTGGGTGAGGACCCAGGACGCGCCCGCGGGCAGTGGCAGAAAGGGCACGCCAGGCCAGGAGGATGGCACCTGCAGCTGCACCTTGCTGTGAGTGCCAGGCAGGCCCAGGGATCGGGGCTGCCCAGACAGGAGCCCCACTGCAGCGATGGGCCACGGGGTGTGGGTGGGTCTGGGAGCCTGGCGGGCCCTGGCCGGCCTTCCCACCTGCATGGCACTACTGCCCCACAAGGACTCCCACCAGAGCTCTGCTGGGGCTGGTGTGTTCTCTTTGTGGTTTGTTTGTTTTCTCCAGAGGGCACAGGCACGCGGCAGAGAGAGGGAGTGAGAGTGCCCCCGTGGGAGTGGTCAGGCAACATCTCCTCCTAAACCTCCTTCCTTGGAGGCACGCACACCTGGCATGTTTTTCAAGCTTTCAACCTGCTAGTTCTGGGGCTCAAAACCACACCTTCAGTCATGGGATCTGGCCATTTTAACCACCAGGCCACCAGCTGGCCCCTGGTTTTCTTTTCTTTCTTTTTTTTTTTCTTTTAGGTTTTTGACATGGGGCATGTGCGCTATTGGGGAGAAACAGAGACAGCTAGACAGAAAGTGAGAAAGCACTGGGGGTATGGCCACAGGCGATCCCTCCACTGTTTTTTTGGAGAGGTTTTTTTGCTATAGGATGTGTACACTCGCCAGAAAGACAGAGACAGAGAGACAGAAAGCAAGAAATCACCCCCCAGGGGGGTTGGCCACGCCTCAATCCCTTCTCCTCCATTCTCCTCTCGGGATCTTGGGCACGCACGCACATGCGCCCAACGTGAGTTCTAAGCCACCCGGTCCGGGACGCAAACCGCGGTCGACTACATGGGAGTCCAGTGACATAGCCATTATGCTAACTGCTGGTCCCTCCACTCGTTTTTTTTAAGAGAGGTTTTTGCTATAGAGCACATGCACATGTGCCTGGCGTGAGTTTAAGCCATCGGGTCCGGGTCTCAAACCGCAGTCGACTACATGGGAGTTGAGCGACATAGCCGTTACGCCAACTGCCGGTCCCTCTCCCGGTGTGTTTTAAGCCACTGGGTCCAGGACTTGAACCGGTTGACTGGTGTTTCCCCCATTCCCTTCTTGGGATTTGGGGGCATGCATGCACACATGCTTTGCGTGGCATCCAGTCGCACTGCTGGCCCTGTGAGAACCCAGCGCCTTAACCACAGTGTCATTTCCTAGCCCTGTTTGTTTTTTTTTTTTTTTTTTGAAATAATGGTGCGTGAGCTTACTGGAGACGGGGAAGGTGAGAAGGCACCGTCCAGGGCAACAGCCACACTGCAGCCCCGTCTCCGTTCTCAGGATTTGCTGGAGCACATACACAGACACACCCGACGTGTTTTCCAAGCCACCAAGGCCGGGACCGAACTGTATAGCTGGCCCTGTGTGACCCATACCTCCGCAGCTCCGTCGGCTCTCCAGGTTCCTCTCTAAAATGAAGATGACACCCTGAGCCGAGGGAAGGCCCTGCTGGAGTGGGAGCAGGAATGTCGGGGGAGCTGGGGTGCGTGAGCGGCCGTGCCTGCCGGGAGTGCGCTCGGGTTGGCTGGGCAGGAGTGCAGACACTTGGGGCCCTCTGGAAGCTTCTGTCTCAGGTCCTGGGCTGGGAGGTGGGGGGGTTGGGGGGGGAGGAAGGGGCTTGGCCATAGAAGGAGCAGCCCAGGAGAGGACCCAGCCGCCTGGCCGGTCACTGGGCGGCACAAAGGATCCAGGTTATGCCCTTAGGGCCCACCTGGCAGCCATAATGGACATGCTGGTCCGTGTCCAGTGACCCCCAAGTCCTCGAGCCAAGAATTGAGGCCCCCTGGCACCCAGGATGCCATGGAGCCGGTGCTGGGCTCCTGCAGGCACATGCACTCCCCACACGGGCGAGCTGGGTTCGAGAAGGACGGCCAGTTGGCCTTGGAGAGGGGCCTGGCCTGTGCCTGGCCTCCTGGTGGTTGCGAGGAGGGCACAAAGGTTGCTGCAGGTGAAATCCAGGTGGCGCCTGGGGACTGTGGTCGTGTGTGCACCTCCCAGGTCCAGTCTGTCCTGTCCCTCCCTTGGAGATGCTGGGGTGCTGCAGAGGGGTCTGGAGGTCTCTTTACCAGGATGGGGGGCTTTGAGGGCAGGCAGGCAGGCCTGTGAGTGCAGCTGGAGTGGAGGTGGTGGTGTCACCTGCTGGGGGCCTCCTAGCCTTGGCCTAAGTTTCTAAACTTGTTTCTCAGCCCCAAAGGGACCCCTGGGGTCTTTTCCCCATCCTGTCCTGGGGCTCTGGGCTGGGGGGAGGACAGGTGATGGTAGAGGAGGAGGGGAGAGGGTGCCCAGCTGGCCCCGCTATCCCCACATGCCCCACACCCCACCTTGTTGACAGGCAGTCCTGTGTGAGGGGCAGTGGGAGTGCTTTGGGGAGGGGGCCACGAGGGACAAAACACGGGCGAGGATGGGAAGGGTGCTTGGCCCAGGTGTCCCGGACAGAGCCAAGAAGCCTTGAGAGCTGCAAACCGGGGAGAAGAGGTGGCCTGCTGGCCAGGGGATCCTGCGAGCCTGCCGGCCCCTCCCGGCCTGTCCAGCCCAAGCCCCGCCCCGCCGCGCCCCTTGAGTCACTTCCTTTGCATAGAAACGGAAACCTCCCAGAGCTTCGTTTGCCCCAGAAGCTCCCTGGGGAGGTGCAGGTGTCACTGCCCCCAAGGCCAGAGCTGGCCCAGGAGGCGCCTGACCCCACCCCCAAGGAGACTGCCTCTGCTGAGCATCAGATTCCGGTCCACCGGGAACCCAGAGCTGGGGGCGCCTGGTGGAGCTGCAGGTAGGGATCAGGCGCCCTCAGAGGCTTGAGTCCTTCCACCCCGCCTGGGGCTCCCCTTCGCTTCCCGCTTGGTGCTGACTGAGGGGTGCTGGGAACAGGGCCCCGCGCAGCCTCAGAACTGTTTCACTCGGGCCAGACTCATACACACCCGCGTGTCCTTGAGTGTGTCTGTGGGGTCTCGACTCCCGCGGGTGCTGGGGTGCTGTTCCCAGGCCCCTCCCTGGGCCGTGCAGGCCAGCACCGGCAGTGGGGAGGCGGTGCAGGTGCGCGACGGGTCCAGCTTGACCCTTCACCCCTGAGCAGCCCCTTGTCGGCACCGACTCCTCTGACTCCTCCTCCAGGAAGCCGTGGAGGCCATCCGATAACCCGCGGGTGCCCCCACCTCCCGAACCACTTCCTCACGGCCCTTCATGGGAGGACCCGAGAGATTTGCTTGGGGCCCTGCGAGGAGCAGCTTCCTGGTCAGTGGGGCTGAGGCCGGGACCAGGCGCCGGCCACGCCCGCGGGTCTCGCGGCTGTAAGAGCGCTCCGGGAATGGGGCCCGGCTGCCCCGTGAGGCAGCCTGGAGACCTCCGTCTTCCCGTTGCAGGGCGGGTGACTTGCATGCCCAGTGCCGCTCCCGCGCCATGGACCGCAGCCAGCCCAGCCCGGAGCCCCCGGCCGCCGCCCCCCGGGCCTCGGGCTCCTGTGTGATCGCGCCGGTGCGCGCCGCGCTCCGCCTGCGCCGCCGAGTGCGCGTCCTGCGCAAGCGCCGTCTCCTGCTGCCCAGCGCGGGGCCCGACGGCGGGGCCGCGGCGCCACGGCCGGGAGTCCACTGCGGAGCGCCGCGCGCGGGCCTGGAGCAGCCCCGGTTCTTCACCTTCGAGGGCCCCGCGGAGCTGTCCTCGCGGGCGCCGCGCAAGAGGCGCCGGCGCAGCCGCGTGGTGCTTTACCCCGAGGCTTCGCGCAGGTACCGTCCGCGCGCCGAGCGGCGGAGCCGCGCCCAGCACTGCCTGCTGCTGCTCGCGGCCATCGTGGGCTTCCAGGTGCTCAACGCCATCGAAAACCTGGATGACAACGCGCAGCGCTACGACCTCGACGGGCTGGAGAAGGCGCTGGGGCGCGCTGTGTTCGGGCAGCCGGCCGCCGTGGCACGCATCGTGGCGCTGCTGCGGGACTACCTGGCCACTCACGTCCACAACCGCCCGCTGCTCCTGGCGCTACACGGGCCCAGTGGCGTGGGCAAGAGCCACGTGGGCCGCCTGCTGGCACGTCACTTCCGCGCGGTGCTCGCGGGCGGCGCGCCTGTGCTGCAGTACCACGCGCGGCACCACTGCCCACAGCCGCGCCCTGCGCAGGACTGCCGCGAGGAGCTGGCGCGGCGTGTGGCCGACGTGGTGGCTCGCGCTGAGGCGGAGGAGAAGACCCCGCTCGTGGTGCTGGACGAAGCGGAGCTCATGCCGCTGGCGCTGCTGGACGAGCTGCACGGCTTCCTGCAGCCTCAGCGCTCGCACCACTTCCACAGCGCCATCTACGTGCTCCTCAGCAGTACCGGCGGCGCGGAGATCACGCGCTTCGTGCTGCAGAACGCTTCTCGTGCGCTGTCCCTGCGCCCTGCCGGCGCCGGTGGGGCCGGGGCCTCCGCAGCGCAGGCGGAGGAGGAGCTGAGCGCCAGCCTGCAGGCGCTCCTGGCTCGCTACCACCCGCTGTGGCAGGGCGCAGCCATAGTGCCCTTCCTGCTGCTGGACAAGCGAGACGTGGTCAGCTGCTTCCGGGAGGAGATGGCTGGGGAAGGCTTCTTCCCAGAGCAGGCCCAGGCAGAGCACCTGGCGGAGCAGCTCAGTTACTATCGGGTGGCTGGCCGGGAGTTCGCCGTCACCGGCTGCAGGCAGGTGGTGGCCAAGGTGAACCTCTTGTAGCAAAGCCAGACACCAGGACACTCGTGGGCACTGGGAGGGAGGAGGATCTGTGGGCTGGCCCCAGGCCCTGGGGCACCTAATAAAGTCTGTGGCCCCAGGCTGGCTCACACTTGAGCTGAGGCTGCTGATGAGGTCTGAGCCCGCACTCCCGGGCCACCACCCCTCCCAGCTTGTCCTGCTCATCCCAGGAGCTCCTTCACCCCACCCCACCCTTCGTGTGGCCCGGATCCTTCAGCGGCCTGAGTCCCAGCAAGTTCTGGTGGATGCTCCCACAGCCCCAGGAGGGGGGCGCAGGGATGATTTCAGAGGGGAACCGGCCCGGGGCCCTAGCTGGGAATGGGCTCTGTGCTGTGCGCACGGCAGCCATGTCTCAAGCCCAGTCTGCCCTTGCACACCTGCTCAGCCGGGGCTGGGGCCCAGGTCTGGGAGCGGAGGAGCTCCTGCCAGGCAGCAGCTGTCCAGTGGTGTCGCCTGCACGCACTGGAAGGCACTCAGGCAGGCAGTGCGAGGCCTGAGCTCTTGAGGGGCCAGGCCCTGCCCTCTGCTGTCCGTCCCAGGGTCCTGACCTGGGGCAGAGGTGCACTTGGGCACCCCTGGCCTTAACACCTGGGCGGAACCCCCTCCCCGCTCCTCGCTGGCTGGGGCATGGCGCCCGCAGGTGTCCACAACAAAGGCCCATGCAGCCCCCAGGCTCTTCGCCAGGACCTGGTTCTGGGGCCGGCAGTGCATGCCGTCACCCGTGCCCACCTGCTCTTGGTTGGCCTCAGTGACCCAGCGCCTACAGGCAGGGGAGGAGGGCCCTGCTTGGCCATCCCTCTGGTCGCCATGGCTGCATCCCCACCTGGTGCCTCTAAGCCTTCTGTGCCAGGCCTTACCCCCCCCCCCCCCCCCCGAGCCTGGGTCTGGGGTGTGGTCTGCCTGCAGGAAGTCTTCCCAAACTGCTCTCACAGGACGGCTAGCTGTGCCCCAGGAAGCTCCAGAGCAAGGTGTGGCTGGCCCTGGGTCCCCGTGGGCCACGGCCTCCCTTCCCGAAGCCCGGCGCCAGCGGCCTTGTTGCTGCCCCCCTACCCCTGTCCAGACCGGCACAACCGAGGAGGGAGGAGCCTGGGCTCTGGTCGCACGGCAGTGCCCCCGGCCCCTGTCCACGGGCAGGCCAGGTTGGGAGGAGCCATGTTTGGCGGGCGGGGACAATCCTAAGGGGGCTAAGGAAGGGCCTCGCGTTGCCTTGGGGGGTGAGAGAGAAGGCAGTCCAGGCTTCACCTTCCAAACGCCTGAGCGCACCCTGGCTTCTGTCCACGCGCCCGGCGTCCTCCCCAGCAGGTGGTCTCTGGGATCTCTGGCAGGTGGGAGGACGCACCTGGCCCAGGCCACCAGGTCCTGGCCCAGGACAGGACATGCATGCAGGCATGGCCTCCCTCCTGGGGACTCCCTGGGACTGGGTGTGCCCCCACGGCTGTCAGCTGCCATCTGGACCCTGCCTGCTGTGTCCAAACCTGCCGGGGAGTCCATTTTTTTTTTTCTTTTTTTGGAGAGGTTTTTACTATAGGGCGCGTGCGCTCGCCAAGCAGACAGAGAGATAGAAAGCGAGAAATCACCCCCCAGAGGGGATGGCCACGCTGCAATCCCTCCTCCTCCATTCTCCTCTCGGGGTCTTGGGCATGCACGCACACGTACCCGGCGTGAGTTTAAGCCACCGGGTCTGGGACTCGAACTGTGGTCGACTATGTGGGAGTCCAGCAACATAGCCATTACACCAACTGCTGGGCCCTCGGGGAGTCCACTTTTGCCGCTTTAGTTCTGACACGTGACACGGAGGCCAACTTCCTGCTGAGGAACGGGCCTGGGCCTGGAGCCTGCCTGCGAGGGGAAGGCTCTGGGCCTGGAGGGCCTTCACTGTGACTGCCCGTCTCCCCCACCCCGCCTCCTCCGCCACCAAAGACGGAGGGCGCCTTGAAATCGCTCCACTTCCTTGTCAGCCTTGATTACTCACTTTTAAGTTGACTTTTATGTCACGAGCCAGACACCACCACCAGCAGGGTCTTTCCCGCGGCCGGAGTGCGTCAGCCGGCCCTTGCCGCGTGCACTCACACCCGTGTTGGCTGGCCCTCGCTGTGTGCACGCTGCATTTACGTCGGCTGGCCTTCACAGTGTGCATGCCTGTGCTCAGGCAGGCTGGGACGCGAACTTAGGACCTTTCCGGAGTGAATGAGGTATGTGACCACGGTGCCATCATCTGGCCTGTGTAAACCTTTATTTAATAGGCCAAACTAGTTTGGATCTTTTTATTCTCATTTAAATTTTTTTTGCTACAGGGTGCACAAGGAGGGGCACTCGCCGGGGCACGGTTACGCCCGTCCCTCCTCCCTCTTGACCCTGCCAGAGTTCTGGGCACAGCTCGCACAGCACCAAGCTGCCAGGGTTTCCTCAAGCTGTCAGGGTGGGGTTTGAAACATGTGGTCGACTACAGGGGCTCCGGCTCCCTTAACCATCAGGTGATGGGGTTCACAAGCCCCTTCCCCGCCCTCCAGCCCTCGGGGGCCTGAGACCACGCGGCTCGGCTGTGTGCTCAGTCAGCGCCGACTCGAAGCCTGACGCCTGCGCGGCTGCCTCTAGCACTGCGGCTCGGTTCGCCCGCGTGGTGTCGACAAGCTGGAGCAGGTATTTTTAGTCTGCTATAGAGTGTGTGCTCACAGAGAGACAGAGAAGGGAAGTGAGAACTCACCCCTGGGGGATGCCCACGCCAGTCTCTTCTCTATCCCCCTCTCTGATTCTCTGATTCTGGGCACACACATACACACGCTTGGCATGTTTTTCAAGCTCCGGGTCTGGGTATCGAACTGCACAATTGGTCATGTGGAACCGTGCTGCCTGTTGGCCAAGAGTTTTTTTTTTTTTTTTTTTTTTTTTTTTTTCAGTATTTGAGAAACTCTTCTTTTTTCTTGAGAGATTTTTGCTATAGGGAATGTGCATTCACTGGAGAGACCCTAAGAAATCACTCCCAGGGGGATAGGCATGCTGCAATCCCTTTTCCTCCAGGGAGTCTGGGCATACATGCACATGTGACAGTGTGTTTCAAGCCGCTGGGTCTGGGACTTGAATGGTGGTTGACCACATGGGAGTCCAGTGCCTTAACCACTACACCTCCTGCTGGCCTGAGAAACTTCTGACAAGGAAAATAGTGGAGACCTGGAAGGTGAGGGAAGACTGCAGAGGGTCAGAGCACTACAGCTTAGTCACCAAGATTTCCCAGGAAATCCATAAATAACTTTAAAAAAGTATCTTTTTTAATTGCCCTGGACAGGTGCTGGGCATGTGGGAAGTTGCCAACCAGATTATCTCAAATCCTAGTTTCTGTTAGTTTTGGTTTTGGCCAGAGAACCATGGTCATTAGAGACAGAGAGGGGGAGAAGAGAAGGGAGGGGAAGAGGAGAAGGCACTCTTCATGGTGTGTGGTCACGCCCACTCCTCCTCTACCCTCCTTTTGGGACTCTGGGCATGCACACACGTGCACTTCAGCAAATCCAGTTTGACAGTCTTGGTCTTTGAGTTGCCAAGTTTGGTACATTTACATTTATTGTGACCAGCATGCCATCTGCTGGCCAGAATAATGATGACTTTACACACAACATATTTATTAAGGTCTTAGTGGGCCAGCTGGTAGCATGGTGGTTAAGGTGCTTAGATCCCACATGGCCAGCTGTGTGGTTCATGTCTTGGGCTTGGTGGCTTGAACACCATGCCAGGTGTGTGTGCATGTATGCCTAAAACCCCAAGAGGAATGGAAGAGTAGGCATGGCCATTGCCCCGGGGGTGCTTTCTCATTTTCCCCACTTTCTCTACCTCTCTCCAGCGAGTGCACATGCCTATAGCAAAATTAAAAGAGATAAACTTATTAGAAATCTTTCAAAGTTTTGTAATTAAAAAAAGAATGATTTAATTTTATTTATTATTATTGTTTCTTCATTTGCTGTAGGGCATGAGTGCTCACGAGAGAGAAAGAGAGAGAGAGAAAGTGGGAAAGAAAGCTGCTAGGACTCCACCTGTGGTCAGCCATGTGGGGGTCCAGCATCCCAACCACCATGCCACCTGCTGGCCCTGTAATTTCCTTCAGAGAGATATTATTAGTTTTTGTTAGAGTTATTCCCAGGAACTGTATAATTTTTGTTTGTTATTATAAAAGGTTATTGTTGTAAAATATAATACACGTTGAGGAAAATGTATACAGCAAAATATATATTCAAAGTTTTATTTATTTATTTTTTAATTTGTTAGAGAGTGCATATGCTTGCTGGAGACAGAGAAAGAGAGAGAAAGTGAAAAAGCACTCCCTGTGATGGATGGTCATACCACAATCCCTTCTCCACCATTTCTCTTTTCAGGGTTTTGGCATGCACGCACAAAGTGCTTTTCTTTTCTTTCTTTTATTTTTTAGAGAGATTTTGTACTATAGGGCACGTGTGCTCACTGGAGACACATAGAAACAGAGAGACCGAAATCGAGAAATCACCCCCCCAGGGGGGATTGGCCACACCACAATCTCCTCTCCCTTCATTCTCCTCTAGGGATCTTGGGCACACATGCACACGTGCCTGATGTGAGTTTAAGCCACCGGGTCTGGGACTCGAACCACGGTCGACTACATGGGAGTCCAGTGGCATAGCCATTACGCCATCTGCTAGGCCCTGTACTGCCATTTTTATTGTGGTTGGCTTGAATGTATAGGTGATCTGGGGGGGCACTACATTTAAGAGTATCCAGCCTTCGGGACCAGCAGTTGGCGTAATGGCTATGTCGTTGGACTCCCATGTAGTTGACCGTATTTCGAGTCTCAGATCTGGTGGCTTAAACTCACACCGGGCATGTGTGCATGCATGCCCAAGATCCCGAGAGGAGAATGGAGGAGAGGGGATTGCGGCGTGACCATCCCCTGGGGGGGGGGAGGGAGGTGATTTCTTACTTTCTGTCTCTCTGCCTCTGTCTTTCTGGCAAGAGCACATACCGTATAGCAAATCCTCTCAAAAAAAAAAAAAAAAAAAAAAAAAAGAATATCCAGCCTTCAAAGCCATGAACATAGTATACCTCTCCTTTTCTTTAGTTCTCTTACCATTTCTTTCAGCCATGTTCTATAGTTTTCATTGGAGAAATCTTACACACCTTTCATTAAATTTATTGTTAAATAGTTCATGTTTTGCCATGCTATTGTAAGGTTATATATATTTTTAGACAGAGGCTTTCTGTGTTGGTGTCCTCCTGCCTCAGCCTCCCTCGTAGCTGGGACCACTCAGGCTCCCAGGGTGGGCAGGCGATCGAACCTGCCATATGCCTCTACCAGCTTATGCTATTGCACCTGGCCTGTGATGGTGGTTTTTGTTTTTCCTTCTTCTTTTTGTAAGAGGGTACATACACTCTCTAGAGAGAGACAGAGATACTGAGAGAGGGAAAATGAGCGCCCTCTCCCCTCCAGGGCATGGTCATGCCACAATCCCTGTCCTTCTATTTCCTCATCCTTCTGGGACTTGGGGCACACATGCACATGCACCCAGCATGTTTCCCAGGCACTGGGCCCAGGACTTGTATCATGCAGTTAGTTACGTGGGATCCAGCTGGCCTAGTACTGGTCTTTTCTTTTTTTAATAACTTTTTTATTTAACTTTATTTATTCATTTATTCTATTTTAATTTGACCAAAGAAGACAGAGAGAGAGGAAAAAAAAGTGAGAGTGAGAAAGCAAGCTGCCAGGGCCAGGACTTGAATCATGGTTGCAATGTGGGACTCCAGCGCCCTTAACCACCACACCACCCGACAGCCCCATGATGTTTTTTCCTTTTTTTTTTTTTTTTTTTTTTTTTTTGAGAAGTTTTTACTATAGGGCATGTTCACTCACCAGAGAGACAGAGACAGACAGACAGAAAGCAAGAAATCACTCCCAGGGAGGATGGCTGCACCACAATCCCTTCTCCTCCATTCTCCTGTCGGGATCTTGGGCACGCACGCACACGCGCCTGGCATGAGTTTAAGCCACTGGGTCTGGGACTTGGACCACAGTCAACTACACGAAAGTCCATCATTGTAGCCATTACGCCAACTGCTAGTGCCCCCATAATGGTATTTTTTTTTTAAAAAAAAAGTTTATCAGGGCTGGCAGGCAGTATAGTGGTTAAGGCATTAGACTCCCACATGGCTGACCGTGGTTCAAGTCCGACCTGGCAGCTTGCTTTCTCACTTTCACTCTCTCTTTCACTCTGTCCCTATCTGGTCAGATTAAAAATAAATAAATAACTAAAATAATTATTTTTAAAACTGATCTATTTCTTCTATGATTAAGAGATAGAGGGAACCAGCACTTAGCATAATGGCTATGTCGCTAGACTCCCACGTAGTCGACCATGGTTCGCATCCCGGACCTGGTGGCTTAAAACTCATGCCAGACGCGTGTGCGTGCGTGCCCAAGATCCTGAGAGGAAAATGGAGGAAAAGGGGTTGCGGCGTGGCCATCCCCCGGGGGGTGATTTCTCGCTTTCTATCTCTCTGTCTCTCTCTGTCTGTCTGGCAAGCGCACGCACCCTATAGCAAAAACCTCTCCAAAAAAAAAAAAAAAAAAAGAGAGATAGACAGAGGGCTGGCAGGTGGCATGGTAGTTAAGGGTGCTGGACTGGGACCAGCAGGTGGTGTGATGGTTAAGGCGCTGGACACTCCCACATGGCCGACCATGGTTTGAGTCCCAGACCTGGTGGCTTGCTTTCCCTCTCTCTCTCTCTCTCTCTCTGGTCAAATTAAAATAAATGAATGAATGAATAAAATTAAATAAAAACAATTATTTAAAAAAAAAAAAAGGGTGCTGGACTCCCACAGGGCTGACTGCAGTTTGAGTCCTGGACCTGGTGGCTTGCTTTCTCACTCCCCCCCCCCCCACCCCGTCTGTCCCTCTCTGGTCAAATTAAATAAATAAATAAAAGTTAAATAAAATAATTATTAAAAAAAATAAGAGATAGAGAAACCATCCAAACTAGGCTGATAGTGCGACCCCCCCTGGGCTCAGCCAGTGCTGGTGACAGACACGCGTGCCTGAAGTACCCTGGGTCTGCAGAGCGGGCCAGGGCCTTCCCAGGCGGCCGGCCGTGCGGGCCAGTGCACTCCACCACTGTGCGCCGCCTGGGCCCTTAGGGGCATTTTGAAAGTCTCACTCTCAGCGGATGGCATGATGGTCATGTCGCTGGACTCCCAGGCAGGGAAGCAAGGGTTACGTCCTTGTTACGTGCACCTGCGCTCACCAGAGAGAGAGAAGGAGAGTGAGAAAGTAAGGTCCGGGTCCACACTGTGGTCGGCCATGTGGAGTCCAGCACCTTACCCACCATGCCACCTGCCCGCCCCAAAGAACTCCTATTTTTTTGGGTGGGGGTAGAGGTTTTTGCTATAGGGCATGTGTGCTTGCCAGAAAGACAGAGAGATAGGGACCAGCAGGTGGCATGGTGGTTAAGGTGCTGGACACTCCCACATGGCTGACCAGGGTTCGAGTCCTGAATCTGGTAGCTTGCTTTCTCACTTCCTCTCTCTCTCACTCTCAACCTCTGTCTCTCTAATTAAAAAAAATGAATGAATAAATAAATAATTATTTAAAAAAAAAAGACAGAGAGAGAGAGAGAGAGAGAGAGACAGAAAGTGAAAAATCGCACCCCAGGGGGATGGCCATGCAACAATCCCTTCTCCTCCATTCTCCTTTCAGGATCTTGGGCACGCACGCACACGCACCTGGTGTGAGTTTAAACCACTGGGACCAGGACTCGAACCGCAGTCAACCACACGGGAGTCCACCGACATAGCCATTACGCCAACTGTTGGTCCCAAAGAGCTCTCTCTTAAAAAAAAAAAAAAAAAAAACAACCTTGTCTTCTGAACATAATGCGTGTGCTGTGGAGACCCAGCTCCCTGTGCAGAAGTGGACTTGGAGCCTGGAAGCTGCAGACCCACACACGTGCCTCTGCACTGCCCTCTCCCGGAGGGAGTGCCTGGTCTCCCGCCCGCGGCCTTCAGTCCTGCATGTCAGCTCTGCAAACCCTCTGTGGGCCTCGGTTCTCGGACTCAGTGCCCATGGCAGCCACGGGCAGGCCTGTGCCACACTCCCAGAGCCCTTCACGCATGTCCTCCTGCGGCCAGCTCCTTGCTAAGGGGACAAGCCTGTGGCCCTGAACACCACCCTGCTCTCGCTGGGGCAGACCCACGCTCCAGGACCGTCACACGCAGCAGCAGGCACGCGAGCTGGCGGGATGGGGATTGGCCACGGTGTCTGGCTGGGCAGGAAGGGACAGGCGTGGTCACCGGTGTGGACACGACCTGCCCGCACGCCAGATGGCAGCAGGGCTGTTGAGGAGTGCGTGGTAGCCAGTGGTCTCTCAGCCTTGGTTAACACGGAAGGAGCTGGGACACCTGACGGAACACTGGAGGAGCACCTTCCTGACAAAACAGCCGAGCTCGGAGTGCTGGGCTGCTCATTGCCCGCTCCGGGGTCAGGGGCGGAGGGTCGAGGTGCAGGGGCCGCAGGGTGCCCTTGGGAGAGCCAGGAAGGAACCCGATGGGGACGAGGCTGCCCGTACCTTGCGACAAGGGAGGCTTCCTGGTGGCTGCGCAGGCCTGTGGGCACTGGGTCCTGCAGAGCGCAATCGCACGTGTTCTGGACAACAGGCCAGGAGCCGCAGACGGCCTGATCCGGGCTTGTGGGCTCAGCTGTGTCCCAGCCTGGCACACCTCAGACACAGAGGACGAGGAGTCCTCCTTGCCACACTTAGGGTGCTCGCATTAATCCCTCTCAGTCCACTGCCCAACATCACTTCTTTCCTTTTTTTTTTTTTGGAGAGGCTTTTGCTACAGGATGTGTGTGCTTGCCAGAAAGACAGACAGAAAGACAGAAAGCGAGAAATCACCCCCCAGGGGGATGGCTACACAGCAGTCCCTTCTCCTTCATTCTCCTCTTGGGATCTTGGGCACGCACGCACACATGCCTGGCGTGTTTAAGCCACTGGGTCCAGGACTCGAACTGTGGTCGACTACATAGGAGTCCAGCAACATAGCCATTATGCCAACTACAGGCCCCGCAATATCACATCTCACAAAATTCTTGGGGAGGTGCAGCAGGTCGCATGGTGGTTGAGGGCGCTGAACTGCCACATGGCTGACCGCAGTTCAAGTCCCAGACCTGGCAGCTTGCTCTCTCACTTTCTCCCTCTCTCCCTCATCCCTCTCTCGTTCTGTCCCTCTCTGGTCTAATTAAAATAAATGAATAAGTTAAATAAAATAATTCTTTTTTTTTCTTTTGGAGAGGTTTTTGCTATAGGGGCGTGCGCTTGCAAGAAAGACAGAGACAGAGAGACAGAGACAGAGAGACATAAAGCGAGAAATCACCCCCAGGGGGGATGGCCACACCACAATCCCTTCTCCTCCATTCTCCTCTCGGGATCTTGGACATGCACGCACACGCGCCTGGCATGAGTTTAAGCCACCGGGTCCAGGACTTGAACCACTACATGGAAGTCCAGCAACATAGCCATCACACCAATTGCTGGTCCCAATAATTCTTTTCTTTTTTGAGAGGTTTTTGCTATAGGGCACGTGCTCTCACCAGAAAGACAGAGACAGACAGAAAGCGAGAAATCAGCTCCTCAGGGGGGATGGCCAGGCAGCAATCCCGTCTCCATTCCCCTCTCGGGAACTCGGGCACGCACACACACATGCCTGGTGTGAGTTTAAGCCACCAGGTCCGGGACTCGAACCGCGGTCGACTACATGGGAGTCCAGTGACATAGCCATTACGCCAACTGCTAGTCCCCCCCAATAATTCTTTAAGTTAAAAAAAAAAGGGAAAATTCTTCATTGACAGGACCAGCAGATGGTGTAATGGTTATGTTGGACTCCCACGTGGTTGACCACAGTTCAAGTCCCAGGCATGTCGGTTTAAAACTCACGTCAGGCATGTGTGTGTGCATGCCCAAGACCCCGAGAGACCAGAGAAGGGACTGTGGCGTGACCATTTCCCCTGGGGGTGATTTCTCCCTTTCTGTCTCTTTGTCTCTGTCTCCCTGGTACACACACCCTAGAGCAAAGAGCTCTCTAAGAAAAGAGAGAGAGTGAGACAGTTCTTGGTGCAGGTACCAGGCGCTGAGAGGGGTGTTCTGAGCCAGAGAAGACGGGGTGCACACAGACCATGCTCTGCACAGTTTGAGGGTGCTGGCAGTAGCTCTGTGGACAGCAGGCCAGGGTGGCCAGACTGTGGCCCACCGCTAACCCCAAACCCATAGCCTTTTCCCTCTTGACCCCCTTTAAGAGGGCACGTGGCCCCAAGGAAAGGCAGCCCTTCCCAGCCTCCCTCGCGGTGAGGTCGCTGGCGTGACTACCGTCCAGCCGACGGAGTGTAAGCAGACGCAGAAAGGATGGCTTCTGAGGTCCTTGGGGGGCCGAGCCCTCCTTCCCCTGGCTGGAAAGCAGATTTGAGGGCAGGATCGGAGCTGCCACATGGAGCCACAGGGCAGGGGCTCACTCCTGAGGAGGAGCCTGCACCTAGGCTGCCGCCGGCAATGCCCTGGGGTGACAGGCCGCTGTCTTGCCCAGGCCACTGCGGTCTTGAGTTGGGACATCGCCCGACAGGGAGGCTTGGTTCCCCTGGGGCTCTCACAGCAGGGCTCCTGGCCGGCACCGGGGGAGCAGGTGCGTGTACCTGCTGCGGTGGCAGTGAGCCCAGGCCAGGGCTCCCACTGAGCAGGCGACCGAGTTATTCTGCGCTGGCTGCTCTGTCCCAGCCCGGCTGACTGCCCGCTTCCCTGGAGGTCCAGCCTAGGCCTGTGCCAGTGGTCCCCAGGGAGGGCTACTGGGCTGTGGGGAGGCTGCCTGGGAGGCCCTGGAATGCCCGCCCTCCACACTCCATCAGCAGCCTTCACCGGGGCACAGGTGTCCCACCCCAGGCTCAGGGCGGCTGCCCCTCTGGAACTGCAGACCTGGCGCCCTCACCACCTGCTCCTCACTTGGGGGCCTGTCTGGGGCGCATGCATTGCGGCCATCTGTCTGCCGCCCACCGGGTTCAGCGGCACGCCACGCACGGACCTACCTTGTCCCTGCTGCTTCCCTTGGGCGCCCGGCCTGGCTTCGGTGCTGGCCCCCACCCACAGTGGGCTCCCCTGCTGCAGCTCAGAGCCGGCCACGCTCTCTTGGCGGCCTCAGACTGGTCATGCCCCGTCCCGCCCCGTAGCAGGGGCCCGCGGCTAGCTGTGAAGATCCTCCCGCATGGAGGCTGTGGGGTGCCGGTGGCCAGCAGGCCAGGCCCCACTCCCCGCTGCCTCCCAGGGGAGAGGCCGAGGTCCGGAGCGGCGAGCGCGCTGCGGGACCGGGGTGTCCCCGCTGGCTGAGCACGGCGGAGGGGCGCCCCGCCAAACCCGCGGACCAGACGCAGAGCGCCTGGGCCCGTGCGCATTGCGGGCTGCGGCCGCCAGGGGGCAGCCCCGCCGCGCTCCCGCCCGGTCCCCACCGGGACCCGCGCCCGGCCCGCCTCGCGCGCTGGTTGGAGGCTCCTGGACCGCTAGGGGCCCTCGGGAGCCCGGGCGCGCCCCTCGGCGCCCACTCGCACCCCGCCGCAGCCCCTTCCGGGCCCAGCGCCGCCAGGCCGCCTCTCCCGGGACCCTCGACTCCTGAGCGGGCCTCGCGGGGGCGTCTGCGACGCGGCGGGGTCCTCCGAACGTGCTGCCGGCGACCGCTGCGCGTAGCCGCCCACGCCGCGCCGGGCGCGTAGGCGCGGGGGCTCCCGGCGGGGCAGGGCCGGCCCCGCACTCGCCCCCGCCCGGGCGCCGCCCGCAGGTCCCGGCCGGTGGTGAACGCACAGCCCCGGCCTTTGTGAGGCCGGGTCCCCGAGCCGTGCCCGCCGCCGGCCGCGGCCCCCCGCCCTCATTAGCATAGCAGCTGCTCGCCGAGCCCGGCCGCGCCGAGCAAAGGGCAGAGGCCTCGCGGATGAATGGGGCTGCGGCTTTGCAGCGGGCGAGAGAAGAAAGCGCGGCAGACCAACGCGCGGAGGGCCGGTCGGAAGGACGGCCAAGCAGAGGAATGTGCGCCGGCCGGCGGAGCTGGGGACCCCCGAGCCCGCAGGGTCTGCGCTGGAGGGCTCGGAGGAGCAGTTGCCAACGTTCCCAGACCGGGGTGGCCCTCACGTGCTGCTCTCGGCCGTCCTTCCTGTCCGTCAGGCAGGTGGAGCCTGCCTCTTCCCGCGGACTCCGGCGTCGGGAGGCAGCTGGCCTTCCCGAGGTCAGGGCAGGCTGCACCCTGGTGTTCCCACGCACGCCCCTGGCCCCCAGGGCCTGACGGCGGGGACCTCCTCTAGCTGTCCAGCTCTCTGCACGCCCTGGTCTTGGGGTGTTCATTCTAACCGTAATTCTGACCCTGCATCCGGCAGGGGTCAGCACAGAGAGCTGGACAGCTGGACGGCAGCCCAGTGCCCACCCACCGACTGTGCTGGCCTGCCTTTCTTCAGGGAGGAGACCCCAGGGTTCCCAGTGTCCCCAGGAGGGACCAGAAGGTGGACAGAGCCGGCAGCGTCTTCTTGCTCACCCAGGCCTCCAGGGGACTTTCCTACCTGGGGAGAAGGTGGGCTTGCCAGCGACTCCCCTGGCCAGTACCTGCCAGGACCCTCTGTCACTGTGGAGTAAGATTCAGAAGACACCATCTCAAGAAAAGGTAAAGTCTGGGACCAGCAGTTGGCGTAATGGCTATGTCGCTGGATTCCCATGCAGTCAACCACAGTTCAAATCCTGGACCTGGTGGCTTCAACTCATGACCAGGTGCACACACCCTATAGCGAAAGCCTCAAAGAAAAAAAGAAAAAGAAAAAGAAAAAAAAGAAGAAAGCTGTAGGGGCTCTGAAGCCGGGGATGCCCCAGCCTGCCTGCCAGGAGAGTGGGGGGTTATTTCTTTTAAAAAAAATTATTTTAGAATTGTTTCATTTTATTTATTATTTTTAATTTGCTATAGGACACATGCACTCACCAGAGAGAGAGAGAAGAAAAAGTGAGAAAGCAAGCCACCAAGTCCGGGACACGAACCATAGTTGGCCATGTGGGAGCGTCCAGTGCTTTAACCACCATGCCACCTGCTGGTCCCTGGTTTCTTTTTAAAAAATTATTTTTAGAGGGACCAGCAGTTCGTCTGATGGCTATGTCATTGTATTCCCATGTAGTCGACCACAGTTCGAGTCCCGGACCCAGCGGCTTTAACTCACGCCGGGTGCGTGTGAGTGTATGCCCAAGATCCCGAGAGAAGAATGGAGGAGAAGGGATTGCAGCGTGGCCATCCACCGGGGGGGATTTCTCGCTTTCTGTCTCTCTGTCTTTCTGGTGAGCACACGTGCCCTATAGCAAAAACCTCTCAAAAAAAAAAAAAAAAAAAAAACCTCTCCAAAAAATTATTTTTAGAATGATTTAATTGTATTTATTATTACTTTAATTTGGTATAGGACACATACGCTCACCAGGGAGAAAGAGCGAGAGAGCGGGAAAGTGAGAAAGTGAGCCACCAGGTCTGGGATTTGAACTGTGGGAGTTCACCACTTGAACCACATGCCACCTGCTGGCCGCAGGAGAGTTTTTTTTCTTTTCTTTTCTTTTCTTTTCTTTTCTTTTCTTTTCTTTTCTTTTCTTTTCTTTTCTTTTCTTTTCTTTCTTTTTTAATAGGGCAATCAGGCGATTTTGGGAGCCTGTCTGGAGACTGAGGTGCAGGGAGTCTTTGACACACACACACACACACACACACCCCGCAGGGCTGTCAGTATGCCTGTGTGTGCTGCTCCCTGGGCAGTGTGACCTCGCTGCAGCAGCTCCTGCCCAGACAGGTCTGCAGAGGTTGGACTGCACCAGGCGCTTCTCAGAAGAGCTAGGCTGGGTGGGACCTGCACCAGAGACTGGGCAGCTCTGGCCTGCTTGTGTCCAGAGGGCGGGGACTTCCTCTGCTCCAGCCTGCCGCAGCCCTTTACTGCCCCACAGGGACATGCGACGTGCAGGCCCACTCGCTCCTGCTGCGGCCACCTCTCCACTGAGCTGCCCTTCCAGGGACATGCTGCAGACACCCTCCACACCCCAGCCTGTCCCCTTGTCTCTGGCACCAAGGTCCTCTCAGCTCTGATCCCAGAGGAGTCATGCTCGACTGTGTCTGCCTGCCTCCGCGGACTCTGCCCAGGAAGGGGTGGCAGGTGTGTTCTTGGCCACACGCCCGTCCTGTGCCAGCCTAGGCCCAGTCTGCAGGGGGGGGGATGAGCACGCTAGGCCGTGCTGAGGGCCAGCAGGCTTCCCTCTCCAAGCGGGAGGAGGCGCTCGGAGAGAGGAGCACGTAGAGCCTCTCAGGAGAGGGAAGCCAGGAGTTGACAGCCCAGGAGCCCTGGTGCCAGCCCTGCCTCCCACGGAGGGACACTGCGGGGCAGGACGCTGTCTAGTGGGGGCCTCACCGCCTACAGGCAGCTCGGGGAACAGATGCCTCCTTTGGCTTCCAGAAGGCTCCTGCAGTGCCTCTCCCGGGGAGTGGGGCAGGAGCAGCAGCTTCCTGTGTGGCCAGACCTCACTCTCCAGCCACCCTTGCAACGTGGGGTCCTCGTGGTCACTCTCCCCTTGTGACCTTGGCCCCGTCCGGCTGGCATGGGGCTGGATGGACCCTTCCTTCCGAGTTCGAGGAGCCAGACCGCCCAGCAGGAATGCTGGGGAGAGCGGGGTGGGGGTGGGGGGCTGCCCCGGGCCACTCCAGCGGGGACTCGGTGGCTGGGTCCGGCCCCAGGCACCACCGCTCCTTCCTCTTGGGCACCGGAAATAGATGCCTGCCTGTCTCCTCAGAGGCCCGCAGCTCTAGGCAGGGCTGTGCTGGGGGCCTGTGCCAGCCTCCACCCCCATGCCCATGCCTGGTCCTGTAGCAGGGGTAGCCGCGCAGTTCCCCAACCTGAAGGCAGCTGTGTGCAGCGGGGACCTACAGAACTGCCCCGTGGAGGTGGCGGCGGCTGGGACAGGGTCCGGCGAGGCCTGCGCACCGCTGTCTCGGACTTGGCGGTGAGCGGGGCTGCCTGGTCCCAGGCTCCGTCTGCGTGAATACCACACGTGCACTGTGTAGACCGCGGCCCAACCCTCGTCCCCAAGGTCGTAACAGGACCAAGAACCAACAGCCTACTTTTTAATATAAAAAGAGCAATGAAAAATTTATTTATAAACTTTCCACACTGGGCTACAAGTCTATTCGTACACTCAGAACGTGCTGCAGACTTGATCCAGTTAGAAGTGGTCCTGCCGTGACCCACACACAGCTGCCGTCCAAGCCTAGAAAGTCTTAACATTAATTAACATAATTAAAAAGGTATTTGCATCTAGAAAAAATATACAGGACTCCTTGTGGAGTAATCTGTGCCTCCATTTCAATGTCTGCTTGTCTCGCTGACATCACCGCTTTCTCCTCCGTTTACGCCGCGGAGGACTGCCCGAGTGTGACCGGCCGCGCACAAAGGGCCCCCACCCACCTGTGTCCTCAAGTGCTCCCCATTTTTGCACGAAGGGTCAGCAGCACTTGCCCGAAGGGAGACCTCATTTAAATGTGAATAACTCAGCCTCCTTTTTATTCCTCAGGATCAAAACAAGCAGGGGTGTGGGGTTGCATAGAAAATTGGAGCCGGAGACAGGAAGGGCGCCTTTCAGGACGGAAAGTGACGCGCGACCGCGAAGCCCCTCCCCCACGGCAGGGTTTCGGGTGGGAATCGGGTCCTCGAAGCTCCCGCGGGCTGAAGCGGGACAGAACGGTCCTTCAGTTCGCTCAGCAATTAGCACAAGAGATTCACAGTCTTATAGGTATTTATAAAAATATAAATATGGGTACACTCTGTTGCCTTCACAACGCTGGATACAACGCCCCTTAAAATTGGGTTTATAACCAAGATTCAAATAGTACACCTAACACTTGGCTTATAATATGTTAATATTTTATAGTCATAAATGTTATGACATTTAACTGTGGCAAATCCATTTACTTTTTTTAAAAGTGTGCAACCGACCGTTAAGCTATAACAACTCACTGGGAACGAGAACGCCCGCGGTCGCCTCTCCGCTCTCCTGCACAGCCAGCTCGAGCGCCCGAGCCGCGACACTGCCAGGCCCGCCGCGCGGGGGCGTCGCCTCGCGGGGGTGGGGACGGGCGAGTGAAGGGGCCTGGCTGGGCGGGGAGAGGGGCCATCGCGGGGAACCGTCAGGCTGGGCGGTATTTTCAGTGCAACCAAGAAGCGGGAGACTCAAGTTTTTAGTTTTAAGACTAGGAAAAAATGCATCTTCTCCCCGTAACTACACTGACCACGCACAATATTTTCCAGACAAAAGATCCAGGCGCACAAACTTCACCCACAGAGAAACACACACAGGATAAATAGTTTAGGACACCCACAACCGCGCAGCGCCTCCTCCCTGCCCCGCGCTGGCTGCTCCGCGGCAGCTGACTCCGGCGCGTCCTTGCCACGGGGCGGGTGCTGCAGGCGGCGCGGGGCGTCCCGAGTCCGCAGTCCTCCCACCCCGCCCTCCGTTCACCTCCGGGAGAAAACTGAGCACAGGATCCAGTATCTCGGGATTCCGAACTTGCTCGTTGCGCGACTCAAATTTCAAAAGGGGCTGGCGCCTGCGCCCCGCCCCCACCCCGGAGGACGCGGACGGGCGGGGGCCGTGGGAAAGCGCTCGGGCCAGGCCGGGCCAGGCCGCCCGCCACCGCCACCGCCACGGGGAGGCGCTCGGCCGGAGCAGCTGCCGGCCCCCGGGGCTGCAGACGCGCGCGCTGGACCTGGGGCCGCCGGCGCGGGACTCCCGGCTGGGCCGGAGACCCTGGCGCACGCCGAGGTAGTTGGCGGGAAGACACAGCAGAGGAGACTGGCCGCGGGGCCGGGCAGGCGTCACCGGCCGTTGGCCGCGTACTTGGCCTTGGTGATGAGATAGAGCACGATGTCCTGGTGGCCTCCGAACGCGGCCATGTGCAGCGCGCTCCAGCCGTCGCGGTTGGCGAGGCGGATGTCGGCGCCGAACTTGACCAGCAGCTTCACGAGCTCCAGGTTGCCGTCGATGACCGACTGGTGCAGCGCCGTTTGGCCCTCGGGCCCGAACGAGTTCACGTTGAACTCGCAGCTCGTCATGCCCTGTAGCAGCGACTGCAGCTCCTGGGTGTTGCCCCTGCGCACCGCCTCCTGGAAGATGCGCTGCGTCTGCGGCGCCGAGCAGGTGGACAGCTCTGCCTGGCTCATAGTGCCGCCGGGCACCGGCCGCGGGCCTGGCCGGGGCTCAGCGCGGGCCCCCGGCTACCTCTGGGCACGCCCGGGCGCATGGAGGGCGCGGCGCCCCCGGGCCCCGCGCGCTGCCCCTGGGCGCTCCGGGCGCTCGGGGCCGGGGGCCGCCGCCGCGGGACCCCCGCCGCATCCAGCCGCGCCCGGGCGGGCGGGCGGGCAACTGGGGCGGGCGCTGTACTCGCGGGGGGCCGGGCCCCGCCGGGGACTGCGGCACCGCGCAGTCCCGGTCCCCGCTCGACTCAGCTGCGGCTCCACGCGGCTCCAAGGCGCCTCCCCACGCGCCGCTGCACTGGCGGGTCGGCGGCGCTGGGGCGCCTTTTACGATCTTTATATTTGCATAACAATGGAGCCCCGTGACGCCCGCGTCGGCGGCCGGGCAATTGGGCCGCGCCAGTGTGGGGCGGGGCGGGGCGGGGCGAATCCGCGGCAGGGCGTTCGCCGCAGGGGGCGCTGGTGGGGATGCGGAGGGTCTCCCGGGTGGGAGAAGGCCAGGTGGCGCTGGGGGTAGGTGGGGGGGGGGGTGGGTCCTAGCTCCGCGGCCGCCTCTCTTCGTGCGCCCCGGGGACCCTCCGCATCTCTCGGCCCTCGTCCCGCCCACCTACCACAGATGCCACAATTCCAAGCTTCCTGCGCCAGGCCCAGACCTCCGCTGGAGCGTGATCCTGAGTGGACCCTAAGGTGGCCTCTGCTGCCGGCTTTGCTGGCGTTTCAGACCCTAGGCCTCGGGTGGAGCCTTTTCTGAGCAGAGGGAGACCTTTTCTGAGTTTGTGCGGGAGACCCACCTAGCCTGGCCCGGGGATTACCATCCACAGATGCGTTTGCTTTCCACCTGCTGTGGCCTGAGGAGCCCCAAAACGGCCACCCGTCCTATCCTGTTTAGAGGAAGCCCAGGGAGGTGGGGTTCACAGCGGGTGGGGAAGTCCCGACCTCAGGGCTGCCTCCCTCTCTTGCCGGTCAGCTGGAGTGGACATGCCTAGGCCTGGCCAGGGGAACAGCTCCAGGTGAGGCGCCTGGGCTGCCCTGAAAGAGAATTCTGAAATGACTTCTTTCCAAACTGCAAAACCCAAGTTTTATTGGCACTCTGGCAGTGGGAGCCGGGGCTCTCAGTTTATTGCTCTGCTGTGGCCGCTGGAAATTAAGGAGGCGTGATTTTCGGCCTCCAAAGACAGAGGCGGGCAAGCCAGGGCTTGAATTCCTTCAGAAGCCAGCCCGGGAATTCCTACCAGGCGGCTCCGGGCCTTGGCTGAGACCACCCTGCGGGCATCGTCTGGGGACCACCCAGCTGTGGCTGCAGGGCTCCCATGGGTGTCTACCCTGTGCCGTCCACATCTGTGTGGTGTGCCCACCCTGCCTGGAGCTATGGGAGGGTCCCAGCCAAACCAGCAGGAAAAGGCAGGCACACGCACCCCAGGACAGACCAGCCTCAGGCCTGGCCCTGCTGACTGGCAGCCCCAGTCTCTCGGACTCGTGCTCGGAGCGTTCTGGGGCTGGTTCTGCTCAGACCTGGGCCGCCGCCTGTCCCGAGAGCTCTCAGGCAGCCCCACAGGACACAGATGGAGCCATGGGCCAGGCCCAGAGGGAGAACCTGCCCGGAGTGGCCATGACAGGCAGCTTCGGCCTTGAGAATGAGGGGGCTGCCGGCTGCTTGCTGCTCCCCGGGGCTGGCCACGGTGCTGGACGCCTTCCAGAAGGGGATGAGGCGTGGAGGGTGCCTTGATGTGCTCAGACGGCAAGAGCTGCTGGCCTGGGCCAGCGTCCTCTGCCTGGCTGTGGAGCCCCCTGCGGGGCCCAGGTTCCAGAAGACCTGGACACACGGGCATGCCCATGGTGTTGTGACCTGGCTGCTGGGGAGCTGAGAGGAGGATGAGAGGGTGACAAGACCCCGCAGGGTAACCCTGCGTCTGTCTCTCTCATTAAATAATTTTTTTTTGCTATAGTGCGCATGCACTTGCCAGAAAGATACACAGAGAAACAGAAAGCGAGAAATCACCCCCGGGGGGGGATGGCCGTGCCGCAATCCCTTCTCCTCCATTCTCCTCTCGGGATGTTGGGCACACACACACATGTGCCCCGCCTGAGTTTAAGCTACCGGGTCTGGGACTTGAACCACGGTCAACTACATGGGAGCCCTGAGTCCTGCAACATAGCCACTATGCCAACTGCTGGTCCCTAAATAAATTTTTTAAAAGAAAAGGAAGAGAAGGCCAGGGTGTCCATCCTGGCCTTTGCATGTCCCCGTGCCTGCCCAGGGCCCACAGGCTCTGCCCGCAGTGGGCGGAGCCCGTGGGCCCAGGTGGGCGTTCTGGCCAGGAGAGGGCCGTCTGCAGCCGCAGGGCCAGGAGCAGAGCCCGGGAGCCCTGCAGACAGGAACACCAGGGCAGGCGCAGACAAAGGGGCCCGTGTGAGCACAGTGTGGGAATGCAAGGCCGTGCCACGGGCCGTGAAATCAGCGGCAGCCCCCGGTGAGGCCCGGGCAGCTCTGGCGGCCCTGGTAGGGACAGAGACAGAGAGCCTGGCGTGGCAGCCCCTCTGCCTCGGGAGCCTACCCTAAGGCCACTGGCCTGCTGGGCCCTGAGTGCAGAGTGGCAGCTCCTCTGGGGGGCTGGGGTGCTGCAGTGCAGGGGCCCAGGGCTGAGTGAGCACAGGCTCCCCTCCACCATGGCTTGGAGGGCAGTCCTGACCCCTGCAGGGGGCAGGGGGGAGGGTCTGCAGCAGGCGCCAAGCCAGCACTTCCCAAGGGTGGCAGAAGTTCCCATCCGAAGGTGGACGTTGGTCCCAGATGTGGGGAGGGGTCCATGAGGAGGCCCCGCACCTGCTGGTGGAGGTCATAGGTGCGGCTGTCCATTGACAGGTGAGGCCCTGACCTGGGGCCGGAGAGAGGGACCCCACGTGGGTACAAGGCGGGCATGCTCTTCCTCCCCTGCCCGGTCCTGAGGCCGCTGGCCTGCGCGCCCCCCACCCACTCCCAGAAGACAATGTGGAGCCCCTTCTCCCGTGGAACACCCCCTTCCTGCCCTCCCCCGAGTCTGAGCACAGTAGGGAGCCGTCGGAGCAGCGTGGACCCCGGCAGGGAGGCTGGGTGGGACGGTTGGGGCAGCCTGGGAGGGCCTGGGAGGACAGACCAGAGGGGGCAGCTGGCCAGAGCCACGGAGGACTGCGGCCACCTTAAAGACACCAGGCAGGGGAGGGAGTGCCGGGCAGCGGGGCGGGGCTTCCAGCTAATTCATTAAAATGTGTCGGGGAGCGTGGGAAAGAGGAGAGCGTTCCTTCCCAGCAGCCCAGACACCTGGCTGAAGGGCGAGAGGCGAGAGATCGAGTAACAAACACTCAGGCGGCCAGGCCCTGCGAGGAAGGACGGCCAGGAACTGCCGCAGACAATTGCCGTGACCTGCGCTCTGGCCTGCCGTCCACCCTGCCGGCGGCATCCTCGCCTGGGAAGGGCCTGGGCCTGCACCTGCCCCTTGGCCTAGGGACACCCAGGCTGACCCTGAGGCCAGGACCCACTTCCAGCACCTGAAGGCTAGGTGGGACAGGCAGAGCCATGGCACAGGCAGGACCCCAGCCACTCTTGGGCGGAGTGGGGCGACCCTCTCCCCTGGCTCTGCCTCTGTTCTTTGGGGGGCTGTGGTGCTGGGGTGCAGCTGAGCAGCAGGTCTGGCACCCCTGGCAGCTTCCTCTCGTCCCAGCAGGGTGGAGGGTGAGGAGCGTGGTTGGGGCTGCCCCCTGACAAGGGTCCTGGCCCTAGCACAGGGCCCACTGTCTGCTCAGGCCCCACACAGCCACTCTGTCTGGGCCAGCCCCTGACTCAGCCCCTGGGCTCTGAGCCTGGCTCTCCCCATCTGCGAAATGGCACCCGGCCAGGCTGCTGGGGGTGTTCAGGGGCACTGTCCAGCCAGGATGGTCAGGGACACACAGGAGTCCCTGCCGAGCTGGCCCAGGGATGGTGGGCCTAGGTAGGGATTCTTAGCACTGGGGTCTGCAGGTGACCCTCGCCTTGGGCACAGGGCTGCCCCTCCCTGGCCCCAGGCCCTACTGCTCAGAGCCTTCCGTGTGGGCTCCTGACCCAAACCTGAGCTGGTTTCCGCTCCAGCCAGGAAGGAGAGGGACAGGATGTGATGAGGGAGGGGCACATTCCTGGGGTGAGCCAGGAGGTCACAGGAACTGCAAGGCAAAGTCTCCTGGGCCACCCCACCCCCATGCTGCCCCATCCCTGGTGCGGGCCCTCGGAGACCCCACCTCTGAGACCCCTAGCCCCCATGTGGCCCCAGCTGGCACCAGTGCCCTCAGACCTTCCAGGGACAGTCAGCAGAGGCCACCTGGACCTCAGCTCCTCCAAGCAGGGGCAGCTGTGGGTGGGGGCACAGTGCCCACGGACAGAGCCTCGCAGCGGCGGGCCGGGGCCCCCAGCAGGGCTGCTTGCCTCAGTCCTCCTGCTGGGGTCCCCCCGACCCTAACCACTGGCAGAGTCGGGGTCAATGGAGTGGGCTCCTGGGGTCTCGTCAGCTCGGGCTGGACGTCCTGACCTGGTCTTTCTCCAGCAGCCCCTGGGCTGGCCTTGCCTCCGTGTTCCAGCAGCTCGTGGGCAGGCGGTGGGCTTGGAGGCTGTGTGGCACGAGCATTGAGCTTACGGAGTCCTGGGCCACTAGCCTGCACCTGCTCCCACTGACCGGGCTGTCCTCGACCTGCTCTGGACCCAAGTTCACTCTCACAGCCCCTCCTGGCTGCCTGCCCTGTTCCCCTGAGCCACAGCCTCCTCCTATCCTGCCACCCCGGCTTCTCCAGGCCATTAACCCCTGGCCCCTGTCCTCGCAGTCTGCTCTGGCCACTGTCCCCACTCTTGCCTTGTCCCTACGGCACAGGGACCACCCTGAAGAATGCCCAGGAGGTCCTGTCTGTAGATCAGGGTCCTTGGGGGTGGTCCTGGGGCTCAGCTGGCTCCCTCGCACTGCCCTGCCGACAAGGTGTCCGAGGGCTGTCCTAACACAGTGGTCTACTGTCTCTCCCCACCCCCGTGGATGGGGCAAAGGGCAAGGGCAGCTGAGAAACCCCGGTGCAGGCCCAGACCCTCCCCCGGAACTTGCAGCAGCGCCGAGGCCCGGGAAGTGCTGGCCTCGAGGCTGATCAGGGCTCTTGGGGGCCTGAGAACCCACGGGGGGGGGGGGGGGGGGGGAGATGAGCAGATAAGCACCCTGCCAAGCAGCCTGTGGAAGTTTCGAAATCAGCCAGCCAGCCAGCACTAGAACGGGCGGGGCGAGGCCCAGGGGCTGGCTGGGGCCTGGGGTGTCACAGGGCTGCCGCCAGGGGACACTGACCAGCAGGTGGGAGTCGCCCCCCCCTCCCCCGCCAGCCAATCCATACTGTGTTCAACAAACACTCCTCTGCAGACGGCTCCAGCTCTGGTCCCAGGGCGGCCTCAGACCTGAATGCGAGGCCTCAGCCCTGCCCCCTCTGCAGCCCAAGAGGCCATGACCTCCAGGGCCCCCCTTGCGTGCCTGGCCCAGCTCTCACCCTAGCCCCCCGTGACACAGACAGCCTACCACCCCAGGGTAGCTGGGGCCCAGAGGCTGGGTGGAGGCTGAACCCCATGGTGCCTAGGAGGGGCAGAGGCTGCTGCCTGCCCGCCACGTGGGTGGCCCAAGCCTCAGCGTCCATAGCCAGCCCTGGTGGTGCGCTGGACTGCAGGGAGGGAGCGGGGCCGGCCATGCAGAGGGGCTGAAGGCAGGGGTCTGTCACTTCCGGGCTCTGGCCTGAGCAGGTGCGCATGGGGGACCTCGTCAGGGGGTCACCTCCAGCCCTGCTCTCCTAGTGGCCTCCGGCATCTCCCCTCCTCCACCCTGGCCTGGGGCTGACCCCATGAGGGGCCCTGAGACCCCTTCTATCTGTCTGTCCTCGTTCCCTTAAGGACCTCACGTCCCTCTGTCCCTCCACCGAGGGCGAGCCTGGAGCCCGAGCAGTTGTCGTCCTGGGGAGTGGGCCCCCCAGCATTCCCCCTTGAGCCAAGGCGAGGCAGCAGTACTGGGGGGCACACCCACTGTCCCAGCCAGCAGTCCCACAGTCTCCCGGAGGCCTGCACTCCCCCTCCACAGGCAGGAAGTCCTCTTTCTCTGGGGATGGGTCCCTCGGCAGGACCCTGCCTGGTGGGTGGCCAGCTGGCACTCCCGTCTGCTCAGGTGTATTCAGGGTCCTTAGTGGGTGTGCAAATGCATGCATGAGTGTGCACGGGCAAGCGTGTTGGTGTATGTGCACACATGGGGGTGGTGCCGCCCAAGAGAGGCCCTGAGCCGGACCGGCCCTGGCTGCTCTGCACTGCAGCTGGGGCCCTCCCTCATTCAGCCTCACCCAGGAGGGCAGCCTGGTCACCCCTGCAGGTCAGCGCTGGGCCCCCGTGTGACCCCTGGGCATCCTCAGGTCACAGGAGGATTGGGACGTGATCTGGGCTACGGTGCCCTCCCGGTGGCCCCAGGGGCTCACGAGGGCTTCCTGCCCATGGAGCCGGTCACTCACAGGCCTGAGGTCTGGGTGGGCTTCCTCCCTGGAGCCCCCTCCAGAGAATTAAAAGCCTTGTGCTCTTTCTCACACTCTGGTGCTCTTTCTCACACTCTGGGTCTGGCCCGGGAGCTCACAGAGGCAGGCAGTGGGCCCCTGTGGGCCCAGGGCACCACCCCGCGGAGGCTGTCCTGACCATTCCGGCTCCTCCTGGGCCCTAGGCACTCTTCTGTCTCCTGAGACCTTGCGGGACTCTCAGGGCAGAGCCAGCCTCGGTCCCCGAGGGCCAGCTCAGCCTGGGGAAGGGACGCAGGGCCCAGCCCTGAGGGGCCACCGTGGGCAGCCCTTCCGGCTCTCGGGTCTGGCGTGCACCGTGCTCCATGACACCTTTGTCCAGGGGGTGAGGGTTTGCGAGTGGCCACTCTGGCTTCTCTGTAGGGGGTGGTGCGACATGCCCGACACCATCTGGGGACTCTGGTGTGACCCAGTGAGGGACTCAGTGCAGCCCTGACCCTGGGGATGCGGAGGGTGGGTCAGCCTACACTGGGGGTCCCTCCCAGGGTCACTGCCCACACCAGGACCCCGACTGTGGAGTGGAGTGGGGTGTGCATCCCAGCATGGCATTTCGGCTGGCACTCTGGGGTGCAGTTGGGGTTCTCCAGCCCCAAGTGGGTAGCAGGGAGGGGGTGGCCAAGATCTGTGGTCATGTCATGGTGCTCATCCCCAGCCCAGGGGCTCTAGGTGAACCCAGTGTGTGTCCCGGGATGACACAGCTGCTGCAGGCAGGCACCTGGGAGCCCTGGCAGCCCCAGGGCGTGCCCACGTATGGGCGGCACCTGCCCGGCCCCACACGCCCTTTTCCCACGGGCCTTTCGACATCGCGAGGTCGCACGATCTGCCCTCGGCACTGTGGCCCCAGGCCTCCCCCCTCAGCCCCTGCTGCCGTCTCCTACCAGGGAGTCCCTCACCCCACCGCAGTGCCTCCGGTGGCCCTCGCTCGGCCCTTACAGGGGGCCCAGCGGTCTTCCCAGGGCAGGTTGGGCCCGAGGTCACTGCTGGGTTCAGCGGGCAAGGGCTGAGGGCTGTCCTGGGTAGCTGCTCCCGGGGCCCATGCTGCTTTGTCCCAGTCACCTGAGGGGACAGTGCCAGCAGCTGTGGGAGGCTGGGGTGGGTCCGCTGGCCCCCAGGGCCTGGACTCTGTGTGCTGGCCTGGGTGTGGCCAACCAGCCCATGCTGAGTCACCACGAGGCAGACAAACGCCTGGTGCCGTCGAAGACCGGGCACCACCCTCGGGAACCACCGGCGCAGGCTTTCCCAGGCCGCCGCCACCCGCTGTCACCCTGTGGGCCCAGGCTGGAAAAGCCGGTTCCACACCCACCTCTGCCCTGGGCTCCCACCCGCAGAGCGCCTGGCACCCAGGCCTCCCTGTCCGCGTCTTGTCCACTCCAGCACCCAGAAACCCTCTCCCGATCACCTGTTCTGGCCCGGGGGCGGGGTGTGTGCTCCTCCACAGAGACCGCCAGAGGTCCATGGGGCCGTCTGTCTGACACGGGTGGGGCAGGGAGCCTCCACTCCCCACGTGGAAGGAAGGGGCCGTCTGAGCGGCCAGCCTACACACTCACAGCCACATGGCACTCAGCTGGCCAGCCCCTCTGCCCCGTCAGTGTGGCCCTGCAAGCTAGGACTGACGCCATCCGGCCTGGGTAGGGGACAGTGCGGACCCCCTGGGGAACCCTGAACAGAGACCAAGGTCCTGATCCCGGAACAGCAGAGCTGGCACCCCCACTCCAACCCAGCCAGTCTGGGAGCCAGAGGGCCCGCCCCAGAGCCTTGCTGGGAGGCAGGGCACAGGAGGGCTGGGAAGACTCTGGCTGCCTGGTCCCAGGGCTCCTCTACCTCCATGCCCTGGCTCAGGGCGCTGCTGCCTGGGGCTGCTGCAGGCAGGGCAGGGTCCCATGGGTGCAGGCTGCTTCCTGGGGCCAGGCCTTCTGCTGTGGAGCTGTCCTGGGGCCTGAGGGGACCTGTGGGCCTGCAGCCAGGCAGGGTCTGAGCCAGTGGCCAGCTCCGCATCACCCTCTCCCTGGTGTGTGTGAGGGCTTCTCTCCCAGGGCACCTCCGGGGGCCCTGATGGCTGGGGGTCTCTTCCAGGGCTTGGAGCTTGGAGCCACAGCCGCAAGTGGGCAGCCCGCAGCTCTGGGCCCGGGACAGTGACCATGGTCGGAGGGGCCCAGCAGGTGCCCAGGTCACATCTTCTTAAACTTGAGGCCCTGGGAATGTCTGAGTCCCCATCCTGTGCCCCCGCCCCGGTGCCCACTGTGTGCACGGACCTCAGACCTGGCCAGTCACCGCACAGCTGGGCAGCTGGCACACAGGGAGGCGCGGGGAGATGGCTCTCCCTGAGAGGCCCCAGCAGACCATCGAGTGCGGCAGTTGCGCAGCAAGGTTGCTCCAGCATGGCCCTTGGGCAAGAGCCTCTGGCCACTGCCAAGGCTGGGGGCAACAGAGTCTAGACTCTAAATACCTCTGGACCATGCAGCTCTGAGCACACAGGTCTGGGGGCTGCAACTGACGAGGCCCTGGACCCACCAGGCCCCCGGGGTGTAGGAAGAGGCATTGCCCATCGGGAAGGACATTTGGCTCCACTTCCAAGAGGAGCTGAGCTGGGCATCTGGGGCTGGCCAGGTGGCCCCTGAGGGCAGACCACCCCGAGAACTCCTGCTCTCCCTGCACAGGGGCACTGGGCACCTCGAGAGGTCCCAGCTGCGTCCCCTGCTGGGGCTGGGCCAGGGCCTCTACCGCCCACTTCTGGGTGGGGTGAGAGTGGCTGAGACGAAGACGCCTGTCCAGGACGCCTGTCTCTGTGTACGGGGCAGGAGTGCGGACGCCGCGGCCAGTCCGTCTCTGGTACCTCCCTGCCTGGCTCGACGCAGGCCTTGTCCTCCCCTGTACCCACCACCATGGTCTGAGCCCATGCGGGGTGGGAGGTGGGGTCGGGCTGAGGCTGGGCCCTGGCTAGTGGGACTGGGCTGAGAGCACAGCCCAGGTCTCCACCCTGACAAGCAGGCTGGGCAGGGCGCCCGCCCGTCTGCGAGCTCTGGCGTCAGGGGCCGAGACTGAGGCCGGTTTGTCCCGTGCCCCTACCCCACTGACCCCCGACCCCCCACCCCAGTGGCATTTGCAGAGCATGAAAGAACAGAAAGAAAATAAGTATTTTCCCAAGTGCCCTGTCCCACCGCCATCGACCAGAAGGGCTTCCACCTTCCCAGGACACGCTTCATACACTCACGGTGATGAGGTCGGGGCCGGATCACCGGTGTGGCTGTCCCTCAAGTACCCGCTGCTCATTTGGTCCCTGTCAAGCCCCCTATGGGTCCTGGGGCCCTGGGCTGTATGACTCTCTGGCCTCCTCTGACAGCTGCCCCAACAGATGGCCCCACGCCTGACACTTTGCTGGGTAGGTGGCATGGACACTGGCCCTGGAGGAAGCCACCAGGCACCTGCCCGCCTCCAGGCCCAGCACCGCTCCCCCGATCCCACTGGTAGTCGCCGGTCTGAGGGCTGTGCGCCTCCCTCAGGAGAAGTGGGCACTCAGCCTGGCACTGCCCCCGCCCCTCTGCAGTCTGGCCTGATGTTTACCTGGTGACAGGGCTGGGAGGGGACAGAGGGCCAGGGCCCTGGGAGAGGTGCGCAGCCAGCCTGCATGGACGGCTCTGAAATCTGTTGAGAGCCCTTCACCTGCGGGAAGCCCGGTGCACACCCCACTGCCGTGGGCGCTGCCTGGTGGACACTGCAGTCCCACAGGGCCCCGCGCCTGTCCCTGCTCCTGCCCTATGCCTGTCCCTGCCCTGCGCTTGTCCCCTGCCCCAAGCCTTCCCCTGCCCTTGCCCTGCGTCCATCCCTGCCTCTGCCCTACCCCCATCCCCTGCCCTCGCCCTGTGCCCACCCACTGCCCCGTCCCTGCCCCGTGCCCACCCCCTGCCCCGTCCCTGCCCCGTCCCTGCCCCGTGCCCACCCCCTGCCCCGTCCCTGCCCCATGCCCATCTCCTGCTTCTGCCCTTGCTGCTGGCACGGCCGGTCCCACAGGCCCCGTCCCCTGTCCCACCTGCCACTGCCTGAGCCCCTTCATGAGCTCGGGGCCGGATCTCCATGGACATGGAGTTGGAACCCCTTGTGTCTCGTGAACACCCGAGAGCCACAGCCAAGCAGGGGCGACCAAGCCTGTCCATGCAGGGTGGTGTTGGGGCCTGGAGGTGGGTGCATGTGGACACCTATTGGGGACCCTCTCCTTGCAGCTAGGGACCAGGGTGGCAGCAGCCTCAGACTGCAGACCACACCCAGGGCCCCACGCCTGCCTAGTGGGTGGGGCAGGGCTGGCAGCTGGCAGTGGGGTCCCGGCAGGCACCCTGCCATCCTCCCAGACCCCTTCCCTGACCCTCGGCTTTCAGGCCTGAGCCCTGGGCTCCCACTGCGCACCCACCCCTGCCCTCAGGGCTTGGGGTCCTGCCCAGCACTTGGGTGCCTGGACCGCATGGGCTCTGGTCTGACCGGCACCCGCTCCCACAGCCCAGCCTCAGGCTTGGGTGTGACCCTCCACCTGGCACCCAGGGCCCTGGTGGGGTGAAGCATCGTGGGGCGGGCTGCTGGCCAGTGAGGCCCAGGCACCATGGCCCCGAGCCGCACAGCCCGAGGCCACTCTGGCCGAGAGGGCTGGGCCCGGCCAGGAGAGCGAAGGCCTCGAGGCACGCGGGAGAGGACTGTCTCTGAGACTCACCTTGCAGGGGTATCTGCATGTACCACACCTGCCCTCTGCCAGAGCAGGCAGGGGTCAGGGGGCCAATGCCCCCTGGTGGGACCCCAGGGCCCCGCAGTGTTCACTGGCCTCCAAGCCCACACCCCTCCCAGGGGAGCCAGCAGGCTCCAGGCCCCAAGCAGGGTGCCCTAGCCTCAGGCTGTGGCCAGGGTTCCTGGTCCCCACCCAGGCTGTCCACCCTCTAGGGACCTTCCATTTCTGCTAGGAAGGAGTCCACCCCAGCAGTCGGCTCCCCTACAGCCCCTGGGGCCCCCCAAGGGCAACCCCTTGTTCCTACTATTCCCAGCCCTCAAAGGCTCCCTTCTGCTCCCCCCCAACTCCCACCCCCGGGCTTCCCCCAGGGTAACCCCCTGCTCCCCACCCCCACCCCTAGGGCTCCCCCTCAGGGCTCCACTCCTGACCCCCCTCCGCAGCGCAGGCTGTTCCCAGACGGGGGAGGGGCGGCCGTGAGAACCCGCCGGGCCTGGCCGCGTGAGAAAGTGGGAGGAGGGGCGGGCCGGGGCGGGGCGCGCCTGGGAACGGCCCCAGCCCCCCCCAGGCCTCCTTTGAAAGCGCCACTCAGGGCGCCCGGCGGAGATTCAAAAGCCAACGGCCGCCCGCCGCTGCCGCCACCCTGCGCCAGGCGTGGGGTGCTGGGGACTGCCCACCCAGGGTCACAGGGGTGAGTCCCACAGCCCGGCTGGCCCGTCTACACCCTGCTCCAAAGAGCTGGTGGTCCGCATCCGAGCTAGGTGGAGTGCGGGCTGAGCACAGGCTGGAGGCCCCTGGCCTGGGGCCTTGTGGACAGGCAGCCCAGGCAGGGCCTGCCTGGGTGACCTGCCAGCCCACCCTGCCCTCCCCGGGCCTTCAGAGTGGGGACACAGCTCTCCCCGACCTGGGTGAACCCACTCCCTGGGGTGGGCGCTCCTTCCTGCCAGCCCCCGAGCAGCGCTGACCTGGAGGGGCCAGGGGGAAGTGACAGGCTGGCCACGGCTCGCTTGCTCCGATGGCTGGGGGAAGCAGTTGCCAGCTCCGGCCTGGCCCTGGCCCCCACCCTGCCCAGCAGGTGCTGTGCCGTGGGCCTTGTCCTGCCCAGACACGCAGTCTGCCTTATCACCCCAGGACGCCCCGGCCCACCTCCACGCCCTGGGTTCCGCTCCGGCTCCATGTTCTCAGCCCCCTTCTCTGTAGCCCCGAGGCTGGCCGTGCCTCAGCGACCTGCAGCCGGGCCCGGGGCCACAGGAGGGCTGTGGGCTGCACAGCTCTGTCCTCAGACTTCTTTAGGGTCTCCATGGTCGGCTGTGGGTGCCCTGGCCGCACCCTGTGGAAGCCTTCTGTCCCCGGCCCCCAGTTTCCCAATCCACCGCTCCCTGCCAGTGCAGAGTGGCAGAGGTGTCCGTGCCCGGCCGCTGCCCGCAGCATCTAACTGCCCACTGACCCAAGGGCACGTCAACATGCCCTGGGCCGGCGCTGCCTGCCACCTCTTAGGTCGGACACCAGCCCTCTGGGGGTGGGCTGCCCCCCCACGTGCAGCCGGCGCTCACTCACGTGGGCCCAGCCCGTACCACCTCTGCCGTCCACACTGCCGGCGCCCAGGCACCCAGAGCGCAGGCCAGGCCAGGCCTTGAAGCCCCTGCTCGAGACCTCGCCCAGGCCACCCAGGGGAGACCCCTCACCGCACTCAGGACGTGTGGGGAGCAGCTGACGCGGCCCACGGTGCTCGGGTGGGTGCCCAGAGGCGGCAGTGCTTTGTAAGATGTCGTGCCAGGGACTTCCCCGAGCAGGGCCTCGCCGGCCTCCGCAGGGCCATCTGCTGGATTCTTTTGGAAGAGGAGGGATGAGGGGGATGTGAGGCCCTGTAGGGGGGTCCCCACCCCACAAGGTGGCCTTGGGGGTGATTGGCCTGGTCCCTGACTGGCCACCTGGCGTCTGCCCCTGCTCGTCGGCATCTGGGCCTGGGGCCCCGAGGCTGACCAGGGTCTCTCCTGCACCGTCCGGGCCGCTGTGACCAGGGGTGCTGACCGTGGGCCAGACATGTCCCCATCAGCCCGTCACCAGGAGGGGAAGGCCAGAGAAGGTCTCCAGCCCAGGGCAGGGGTGTGGGCAGAGCTGGGGTGCCCTGACTGGATGCTGGTCCTAGGAGTGGGGCTGGGCTGGCCTGGAGTCCCCTCTGCCCCTCTTCTTGCCAGAGACCAGTGCTGGGCCCAGCTCCTCCCCAGGGCCTCCAGGCGCCCAGGAGGGGCCGCTTCCTCTGCAGCAGGCTCTCTCTGCTCCCCAGTGGGGACCCCAGGGCTGGCTCTGAGGTGAGCTCGCCAGCCTCCTGGGATGCCCACTTCCTAGGGTTGATGTCATTTTCAGAACATGCCCCACAGGGGGCTGCAGCCTGCCCCCAGCCCTGGGTGGGGACAGTAAAAATAGACATTATGCCTGGCTGTGTCAGGGGTCATGTTTAGGTTTTTTTTTTTAACTCCAATTTCTTTGATAAAATACTTTCCCATGGTGGACAGCACTGGGAACGTCCCTCTTGGCGGACGTTCCTGAGGGACCGTCGGAGCCCCCACCCCCAGGTTGCTGCCTCGGGGGCTTTGTCCATGCCCCTCACTGCCCTCACTGCCCCGTGGCTGCTGGGTGGGTGGGCCACTGTGCCCCCGCAGAGACCTCTGCCTCGGGCCCTCAGAGAGCTGGCCGGTGCCTGGGCAGGTGCTGACTGCTGCGCGTGGGGCAGCTGGTGGCTGCAGGCCCCAGAGGATGCCAGGCCTGGCTCGGCCCTGGCTGCCATGACCCACCCCCTGCCTCATGCCTGCTGCTCCAGCCCAGGCAGCCCCAGGCCCCACGCTGGGAACAGGCTTCGAGCGAGTTCTCCCTCCGGGAAAGCACCAAAATAGCAGAAAGTAGGAAAGAAGTGGAAACTCGTCGGCGGCGCTGTTGGTGGGAGCTCTCCAGGGAGCGGCCAGCTCTGGCCTGGGCTGCGGACAGCAAGGGGCTGGGCCCACGTCCAGCTAGCCTGGGCCTCGGACCCTGCAAGCCAGCGCAGAGTCGGGCGGGCAGGCCCGGGGAGCTCGGCTGGGCCACGTGCCCTCCCCGCACCTGGTCGCTGCAGGGCTGCTAGGGGCGGGGGCAGCGGCTCCCACGTCCAGGTGGGTCCGGAGCCGGCAGCTCTGCGTGGCCTGGTGGCCACCTTGTCAGAGCCTGAGGGCCTCAGGGCCCATCTCAGCCTGGGGCCAGGGCCTCCCTTGGAGCAGAGGGGTGGTCCGCGGGCCGAGGTCCTGGGGTCCTGAGGATGCCGTGGCTGAGGGGTCCTGAGGCAGGCAAGGCCTGAGGCCCGCCCGGCCTGGGAAGAACCATCCGGAGTACATACCCCGCACTGCGGTCGGAGGTGCTTCCGGCTCGCTCGGGACCTCAGGACCATGGGAGCCAGCTGCGCCCAGGCCTCCCGCCTTGGCCCAAAGCACCAGCGCCCCCCGCTGCTGGCATGGGCATAGGCGGGCCCTTCCTTGCCCTCTGACTGGCGCAGGAGGCCTAGCTTGGCCTCTGTAAATCTCAGCTTTGCTGTGTCCTCCCCGGCCACCTGTCCCCGTCATGCTGGCCCTTCGGGGCCCTGTGTGCCTGCAGCACCCACCTCAACCATATGGCACCTGGGGAGGCTGGTGGCAGCTGGCAAGGCTTGGGGGGCCCTGGGCCCTGGGTCCCCCCTGCTCCCCCGACTGTAGGAGCCCCTGTGGGGCTTGGCTGGGATCCCCACCCGACTCGGGTGGCCCGGGGGATGGCCTGTGGGCTCCCTCCCCAGTTGCCCGGGTTACTAAAGGAGAGATGGGTGCATACGTGGGGTGCAGACGTGGCAGTGGGGACAGGTGCCAGGCAGGGCAGTCCCCACCTCCTCCCCATGCCCGGCCTCAGTCGCGGGAGCTGGTGTGGGTGTGCACCTGCGGCTGCAGGCCAGGACCCAGTGCCCCTCCAGGCCAGATCCCAGCAGCCCGGTCTGCAGTCTCTGAGGCCAGACGCCCCCTTCTGGTCCAGACGGGGCCCTCTCATGTGGCCCTCACAGACTGTCCCTCATCCCGTCCCTCTTGTCTGCATGCAGCCTTGGCCCTGGGGCAGGTGTGGGGTGCCATATATGCTGAGATAGGCTCCCGTGCGCCACCTGGCCAGCCTCGTCCCACCTCCCTGTCCTGGTCCCCTGCGGGGCCTGGCCCTCAGACCATAGGAGCTTCCGGCTTCCCGGCTGGAGCGGGTTTCCTCCGGTTCAGACTTCCTGTTTTCTCAAGAAAAGGCAGCAGCCCCTGTTCTGAAAAGCTCATTAAGATGTCTCCCCAGGCGTCCCGGACATCCTGGGGTCTCTAAGAGTGCGCTTGCAGCCTGAGCACAAAGGGGGAGCGGACGCTGTTCCTGTCCCCCGGCTCAGCTGAAGGAAAAGGCCCCCGGGGCACTTCCTCCAGCCTCCCAGCCAGGGAGGTCTCTGTCCTCACAGACCGTGCCCCAGGCCAGGGCGGCCGAGGTCCACCGCTCTGTGACCAGGTTACATCGCGCTGCAGACAGCACCACCGTGGCCTGCGCCCTGCCCTGCACTTGCTCCTGCTCAGCCGGTGGCCGACCCCTCCTGGCAGGCGCAGGCAGCCGCTCTGCTCCCCGCTCTCTCTCAGCAGCCTCCCTGAGGTGTGCTCTTTTGTGGGAGCGAAAAGCTGGGCTCAGGGGCCAGCAGGTGGCACGGGGTCAGGGTGCTGGACTCCCACATGGATGACCGTGTCCGAGGTCCAGGCTGCCGACTGCTTTCTTACGTCCTCTCTGCTCCTTGCTGGCGAGTACATGTGCTCTGTAGCGAATTTAGGGTGATAGTCCTGGGGCTGGCAGGTGGCGTGGGAGTTGGGGCACTGGACTCCCATTCAACCGGGATTCGAGTCCTGGGCCCGGGGGCTTGCTTTCCCACTTTCCCGCTCTCTCTCTCTCTCTCTCTCTCTGTGTCTCTCTCTGGAAATACTAAAATAATAATAAATAAAGTTAAATGAAAGATAATAATGATAGATAAAATTTTAAGAAAAAAATACAATTAGAAAAAAATTTTAATTAAAAAGTAAAAGATAATTTTTTTAAGAGCAATTTTTTGCTATAGGGTGTGTGGGCTCACTGGAGAGACAGAGACAGACAGACAGACAAAAAGCAAGAAATCACCCCCCGGAAGGGGATGGCCACACTGCACTTCTTCTCCATTCTCTCGGGATTTTGAGCATGCACGCAATGTGTCTGGTGAGTTTTAAGCCTTGGGTCTGGGACATGAACTGCAGTCGACTACATGGGAGTCCAGTGATGCAACCATTACACCATCTGCTGGTTTCAGATCATTCTTTTTTAAAAAATGTAAAAAGCCGGGCTCCAAGGAGCAGCCCCACTCTGCGCTGCAATGTGTCCTCGTGTGGCCCAGCTCCAGGTGCTCAGGTGCAGGGCTGCCTGGGGTCCTCCCAGCCTGCAGTGCCCCCGGCCCGCCTGCCCCCACAGAGACTCCTGGCCTGGCCTGGTGGGGGCACAGAACGCCCTGCCTCCCCTCTGCCCGGCCGTCAGTGCCCATGGCAGGGGCAGCTCATTCTGACGCTGCAGCACTCAGGGTCCCTGTGGGTCTCTCAGCCCAGCCCCAGAGGGGCCAGTAGGGGAGAGAGCTGGGCTTTGGTGCCCCGCCCGCACTGCTCCGGTCCCGGCAGAGGTGCGGCTGTCCCACTCGGGAATCTCTCTGCCCAGACTTTCCAGAGACCCGGGGCGGGGGGAGTGGCCCCCAGAGCAGGACACACGCCGCCTACCGGGACTTTCAGACGCCCCAGAGGCAGGAGGTGCCGAGACCCACTGCTGCCCGCTGGGCCCCCTCTGCCAACGTCCCACCAGACCCCAGAGGACAGCACCTGTCTGGGGCAGAAGGAGAAGCTCTAACGGCCCCTCGGCCCCTCGGCCGTGAGCAGGTGCGCCCGGCACGCGCCTCAGCCGCTCAGAGGAGATGCCCCCGACTCCTGGCAGCGCTGACGGTGCCTGAGGCTGGCACACATCTGTGTGGCCGAACCCCGAGTCCAGCTCCAGCTGCCGCTCGCGTCAACCCTAGCCCTCCCCTTAGCCGGAGCTTGCCGGGCCCCCGCGCGAAGGCCCCTCTCGGCTGCCCAGGCCGGGTGGGAACGGACCCTGCGGTGAGGCGGCCCAGGGCTCGGGGCCTCCCGGTGCAGCTGCACCAGGCAGCCCGGCCCTTCCCTCCCGCAAGGGCAGCCCGTCCTGGCTCTCTGCTCGCCGGGGCTGCCTCTGCCCGGGCGTGTTTGCGCCGAGCCGCTGCCGTCTTTGGAGCACAGGCTACTCAGAAAGGCCGGAGCCGGGACGCAGCCTCAGCGGAGAGCAGGGAAGACGTCTCTGATGCCTGGAGAAAGGCCAGGAAGGTGGCCAGGCTGGCAGGTGCGGTGGGCACGGCCGGCCGGGTTGGAGCTGCAGACCTGGAGGCTGGGAAGTCTCGCTGGGGGCAGAGTGCAGAAAGGGTCCCCCGCACCGCTCTCTTCCTTCCCCTCTGTCTCTGCAAGCGCATGCGCACTAGGGCCAAAACAAAACAAAAACTGAAAAAAAATTTTAAAAGAAAAGAATAAAAAACTTGGACTTTGTCAAAATTTGAAACTTTTGGACTGGTCCCGTGGCCTGGTGGTGAAGGGAGCCACATCCCACACGGCTTACCACACGGTTCGAGTCCTGGGCCCAAGGGCTCGAGAAACACTCTTGGTGCATGTGGGTGCCCCGAATCCTGACGAGAGAGATGGGGGCGAGCAACTGTGGCTGACCATGCCACCGGGGGCACTGTTTCTCTCTCTCTGTCTCTGTCTCTCTCTGGTGAGTGCACACACCATCTGGCCATTAAAAGAAAATTTTTTGCAGCATAGGACACGTCGGGAGGTTGGAAAGACAGCCACGGGAAGGAGAGGGTATTCAGAGAAAGTGGGGCTCGGCGGGACCCCTCGTGAGGGTCCCGAGTGCGCTCCCCTCGCTGCACCCACCGCCTCGCACCCACTGCAACGGCTTCCCAGAGAGAAAAGGGAGGGCCGGCTGCTGAGTGCTGTTTAAGGAGCTGGACCCCTCGGGCCGACTGTGTCCTGTGTGAGTCCTGGGCCCAGTGGCCCGAGGCGTATCCTGGGGGGTGCCCGAGGGGGCCTGGTGAGGCCGTCCCCTACCATCTGCTTCCTCACTTTCCTTATCTCTGTCTCTGTCTCTCCAGTAAGAGCATGCACTCTACAGAAAAATGAAAATGAATAAAGGTACTCAGTGCCACTAAATTGTACATTTAAAAGTGATGGAAAGGCTGGTCCGTGGCCTGGTGGCTAGCAGCGACCACACCTGGCCGACTGTGTTTAAAATCCCGGCCCTGGCACTGGACAGGGTCCGCGGCCTGGCCACCCCCCTGGGCGTGCTGTCCCCGACCTCTGCCTCGCTGTGTGGGCGAGCATGCCTGCCTCTGACGCGTTTGCCTTTCTAGGGTTTTGTCATAGGGTGCATGGCCTTGGCAGAGAGAGGTGAGGAGAAGGGAAGTGAGAACCCAGCCCGGGGCGGCCATGCTGCCAGCCCTTCTCCGTTCTCTTCTCAGGATTTGGGGTTCACATGCACAGGTGCCTGGCGTAATTTTGTTTTTTAAAAAAATCTTTTTTTTTTTTTTTAAATGACTTATTTGGGAAGCAGATGGCGTAATAGTTATGTCGTTAGACTCCCACAGAGTCGACCACAGTTCGAGTCCCAGACCCAGCGGCTTAGACTCCCACTGGCACAGGTGCGTGCATGCCTGAAATTCAGAAAGGAGACTAGAGAGGAGGGATTGCAATGTGGCCGTCCCCCCCGGGATTTCTCGCTTTCTGTCCCTCTGTCTCTCCATTGAGCACATGCACCCTATAGCAAAAATCTTTCTTTAAAAAAAGAATGACTTATTTAATTTTCTTTATTATTATTATTTAATTTGCCACAGGGCATGTGCATTCACCAGAGAGGCACAGAGAGAGAGGGAAAGTGAGAAAGCAAGATGCCAGGTCTGGGACTTGAACCACTGTTGGACATGTGGGAGTCTAGCACATTTACCACCATGGCACCTATTGGCCCCCGTTGTACTTTGCAAACCACCACGTCCGGGACTCAGACTGCAGTCAGCCATGTGGGGGTGCAGCGCCTTCACCGCCACACCAGCTGCCGGCCCTCAACCTACTGACAATTATTTATTTATTATTTTTATTGATTTTTTTTGCCTTAGGGTGTGTGCACTCGCCAGAGAGACAGAGACAGTGAGAAGAAAAACGAGAAATCATCCACAGAGGGGATGGCCACACCACAATCCCTTCTCCATTTTCTTCCTAGGACCTTGGGCATGCACACACATGTGCCTGGTGTGAGTTTCAAGCCACTGGGTCCAGGACTCGATCTGTGGTTAGCCATGTGGGAGTCCAGCGACGTAACTGCTCTGCCATCTGCTGGCCGCGACAATATGTATATATCTATATATATTTCTGGTTGTCACATGGTCCTTTATTGAGATGTTTCCTCACTAGCTGGGCACCACTGTGCCACTGTTGATGTCATCGATGATGTCACGAGGGTGGCAGCCATCGACGTCACGGCCTACAGACTGGGCTGTCCCAGGAGCTCGCTCACGGTTCTGGAGAACCAGTTCTCTGGCCAAAGACCGGTGCCTCACCTGTCGGGCAACGCAGACAGTCTTGTCAAAAGTGCCGTCCCGCGGTGTTTAGTGCTCTTCTGCTTCTTTCTGTCTTGTGGCAGTTCCCAGAAGGCTCTGGCTGGCCTGCCTATCCTGAACGGTCAGTTTCATGGTCATCCTCAGGCTCTTCCAGTCACCGGTTGCCTTGGTAATGGTACCACCAACCTCTTTTGGAGACAGACCCAGGGGGGCCTATCTTGGGGACGAGGGCAGATGTGGCACTGACTTCGCCACCGGTACACCTTGGGTACACGACTTCGGTCTCGTTGGGGTTGAACTTGGGCAGCATAGTGAAGGTGGCTGGTGTCAGGTGAACCCGGATTTGGGATGACGAAAGAAAGTTGCACCGAGGCCCCCTCCAAGCCGAAAGCCGAAAGCCGAAAGCTGAAAGCCCTGACAATATTGATTGATTGATTGATTTTTGAGAGATTTTTGCTATAGGGCGTGTGCACTTGCCAGAAAGACAGAGAGAGACAGAAAGTGAGAAATCACCCCCCAGGGGGGATGGCCACGCCGCAATCCCTTCTCCTCCATTCTCCTCTTGGGATCTTGGGCACGCACGCACATGCGCCCGGCGTGAGTTTAAGCCACCGGGTCTGGGACTCGAACCACGGTCGACTACGTGGGAGTCCAGCAACATAGCCATTACGTTAATTGCTGGTCCCCTGACAATATTTTTTAAGAGAGATTTTTTGCTATAGGGCATGTGCAATTGCTGGAGAGACAGAGAGACAGAGATGGTGAGAGATAAAGTGAGAAATCACCCCCCGGGGGAATGGCCATGTTTCAATGCCTTCTCCATTCTCCTCTAGGGATTTTGGGCACTCACACACGTGCCTGGCGTGAGTTTCGAGATGCTGGGTCTAGGATGCAAACCGTGATCAACCATGTGGGAGTCCAGTGAGGTAATCATTACACCATCTGCTGGTCCCATCCCTGACAATTTGTTTTAAAGAATTATTTATTTAATTCCATTTGTTATTATCATTTTATATTTGACCAGAGTGAGACAGAGAGAGAGAGAAAGGGAAATTGAGAAAGCAAGCTGCCGGGTCCAGGACTCGAACTGTGGTTGGCCATGTGGGAATCCAGCACCTTTAACCATCATGCTATTTGCTAGCCCCATCCCTGACAATTTTTTTAAAAAGAATAAAAAATGCCTTTTCCGCCCCTGCAGTGCTTGTGGGCCTGCAGGTCGGCCGCAGCAGGGTCTCTGTCCGGGGTGGGGCCTGTGAAAGGTGAGGAGTCGGGCCTACTTTAAGAGATACCAAGAAACCTGGGAGACGAGGGGAGGGTAAAACTGGTCACTATGCTCGGAAACGCTTGGTGGCCCAGGGCAAAGGTAAGGACGACACACCCAAATTCGGGACGATCGTGCGTGCCACTAGTGGAGAGACCGTCTGCCAGGCGCTGACGCCGTGTGGAAGGGGGTATGCCCGTCTACACAGCTGGCACACGCCAGCGGCCAGGACGCGTGCGAGGGCCGCCCAGTAGACGACACTGCAGCGTCTTGGCCTGCTGCGGCCCACGGGCTTCTCAGTAGGTTTGGCGAGCACGAGACCCATGAAGGCCAAGGAAGTGACCAGAGACGACCACGCAGAAAGTTCCAGTGGCCACTCTGGCACCCTCAGTTGCTGGCCAGACGCGGGCCTTGCCAGAACCACCACTGGCAATAAAGCTTTGGGGCCCCGAAGGGAGCCGTGGATGGAGGCTTATCTGTCCCTCACAGGCCCTCACGGTTCCTGGTCGATTCTGAAAGCGAGGAATTGAATGCCGAGTCCATCGGAGCACATGATGAGCCAGGACGTTGCAGACTCCACGCGTCACCTAATGGAAGGGGACAAAGACACTTGCAGGAAACAGTCCTCTTGGGACATGAACGGTGCAACTCCAGACAGGACGGAGGAGGTGCACGAGGACACTCCCGCTGCTGAGAGAGAGCCCAGCCCACGGACAGAAACCCGAGAGAGAAGGTGAGGGGAAGAGGGAGTCGTCCCAAGACGTCCCTTGCCCAGAAGGTCAGGTAGCCCAAAGGCAAGCTTCCTCAGAGCTCAGGAGCGGGCCGAGAGCTAAACCAAACAGTTTTCTATGACATCATTCCAGATAAAGACAAGGAACCTAACAACAAACCAGAAAAAGTAAGGAAAGACAAAGAAAAAGACAGGAAAAGAGAGGACGAAAGAAGTTGTTAAAATGGTAACTTTTTATGCCATGTGTATTTTATAACAAAAAAAAAGGTAAGGGGAAAGCAACACAGCAAGGGCACTGTGTGGTGATAGACACCTATATCACAAATAAAAACCAAAATCACAAAGTCAATGGGCAAATGAAGTAAACACAAAGAGCCAAATAACGGGCTGGTCACAGAGAGGAGCGAGAGCAGCCACGCAGCGCACCGGGCCTGGTGGCAGGGCTCTCACAGCAGCGGCGGCGACACCACCACGCCACCCGCTGGCCCAGCCGTGTCTGGTTCTTAGAATGAAGAGAAACCAATACTGGGAAATCGGGGCTGGCAGGAGGTTGGGGCGCTGGATTTCCACGTGGGCAACCATGGTGCGAGTCCTAGACCTGGCAGCTGGCTTTCTCACTCTCCCTTTCTCTCTCTCTCTTTCTGTCTCTCCTTGGTCAAATCGAAGAATAACAATAAATAAATTAAATAAATAATTATTTTTTAAAATGTTGGAAAATAACAACAGGTAGAACAACAAAACTAATCAACCTAAGGTCCCTGTATTAACTTTAGCTTTAGATATCGTTAATTCAAATTGCATGTTAAAATTTCTAAGGTAACTAAAAGTATAGAAATAGAACCTATAATTCTCAAACGAACAAAGGGGGAAAATAGAATAACGGCAGGGCTGGCTCTGGAGTGTAGTGGTTAAGCACTGTGTGGGGGACTAGAACCCACATAGCCAGCTGTTGTTTGAATCCAGCCCTGTTGGCTTGGAGAACATGCCAGAAGTGTGTTTGTGCATCTCAGGATTCTGATGTGAAGGACCAGTAGAAGAAAGAGAATTGCAGCATGTGTGTGGGAGTCTTTCTCTCATTTGCTCTCCCTTTTTCTCTCTCAGGTGTGTACACATCCTCTAGCATTAAAAAAAAAAAAAAAAAAAAAAAAAAAGATAAAGATAAAACTAAAACTGTATATAAGAAAGAAGAGAACAACAGAAATATTTGGACAAATAGAAATCACTAAGATAGAAGAACCAAAGGCAAATTATATTATTAATCACAATAAACATAAATGGATGAAATAAATAAGTTAGAAAACAAAGATTGTCACCACAGAATGATTAAAATTTTAAAAATAGGGAGGCCTTCTTGAAGACACACAGCTTCATGGCTCCTGAGAACTAGCCATTTTGGGGAAACAGAAAGGAAGATTTCCCACTGATAATTTGGCCTCCAGCACACAAAACTCGTGTGGTAGAAAGACCCCTTTCAGGCCTCCTGTCTCTGTACCTGTCTTTGTCTCTCTCTACCTCTGTCTCTGTCTTCTCTCTTTTTTAAATTTTTGCTTTTTAGAACTTCGTGTGGCACGCTTGTGCACTGCGCGGTTTTCTAATTTTTGGGTTCTACTGAAATTTTTTTAAATGTTAATTTTTTTAGTTTTATCGAAAAGATTTTCTCTTCATTTTTTCTTCTCTTTTTCTGTTTCTTGTTTGTTTTTGGCTGTTGTTGCTGTTGTTTCTCTCTCTCTGTTTCCTTTTCTGCATGCTCCTCGACGCTCAGATTGAACTTCCAAGTTTGGGAAGAAACCAACCATCCACCAGATGACTAGAAATCGCTGCAGGACCACAAGAAATATGGAAAAGCAGGAAAATACCTCTCCTCCAAGGGAAAAGGATAACTCCTCTTCATCCACACACAGTTCAATGGAAATCATGGAAATGTCTGATACAGAATTCAGAACATTCATAATGGCAAAGCTAACAGAGATGGAAGGGAAGAAAGACAATGAACTGCTGAAGAGGAAGGGGAAAGGAGTTGTGGAGTTCCAGGAGGTGAGGAAATTCATGCAAGATCTAAAAGAGGAATTTCACACCTTACAAAAGAATCAAATGGAACTGTTAGAGATGAAGGGTATATATAATACAGGAAGTCAAAATCTCCCTTGAAAGTATTAAAAGCAGACTAGATCATACAGAAAATAGAATCTCAGACGTAGAAGAGAAAATTGCTAGCCTACAAAAATCCACCTCGAAGACTGAGAAAATGGCCCCAAAATTTGAGACTAATATACGAGAAGTACGAGATACCATCAAACGTCCAAACATCCGGATAACTGGCATCCCAGAGGGTGAAGAGACTCATAAGGGCATTGATAATCTATTCCATGAAATCCTGCAAGAAAACTTTCCAAACCTAGAGAGGCACTCAAAGATTCAGTTCCAAGAAATACAGAGGACCTCAAATAGAATCAACCCAAGATCTTCTCCAAGACACATTATAGCCAGATTGACCAAAACCACAGACAAAGATACTAAGATTGGCAAGAGAAAAACGGCAAGTTACCTACAAAGGGTATCCCATCAGACTAACGGCAGACCTCTCATCGGAAACAATGCGAGCGAGGAAAGAATGGGAAAATATATTCAAAGTGTTAAGGGAAAAGCAATTTCAATGGAGAATACTGTATACCCGGCAAGATTATCGTTCATTTGGGAAGAAAAGACACGAACATTCCCAGATAAACAAAACCTGAAAGAATTTACCAGCACCAGACCAGATCTCCAAGAAGTTCTTAAGGGAGTGCTATATCGGTAAAATTAAATGCAGCAGACACACAGAAATAAGAGTTCAGAAACTAAGAAAATGGGCAACTTAATTGTAGGGACAAGTCTGGGGTATTAATATTATATCCCAGAATTCAATCTGAAAGATCAAACCACAACAGAAGAAAGATTAAGTACATGAGACTGAACTGAGGAAACAGCATTCTGTGACTTGACTAAAATATTGCTGCTTTTCTTCTAAGCTTTGTTGTCCGGTTTTAAGGATTTTTGTCCTGTCTTGAGCTGTCGATAGGTTCATGTACCTACTATTTGAACAGAATACTAACCTGTTTCTAGGCTTTACGTTTCAAGGAAATATCACTACCAGTTCAAAACTGCTCTTCTTGAAATCAACAGCTAAACTTGCTATTGAAAGTAGTTAGATTACTTATGACATTGTGTGATCAACAAAATGTTGGGGGAAAAGGAATTGAAGACAACTGTAGACAGCAGAGATAGTGTAATAAGAGAGTGGGAAAGGGCAGAGGGTCAGACATGGGGTAAAAAGCATACAGATATATACATATACATATATATGAAAGTAGAAAGGGAATATTATTGATGATAACATGCATGAGTAAGCCACTACACAGTTTATTCTAGATGGGAAACCACATTTAGTATGTTGTGATGATGCTCAGGGAATGAATGTTAAGTAATTAAAAAAAAAGTTTCAGGAGAAAAAAAAATAACAGTAAAATCGTTCTTATTGAAATTTAAAAAAATGCATATTTGATGACTGCAGTAAGCTATATAGCCCCAGCTAGGTGCTACTTTATAATATGTTCATTCTACTCACTGAGGTTTATGCCTAAAGGCAGACTTGGGTTCACGTATAGGTATATATCAACTGTGCTAGCTATTGGGTATATTTAGACTAATTAAGTTCATTAGCAAATCAATTAAATGGGGGGGAAAGACATAGAAAGCAACCATGGATACCAGAGACAATGTGGGAGGAGGGTGGGACATAGCAGAGGGTGAGGGATAGGGAATCAAGGATGGCAAAACAAACAAAGTATACAAGACATAAGAATTGGAAAATTATTTGCTGATAACATGTATGTTGATGTGCTTGATTGAGCCAATATACAGTGTATTTTGGATAGAAAATTCATTTGTATACTGTAATGATGTATAGTGAATTAATGTAAAAAATAAATTTAAAGAGAAAAAAAATAAAAAAGAAATTTTAAAAAACAGGGACCAGCAGATGGCGTAATGGCTACTTCGTTGGACTGCCGTGTAGTTCAGGTCCCAGTCTCGGCGAATTAAAACTTAAAACTCATGCTGGGCAGTGTGCGTGTGTGCCTCAGATCCTGAGAGGAGAATGGAGAAGGGAGTGCGGGTAGGGGTCCTAGGGGAGGGAGGGAGGGGAACAGCGGAAAAGCAAACAATATGTGTAGCTGACGCAAAGACGGAAAGCTATGTGCTGATGATATTGTACATGGTAGGGTCTGGGAGAAGCCATGTTGTACGTTGTAAGGATGTCTAGTGATTAAATGTGCATAATCATTTTGAAAAGCAAACATTGTCAGACTAGATCTACAGAAACTTCAGCTAGACACAGTTGACAAGAAACACGCCCTGAGGAACGCGGACGGAGGCTGGCCGTGAAGGGACGGGCGGTGGCATGCGGATGCGAGCCACGGCTGTCGGGGAGATGGCGCTGATGCTCCTTGCGGTGGACTTCATGGGGGCGTCACAGGGTTATCAGGGCGGGTGGGTGGCAGGAGCGGGGCGGGGAGATGGACTCTGCGGGCCCTGCCCGTGAGAGATGCCCCAGTGCCCTCTGCAGCCTAGCAGTCAGGGCATTGCTCTGCGCAAGGCCGGTGCAGCCCAGGGAGCTATGACTGCAGCGAGTTCTGCGTCAGAGCCGGGAGCAGATGGCATTGTGCTGCAGGTGCTGGGCTCCCATGTGGCCAGCCATGGTCTGAGCCCCAAACCCGGTGGCTTAAAACTCATGCCAGGCGCGTGTGTGTGCGTGTCCACAATCCTGAGAAGGGGGTGGAGACCAAGGGAATGCAGCGTGCCACCACCTTGGGGAATGACTTCTCACTTCCCTTCTCTCTCTCTCTCTCTGGTGAGCACACCTGCCGTACAGCAAAACACTTTTAAAAAATGAAATAAACAAATGAATCTGGGAAGCTTATATAACGTGAAGAGCACTTTCGTAACTTGGAGCACGCAGTGTGGGGCCTGAGTGCCCTCCAGGTACCTTCAGGTCATCCCATCTCATTGGCACTGACTCCCGGCGGGTTACCCCATGGCTGGGAGCAGCTGAGCGTGTGCCACGTGAAAGGGCAGGCCCCGGGTGCAAACACGGAGCACCCGCGCTGAGACCCACAGTTGGAGCCCTCCTCCCCTCACTTCCCTGTGCTGTACTTCTTTTCTTTTCAGTTTTTGCTGTAAGGCACATGTGCTTGCTTGCTGAGACAGAGAGAGAGAGGGAGAGGTGAGAAAGCACCCCTCAGGGAGGATGGCGGTGCTGCAATCCCTCCTCCTCCCAGAGTTCTGGGCACGCACACACGTGTGCCCAGTGTGAGTTTGACCATGCCACCTGCTGGGCCCCTTGCATGCTGACTTTCATTTTACCCCTGCTAGAAAGCTTTGCCGTTCCGCTGCACGATGTCTCTGGGCCGAATTCTTTCTTTCAAGAAGACCAGAACTGATACTCATCTCCATATTACCAGAAGTGAACAGGTTCATAACACGATTATTATGAAAGATTTTGCCTAACAGGAAGACACAATAACTAAAACGTCTGTGCATGCACACTTAATACAGAACTTCAAGACGTGTACAGTAAGGGGCCAGCAGATCGCATATCGGTGGCATCTCTGGACTCCCACTCAGCAGACTAAGGTTCGAGTCCTGGACCTGGTGACTTGAAAATCACGCCAGGCACATGTACATGCATGCCCAAGGTCCTGGGAGGAGAAGGGATTACAGTGTGGCATTCTTCCTGGGAGGTGGTTTTTCACTTTCCTTCTCACTACCTCCCTCTCTCTTTCTCTCTCTCTCTCTGGCCAGCACATACACCCTAAGGCAAAAACCTCTACCAAAAAAAATAAATAAATAAAAGGCAAATACTGACACAATACAGGAGAAATTTTTTTTTTTTTTTTTTTTTTTTTTTTGGAGAGGTTTTTGCTATAGGGCGCGTGCGCTCGCCAGACAGACAGAGAGAGACAGAGAGATAGAAAGCAGGAAATCACCCCCCAGGGGGGATGGCCACGCCGCAATCCCTTCTCCTCCATTCTCCTCTCGGGATCTTGGGCACGCACGCACACGCGCCCGGCGTGAGTTTAAGCCACCGGGTCCGGGACTTGAACCGCGGTCGACTACGTGGGAGTCCAGTGACATAGCCATTACGCTAACTGCTGGTCCCAACAGGAGAAATTTTTAAAAAAGGTTTTGGCCATAATGTACATGCGCTCACCGGAGAGAGGGAGACAGTGCGAGGGAAGCGAGGCGTCACGCCCCGAGGGGATGGCCTTGCTACAGCTCCTTCCCTTCCATTCTTCTCTTGGAATTTTGGACACACGTGCACATGTGCCCAGTGTGAGTTTCAAGCCACCAGGTCCAGGACTTGAACCGCTGTTGACCATGCGGGAGTCCAGCACCTTAACCCCCACAGCACCTCCTGGCCCAGGAGAGTTTGATTCATCGTCCATCACTACCCTTTTTTCGTTTTTTTTACAAAATCAAGCAGAAAATTATTTAAGCGGGATAAAGATGGTCAAGCAGGGACCAGCAGGTGGCATGATGGTTACGTCGCTGGGCTCCCATGTAGTCAGCTGCAGTTCGATTCCCAGACGCGGTGGCTTGAAACTCATGCCAGACACATGTGCGCATGTGCCCAAGATCCCCAGAGGAGAATGGAGGAGGGGTTGCGGCGTGGCCATCCCCCCTGGGAGTGAGTTCTCACTTTCTGTCTCTCTGTCTCTTTCTTTGCCCTATAGCAAAACTCTCTCCTAAACCAGATGGCCAGGCAGCCATTGGCAGCCTGACCCACTGCGTGTGAGGTTCAGGGAGAGACGAGTGTGGCTTGGAGGGGTAGGATGCATCTTCCACTTATTTATTTAACTTATTTTGCTATAGGGAGGGTGTGCTCACTCGATAGAGACAGTGAGAGGGAAAGTAAGAAGTCACCTCCAGGGGGGATAGCCACGCCATAGTCCCCCCCATTCCCCTCTCGGGATTTGGGGAACACATGCACACGCCCAGCATGACATCAAGTCCCAGGTGTGGGACTTGAACCATTGTTGGCATGTGGGATCCAGTGCCTTAACCATCATAGCACCTGCTGGCCCCCTGTGTATATTGTTAGAGTCCTTGTGGAACTTTTATGTGGAGAATCATCTACTCGGGGCCAGCAGATGACATAATGGCTGTGTCACTGGCCTCCCATGCAGTGGGTCATGGTCTGAGTCCTGGACGCGGGGGTTTAAAGCTCACGCCGGGCATGTGCGTGTGCATGCCCAAAATACTGAGAGAACGAAGGAGAAGAGGCTGTGGTGGCTGTTCTCCCCGGGGGTGATTTCTCATGTTCTGTCTCTCTGGCGAGTGCATGCGCCCTGTAACAAAAAATCTCTCTTAAGAAAAAAAATCTACTTGACCCTGAAGCAAATTCTAACAGATTTACAAGTTGGAAGTGTGCAAACCAAGCTCCCGGACTGCAGTTCAGTAGGGCTAGAAGGAGTTTTTACTTCTTTATTATTATTATTATTATTGAGAGATTTTTGCTATAAGGTGCGTGCATTTGCTGAGAGACAGAGACAGAAAGTGAGAAATCAGCCCAGAGGGAATGGCCACGCTGCAGTCCCTTTTACTCCATTCTCCCATGACTTTGGGCACGCACATGTGTCCAGTGTGAGTTTTTTTTTGTTTTGTTTTGTTTTTTTTTTAAGAGGTTTTTGCTATAGGGCGCGTGCGCTCGCCAGACAGACAAAGAGAAACCGAGAGACAGAAAGCAAGAACTCACCCCCCAGGGTAAATGGCCACGCTGCAATCCCTTCTCCTCCATTCTCCTCTCAGGATCTTGGGCACGCACGCATACGTGCCCAGTGTGAGTTTTAAGCCACCGGGTCCGGGACGCAAGCCACAGTCGACGACGTGGGAGTCCAGCGACACAGCCATTACGCCAGCTGCTGGTCCCTCCAGTGTGAGTTTTAAGCCATCGGTTCCCGGTCTTGAACTGTGGTTGACTATGTGGGAGTCCATGACATAATCATTCCGCCATCTGCTGGTCCCTAGAAGAATTTTTAAAAAGAGAAATAAAAGGCCAGCCCAATGGCCTAGTAATTAAGGGAGCCAGATCCCATATGGACAACTGTGTGGTTCGAATCCTGGTCCTGACACTTTGAAAACATGCTCTGGGTGCATGTGCATGGGTGACTAAACGGCGGCAGGCGGAAATGGAAGAGAGTGGGTTTTAGCATGGCCGTTGCGAGGCGCCTTCTCCGTCTCCCTCACTCTGGCAAGCATACACCCCTTCTGGCAAACTTTTTTAACAAGATAAGTAAAAACTCCCTCCCAAATCTCCAAGCTTTCTGAAATGGAAAAATAGCCTTCTAAAGAAGTCTTAGGTCACATAAGTAATTAAAATGAGCATTTGACAACAATTCAGACTGAAAACGGGGAAACGCTGCAAGCCAAAGAGGATGGAATACAGTGAGAACAGGACTTTGAGAAAAATTTATGGCTGTAAGTGTTTATATAATAACATTAAAGAGGCTAAAAATGAAGAGAGAACCACTCCACTTGGAAACAACCCCAAGAAAACAAAAGGAAGGAAATGATAAAGATAGGAGTAGAAAGCAATAAGACAGAAAAACAAAAACGCAACAGGAAGAAGCAACGTAGCCAAACCTTGCTTCTTTTTCAATTTCTTTTTACTTTTTTATTTTCTACATGTATTTCTTCATTTATCTATTTATCGTAGTGACTCTTCAGCCACTGGGTCCTGGAACTGCAGGGCCGTGTGGGAGTCCAGCACCTCGGCCACCACAGCAGCGGCCGCCCCTGCACCTGCATCAGGTCAGATCAAGAGCGAAGGGGCCGCCGGGACGCAGGGGGCGGGGAAAGCCGGCTCGAGATGGCGTCATCCTGGAACCATCAGTGAAGGCCAGTGCTGGGATGTGCTTCCCACGACACACCAGGCCCAGGAGGCCTCCCAGGAAGTCGGTCAGTATCTGAGGAGCAGACAGTGCAATGTTCCTGAAGTCGCAGCAAAGAAGAAAAGCTGCCCAGAGAGGAGGTGAGGAAGGACAGCCGGACGCCAGACATCCCCGTGCAGACAGACGCAGTGCACCTTCCTCCACGAGACTGAAGGCAGCGGGCAGAGAACGCGCATGGCCTATGCGTGCTGTCAGAAAGGGCTGCTCGCGAGGAGCTGGGTCCCACACGGCCACCCTGGTTTGACTTAAAGGCCTGGGCAGTGGGCACGTGCGCCAGCACAAGGCCTGACCCGCTGGAGGGGTGGCACAGCCTAGCGAGTGTGCGCCTCTCACTCATGTATGCGTACATGCTCTGTCGTCAATAAAGAATAGAATTTTTGAAAGAATTATTTCGTTTACCTTTTATTTTTTTAGAGAGGTATAGGGTGCATGCACTTGCCAGAAAGACAGAAAGCAAGAAATCGTCCCCCCGGGGGGATGGCCACGCCGCAATCCCTTCTCCTCCATTCTCTTCTCGGGATCTTGGGTACACACGCACACACGCCTGGTGTGAATTTAAGCTACTGAGTCCAGGATTCGAACTGTGGTTGACTGCATGGGAGTTCAGTGACATAGCCGTTACACCAACTGCTGGCCCCACATTTCCTTTATTTGTTATTATTATTTCCCAATTTGACCAGATAGAGACAGAGAGAGAGGGAAAGTGAGAAAGCAAGCCACCAGGTCCAAGACCTGAACCACAGTCGGCCATGTGAGAGTCCAGCTCCTTTAACCACCACACCTGAAAAATCATTTTTTTAGAGAGATTTTGCTATAGATTTTTGTGTTTGCCAGAGAGACAGAGACAGAGAGACAGAAAGTGAGAAATCCCCCACTACCCCACCCCCAGAGGAGTGGCCACTCCACAGTCCCCAGTCCTCCATCCCGTTCCCCTCTCAGGATTTCGGGTGCGCACACACGCACCCGGCGTGAGTTTCAAGCTGCTGGGTCCTGGACTCAAGTTGTGGTCAGGCACGTGGGAGTCCAGCGCCATAACTACTTTCTGCAAGGCCAGCTTGGCACTTTCCCATAGACGCGAGATTAGTTCCTGATTTGAAGCGTGAATCATGTTGTCTAGGGGCCAGCAGGGGCTTGGTGGTTAAGGTGCTCGACTCCCGTACGGCCGGACACCCGGGACACGGCTTCTCTCTGGGACTCTAAGAGCATGGCACACCCGCTGTGGCCGTGCACTCTGACCGCTCGCCCAGGAGTCACGGGCTCGGAACGGAGGGCCGACTTCAGCAGCTCTTGCCACCTGGGGGCCGAGACACCCCCAAAGCAGCAAGTTCTGGCTCTTACTTCCCAGTTTGCTGCAGGGCAGGTACGCTCACCGGAGAGCCGGAGAAGGGAAGAGGGGCAGGCTGCCGTCCTCCGCCCTCCTCTCGAGGTTCGGAGTGTGCACGCACACATGCCGGGGTGCTTTTCAGGCCTCAGAGACAAACAGCGCCGTCAGCCGTGCGGGATCCAGCGCCCTGACCTGGCTCCTCTCCCGGTGACTAAGCAGCAGGAGCCCGGGCCACGCCACATTACCTTTTCCGTGCCACCATGGCACTCACGTGGCCACACAGCGTCACACCATCCACTGGACACCCGGAATCCAGGGGCTCAGCCGAGTCCTCTGCTCTGGCCACCTGTGGAGGTCAGGAGCACGGCCACACACGCCCTGCCTGCACATGCACACACACGCCCTGCCTGCACATGCACACACACGCCCTGCCTGTCCACAAACATGCCATGCCTACACACACACATGCCCTGCCTGCACACACACACGCCCTGCCTGCACACACACACGCCCTGCCTGCACACACACACGCCCTGCCTGCACACACACACGCCCTGCCTGCACATGCACACACACGCCCTGCCTGCACATACACACACACGCCCTGCCTGCACATGCACACACACGCCCTGCCTGCACATGCACACACACGCCCTGCCTGCACATACACACACACGCCCTGCCTGCACATACACACACACGCCCTGCCTGTCCACAAACATGCCATGCCTACACACACACATGCCCTGCCTGCACACACACACGCCCTGCCTGCACACACACACGCCCTGCCGGCACACACACACGCCCTGCCTGCACACACACACGCCCTGCCTGCACACACACATGCCCTGCCTGCACACACACACGCCCTGCCTGCACACACACACGCCCTGCCTGCACATGCACACACACACCCTGCCTGCACATGCACACACACGCCCTGCCTGCACATGCACACACACGCCCTGCCTGCACATACACACACACGCCCTGCCTGCACATGCACACACACGCCCTGCCTGTCCACAAACATGCCATGCCTACACACACACATGCCCTGCCTGCACACACACACGCCCTGCCTGCACACACACACGCCCTGCCTGCACACACACACGCCCTGCCTGCACACACACACGCCCTGCCTGCACATACACATGCCCTGCCTGCACATGCACACACACGCCCTGCCTGCACATACACACACACGCCCTGCCTGCACATGCACACACACGCCCTGCCTGCACATGCACACACACGCCCTGCCTGCACATACACACACACGCCCTGCCTGCACATACACACACACGCCCTGCCTGCACACACACACGCCCTGCCTGCACACACACACGCCCTGCCTGCACATATACATGCCCTGCCTGCACATGCACACACACGCCCTGCCTGCACATACACACACACGCCCTGCCTGCACATGCACACACACGCCCTGCCTGCACATGCACACACACGCCCTGCCTGCACATACACACACACGCCCTGCCTGCACATACACACACACGCCCTGCCTGTCCACAAACATGCCATGCCTACACACACACATGCCCTGCCTGCACACACACACGCCCTGCCTGCACACACACACGCCCTGCCTGCACACACACACGCCCTGCCGGCACACACACACGCCCTGCCTGCACACACACACGCCCTGCCTGCACACACACATGCCCTGCCTGCACACACACACGCCCTGCCTGCACACAAACACGCCCTGCCTGCACATGCACACACACACCCTGCCTGCACATGCACACACACGCCCTGCCTGCACATGCACACACACGCCCTGCCTGCACATACACACACACGCCCTGCCTGCACATACACACACACACCCTGCCTGCACATGCACACACACGCCCTGCCTGCACATACACACACACGCCCTGCCTGCACATGCACACACACGCCCTGCCTGCACATGCACACACACGCCCTGCCTGTCCACAAACATGCCATGCCTACACACACACATGCCCTGCCTGCACACACAAACGCCCTGCCTGCACACACACACGCCCTGCCTGCACACACACACGCCCTGCCTGCACACACACACGCCCTGCCTGCACATACACATGCCCTGCCTGCACATGCACACACACGCCCTGCCTGCACATACACACACACGCCCTGCCTGCACATGCACACACACGCCCTGCCTGCACATACACACACACGCCCTGCCTGCACATACACACACACGCCCTGCCTGTCCACAAACATGCCATGCCTACACACACACATGCCCTGCCTGCACACACACACGCCCTGCCTGCACACACACACGCCCTGCCTGCACACACACATGCCCTGCCTGCACACATACATGCCCTGCCTGCACATACACACACACACGCCCTGCCTGCACACACACACGCCCTGCCTGCACACACACACGCCCTGCCTGCACACATACATGCCCTGCCTGCACATACACACACACACGCCCAGCCTGTACACACACACTCCCTGCCCGCACACACACACACGCCCTGCCCGCACACACATACACATGCCCTGCCTGCACACACATACACACACACACACACACACTCTGCCCGCACACACACGCCCTGTCCCTAGAACTCCTGCTGAGACGGTGGCACCTCGCTGGCTCTCAGGAAGCTGCCTGCTCTTTCGGGTGGGCTGTGGCTCCTCTGTCCTCCACCTCGTTGAGAAGTCTCTCGACCTGTCCCTCAGGTCCACTCCGTGCACCACTGGCCGCCCTTCAAGCCTGACTGGCAGCCCAGCCGCCCTGTCCACCCACCCAGGAGCGCTCTTGAAGGAATCTGTTCACCCCCTTCCTCCTCTGTTCCCTAACTGTCCTTTCTAGAATTTTTATTACTTGACTGTTAGACAGTTATCGATCTCGATTTGTTTTTTAACTTTTCTCTCTGACTCTTCGCTTTGTTTTTACATTTCTTTTGAACTACTTTTGGGCGACACCTTCACATGTACCTTACTGGCCTTTCCTGAGCTTTGATCTCTGCTACACTTTCCATCCGGGACAGTCCTGCCCTGTGGTTGGGGACTCCAGCCCGTTTTCACAGGCAGCCTGTCTCTGCCTCCTCTGCATCATCTGCATCAGGACGCTTTCTCCTGCCCCTGCAAGCTCCAGCTAGTGTGAGCGCAGGCCAGGGCTGGCCAGAGGTCCCACTCAATGCCCGTGCTCTCGCGCCCAGTCCCTGGGAGCACGTGTGGCCTGAGCGCTGGCCGGCGGCCCCCCCAGAACTGCCACTGCGGCCGGACCTCTGGGTGCACCCGGCGGGCTGAGGGGCAGCTGGTGCTCTCCCAGCATCCCACAGACCCCCCTCTTCCACGGTGCCTGGAGCCTCGCCCCACAGAGGGGGCCAGAGGAACGTCCACTCCGCCGGGGACAGAGGAACGTCCACTCCGCCGGGGACAGAGGAACGTCCACTCCGCCGGGGACAGAGGAACGTCCACTCCGCCGGGGGACAGAGGAACGTCCACTCCGCCGGGGGACAGAGGAACGTCCACGCCGCCGGGGGACAGAGGAACGTCCACTCCGCCGGGGACAGAGGAACGTCCACTCCGCCGGGGACAGAGGAACGTCCACTCCGCCGGGGGACAGAGGCATCTTTTGGTGCTTTCATTTGCATATCCCTAGTTCATGGTGGTGAACAACTTTTCATGTCCTTACAGTCTATCTGGACATCCTTCTGTGAATTATATAGATCTGCTCATTTAAAGTTGGCTTGTTTTGGGACCAGCAGTTAGCGTAATGGCTATGTCACTGGACTCCCATGCAGTCGATTGTGATTCGAGTCCCGGACCCGGTGGCTTAAACTCACGCCGGGCACGTGTGCGTGCGTGCCCAAGATCCCAAGAGGAGAATGGAGGAGAAGGGATTGCAGTGTGGCCATCCTCCCTGGGAGGTGATTTCTCGCTTTCTATCTCTCTGTCTCTCTCTCTGTCTTTCTGGCGAGCACACGCACCCTATAGCAAAAACAGCAACAACAACAACAAAACCAAATTAATTAAAAAATAAAGCAGCACTACTGCATGGCAGCGTAAAAGGTACAGTATCGGTATTGGGAGAGGGGGCATCACCACAGATCCTACAGACTAACTAATAAGGAATATTAGGAACAACTGTAAGCTAACAAGTTCATGAAAGACACAAACAACCAGAGCTCACTCAAAAAGAAATCGGTAACCTGAACAGCCCTCTATTAAAGAGATTGAATCTGTAGCTACGAATTGTTAGTTTAAATACGTCTCCCCTAAAATTCACATGTTGAAGTCTGGCTGTTACTGTGATTGGTAACGTGAGGGTAGAAATTTGGCACCAGCAGTGATATGAAGGTTAAGGTACTGAATACCACATGACCAACTATGCAGTTCGAGTCCCAGACCCAGCAGTTTGACAACATGCTGGGTGCGTGTGGATGTGTGCCCAAAATCCCAAGAGAAGAATGAAGGAGAAGGATTTGCAGAATGGCTACCTCCCTCCTCCACACCCCACAGTGGCTTACTTTCTCACTTTCTCTCTTTCTCTCTCTCTGGTGAGCACATGTACCCTGTAGAAAATTTTAAAATAATAATAATAATGATAAATAATTTTTTTAAAAAAAAAAAGAGAGAGAGAGTGATGGGTCCAGCAGATGGCAGAATAGTACATTGTTGGACTCCCACGTAATCAACTGCAGTTCAAGTCCTGAATCCAATGGCTTAAAATTCACACCAGGTGTATGTGCATGCGTGCCCAAAATCCTGAGAGGAGAATGGAGGAGAAGGGATTGTGGTGTGACCATACCCCAGAGGGTGATTTCCCACTTTCTGTCTCTCTGTCTCTCTCTGTCTCCCTGGCAACCACACACACCCTATAGCAAAAAATCTCTAAAAAGAGAGAGAGAAAGAGAGAGAGAGAGAGAGAAATAAAGAAAAACACAGAGATGATAGAGAAAGAAGCCACACTACATAATTCCACTTAGATAATGTTCTAGAAAAAGGAAACAATTCATAGTTGCATGAAGCAGACCAGCAGTCGCCCGAGAATGGTGACGGGTTTTATGATTTTAGGTCATTTCTTTTAAGGCATTTCCTTTTTTTTTTTTTTTTTTTTTTTTTTTTCCAGTCAGGTGTTCTGAAGAATACTTTCTCCATTTTTATCTGGCTAAAAATATTTTGTTTTTATTCTTTAATGTTATCTCTTTTTTTTTGAGGGAGAGATTTTTCCTATAGGGCACATAAACTCTCTCAAGAGATAGAGAGATGGGAGATGAGAAATCACCTCCAGGGAGCAATCCCTTCTTCTCCAGTCTCCTCTTGGGATTTTGGGCATGCACTCACTTGGGCCCGCTGGTTCTGGGACTCTTCAACTGCAGTCTACTAGGAATTTCCTTTTTATCTGTAGGGGTTTTTTTTGTTTGTTTGTTTTGGAGAGGTTTTTGCTATAGGGCGCGTGTGCTCGCCAGAAAGACAGAGAGAGACAGAGAGACAGAAAGTGAGAAATCACCCCCCAGGGGGATGGCTTTCTCCTCCATTCTCCTCTCGGGATCTTGGGAACACATGCACACGCGCCCGGCGTGAATTTAAGCCACTGTGTCTAAGACTTGAACCGTGGTCGGCTACATGGGAGTCCAGTGATATAGCCATTACGCTAACTGCTGGTCCTCTATCTGTAGTTTTCTGAGACTTTTATCACTAATAAGTTTTGAACTCCATAGCGTTTCGCACATTTTCTGGAATAATTACATAGCTTTATTATTTATTCTGTTGTGCTGAATTTGTACAAACTTTTAATGTGACATCAACCTTAAAGTCCTAAAATAAATATCACTTGATGGGGCTGGCCCCACTACCCAGTGGTTAAGGAAGGTGGACCCCATATATCTGACAGTTGTTCAAATCCTGGCCCTGGTGGCTTGAAAACCATGCCAGATGTGTGTGTGAGCCCAGAGCCCTAGGGCAGAGAAATGGGGTGTGGATTGCAGCGTGACCACTCCCGGTCTCTGTGGTGAGCGTGTCCTCTGGCAGGTTAAGAAGTACATATATTACACTTGATCGTAGAGCACTGACTTTTATTTTTTAAGAGGTTTTGCCTTAGGAGGTGTGTGTTTGCCGGAGAGAGAGACGGAGAAACATAGACAGTGAGAGGGAAAGTGAGAAATCACCCCCCGGGGTATGGCCACATGGTAACCCCTTCTCCCCATTCTTCTCTCAGGACTTTGCACACGTGCACATGCGGCTGGCACGACTTTCAGGCAGCCAGGTCCTGGACTCGTGGGATCCAGCCACCATAACCTCCCCGCCACCTGCTGACCACAGTGCATAAACTTTTTAAAGAAATAAACTTTACTTTTTAAAGAGAAGTTTTAAGTTCACAGAAAACAAGTGAAAGTGCAGCTTCTGTTTACCATCTGACACACACGACCTCCTCCGCCATTAACACGCCACCAGGGTATGTTAGCGCAGTCTTCGAAACCTGACTCACTGCTATCCCCCAAGTCCACAGAGTACTTCAAGGTTCACTTTGGGTGTGACACATTCTCTGGGCTTGGACAAGTGCCTGATGACATGTGTCCTGCTGCAGCACCACACAGGACAGTCCCCCCAGCTTATGAGCCCACCCACCGTCCCCCAGCCTCCCGGCACCCGCCGAGCAGTTGGCCATCCCCAGAGTGCTGCCAAGTTAGTCATCGTCCCCAGATTGTGGCCTTTCCAGACTGGGTTCTCGCAAGTTTCCGCCACGTCTTTTTATGGCCAATAGCTCTTTTCTTTCTAATGCGACGTAACCATTATGCCATCTGCTGGTCCCTTCTTAGTGAGTTTTAAGAACTCTGTGTATTTCAGATAATAGTCCTTTAGTGTTACAGATACGTGTTTTGCAAATAGCTTTCCCAGCCTGAGTTTGTCTTCTCATACTCTGGATGAACTTTGTTAGTTGATTCGATTGCTAAGATTTTCAGTATTTTTACATCTGTCTTCTAACATCCTTTTTGAATTTTGGTATCTGGGTTTAAGTGACTGGAAAAAAAAATTGAGATATGCTCTTTCTATATTCTCTGGAAGACTTTATGTAAGACTGGTATGATTTCTTCCTTAAATATTTGAAACAACTCACCAGTGAAGCCATCTGGCTCTAAAATTTTCTTTACAACCAAGTTTTTTTTTTTTATTTTTATTTTTAATGGTTTTTGCTATAGGGCACGTGGGCTCACCAGAAAGACAGAGAGAGAGAGAGACAGAAAGCGAGGAATCATTCTTCAGGGGGGATGGCCATGCCGCAATCCCTTCTCCTCCGTTCTCCTCTCAGGATCTTGGGCACGCACACACACGCGCCCAGCGTGAGTTTAAGCCACCGGGTCCAGGACTCAAACTGCAGTCGACTACATGGGAGTCCAGCGACGTAGCCATTACACCAACTGCTGGTCCCACAATCAAGCTTTAAACTATGAATTCAAATGTACTTAACAGATACAGGACTATTCTAAATTTCTATTGTTTTGAACATTAGCCTTAGCAAATTCCATTGTTCATGAATTTGGTCTATTATATTTAAATCATAAAACATATTCTCGTTAAGTTGCAAGGAACACCCCGTTATTAACATGTTCCTGTATGTAGGATCTGTAGTGATGCCCCTTTTTCATTCCTAATAGTGGTGGCTTGCATTTTCTCTATTTCCTTCTTAGTGTCCCTTGATTATTTGCATCTGAAGCAATCATTTTATTGAGAGTTGCAAAATGGGGATTTCGGATTTTACCAGTCCTTTTTATTTTATTGCTGGAACACACTGCAAAGAAAGTTTTCTCCTTACTTCCCATGAGCATACATGTGGACTCAGATTTTTTTTTAAATTCACGGTATTATACTCCATTAACATCATTATTTTTTAAAGTTTATTAATTTATTGAGGGAGCAGCATACTCAATAGGGCCTCGTGCTGTGACCCGCTCTCCAAGCTCCTCCCAGTCAGCCAGGGTCACAGGCACACTATGCCTGTACTTTACAGGAACTGAACCCTGCTCTTCCAGCAATGCAAGCAATGTGCTGCCACTACACCACTACAGCTTGGCCTGCTGTTAGATTATTATGCTTCCCCTCGGGGGCCGGCAGGTGGCATGGTGGCTAAAGGCGCTGGATTCCCACATGGCCGACCACGGTTCGAGTCCTGGACCTGGCGACTTGCTTTCTCTCTCTCTCCCTCTGTCCCTCTCTGGTCAAATTGAAATAAACAAATTAATAAATAAAGTTAAAAATAAAATCATTCTTTTTTTAAAAAAAGATTATTATGCATCCCCAAAGAGCCTGTTTCTTTTGGTGGGGAATGGCACTTCGAAACTATGATGCAGTGATTACTAGGCAGGTGCGTTGCAGTGCGTGTCACTGCATCTGCCCCTTCTGGCTGCAGAGCTTGCAAGTTAAGAAAGTCACAAATTTTGGCCAATATCTCTAATTAAATGGTCTTCCTCTCCTTCCCACTTTTTCCACATACATCTCGTCTCTTCACAATAACCCCGGTCTCCAGCCCCTTGATACACTCAGCTGTGTGTTCTATGGTATTTTGTTTCGTTGGTGTGGATGTGAGCAGACTAGCCAGGTGCCTGCCTGGGTGGGTGTACTTTGCCTTTGTGGAGTTGTGGGAAGCCATGACTTGGTGAGACAGGTGAGTCTGGTCCCGATTTGGGGAGAAGAAAAGAAACTCAGGAAGGGCCTGCCCCCAGCTAAGGAATGAGGAGCAGAGGGCGTGGGCCAGCGGGTGTCTGACCGTGGTGTGTGGCCCTGGGCTGTGCGGGGCATGGGGTGGTCTCCAGCCACGCCCGTCTGCTGGTGAAGGGCGCAGAAAGCCACTGAGGCAGCAGCTGTGCCAGCACTGGCCCCGAGGAAGGGGCCCCAAGTGCCATTTCATCCCCGGCCACCCCAACCCGATGACAGGAAGCTCGTCTCCTCTCAGTGCCACCCGTCATGACATGCTCACACCTCTCACACACACACTCACAGGCACACTCGCAAACACATGCAGCTTCGCCAAAGGCACACGGGTCCCTGTCAGTGCGATGCCTTTTCTGTGACTGCTGGACAGACTGCACACCAGGGGCTCAGGAAACGCTGCTGGACGAGTGACGAGCCACGGGCAGTGAGGCTTCCAGGACAGAGTGAGGCCGGGCTGCCTCCTGGAACCAGGCTCGTCCGAGAGCAGGCAGCATGGAGAGCTGGGACGCCAGCCAGGAGCTGCCAGCGTCGCGCCAGCGTACTCACGCGAGGACCCTCTGCAGAGCTTCCCCACAGCCGGCTGCCTCGCCCAGCCCCTGCTCCCAACCTGGGCTCCTGGGAGCTGCTGGCGACTCACCCGGCAAACATCCCCGAGGCCGGTGGCCACCACCCAGAGTCCCCGAGGGCCAGCAGCTGCCTCTGGAGGCTTGGGGGAGGGGTGTGCGCACCTGCAGGCTGCGTCCATGGGGCCACGCGCTTGGCCACCGTGGCCAGGACCCCAGACCCACCACCCACCAGGCAGGGCCAGGGCATCTCACTGAAAGGGCCTGGAGGACCCGAGCCTCCCACGGGCCAGAGCCCTGAACCAGTGCGGGCACACAGGCCGCTCCTCCTCACCCCGGAGGGCTCTGTGGGCACACAGGCCGCTCCTCCTCACCCCGGAGGCTCTGTGGGCGCCCTCATCTCTCTAAGGCCCATGAGGCAAAGGGGGCCCAGGGAGGCTCGGGTGTCACCTGTCATCCCCATGGAGCTGTGGGAAGCAGGACAAGACGGCTTGCCCTGCCCAGCAGTGTCCCTGGTGGCCCAGAAATGCCTTCTTGTGGTCCCAGCTGTGCCGGCATATGCGTCTGGCACCAGCCACAGACCCCAGCTGCCTGCTCTTCAGGAGGGCCTGAGGAAGCCCTGGCTGGGGCCTGGGCCTTGGACAAGAAGCCACTCCCTGGCAGTGACCAGGTCTTAGCAAAGCCGCTCCCACAGCCCCTCATCCCCACTTCCCCTCCCGAGCACGGCCAGTCAGCTGCCCCCATGCTGGACAGGGGCCATCCGCCAGCAGGATGCCGGGGAAAGCTTCCGGCAGGGCCACACGCAGTGCCCTGGCCCACAAGTGTCTGTAGGGCTCACATCTGTGACAGTGCCCTGGACAAGGCCCTGCAGGCCTTGGTGTAGATGCCCCCTCCCCAGGAGGCCAGAGCCTGGCCCTGCCCAGAAGGCACCCACCCACCCTCACCCTATGAAGAGTCATCTCTCCTGAAACTCGGCGTCATCCAGCCAGAGCCACCGGGCAGCCGGCAGGAGCCAGGACTTAGTGCCACAGGCACAGGCGGCCCGAGGCCTGCTTCCTGCCGGCAGCCCGCACTTCAGGCCCCAGAGGGCTGGCACAATGGGAACTGGTCTGGGGCCCCAGCTCTGCACGTCTCTGGCCCAGTGGCACTAAGGCTCTGGCCGGGCCTTCTCCTGGCCCTGTCCCCCAGGCTGGGGCTTGGCCTGGACGGGCAGCGGGGGTCCTCACACAGCTTGGATCCTTAGGCCCCTCAGGGTGTTCTGGTGAGCGGGTGGGGATGAGAGGCACAGGGGCCAGGAGCCAGAAGCCAGGGGATCTGGACACACCTGCCCAGACCCCACCCCTCCCAGGAGCATTGGGGCCAGGTGCGTGCTGGCAGCAGGGGACAGGCTCTGCCTGTGCTCCCGGAGGTCTGAGGGACCTGGGGCCGAGTGGCACCCCAGCCGTGCAGGCACCCCGCCTGAGTGCCTCTGGGCACTGGGTGGGAGCAGGCGGGGAGGACGCGGGGTGGCCAGCGGCATGTGGCTGGGGCAGGCTGGGGCCGCCCAGCTCCATGGCACCTCGACCACCCCAGATATGTCCCGGGGCCCCTGCACAGTCCGGACCTTCCCAGCCCGGAGCGGACACCTGCCGGAGCATGCAGGTACCGCAGGCCGCCAGCTCGTAACAAGCGGTCGAGCGCCCATTCTGAGAATGCCCAGCCAGGGCAGCCAGTGCCCGGCCTTACCGCTACGAGGGCCCGAAATAGCGGCCCTGGAAAAGGCCCGGCCACAGCCCCGGAGAGACAGACGCGGCAGGGGCCTTTCCCTGCAGTGCCTGACCTGGCGCCTTCTGTCTGGCCAGGGTTCGGAGGTTTGGCCTCTGCCAGGCCCCTGGGGCCGGGGCTGCAGGGCGGGCCTGAGGACTCAGGGCGTGGGCGGGCACAGAGCCTCGGGGAGGGGCTGCAGGATGGGGGAGAGGGTGCAGGGCGGGAAGGGCTCCTGAGCAGGAGAACCCTGGGAGGGGAGGGTGGTGAGGGGCTGGAGGGGAGGGTCCTCCAGGTTGGGGGGCCCGGGGGCCACCACGTGGGGTGGTGAAAGCCAGTCGGCTCAGAGCCAGAACCCTGTGCTCCCTCCCTCGGGCCATGGCCTAGACGTGGACCTTGACGGGCAGGGGGAGGGAGGATGGATTCCCCTCGCCCTTGGCACAACCCTGGGCAGTCAGACTCCTCTGGGCCCTGGAAGGAGGCCTCAGGCGGGGTGCCTACCGTGGCTGGGGTGCCACTCGGCCCCCCAGGTGTGCAGCTGGGCCTCCTGACCTGTGTGGGCTGGGCATGGTCTCTTTGTGCATGCTAGTGCCCTCTTGTGGCCAAGTGGTCTTGGGGACACTGCAGGGGTGTGGCCACAGTGTCTGGACCACAGTCCCTGCCCACGGTTGGGGTTGGGCAGGGCATCAGACAGGACAGCCCACTTTGGCCCAGCATGGCTGTGGCCTGACTTCACCAGAAGCAGCAAAACCACCTCCTCCAGGTAGTCCCCTGAGCTTGCCTCACCTCAGGGCTGAAGGGGCTCTACATGGCTCTGCCGGCTGCCAGGCCAGGCTTGGAGCATTTTGGTCACGTCTGTCTGGCCTGTCTGAGTGGGACAGACCCACCACACTAGGTCATGCGGGGGACTCGGCAGCCCAGGGATGGGGGGAGGTCGCTTGCTAGCCCAGGCCAGGGTTGGTTCCTGCAGGAGGAAGAGTTGGGGCTGGGTCCTGAGCACAGACTGGGCTACCAGGTCCCACCCCACTGTGGCCAGCCTTTTTTTCTTAAAGAGGTTTTTGTCTAAGGGCACGTGCACTCACCAGAGAGAGAGAAAGACGCAGTGAGAGGAAAAGTGAGAATCCCCCCCAGGGGGGATGGCCACACCACAATCCTTTCTCCTCCATACTCTTCCCGGATCTTGGGCACACATGCACACGCGCCCGGTGTTGAGTTTAAGCCACGGGTCCAGGACTCGAACCGCGGCCATGTGGGAGTCCAGTGACAACTGCTAAGCCATCTGCTGGTCCTGTGGCCTGCCTTTCTGACCCGTGTGGTCACAGAGGACAGGGCACTATGGAGATGGGGAGAGGGGAGGCTGAGTCAGGGTGGAGCTGTCTGGACCTCCCACCTGCCACCTGGAGCTCCCACTTTCAAGAAACCTAGAGGGGTGGGGGGGGGCTCTCCCCAGGGCCCCACTCTGCAGGGTAGGAGGGCTGGGCAGGTGCCCCAGGGTGCAGGCCCAAACACCTCTGCAGAGGACCCATGTCAGCCCCGCAGCGCGGCCGCTCATGGCAGGCCTGGAGCAAAGGGGCTTTTTTTTTTTTTTTTTAAAGCAAAGCTATCTTTTTACCTTGATAAGCTGTTTAAAAAATGTAAATAAAATAACTCAGCGACAAAAGCGGGCATTCACCCGCCCCAGCCAGCCTGTGCCACATGAAATACTGCAGCGCATTTGCCGGGAGCCCCTGCTAATCTGAGCGGACAGGCCTGAGCTGGCCCCTCTCGCGCACTGGGCAGTGGACCGTGCACCGCCTGCAGGGCGGCCGACCCGGGACAATGGCTTTTCTTCGCAGAAGGGGCTGTGCGGGACAAGGGCCGCCTTTGTGTCGGATTCCTGCCTCGGAGCGCTAGGGCGGCGCGTTCCGCGGCCCCAGACGCTCGGTGAAAGGCCGCCTCTGCCTCCCGCATTCCTCCAGGCCCAGCGCCCATTCAGCTCGAGAGGGTTCGCCTGGAGCGCCGGCCTCTGCATTGTCCCCGCGCGGCCATCTTGGTCGCCGGTGTGACAGGCGACAGTGCGGCGGGCCAGGCTGCCAGCCCACGGCCACGCCTCCGAGGAGACTGGCGGGAAGAGGGCGGGCCGCCCCACAGACACACTGGCAGCCCCGTCGGCCAAGTGGACGGGTCCTCTGGTGCAGCCGAGGCTGTGAGGACAGTGAGCCGGGGAAGCTGTCCTCGCTGCTCCGGAGGCTGCCAGCTGGGCACCCTAGGCCCCCCACGAGCTCCCCCATATCAGGACGATGAGTAGCCATGGGGGGCTCCTCCTGCGCCCTCGGAACGGCTGAGAGTCATCCAGCCAGCAGACGCCTGAGCCCAAGACCTCGGAGCCCAGGCGTCCTCAGGAACTTTCCAGGCTAAATGAGGACCAGCCCTGCCTGGCATCTGCATGAACCCAGCCTCACCAGGCAGGCTGTCAGCTATCGGACCCCGCATTTCACAGTCGCACCCCGGAGCCAGCCCTCCCCACGGTGCGGGCACCAAACAGCCTCAGTGGCCTCAACCCCCAAACTCAAAATCCGGGCCGGAACCCCACGGAGGGCTTGGCTGGCCCAGCTTCCACACAGGCTGGAACTCCGCACAATCCGCCTTTACAAATGGCCAGGAAGGTGGCTGGACCAGGCCAGAGCCAGGCACCTGAGAGCAGGGGGGTGCCAGGGAAGGGAGCCCCAGCTATGGGGGGTCTGAGCCTGTGCCGGAGACCTTCCCCGGCTCAGGCAGTGCAGGGGCTCCTGGGACGCTGATGCACCCTGCCAGCTGGGCCCAGAGCCCTCCCCACCTGCTCTGAGCCCTCCTGGCTGGCTACTGCGGGGAGATACCCAGGGCACCTCCACAGAGCGTCCCCTGCAGGGCCCAGGCTGAATAGACAGCCGTACTCACAGCTTTGAAGGAGCCCTGGCAGAGGTGGACGAGCCAGCAGGGGGCTCTGGCCTGTGTCCTACAGTGGGAAGAGGCTGTCCAGCTACCCGGGGGTGGGGGGGCCTTGCGAGGACCCCGACTCACGGGCCTGCAGCTGCTACAGCCTCGGGTGCACTGGAAGATGTGACACCCGGCCCCTGGCGGCAATGCCCACAGCAGGGACGTGGTGCCTGCCTTGGGCAGGGGTTTGGTGCTGGGCCCGGCCTGGAGGTGGACATCTGGGGTGGCTAATGGGGTACAGGAAAGGGGTGGCTGGCAGGGCTAAGGGTGTGTCTTGGCGAAGTGTCCTCGTCCTGCCCACATGGGCGAGCTCAGTGGGCAGGAGGGGCCTGGTGAGGGGCACAGAGCCCACTGCCCCGTGAGGGGCAGGGCAAGGAGGGGCGTGGCTCGGAGAGGAGCCCTTGGGCTCACCTGGGCCGTGAGCAGGCTACAGCTCAACCCACGCCTCTATGACAGGGCCCTTCCCCTACCCCCTCCCTCCCACATGTCCAGAAGTCCAGTGAGAGGGTCTCCCAGGGCAGCGCACCCCTGCCAGGCTTCTCCTTAGACTGTGGGGACACAGAACCTCATTGTCACTTCGTCTTGCACTCGAAGTCTCTGGGCAAGCCCTCCCCACTAGCATGGAGAGTTTAAGTTTTCAGTCTATTCAGAAGGTAACTGTTGCTTTTCAGCCACCACCCAAGCTGCCCATGACTTTTCATGCCTCCGAGACTCTGTCCTGGTCCACTGCACTCCCACCCCAGGGGCGCCGGCACTGCCCACGCTGATTATCTCGTAGAGACAGGGACTGTTCTCCGGCAGACGGGGGCCCCCTCAGAGGCGGTGCTGTCTGTGCCCGGAGTACCTGCAGCACACGGGGCCAGGCAGCTCTCCACCCTCGCAAGCAACAGGAGGTGGGTTTCCCAGACCCAACCCCAAACTGAGGAACTGCAGGGGCCTGGGAAACGCGGAAGCCCTGGAAGAGGGCGCGGCAGTGTCTGTGCTGGCCTCCCTCCGGCTTCAGTGCACTGGGATTTTTTTTTTCTTGGAGAGGTTTTTGCTATAGGGCACGTGCGCTCGCCAGACAGACAGAGAGAGACAGAGAGACAGAAAGTGAGAAATCACCCCCCAGGGGGGATGGCCACGCCGCAATCCGTTCTCCTCCATTCTCTTCTCGGGATCTTGGGCACGCACACACACGCACCTGGCATGAGTTTAAGCCACTGGATCCGGGACGCAAACCGCAGTGGGCTACATGGGAGTCCAGCGACATAGCCATTACGCCAACTGCTGGTCCCAGTGAAGTGGGATTTTGAAGTCCCAGAGCTCCCTGCCTGAGGCCATCCTCCCACGGACTCCTGCTGCCCAGTACTGGCCAGAGCCCTGTACCTTCCTGCAGCCTTTCCCGCTGGACCATGCGACCCAGAGCCAAGGGCACGTCCACCACTCTGTACCCCCCAGATCCAGTCAGGCTTGTCCTGCTGCGGCCACAGGCACATGCTGGCCCGACCCGAAGGACAGCCTCAGTGCTGTGGTCTTGCCACCCTCCTGATGGGCAGCAAGCCTCCGCCCGGCCAAGGCCAAGGAGCACCACGGAGCAGGGTGTCCCGACGCGGCCACTGTGGAGGGCGGCCAGTCTGAAAACATGTGATTCAAACCTGTGGCCTGAAGACGCATGCGGATCTGCGCTTCCTAAGCTACTCTAGCAGGGCTATGAGAAGCATCTACATACGAAGGCAGTACCTGCCTGCTGTCAGTGGCTGTCTTCCTGCTCTTCTTGAAGCTCAATACCTCCATACTGCCCAGTATCAGCCAAAGGAAGTCACAAGCCTTTTTAGATTATTCCCCCAAAAGGATCTGTGAAATTATATGGCCCAGTCATTTTCACATCTTCAGTCGATTTACATCCAAAAACAACTGGCTTTGCATGCCAATTTCACCTCCCTTATTCTCTCTGCAGTCCCCTTCCTTCCTCCCCATTCCTTTCGCATCCCATTTTCCCCTTCCCCCATTCTCTGCCCTATAAAAGAATAAACCTGAGGCTGGTTCTGGTTGCAATTTCTCCATCAGAGAAGCTGTGCCCACCCGATCCTCGCTTTTCTAAACTTGTGCGTCTTTGTGTGTGTTTGTTATTGCATCTATTTCTAATCCGCAGCCTTCCCCATTCAAAGAAGCATGTTCATGCTGAGCTGGACTCAGCAAAGTGGCGCCCAACATGGGGCCTGAGTACGGGAAAGAGCCAGACAAGTGGACACTCCTTGTAGCCGGCTGGATACTATTGAGTAAGGTAAGGACCCTGTAGAATACAGTAAAAGATACCACAGTAAAAAGAGATACCAGAGTAGAAGAGATATCAGAGTAAAAGAGATACCAGAATAGAAGAGATACCAGGGTAAAAGAGATACCAGAATAAAAAAAAAAGAGACACCAGAGTAAAATAAAGAGATATTAGAACAAGAAAAGGAGTGAATTCTATTATTATCAGGTGTAAAACATAGGGACAAAATTGTCTAAAGAAAGAAAAATGTATTGGGAACCAGCAGTTAGCATAATGGCTATGTCGCTGGACTCCCACGTAGTCGACCGCGGTTCACGTCCCAGACCCGGTGGCTTAAAACTCACGCCGGGCGCGTGTGCGTGCGTGTCCAAGATCCCGAGAGGAGAATGGAGGAGAAGGGATTGCGGCGTGACCATCCCCCCTGGGGGGTGATTTCTCGCTTTCTGTCTCTATGTCTCTCTCTGTCTGTCTGGCGAGCGCACGCGCCCTATAGCGAAAAAAAAAAAAAAAACTCTCCAAAAAAAAAAAAAAGAAAAGAAAGAAAAATGTATGTTCATATGTTGTCTTATATGTTAAAAGCTAGGGGCAATAAAGTTAGTTTCAAGCAGTTCCTAATTTTTATACAGGAAACATGCCTTTGGTTCCCAGAACAAGAAACAGTTTATGAGGAAATTTGGGACAGGGTTGGAGAACAAATCAGGAAATGGTTGGGACCAGCAGTTAGCGTAATGGCTATGTCGCTGGACTCCCACGTAGTCGACTGCGGTTCGAGTCCCGGACCCGGCGGCTTAAACTCACGCCGGGCGCGTGTGCGTGCGTGCCCAAGATCCCGAGAGGAGAATGGAGGAGAGGGGATTGTGGCGTGGCCATCCCCCCTGGGGGGTGATTTCCTGCTTTCTATCTCTCTGTCTCTCTCTGTCTGTCTGGCGAGCGCACGCGCCCTATAGCAAAAACCTCTCCAAAAAAAAAAAAAAAAAGGAAATGGTATACAACAGAGGGTCCTAGCAAGATTCCCTTCTTTGCTTTCTCCCTGTGGAATTTAATTAAGGAGTGCTTGAAACAAACCCTCCAGAAAAAAACGGAGTTGGTTCAGTAACTCCACCAAATATCACTCCGGAGGGCTATGCCTCCCTCTTACCTAAGATATCAGAGTCTGTAACTAAAGACAAGGATACAGAGCTAATACCTGGGAAATAAAATGACAGTCTTGTAAAGTTAGACAGACAAGACTGCAGATTGCAAAGCGGTTGCAGGGCGGGAAGAGAAGAGCTGCTGCCCTTAGGCCTAGTGCTCCCCGCTGTGGCCTGCTACTTCCCAGTCAAAACCTACTTGCATATCAGATGGCGCTAGGACAGAAAGAGCAACTGCCACTTCAATGTCCCTCCAGAGAGCTTTGCATTGCGGCAGACAGAGCAGAGGATACATCAGGATTTAAGTTGTGCCCTGTTATAGAGGCTCCTGATCCTGACAATCCAGATCAAAATCAGCATCGGCATGAGCCAATATCCTTTAAAACGCTAAAAGAATTGAAAACGGCTTGTACGCAATATGGTCCCGCGGCACCTTATACAATTGCGGTGTTAGAGTCAGCTACGCAATCTGCGCTTACCCCCAATGATTGGCAGGTGCTAGGCAAGGCATGCTTATCAGGAGGAGATTATCTTTTGTGGAAATCTTTTTTTTTTTTTTTTTTTTTTTTTTGGAGAGGTTTTTGCTATAGGGCGCGTGCGCTCTCCAGACAGACAGAGAGACAGAAAGTGAGAAATCACCCCCCGGGGGGATGGCCACGCCGCAATCCCTTCTCCTCCATTCTCCTCTTGGGATCTTGGGCACGCACGCACACGCGCCCGGCGTGAGTTTAAGCCGCCGGGTCCAGGACTGGAACTGCGGTCGACTACGTGGGAGTCCAGTGATATAGCCATTACACTAACTGCTGGTCCCATCTTTTGTGGAAATCTAACTGGTTTAAAAAAGCCCAAGAGCAGGCGAATAGGAATAAACAACATGGAATACCCATCACATTTGAAACGTTAACTGGAACAAGAGAGCAAACCTGAGGCTGGTTCTGCTCACAATTTCTCCATCAGAGAAGCTGTGTCCACCCGACCCTCGCTTTTCTAAACTTGTGCGTCTTCGTGTGTTTGTTATTGCATCTATTTCTAATCCGCAGCCAGACAGGCAGATTGCAGGACGGAGTAGGTGGCCCTGGAGGTGGAGACGTCCCTTCCCCACCGGTGGCTTCCTGGGACGCAGGCGCGAAGGGTCGGTGAGCCAGACCTCTGCGCCCCGAGGACCCCCTCATTAGGGCTTCCCCCGGACAGGTCACGTTGAAAGCAGTCTCAGATTTGTGACGAGAGGTTCTCGAGGTGGACGGTAGTGGTGTCTGCACAGTAAGGGCCCCGTGTCCCAAACTGCACTCACAAACGGGCAGCAGGCAGTGCCGCGGTTACAGCAACGGACTCGCAAATGCTCAGCTGCAGCTCGAGTCCTGTTAGCTTGAAACCTGCGTCGGGCGTGTGCGCGCCCCAACCTCTGAGCGGAGATTGAGGGAGAAGGGACCGTGCTGTGGCCATCCCCTGGGGACGCCTCCTCCCTCTCCCTCTCTTTCTTGCTCTGTTTCTCTGGAGCAACTGCATGAGTCTTATAGCAAATTAAGAAAAAAACTGGTTAAATGGTAAGCTTTATGTTATGTGTATTTCACCATTTCTCGTTTTTTTTTAAAAAAAGTTTGTTTCTGGGGCCAGCAGATGGCATAATGGCTACGTTGCTGAACTCCCATGTAACTGACCACGGTTCAAGTCCCGGACCCAGTGGCTTAAACTCACGCTGGGCGTCTGTGCGTGCGTGCCCAAGATCCCGAGAAGAAAATGGAGGAGAAGGGATTGCAGTGTGGCCATCCCCCCTGGGGGGTGATTTCTTGCTTTCTGTCTCTCTCTCTGTGTCTTTCTGGCGAGCACATGCATCCTATAGCAAAAATCTCTCAAAAAAAATTTTTTTGTGAGACCAGTAGTTAGCGTAATGGCTATGTCACCGGACTCCCATGTGGTTGACCGTGGTTTGAGTCCCCGACCTGATGGCTTAAACTCACACCAGGTATGTGTGCGTGCATGCCCAAGATCCCGAGAGGAGAATGGAGGAGAAGGGATTGCGGTGTGGCCATCCCCCCTGGGGGTGATTTCTCGCTTTCTGTCTATTTGGCGAGCGCATGCGCCCTATAGCAAAAAGCTCTCAAAAAAAAAAAAAAAAAAAAAAAAAAAAAAAAAAAGTTTCCTTCATGATCAAGCAGTTCTGAGAGGAGAAAGCACCTTCCTGGGCATGGCCACCCCACGGCCCTCCTCAGTGTCCCCTACGCATCAGAGCCCAGCTGCAGTCCCGCTGCCGGGCTGGGATTCCAGTGGTGGTCAACTGTGTGGGCTCCAGCTGCCTGGTCACCAGGCCACGGGCCAGCCTGGTTTTTAAACAGTTTATTGAATTTCAGTCTGCCTTCCCCAGTGAGAGCTGTGGTGCCAGCCCTCCAAGTCCCCCCCGATCTAAAGGTGGTGGGCTTCGCTTGGCACCCTCCACGCCTAGGGGGTGTAGGACATTGCCTGCCTGGCAGCCACCAGGGAGCCCCGTGGAAGCACAAGGGAGGCCAGGCCACTGCTCCATGAGCGGCCCGGCGGCCCCGGCTGTTAGGGCAGAGCCCACGGCCAGCACAGTCTCCTGCCTCCCTCTGCCCTGCTTGGACAGCCCCAGCCTCAGGGCAACTTCCCAGGCACCCAGTGGCCGCCAGGGACCCCTCAACATACATCCTCCCTGGCCCACCCGCCAGCTGTCCTCTCCTTCCCAAACTTCACTGTGGCCTGGCTACTTACTGCCTGTCCCCGCCAACCCAGCGAGTGCCTGGGGCGGTGGTCACTTGGTCTTGTGGGCTGTGACCAGTGAGTGATGGGTGCTCATGGTGGCCGCTCCATGGCTCGGGGCCAGCTGCACACACAGTGCAGCGGTCACCAGCCCGTGCGAACGCTGGGAGGCCCTGAAGTCCCCAAGTCCTCTGTGTCTCTTGGCCAGAGCTGGACAGGGACCAGCAGCAGGTGTGACCAGGGCTTGGCGCCCCCGTGCCGTGCTGACACACATCTCAAACAGTCACTGGCTTCCTGTGTGTATGACAGGAAACTGGAACGTGGGGCATTTGTCTGAGCAGGCCAGATACACTGTGACTCCTGCAGAGCTGAGCGCCACAGTGCAGGGGCAAGGCAGGGGCAGGGGCTGAGGGGCCCCCAGACCTGACCTCCTGCTCCTGAAGGCCCTGCCAGCTGTCCCTGCAGCCTGCTTGGCTGGGCAGGCACCACACACCAGGACCGCAGCCCAGCCTCTGTCCCCGACCTGCGGCTGGGCTTGCACTGGGCCGCTGTGGCAGGAGGGCACCGGGACTGCTCGAACTCAGTGCAGCCCTGCGACTCCCTCAGGACGTCCCAGGTCCCTGGGAGGACCGAGTTGTGGCCCGAGGGCCTTCACTGCTGTCCAGCACCCCCACAGTCCCCACCCATTCTTGGGGTCAGCGGCCGTGGGGCGGGTTCACACTGGTCAGGCAGGGGCCATGCGGTCCGTCTGCTGCCCATGCCCACCCTTGTCCACACCTCAGGAGTGCCACCCCAGGGCGACAGGGTGGGGTTCTCAGCCACCGGCTGGCAGACGAACAGCGCCACACCACCCAGAACCGCACCTGCAGCCCAGCCGCCTCCACCGCAGGACAGCCACACCTTCCCGGAGCAGCCGCCACCAAGCTACCTGCACAGGCCCTACTCCGCCCCGCCCCGTGGCCGGCTGGCCTGAGCGAGCGGTGCGTCTGCGGGCTGGGAGTGGCCTAGCTCAGAGGGCTGGCCTGTGTCCACTCTGCACCAGCTGGAGGGTGGAGAGCCACACAGGTCCTGAGCCCCAGGGCGGGAACTCCGCGGCCCTGCCGACGCGCTCCAGCCTGGATTTTCAAAGGCTCAGAGGGCTGGCCTGCGTCCACTCTGCACCAGCTGGAGGCAGCGTGAGCACAGCATGGCCGGTCCCAGCCTGCCCCACGCGTGGGGGCCAGGGAGCCACGTCATCTCGCAGGCCAGTGCCACCTCCAGTGCCAGCCCCCCCTGCCCACCCACAGCTGGAAGGAGACCCCTTTGAGCAGCCTCACCTGCCATGCCATGGCCCTTGCACGCTCTGCAGTGGCTGTGGGGTGTGTCACCGGCAGTGGCCGCCAGCCCCTCCAGCCCAGCCTGCCTGCCTCTGAGGTCAGGCCATGGTCCTTCCTGTGCCCGAGGAGGGCAACAGAGCTGGGGCACCAGGAGGCCAAGACAGGTGGACAGAGAGCCCAGCCCCACGGGCAGCAGCGGCCCACCCGAGAGGTGCCAACCCCGTCTGAGAAGTGGGGCGGCCAGGCCCAGAGCACTGCCTCCACTGAGACAGGGCCACTCCCCCAGGGTGGGCACCATCACGCTCTGGGGTGGGGGTGGGGCCCTGGCCGGTCCTAGGGGGCGGGGCCTCGGCTGCTCCACACGGGGTGGGGGGCCCGGGGCCCAGGCCTGGGCAGGCCAGACCAGGGGAGGGCGTGTCCAGGCCAGGCCCTCTGCCTGCAGGGAGCCCCATGGGCCGGCGGGGGGCGGGGGGGGGGCGCTCCTGGAGCTCGGTGCCGACCCCAGGTGGCGTCCACCCTGGAGGCCTCACCGCCCTGAAGCCCCCGCGCCCCATGCTCGGACCGCCAGGCCCCAGCCACTCCGGCAGAACGCGCCGACTATCCCCGCGCCATGGCCCCTCTCCGTGACGTGGTACGCGCCTGGCATGCGCCTGGCACCGGGGCGCCCAGGCGGTGGAGCACAGGGACTGGGACTGCACCCTGCGCCTCTTCTCGGGGTTCTGCCCCTGCCCACCAGGGTGTGCTTCAACGTGGGCTACGTGCACCCGCTGGCCGGAGACCCCGGGGCTGCCCTGCCGGTGAACCAGGCCCCAAACCCCAGAGACCCGTGGGGACGCGCCCTCTGGCCCCCGGAGGTGAGGGAAGGGTGCGAGGAAGACGGAGCTGTCGCGCCTTGTGGGTGGGACAGCTGGGACAGGGCCTGCCTTACTCCTGGCATTGCCGGGGCCTGGCCCTCCCAGGTTGCCTCCGCAGAACGCCTGGCTGGCGGAGCTGTGTGTTTGCCGACCTCGCCTGGGCCAGTGGTGCTGCCCGGCAGGCCCATCCAGGAAGGGCCAGGACAGCACTTGGTCACTCGCAGCCTGGGGTCAGGCCTGCACGCTGCCAGACGCCTGGTGAGGAGCTGGAGGGCTCAGCAGATAGCTCCCCAGACATGAGCACCCCTGCCTCGCAGCCTCTTCCCCAACAAAGCCCAAGGAGCCAGAGCTCAGGGGTGCAGTGGCGCCCCCCCCACCCTGCATCCGCGCCCAGGCAGTGGGCTCGCAGCCAAAGTCAGTTTGGCCAGCCTGGAGCGGGGTCCCCCCAGTGTGCTGGGCTGCAGTGTGGGAAGCCACATGGCGACCAGGTGACCCTGTCCGCCTGGAAACAGCCAGGAGTAGGGGACAAGGTCTCAGGAGCAGGAGGGTGGGGGAGAGGGCCCAGAGTGAGGAGACCCCGTTGAGGACACCCCCCTACCTCTCCCCTCCCCACAGTCACTTGCACACACTATGTTTTAGAGGTTTTTGCCAGAGATGGTGAGAGAGGGAGGAATCCCCCCGGGGACAGCCCTGCCCATCCCTTCTCTGTCCCCCTCCCGGTTTCCAGCCTCCTGGCCAGAGCTCAGCCGGGGCCGACCATGTGGGAGTCCAGTGACGTGACCGCTGCACCGTCTGCCTCCCCGACAGCACCTTGCCCATCACAGAGCCCTGAGCACCCCAGCAGCAAGCAGGCCCTCCAGGTAGGGCAGTCAGTGACGGTGCCCAGGACGCCGTGCATACGGGAAGAGGCTTGCGCGTGGGAGGGTGGTGTGGACGCCACGCAGCCTCCCCGGCGGGGGCTGGGCACAGGAGCTGCAGTGACCCCGTGACTGTCTCAGCTGGAAGGCTGACCAGGAAGGGCCACACTGTCCTGGCAGCAGTGGCTTCCAGCCGGTCACACCTGTCCGGCTCACCGGCCGCGCTGCCTGGTAGACTGAGGTTCTCGCGGGAGGGTACGAGAGCCGTGGTAAGTCCTCGGCGTCACAGGCAGGGTCAATCTGGCGCCATGGCGGGTGGGACGCCGAGGAAGCAGCCCAGAGCAGGGTGCGGCCGGTGGCTGGTGGAGCCTTGGTGGTGTTCCATCTGGCTGCTGGGCGTGGGGCGGAGCAGACGCGCACTGCTGCCCTGCCCGGGCCCTGCGAGCCTTGGGTCACACTAGGGAAAACGGCCAGCCCTGGGGTTGTGAGAGAGAGACCAGCACCCCCTCCTGTCACCCACAGTTGCCTTGTGGCAGCTGTCCCCACTGGGAGCACAGGGTGTCTACGCCCGCCCATACAGACAAGCCTGTTGGGCCCAAGGAATATGAAGGGTGTCGCTTAGCGGGACCTGCCGAGGGAGGATTCTGGAAGGTATGGGTGTACCTGTCACTCACACTTTGTGTTGTCCGGCCCTCGTGGTGACATCGTGTCCGACCCCCTTGAGGGCTCCATGCCTGTGAGAGCCTTGTCCACGCCACCATTGGGACGTGCCCAGGCGCCAGCTCCGAGGGCAGCCCTTCGGGCCGGGGTCTGGGCCCAGTGACTGGGCGACCGGCCTTGGTGTCTGTGGGCGCTTCTGTCCCCCGGCAGTGGACAAGGACACCCGCATGGCTGTAGGCTTCTTCCAGCCAGGGGTGGCCCACTTGTGGCTGGAAAGGTGAGTGTCTCGCCGCAGGCCTGGCTGCTCCTGGCTTTTCTTGGCCCTGTCAGGTGCCCTCAGGCGTCCTGGTCTCTAGGGAGCCGTGGGACAGCACCCTCTGCAGGTACAGGAACTGAGGACAGGCTCTGGGAGACCTCGCTCCCGGGACAGAACCAGGGACAGCGCAGGTGGTGCTGTGGGCCTCTGTGCAGCCCAGAAAGCCTGCCTGGAGGAGGTGGGGTTCCTGGAGGGGCACTTCCATCAGGATAGAAGGAAGCTGAGTTGGCAGGAGTCCACAGGGTGGGGTGGGCTGGGGGCCTGAGCAGCAGGGGCGATGCAGGGGCTGAGCCCACACCTCGGAGCTGGCCGGGCTTGAGTGCCCATTGAGGCTGAGATCCGGGTGACCACCCTGCCTCCAGCAGGCCTCCTTGGAACTGGAGGGTGGGAGAAGGCTGGGATGGGGCCGGGCACCCCAAACCGTCCTTGGCCAGCTCAGCCCTTCCGTGTTGCCTGCAGGTTCCAGGAAGCCCTGCCTGACTTCCGGCTGGCCCTGGCACAGCGGAGGGACAACACCGTCATGACCACGCACAGCTGGGTCTGCGGTCCAGGCTGCAAGCCCGGAGGTGAGGGCATGGCTGGCTCGGTGGTCTGGCCGTGAGGGGCTACTGGGGCAGGGAGCACCACTTCCCCACCCAGCAGGAGCAGTTCCACCAGAAGGGGGCAGGGGATGTCCCCGCCCTTGGCTCAAAGCGCTGGGAGGGCCCTCACCTCCGTCTGGACCACGCGTTCCTGGGGTGGTGGGGCTGCAGGGTCGAAGGCCACCGTCGGCCTGGCCTGGGGCGGGGTCCAGAGGATGGTCAGCAGGTTGTAGCAGTCCAGGTGTTCCTGGCAGCCCACGGGGACAAGGGGCTGTGGGAAGGGCCAGGTCCCCCTCAGGGCCCAGGGGTGAGCGTGGAGGCCAGGTGCTGGGCCGTTGGGCAGCCTGACAGTCCAGCCTGCTACGAAGGTGTCCTCTCCCCTTGGGGGGTCCAAGCGTCCCCTGACTCCTGCCACAGGGCCAGGGGCAGGGCTTGAGAGATCAGCCTTGATCTTCAGCAGAACAAAAACCCCGGAAATGCACCCGGGGCTGGGCCAAGCCAGCCCAGTCCACCGCTGAATGTGGCCCGCCCCACCTGCCCAGCCCTGTCAGCTGCACACTGAGGCTCAGCTGCTGGGCTGGGAGGCCCGTGCAGGAGAGGGGCCGGGGGAGGCGTCCCCAGATCTCACTTGGGCCTGTTCCTAGGTGCTGTACAATGTGGCCATGGCACAGAAGGACTAGGACCGTGGACTGAGGCCAGCAATAGCCTTGACAAGGCCATCTCTAAGTGGCCAGAGGACCTGACCACTGCCCTGGACTATGCGCAGGTGGGGACTGCTGGCCTGGGTCAGTGTGGGCCTTGGAGATGAGCCGCAAGAGGTGGAAAGGCTCGGGGAAGGGCAGTGTGACCCTTTCTGGGGACCCTGCTGCTCCCAGGCCCGAGGGCTCCTGCAGCCATGGGCCTGGGGTTTCCAGGGTCCTCATCCTCGGTGGCTCACCCTCGAGAAACAGGCCTCCCTACAGCCAGGCCAGGTGCCCCTGGGCGAAGTCTTCTGCCCGCCGGCAGCAGGTGGAACAGCTGGACCCTGTGGGCTTCCGGGGCAGGGCCAAGGTAAGGCAGTTTCCTGCCCTGCTGAGTCCCCGCCCACCTGAGTCCCCGCCTCTGCCCTGCACTGAGCTCTGACCTTGTGGACAGGTAGGGTCTGCCCAAGCTGGGCGGCAGAAGGCTCTGGGGATGGCATCCCCAAAGGGGTGTGAACCAGCTACGGAGGAGTGGGCTGTGCCCCTGTGTGGGCGCACGTCCTGCCGTGGCTACAGCCACATGTCTCGTGCCTCCCGGTCTCTCTGTGTCTCTGTCTCTGCATCTCTGCAACAGCTAGCAAGGTCTCAGGGAGGGCTGAGTTGTCAGGACTGGGCAGGGCCGCCACACTCACGGCCGAGGCCCGAGGGTAGCAGGTCCGGGGTGTGCAAAGGGCCACCCAGGGCTGTCCGCACACCCGCAGTCACCTGCAGCAGCTGGCACCCAGCGGGAGTCCCCGGGAGCCGGGGCATGAGAAGCAGAGCCCTGAGCTTGGTGCACTGCACGGCTCAGGGCTGCTGGCTGCAGGGGCCTCCCGGGAGCAGCACAGACACTTTCGGACGGTCCTGGAGATGCGCTGTCGGCAATGGCACTTGGCGGCTTCTCCAAATGCATCTCTCTCTCCGTGGCACCCCTGCAGATGGGACACTTGGAGGTGCGGAGAGCAGGGCTCACAGGCCCCTGGCCCACCCCACTGTCCTCCACCAGGTGATCTCAGCCGTCCCTTCAGCCAGCACTCAGGCACCTGTCCAGCAGGCAGGCTGTCCTCCCTGGCCGTGTGGGCCTTCCACTGCCGTGGGGGCCCTGAATCCCCGATCCCCTCCCTGGGCACCCCAAGCTCCTCAGCTGGGAAATGGTGGCCACCCAAGCAGAGAGAGTTGTCACTGCCCAGGAACAGGGAGCGGGTGGAGAGCTGTCTCAGGGCTGCAGCCAGTCGGGCAGTCACGCTCCCACGCTGTGCAGAGGCCCTGCAGCCCAACTTGGCCAGGGGACAGGACGGAGCCCCCAGTGCCGGGATGGCTGGAGAGGGGTCCAGCCTCTCTCGGCCCCTCCCCACCCCTCCCCCAGTCTCTACTCCCCAGAACTGCCCCTCGGCCTCCTTGGTGGGGACAGGAGGGAACTTGAGACCTCGGCATCATCCCTGCAGGCAGCCCTTCCTCTGCTGACAGGTGAGGCCGAGGCTGGGGCTCGGTCGTGGAGGGTGGGACACAGAGCAAGCCTTGGTTCCAGGGCCAGGCCTCCCTGAGCGCCCACCTTCCATGGGGCACTCTGGACCGGGACAGAGCCGGCCACCCCACCTGGCCGGGCTGCTCAGAGTCTGCCCGGGTGAGCCCTGAGAGCACGGGCCGCCTTCTTCCCCAGGGCCTGAGTCAGAGACCCTGGGATTGCTGGTGCCCAGTACAGTCCCATGGACACAGGTGGAGGGTGGCCGTGCCCAGCCTGGACGGGCCAACCGCTGCACACCAGGCAGCTGTGGAGAGTGGGCGAGTGCACCTGGGCCTCGCCACAGGGCAGGGCAGGGCAGGGCACCTGCGGGGTAGGGGATGCTCCCTACCCTCACCCCCCGCCAGGGATAATAACACACCCTCCCACAGGAGCAAGTGACTGGAGTGGAGACTGCCCCAGCCCCAGTCAGGAGGCCGAGGGGCAGGCGGCCGGGCTGCAGCTACTCCGAGTGGATGTGCCAAGGACCCTGGCTTACTGAGGACAGGCCAGACATCTGCATGCCTCTCACCATGTTCGGGCTTTGAGGCAGTCGCCCTCTGACCTGCTAAGCTAGCCCTAACCACCCGCCCGGGCCTCTGAGCTTTCAGCCCAACGTTTCTGACCCAAAGGCAACACCTCCCTGGTGGCCTAGCCATCGGCCAGTGGTGCCTCGTCCATAGCCTTGAACCCCCCCTGAGGTCGGTCTGTGGCAGCCACAGCGCTCCTGGGCCCAGCCCTGAGGGACGCACTGGGAAGACGGATCGCTCCCCCTGGCACCGGATTGCCAATGCAGTGTCTCTAGGCCTGTGGGGTGGTGGCCCGGATCTGCTGCCTCTGGCCGGGCCATTGTCCCCCGCCCCACGCTGCAGCCCAGCTAGGACAGTGTCTGGACATGGACATCAGCCAGGCCTGTGCCCTCCCACACCTGGGCCACGCCTCCAGTTGCCCCAGGACCACCCCCAGGCCATGTGTCTGGTCACTCCAGGACCACCAGGCCCGCCCCCATCAGCCCAGGACCATCCGGCTCGCAGCTTCCCTTTGTGAAGCCCCACGTGGACTGAGCCGAGGAAGGGGCTCCTTCCAGCCAGATAAGGAGGTCCTGGGTGGGCAGTGCCTCCGTGGACGAGCCGTGCGTCTGGGATCCCTGGTGTTTGCCTCCTCTTCTCCACTGTGAGACGCTGCGTTCCTGCTTGGCCCCGCCGAGGACCCCGACGGTGCTGGGGTAAGAGGCGCCCTCTCTCCACCTGCTGGCCCTGGGCACCCCTGAGCACCAGCCTGTGCAGCCTCCCCACCCTTTTCCCCAGCCCCAGGAAGTGGCAGTGGCCCCAGAGGCTGAGACAACTGTCGCCGTGGCCCTGTGGGCCCCAAGAGGAGCTGACCTCTCCAGCCTGCAGGCACTGCTGGGGCAGGCCCTCCCTCCCTAGGCCCAGCGCAGTCACCTCAGGTGACCAAGAGCGGGGCAGTGGGCAAGGGGGGACCCTGACAGCCTCTGGGGGAGGGGTGACAGAACAGGGCCCCTGCTGCTTCCCTCTGAGCCACCCCACGGACTCTGCAGTTACCGAGCCCTGGGCAGCCAGGTACTGGGTCCCCACCCCTGGGGAGGGCTGCAGAGGGCATGAAAGGCCACATCTGAGGACCCCAAGGAGCTGCAGTTTCCCTGCCAGTTAAGCAAGGTGAACAGGGCTGGGGTGGGGGTCCTCCCGATGCCCCCACGCTGCAGACCCCGCTCTTGCCGCAGGGAGCCAGGGGCCGGCCCACCCTCTACCAGGTGGTGGCCTGCCCAGCTACTCGTCCCAGGGCCCTGAGGACCTGGACTTGCAGCAAGGGGACATGGTGCACATCCTGTGTGAAGGTGGGCTGGGGTGCCGACCCTCCCTAGCAGTGGACCAGGTGTGGCTGGAGGGCCACCGGGATGGCCGCGTCGGCAGCTTCCCCTTGTGCTCCGTGGTCCCGGCTGGCCGGCCTGTGTGAGGAGCCCTCGCCCCCACAGGCCCAGCAGAGACCAGCTCGGGAAGTCCTACAGCCAGCAGGGTTTAATGGAAACGGTCCCCAGCACGGCGTGCTCTGCTTTCTGAGCGGGGCCTCCCTGGGGAAGCCCACAGCACCCGGCTCCGTCCTTCCACCAGACAGCAGTGGGGGAGCTGGGCCTCCTCCTCCGTCTCTCCCCAAGACTCCGGTCCCACGGCTGCCCCTCCGGGAGCCGGGCTTCTTCCCCCAGTGCCCTGCAGCCGCCACCCTGGAGCTCGCAGGGCCTGGTGCCGGCTGCTGGCCTGGGGAATCCGTACAGTCTCCACGGTCTGGGATGCAGAGGCGGTGTGGGGCTCAGGTGTCTGGGGCAGCACCTCTGCCTGCCTGCCCGGGGCCGCGGGTCAAGGCCCTGCAGGGTCAGGAGGTCAGCTCCCAGGACCGAGTCCCCTTCTGCCTTGGGAGCCCCTGCCTAGTTCCGGGGCCAGAAAAGCTGGACCCCTGCCGCCCCGAGGATGGTCACAAGCGTCAGTACCACCAGCGCCACTCCGGCCACCCAGACACCGAAGCTCTGGGCCCGCCCCTCGGCCGGCGCCCTGGCGGGGACCATGCCGGTCAGGTTCAGCATGTAGCCCAGTGTCCAACCGATGTCAGCGCCGCCAGCCTGCGGGACACATGGGTCACCCGGGCTGCTCGGGCTGCGGGGAGCTGCTGGCCCCCCTCTGCACTCACCCAGGCAGATGGGCCACGGCCCCGGAGGTGGGGTCACCTGCTTACGGAACTCGATGCTGGCCCAGGTCTCCTCGCTGAAACCGTAGCCCTCATGCAGGAGTGTGAGGATGTACAGGCCAGAGGCGCAGTAGTCCGGCAGCCAGCGCTGCTGCCCCGGGTAGCTGGCCTGAACCTGGGCCGGGACCAAGGAAGTGGCGGGAGGCCGGGACCGCTGACAGCATCTCACTGCTGTCCCAGTGGGACCCACTGACCACCTCAGAGGAGCCTGGCATGGCCCTCCTGCAGGTCAGGACCCCAGACCTCGTATCAAGGGGTAGGTCTCCCTCCCCAGGCCGCCCCCCTGGCCCCAGGCCCACCAGCCCATGGTGCTCACGGCCCCACAGGTGAGGCCCCGTGCCCTGCAAGACGGTGAAGGCCTTGCCTGCCCACACCCACAGGCTGCCAGGACCCACCCACCAGCTTCCAGGGCCTCTGGCAGAACTCCCAGATGGTGGCATTGATGGTGCCCAGCGGCTGTCCGGAGGTCAAGTTCAGGAAGTGGAACGTGTAGTAGAAGTTGGAGAAGGCCTGGGGGGGAAGGAGCTGCTGCTGCACGGCCAGGCCATGTCCCCCCCCCGCCCCAGAGCCCAGCCCTGAGAGCCAGCAGGCCCCCCCACCCCACCTGGGGTCAGGACCCTGGGGCGGGGGTCCTGTGTGGTGCTCACATAGAACTGGCCCTGCACGGGGGGCTGGTAGACCCCATTGAAGGCGCAGTCCCCACGGCCCCGGCAGCTGGAGAAGTTGAAGAGCTGCCGGATCGCTGAGACGCAGGCCCCAGGGTTGCCTGTGCCCTCAATCGTGAGCTCCTGGGTGAGGTTCGGGGGGGCCGTGGTTTGGACACAGGGTGACTCGTACAGGGCGGCCAGGGACAGTGTGGTCCGGTAGCCACTGTGGTGGCACGGGTGGCGCAGGAGGGCCGCCGGGCTGCTCTGCGGGGAGGGCAGGCCTTGAGCACCCGCCTGGAGCCCGTCCCCCAGCCCTTCCAAACCACCAGCCTGACCTGCACCAGCCCAGCCAGGAGCCTGGCCAGCATCTGGTCACGTCCAAAGCAGAGGTGGCTATGGGTGTAGACGCTGTGGGTGTAGCCGTAGAGGCGGAAGGAGGCCTGGGTGCTCTCGTCCAGGATGGGGCCCTCAGGTGTGAAGGCGATCTGGGTGGAGGCCCCTCCCAGGTCCAGGGCGCCCACCAGCATGCCCTCCGGGGGCCGGATCCACTCCCCAGAGAAGGAGTACTGAGTACAGACACGTGTCAGGCCCGGACAGCCCACCAGCCCGGCCTTGGGCGAGCCGACCCCGCCCTGGGGCTGCAAGCACCTGGACCAGCTTCCCCAGCACGTAGTTGATGGTGATCCAGCCAAAGGCACCTTCGTCCCGGCCAGCCAGGAGCTCGGCACCCTGGAAGTCCACAGGAGACTGGCTGAGGGTGCGGCTGACCGCGGCAAAGATGTCCCTCGCCTGAGAGCTGTTCTTCCGGCTGCAGAGAGGACCAGGCCCAGCTGGCTGGGAGCCCCGCCTCGCCGCCCGCCTCGCCACCCCACCGCACGGAAGCCTCACCTGAGCAGCCTCATGCCTGCGGTGGCCCCCAGGAACATGGGCGTTTCTCTGTGTTGAGCCTGGGGGATTAGGGCCAGTGCCTCCCCCAGGCAGGCCTGCAGGCTCTCTCCAGCCTTTGCAGGCTCGGAGGTGTAGGAGGAGATCCCAGGCCCTGCAACACGGCACCCCGCACATGCATGTGCACACGGCGCCCCGCACATCCGTGTGCTCACGGCGCCCCGCACATCCGTGTGCTCACGGCGCCCCGCACATCCGTGTGCTCACGGCGCCCCGCACATCCGTGTGCTCACGGCGCCCCGCACATCCGTGTGCACACGGCGCCCCGCACATCCGTGTGCTCACGGCGCCCCGCACATCCGTGTGCACACGGCGCCCCGCACATCCGTGTGCTCACGGCGCCCCGCACATCCGTGTGCACACGGCGCCCCGCACATCCGTGTGCTCACGGCGCCCCGCACATCCGTGTGCACACGGCGCCCTGCATATCCGTGTGCTCACGGCACCCCGCACATGCATGTGCACACGGCGCCCCGCACAGTGGCTCCGAACCCCAGGGCCAGTCTGGCCGAAAGGTCCAGAACTGTTTGGCAGTAAGCCCCCCATACCCCTGCCCTCGCCTTGCCAGAGAATGGGACGTTCATTATTCGGAAACAAGGTCTGTCCAGGTACAAGTGAAGGTGCCAAGACGTGACCATCCTGGACCCTGGAGGGCCTTCACTCAGATGTCTTCATGAGAGAAAGGGAGGAGATGTGAGACATGGAGGAGGGCAGAAGTCCGGTCATGTGCTGCCAGCCCAGGGGAGGCCTGAAGAGCACTCCTGGAGCCTGCAGAGGGAGCTGAGCCGCGACTGCGTCTGGGTGTCGGATGCCGACCTCCAGGACCGGCTCGTGTGCTTTGTCACCGGAGCCCCCAGGAGGGCAGGCCCCCACAACTAGCCGCGAACAACACGTGAGGCAGGGACGGGGCTCGCAGGACAGACCGGTTGAGGCCCCTGGGGGTAACAAGGGCTTGCCGGGCACTCACTGCCCAGCGGAGGACCTTGGCTGGGCCCCTTAACTCTCTGGGTGCCTTCTCTTTAGCCGGGTGTGCAGAGGGAGGGGGATACAGCTCTTACCTGGCACTGGGTGGACCTGCGACACCCCCCGACCCCTGCCCAGCTGGACTCCCTGCAGCCAGCCCCGCGCCTGCCCAGAGCTGCTCACTGACCTTCCACCTGGCAGGCCAGGGCCTGGCTGACCACGCCAGTGTTGTTCTGCTTGTCTGCCGGCCACCGGTACACGAACAGGGCCGTGTGGGAGGAACCCGCATCAAACACGATTCCGAACTGAGGGGGCAGCCCTGGGTTAGGAGGCCTCGAGGCCCCTAGCAGCCCCCACAGCCCTGCCTCCCCCAGTCCACCTCACCTTGGTGTCTGCGGGCAGGAGGATGTTGGTGGCCTCCACCAGGACGAGAATGAGTACTGCGAGGCCCGAGGCTGCTGCTGCCCCCAGCAGGGCCATGAAGACCTGCTCCTTGCGGGACAGCCTCATGGTGGGGTTGCTGGCACCTGTGGGGTTGCGCAGCAGAGCATTCATGGTACCCTCTAGAGGCCAACACACCCTAGCCCCTGTGGGCAGACCCCTGACATGCGGCCCCCCCCAGGTGTAGCCCCCCAGGTACAGACCCCCCAGGTGCAGACCTCCCCAGGTGCAGACCCCCCCAGGTGCAGACCCCCTGAGGTGTGGAGCCCCACACGCTGCCTCTTCCAGGTGTGGCCTTCCCAAGGTGCAGCCCCCACCAAGGTGCAGTCCCCCCTGAAGCCACTTGCCCCGACACCTCCTTGGGACTCAGAGCTCCCCTTGGTAGGGTCAGTGGGCAGGGCCTGCTACAGTCGGCCTGCCCAGGCTGTGCAGGGCCAGGGGCCTCCACTAGGGCCACAGCCCAAGGACCAGGAGAGCCCCTCCCGGGGCTACTTTCTGTCCCCCACCTTCTGTGTGTCCTGAGGCAGCCCGCTCTCCCCTCACCCAACTCTACCCCACAGCTCCTCTCTGGGAGCCCGTGGTCAGGTCTGAGCCAGGGGACAGGTGGCCACGGCATAGCCCACGGGAACTCTGCTGTCGCCTGCAGGTACCTTCTCCCTGGAGGACCCGGTGCACGCTCCCTCACACAGGCCTCTGGTTTCTGTTTGAAAACCTGACCTTGAATTTCTCTAATCTGATTTTGAAACCTTTGAGCTGGCTCCAGACGCTCCCTGGACAGCTGGCCAGGACTGACCCAGGAATGCGTTCGCGTGGGGCCCAGCGCTGTCCCCAGCCAAGATGTCCAGCTGGTGGTTGTGGCACCCACGTCTTTTGGGCCAAGAGGCCTGGCAGGGGGTCTCGGCCCCACCTGCTGGAGCCCCCAGTGCAGCCTGCGTTAGGCCCCTCACGCTCTGAGGCCCACGGGGCTGGCACGATGCAGTGCCTCCTTGGAGGGTCCCTGCATACCACCAGAGGCCTGCAGGGCCTGGGGCACAGGGACAGGTGACTTACCCAGACAAAACCCAGCCTTTGTCCCTAACCAGCACCTCATACAGACAACCAGGTGACAGGCAGTGACTCCAGGCCTGAGTCAGCAGCAGGGGTTTCCCCCACACTCCCAACACCCCCCACCAGGACATACCCTCCACCCCATCAGGACAGCTCTCCTGAGCGAGAACAGACCCTGCCCCCCAGGCCAGGAGGCCAGGACAGCGCTCCCCCCAACAGGACAGACCACACCCAACATCCGGCTGCCAGAGCAGCCCCCAGGCCAACACAGACCACGCCCCCAGGGACAGCGCCCCAGGGGAGGACAGCACTCCCAGGGAGGCCCGCCCCCTGGGGACCCTCACCTGGGCTGGCAGACCTGCGAGACAAGCTAGGAGGAAGCACTTCTCCGCTGGGCTCCGGCTCCGGCTCCGGGCTCCGGCTCTGGCTCCTGCTGGGCCTCCCCACCCCAGCCAGACCCCGCCCAGCTGGACCTGAGTCCGCCAGACAGCCCAGGGCGGGGCTTGCCGCTGGCCGGCAGCCATGCCACACCCCCAGGAGAGGGGTGCAGAGTGAGGGCGGCGCCCTAGGAGGAGGGTCTCCCTTAGGCGAACCCCACCTCTCCTGGTGCGGACTTTGCCCAGTTCCCTTCCACAGACTCCAGGCTCGGGCCGGCCAGGGCTGCTGGGCAGCAGGCGGGAGGCGGTGGCGAAATCGCCTCTTCCTGCAGATCCGCCGGGCCAGCGTCCAGGCTAATGTACAGGATGCAAGGTTTAGGCGACAGGCATTTCCTCTGCCTGAGGGGGGCCAGTTCCAGTGCCATTTGTGGAAAAGATCGTCCTTGGGGCCAGCAGGTGGCGTGGTGGTTAAGGTCCTGGACTCACGTGGTTAATGGTGGTTCAACTCTTGAACCAGGCAGCTTGCTTTCTCACTCTCCCTCATTCTGTGGTCAAAGAATAATAATAATGAAGAGATTTTTTAAAAGATCATCAGCCAGGTTGCTGCCGGTCTCTCTCCAGACTGCTCTGTCGTCCCCGCTCTGTCCTGCTCACTGTGGTCACATGTCCAACCTCAGGACTGCGCAGTGCGAGTCCTGTGAGTCACTCTTCCTTCTCAGAATTGTCTTTAGCTATTCTAGCTCCTCTGCCCATCCATATAAACTTCACAATCAACCTCTCTGTAGCAACAAAAATATAAAAATATGGTCCTTTTTTGTTGCTATTACATCAAACCTATGGTCCCTGGGCAGAAGTGGCATACGAAATGTGTCTCTCTATTTACTTGGGTTTTCGAAAGAGCCTTTTTCATGCGTGCTTCCCAGTTGACAGACTCAGCGCATGTCTTGTTAGATACACTCAGGCACTGCGTGGTGGGAGCCTACAGTGGATGGTTTGTTTTCCTTTTGCCATAGGGTGTGTGCACTCACCAGAGAGATGGGGAGAGAGAGTGGGAAATCACCTCCCAGGGTGGGTGGCCATGCTTCAATCCCTTCTCCACTTGTCAGTCTCCTCCTGGGATTTTGGGCATGTCTGCCTTCACCACCACACCACTTACTGGTCCAGCAAACAGTGTTTAATTTTGTTTTGTTTTGCTTTGCTTTGCTTTGTTTTGTTTGAGAGTTTTTTATTGTTATTATAGAGTGCCTGTGTTCACCAGAATGGCAGAAAGAGACATAGAGACAGAAAGCAAGAAATCACCCCTCAGGGGGATGGCCACGCTGCAATCCCTTCTCCTCCATTCTCCTCTCAGAATCTTGGGCACACATGCCCGAAATGAGTTTCAAGTGGATGGATCGAGGACTCACGTCTTGGTTGGCCATGTGGAAGTTCAGTATCTTGACCACCACGCCACCTGCTGGCCCTGCAAGTACTGCTGCTCTTACGCTCAGTTTCCAATTGGTCTTTAGTAGTGTATAGATGTCCAATTGGTTTTGTGCATCGACTTTGTACCCCACGGCCTTGCTGAACTCACTTATGAGTTGTAAGAATTTGTGTGTAGGTTTCCTAGAATTTGATGAAGACAATCATTGTCTATAAATAGGAATGGCTTCATTCACTCCTCTCCAAAAGCGTTCTTCCTCCTGTTGTTCAAAATTCCTTTGGTAGTATTATTTTTTAGTTCACTGTAGGGTATGTGCACTTGCCGTAGGGAGACAGAGAGAGGAAAAGCGAGAAACCCCCCCAGGGTGGATGGCCACGCCACAGTCCATTCTCCTCCACTCTTTGTCTGGGTTTTTGGGCATGCACATACACAGACTTGGCATTATTTTCGGGCCACTGGGTCCAGGACTCAAACCATGGTCAGCCATGTGAATTCAATTCCTAACTACCACACCAGCAGCCAGCCCCCACCCTATTCCCAGTGTGGTTTTTTTTTTTTTTTTTTTGGAGAGGTTTTCGCTATAGGGCACGTGCGCTCACCAGACAGACAGAGAGAGACATAGAGACAGAAAGCGAGAAGTCACCCCCCAGAGGGGATGGTCACGCCACAATCCCTTCTCCTCCATTCTCCTCTCGGGATCTTGGGCACACACGCACACGCGCCCGGCGTGAGTTTTAAGCCACCGGGTCCGGGACGCGAACCGCGGTCGACTACGTGGGAGTCCAGCGACATAGCCATTACGCTAACTGCTGGTTCCCTCCCCAATGTGTTTTTTAAGCTGTTGGGTCCAGGACTTGAACTGCTCAGTTGGTCATGTGGGATCCACACCATCTGCTGGCCCGTTTCCATTATAGTATTACTTTTTCTTGCCTTACTGTGCTGGCTGAGACGTCCAGTACCATGTTCAGCAGAAGGGTAAGAATGGACATCTTTGACTTACCCCAGTGTTACGGAAAAGCACTGTGTTCACCATTGCTGTGTTACTAGACGCCCTTTATCAAGCTGAGGAAGTTCCCTCCTGTTCTAGCTTGCCAGGGGCCTGTCCTGAATAGAAGCTCCGTGTACCTGTGCAGTGCTGCAGACCAAGCACAATCCAGGAGACGCTGCTGGGCTGCTCGCCCGCTCTGCTCAGGTCCTTCTGGTGAGTCACTTCCCATGGTCTCCCGTGCTTCCGTCCAGCCCGTGCCATGGACTCTACACAGAACTCCAAAGGACGGGGCTGAAGAGCTCCAGGTAGAAGAACTGAGCACAAGTGGTCTTAGAGGGTGGTGCGCCCAGCGAGGGCGTGAGCCCCATGCCCTGTCCCTTCTACCTCTTTCTGCTTTGTCTCCCTGAAGCACCGTTTCTAGCAGGCCGGCAAATGCAGGCGTTTCTGGGTTCTGTGAGCCGCACTAGCAAAGAGATGGAACCGAGAGGGGTCGGTCCTATACACCGGAACCCCAGTGCATGAGCCAGCCTGTCAGAAACGGGCAGCCTGGGGCCTGAGCCCTCCACCTGTGGGACCGCAGGTCAGAACCGAACGGCCTTCAAGGTGACCCCGGGCTGCGGCCTGTGGGTGGAGGTCCCAGTCAGCCAGACAGTGCCAGTGAGAGAAGAGCCGCATGCATACCAGACTGAGCAGCCATGACGACCCCGAAAACGATGCAAGAGAACAGCCTCGGAGAGACTGCACAGCAGCAAGCGACGGCAGAGACAGCGAGTCGGGCCATGGCTCCGCTGCACCACAGGGCTGTCCCCTGGTGTGTGCCCGGCCTCTGCGGCACTGGACAAGCACACAGAACTCCGTAGCCTCTGCGCCGCCCAGTGGAGGGGCTGGGAACAGCCGGCTGGCCACTCAGGTCACGTGCCTCCCCGGAGGGAGGGGCAGGGGCTCATGACACCTCTGAGGGAGGCTGTCTGGCCCCCAGGACCACATCAGCATGCCGAGACACACTCGCCTGACAGAACGTCCCTCGAGGCCACAGCCAGGCCACCCTTCCCAGGCCGGGCCTGCTGTGGGCTGGGGGAGGTGGACAGCAGCCGCTCCACTGGCTGTGGCCTGCTCGCTTTGAGCAGGTGCCACGTGGGCCTCCTGCGGTTGGCCAGCCTCCAGGACGGCCTGTGCCCGCCCTGGCAGCCATGCCCGAGTGAGGCCGAAGGGAGGGTACGCAGGCTTGTGCTTCAGAGCTGATGGGACAGCATGGTCCCAAAAAGCTGTGGCAATTCGTGTATTTGTGGTGACCTCCCCATGTGTTCGCCGGCCAGGGTGTTAACAGCATTTACCATTTCTGCCAAACTCACAGGCAGGAAGTGACGGCCTGTCACCTGTTGGCTGTTCGATTCCTGACTTCCCCCAAGGACCTACTGGCTGCCCGGTCTCTGCCCCCACCAGTTACTTCCACACTTCGCTTTCTCGTACTGGCTTGTCTTTTCCTGGTATATAAAACATTTTGCCTTAGGTTGGGGGAGAATCAGTGAAAAGGGAAATGAGGAGTCGCCCCCAGGGGGACAGCCCCTCAATTCCTTCTCCTCCACTCTCCTCCCCACACGTGCACCGCATGTTTCAAGGCACCAAGTCCGGGACCCGAAACGCCGCCAGCCACGTGGGAGCCCACATCACTGCGTGGCCACCCATGGCCGCGGGGTACGATTCTGTGCAGAGCTCAGCCCTGCAGCTCTCAGGCCCGCCACCACCAACTTCCCGTCCTGGCAGCTCCTGTGCTGGGCCGCGGGTGGGGGTGGAGGGAGGGGCCCGCGCTGCGTGCTGCCTACATGTGTGCTGGGCGTGTTCCACTGCAGGCAGTGGGCACGACGGCTGACCAAGGACTGGAGCAGGGTCTGGTAGAGCCTGGCAGGGCCGTGTCTGTCGGTCCGGGCTGCGAGTTCAGGAGGGCAGGTGATGCCTACACCCACTTCTGAGCAACATGTGGGCGTGCGGTCTCGAATCCTGTCATGTGGAGCCCCCAGCTGGGCTGCGTGAATGACCCGAGTCACACCACATCTAAGTGTGTGCAATTAAGCCTAAGCCCGGAGGCTTGTGTGTTCCTCAAACTCTGCACCCCCGGGACCCAGCAGGGGGCAACCACTGGCTGTATGGCCCCCAAGTAGGAGCACTTTGCCCATGTGGGCACCGGTGGCCACCCTGCCCTCCCTAAGCCTCTGTGGCCTTGGTGGGCCCAGCTGGCCCTAGGGTCACCCCCTGGGGTGGGCAGCCATCAGTGCCCAGGGCCAGAGGAGGCAGTGGCAGGGGAATACACTGTCTGCTTCCCACACCCACGTCCTCCACCCCAACTCTGTCCGGCCCGGGCGGGCACAGGGGACACCAAAAGAGCCGAGCAGCGGTCGCAGCGGAGGTCGGGTTTAATGGTCACTCTAGGGGATCATACATTGCTCAGAGCCCAGCACTGTCTGGCCCTCCCATGGCCAGGGACACAGCCAGGTGTCCTCAGAGCCAGGTTCTACCAAAGGGGGGCCTGCCCCCGGGCCCCAGCTATGTACAAGAGAGCGTGCCTTGCAAGGCCCTGGCAACGGAGGAAGCCCCATGCCAAGCCAGGCCCCGGCCACTAGCTACTTGGCTCTTGGGGCTGGGGTGCTGGGTACAGGCCCCCCCCCAGTAGTGCAGGGAGAGGGGCTCACCCCCCGGGGCCCAGCCCCAGCAGGGCCCACGCCAAGCCCCAGGCCATGTGTGCTGGGCAGGATCTGGGCTTAGGCTGCACAGCAGCGAGGCGAGCCGGATGGTCCGGGAGCTGGGGCCGGGCTGGGGGGAGGGAAGGCCAGGTCCCTGCCTCCTGCTACCCAGGCGGCTGGCTGGGCTGGCGTGGCTGAGGTCAGAGTAAGCAGGGGGGTGGTTACAGGGGTGAGAGCACACACGGTAAGAGACTCGGCCAGTGTGGACGCCAGGCGGGGTGACGCCAGCCTCAGACAGCCACCCTGGTGCTGGTGATCAGGTACAGGGCACGGGGGTGCTGAGCACCCGCCGGGCCGCCGGGGTGCTGCCGGTGCCGGAATCAGCAGCAGAGGGCTTGACCAGGTGGCCCCTGGCGCTGCTCCCCTGCAGGTCGGGGCGTAGGGCTGCACTTGTTCCTAGGCGGTGCTGCAGCCTCCAGGCGAGGGCGAGGCACGGGCCTGACGGGGCCTGGCGGTGAGCATCCAGGGGCCGCAGGGCGAAGCTTCCCACCGGCCCACGGGCCTCCAGGGCCCTCGGCACAGTGAGGACCAGGCCACGCCAGAGAGGACCTGAGCAGCGTGGGGACCTGAAGCAGCTCTGTGGCCCCAGGACCCCAGCCAAGGCAGGCGGCTCCTCACAGGACGTCGTCGAAGCCCAGCAGCTTAGAGTGCTGGCGGCTCTTCCAGAGGCGGTACAGCCGGAAGTCAAAGTAGGTCTCGATCATCTGCTTCCCTGGGGGGACAGGGGCTCAGCCAGGACCTCACGGGCTCGGGGGGTGGGGTGGGGGACACAGGGGCTCAGCCGGGGCCTCGCAGGACTGGCCAGGAGCTGTCTAGAGCGGGGCGCCAGGCTGGGCTAACTGACCTTGGGCCGACAGCTCCAGAGGAGACTCGAAGGTGACCCTGTAAGGCGTCATGAGGGCCCTGAGGTTCTGGAAGAGCTGAGAGGAGCAAGAGCTGTGAGGGGCGGCCCCCAGGCCTGCACCCCAGGCCTGCAGGGCTCAGGCAGAGGGCGCCCAGGCCGGGAGGGGAGGAGGTCCCGAGGCCAAGCGTGGCCGTACCTTCTCCCCGTTGGGGTTACCCAGGATGTAGCAGCCCATGACGTGCACAACGTTCGGCTCCGGGTTCACCTTGCTCATCAGCCGGCTCAGCCGCTTCCAGAAGCTGGGGGCACAGGAGGTCTCCAGCCCTGCCCCGCCCTGCCGCCCGCCCCCCCGCCCCGCCTCGCAGCCCCCTCACTGGATCATGTCCTCCTCCTTCTCCACTTTGGCAAAGGTGGCCACCTTGTTCTTGAGCAGGTACAGGTGTCCGGGGCCACCCTGCGGGAGGCCAGGGTCAGGCCTCAGGGTGGGGCTGGAGGGAGGCCTGCAGAGTGGCGTCCCTGACCCCCTCCCAATTCACGCACATGCCTGCACACACACACGCGGTGGTGCCCCCGACCTGCCCCCTCGCACACGCCCACACACCCTGCAGTGTCCCTGCCCACCTGGCAGAAGATCAGCATCTTCCAGATCTTGGCCCCTTTGTGGTAGATGCTCAGTTTCTTCTCGATTTCCTCTGCAAAGGCAGCAGTGAGCGGACCCCCCCCACCCCACGGTCAGCAGTGAGTGCAGACCCCCCCCCACCGTGGTCAGCAGTGAGCTGAGCGGACCCCCACCCACCCCACGGTCAGCAGTGAGTGCAGACCCCCCCCACCGTGGTCAGCAGTGAGCGGACCCCCACCCACCCCACGGTCAGCAGTGAGTGCAGACCCCCCCCACCGTGGTCAGCAGTGAGTGCAGACCCCCCATCTCCTCCCCCTTCCCCCACCCCTCCCCTGTGGTCAGCAGTGAGTGCAGATTCCCCACCCACTTCCCCCCTTCCCTCCCTTCTCCCCTGGTCAGCAGTGAGCGCAGATCCCTCCACCCCTCTCCTCCCCCCTCCCCCCCCATAGTCCGAGTGAGCACAGACCCCCACCCCTTTCCCCCCATCCCCCCCACAGTCCGCAGTGAGCAGACCCCCCACCCCTCCCCTCCCCTGGCTGCCCCAGGGCTCCTACAGTATCAGCAGGGCTCATACCCAGGATGTCCTCGAAGGTTGCGTGCTCGTGGTCCTGGGGACAGACAGGTGGCATCAGAGCCCTCCCAGACAGCACCGGGGACTGGCCGAGTGGCCTGGGCGGTCCGACCCGCACAGACAGGCCGAGCACTCACATAGAGGATGGGGATGATGGACGGGTCATCCCTGCGGATGATGGTGGGGATGTACTCGGCTTTCGGCACCTTGGAGGAGATGAGCTGCGGGGGAGGGCACGGCTTAGCAGCCAGGCCCAGCCAGGAACCGGAACCAATGGGCAGGGCTCAGGGGAGGCCCCAGGCCCCATCAGAACCAACCCCCACTCCAAGCCACCCAGGGTGCCGGTGGTCCCAGCAGAGCCAATGGGTCACAGGTTAGACCAGGGCTCCAAGGTGGTGCATGCCCCAGGGCCTCACCATGACTTTGGGGGGCACAAAGCCCTCGAAGTCACAGGCCACAGCCTCCAGACTCTTCTCAGCGTCCCAGTCCAAGTCTTCAAAGGCCCCGTCCAGCGTGCAGTGTGAGCTCTGCAGGTCGCTACCTGGGAGGCAGGAGGGGTCACAAGGCAGCCACCGCCCCCAGCCCTCCAACAGTGCCCTGGAGATGCTCTGGGCTGGCAGGAGGGGCTGGGCCGAGGTCACCGCCGGGCAGGACTGGGCTCCTGGGGGGCCTGAGTGCGGGCCTGGCGGGAACAGCGTGCAGGGCCGGGCCCAGAGTGGCAGCGAGCTCCTATACACGCCTCCTTGGCGCTCACCTCGCGGGCAGCAGACTGAGGCTCCGGCAGCAAAAGCGCAGAAGCCTGGCAAGGGGCTGGGGACCTAAGGGGTCCTCTGAGAAGGTGGGCCGGTCTCTGCCGGGGGACCTACTGTCTCGGGAGTCGTGGGAAGTGTCGGCTTTCATAGGGGTGGGGTCGCTCCAGGACCGGCTGAAGCTCCGCTCGCGCCGCTCAGCGAACGCTGCGGAGAGCAAAACTCGCATCAGCCAGTGGGCGTATCTTGGCCCGGCGCCAGAGGGGGTGTGGCCTGGGGACGGGGACAAGGCCCGGGCTCGGGTGGGCGCCAACAGCAGCGGGGCCTGACACCTGGTAGGCAGGCATTGAAGGCATAGGTTCGGGGCGGGATGCGTGACCACGAGGGCCAGGGGAGGGCGGACCTGGGAGAACGGCGGTCCAGGTGACGGCGCCAGGGGGCGCCTGGAAAAAGCTGGGGACGTTGCCTAGGGGGGCAGGGCTTGGGCGGAACCCGAGGCACGGCCCCCAGGAGCAGAAATGAGGCAAGGCCCAGGAGGGGCAGAATGGGGTGGAGCCTGGGCCCGCAGCTCAGCAGGTAGCGGCCGGCACCTGGGGGCGGGGTCTGGGACGCCAACTGGGCAGTCTGGGGTCCAGGGACCCAGGTCTTGCCGCGCACAGCGAGCAGTGCACAAAGCCCCAGCCGCCAAGCGCAGCGCGGCCCGTCGCCCCGCGCCCGGCTCTTACTCTGGGCCTTCACCCGCCGGCTGCCGACCATGCGCAGGTGTTTGCGGAAGTTCCTGGGGGCGGAAGCGCCAGGCTGGTGAGGGCTCTGCAGCGGTCGGCGATGGCCCTTGCCCGCCCCGCCCCCGCCATGGCCCGCCTGTTCTCAGCCTCTGTCCCTGGAGGGCACATATGTCCTGTGGCCCCGGCTCCCACAGAGACTCCCGCGGGGCTCTCGCTGCCAAAGCACGGGGAGGCAGTCCCCAGCGCGGTCCATCGCGCCTCCCCTGCAGCACAGCACCCCATGGCCCCTGACCCCCCTGTGAGGCCCACACACCCTCACCCTGCCAGACCCCCCCCCCCCCCAGCGTTGGAAGGCTGCAGGCAGGGCAGACTGGCCACTGCACCACCCCGGGTCGGAAGGCTGCAGCTGCCGCCTCTCCCGTTGGGCGGCCCCGGGGCCACCTCAGAGGCAGGTCCTCTCTTCTCCCTGACTCTGTGTCCTGCCTAGGCCCGATGTCCCAGATGGACAGGTGAGCTTCCTGGGAACATGTGTGAGGGTGCTGGGAGTGGGGGAGTAGGCCTTGCCCCTGACCCCACAGCTCTAAGCTTCCCAGCAGGCAGACCCGGATGGGGGCGGCTGGCCACGACCTGACGACTGTCACTGTGCCCTCAAAAGTAGACTTGGGGTGAAACGTCGCTGCCGGGCCAGGTGGCCTCTCCTGGGGCCGGCCAGGGCAGTGATCACACCACCCGCCCCATCAGGCCTGCGGGGCGGCAGGGCCCAGGCCAGGCCAGCACAGACCAGACACGCCCCCTGGTGGCGAGTGGCTGGCAGGCCCTACCTCTGGATTACGGAGGCGGAATCATTCTCCCGTTTCCGGCGCTTCCTCTCCGCGTAGCCCCTGAACACCCTGGGAAACCGCCGCCAGTCAGCACTGCCCTTGGCCGAAGGCAGGAGGGACACAGAGGCTCGAGCATAGGGCCCAGTGGGGCGTCGGCGCAGGCTGAGGCCTGGCTCCCGGCAGGCCCTGCGTGGGCTGCGGCGCCAGCCAGGAGCCGGGCCCACAGAGCACAGCACCCCCTGCAAGGCCCAGGTCCCTGGCCTAGTTAGGGTGGGAGGGCCCCAGGGCATGCGCTGTGCTGTCAGGTGTAGAGTCACGCGGGGTACTTACGAGATGCTGAAGCGCAGCAGGAAGGGCCAGCATGAGAGAGAAGCTACAGTGAGCCCAGCCTGCGCCCACATCCCCAGGGCCCCGCAGTCTCCACGGCTACACTGGGGGCCAGCCCGGGCTGGGGACCGGGTCCACAGAGGCCCGACTTCACCCTCCCTGCCTTGGGACAGGAGCCCCAGGGTAGCATGGGGGCGGGGGGGGGGGGGGGGGGGGGGGGACGGGACATAGGACCTCTCAGGAGGAACCCTGCAGAGGGAAACCCAGACGCAGGTGCCACCAAGGGGAAGAGCAGGTGAGGGGCCAGGCCACCTGCCCTACCCTACCCACTGAGGGCTGGGTCCCCAGGGAGGGTGAGGGAGGAGCAGGCGGCTCCATCTTAGGGACTCAGCCTCGCCGGCCCCCTGCAGACATACACAGCACCTATACATGGGGCGGAGGCAGCAGCCCTGGCGCCCAGAGGAGGGGCAAGGACCAGTGTTTCCTGAACACAGGAGCAGACGAGCTGGCCCCCAGACCTGGGCGTGCACTCACGCTTGCATAGTTGTGGTTGCTGTCTGGAAGCTGAAAAGGTTTTCCTTGGGGAACCACGTGCGGACAGGAACATCATCTGCAAGGAACCACAGCCATGCTGGGGACCCCTGCCTGGAGGGTGCTGTGGTCTCGGGGGTCAGCAGTGCCTGGCCCTCAAGGCTGCCGGTGGTCCCAGCCTCCCCAGGAGGAGAAGACGGTGTGGGTTGGGGCCTTGCTGTCCCGGCACCAGACCACACACAGACGCAGAGCTGCCCCGCTGCCTGAGTGTGAGCGGCACCCTTTTGAAAGCACAGCCCATCTCCAGGTGCCTGGAGGAAGGCCTCATCTCATGTCCCTCAGGCAGGAGCCCATGGGGATCTCTGAGGCTAGAACAGCCAGACCCCACATGGGGACCCTTACTCTGGGCAGACCGCCTTGTTGAAGGTGTCCCCTCCCCAGAGCCCCTACTGTCCTCCCTGATGCCAGGTTTGAGGCTGGGCTGGGCAGAGGGCATCTCTGCAAGGGACAGCTAGCAGTCAGTCACAGCAGGCCAGGGGCACTGGCCACCTGCACAGCCCCACAGACCCGGGTGGGGGCGCTCTTCTAATAAAGCCACGCGTCCCACCCCAGGCCTGACCATGGTGGGAAAGGTCGTGGAGCCCGGAGGAGTTTGTGCTGGGGCAGGGTGGCAGTCTGGGAGGCTCAATCCTCAGCAGGGCTGTGCGCCCTGATGACGCCCTCCAAGCCTCCGGCTGGTCGTTGGCAGCCAGCTGCCCGCCCACCCGGCCACTGCCCGGGCCCTCACCAGACACTCGGTCCACGCTGTGCATCCTCTCCAGCGGCTTGCGGCGGCCGGAGACCTCGGGCAGGGAGGGCTGGTCTGGCCCGAAGGCCCGAGGGGACGGGCTGGGGGCCAGCTGGGCACACCCAGGGCACTCCTTGGAGCCCTGGCGGCTGCCCGCCCAGCTCTGGCAGGGCCTGCTGATGTCCTGGTGACTGCTGCCCGGGCTGGCACGCAGTGGCTGGCTGTGGTGGTGGGGATGCCTCTCGCGTTGCCGCCGCCCCTTCACCACCGCCAGCTCGATGGCCTCAGCCTCGGGTCCGGGCAGCAGGGCGGGCTCCCCAGAGATGGTGTACACGCGCGGCTGGGGGCCCTCGCAGGCCGGCTGCCCGCCCACGGCCTCGTCGGACAAGCTGCCCTCGTAGCGGCCGTTGGAGATGACGGAGAGGCGGCGCTTGTTCTGGGGGGCTGGCTGCATCTCGGGGGACCCGTCGTGGCCAGAGCAGGCGTCAGCCAGCAAGTGATCTGGGGGGACATGCTGGTGAGCCTGACCCCCCAGCGGGCTGAGCCGGAGAGCTTGGGGCCCTGAACTGGGGGGGGGGTTGTTTGCGTCTGCCCAAATCCTAGTCAAGGACTCTCAGAGCCCCTTGCTCCGCCGTCTGGAAGGGAGGCCCCAGGTGCGCGTGGGGCAGGGTGACAGCGGGGCTACCTGCGCGTGCAGGGAGGACAGCAGGCCACCCCCCAGCCTGCCAGTGTGCCTGCCTAGTGCCAGCATCTCCCCTCCCCCCCACCAGCTGGCCCCCAGAGACAGTGGTGCCAGCCCTGGGGTGCCAGGAGGCCTGTTGCCATGCCAACGGCCCAGGCTGGGTGGGTGCCATGGTGATGAGTGACTGGAGCTCCTCCCGGGGCTCCAGCGGGAAGGGCAGGGAGGGCAGGGACCGAGGGGCCCGCCCAGAGGCCACTGCCACTCCCGCCCCCGCAGGGGGTGCGCTCTGGTCCCACCACCCACGACTGGGCATGGCTGGGCAGGGCTGGGGCACGAGCTCGCAGCCCTACCTGCTCCGTTGCGGCTCTCGGGGTGGCTCTGGGACAGGTACTCTCCAAACGCGCGGGCCGCTCTGCAGAGGGTAGGGGGCAGCGGGCATCGGTGGCCGCAGCGCGCCCAGCCTGGGCGGGGATCGGGCTCCCGCCACCGGCCCCGCTCGAGGGCGGCCTGGGCCCCGCCACGGCAGCCCGGGGCCACGCGTGGGTCCGGCGCACCCTGGCTGCCCTGCAGGCCACCGCGCCCCATCTGCCCGCCCAGGCCCCGTCCGCCCCGAGCCGGCGTGGGGTCGCGCGGCCCCAACCTCTGGGCCAGGGACCCCCGGCCCGCCCGCCCTGGGCCGGGTAGCGAGCGCAGGGCTGGGCGGGGCGCAGGGCCGCGGCGGGCCGGGCGGGGGTCGCACTCACCGCACTTTGGCCGCCACCGAGGACATGGCCTCGCTCCTCAGCGCCCTCCTCCGGGAGGCGGCGGCGCCCATGGTCGTGGCGGCGGCGCATCCCCCGAGCCTCAGAGCGCGCCCCGCGCCCGCCGCCTCCGCCGGGGGAGCCGCGTCGCGCCGGGGGTCGCGCTCGCGCTCAGGTTCCGGGTCGGGGTCGTGCTCGAGCCCCGCATGGCCGCGCCCGGCGTCCGCGCGTCCCGCAGCACCGGCAGCCCGCGGCCCGGAGCGGGGGCGAGGCCCCGCCCACTGACGTCACGGGCCGGGCGGGGCTCGGGCGGACCGGGCCCCGCCCCGGTGAGTCACGTGAACCGGAGTGCGGCGCCGCCGGGGGTCCCCGCCCACCCCGACCTCGCGGTCCCTGCGATGTCCCGGGACGCGGGGCGCAGAGCTGGCGAGCTGCCCCGCCCACCGCGGCGTCCCCGGACTGGCGGGGCTCTCCGCGTCCTCTCCCCCTGCCTGCGGAGCGGGGAAACTGAGGCAGGCAGTCACCCGACCGACCGCTCTGAGCGCTGCGGAGTCGCAGGGTGGGCAGCTCTCCCTGGTTTTCCAGGGACGCACTGTCGCAGCTGCCTGCGACCCGGGGCTACAGGACGGGCCCGGCGTGCACCGGAGTGAATAAGGACGGAAGGGGACCCCCCCCCCCCTCTTTCCAGCCCTGGGAGCCTGTCTGGCCTGGAGTTGCCACACTGGGGACCTCCGGCCTCAGCAGAGGGCCCCTGGGAGGACAAGTACCCCTTTCAGGGCAGGCCCCAGCCGACCAGCGAGGTGCTGCTCTTTGCTGGTGGCACCAGCGCGGGACACTCTGATGGTCACATCGGCTTTCATTAAGGTGGCGAGCAGAGCCCCCACTGCTGTCTGTCAGTGAAGAAAGAGCCTCAGGGGTTCTGGAGTCGGGGGAGAAGCTGGACTCTGCAGACCGGGCCTCTCAGGCAGGACCAGCACCTCCCAGGAGTCCCCAGGTGGGGGCAGAGCCCATCCGGCCAGCTATGTGGCTCCCCACCAGGTGCAGGCCTCTACCCATCTTGGTCAGAGAGCGCAGGGCGGGGGTGAGTGGTCCTGGGGTGACAGTGCTGCAGTGGGTGCCTCCCCCTGGAAGCACACTGCACAGGTCCAGGGAGGACCAGCTGACGCTGGCTAGATGCTGTGGACTGTACCCACCACCACTCGTCCCCAGGGGTGTGGGAAGGTCGCAAGCAGCAGCTGGCTCACAGCCAGGGCTCTGGGGACAGGCACTGCATGGAGTGGGGGTTCAGAGCAGACTCAGTCCAGGCCACTGAAAAGTCAATTTCCGTCCTCGGGCAGCCGGCAGCTCCCAGTCCCCGGTCTCTAGTCAGGTTTGTCTGAAGCAGAGGAGAGGCCACATGGGTCTCCTCCCTGAACACGGGCCAGGCCAGGCAAAACAGCCCAAACCTCCTCCTACCGCAGCATTGGTCCCCACACAGCCAGGGTGGCCGAGGAACAGCAAGGTTGAACACCACCCCTGCTGTGTCACCCTCAGGTCTCAGCCCTCAGCCTAGGGGCCCCACACCCCAGCCCAATCCATGCTGGGTCTCCCACAAGACAGAGTGGGCCTCAGTGGGCAGTGCAGGGGTCAGGGCCACCCAATCTGGGGCCTGTGTCCCCATAGGCTGGGTACCCTGGGGCAAGCATCAGGGCCTCTCTGTACTGTCCTGGCCACCGGCACTCAGCAGTCGCAGCTCCTCGGCCCAGACCCACAGGCTGGGCAGGTCAGGCCCTGCCCCCTCCAGCCCCTGCAGTGGCAGGCCTGAAGCCGAGCATGTGTGTGTGTGCATGTGTGCACATGTGTCTGCATGTGTGTACATGTGTCTGCATGGTGCATGTGTGTGCACATGTGTCTGTGTGTGCGTGCATGTGTCTGCATTGTGTTGTGCGTGTGTGCACATGTATCTGCATGTGTCTGCATGGTGCATGTGTGTGTGCATGTGTCTGTGTGTGCGTGCATGTGTCTGCATTGTGTTGTGCGTGTGTGCACATGTATCTGCATGTGTCTGCATGGTGCATGTGTGTGTGCATGTGTATGCGAATCAGGTGCCTTTCACTGTGTCCCCCTCATCCCTCTTTCCCTGAGCTAGTCTCAGGACTGGTCAGATGTGTGCCCATCCCTGCCCACAGGGTGGAGGGCGGGTTTGCATGGAGAAGCCCAGGCGAGAGACCTGCCTGCCCGCCCCCACCCCACCTTGACTCTCATGGCCAGTGGTGGCCAGTGTTTCCACAACAGCCACCTGGACAGTGTGTCGCCATAGTTGGAGGGCCAGCCTGTCCCAGCTGCCACGTCAGTGTTGATCACCACCTTGGCCCCGTGGACCTGGCCACATCAGCTAGAGAGAAGCAGCAGCCCAGTACCTCTCACCCTGCTGGCCAGCCATGCAGAGCACGCATGGGAGTGACAGGGCAGCCTCTGGGGTGGACGGTGGGTGGACAGGGAGAATCTGGGGTGGACGGTGAGTGGATGGGGCAGCCTCTGGGGGTGGACGGTGGGTGGACGGGACAGCATCTGCAGTGGACAGTGGGTAGCCGGGGAGCATCTGGGGTGGATGGGGCAGCCTCTGGTCGGGGCAGCATCTGGGGTGGACAGTGAGTGGACGGGGCAGCCTCTGGGTGTACAGTGAGTGGATGGGGCAGCCTCTGGTCGGGGCAGCATCTGGGGTGGACAGTGAGTGGACGGGGCAGCCTCTGGGTGTACAGTGAGTGGATGGGGCAGCCTCTGGGGTGGACGGTGGGTGGACAGGGCAGCCTCTGGGGTGGATGGTGGGTGGACGGGGCAGCATCTGGGGTGGACGGTGGGTGGACGGGGCAGCCTCTGGGTGTACAGTGGGTGGATGGGCAGCATCTGGGGGTGGACAGAGCATGATCTGGGGTAGACGGGGACGAATCTGGGGGTGAACAGTGGGTGGGTGGGTGGGACAGGTCTGGAGTGGACAGTGAGTAGACAGGGCAGCATCTGGGGGTGAGCAGGGCAGTGTGGGATGAGTGGGGCTGGAGGGAGCCTGTCCCCAGGGCTTGGGCCTGGAGCCATGGATTCTCTCCACGGAGACCTGTATCCTGGGCCTTCCTGGCTGCGTGCCCACAGGAACCCGACACTAGCAGGACTTGGTGCCCCCGTGGGCGCCGAGGGGGCGCAGTGGTCCTGGGCCCTCTCCTGGGCAAGCTCCGCAGCTCTGACGGGCAGAGCCATATGCTGGAAGCACACGCCGCCCGAGCCACGGGCCTGTTCCCTGCCAGTCCTGACACTCCCCCGGCACACGCTGCGGGAAGCCTGTGTGCCCAGCCTTCCTGCAGTGGAGGCGACGGTGGCAGGCCGGCACCTCTGCCCACGCGGCAGTACCTGGGGGTTGTTGCCGCACCTGCAGTCAGTCAGCAGCTGTCGGTCCTGGGGTCTCAGAAAGGGGGTGCGTGGCCTGAGATGTGTGACCACGCATACTGCATGGAGCGCCTGGGCGGGGCAGCCAGGAGGCTGCAGCAGGAGAAGCGTGCTGCCCTCAGGACGTGCAAATGGCGGGTTAGGGCTCCACGGTCTTGCAGGACGGACGGGGCTCAGCATCCGGGCCTCGGCAGAGGGCCGAGAGGATGGGAGGGTGTGGCCAGCTGCCCGCTGAGACTCAGGCCAATACGGTGGCCAGGGCTCCCGTAGGCAGCCCCGTCCCGGAGGCGGCTAGCACTGCGACAATGCTGCAGACGGTGCCGTTGACACCAGCCCCGGAGAAGATGGGTGTGCTGGGGAGGTCGGGCCAAGCCGGGCTTCCCCACAGCCCTGTCCCGGGGCAGGGGTTGGGGCACACAGCATGGCCTCAGGCCCAGCTCGCCCGGGGTCTCTGTGGGGAGTGGGTGGTGGCCCTGAGCAGGAGCCACGGTGTGGGCAGAGAGGCCAGCCACAGCTCCTGGACGCCGGGAAGCAACTGCACGCCTCTGTCCCTTCCTGGCGCCAAGAGCCTCACTGGCCCGGCCCTCGTGGGCTCCCTGGGCCACTCAGGTGGGTCTGGGGTAGCGCCCAGCATGGGGTCAGCACCGCGGCATGCCAAAGTGCCCAGGGTCTGGGCATGACGACCAGGTAGGGCTGGGTGCAATCCTACCCGTGTCGCAAGGGTCCCAGGAGGAGCGTCCCTGCCCCTGTCACCACCCAGGGTGGGACTGCTGTCTGGCGGCTCCTCAGCCATGCCCACCAGGGACCTGGAACGGCACGTGGGTGCGAGGCTGGCCTCTGACTTCCTAAGCAGAGTGGGGAGAAGGGCCTCTTCCCCGTGCGACCTGGCACATGTGCTTGCTGAGCAGGACACGTGTGCTCCGTGGCGCACGGGCTCTGGGCAGGCCCTGCACCTCCTTCAGAGGAAGCCCCTGCCCAGCAGCAAGGCTGCTCCCGGGGCGCTCAGCACCCGGCCCCTTCCTTTAGGATGGTGGGTGGGCACAGGGCTCCTCCCTGCTCTGCCTGCAGCCGTGCCCACCACCCAGCGTGCCCTCGGCCAAGGGTCTGGACACTCGCACTTCTGGCCCGTCCCCCAGACTGGCAGGGGACCCGCGTGATGATCCGTGTCCAGCCACACTGCCTCCACAGGAGTGCGCTGTGCCCTGCAGCCGCTGCCCTCGGTGGCCATTTTCAGTGACCGCTGCTGCGTCAGGCTGCGAGCCCCGTCTCCTGAGCAGTGCCGTGGTGGGGTGACTCATCTCAGGAAAGACACATTTCTGGAACACAGAGGGGAGTCCGCCAGCATCGGGGCCAGGCGGCGTGAACACAGCAGACGGCCTGCTCCGAGGGCCGCCTCTGCGTGGGGGGTGACGGATCTTCTTTCCTCTTGAAGAGAGGAACACGAGCACGTTTGATCCCACTCAGGTTCCAGCCAGGGCTGCGTGCCCTGAACCAAGTGCAGCCTGGCGCAGCAGCACAGCCGCCACGCTCCCTCCCCACCTGCACCCAGGAGCAGCTGACACCGCCTGACCTGACGGCAGGTGCTCCCATCCTGCCCCAGCTACCCAGCCAGGCTGCAGCTGTGCGACTCCCGCCCCACAGCCCAGAGCCCGGTCCCCTGCCCTCCTATCTCCCCAGCCCCAGGCCGCGCCAGGGCCAGCCTCATGGGCTGCCCTCCCCGGACTGGCCAGCCCAAAGCTGCCCACGGCTGTGTCCTCCCACAGAACCAGGACAGGCCCCGGGCCTCCCCGCTCCTTTCTGCAACCCCCAAGGCCCTGCCGGCCTGAGTGGGGGGTTCTTCTTCCATGGCTAGGACCTCCCTGTGTCCTTACCAAGTCCCCTCCTGCCACCAGCTGATCCCTTCACTTCTCAGAACCCCCACTTGCCCCCCAGGCCAATGCCGGGAGGCCGAGGCAGCCGGACCCTTGTGTGGCCATGTGTACGGTGCTGCCAGCTGTCCTGTCCCCACAGTGTTGGTGTAGCCAGGGCTGCTGGAGAGATGCCTGCTGACCTTGGCCCACTGCTGGGCCTGGGCATGCCTCTGGCTAAGGCTCCGCTCCTCAGAGTACAGGAGTCCATGAAGGCCCCGATGGATGTGACCTGGACCATGTCCACGGGGACACTGCTTTTTGCCAGGGCCCTGGGGACACTTGAGTGAGGCAGCCTCCACACCAGCCAGTGCCAGCGGTCTGCCCTGCTGTACCCAGGTGGCTGCTAGCCACCCACTGACCCCTGGGCAGCACAGACGCTAGGGGCAGGACATTGAGGTGGAGGGCATCTCTGGAGGTGCCAGGAGACCGGCCGAGGTGGGCCTGAGCCAGTGTCTGGTCCTCCAAGGTACAGATGCCTGCTGGGTGCCAGCGCGTCTGAGAGTTGCGGCGTTCCATGGGGCTTCTGCCAGACTTGGGTGGGGAAAGCTAGTCGAGGTGCCCTAGAGAGGAAGGTCCTGGTAGGCACCCTGGAGGCAGGCAGCACCCCAGGAGTCAGCGAGCTGGACACGGAGACCAGGAAGCGGCTTCTCTGTGCCCCAACCTGGCCGCAGTGACCACCTGGCCCACCCGCCCCATGTCACTGATGCTGTTCTTGCCTGAGAACGTCCACCCCCAGCCAGACGCCAAGTCACACAGGAGCCAAGGTGACGTCGCTGTAACCCGAGGGACGCCGGCCACCGGAGCTGCCCAGCACAGGCTTCATGAGGACTGTGCCCAAGACGTCAGGGGCCAGAAGGTGGAGACAGCCATGGCGTCCACCGACAGCGGAGTGTGGTGTGGACGGAGGGAGGAACAGAGAAAAGGAAGTCTGAGGAGCAAGGTCTGCAGAAAACCTCTGGCCTGGAGAGGCCAGGCAGGAAGACACGGCCACGCCGCACCCCTGTCCGAGGGGCTGCCCAGGGCAGGCCCGCCACAGGGTGCACACCGCGCAGTCCCAGGGCCGGCCCATTGCCCATGGCTGCGGCACCCTGAGGGGCAGGGGCGGGGAGGGGTCGTGGTGTGCCTGCGCCCGCCCGGTGCTCACTCTCGTTCTCTCTCTCTGCAGTGCTAACACCCTGGCAGTAAAGCATATGGCAAAGCCAGTACTGCCCAGGACGCTGCTGAACCAGCTCCCCGGCTGGCTGGCACTGAAACAGAGGCCCCGGTCAGCGCCCCTGCCCTCGCTGCAGCCCGCCACCACGGCGCTGTGCTCGGGTGCTGTGCGGGTCGTGCTGCTGCAAAATGTTAGGTGGCCCAGTGGAAGCTCCTGCAGTTCTTACAAACTCCCAACCCTTCCTTCTCCCCACTCTCCTGCAAGTCTAGCCCCAGGCACACCCACGTGGCGGCCCCAGCCCTGGCTCACGCACGCGCTGCTTTTCCATTTTGCGCTGGCTTCGTTTCCTGGTTGATATTCTCGCCATCCGGGGAGGACTGCTCAGGCTTTGAGGTGGGGTGCTGACACGTGCTGCAGCCAGGTGAGCCTTGCACACACGGACACTGAAGCAGACAGGGCCAGCTGGTACTGCAGGGAAGGGAGCCGGATCCCACCAGGCCGGCTGACGGCGGTTCAAATCCCAGCCCAGCAGCACTGCGACCACGTCCCGTTGGGGGTGCGTTAGTGTTCTGGCAGCACGTGGGCTGCAGCACTCAGCCTAGCTGTGGCCATGTCTGCACACCCACCTGTGCCACTCGGGCGGTGCACCTCCCACATGGGGCCCGGTTCCCTGAGTGGGACAGGACCATGTGATAACAAAACACAGCAGCCTGCTAAGAGTGGTGACGGCACAGAGGAGACCACCACGCGTGGCCAGGAGCTCAAGGTCGCTGGCCATGGAGGAGAGTGGACTAGCGTTGTGGCAGGATGCCGGCACGTGTGTGACCCCCACAGCGCAGCCTGTGTTCCGGTGCATGTCAGGGTATTTGGGTTAAAATCCTTTAAGGATACCGCAGCCCCAAGAACAGAAGAGCATCCTGCTAGGCGGCGAGCACGCCACACCATCACTCTATAGAGCAGGGAAAGAGACAGCCCAGCAGGAGCCCAGCAGGACCGCAACACAGAGGACAGAGTTCCGCAGAGGGGACGTGGGGCGATCGCACAGCCGAGCACCGTCCGCCGACAGACACAGAGCGACTGGGCGGGCAGGTGCAGAGGGACCCACAGGAAGGGGTCTGGGATCTCCTGGGTGCACTGGGCATGCGGCAGCCGGGTGGCACTTATTGTGGTGGCACTGTTCGGGGTGCTGTATGTCTCTCTCACATAAAATATAAACTTTTTAAATATTATGTTATTATTGGGGACTAGCAGGTGGCGTGGTGGTTAAGGCACTGGACTCCCACCCACATGGCTGAACATGGTTCGAGTCCCAGACCGGGAGCCTGTCTTCCTCACTTTTCTCCTCTCTCTGGTGAGTGCACATGCTATGTAGCAACTTAAAAAATAACAATGATAATAAAGTAATTTTAAACAAATAATTATTTATGTAATTTTACTTACTCATTTATTTATTTTAATTTGACCAGATAAAGAGACAGAGAGAGAGAAGTGAGAAAGCAAGCCACCAGGTCCGGAACTTGAACCACGGTCAGCCATGTGGGAGTGTCCAGCACCTTAACCACCACGCCACCTGCAGGCTCTAGCTTTTTTTTAAAAAAGCCCTCCCCCACCCCCAGCAGTCGGTGTAATGACTAATGTTGCTGGACTCCCATGTAGTCGACTGCGGTTCGGGTCCCAGACCCGGTGGCTTAAACTCATGCCAGGTACGTGTGCGTGCGTGCCCAAGATCCCAAGAGGAGAATGGAAAAGGGATTGCAGCGTGGCCACCCCCCACCCAGGGGGTCATTTCTTGCTTTCCGTCTCTCTGTCTCTCTCTGTCTCTCTGGCAAGCGCACGCACCATATGTAACAGAGAGAGGAAAACTGATTCCTTCTCCATTCACCTTTCAGGATTTGAGGCACATATACACACATGCCCAGTGTGAGTTTTAAGCCATCAGGCCCAGGACTTGATCCACCATCACCCATGTGGGAGATTTATTGCTTTGTCTCTCTGGCAAGTGCACATGCCCTATAGCAAAAGCCTCTCAAACAAACAAACAAACAAAAAACCTTAAAAAAATTTTTTTTAATAAAATAAACGTTAGCTCTGGGCATGCGTGGGCACAGGAGGTGCACCGAGGTACTCTGGGCCCCTGGTCCCGTCCTGTGTGAGGCTGTGCCTGGGCAGGTGGTGGGCAGGCGCGCAGGACCACCCTGCGTTCGGGCCTCACCACGCCATGGTGCCCACGGCCGTCACGCACACACAGGCCAGGGGCCAGGCTCACCCAGGCCAGGCGATGGCTTGTCCATCCGCCCCGACCCAGTAGGGAGCAGTCGCAGGGGATGACCCGCCGGCCCGTGGGTGCAGCTGTTGCAGGAGGCCGCCCAGCCCCCAGCCCCTGACGAACCCACACCCCAGAGGCAGTCCGGCCGCAGGAGCTCGGAGCAGCCCTGGGCGACGCCGAGGGCGGAGCAGGGCGCAGCGCCCCTCCCCGGGCTGCAGGCCGGCGGGGGGTCCCGAGCACAGGACCGGCCGGCAGAGCGGAGCCCCGGCTGGGACGCCGGGTGTTGGGCGGGAACAGGAAGGGCACTCGAGGAGGAACACGGCGGGGCCGGCCGAGGCCAGGAGGGGGCGCCGTCGCTGCCGCCCGCCCCGCGCACCGCGTGGCTGGCTCGGGCGGAGGTCGCGGCGCGGGCCCCGCGGGGCCAGGTGGCTGAGCCGCTGGGCGCCCGGCCCTCCCCGCGTGCTCCTGCGCGCACGGCCGCGCCCTCCGGCCTCCGCAAGGGCACGAGGCGCACCGGGGGGCCTCACGGGCGTGGCCGGGGCACCGGGGAGCGGCGAGGACTGCGGATGGAGCACCCGGCCAGGGGTCTGCCCTGCCAGGCCTGCGGAGAGCCTGGCAGACGCCCCCGCGGGGAACGCGGCCCCTGCAGGTCCGGGCACGCGGCGGAGGAGAACTAGGACCAGGCTTCTGCCAGGACCAGGCGGCCGGCAGAAGCTCGTGATGAGACCGAGCAACGGGGCGGAGGGGCCTGAGCCTGCTGACCCGGATGGGGACCGAGGGACCACAGCCCTGCGCCAGGAAGGGCGGAGTGCGAGGCCTCCCGGCCCTGCCGTGCACCGGGCGCGGCCCGGCCAGCTCCGCCCCCGCTTCAGCAGCCCTGGCCGTGTGCGCCCGAGGCCGGCGGGTGTAAGCACGCTGAGCGCTCGCGGGCTGCTGGGTTCTCTCGAATGGGAACAGCCACGCGGGCGCAAGCCAGGCCACGGGCAGTGTTCAAAGTCCTCGCCTCGAGGAAGGACATCCGAAGTGCCATCAACTAGGGCACTATTTACGTAAATGCCAAGCCAGAGACAACGTCTACCGGGCTGGAGAGTGAGTTCCCAAGAGCCGTGGCTGCAGCACCGCAGGGTGCCGGCTCGCCTTGTGCCAGAGGCTGGAGGTGGCCCGTGACAGCCCTGATGTCTGGTCTCCACCCTCTCTCCCCCTTCTGGGCTCCTGAAATGTTTCCTTCCTGGTCTCCACCCTCTCTCCCCCTTCTGGGCTCCTGAAATGTTTCCTTCCGAAGCAAACAGGAAAGAAGGTTTTGAGGAGGGGCTCCCCTGCCCCCAGCTCCCCTGGCCCAAGGTGGGCTACTGCTCGCTGTGCTGGGGATGAGGGTGCAGACGATGGTCGGTGTTTGGGGCCAGGTGTGGGCGAGCTGTCAGCCTGTGACGCCCTGCTGGCTACTGGCCAGTGCTGTGGCACTGCATGCTGCTGAGGGCACGGCCCTTTCAGAGCTCGGGCATCTCTCCTGGCACGTGTCCCTCCCCCAGAGGCAGCCGAGGGCCAGGACCAGCCACCATGCCTCCCCGGTGTCCTGGCCTGACGGTCAGGCAGAGGCTGCAGCTCTCGGCCTAGAGGTGGAGGGCTGTCGGCAGGGTGGTTGCGAGAGGGTGGGCACAGGGCTGTCCCCGTGGTGAGGAGGGGCCCTGCGAGGCTGGAGTTGCCCGGTAAGTGATGGGACGGTGTTTCGGGACAGTAGCTGTGGCAGGGCCTGCACAGCTGTCCAGAGCGGCAGAGCCAGGACGCCGTCCATGCTGTCCCTGGTCAGCAGCTGGACCTGGCCTGAAAACAACCACCAGCTCTGGGACTGTCCTGGCAGCCCGCGGTGAGCACGGTGAGGGACAGTACGCTCCTGCACAGTGGCTGCTCCCTCGTCCTGGGGAGAGCCTGGGCCTGCAGCCGCTGCCCCCTGCCCAAGGGCCAGGCAGCCTCTCTGGACGCTGTACATGCAGGGGCTGGGTCTGCACATGCTGGGACTGGTGCATGGGGGGCGGCTGTGAATGGAGACAGTCCCCATGTGCAGGACAGCGAGGGACAAGGAGGGCGAGGAAGAAGGCACTGGGGTTGGTCTCGCGAAGAGGACAGAGCTGGAGGAGCCTTGAGCTGGGTGTCAGGAGAGTCCAGTCACTAACGTCACACATGAAGATGGGCGCTGCCCCTAGCCTGGCGGTGCTTAGCCCCAGCCCAGTCGCTTGAAAACACGCATGTTCCAAATCTGACGGGGTGGCGGGGAAGGGGCTGCGTGACCACTCCGTGGGGTGCTTTCTCTCTCTGTCTCTGGAGAGGCACCTGCACTCTGGCAATTAAAAAAATGAAAGCAGGGACATGGCTGCCAATTTGACAAAAACAAGGATTAGAAGAGGGAGCTCTGAACAAGTGTGTCCCAAACTGGGTGACCTTGCTGAGGCAGACGGCCAGACGGGCTAACCAGGACTGAGCCAGAGGAAATCGGAGGTCCAAAGACACCAAGGAGTGACGGGCTGACTCGGCGAGGAGCCTCCCACAGGGGGAGCCCTGTGCCCTATGGCTCCTACAGCCTACAGAACTTAAAGAATTAACTTCTTGGGCTGGCAGGTGGCCAGGTGCATGGCGGTTAGGGATGCTGGACTCCCACATGGCCGACCAGGGTTCAAATCCTGGACCTGGCAACTTGTTCTCTCTCTCACTCTGTTCCTCTGGTCAAATTAAAATAAATAACTTCACGCCGGGCATGTGTGCGTGCGTGCCCAGGATCCCGAGAGGAGAATGGAGGAGAAGGGATTGTAGCGTGGCCATCCCCCCTGGGGGGTGATTTCTTGCTTTCTGTCTCTCTCTCTCAGAGAGTCTTTCTGGCGAGCACAGGCACCCTATAGCAAAAACCTCTCCAAAAAAATAAAATTAAAATAATGTATACAGTTAAATAAAATTATTCTTTTTTAAAAGAATTTTTTTTTTTTTTGGAGAGGTTTTTCGCTATAGGGCGCGTGCGCTCGCCAGACAGACAGAGAGAGACATAGAGACAGAAAGCGAGAAATCACCCCCCAGGGCGGATGGTCACGCCGCAATCCCTTCTTCTCCATTCTCCTCTCGGGATCTTGGGCACGCACGCACACGCGCCCGGCGTGAGTTGTAAGCCACCGGTTCCGAGACGCGAACCGCGGTCGACTACGTGGGAGTCCAGCGACATAGCCATTACACTAACTGCTGGTTCCCAAAGAATTATTTAACTTTATTTATTTTAATTTAATTTTATTTATTCATTCATTTATTTTAATTTGATCAGAAAGAGAGACACACAGAGAGAGGGAAAAGGAAAGTAAGAAAGCAAGCCACCAGGTCCAGGACTTGAACCGTGGTCAGCCATGTGTGAGTGTCCAGCACCTTAACCACCATGCTGCCTGCTGGTCCCCAATAAAATAATTCTTTTTTAAAAAAAGAATGAGCAGCAATTCTCATCAGACCTCTATGAAAAGAGGACCCTTCCTCACTCACTCCCTGAGGCCAGCATTGCCCTGACAGGACAGGAAGACCCGTGAGAGACCTAAGTGCGAGCTGACCGGTGGCCGACGCCGGCAGGTACTAACCAGGCAGCTCTGCTTCTGGCCCGAGCCCGCCAGCGCAGACGCCATCGCCCGGCTGGAAGGGTTCAGGGTCCTTTCACGAGAGCTGCTACCGACCAGCTGGGACTCAAAGGGACTTGCGGGTGATGGGCAGGGCTGGCTATCGTGGGACGGTTCTGCGTTGGCACCAGCACGAGGGAGCCCCACGGCAGGCCGGCGGAGCGGGCTGTCTCCGAAGTAAGGCCCTGTGGAGGTGCTGCCTCCCTCTCATCTCTCTTGCTCAAGGGAGGAATACGCTTATTTATTTTTTTTTTTTTGGAGAGGTTTTTGCTATAGGGCGCATGTACTCGCCAGACAGACAGAGAGAGACAGAGAGATAGAAAGCGAGAAATCACCCCCCAGGGGGGATGGCTACGCCGCAATCCCTTCTCCTCCATTCTCCTCTCGGGATCTTGGGCACACACACACACACACACACACACACACGCGCCCGGCGTGAGTTTAAGCCACTGGGTCCGGGACGCAAACCGCAGTCGACTGCATGGGAGTCCAGCGACACAGCCATTACGCTAACTGCTGGTCCCGGGAATACGCTTTGCCGGGAGCTGTGCCCCAGCCGGGGTGGGTGCACAGGAAGGCGACGCGGGTGAACAGGAATCAGACTGAGACCTCACGCCCCTTTAGCATGTTCTCAGCCGACTGCAGCCAGAGTAAACTCCAGACTGCAGCCCTGATGGCCAGGAGACATGCGTATTTATTATAGAAGGAGTTTTACAGTAGTGGGATGGGTGAAGGGAAGTAAGTGAAACATTTTGCTCTAAAAGGTAAGGCATTCAAAGTACAGGAACAATAATCATAAAACATGACGTCTGTTTTGTTTAGGTATAAACAGTCATAATTTTTAGAACGAGGAAGTCCATTTTTCAGATGTATTCACTTCTTTGATCTTGATTACCAGGGAGGGTCTTTGGATGAGAGGGCTCCCAGGAATCTTGACCACTTCAATCAGACCAGCTTGATTACTTTAGTCCCAGATTGGCCTCAGGTCAGCTTTTTGAGAACTTTAGCTTCAGGCTAGGGTGGAAGCAATTACAGGAGCCTAGAAATGAATCCTGTCTGGCTTAGTAAAGACAAGGTTAGTATATACTAAAGTGAAATACCTATGTTATCTCTGGGGTGGTCTACAGCCAAGAGGGTGAGTCTACATAGGAAAGGAATGTGGTCTTGTGAGTAGCTGAAGGTTGCTGTGTACTTGGGACCCTCTACGTGCTGCTCTATACAATGACTGTGGCTTGGGGAATGGCAATCTTCCCTTGTCCTGAGAGTAAGGGTGGCTCATGGTCTTTGGGGTAACAGCACCTCGTGGCTGAGTCCCTGAGCCCCTCCCGGCTACTGAGGTCGTTTTGCCCATTAGTAGCTTTAACCTAAACCTTTCTAATGCTTATCTATGTAATCCCCAGTAGGAGAAGTGAATGTAGCATTCTTTATCGACATTTTCCAGGAGGGTGGGGTGAGTCTAATGGGAGTAACTCCTGTTCTAAGCCGCCCCCCTACGCAGCTGCCGCCTTAGTGGATCCGCATTCTTTCAGGATTATTGTAAAAGTTATAGTAAGGCTGGGGGTGCCTTTATGGTGTACCGGGGTATGGCAATAAGGCCCATGGCAGAGAAATTGAGTGCAGGACAGCACAGCGACACAATCCGTGAGGTCCAGAACTCGTAAAACTGTTGACCTTGCAAACAGTTCTCCTCAGCCGAGTCCTTGCTCTAGGCACGAAGGGCAGTTCTTTCATACTCAGCCTGTGTTAACTGCCTGGTCCCAGCAACGCTTTTTAAAAAGAGAAGCTTGGGACCAGCAGTTGGTGTAATGGCTATGTCGCTGGACTCCCATGTAGTCGACGGCGGTTCACTCTGTCTCTCTGGCCAGCACATGTGCCCTATAGCAAAAATCTCTCTCTCATAAAAAAAAGAATTATTTTTTAAAATAATTATTTCATTCTATTATTTTTATTTTTATCGTTTTTATTCATTTTACTTATTTATTTATTTTGAGGCATAAACAGTCCTTACTGGGCTCAGACCAGGAGTCCGCACTCTTGACCTCTGTGTTTCTCTGTGAGGAAGTGAGAAATCACCCCCCAGGGAAGAGGACCACGCCAGTCCCTTCTTCATTCTCTTCTTGTGATCTTGGGCACGCATGCCTAGCATGAGTGTTAAACCACCGGGTCCGGGACTTGAACACAGTTAACTACCTGGGAGTCCAGTGACATAACTATTATGCCATCTGCTGGTCCCCTTTTACTTTTAATCTGACCAGTTGTCCTTCTCTGGCAGCGGACCAGTTGCACGTCTTTCAGGCCTGGGGCGTATTTCTTTTCTATTAAGAATCGCACTTTTCTATTTAAACTTCTCTTTTCCTACTTTACAAATGTTTGTGCTTTTCATTTTGCATCTCAGGGCAGGTCTCTAAGCTAAGAGATCTGGACTCAGAGAATCTAGGGTGCCACATGAGGCAGCTCAGCTCCATGTCAGTAGCCAGGGAGGTGCGGTTTAGCTCTGACAGGCTGTCCCTTCCCTGTTATGGCCGCGACACGCCGCTGCTGGGGGGTGCGGGGAGACCTGGTGTCCCTTCCCTGTTACGGCCGCGACACGCCGCTGCTGGGGGGTGCGGGGGGACCTGGTGTCCCTTCCCTGTTACGGCCGCGACACGCCGCTGCTGGGGGGTGAGGGGGACTCCGGTCAGTCACAGAAAGCTGGCCGGAACATCAAACAGGACAGCCCCTCTGGAATAGTTTGGCAGCTTCTTACAAAACTACACACTTGTCACTTGCACACATCGGGAGGTCGGATCCGAGCAGCACAGATGGGGACGTCTCTGCCTCTGTGTCGAAACTGCAAGGTGTCTGCTGTGGGTTAAAGGAAGCTTTGTGCTAATCAGAAAAGCCTGAGAAGGTAAAACTCGCAGAGGACTACATGGCGCCAGGCTTTTCACGTCTTCAGCCGGTTAACGAAGGAAAATAACTGGCTTTGGGGCCAGCAGGTTGCGGGGCGGTTAAGGACGCTGGACTCCCGCATGCAGACCGTGGTTTGACTCCCGGACCTCACAGCTTGCTTTCTCACTCTCTCTCTGTCCCTTTCTGGGCAAATTAAAATAAATAAATGAATAAGGTTAAGTCAAATAATTCTTTTTTTTTTTTGAGAGTTTTTCGCTATAGGGCGCGTGCGCTCGCCAGACAGACAGAGAGAGACAGAGAGACAGAAAGCGAGAAATCACCCCCTAGAGGGGATGGTCACGCCGCAGTCCCTTCTCCTCCATTCTCCTCTCGGGATCTTGGGCACGCACGCACACGCGCCCGGCGTGAGTTTTAAGCCACTGGGTCCGGGACGCGAACCGCGGTCGACTACGTGGGAGTCCAGCGACATAGCCATTACGCTAACTGCTGGTTCCTAAGTCAAATAATTCTTAAAAAGAAAAGAACTGGCTTTGCCTCCCACCTCCCTCCCCTGCTGCCTCCATCGGAAGCGTCTGGCCCACCCGACCCCACTCACCTCTACCTGTGTCTTTGCTGTTTATCTCCACGCTGCTCCCACTCAACGGTGTCGGCCATGTGGACACAGCAACGCGCTCCTCGGCACTTACCCAAGAGAAATGAGAATTTCTGTGCCACAAAACCCACTATCCAGAAAGTCATAGTAGCTCCCAAACTAGACCCAACCCAGACCTCCCTCAGTGGGAAAGGTTAAAGAAATGGGGACGCCCATACAGTTGAACCCTCCTCAACAAAGAAAAGGAGCAAACGACTAATAATTGACATCATTGGGACCAGCAGGTGGCATAATGGCTGTGTCGCTGGACTCCCATGTAGTCAACCGCAGTTCGAGTCCCAGACCTGGTGGTTTAAACCCACACCGGGCGCGTGTGCGTGCGTGCCCAAGATCCCGAGAGGAGAATGGAGGAGAAGGGATTGCAGCATGGCCATCCCCCCCGGGGGGTGATTTCTCACTTTCTGTCTCTTTCTAGCGAGTGCATGTGCCCTGTGGGGGGGAAAAAATTAACATCATTCTGGGGACCAACTGGTGGCGTGGTGGTTAAGGCACTGGATTCCCGCATGGTCAACCACAACTCAAGTCCTGGACCTGAAAGCTTCAAAACCGTGCCAGGCGTGTGTGCGTGCTTGGCCTGAATCCTGAGGAGAGGGGAGGAGAAAAGGCTGTGGCGTGGCCATCCCCCTGGGGAGTGACTGCTCACTCTCCCTCCGTCTCTCTCTGCCTCTCCAGTGAGCGCACGTGCCCTATGGCCAAAAACCCAAACCTTGAAATAACTAAAAGGGGCCAGGCTGTACGAGGCTCCATCTGCACCGAGCTACTCGATGCTTTTGGGTGTCCCAGGTCCCACGCGTGGTCCCCTCTCCTGGCCTTCCAGCTCCTCCGAACCCTGGGTGCCCACTCAGGTCCCCGGCTTTCCAGCTGACCGGGGTCTGAGCCAGCGGCCCGCTCTCAGAGGGGGATGCACAGCTGTGCTCTGGAAACTCATGGCTCTTCACGCCCAGGCCTCCAGGGTGAGAGACCCGCCCTGAGACGCAGAGAGAAGTCAGAACACGTGCCTAGTCAAGAAAGAGATTTAGTAGTAAAGTGGGTTTTTAAAATTTTATTTATTTACTAAAACAAACCCCAAAAACTGTAGGGTGTGTGTACTCGCCAGAAAGAGAGAGAGAGAGAGAGGCAGAAAGCAAGAAATCACCCCCAGGGGGGATGGCCACGCCACAGTCCCTTCTCCTCCATTCTCCTCTCGGGATCTTGGGCATACACACATGCGCCCGGCGTGAGTCTAAGCCACCAGGTCCAGGACTCGAACTGTGGTCGACTACATGGGAGTCCAGCGACATAGCCATTACACTAACTGCTGGTCCCAGTAGTAAAGTGCTTTTTAAAAATTACTTTATGATTTTTAAATTTGCTATAAGGCACAGACGAGGGAGCTGAAGAGAAAGCAACCATGTCTGGGACTCGAACTGTGGTTGATCATGTGGGGGTCCAGCACCTTAACCGCCACACCACTTGCTGATCCCAAAAAGTAAACATTTTTAACAGAAAAGAAATACACCCATGCCAGAAAGGCACGTGGGTGGGAAGCAGCTAGGGGACCACTGCCCTGGGCATGGGGCTGGGTGTTACTTTTGCTGGGGAGCCTCCTCAGCCTCCTGGTGCGTGTCTAGCAGGGGTGGGCTGCTGTAGCTCGTCCCTGCACTTGCCCACTTCCCCTGCGGCGAGGACTCGAGGCACCTGGGCAGTCCCGTGCCCTGTGTGCACGTGCAGTGTTAGCACCGTGCCGGTGACCTGCACGACCCGTGGGACTCAGGATGTCCACCAGTGCCCTGTGAGGTCGCTCTTCTCTCTTGGGACCAGGGCATCTAGCTGTGGTCTCTGGCTCCCCGCTGGCGCTGCTGCTCCATGGCAGCTGGCAACCCCAACCCTTCCATAAAAACCTGCCGCAAGGATCCTTTGGGTCACTCACAATTACATAAAAATAGAAACTTAGAAAGTGCTGGGGGCCCAGCAGAAGGCGTTTGGCTGTCACTGGACTCCCTCCGTGTGGCCAATGGCAGTGAGTCCCGGACCCGGCGGCTTAAACTCGCGCAGGGCGCGTGCGTGTGTGCCCAAGATGCCGAGAGGAGACTGGAGAGGGGGCGGTCAGGAGGAGGGCGAAGGTCTCGAGTGGCCAACACTGCGGGGAGCGAGCCCGGCTCTGCATGAGAGGACGGGGCACGGCTGGGGACGGAGCAGGGGAGGGCACAGCAGACAAAGGGGTCCACCATGGACCCACCGGGAACCTGTCCGACCCGGCGGCCTGGTGCTGGGTCCAGATGGACTTGGGGGTGACGAGGGTCTGCCTCCGCTGACGTGTGCGAGGCGTTGGGGGAGCCCGACAGCCTGGCCACACGAGTCGCAGGCATGACCCGGCCTCAGGGGAGCGGCGGCCAGCGCGGGGCAGCGCCGGGGGCAGCGGGGGGACCAGCAGCTTCTCGAAGGCGCCGCCCCGTCCTGCGCCAGCGACGCAGCTCTGCCGGGTGTCCGCCTCTCCTGGGGACCCTCCCGCGGCCTGCCAGGGCGACCGGAGGCCCGCAGGGTCGCCATGGAAACTTGTCTCCACGCTGGGGGCCGGGGCTGAGGGTGACCCCACACTCGCCCTCCGACCCCGCCAGACCCTCGCCCGCATTCGAACGCACGGAGGCCGCGCGCCCCGCCCCCGACGCTCGCGGCCCCGCCCCCGACGCTCGCGGCCCCGCCCCTGGGCCTCTCGGCCGACACATTGGCCGAGTCACTTGCGGCCACGCCCCCTCGCTCAGCCAATTGGATCCGGTCTTGCTGCAGAGTGCCGTCAGCCTCGCGGCCTGCTGGAATCCGAGCGAGGTGGTGACCCGAGCCAGGTCAGTGGCGTTTCGGGGTACAGGCGGGGGCCGGCGCCCGAACTGTCTTAAGGTCGAGTCGGGCCCTCCTGCTCAGGTCGATCTCCCGGTCCGGGGCTCTTCCGACCCGGCGTGCGGTCCCGGGGATGAGGCGCCGTGTCTGGCGTTCTCCCACTGGGACGGTCCCCAGGTCCGGGGTTCTGCCACGAGGAGCTTCGGCGTCCCGGGGCCCGAGGTCCTCTCCACCCTGGGGAGCCAAGGGTGTTTCCAGAGTCTCGGGGCCTGGGGTCTCACGTTCTCTGCACGGTAGGGTGCTGTCCGGAGGGCGTAGGGTCCGGGTTTCGCTCGCCCCGCGCCCCGCCGGGGCGCTCCTGCAGGTCGGACCTCCGAAGCGCGCTTTCCCGCAGGTGCGGCATGGGCTTCCTGACCGCGGCGACTCGAGTCCTGGTCCGGGGAGCAGACCGAATGAGCAAGTGGACGAGCAAGCGAGGGCCGCGCACCTTTTCCAAGGGCCGCGGTGCCAAGGGCACTGGGGTGCGGGCCTCAGGTTGGAAGTTTGTACAGATAAAGGAGATGGTCCCCGAGTTCGTCGTCCCCGACCTGACAGGCTTTAAACTCAAGCCCTACGTAAACTACCGTGCTCCCGCGGGCGCTGAGACGCCCCTGACTGCCAAAGAGCTCTTTCTGAAAGCGGTCGCACCTGCTATTGAAAAGGACTTCAGAGATGGAACTTTCGACCCTAACAACCTAGAAAAGTACGGCTTTGAGCCCACTCAGGAGGGCAAGCTCTTCCAGCTGTACCCCAAGAACTTCCCTCGCTAGGAGGCAGAGCCGCTAGCGGGAGCGTCGGGACTGGGAGGTGCAGCTTTCTATTAAAGGCCTGTCTCCTGTGTCAGGTGATGTGACAGGCTAAGCTTGACAGATCTGTGCCCCGTGACCAGGCAGTCTCACATCCACACCCCACTCAGTGGGAGCCCCCCAGAGCTGTGCCCCGTGACCAGGCAGTCTCACATCCACACCCCACTCAGTGGGAGCCCCCCAGAGCTGTGCCCCGTGACCAGGCAGTCTCACATCCACACCCCACTCAGTGGGAGCCCCCCAGAGCTCCCGGAGTGCACTTACAGGGCAGATGCACTGGGCGGCCCTGCCTAACCCATTCCCAAAATGAACACTTTTTTTGCCAGTGAGCTTGTGGGCTCCGCAGGGCAAGAACCCCCAGTGGGGTGTGGCCATGCCACAATTCCTTCTCCATTCTTCTATGCTGTCATGATTTTGGAGCATGCACTTCCAGGGCCAGGACAGCTGCGTGGATCTGGCTCCTCAGTCCCTCAGCAATGAGCAGGTGTTCTTGGGTTCAGGCAACTGGTGGTGTTGGGTGCAAGTAACTGCCCCTATTGGGACACACCTGAAGACGAAGCCACACAGGAGTCATCCCTCCAAGCAAGGGTTTCTCTCATGAAACAGTCTGCCCAATTTGCTGTTTCAGAGGCCCTCAGAGTATATTCTTTTTTTTGGAGGTTTTTGGTGTAGGGCACACGTGCTCACCAGTCGGAAAATGAGAAATCCCCCAGGGGGATGGCCACTCTGCAATCCCTTCCCTTCCGTTCTCTTCTCGGGATCTTGGGCACACATGCACATGCACCCAGTGTGTGTAAGGCACCAGACCTGGGACTTGAACCATGGTTGGCTACATGGGAGTCTAGTGACATAGCCATTGTACCAACTGCTGGTCCCAATTCTATTGGACATTTAATTGACACCTAATGTCCTTACCACAGGACTGGCCCATGACCTAGTGGTTGTGGGCGACATACCCCATATGGCCAACTGCACAATTCAAGTCCTGACTTTGGAAACACCACTTGTGTGGTACACACCCCAAATCCCAGCAGGATGGGGAAGTGGAAAAGGGGCTGCAACGTGACCAGGCCTACGTGAGGGTGCCTTCTCCATTTCCCTCTGGTGAACCTAACACCAACAAAACCCAAAAAGCTTTAAGTCAGTCAGCCTGTTTCTGTCAAAGCAGGCTCTTGGCTGGGGACTGTTCGCTTCAGTGCAGAAGTGTGTTAACTTGACCTGTGCAGGTGCATTGCAGCATCAAAAGATAAGCAGTGGGGCCAGCAGGGGGCGTGGTGGTTAAGGCACTGGACACTCCCATATGGCTGACAAGTTTGAGTCTTGGACCTGGCGGCTTGCTTTCTCACTTTACCTCTCTCTCTAATCAAAATAAATGAATAAAATGAATTTTTAAAATAATTATTTAATTTTGGGGCTGGCAGGTGGCGTGGTGGTTAAAGACGCTGGACTCCCACATGGCCAATCATGGTTCAAGTCCCGAATCTGGGGGCTTGCTTTCTCACTTTCCCTCTCTCTCTCTCTGTCTGATCAAACTGGAAAGTAATAATAATAATAAATAAAGTTAAAATAATTCTTTAAAAAATTATTTAATTTTATTTATTCATTCATTCATTTATTTTAACCAGAGAGAAAGAAAATGAGAAAGCAAATCACCAGGTCTGGGACTCAAACTGTGGTCAGCCATGTGGGAGTGTCAAGCCCCTGAACCACACCACCTACTGGTCCCCAAAATAATTTTTTCTTTTGGAGAGGTTTTTTTTTTGCTATAGGGGCACGTGTGCTTGCCCGAAAGAGACAGAAAGTGAGAAATCCCCCGTCATGCCGCAATCCCTTCTCCTCCATTTTCCTCTCGGGATTTTCGGCATACATGCACATGCACCCGGCGTGAGTTTAAGCCACTGGGTCTGGGACTCTAACCACGGCCAACTATATGGGAGTTCAGTGACATAGCCATTTCTAGCCATTTCGCTAACTGCTGGCACCCCCAAATAATTAAAAAAAAAAAAAAAAAAAAAAAGGTGGGGCCAGCAGGTGGCGTGGTGGTTAAGGGCGCTGGACTCCACATGGCCAACCATGGTTTGCGTCCCAGATCCAGGGCTTGCTTGCCTTTTTTTCCCCCCAGAGAGGTTTTTGCTATGGGCATGTGTACTCACCAGAAAGATGGAAAGCGAGAAATCACTCTCCCCCCTGGGGGGATAGCCACGCTGCAATCCCTTCTCCTTTTGAGATCTTGGGCACGCATGTACACATGCCCAGCATGAGTTTAAGCCACTAGGTCCGGGACTCAAACCAGGGTTGATTACATGGGAGTCCAGCGACACAGCCATTATGACAACTGCTGGTCCCATGGGGCTTACTGTCTTACTTTCCCTTTTTCTCTCTGGTCAAATTTTTAAAAAATAATTAGGTAAGTAAAGTTAATTAAAAAAAAAAGCAATGTATAGAAGAACTGCATATCCTCTGCTTCCTACCACATCACCAGAAGGGCTTAGGGTGTGACACTCAGCGGTGGCCGTCAACCACAGCTCTCATCAGGCCTGGCCCTGTGGCTGACGCGTTAGCACCGGTGTCCAGCAGGCAGGGCTGCCCACGGCCTAGGAGCAGGCGCGGTGGTGCTGCTCAGCCCCAGCTGGTCCAGCTGGCAATGCTGAGACCCAGAGCAGGCCTGGCTTGGCTGTGCCCCCTCAGTTGGTTCCTGTCACCTGTCCTGGGTCTGGCACTAACTGGGTCGTTAATGCCAGAGGAGGGGGCACCTAGAGCCCACCCCACCTGGCCCACCTGCACTGGTGCCCTTCCCATCACTGTCCACTGAAATGACTTCTGAAGTTAAAAAGTAACTTTGTTTGCCAAAAACTCTCACGCAAGAAAGTAGCAGACAGCATAATGGCTACATCACTGGGCTCCCACATGGCTAGTTCATGTCCTGGACCGGTGGCTTCAAACAGGCCAGGCACGTGTGTGTATGTGCCCAAGATCCTGAGGCTGGAAAAGGGACTGTGGCGTGGCCGTCACCCCGGGAGGTGATTTCTTGCTTTCTGTGTCCTCAGCCAGAGCACATACCCTATGGGAAAATCATAAAAAGCAAAACCACCCAAACTCCACTCAACACAGTTCCTCTAACACATGGGAGGGCTCACTTCAGAATGCAAGGCTGACGTTGGGAGCTGGGGACCGGCCTGTCCCAGTTACTGCCAGCTCTCCGCGGCCTGTGGTTTATTCAGGACATGGACAACGCTCTGCCCATCCCCAGCATAGGCCCCCCGTGAGGTTGGACGGCTCATGGCCCCCACCTCCAGCAGTGGAGAGTGTGGTCATAGAAGGAGCAGGTGGCCAGCAGGCCAGTGTTGAAGTTAGCGCCTTCCATGGCGATGTCACTGTCATGGGCTGCGGTGACCTGGTATACCCAGCCCTTTGCGTCCTCTGCTCCAGGCAGCGTGAGTCCACACTGGGCTTCAGCATGGCCCTCTGTGTCACCATCTGCTAAGCATGCAAGAGGGGGCCCTGGGGCTTGGTCCGTGGGCTTCAGGCTGTAGCCCTGCTCCAACGGCCTGGCTCCTGGGTCACTGTGAAGCACCGAGGGGGCTGGCTGCAGGGGGCAGGAGAGCCAGCACCAGTCGGCCCCATACACCAGCGAATTGGGCAGCTCCTGGGACATCAAGACCGTCACTTCCTGCTTCTCTGTGGGGACACAACACAGGTGACATCACCAAGGGAACAGTTCAGCCTCAGTCTTCCCCTCAAGGAGACGCCACAGGCAGCGCCCGAGGTGCGCAGTGGTGCAGAGACCCAATCGGGAAGAAAATGCTTTTGCAGCCCACAAGCTGCGGTGAGGGGCCTTCCCAGCCAGAGGCCTTCAGGAAGAGGCCACAGGGGGCACTTGGAGGGTGGAGTCAGCCAGAGGGGGTGGGTGCACAGGGCAGGGGTCAGGGACCCAAACACGTGGCGCTGGCTTTCAGGCAGTCTGGGCCTGGAAAGAGGTCCTTGTTGGGCTGAGCCTAAGCAGTTCCCCAGTGGTGACTGTCAGGGCAGCTCGGCACAGCGGGGGCGGCCCTGGGCAGTGGGCAGTGAGTGAGATGAGGCACTGGCCGGAGCATGCTCTGGTCTCCAGCTGCGCTCAGGTGCAGGGGATCTGCAGAGCGTCGACGTGGTACCACAGGCAGGACGCTCGCTGGGCGTCCGCACAGGGGCCACCGTGGGCGCAGGAGAGGGGGCACCAGAGGAATGGTGAGAGGAGGGCACTCCGGGCTGTGACAGGACTGAGCAGGGAGGACGGGGTAAGCAGCTGCCACAGGAGGGCGGAGGTGGGCCTAGGGGCTGGAGGACCAGACGGTGGCCAGACAGGCGGCTTCTTGTTGCTTCTGGGATGCGGGAGGGAGAGAGTTCCTGAGCTGAAGGAGGAGGGCAGCAGTGTGCCAGGGCTCGAGACCAGGACAGCGCCCTAGTTGGGGCAACACCCGAGCGATGCCGTGCTTCAGGGCAGTCCTGAGACCTGCCGCACAGCCCCGAGCACACCCAATGTGAGGCAGCCCTGGCTGCAGTGCAGAGCACAGCTGAGTTTAACCAGTGCCTGGTCTGGCCCAGGGCGGTGGGCGGTGAGCACATCCAGGCCTCAGACGGCGAGCCTAAGGAGCTTGTGGGCAAGAAGCACAGGGAGAGGCAGGCAGGGGCTGGGGGCGGGACACTGCAGGCCGCTGGGCAGCACCTGGACGGTGTGGGGAGGCCGCGAAGAGCAGAGTTCTGCAAACGGGTTTCGGAGTGGGCTGAGGAGGGGTTGCAGCGTGCTCAGGCCGGCAAGCTGGGAACAAGCCTCCTCACCTGCATCCACCCTGCTCTGTAGGACCTTGAAGCCACCATGCATGCAGGCAGCCAGGAGCAGGTGGGGGTGGGATGGGTGCCACTTGAGCCTCCACACCCCGCCCTGCACGGCCACGTCCGCCAGTGGCTGCTGTAGATTCCGCGTGTCCCACAGGAGGACGTGCTCGTCGTAGCTGGAATGAGCCCCAGTGTTTGGGTGTGCAAGGAGAGTGCACACCTACTTGATCCCAGGCCCCCGGGTGTAGGGAGGCCACCCCACCCACCCCTTCCCCAAGCCTAGGTCCCTGTGCTGAGGCCATCGTGAGGGTCACCAGGCCAGAAAGTGAAGCAGGGGTCCTGCAGGGACGGGGACAAGGACTCACCTGCCGGTGGCCAGGAGGTGCTCCCGGTGGGGACTGTTGTGGATGCTGCACACACCCATGGCGTGTCTGTGGGCAACAGGACACCTGGCCAATGCCTGGCAGGGGAGGGCCGGAGTGCCCACACCAAGCTCTGGCCAGGTGCCCGCAGTCATACCTCTTGCTGGTGAACACAGGTGTGCATGGTGCCCTGGTGTCCCAGCCTTTCAGGAGGCTGTCGTCACCCCCTGCGGAGACAGAGAGGCCCTCAGCCTTGATGCTGGTAACAGCAAAGGGCCGCCTGCTTCCGTGGGACATGCCCTGTGGTTTGAGGGCAGCCCAGGGACCAGCTTCCTCCAGGGAAGAGGGGGGCCGCGACGGGGGGGGAGGGAGCGAATCCAGAGCCTTAGGGACCCTGTGGCCATATGTGCAGCCACCGCCACCAGGTCTGGTGAACTGGTCTGTCAGGGTCCAGCAGCAGAAGCCCCAGCTGCCCAGAACCAGGGTTGCCAGGTGAAGCCCTGTGGCTCTGCGCTGTGGCACCAGCACACGCCCCACCCAGAAGAGATGCCCTTTGTTTCCCCACCTGTTTCCCCAGGGCAGCGGCAGGAAAGAGCCCGGTGGGGGGGCCGGAGGAACGCCAAGGCCCCTCTCCACTCCCACCCCCCTGGGCACTGCAAACACACGCGGCCGGGGGGGCCGCCGAGAAATGAGTGAGCCGGTCTCTGGCTAGGTAGCCAGGGGAACTGTCTGACCCTGCACGGTGCCTCCACGCGTGGGAGCTGCCATTGTGCACGTTCAGGGGAGCAGGCAGGTGCTTCTTTACACGTGTCCCCCCGCCGCCCACACCCTGAGAAACTAACTCGAACCCGTCCTCGCCTCCACTGCTCCCCGCTGGCGAACGTTCTCGTCCTGAGTGCCCGAGCTGAGTAACAGGTCCCCAGCCCTCCCTGCAGTCTGGACACCACCCAGGAGCCAGAGTCCTCTCGGATCTCTAAGGAACCCGCCAGAAGCCCGGGCCGCTCTGCCCAGCTCCGCTCCCTCCAGGAGCTCACACTTCGTTCCCATGAAGCACGAGTCCTTCCTGTGGCCTGCAAGCCCGGGGACCTCCGGTTCTGCCACCGACCTCCGTCACCTTGGCCATGCTGCCTCGCGGCTGTGGCCCACCCTGACTGCTCTGACAGGCACTTGTGCTGCGGGGTCCTTCCTGCAGACCCCACAGTGTTGGCTCCCCTCTCGACTGAAGTGTGACGGACGAGAGGCCTGGCCGCCCTGCACGGACGCTCCCGCAGCCGAGCAGGGCCTGGCTGCAGCACACCTGGCCAACACCGGAGGGTGCGCTCAAGCTCGTCCTGTCCCACGGCTGCCCCACCTGCCACAATGAGCCCATCGGAGACCTCAGGACACCTAACCGCAACGGCTGTGAGGCTGCTCAGGAAGTGACAGCAAATCACGGTGCCTGGGTCCCTGCCACCAGGGATGAGCGTGGAGCAGGGACCCTGCCGCCAGGGAGCTCCCCAAGTGCCAGACAAGGGCGGGCAGGGTGGGTGTCCTTTGTCAGCTGTCCCAGACTCCGGGCTGACCACGCTAGGGCAGCAGAACTAACCCGTGAAGGGAACGTCACAGGGTCGAACACTGAGACTGGACAACGGGAAGAGAAGGTGGAGAGAAGGGGAGTCTTGCAGAACAAGGCGGGGTGGACAGAGGGCCTGGCCGCAGCCAACCTTGCCAAGGTTTGGCATTCGCCTTGGAGAAACGGTAACTGTGAGGGTCCCGACACGGAGAGGTGGCATGAAGTTCGCCTGCTTTTTTGTCTGGCATGTTCCCAAAGGCGTGTGTGCTCACAAGCCAGGGAGGGCTGTAGTGTGAGAGCGCGCCCTCAAGGGGGCGCCCTCCGACCCCTTCTGTCCGTCCTCCCTTCCCAGATTTTTCAGACATTTTTGCTACACCGAGTGTGCGCTCGCTCGACAGAGACAGAAAGTGAGAAATCACCCCCAAGGGGTTGGCCACACCGCGATCCCTTCTCCTCTGTTTTCAGGATCTTGGACACACATGGCCGGCATGAGTTTCAAGCCACGGGTCCAGGACTCAACCGTGGCTGACGATGTGGGAGTCCAGTGACAGAACCATTATGTCCTCTGCTGGCCCCACCTCTTGAGATTGTGGACACACACGTCCAAGCCTCTGGGTCTGTGACTTAGCCACACGGCTGGTGGGGCCCAGCTGCCCCGAGCACCAGGCCAGTGGCTGGCTCTGAGGTCTGCATGTCTGACAGTGCCCTCTGTCTGCTGGGCAGGCTGCGCTGGGAACATGGGCATGAGGGCAGGGCCGCCGGGCAGTCGTCCTGTAACGAGCTGAACACGACGGAGGCCTGTACTGGGCTGCAGGGAGGACAGGGCTGGGTGAGGCCGTGTCAGCGACGTTTCTGTTCTGAACAAGACCACGCTCTGCCGCAGGGACACGGGGGAGAAGGGATCTGGCTGGCTGGCATGGAGGGGTTGAACTCATCACGACAGGGGCACAAGGTGCCTGGGGAGACCCGGCAGGGTTGGTGGGCAGCTGGCAAGATGCGTGCCCGAGCTCAGCAAGCCCGAGGGGGATGAAACCACATGACAAGAGCTGCCCTGGCCTCTTTCCCAGGGCTCCAGCCCCCCCCACCCCTCAATGCACTTTGGGCTCCTCCCCCGCCTCCTCTCAGAGACCAGCCCCACCTGCCTCCAAGTTCCCTCTGCTGGAAAAGAGAAGCCACCCTTAGGCAGCTCCTTCCCGGAGCCACCAGCTCTGCCCTTCACTCCCTGCACCAGCAGCCTGGGTCCAAATCATTCTCGAGACCGCATCTAACCCTGGCCCTCCTGTCCCTCTCCTGAAGGTAAGCAACGTCCAGACTCGGGCAGACAGGCCTGAGACCTAACGAGCTGAGGTCGATGGTGCACCCGCACCTGCACCCGGTGAGGAGTGCAGAAAGCAGATTCCAGAGCGCGTGGACAAGGCGTGGGCCCCAGAACAGCAGGGAAGCAGGCTGGCTCCGCCCCGACACCAGCCAAGGCCCTGCCACTGAGGCAAACTGCTCTCCAGGGCACGGCTGCGCAGTCGCACCGACCACGGCCCCTCTCCAGGGCATGGCCGCACAGTCATACCCACCACCGCGCTCTCCGTGGCACGGCCGCGCAGTCGCACCAACCACCGCGCTCTCCGTGGCACGGCTGCGCAGTCGCACCCACCACAGCCGCTATCCAGGGCACGGCCGCGCAGTCGCACCCACCACGGCTGCTTTCCGGAGCCCAAGGCCGCTGAGCCACCTCTGGGAGCAGACCTGCACCCACCTGCCCCCCTCCAGAGGTGGGCCCTCTGACCTGAATACAGGACTTCTGTCTGCCAGTAGTTGAAAGCAGCAATCCAGGCCTCGAAGCGGTGGGCCTGCCACGTGGCCACCTCCTGCAGACCGGGACCGGTCTCACTCACTGCCAGGAGGCACAGCTTCCCCCTGGAGTCACTGCTGATGATCCTCAGAGGCTGGCCACTGGCCCTGGGGACAAGGAGCCATGGAGAACATGGCTGGATGCAAGCCGCCCTTCTCTGGCCCCCAGATTTGTCCAGAGAAGGCGAGAGCATGCGGCTCTGGAGACGCCCGCGGTTTGGCGCAGAGCCCAGGCTGGCACTCGGCTTGTACAGGAGGCAGCTGGGCCTCCTTCCCTCAGGTGGGGTGGTGGCCAGGCATGTGCAGTCACTGCGTGGAAGCAGGAACGGATGCTCGGTGGAAGACTTGGGGCCCTGGCCAGCACTCACCTCACGGCTTTCCCTGTGGACCAGTCGAGGGACAAGGCCAGGCTCTGCTCCTCGCGGCCAGCACTGCACAGCGGCTGCAGGGTGTAGCTGCCCTCCTGGACAGAGGGGCCAGGCAGAGGGAGCTGTAAGACCCGTGAGGGGGACTCCCTCCTTCGGGCCCGGTGCCCCTCCCTGGTCCTCTCCCAACAGGGACGAGCGTGTCGGTCACTGGCTCGCACTCTGCTTAACGTGGAAACTACTGCCACATGACAGGCACGTCCCCGAGGCCTCCCCACAGCATCACCGGGAAGAACAGGCCTCAGGGTTCTCATGCCCACTCGCCACCGGATACCCAGGCCTCTGGGACTTGGCGAGGTCTACCTCCAGCTCTCTTCTGGTCTGTTTCAAAACCAAAGCTGGCCCTGAAGACACTGTTTCTTTCCAAGGTCGCTGTCTCTCCTACTACCTGAGCAGCCTGGACGGAGCCCTCGACAGGCTGCCAGGCTGCTGTACCAGGTCCTGCCCTGAGGTCTGCTCCTTGGCCTGCTGCCATCCTCAGACACCTCCACCCTCATTTCTGTGCCACAGCCACACTGGCCTAAGCAAGGCCTTTCTAAGCTGGCCCATGGTGGGCCCTGCCGCAGCCCCTCCAAGGCTAAGGTCTGCCCCACCGCAGTGACCTTGCAGAGCACGGTCCAGGGCCCTGGCAACCCTGCACGCTCCTGCATAAAGCAGGGCAGCCTGCAGCAGGGCGCCTGGTGTTGTGCACAGAGCAGGCCCCGCAGCGGGCCAGCCCACACCAGTCACTGGTTCACTCCTGCTGTGGAAAGCCCCTGGGCTTTCATGTCACCGTCACTGTAGGGCAAGAGCCCCGGCAGGCCTCGTGCTGGCGTGTGTGTGCACACCCAGACCCTGACAGGACCACAAAGGGACTGGGGAGTCCCCTCTCTCTGACAAGCACACGTGCCCGCTAACAATTGAAGAGGCGAGACCAGCAGAGGGCATAATGATTATGTCACTTGACTCCCACATAGTTGACCACAGTTCAAGTCCTGGACATGAAAACGTAAAACTCACACTGGGCAAGTGTGCATGCATGCCCAAAGTCCCGAGAAGGGACTGCAGCATAGCCACCCCCCAGGCAGTGACTTCTTGCTGTCTGTCTCTCCTGCAAGTGCAGGTGCTCTGTAGCAAAAATCTTTCTAAAAAACAGAAAGAGCAATAGGGCCAGCAGTGACATGGTGATTAAGGTGCTGGACTCCCATGTGGCTAACTGCGATCGGGGCCTCAGGCCTGGCAGTTTGCTTTCTCATTTTCCCTCTCTCTACTGATGGGCGTGCCCTGTAGCGAATTTCGAAAATAGTAACAATGATAAATTAAAATTAAATACAAAGAGAAAGAGAAATGGGGCGCTCTCCCAGTAATCACAAGGGAGTTCGCTGCTGTTCCCGTCCCAGCATCAACCCAGGATGAGTGTCCAGGCCCCCCTCACAGAACTTTCAGGCCCAAACAGACAGCTCTCCAGCTGGTCGCCCTCTGAGAAGGAGCCAGGCCTGCAAATCGGCCTCCGCCCCTAGGAGGCCTGCGAGGAGCCCTGCTTGAGGCCATCCTAGAAAGCGAGTCTGCAGCGGGCCTCCCTGGCACCCGTCCCTGGGCCTGGCCATCACTCACCTCTGAGCCCATCAGGCCGAACAGTCGCACGGATCCACTGGCGTCGGCCACACCCAGGAGGGCCTGACCAGCCACCGGGACGTGGCACCTGTGGAGCGATAGTCAGCACCGGGCGCCTGAAGCGCGCCCGGGGGAGTCCGAGTACTGCCGACCCGGCTCAGGGCTGGACCTGGCAGGGGCAAGCGCCCAGGTGCCGCCGGCCGCGAGGACGGGACCCACGACCCCAGGCTCGGGGCTGCCCTCTGCGGGAGGTTCCCGGCCTCGCGAGCACCGCCCCGGCACGCCGAGGTACCACTGCATGTCCAGGACGGCAGGGGTGTCCCTCCTCTGGACCTGGACCAGCGGCCGCGCAGCTCCGTCCTCCTTTAAGGTGAACAGGCAGAGGCGGCCCACGCGGCCCCGAGGCTCGCCGCCCGGCTCGTCCTACCGAGGAAAGCGCGTTGGGGGACCAGGAGGGCTGGCGGAGGGCCCCGGGGCGCACACCTGCCGGGACCACCCAGGACGCGCCCGCCCGCCCGGCCCGCGCACCCCGTCCTCGCGCAGCTGGTAGGCGCCGCAGGCCAACACGTGGCGGCGGCCTTCCAGCGGGCACCAGGCCACGGCGTCGGCGGTCAGCTCGGTGTCCACCGCCTGCACCAGGTTACAGCGGCCGCGCGCCATGGCGAACTCCCCGAATCCTTCCGGGCCGCGCGAGGCTTCCGGCGGGCGGAGCTCCGGCCGCGCCCCGTCGCCGGCCTCTGTCACGTGGCAAAGGCGGGCGGTGTGCGCAGGCGCGCGGCGTCGGGCACCGGGCGGCCGGGGCGGGAAGCGCGGCCAGGTCCGCGGGAGCGCGCAGGCTCCCGGCCCATCATCCCCCAAGCCAGACGTCCTGGGTCCGCACAGGGCCAGCGTTCCGCCGCGGCACTCCCACGTGGTTGACCCCGGTCCCAGCGGCTTTGACATCAGCGGAGCAAGGACTGCGCACCCGAGGTCCTGGGAAAGACTGCGTGGCCATCCCCCTGGGGGTGGCAGCACTGTCCCTTTCACTGTCTCCAGTGGGCACAAGCCCCTAAGGCAAAAACCTCTGCAAAAACAAGTCCTGACGCTCAGCTGGGCTTCCCAGTGTGGGCGGCCCCAGAGGCTCAAGACAGGCCTGTGCAGCTGCTGGGGGCTCTGCAGAGACCAAGTGCCCCGTGGGGCTGTACCCAGGCGCAGTGGCATGCTGGACTGTCAGAATGTGGAGGAACCATGGAGCAGGAAGCCGCATGGCTGGTGGCCCAACCTGTGGTCAGGAAAGCCCTGCCCCACTGCTGGCTTGCTCTCCACGGCAGCACTGCGGAGGCACAGGCTGCCTGGCCCCATCCTGGGGCCACAGCCCTGCATGGGGGGGGGGGGGGCGGGTGCGGGTGGCAGCCCCTCCACCCTGACTGCCCAGCATGCTTCTGCTGGAACCAGCTGGAGATCCAAGGAGGCCGGCAGGCGGCCTGTGGTTCCTCTGGGCAGAAGCCAAGCCGCCTAGCTGAGCTTCCAGGACTGCATAAACCCAGGTGAGCATTTACTGACCCCCGGGGCAAGAGCACCCCAGGCACCAGCAGACTCGAGGAAAGGCCCGAGCACTGCTCAGATGGCTGATGGGAATGAGTGTGGGCCCTCGACTCCACTCAGGAGTGAACTGCACCCGAACAGCACAGGGCAAAGAGGGAAGAAGAGCACGTGCACCGGGTGATCCCACGCTTTACTTGCCGTTTGGACCCCCAGGCTGGCCACACTCCCGTGGCTCCTGCCACTCCGGAGAGAGCAGCTCTCCATGCAGCTGGCGATCTGCCACGGGAGGGTTACAGCAAATGATTCTATCTGTGATTCCCAACCCTCCCTGCCTCCCCCCAAAAAACTGTACATGAGTTTACAAACATATCAACATATAAATAATGAGAGCCGTCCTGGGCGCCTCCAGTCGTCCCTGCTAGAGGTTAACACCAGAGGGGCTCTGTCCCCACAGGCTGCCGGCGACACAGGAGTCTTGTGGCGGCTGGTCCCGGCCTGCCGCCTGCTCTTGGGGCCTCCAGGTCCAACCACGTCTGTCCCATGCCCCAGGAGGCGCCGGACGCTGTGAGCTGGGCACCCGTCACCGCTCCGGCTCAAGCTCATGCTGAGAGTGCCGCTTCCTCTCCCGGCAGTGCCTCTTGTGGGCGGGCCAGTCCCTCTGCTGGCACTGGGAGCCGCAGTAGCGTGCCGCCTGGCAGCGCCCGCAGATGTTGAACTCGCGGAGCTGAAACAGAGCACCCGGCGTCACCACTCTGCCTGGTGGCACCTGGGGCTGCGAGGACCCAGCAGAGCCCTGCGCCCCAGGCAGCCCTGCTGCAGTGAGGGGAGGCCCGCTGTGGAGAACACGGGAGTGCCCAGGGCATACCTGCTTCTCGATGACCGTGCAGGGCGGGTAATGGCACTCGTAGTAGGTGCAGGAGTTCTCTTCCTCCTCCACCACGTCCCCGTTAGCGTTGTAGTACCGGGTGACGTTCAGCACAGGGAACTGCTCCTCTATAGGGTCCGTGGGGAGCTGCTGAATGGCGAGCCAGTACAAGCTTTGCTCCCTTAAAGAAAGCAGCAGGCAGCTCAGTGCTGCAGCCGCATGGCTCCGGGCCCCGATCTCCAGCCTGGGGCACCTGCCTCATGGTCCACACACCGAGCACATTCTGCCCCCCCACCCCATGCCAAGCTGCCCTCAGGGGAGCAGGTCCCTGAAGCTGCAGGACCCTGCAGAGGTCAGGGGCCTGGGAAGGGCACATGAGGGCCCCAGGCCTGCACTGGGCTGGACTCTAGGGCAGCACCCTTGCCCTGTGCTGCCAGCCAAGTGGAAGCCAGACTTGGAGGACTTGCTAAGAGAGGGTGGGACCGGGGCTGGCCTAGGTGGCATTGCTGGACTCCCACAGTCGACCCCAGTTAGAGTTCCCGTCTGTCTCTCCTCGATGGCTTAAGACTCACCCTGGGTGCACGTGTGTGCGTGCCCAAGATTCCAAGAGGAGAACAGAGAAGGGACTGCAGTGTGGCCCTCCCCCCAGGGGGTGATTCCTCGCTTTCTGTCTCCCTGTCTCTCCAGCAAGCACATGCGCCCTATAGCAAAAATCTCTTAAAAAAGGGGGGGGGGGGGCAGGGCCAGTGGTGGCCTAACAGTTACATCGCTGAACTCCCACTTGGTCAAGCACGGTTCAAGTCCTGGACCTGATGGCTTGAAAATCATACTAGGCACATGTGTGCATGCCCAAGATCCCAGGAGAACAGAGGAAAGGGGCTGCAGTGTGGCCATCCCCCAGGAGGTGATTTCTCACTGTCCTTCTCACTGTCTCTGAGGCACCCTAAGGCAAAAAAAAAACCTCTTAAATAAAAAGAGGATGGGGGGGCGTGGGCTCGCCCGCTCCTGCTTTAACATCCTACAGGAGGAGCGAGGGAAACACACTCCTGCCGAGGACCGCTCCAGCCGACCTCACGGCCCGGCCAGGGTGTGCCCAGGAGGAGCCTGTGTCCTGCTCCCGGCTGACAAGGGTTAGCGGCCTGGTCTCAAGGCGCCAGCCCAGAGCTGAGGGCCCAGGCTGGCTGGACTGCAGGCCCTGAGCCGGTCTGACGGCTGCTCCTGGCCTGGGCGTCCACCCAGTGGGCCTCACACATACTGGGCGGGCTCCTCCTGCTAACATCTGCTTGTGGGAGACAGCAGGTGCACCGGGGAGGAGAGGGCCACCATAAATACGACCCTTCCCCTCTCTACCGCCAGGTTCCGGCACGGAGCACATGCCCTACATGTCTGTAAATGACCAGGCCAGGGCCCACCATGGTCAGCTGGGTGGGCTCTGGCCCCTACACACAGGGCTTACTCCCTGCACGTCAGGGTCAGCTGCCTACTGGTTCCAAAACCCTGAGCAAAGATGGATGGGTCCTCGTCCAACCCAGGCCCACTTCCCCAGCAGGAGGGGCTAGGACCCTCAGCCCACTGCCTGGAGGTATAACTGCCCCCTTTCTACACGAGTATCCTCAGCTCGCATCAATGACAGAGGCGGTCCAGGGGTAAACCAGAGACCTGGCAGGATGACAGGGTGGCCCTCCACACCTGAGGGTCCTAGTGGCGACTCACTCGAGTGCAGGTACAAAATATTCAAGAGAAAGGCAATGAAGCATAATGCAGAGGCACGGCAACGCCCCAGGGAGGGTGGTCCCAGGCCCACAGTGTGAGCCCGCCAGCCACGCCCTGTGGAGCGCCTCTCTGCACCTGCCCAACGCGCAGTGTTCCCACGAGCGCATGAAGGTCACAGAGCAAGAGGCAAACTTGGTGACGGGGCAGCAGCATGTGCCAAGGCCACAGGCGAACGCTGCGCCACCCTGTGCCCCTCTGTGGCGGGGCGGCAGCTCTGGTGCCTGCCGGTGGGGACATATCCTGGTGTCTGCCCTGAACCGGACATCGGGGCCAGGCCTGGGTGCTGGTCCTGCCCACCGAGCGCCCTGCCCTACTGCCAACATAACAGCTTGGTTCCTCTGGGCAGACCCCTCCCCAGCCCCAGCACAGGGAAGTGTCTAAAAGAAAGCAGACTGAACTGGCCCTAGGATGTCCCTCGAGGTCCCTGAGGCCCCCGCCTCGCTCTGTGGAGCCTTCTGACTCCCTGAGCAGAGCCCACAGGGGGTCGCAGAGACCGCATGTCCGCTGGGCCGGCAGTACATGCCCTGCCTGTGCTGCAGCTAAACCGACCTGTCTCTGTGACCAAGAAATGGACAGCCTGACGCGGCCATCGTGAACGGCCAGCCTCACACGAGCAGAATGAAGACAGTGCAGGGTCAAGACTCACACCGGAGCCCACTCAACACCGGCAAGGGGCCTGAGGGCCATTCTGCATATTGTCAACCCCGGTCTCGAGGCCGCAGTCTTGAAGGTGACAACAGTAGATTCCAGCACTGTGCCCCCAGTGTCGCCCAAAGCCACTGCTGGGCATGAGCACTGCCAGCACCAGAAAGGCAGCCCAGAGGATGAGAACATGGGCCCGCCCGGCTCGGCTCAGCTCAGCTCCCATCTCTTCCAGCCCATCTTTCTAAGGCTCCAGAAGCTCTTAGCTGGGCTGGTGTGGGGACAAGAACTGTCACATGTGGGAAGCCAAGATAGAGCCCCTGCAGTCCCGTCCTGCTTCCTTGAACCACTGCCAAGGACAGGACTGAGGCGCCTGTGCACAGGGAGCGGGCCAAGGATGGAGAGGCCACACTTCTTAGCAAGAGCAGGCACTCCAACTGCAGGCCCAACACCGGTTCCATCTCTCCTCATCACGTCAGCTGCAGAAAGGCTCCCAGAGCCAGTTATCAGAAGAGCGGCCCAAGGGCCCACCAGGTGGTGTGGTGGTTAAAGCGCTGGACTCTTACATGGCCGACCGTCATTTAAGTCCCATACCTGGTAGCTTGCTTTCTTACTTTCCCCGTCTCTCTCTCTCTCTCTTTCACTCTGTCCCTCTCTGGTCAAAAGTTTAAAAATAAATAAAGTAATTCTTAAAAAAAAAAAAAAAAAAAAAAAAGGAGGCCCAAAGAGATAATCAAGAACCTTCCCGAGCAGGGACCAGCAGTTAGTGTAATGGCTATGTCGCTGGACTCCCACGTAGTCGACCGCGGTTCGAGCCCCGGACCCGGTGGCTTAAACTCACGCTGGGCGCGTGTGCGTGCGTGCCCAAGATCCCGAGAGGAGAATGGAGGACAAGGGATTGCGCGTGGCCATCCCCCCGGGGGGTGATTTCCTGCTTTCTGTCTCTGTCTCTCTCTGTCTGGCGAGTGCACGCGCCCTATAGCAAAAAACCTCAAAAAAAAAAAAAAAAAAAAAAAAAAATTAAAAAAATTAAAAAAAAAAAAAAAGAAAGAAGAACCTTCCCGAACTAGGAGATGGCATAATGGTTATATCACTGGACTCCCATGTAGTTGACCATGGTTCAAGTCCCAGACCTGGTGACTTAAAACTCACCAGGAGCATATGCACATGTGCCCAAGATCCCAAGAGGAGAATGGAGGAGATGGGACTGCTAGTGTGTTCATCCCCCCAGAGGTGATTTCTCCCCTCCTGTTTCTCCAGCAAGTACACATGCCCTTCCCAGGGCCAGCAGGTGGTGTGGTGGTTGGGGCACTGGACTCCCACATAGCCAACCACAGTTCAAGTCTCAGACCTTGCAGCTTGCTTTTTTGATTTCCCTTTCTCTCCCTCTCCCTGGTTGAATTAAAACACAACAGCAACAACAATAAATGGAATTAAATAAATTCTTCCCTTTCTTTATAAGAGAGTTTTCTTGCTATAGGGTGGGGGGTAGCCATGCCATGATCCCTTCTCCTCCATTCTCTCAGGATTTGGGGCATGCACTCACACACATGCCCAGTGTGAATATAAGCTGCTGGGCCGGAAATTCAAACCAAGGCTGACTATGTGGGAATCCAGTGACCATTATGCCACCTGCTGGTCCCAAATAAATTAATTTTTTTTTTTGAGAGATTTTTACCATAGGGCACATGCACTTGCCAGACAGAGAGAGACAGAGAGACAGAAAACGAGAAATCACACCCCAGGGGGGGTGGCCATGCCGCAATCCCTTCTCCTCCATTCTCCTCTTGGGATCTTGGGCACGCACGCACATGTGCCTGGTGTGAGTTTAAGCCACTAGGTCTGGGACTCGAACCACGGTTGACTACATGGGAGTCCAGCGACATAGCCATTACGCTAACTGCTGGTCCCAATAATTCTTTTTTAATAGGATATATTTTTAAAGAATTATTTATTTAACTTTATTTATTCATTCTTTTCTTTTTTATTTTTTTTTTTTAATTTGACCAAAGAGAGATAGAGAGGGAAAGTGAGAAAGCAAGCCACCAGGTCTGGGACTCGAACCATGGTTGGCCATGCAGGAGTGTTCAGCACTACACCACCTGCTGGTCCCAATTAGTAATTCTTAAAAAAAATAAAAGGGACAAGCAGATGGTGTAATGGCTATATCGCTGGACTCTCATGTAGTTGACCACAGTTCAAGTCCCGGATCCGGTAGCTTAAACTCACGCCAGGCACATGTATGCACATTCATGTCTAAGATTTTGAGAGGAAAAGGGACTGCGGTGTGGCCATCCCCCCTGGGGGGTGATTTCTCGCTTTCTGTCTCTCTGTCTTTCTGGTGAGCGCACACGCGGTATAGCAAAAACCTCTCAAAATAAAAAAAAGGAACCTGGGACCAGCAGTTAGCGTAATGGCTATGTCGCTGGACTCCCACGTAGTCAACCGCGGTTCGCATCCCGGACCCGGTGGCTTAAACTCATGCCGGGCGCGTGTGCGTGCATGCCCAAGATCCCGGGAGGAGAATGGAGGAGAAGGGATTGCGGCGTGGCCATCCCCCCTGGGGGGTGATTTCCTGCTTTCTGTCTCTCTGTCTCTCTCTCTGTCTGGTGAGCGCACGCGCCCTGTAGCAAAAACCTCTTAAAAAAAAAAAAAAAAAAAGGAACCTTTCCACTCCCATTAAGAAAAGGAGGACCGTACATTCCGGGATAAAACAATCCAGGTCCCAAAACACGCAGACGAGTCGGGACAGAGCAGGATCATGGGCCCTTTTCGTTGTCACAGGCCCTGGCCTGGCCCCCTGGCGGGGCCACACCCACCTCTGCTTGCTGGAGGTCTCTTCAGCTTTGGGCCGCCAGCCCCAGGGCACCAGCTGCAGGTTGTCCAGGCGGTTGTCCACAGTCACAGCATTGAGATGCACCACCTGGAACCCGGGGGCCACACCGCCCCTGTGTCGCTCCCTGGGAAACAGACAATGCTCTAGGCTGCCACTTCGACCCTCACAGCCATCTGCTCAGCCATGACAGGCCAGCTGGAAGGAACAGCAGCCACGTGGTCTGGACTGGGCCCTCATGACGGGGCCCACTGGACGGGCCCTCGGACTGCAGAGAGGAGCCCAAGTGCGTCAGTCTGTAGCCCAAACAGGACGGGTCACAAGATGACTCAGGCCCTGAGCTCAAGAGTGAGGCCCAGTGAGCCAAGGGTGAGCCCTGGTCCCACACAGGCATCCTGGAGACAGCTTCCACAGAGCAGTCCCGGACATTTCAGAGCCTCACAGGCGTACGGAGGAGGCAGCTCACTCCCCAGGAAGGCGGCCCCTCATCTGTTCCCAACAGGAAGAGCGCAGACCCCACTCTCCTCCACAGTCCCCAGAAGGCCTGCTCGCTGCCTGTAGCCCCCTGACATGCAGCTGGCCACTGCTCTGGCTAGTCACGAGAGTCACGGGTGTGACCACGAGGGTCAGCACTGCTTGTGCCCCACTGCCATGGGCCCTGCACACTCACAGTTCATGCAGGCCTTCAGGGCGGGGAGGAGGCTGCGAGGGGACCTACCACAGCAGCTCGTGGAGGAGGCGTCCGGACCCCCGGCCTCTGTTCTTGTCGAAGGCGTACGCGAAGATCTTGGCCCCATTTCCATCTGCATCCACCTCCATCCGGGCCTGGGAAGGGGTGAGGAACAACGTCACAAAGCCCCCAGCAGCCCGATGGTGGTGCCGTGGTAAAAAGGGGCAAGCGCGGCTGAGCTGCACGGGGAAGGGACTGGTGCCTGGAGACCGCCTTGAGCACATCGGGCACTTCCGGTCCGTGATCCAGGGTTGGCAGGGGGTGGACTGTCTCTACATCTCTGTCACTCATGGAATAAATCAGTAAACTTTACAAAAGCCTCCTCAGAGAAATGAAGTAGTCAGAGGACAGAGGCCAGTCCTGTTCCTAGGGCCCGGGGGCCTGTGGGGGCACCAGGCACCAAGAGGCCAGCATGCCCCACGATCACTGGGCACAGAGGCGCACCTAGCTTCCCTCCAGAACCCACTACTGTGAGAGCACGGATTGCCAGGACAAAGGCTGACCCCCGTCCCGCCCCGCGGCAGCCAAGCACGCCCCTTACCTCAAAGGAGTAGCTCTCCACCAGCGGGATGTCCTGCTCATCTATCAGCGTGTATTTGGTCTGGAAACCGAGCACACATTTCCAACTGTTACCCCAGGGGTGCCACAGGCAGGCTGCACCTTCCCTGAGGCGGGAAGTGTCCACACTGCCGCACACTGAGATGGGTCAGCCAGCCAGGGCCTTGCTCCACTGCGCTTGGCACTGCAGTGCAGGCAGACACGCTTAAAGCCAGTTGTTACCCACGGTAGTCTACACAGAGGCTCAGGTCCACGCTGGACTAACCCCAACAAGTGGCAATGAACTTTTTTTTTTTAAGAGTGCTATAGGGCATGTGTGCTCACCAGAGACAGAGAAACAGAAAGCGAGAAATCACCCGCAGGGGACATGGCTCCCTGCAATCCTTTCTCTTCCATTTTCTTCTTGGGATCCTGGGCATGCACGCGTGCACATACACATGCACCTGATGTGAGTTTCAAGCCGCTGAGTCTGGACTCTACCTGGGAGTCCAGCAATGTAACCATTAAGCCATCTGCAGCCCAGCAGTGAACTTTCAGGGCACCAACAAGCCAACTGGGAAACAGAGCAGGCACAGTGCTTGCTGGATCACCCCAGCTTTGTGTGACACAGGCCAGACAGGAGCCATCGCCGTCATGTGGATGTGATCATGAACTGGAAAGGCACAACGGGAGTCTCCACCCCTCCTAATAAGAAAGCCACAGCCCCAACAGCCCCTGCCCTGGAAGGAGGTGCAGGACGTGGCTTCCCAGGTGGCCGAGTCACTTCTGGAAGTGTCTCTCCGGGGCCTGACCCTCCACCTCAGTCTGAGATCCTGCCTCCGCTCCTCTCTCCCACCTGAAGCTGCCGCTGCTGGTGGTGGGAACAGGTTCCCGTCCAGGGTAGGTCCCTAGCTGGGGCAGTTGCCTGCTGGCTCCTGGAAGAGCCACGTCTCAATGCCCACAGGTGCCATGGGAGCCCAGGCTCAGACGCAGACTGAGGCCAGACTGAGGGGTGGAGGCCAGAGGTGCAGGGAGAAGCCGAGGGAGGCCCTCCGAAGCCCAGGGTGCAGCCAGCGTGGCCACCCCGAGCACTCCCCATTGGGCTGCCCGGGCAGGTGGTTCGGTGAGCGCTCTGGAAAGCGCGCAGCGCTCAAACCGCGCGGCCGCAGGTGCAGCCCGGCCGCGCTAGCCCGGCTCGCAGGAACCACCGAGGGCTCGGGGCTGCGGGCCACGCTTCCTGTTCGCAGTCGGCCCAGCCGCGGCCTTCCACTCCCCGCGGGCCCGGGCCGGGCTGAAGGCCGCACGCGCCGGACCCCGCAGCCGGGCCCGCAGCGCCCCGCCCGCCGCCCCGGCCCCGCCCGGCCGCGCTCGCACAACCGCCCCCGGCCCGGGCCCGCGCGAGGGTCAGGGCGGGCAAGCCGGGCCGCGGGCCGCGCCGCTCACCTTCCCGGCCACCCGGCCGAGCCGCACGATGCCCAATTTGAAGTCGGTCATGGCCGGGCCTGCGCTCTCGGCCGGCAGCGCCGCTCCCTCGGGAGGCGCGGGGCCGGGCCGGGCCGGGGCGAGGCCGCGGCGCGCCCGCGCGGGCCGGGCCGGGCCGGGGCCGGGGCCGGGGTTGGGGCCGGGCGGGCCCCGAGCGGGACGAGGCTGGGCCGGGGTCGAGCCACCGCCGCCGCCTCGCGCCCGCCGGACCTGCCACGCGCCGCCGCCACCGCCACCGCCGCGCGCACCACGGAGCGGAGTCGGGGGCGGGGCCGAGCCGGGACACACCCCCCGGCCCCCCGCCTCCCGGCCAATCGCGAGGCGCGCCCTCACTGGCCGGTGCGCGCCGCCGCGCGGCGGCCAATGGAAGTAGGGCGAGTGCGCCTGCGTGCTGGGGAGCGGCGAGCGTGGGGGAGGGCGGGCCGGGGGCGGGGCCTGCGCGGCGCGGCGGCGCGACGTCAGTTTCGCGGGAAGCTTTGTGCGCCGCGCTGCAGCCTCCTGCCCCGCGAGCCGGGAGAGGGACCTAGACGCGTGCGGGCGGCGGGCGGGGAGTCTTCCGCGGGCGCCGAGGCCAGCCCTTGCGTCCCGCCCTGGGACCCCAGGCCTGGATGGCCGCGGGCGCTGGTTCAGCCGGCTTGGGCGCGGCGGCGTCAGTACGGGAAGGAGGTGGTGGTGCGGCGAGGGCGAGCTTCTGGCCCGAGCTCTGCCAGGCACCGGCACGTCTGCGAGGCGCCCGGGAAGCGCGCTCTGGCCTCTGGGCCCAGGTCTCCGTAGTGAGGCAGGGGTCTCCGACACCAGTTTGCGCTCTGGCCGGTTTTTACAGCTCAGAGCACACCCGGGGCTGTGGAGGCGCGCTAGACGAGACGAGGGGTTTCCTTGTGCAGGGAAGTCCCGCGCCCGGGGCGCGATTCTTCGTGCTCCTGTGCGGAGTCTTGAAGCTCTGGTTTGGAATCCGGGTCATCCCAGAAATTCCAGTGCTAGTCTTTGTTTGAGAAGGAGCCAGAAAACACCAGTAAGGGAGCGAGGGGCGCAGGGCAGGGAGGAGTGCTCCCAGGCCAGGGGGTCACCCCCGCCCGCCCCTCCGCTGCAGCCCCTGCTTGTAGCCTGTTCCAGGGAAGACCGCCTCCGAAACCTGCGCGCGGAGGAGCAGGCGCCCAAGGCGGGCTGGGGCCAAGTGGGCCGCAGAGCATGCCCATTCTCCCCCTGGCAGGGCAGGGCAGCCCATCGACCCAGCTCTCCGGGAGGGCTTCCTCTACAGCCCCCGACTCCACTGGGGCCTCAACCCCAGCTTCCTGCCACAGTGGACATTGTGGAGTGGGTGGAACGACAGACACAGGGTGTCCTCTTCCTCCCCCTCTCTGTTTCCAGTAAGTGCATGCACCCTCTAGCAAAAAAGTAAGAAAGGAAAGAACAGCATAGGGACTGGCAGATGGTGTAATCATCCCACAGTTGACCATGGCTCGAGTCCCGGACCTGGCAACTTAAAACGCACACAGGGCACATGTGCATCTGTGCCCAAGATCCCAAAAAGAAAATGGAGGAGAAGGGATTGTGGCATGGCCATCCCCCAGGGAGTGTTTTATCGCTTCTGTCTTTCCGATGAGTGCACGCACCCTATAGCAAAAATCTCTCTTAATAAAAAGAAAAAAATTTTTAAAAATGAAGAAAAATAGCACAGCATACTCAGGCCCTTCTGAGTTCTCCAAAATTACCATCCTATTTTTACCTTTTTTTTTTTTTCTTTTTTGAGAGAGATTTTTTGCTATAGGGCACTTGTACTTGCCAGAAAGACAAAGACAGAGAGAAAGTGAAAAATCACCCCCCCGGGGGGGATGGCCATGCTACAATTTCTTCTCCACGCTCCTCTTGGGATCTTGGGCATGAATGCACACAGGCCTGCCGTGAGTTTAAAGCTGCCGGGTCCGGGACTCGAACTATAATAGGCTATGTGAAAGTCCAACAATGTAGCCATTATGCCATCTGATCTTCCCCCTCATCTACTTTTTGCCTATAGAAAGTTGGGTGCCCAGAGGCCTCTTTTGTTTTGAACTCTGTCCTTCCTAATTCAACAGCTACCACCTCGGGGAGCTTGAACCATTGTGGATGTGCCTGTAATTCCCTTTTCTTTTTTTTTTTAAGAGAGATTTTTGCTATAGGGCATGTGCACTTGCTGGAGAGACAGAGAGAGACAGAAAGTGAGAAATCACCCCCCAGAAGGAGTGGCCATGCCATAATCCCTTCTCCTCCATTCTCCTCTCAGGATCTTGGGCACAGACGCACACGTGCCCAGTGTGTTTTAAGCCACCAGGTCTGGGACTCGAACTGCTATCGACTACATGGGAGTCTAGCGATGCAGTCATTATGCCATCTGCTGGTCCCTGTAACTCCCTTCTTAGTCAAAGCTGCGTGGAGGAGGCTTCTCTGCCCTGTGAGGTGCTGTGGGAGGCTCTTAGTTCGTGGAGCCTTTTTCTGTGGCCAGTGGGTCCAGAGAACCACACCCTCCCCAGTTCTTCTGAAATCTTTGAGGGCCTAACAGGGCTCTTTGGGCCACACCCTTGAATCACACTGAACCTTGAAGTCCTGCTTTGTTGGCATGACTCTGGGTTTGAGCTTTACCTGACTCTGCTTCTTACCGTGAGCACTTTGCTGCATGGAGGGGCCGGGATGAGCATTCTGTTTTCCAGCCCAGCCCAGCCAGGGCAGGGGGACTTCTCTAACTTCTGCGCGAAAGCGGACCGTCCATCTTTGGTTCATCGCTCTCCTCTTTCACTTCCGGCGTGAACAGCTGGAGAAGCCCGTGAGCCCTTCCCACTTAGGTCAGGCGCGTTGTATCGTGAGCAGCACTTTGTCTCCCACGTCACCCCAGGTGACAGTCGGAGCCCACACATTTGCCCAGGCTTTCTCACTGCCCTCCAGCCCGCCCGCTGCCTGCCTCTCGAGGCAGTGCTGTGTTTTAGGGCTCTTCCGTGGTGGTGTCCGGCTCCTAAGGATGTTTCTGCTGCGGTATCTACTGTTATGTAATGCACCACTCCAGGGCCAGCAGGTAGCCTGGTGGTTAAGGTGCTGGACTCCCACATGCTCAACACGGTTCAAGTCCCTGGACCTGGCAGCTTCAAAATTATGCTGGGTGCGTGTGCATCCATGCCCTAGACCCTGAGAGGGTAATGGAGAAGGGATTGATATGTGGCCACCACCCCACCCCAGTGATTTTTCACTTTCCCTCTCACTGTCTCTCTGTCTCTTGAGTGAGCGCATGCACCCTATGACAAAAACTTAAAAAAAAAACCCACAAAACTCCAAAATGTAGCCGCTTAAAACAACTGTTCATTTCCGCATGGTTCTGTGGGCCTTACCTGGTTGACTCTGCCATGACTCTCGAACTGTGGCTGTCGATCCCTTGCTCCCTGGGGCGTGTGCTCTCCCACCACTGGCCCCATGACTGCCTAGACACGGGCAGTGGCTGAAGGCTCCAGGGCTTCTGAGCCTAGCCCTGGGACTGGCCATCTCAGCTTCCTCCCTCTGGGGGCCACCACCGGGTCATGGGCCTCCTCTTCTAAGACCATCCTGCTGTGCAGAACCCCCAGTCAGCCCCTGGGAGGGGCCCCTTGGGAAGGAGAGACTCCTGACTAGCCCCAGCTGTCCCAGACCCCCGGCCGAGGTGACAAGCTTGGTAATGGCCTCTTGGCTGTCCCACCCCAGCAGGTGCCACACAGAGCAGAACCCTCCAGCAGAGCTGTATTCAGAGTAAATAATAAGCAGGTGGTCGGCCAAGTAAGCGTAGGTGTTGGGGCCGCAGGTGGCATGGTGTTTAGGGCGCTGGACTCCCACATGGCCGACAGTGGTTCAAGTCCCAGACCTGGCACTTGCTTTCTCTCTCTGGCTCTGTCCCTCTCTGGTCAAATTGAAATAAATAAATACAATTAAATAAAATAATTCTTAAAAAAAAAAAAAGTGTCAGAGGTAGCAGGCTTGCTTGCCTGCGCAGGGCCCAGTCGTCGGTGGGGGGCACCACAGTGGGTGGGGACAAAGCAGCCTCACCCCACACCCAGGCGCCCTCCAGCGGCCCGCCCCTTGCTGGGGAGCAGGTATTTCTACTGGGCAGCTCAGGGCCCCATGAGAATGAAAACAGCTGCCAGGCCCTGGCAGCTCAGCCCAGCAGTGTCCTGCGTGCTAGAAGCCCTGTGGAGTTGGGGTGCGTTCCGCATCAGCCTGGGCATGTTGGCCACACAGCCTGAGACTTGGCAGGCTGGGAGGGCTAGGGGCAGGGACCATGGCATGAGGCTCTGATCAGGTTGCTTGTCTGTCTCTCTCTTTTTCTCTCATGAAAGAAAGAGACTGCAAAAAAAAGCAGCAGCTTCTACCAGGCCTCCTCGGGTCTCAGAACTGGCATGGCGGCGCTTGCCTTCGATTCTACCAGTTAAAGCATGTCGCGAGCTGGCCAGGTCCAACTGTAAGGACAGAGCCCACCTTCTGTGGGCAGTGTGGGCCTAAAGGGTGACAGGAACTCTTTTTCTTAAAATTTCTTCTATTTTATTTAACTTCATTCATTCATTCACTTATTTCATTTCAACCAGAGAGAGACAGAGTGTGAGAGAGAGAGAGAGGGAAAGTGAGAAAGCAACCTGCCAGGTCCGGGACTCGAACCTTGGTCTGTCATATGGGACTCCAATGCCTTAACCACTATGCCACCTGCTGGCCCCAGAGTGACAGGAACTCCTGGCAGGCATCTGTTTTCTCTTTTTCTTTTGCCATACGGCTCTTGTGCTTGCTGGAGAGACAGAGAGAGGGAAAGCGAGATGACCCCCCCCCCCAGGGGGTATGGCCACGCCACAATCCCTGCTCCTCCACTCTCCTCTCAGGATTTTGAACATGCGTGCATATGTGCCTGCCATGATTTTCTTTTCTTTTTTAAAAAATAATTATTTATTAAAAATTATTTAATTTTATGTATTCATTCAATTATTTTAATTTTAATTTGACACAGAGAAAAAGAGAAACAGAAAGTGAGAAAGTAAGCCACCAGGTCCAGGGCTCAAACTGTACTTGGCAGAATGGGGGCCCAGTGCCTTAATCACCATGCCGCTTACTGGCCCCCGACAGGTAGCTCTGAAGGCAAGCTGCCATGTGACAGAAGTACCTGCTGAGGTCAGATGGAGATGTGAAGTGGAGGGGTTACGGGAGGAGAGAGATGTACATCCTGGTTTTTCTTCTTTTCCTTGAAAGTGTTTTGCTATATGGTGCACGTACTCACCAGACACAGAGAGAGAAAGCGAGGAATCACCTCCCAGGGGCAATCCCTTTTCCTCCATTCTCCTTCTGGCATTTTGGGCATGCACACACACACACACGTGTCCAGCATAAGTTGTTTTTTTTTTAATATTTATTTATTTATTCATTCATTTATTTTAATAATGACCAGAGACACAGAGAGAAAGAGAGAGGGAAAACGAGAAAGTGAGCCACCAGGTCTGGGACTCAAACTGCAGTCGGCCGTGTGAGAGTCCAGTGCCTGAACCACTATGTCACTCTCTGGCCCCTGGTTCTTATTTTCTTTCTTTCTTTCTTTTTTTTTTAATATTTTATGTAACTTTATTTATTTACTTAATTTGACCAGAGAGGGACACAGTGAGAGAGAGAGAGAAGAAAGTGAGAAAACAAGTTGCCAGGTCCAGGACTTGAACTGCAGTCAGCCATGTGGGAGTCCAGCACCCACATGGCTGGCCCCTTCTTCCTGTTTTTTTTTGTTTTTTGTTTTTTTTTATATTTATCAATTTCTCTATTTGTCGTGATTCTCAAGCTCCCAGGGTCTGGGACTTGAACCACTGTCACCATGTGGGATATCAGCACCTTAACCACCATGCCACCTGCCAACCCCGGTTCTTGTTCTCTGATACCTCGACATTTCGGGGCTGGCTGACCAGGCAGAGACTGCACCTTCCAGGGCTAGCTGGTCCCTCCACTGGTGCCTGTGGACACCCTTTCACACATGAACCCACCAATCCAAAGGCCACACGCCCACTCCCACCTTATCTGACTCTCAAATGCCAAGCGAGTCTCTCCCTGCCCTCAAATAGCCCTCGGGCCAGAGGCCAGGCACAGGACCACTGCTTCAGCCGTCCGCTGATGTTGCTTGGACTTCGCAGCCCCAGACTTCAAGTCCACACCACAGAAAACCCAGTGAAGTGCCCCTTGCTCCTGCCTGGCCCTAGTCCTTCCCCGAGGGGCCTTCGATGCGGTCCCTGCCCAGGAGTGCGAGTGCCAAGCCTCCTCTGTGGCAGGTGTCCTCCCGGATCCAAACGAATCCCAGGCACGTCTCAGATACGGGCCCAGAGATCGGAAGGGTGGCCTCTGAGGTTCCCCAAGTACTCAGGAGTACCCGGAGAGTGGGACTGGGAGAAGCGGCAGGCCTTATGGCAGCAGCTGCGGGGACTGGGGGAGCACGGGGGCAGAAGCGGGGAGGTTCACATGTGCCCACCCCGCCTGGCCTCCAACTCCTGGTCCTCTGGTCTCAGTCTCAGGGCCACCACTGCTCCTGCCGTGTCTGTGCCTATGTCCCCTGCTCCACTGCCACAGTCTGACTTCACGCTCAGCTGCAAACCAGAGCTAGCAAGCTTTCTGCCCCGACTCCGGGACTCACACAGGAACAAGAGTGCCCAGTCCAGCCCCAGCCTGCTGGACTCCCCTGCCCCCAAACTGCTCGTTTCCAGGCCGGAGCTCGCCATCAGAACACCCACCATGTGCCAGCATTGTGGATGAAAGCCTGGGGGCCTTGGCTGCCTGCCCACCTCCTGGAGACTGACCAAGGGGTCTTCCTGCATGCAGTACTCCTGCGTTTTCCACCTCCGGCCCCGCTCATGCTCTGCAGAGGGACCTTCTCAACACAAGATGAACTAGGGCACACGCCTGCTTTCCAGACCCTGCATCCTGCTTCACGCGGGCCTATCCCTGTGCTGCAACGCGATCTGATCTAGGGGGTCTACTCTCGAAGAGGCTCCTGCACCTGCCCACGCAGGACGTCTCTTTGGATTTGCCCTCACCCCACCCTGGGCCCAGAACCCTGCCGTGTGCGCCACAGGAGCCCACTGGCCACAGCAGCCCACAGCCCCAGGAGCCCACAGGCCACAGAAACCCACATGCACAGGAGCCCACGGCCACAGGAGCCCGCAGGCACAGGAGCCCATGGCCATAGGAGCCCACGGCGACAGGAGCCCACAGGCACAGGAGGCCACAGGCCGGCAACAAGAGGACCCCGAGGCGCTCTGGGGGGCGCTGCCAGCCGAACCCGAACGCGCTCGCAGGAGACACCGCCCGGCCCCTCGTGACGTCCTGTCGAACGATGCGGGGCGGAGAGACCCCCAGATACGGCCCGGAGAGTAGCGGGCTGCGTCCGAAGCTGAGCTCAGTAAGGATCCGGCCCCAGCGGCCAGCTAGACCAAGGGCTGAGTGCGGAGGCAGCGCCTCCGGGTCCGGCCCCATCCCGCCCCGCCCCCTTCGGCAGGTGAGTCGGCCGCGCGGGGGAAGCCGGGAGCGGCGGCCGCAGCGCGGACCCCGGGGGCTCAAGGCAGGGGCAGGGGGCCGGCGGGGCGGGGCATGGCGTGGCGTGGCCGGGGACCTGCGGGGCGGGGCCCGCAGCCGAGGCAGGACTGGGGGCGGAGCCAGCGCGGTGGGCGGGGCCGGGGCGGGGTGGGGCTCCCAGCGGCGGGCGGCGGGCGTCAGTGCGCCGCCGGCCGCCAAGGCCGTGGCATGGGGCGGGTTCAGCTCTTCGAAATCCGCCTGAGCCACGGCCGCGTCGTCTACAGCCCCGGGGAGCCGCTGGCCGGGACCGTGCGCCTACGCCTGGGTGCGCCGCTGCCCTTCCGAGGTAGGCGCGGGGTGCGCTCGGGGAGAGTGGGGACGGCACCGGCACCTGCGCGGGTCCAGGCTCAGGAAGCCGCCGTCCCGGTTGCAGCGGGCAGGGCTGGGTGGGGCTGCGGTGCGGAGCGGCGCGGCGGGCGGGGCGTGCAGGAAGCCGAGCCAGCCCTTCCGCAAGCGCCCCTTCCTGCGCTCCCCGCCAAGGAGTCTGGCTGGGGCCTGGACCTTGCCCCCTTGCCGAGGCCACCGGGTATGGACGCGCTCAGTCTCCGAACCTCACTCCGCCGGTGCTCGCGGTCCGCCGCGCCCCCACCTGCTGCCCTTACCTGGAGCCTGGCCCATGCCGGCCCCTCCGACACCCAGGCGCCTGGGCACGCCCGTCTTAAGGGACCTTACCGCCCGCGTGTGCGTGCCGGCCCTGCAGGGTCCACGGCGCCTGCTTACGGGCTGCTCTGGGAGGGGCTGGCTCGGCCACCCTCCTGCCGCCGCCCTGACGGCGTCTGCTAGTGGAGCCTGAGCCGCCCTGGCCAGCCCCTTCGCAGGTGCGGACATGGGGATCCGGTTGCTGCAGTAGCCACTGCGAGGGCTCTGCAGGTGCCTGCCTGGGACAGGGCCTGAGCGGGCCGCCAGGGCGTGCGCCCTCGCTGCTGAACATGCTGTGGTCTCTGCCTGGTCCCTGACCTGGGCTGGAGGTCACTGTGGTGGGTCCCTGGCAGTGGCCTCTCCATCTTGGGCTCCCGTGATAAGCAGAGTCATAGCTGCTTGCTTGTCTGCACCTGGGCCTTCTGTGGCTGGCTTCCACTCCTGGTGCCTGCAGAGAGCTGCCGCCGCTCACCTCCCGTCAGCCGCCATGCACATGGCAGGGCCAGGGCTACCCTCTTTCTTATCAGCACTGGAGGTGGGGGGCATGTGGGAAGAGGCTGGGTTGCGCTCCCCCCTCTCCCGCAGGCTCCTGGTGGAGCCCACTTGGTGTTTGGGTTTGGGGGTGTGGTTACGGCAGGGTGCAAGAGAGACAGCCTGGCCCCCCAGGCCCAAGCAAGGCCTGGGAGGGAGGGGCCCACCCCTGTCTGGGCCCGGGGGGCCAACTGTGTGTCACTGGCCTGGGGAGACCCCCGGGTTCCAGGAGCCTGGGCTAAAAGGTCCGGATGGACTGAGTGGGTAGTGGGCAGGGGAGAGGGTGGGCTGCTGCAGGTGGAGAGTGCAGGATTGCTTAGGTGGCCGGCGTGGTCGTGTGAAGGGGCCACTCTGGGGCATCTGGGTGGGAAGGGAAGGACCGTGGGTCTTTCTCTGGCACTGGAAAGAGACTGGAGTTCCCCCCAGGAGTTGCTGGGTGCCTCCGCGAGGCCCTTGCCCAGGGCTGCAGGCCTGTGCCCGGGCTCCCAGCTCCGGAGTGTCTGTCTGATGAGTGGCTGTGACAGCGGTGAAGGCGGGAGGAGCAGTTTTCTGGGCCCCAGGTCTGGCCACTGAGGGCCTGCTCTGGCTGGGTGGGCAGTGTGGCTTGTGAGAGCCCACCTCGGGGTGAGTGCCACCTGGCTGTTCCGCGGCAGTAGTGGAGGGGTGGGGCAGAAGCAGAAGCACTGGGATCCGTGCAGGAGGTGTGGGGACGGCTGCTGGCGAGGAGAGTCCCAGAAGCCATGCTGGGACACTGCATCCTGTGTCCTTCAGAGGCAGAGTTGCCCCCTGCCTCCACGGGAAGACTGGGTCACTGCCTGCTTTTGCTGGTGCCTGTGGTCTACCCAGCAAGGCCTCTGCCTTGACGGTGCTGTCGGCAGGCCCGGAGCTATGGGTGAGGCTTCAGGGTGCCTGTCCTGTCCCATGGCCCTGCCTCAGGACACACGCTGGCGAGAGCACCATGACCACCGGGCTCACAACCTGGAGCAGATACCCCCGCAGGGAGGGAGGGACGGGGGCGTGCAGGGTCAGTGCCAGGAGGCAGCTCAAACATTGAGCTCCAGAGGGCGGAAGGTCCCGGGTCTTTTACCAGGAGACTGTCACAGCCAAGCCCTCGAGCAGCCGTCAGCCCCGGTGGCGTCCACAGGCTGCAGGCTGGGCAGGAGGAGGGCCATGCTGCGTGTGCTCTCCAGGAGCAAGGACGCCCTCCTTGCCATGCTCACGCGTCCTCGCGCTCTTCCTGCAGGTGGCCATGCCCCTGGCCTTGTCCAGTGGACACTGGCTTCCTGGACTCCCCGGCCTGGGACCCAGGCTGAGGAGCAGCTTTGGGTGTTTTGGTGAGGACACAGCAGGCTCTGTGCCCCTTGTCCCTGCTGAGGGAAGTGGGCGGAACAGAGCAGTTCCACTTTATGTCTGTGCTCCGCAGTGCCCTGGGGAGTGTGCACACTGGGCTCTCGGCGTAGGGGCCGGCAGGTCACAGCCTGGGCTGCCTCGGCCTCCTTGCAGTGGGATGTCTTTCTTTCCAGAGTCAGGTGCCCCCTCTTTTGCATCTGAGCTCGGGCTTGGGTGCAGGCTGGGCGAGGGCTTTTCTGAGGTTGCGCCTGGACTGTATGTCCAGGGCAGCGGTGGGCGGCTCCTGGCTGGACTGCTGTGTGCTCTGGAGTGTGCTGGCACAGTGCAGACCTGCGTGTGTCTCCGGCCTCAGCCACCGCTCGGCCAGTGCAGGGGTGTCTCCACCTACCCTCCACCATGGGTCAGAGCGTTTGCTATTTGCCTTCCGTGGGCTAAGACAGTAAGTCCCCTGGGTTCTCCTTGACTTCTGGTGAAGCAGGATTTATCCAGCTGTCTTCTGCCACATAAGTCACTGCCCGTGACCAAGCACCCCAAGCCAAACAGCTGAAGTGACCACTTCACATCTTCCACGTCACGGCGTGGGGACTCGGACAGCAGCCTGCGCCTGGCCAGTCGGGGACCACCGCACCCCTCCCAACCATCCGTGCCGGCCACAGCGCTCAGACTGCTGGACTTGGGGGCAGGCATCACAAGTGAACACACCCTGCCCCAGGGTGTCCGGCCGTCACTGCCCGTCTGGGGCTCTGGGCTGCCTTCCCGAGTTCTCCACTGGTCTCTAGGAGAACAGCGCTGCTGTTTCAAATCCTGAGGGTGGGACTGTCGAGGTTGAGCCCAGGAGGGCACGGGTGGAGGTGTGGGTTCAAATCAGGGCTGGGCTAGGGTGGTGAGGCTGTGCCAAGGGGGCAGAGCGTGGTCCAGCAGGAAGTGAGGTGGGGAGTGGGCACCTGACAGCAGCCAGGAGGGGAGGGTGTGCTGGGAGCCCTGGGGGCTGAGGGCCAGCTGGAGGTCCTGGGACGGAGCCAGTGCTTCCTGGGGAGATGATGGCGAGGCGTCTGGCCACGGGGGCACCTGGGAGCCCACTCTCCTTGCCTGGTGGCTCCTACGTCCCACCTTGGGGAGGAGTGGGCGGGGAGGGGCAGTCTTTGCCCTTGACTCAGTCCTGCAGAGAGAGGAGGGGTGAAGCAGCAGGGTGACCTCTCACGAGCTTTACCCCGCACCCGTTTGGGTCTGCAGCCATGCTGTGATCCTGCTGAGTCTGTCCTCCCTTGTGACCAGCTCTGGCAGGTCCAGCTGTGGCCCCATGGCCATGGTGGGCTTGTGGGCACGTCTGCAGGACTGAAGAGTTGGTGTTTCCGCCCAGAGCCCTTGCAGCAGCATCTGCCAGCGGCCCCTGTTCTGGGGTGCGGGAGAGGACCAGGCCTCCTGTGATGTGCCCACATCCGGAGGCAGGCCGAGCCAGGGAGTCAAGGGTGGCCCTGAATGTGCCCAGCTGAGCCTGCACCTGGCCAGGCGGGTCTGGCCGCATTCCTGCAGGTGCCGCTGGGGCTGGCAGTTAGCTTCCTGGTGTGGGGGTGCCTCCTGCCTAACTGACCTTGGGACATCAGGGTGTCCAAGTGAGCCTCCCCTCCAGGTAGCGGGGCTTTCACAGTCTGACTGGGAGCGAAGTTTACCCACGCGGGGATCTGGGGGTCATCAGGGTGAGCGTAGGCCTCCTGCCCTGGACTGCAGGATGCGCGCGACTGATGAGGCAGGCGGTGGGCTCTGAGCACAGGCGTCCAGCTCACTGAGCTGCCCATGTCCACCCACATGGGGCCGCTTGGGCCCTGGTTACCGCCGGCCCACCCGAGTGAATGCACTGGGGCAGGGAGGAGCCGGGCCCACAGCTGGCCTGGCCTCATGCTGCCCCCCCCCCCCCCTCGGCAGCCATCCGGGTGACCTGCACGGGCTCCTGCGGGGTGTCCAGCAAGGCCAATGATGCGGCATGGGTGGTGGAGGAGGGCTACTTCAACAGCTCTCTGTCGCTGGCTGACAAGGGTGAGTGTGGGAGCCGCCCATCTCCTGGGCGGGGCTCCTGTGGGTCTTCCCCTGCAGGCACCGTGGGTTTGCTGCACAGGCTGGTGGCTGAAGGGCCCCGTTTGTGTCGGGTCGGGCTGGGCTCTGCCTCCCACCCCAGCACTCTTCTGTCAGGCTGCTGGCTGGAGGGCCAGCTGCCAGGGGCAGGGTGAGCTGGCCGGCTGCGGTGCCCACTCCTTGCCTGGGCCTCCCGAAGCCTGCTGCCACCACCCCTCCTGTCTCTGCAGGGAGCCTACCCACTGGAGACCACAGCTTCCCCTTCCAGTTCCTGCTTCCTGGTGAGAGCCTGGCCTGGACAGGCCTGGTGGTGACCAGCTGGGCCTGGGAGGGTGGGCTTCACGGCAGAGGCGGCCAGTGCCAGTCCCTGCTCTCTCCCAAGCCACAGCACCCACCTCCTTTGAGGGTCCCTTTGGGAAGATCGTGCACCAGGTGAGGGCTAGCATCGACACGCCACGGTTCTCCAAGGACCACAAGTGTGGCTGCGTGTTCTACATCCTGAACCCCCTGAACCTGAACAGCATCCCGGACATCGAGGTGAGGAGGTCCCCTCGTGGGGACAGGAGAGCGGGACGGGCACAGCTGGCCCCTCGCCCAGCCGAGGCGAGGTGGCCAGGGTCTGCAGCAGCCTGTCTGTCCAAGGTGGCTGTGCTGGGGCAGGGCGGGGCAGCCTGTCTGTCCAAGGTGGCTGTGCTGGGGCAGGCGGGGGCAGCCTGTCTTACACCACGGGGCCCAGCTTGCACTCGTCCACTAACTGCCCTGCTTCCCCCGAGCACCCCAACGTGGTCTCCACCACCAGGAAGTTCTCCTACAAGTTGGTGAAGACGGGCAGCGTGGTCCTCACAGCCAGCACGGACCTCCGTGGCTATGTGGTGGGCCAGGTGCTACGGCTGCAGGCAGACATCGAGAACCAGTCGGGCAAGGACACCAGCCCTGTGGTGGCCAGCCTGCTGCAGGTCAGCACCCCGCCCCGCCGTGGCTGCTCCACTGGGCTGTGGCGGGGTGGCTGCCGGTGCCTGCTCACCGGCTGGCTTCCACACAGAAGGTGTCCTACAAGGCCAGGCGCTGGATCCACGACGTGCGGACCATCGCGGAGCTGGAGGGGGCCGTGGTCAAGGCCTGGAGGCGGGCGCAGTGGCAGGAGCAGATCCTGGTGCCTGCCCTGCCGCAGTCTGCCCTGCCGGGCTGCAGCCTCATCCACATTGACTACTACCTGCAGGTGCCGCGCTGTACCAAGGGCTGGGTGGCCTGGTGGCCGCGACCAGGACCCTCACCTCTGGCCTGACCCTCCTTAGGTCTCCCTGAAGGTGCCTGAAGCCACCGTGACCCTCCCGGTCTTCATTGGCAACATCGCCGTGAACCAGGCCCCGCTGAGCCCCCAACCAGGCCTGGGGCTGTCTCCCAGGGCCCTGTCCACGGTGGTGCCCTCTGCACCACCCCAGGAGGCTGAGGCAGGGGCCGGGGGCTCTCACCGCTTGGACACAGTCTCCCTCTCCACCAAAAGCCACTCACAGCAGCCGCCGCCCTCCACCGTGGGCTCCGCACCTGGTGCTCCTGAGCGCCCCCTGCAGGATGGCTGCCCTGCCCTCCCGCCTCTGTGTGTCTCCACTGGTGCCACTGTCCCCTACTTTGCAGAGGGCTCTGGGGAGCCTGCACCCACTACCAGCACCTGGATCCTTCCCCCAGAATACAGCTCTTGGGGCTACCCCTATGGTGAGCAGAGGGGCCCGGGCTGGTGGGGAGGGTCCCGCGGACCTTTTGCAGACCCAGCTCTCTCCCCACAGAGGCCCCGCCATCCTATGAGCAGAGCTGCTGCGGTGCTGACCCTGGCCTGAACCCAGGGAGCTGACCTTCAGGAGCCGACCCGTGATGCCTTCTAGGTGGGCCTGGCCCCTGCCCTGGGACTGGGTGCCCAGGGCCTTGTGCCTTCACTCCTGGCCGGGCCCAGCCCACTCAGGACCAGCCTCTTCCAGCTTCACTGGGGCTGGGGTGGGGCTGGCGAAGACCTGGGGCCTGGAGAGACTGCTCTGTAAATAAAGCGCTTTGTTTGTATAGTGGTGGACAGGCTGGCCATTCTGCCAGGTGTGTGCCGAAGGTCTTGGCTAGTCCTTGCCAGGACTTAGGTCTGGAGGTGCGCACAGTGGCCCCGGGTGGGTGGAGCTGGCACTTTGCCTCGTGCTCTGCTGCAGGCATACCTTGACAGCCTGACCGTCTGCGCCAGAGGAAACTGCTGGGTTGGCTGCCTGGCTTGACGGGTGCTGCTCCTGGTCCCCCATCCATGCTCTGCCTGTGGGCTTGTCACCTGGGGCCCGAGAGCAACATGGAAAGCCAGTGTGCAGTGGAGGGGCTCAGAGCCCGGCTGCCGTCGTCAGCATGTTCAGGTTCAGATCCCCACTCTGCCATAGGGTGAAGGGGGGCCTGGCTCAGTGCCGTCCACACAAGCAGCTCGTGGGATGGGCCAGGGCAAGTGCCCTTCAGCAGTAGCAGGATGGTCTACCTCTGTACAGTCCAGATGTGGCAGGCGCAGGCCTGGTGGCACGGCCGTCACTCTCAGGCTGTGGCTCCCACCCCTGGGCGTGGAGGGCCTTCCCAGTTGCCACTGGCCAGCCTCCTGTCAGGGACATGTGGGCAGTGGGCACCATCAGCCACCCCTGGATGTTGGAGATGGGACTTGGCCGTGTGCTGTGTGGGAAAGGGGAGGGTAAACGCTGGCGAAGGGCAGAGTCTCGGGATGACCACCAGAAGCGGTGTGGCCTTGGGGAAAGCAGACAGGAAGGCAGCCTCTCCCACGCCGGCTCACTTGCTGGAAACGTAGGCCTGTCCTGCCCCTCAGCACCTGGCACCAGTGCGTGGTGGCCACACGGGGAGGGTCCGGCTAGCCTGCCAGGGCTACCTGCCAGAGCACGTTGCTTTACAGATTTACCTGCCTGGTAAAGAATTTTTCTTCTCTCTCTTTTAAGAGAAAGTTTTGCTATAAGACGCATGATCTCGCTGGAGGAGGAGGAGACAGAGACTGAGGAATCCCCCCGGGGGATGGCCACCCTGCAGCCCCTTCTCAGGATCTTGGGCAGGCACACACACACCTGGCATGAGTTTTGTCACCAGGACCGGGACTCAAGCTGTGCTGGACCACGTGGGAGTCTAGCAATGTAACCATTATACCACCTGCTGGTCCCAAGGATTTTTCTTTTTTAAGTTATTTATTATTGGGACAGCAGGTGGTGTGGTGGTTAAGGGCGCTGGACTCCCACATGGCCAACCACAGTTCAAGTCCTGGATCTGGTAATTTCCTTTCTTACTTTCTCTCTCTCTCAGGTCAAATTGGAATATGATAATAACAAAGTTAAAATAATTCTTTTATTTATGTTTTTTAGAGTTTTTTTTTTCTTTTTTTTGCTATAGGGCGCGTGCACTCGCCAGACAGAGACAGGCAGAGAGACAGAAAGTGAGAAATCACCCCCCCAGGGAGGATAGCCCCACCGCAATCCCTTCTCCATTCTCCTCTTGGGATCTTGGGCACGCACGCACACACGCCTGGTGCATGCACACATGCCCGATGTGAGTTTTTTAGCCACTGGGTCTGGGACACGAACCACGGTCGATTATATGGCAGTCCAGTGACATAGCCATTATGCTAACTGCTGGTCCCAAAGTTAAAATAATCCTTAAAAGAATTATTACTGGGGCTGGCAGGTGGTGTGCTGGCTGGACACTCACATGACCAACTGCAGTTTGAGTCCCGGACCTGGAAGCTTGCTTTTTCACTTTCTCTCTCCCCTCTGGTCAAATCAAAACAAATAAAGTTAAATAATTAAATAATAATTCTTATTTTTTTTCTTTTTTTGGAGAGGTTTTAGCTATAGGGCGCGTGCGCTCGCCAGACTGTGAGAAAGCGAGAAATCACCCCCCAGGGGGGATGGTCACGCCGCAATCCCTTCTCCTCCATTCTCCTCTCGGGATCTTGGGCATGCACGCACACACACCCGGCATGAGTTTAAGCCACTGGATCTGGGACTCGAACCGTGGTCGACTACGTGGGAGTCCAGCGACATAGCCATTACGCTAACTGCTGGTCCCAATAAAATAATCCTTAAAAAAATAAAAAGCAGTTTCTCTGTAGAACTTAAAATATTATTATTGTTTTTAAAGAATTATTGTGCCAGCAGGTGGTGTGGTGGTTAAGAACGCTGGACTCCCACATGGCCAACTGTGGTTTGAGTCCTGGACCTGGTGGCTTGCTTTCTTACTTTCCCTCTCTCTCGCTCTGTCCCTCTCTGGTCAAACAAACAAATAATGTTAAATAAAATAATTCTTTTTTTTTTTTTTTTTTTTTTTTTTTGAGAGGTTTTTCGCTATAGGGCGCGTGCGCTCGCCAGACAGACAGAGAGAGACATAGAGACAGAAAGCGAGAAATCACCCCCCAGGGGGGATGGTCACGCTGCAATCCCTTCTCCTCCATTCTCCTCTCGGGATCTTGGGCACGCACGCACACGCGCCCGGCGTGAGTTGTAAGCCACCGGGTCCGAGACGCGAACCGCGGTCGACTACGTGGGAGTCCAGCGACATAGCCATTACGCTAACTGCTGGTTCCCAATAAAATAATTCTTAAAAAAATAAGATTCAATTTTATTTGGTATGATGATTTTAATTTGCTATAGGACACACGTGCTCACCAGAGAAAGAGGGAAAGAGAAAGCAGGGCACCAGGTCTGGGACTCGAACCGCAGTTGACTACCTGGGAGTCCAGCAATGTAGCCATGAAGCCATCTGCTGGTCCCATATTACTTTTTAAAAAAAAAATTATTTTTATTAAATTTCATTTATTCATTCATTTATTTTTAATTTGCCAGAGAGAGACAGAGAGAGAAAGAGAGAAAGAGGGGAAGTGAGAAAGCAAGCCACCAGGTCCAGGACTTGAACCGTGGTCAGTCATGTGGGAGTGTCCAGCACCTTAACCACCATACCACCTGCTGGCCCCAATATTTATTATTATCTTTTTTTTTTTTTTTTTTTTGAGAGGTTTTCGCTATAGGGCGCGTGCGCTCGCCAGACAGAGAGAGAGAGACATAGAGACAGAAAGCGAGAAATCACCCCCCAGGGGGGATGGTCACGCTGCAATCCCTTCTCCTCCATTCTTCTCTCAGGATCCTGGGCACGCACGCACACGCGCCTGGCGTGAGTTTTAAGCCACCGGGTCCGGGACACGAACCGCGGTCGACTACGTGGGAGTCCAGTGACACAGCCATTACGCTAACTGTTGGTTCCCAATATTTATTATTTTTTAATCTGACCAGAAAGACATGAGGGTGGAGAGGAAAGAGAGGGAAAGTGAGAAAGCAAGTCACTAGGTCCAGGACTTGGAGTGTGGCCTGCCGTGTGGGAATCCAAACCTCAACCACACTACCTGATGGCCCCTTATTATCTTACTTATTTTTCATCTTTTTTCATACTTTTTTACAAACCTTGTGTCGAGGGCTCTCAATAAATCACAGGGAGGGAGCCGCTCTGCTTTGTACGAAGCCCCGCCCCGACCCAGAAGCAGGTCTAAGAACGGTGCAGCACCAGGTTTCCCCAGGAACCTGTGTCCGTGACGGGCCGCGTCCTGGCTCCCAGGACCAAGGGCTCTCCGCACTGGACCCCGATGGCCAGCATGCGGGCCCAGCGGCAGGGACCCGCCATCTGAGGCTCTGTGGCGCTGCTGTGTCCTTCCACCTGGGCAGGATTCTGACTTAGAGGCTTTTAGTCATATTTTATTTATTTATGTATTTATTTTTAAGAATTATTTAATTATATTCATTCATTCATTTTAATGTGACGAGAGAAAGTGAGAAAGCAAGCCACCAGGTCCAGGACTTGAACCTTGACTGGCCATGTGGGAGTGTCCAGCACCCCACCTACCACACCACATGCTGGTCCCATATTTTATTTATTTTTAATTTGACCAGAAAGGGACAGAGCAAGAGAGAGAAAGTGAGAAAGCAAGCCACCAAGTATGGGACTCGAACCTTGGTCATCCATGAAGGAATCTGGTGCCCTTAACCACTATGCCACCTGTTGCCCTGGCCCCTTACTTTTTTTAAGAATTTTTTTTTTGCTTTAGGGTATGTGGACTCACCAGGAAGCCAGAGAAGAAGTGAGCAGTCACCCCAGGGCAGACAGTCCTGTAATCCCTTCCAGTCTTCTCCTGGAATCCTGGGCACACCGGCACTTGTGCCGGTGTGATTTTTCAAGTCACTGGGTCTGGGACTTGAGCTGTGGTTATCCACGTGGGAGTCCAGCAACATAACTGCTATACCATGGCTAGCCCCGTCATTTTTATATTTGACAAGATAGAAAAAGCCACCAGGTCCAGGACTTGAACTGTGGTCAGCCATATAGGAGTCCAGTGCCTTAACCACCATATCACCTGCCGGCCTGCCTGGTAAAGAGCTTTCCTCCACATTGCCAGGTCTGCGTATTCAGTGAACAAATACACATCTCTCTCCTCTGTATGCTGGGGCGTGTTCCAGGCGCTAGGGCACACTGGGCTTCCATCCCACTGGAGAGTGTGCCAGCCCAGGGTGGTGGACAGTGCCGTGGGGCAGAAGGAAGCCGGGGATGCCAGTAGTTTTGTTTGTTTTAAGGTTTTTTGCCATAGAGTGTGTGGCTGACTAGAGACACAGGGAAATCTGAGAACTCCCCTCGCCCAGGGCCAAGTCCACGATCCCTTCTCCTCACCTCCTGGGGATTTGGAGCGCACAGGTGCTTGGTGTGATTTTCAGGCTGCTGGGTCTGGGGCTCGAACTGGTCGGCCACGCAGGAGTCTAGTGCCTTAACCACCGCCGCCTGCTGGTCCCCAGTAACATTAAAAAATCATTTAATTCAACTCGTTACTATTATTATTTTTAATCTGACCAGAGAAAGAGAGAGAGAAAAGTGAGAAAGCCAGCCTTCGGCTCCTGGCCCCACACCGCGGTCCGCCACGTGGGAATCCAGCGCCCTTAACCACCCCGCCACCTGCCGGCACCCCCGGAAAGCTGGTAACGGCGACCCGGGGACAGACACCCGGGATGGCGGGTGTCCAGGCAGACACGCAGGCTCGTTCTGCGGCCGCGCAGCCTGGGAGGGCTCAGCGCCGGCCCCGTGGCCGCCACGCCGCAGGGGCCTCTCCGGCCAGGCTGACCCAGGGGCCGGGCAGCCGCGGTCAGCGTGGGCCGCTCGGGGCTCCAGGGGCCGCGCTCTGCCACAGCGGGGCGCCCGGCCAAGGCGGGTCCCCAGGGGTCAGGCCCGGACCGCCCGTGACCGCCCGCCACCCTCGCGGGCACTGCCCGGGGCCGGCGTCCACCTCGACCAAGGCTGACCAGTCCCGCTCGTCGGGCCACGGTGGGGGCTCGGCGCCTGCAGTCTTTCCGTACCCAGCCAACCCGCCAGGACGCCTATTTGGAAGGAGAGCGTTTGGGTCAGAAACGGGAAGACCTGCGTCCGGTCACCGCGAGGACGCCGGAGGGCGGTTCCGCGGGTGCTAGGCGCCCCCGCCTTCGAGAGCCCTTCCGGTTCCGGCTACCGAAAGCCGGCGCCTGGCACGCTCTCGGGCCAGCCCCCCACCACAGCGCTCAGGCGCCGCACGGCCCGGGTCCCCCAACGCCTCCAGCGCGCAGGCGTTGTACGGGCGGGTTCCCCAGCGCGCAGGCGTCGCATGGGCGGGTTCCCAGCGCGCAGGCGCCGCTGCGGGCGCAAGCGCAGGCGCCCGGCCCCGCCCCGCCTCTGGGCCGCGAGGCGCGGGCGGGGCGATGGCGCGCGGGAGGGGCGGGGCCACGCTGCGGGCCCGGGCCATGGCGGCCGCCGATGCCGAGGTGAGGAGCGGGGCCGACAGCGGGGCACTGGGCGTGGGGACGGCGGGGGTGGCGGGCGTGCGGCGAAGTGAGCCGGGCGGCGGCGGCGGCGGCGGCGGCGGCAGCAGCGGGGCGGGCGGGGCCGCGCGCCCCCCCTCCGCCGCCGTCGCTTCAGGCCGAGGCCGCGCCGAGGCCCCGGCGTCCGGCCCGCCACCGCCGGCGCGCTTTGTGCTGGGCCCGGCGGGCGGGGCGCAGGTGAGCGAGCGGGCCCAGCCGGGAGCGAGGAGGAGCGGAGGACAAAAGGGAGCGCGGGCCCGGCCAGGCGGCCGCTCTCGCTCCGCGCGATGCCGCCCGGCCCTCCCGGCCTTTCCGGCCAGCCGGCGGCGGGGCTTGCAGGGCGCGGGGCCCGGCGCGTCCCAGCGGCGCTCGCGATCGACGTCGGGGTGGACGGCGCGCCGGCCCCGAGTGCGGAAAGTTGGGTCTTTGTTCGGGCTTCGGCCTTTCCCGCCGCTCGGTTGCGGGGAGAGCGGCGGGACGCCCGCGCGGAGCCTGGCCTGGGCCGGCCGGCGGCTGCTAGGCGCGGCGCTCCTCGGAGCCCTGGCGCACCGGCCGAGCGGCGCTCGCTTAGGCCGCGTCCGGTCTTTGCAGGACGTTGGTGTCCGACAGCCGGAAAGGTGTAGAGACTCCCGAAATCCAGGGCCGGGAGTGTGGGGTGCCCACAGCGTTCGAGGGGCGTGGGAGGCCCGGGGCCGGAGGACCGTCGGGAACTTCCAGGCTGGCGGGAGAAGGGGCGCGGCGTGGCCCAGGAGAGCCGCGGGGCCGCAGCGTCTCGGGCTTGCGGGCCTTGCTCGCCGGCCAGCCCCACTTGGGAGGGCGCGAGTAACCGGCCGTCCAGCTGGGCAGCACGCAGTCTGTGTCCCTTCGGGCCCGGCCAGTGGGCGGCAGGCGGCCCCCGGCACAGGCCCCGACAGTGCCATGCCCGTGACAGCGCGTGTGCTGAACTCGGCCTCCGGCCCACCCGCGCGCGGCGTGGAGCTGTGAGCTCCCGAGGTCGGACGGGCGCGGAGAGGCCCAGATGACAACCTTGCCTGGAAGGCGGAGACGCGGCCTGGCCCAGAGGAGTTGCTAGACCCTAATCATGTGTATGGTGGCCTTTGGGTTAATAACTTCTCCGCGTGGCTTGCAGATGCATAGGCTCCGAGGGCTTGTTAGGGCGCGTGCCTAGTGTAAAGGGGCCCTCTGGACGGTGGGTAGGCATGGGATCACAGTCCACCGAAATCTGGGAAATGGTTACCCGGTCAGGGTTCACCGATTGCCAAATGATTGAGCCAGCAGGACTGACACTTGGAACTTACCTAAGGGCATGTTTGTTCTTTGCCTCGGCCTACAAAAATGGTGAACACATGCTCATGCCAAAAAGATCTACGAGGTGGCAGACTGCGCCCCTTCTCCAGCTCCCCTTTTTGCAGATTCCTGTCTCCAACCACAGGCAGCCTTGTAGGAGTCCAGCGCCTTAACTACTACGCCACCTGCTGGCCTCGACTCTTCCTTTATCTTTAAAAACATTTTTATTCGAAAGAGAGGGAGACACAGACACACACGCCCCCAGCAGGGCCCCTCATGCCACAGTCCCCCAGGTTCAGCCACCTGGATCATGGCATGTGTGTGCCCTCTGCACTGGGCAGTCTTTGGACTTGAACCCTGGACATTCTCATGTGGGTCCAGTCTCACAAAGTGATGTATTAGTGCTGGGCCACTACCTGGTGCCTTCCTTTAACCCTTTTTTATGTTGTTGTTTGTGTATGGGAACCAGCAGTTAGGGCTATGTCGCTGGGCTCCCACGTAGTCGACCACGGTTTGCGTCCTGGACCCGGTGGCTTAAACTCACTCTGGGCGCGTGTGCGTGCGTGCCCAAGATCCCGAGAGGAGAATGGAGGAGAAGGGATTGCAGTGTGGCCATCCCCCCTGGGGGTTGATTTCTCGCTTTCTGTCTCTCTGTCTCTCTCTGTCTGTCTGGCGAGCGCACGTGCCCTATAGCAAAAACCTCTCCAAAAACAAAAGAATGGTGTATGTGGGCCAGCAGGTGGCGTGGCCACTAAAGCGCTGGATCCCACGCAGCCAGCTGCCTGTTTTGAGTGCTGGACTGGGTGACTTAAAAATCATGTAGGACGTGTGTGTATGTCCAAAATCCTGAGAGGAGAAAGGAGGAGGAGGGACTGCAGTGTGGCCATCCCCCCCCCCCCCCCCCCCGTGTGATTTCTCACTCTCCCTCTTTCTGTCTCTCTGGTGAGTGCACTCACCCTATAGGAAATGCCCCCCCCAAAGAAGTGTGTGCACATGATTTAAAGTCACTTTGTGCTAAGAGAGCTTTGAGAACAGCTCCCTCTTGGCCTTCCTGGAGAGGCAGTAGCCTCCTGCACCTCTTTCTAAATGTGCACTGCGTGGTCAGGTACTCTTTTTTTCTTCTTTTTTTGGGGGAGAGGTTTTTGCTATAGGGCGCATGTGCTCCCCAGACAGACAAGAGACAGAAAGCGAGAAATCACCCCCCAGGGGGGATGGCCATGCCGCAATCCCTTCTCCTCCATTCTCCTCTCGGGATCTTGGGCACACATGTACACGGGCCTGGCGTGAGTTTAAGCCACCAGGTCCGGGACTCGAACCGTGGTCTACTACATGGGAGTCCAGTGACATAGCCATTACACCAACTGCTGGTCCTGGTCAGGTGCTCTTCACCATGGAAGGGCTCACCAGTGACGTTCGTGATGTAGAGGAAGCCTTCCCTGTGGGCCTCCCTCCCAGGGCCACCCTGCCCAGGCAGAATGCGTGTCATGTTCTTAGCCGGGTCCACACCGTAAGTAAGGCCCATGACTTAGACCTGCAGCTCGCCGCTCATCTTCACAGTGATGGAGCGAATTCTCCCCAGCCTGCCCACGCAGGGAACAGAGACGACTTTGGCATGCTTGTCTGAAAGCTTGTCTGTCCTGCCACCACCCTTGGAGGGTGAGCTCAACTGGCATGGACTTCCAGGTTGGGAGTCATTCTGAAGTCATGGCTCTAATTTTTCTCTACATTGTTACTGTTGAGAAGTTCAGCTTGGTTCTCAATCCTTTGTAAGCATTGTTCTGGATCACACTTCAGATTGTTGCCCCCGGCTTTTCCTGCTGCTGGTGCTGTGCTTGCGTTCCATTTACCGGCTGGTGAGTCTGCTAGGAAGCTGTGAGGCCAGAGACTGCTCTCTTTGATCACAGGACGTTTTTGTATGGCATGTCTGAGATAAGTCTTTTCTGTGTGTTCTCCTTTTCTAGTTCCTTAGATGGATATTTGACTTCTACGTTTGTCTTCTAATTTTTTTTAAAGAGATTTTTTCCTATAGGGTGTGTGTGCTCGTCGGAGAGACAGACAGGGAGAGAGAAAGCGAGAAATCACCCCCCATGTGGATGGCCACGCTACAATCCTTTCTGCTCCATTCTCCTCTCGGGGTCTCGGGCGCACACTCACACACTCCCAGTGTGTTTTAAGCCGCTGCGTTTGGGACTTGAACCGCTGTCGACTACGAGGGAGTCAGCGAGGTAACCATTATGCCATCTGCTGGTCCCAGTCTTCTGGTTTTCAGTCTTTTCCCCTTGTCATGTTTTGGCCTTCTTGTTCTAGGTCTGGGGAACATGTGTTCTCACTGAGTTTCTAACTTGTCATGTTTTGTGTTCTTTCCTGTCCTCAGTTCCATTTTTAGTTTCTCTTGCTCTTATTTTATGTATGTAATATCTTTGCTTATCTTGCTCTTTATTGTACTTTTTTTTTAAAGTTTTGCTGTAGGGCACGTGAGCTCTGCAGAGAGGTGTCCACCCTCGGGTGGAAACCCTTTTTCTCCCGTTAGTTTGGGATTTCGGACATGCACGCACACATGGCTGGCGTGCTTTTCAAGCTGCTGGTCCAGGACTCTTAACTGCAGGTAGCCATGTGGGGTCTAGCACCCTAACCTCCATGCCAGTGCTGGCCCAATTGATAGTTAACTTTTTTTTTTTTTAAGAATTATTTATTATTGGGGCTGGCAGGTGTTGTGGTAGTTAAAGACGCTGGACTACCACATGGCTGACCATGGTTCAAGTCTTGGACCTGGTGCCTTGCTTTCTCACTTCCTCTTGTCTCTTTCTGTGGTTGAATTAAAACAATAATAATAAATTTAAATAATTCCTAAGAAAACAACTTATTATTATTATTATTATTACTTAACTTGCTATAGTATCAGAAAGAAAGACAGAAAAAGTGAGAAAGGAAGCCTCCAGGTCCAAGACTTGAGAACTGCGGTCAGTCATGTGGGAGTCCAGTACCCCAACCACCATGCCACGTTATAGCCCCTATAGTTAAATTTATTTTTTAATAATTATTTTATTTAGCTTTATTAATTTTAATTTGACCAGAGAGGGACAGAGAGAGAGAGAAAGCTGCCAGGTCTGGGACTTGAACCACGGTCGGCCATGTGGAAGTCCACAGTGCTCTCAATCTCCACTCGACTTGCTGGCCCCAGTTAACTTTTTGGAGAGATTTTTGCTATAGGGCGATTTTTGCTTACTGGAGACATAGAGACAGAGAGCGAGAGATCACTCCCCGGGGGGAGGGCCACTCCACAGTCCCTTCCATTCCATTCCCCTCTTGGGATCTTGGGCACGCGTGTGTACACGCACATTGTGAGTTTTGTTTTCGTGTTTTTTTTTTTTTTGAGAGGTTTTTGCTGTAGGGCGCGTGTGCGTGCCAGAAAGGCAGAGAGAGAGAGAGACAGAAAGTGAGAAATCACCCCCCAGGGGGGATGGCCACGCCGCAGTCCCTTCTCTTCCATTCTCCTCTCGGGATCTTGGGCACGCACCACACGCGCCTGTTGTGAGGTTAAGCCACCGGGTCTGGGACTTGAACCGTGGTCAATTACATGAGAGTCCAGTGACGTAGCCATTACGCCAACTGCTGATCCTGCTGTGTTAACTTTTTAACAATATGGTTAAAGTTATTAAAAAAAACTTTAAAAAATTTTTTTGTGTTCCTCATTTTTGTGTCCCTGCTTTTCTCTTTGCTGCTCTAACCTTTCTTTTATGGTGGGAGCTTTCCAGTGCCCGTGTTCTTTGGCTGTTTGTCACCTCATAGATCTTTTTTCTTAAAAAAAAATTATTTAGCTCAATTAGTTAGTTAATTAATTTGTTATTATTATTATTATTATTTTCCAGTTTGATCAGAAAAAGAGAAATCAAGCCTCCAGATCTGGGACTCGAACCGTGGTCGGCCATGTGGGAGTACAGCGCCCTTAACCACCATGCCACCTGCCGGCCCCACACCTTATGTATCTAAGAAAATTTTGTTTTTAGTTTGTTCATTCACGAGAGGGTGCAGGGAGAGAGAAGGAGGGAGAAAGCACCCCCTTTCTTTGGGACCTGGCTGTGCCACTGCCTGCCCTTCCTTCTCCGTTTCTCCATCCTGTTGGGACCTCGGGAGCGTGTGTCCCCTGTTGCCGTGCCCACATGCCTGGCACGTGTCCAGGATGCTGCGAGGAGATTGGAGCCCTGGTTGGCCACGTGCAACCCGGGTCCCTTCTCCACTTGGCTGGGCATTCTCGGAGCACAGTGCCGCACGGTGCCCAGGACGCCCGCTCCCTCGGCGCTAACGCGCTGCTGACCCCGCTCGGCACTCCTGCAGGTGCTCGTCTGCCGTCTTTTCTCTGATGACCCGGTCTCCGTGGCCTTCCATTGTGGTGTAAGCCAGATGTCCTGGAGCTGGGTTAAAGGGCAAGAGGCGCTGAGAGCCCCGTGGCCCTGTGGACAGCCCGTCCTGGCTGCTCACGCCGCCGAGGGCTCGTCTTGGTCTCTCCTTGTGCTCGCTGTTCCCAGTGCAGAGCAGTCATGGTGGAGGGTTTCTAAAAATTTTATTTATTGTTGTTATTTTAAAATTCGCTGTGGGTCACGTGTGTTCACCGAGACAGAGAGAGAGAGAGGAGAGAGAGAGAGAGAGAGAAGAGAGAGAGAGAGGGAGCGGGGGAGGGAGGGAGAGGGAGGGAGAGGAAAGCAAGCCATGAGGTCTGGGATGTGGCCACTGTGTGGGAGTCCAGGTGAGAGTCCACGGGGCCCCAGTGCCATGCCACCTGCTGGTGGAGTTTCACAGAATACGTGCCTGTGCCTGCAGGCGGGAGCCGAGTGTCTGGCTGCTCCGACTGGGCTTTCAGAGCCCTCGCTGGGAGGCTCCACGTGTCCCTCCGCTGTCAGCCCTTCCGTGGCCCCGTGGCGTGAGCCCGTTTCTCAGCAGTAGCTCCTTTGTTTTTAAAAAGTTGACTGGGACCAGCAGGTGGCGTGAAGGCTATATCGCTGGACTCATGTGGGCAACCGCAGTTCATGACCTGGACCCAGTGACTTAAACTCATGCTGGGTGCCTGTGCGTGCGTGCCCGAGATCCCAAGCGGAGAAGGGATTGGGGGATGACGTCTTGCTTTCCGTCTCTGTCTCTCTCTGTCTTTCTGGTGAGCGCACGCTCCCTATAGCAAAAACTTAAAAAAACTTTTTTTTGACTATTTTTTTCCTCGACTGAGAGACGAGGCAGACAGGCATCCTGGCAGGTGCTCCACGCAGTGACCTGCCCCAGCCACCCCGCCCCAGCTCTCCCGGGTCAGGGACCTCAGGCCTGTGCAGGGAGGACCTGGGCAGGGCCTGCCCGGGCGCAGGTAGAGTGAGCTGCGTCGGGCTACGCTCCTTCCATCCGCCTCTTGTGCGGCGGGGTGGTGCCGTGTCTCCTCACCTCCGGTTTATGGAAGAGAGGCCTCAGGTACCTCCTACGTGGAGTTTCTGCTTCCTTTCCTGTTCTCATCTCTGGTTGATTTTTTTTTTTGGAGAGGTTTTTTGCTATAGGGCGTGTGTGCTCGCCAGACAGACAGAGCGAGACAGAGAGACAACGAGAAATCACCCCCCAGGGGAGATGGCCATGCCGCAATCCCTTCTCCTCCATTCTCCTCTCTGGATCTTGGGCACGCACACATGCCCGGCGTGAGTTTAAGCCACCGGGTCCAGGACGCGAACCGCGGTCAACTACATGGGAGTCCAGCAACATAGCCATTACGCTAACTGCTGGTCCCTCTGGTTGATTTTTGACAGAGAAAGGGAAGGGTCAGAAATACCTGCTCCAAGGCCAGAGGCAGGTTCTCACGTGGAAGGCACGGCCGTCCTGTGGCAAGGGCTGCCCGTCTTGGACTCTCACTCTGGGCTCTGATGGGAAGAAGGTTCTAGAGCCCTCAGCGGTGTCCGTGCCTCGGCCTGTGGGGGCCCACTCCTGGCTAGTGCCGGGGGCGGGGGGGCTGCACCCTGGCCGCCTGCTCTGCTTCCCCAGGTCTTAGAGCAGCTGTGTGTTTGAACTCGATTTACTGAGTTTGTCTTGGAAAACAATTCTGTTTACAAGACCCACATGTGGACTTTTCTCTTCGGGAACTGTACGCCGTCACCATTGCGTGGACCTTCTGGTTTCAGTGGACACCCTCACGCCATGGGGAGCAGGAGTTCGACTGCAGTGTGAGTGTCCCCTTGGCAGGCCACGTGGATCAGTTATCTGAGCTTGTCAGTTCGGCGTATGGCAGGTCGGAATGAAAGCCTGTTCCAGAACTGAGACTTGCCCTGCTGACAAGTTTTGGTTTTATTTTTTTAACCTCTAGTATTGTGTATTAAAACAGTAATCTGTTTGAAACTGTCGAATTTTGAAAAACAAAAACTGAGTGGTTCCTTTAACTCTTCGGAGGCAGCATTTCCTTAGAGTTAGTGTCGTCCTAGATGAAAGGTCACTTTCTCAGCGGCATCACGGTCAGTTCTTGACGGCTTCTGTGCTCCGCTCGTGGTAGGCTGCTAGGCCTGGACACGCGGGCGGAGCGTGCTGTCCCTGGGTCAGCGCTCACCGAGTGCCCGCCGTCCTGGTGTTGGGGAGACGTGTACAAGGCCCTGAGACGGCTCCCCGTCTCACAGGGCGTTGCGTGGTCGAGCTGCCGTCAGGCAGGACACGAGCTGGCGTCACCAGACACGGTGGGGAGGGCCACCCGTCGCTCCAGTTGCTGTGGCCAGGCACAGGGAGCTGCTGTGGAAGAGGAGTCAGTCTGGGACCCAAGGGAAGCGAGGCAGGAGCGCGGTGGTTAAGGGGCTGGACTCCCACGTGTTTGATCATGGTTCGAGTCCCAGACTTGGTGACTTGCTTTCTCACTTTCTCTCTCTCTCTTTCTCTCTCTCTGTTCCTCTCTGGTCACATTAAAAAAATAAAATAAATAAAATTGAATAAATTAATTCTTTAAAAAAATTTTCCATTTTGGCAAATTTGGCAAACGGAATGCTTGTATTGCCCTAGTCTTGTCCCAAGTACGTGCCGTCTGTTTTTTCTTTTTTTAAAAATTTATTTAAATTTCTTAAAATTTATTTATTCATTTATTTTAATTTGACCAGACACACACACACACACACACACACACACACACAGTGGGGGGAAGTGAGAAAGCAAGCCACCAGGTCCGGGACTTGAACCGCTGTCAGCCATATGGGAGTGTCGAGCACCTTAACCACCATGCCACCTGCTGGTCCCCTCTTTCTTTTTTTTTAAAGAATTACTTAATTTTATTACTATTTAAAAAAAAATTACTGTAAGGCATGTGCACAGAGAGGGGAAGATAGGGAAGATGAGAAAGCAAGCTGTCAGGGCCAGGACTCAGGCCGGTCTGCCCCGCAGGAGTCCAGAGCCTCGGCCACCGTGACGTCGTCCGCTGGCCGCCACCTGCTCGATCTGATCCTCACGTGTGCGGTCACACCTGAGACGGGCTCCACGAGGCGAGTCCGTGCCGCCGGCGCTTTCCTCTGTCGTGTGTTACTGTGTGCCCAGGGATGTCTCGCGTGGCTTGTGCCCAGCTGTCTGTCGTGGGTGTTTTGCCTTTCTCGACTGTCGGGTGAGGGCTGCACCCGTGGGTTCGCAGTGGCCGCTGGGTAGGACAGGGCCTTGCCTCCAGGTCGTGAGTGCTCTGGACCAGAGGCTGTCAGGCATGGACCCTGCTTCCTCAAAGGACTCCCGGCTGCTGTGTGGAGAGAGCAGGGAGGGCCAAGGGTGGCATGGGCGGGGTCACGTAGGTGGGGCGCAGAGGGACTGGTGGGTCAAGTCAAGGTATAGATGCTGGGGGCCGATAGGTGGCGTGGCTAAGGCGCTGGACTCCTACATGGCTAACCGCGGTTCGGGTCCTGGACCTGGCAGCTTGAAACGCACACCAGGTGCATGTGTGTGTGTGTGCGCGCGCTCAAAATCCCAAGAGGAGAGTGGGGGAGAAGGGATTGCAGTGTGGCCATTGGGGGGGATTCTTGTAGTCTCTGGCGAGTGCATGCACCCTCTAGCAAAAATCTCTTAAAAAAAGATACAGCTGCTGAAATCCCGTTTTTTGTGTAAGGTAAGGCTGTACATGGGTCAGAGTCTGGGGCCAGCAGATGGTGCGTGGGTCATGTTGCTGTGCTCCCACGTGCACGATGGCGCCATCCAGTCCTGTCCCTGGTGGCTGGAAACTCACGCAGGTGTGTGTGTGGGCACCCAAGATCCTGGGAGGAGAAGGGACTGCTGAGGCCATGCCCCCTGGAGGGTGGTGTTTGACTTGCCCTCTCATCAGTCCCTTCCACCCCCAAGCACATGTATCCTTAAAAACCCCTTTAAAAATAAAAAAGTAACAATCCAAAAAGTATAAAGTAAAACTCGTTTCTCTCGTCCCCTCTCACTTCCGGATGGTCCCAGGTCGCTGTGGTCTTCGGGCACCTTCAAGACTCAGACAGCGCAGCAGACGCACGCAGGCGTTTGGGCTTGTACCGAGGAGCCTGTCCAAGCCTCCTCTGAGGCAGATGGGCAGTTTCCGGGCATGTTCCCTGTCCCCAACTGTGCACCCATCTCTTCCCGCCAGTCTCTTTTCTAAGGTTTATTCAGTTGGGGGCTGACAGGGGGCGTGATGTAAAGGTGCTGGACTCCCACGTGACTGACTATGGTTCAAGTCCCAGACCTGGTAGCGTGCTCTCCCAACTTTCCCTTTCTCTCTCTGGTCAGATTAAATAAGATAATTCTAAGAAAAGAAAACGTTGATTCATTTGCTTCATGACTGAGGGAGGGGAGAGCATACCTTCCATAGCATCCTGCCACGGGTCCAGCCCCAGCCCTGCATAGCCCTGGGCCAGGTGGAGGGTGGGCACTGTGTCGGGGGTCTCAGGGTGCCGGGCAGCTCTTCCACGAGGCTGTGCCTCTCCGAGCCTTGTGCCTGCTGGCCCTGGCCGGCCCCAGTTCTCCCATCTTTGTCTCCTTGCCCCCCCACACCCCGCTACTGCCGACTTCCGTCATTGACTGTCTCAGTTAGGGTGAGCATCTCAGCTGGCAAATGCTTGGCTGGCATTCGGATGTCTCACTTCAGTTAAGGGGGAGCAGGTGCAGCCTCCCCGCTGCCCTGGGCATGCCTCTGCAGGCATGGTGCTACCCACCCCTCGCCCTTCTTTTCTGTCTCACGGTTTGGACAAGGGCTCACTCGTCTGAGTTTCCTGTGCCCGCAGTTGCCGACTGCATTTTATTTTTAAAAGAATTATTTTATTAATCTTTATTTACTTATTTTAATCTGACCAGAGAGGGACAAAGTGAGAGAGAGAGAGAAAGTGAGAAAGCAAGCCGACAGGTCCAGGACTTGAACTGCGGTTGGCCACGTGGGAGTCCAGCACCCTTAACCACCACCCCACCTGCTGGCCCCGCCACCTGTACTCTAACAGCGCTGCCTTACCCTGTGCCCTGGGATTGCTGCGTGGCAGTTGGAGCTACCGTGTCCAGGAGGGTAGCCGCTGGCCACCTGAGGCTGCTGAGCTCGGCTCGGACCGCGGTTGGTCGTGTGGGAGACCAGCCGCGCAGCTGCTGCAGCTGGTGTTGGCCCCGCCCAGGGGTCCTGAGGGGCAGGGTGCAGGACGGTGCCCGAGTTGATGTAAGAAAGGAGGTGTAAAGTGCCATGGTAATACCTTTTGAAGTGACTGGATATGAGGAAATGCATCTTATGTATTTTGGGTTAAATAAGATTTTACTGGGGCTAGCAGGTAGCGTGGTGGATAGGGCACCAGACCCTTCCACATGACTAACAGCTGCTCACTTTCCCTTTCTCTCTCTGGTCAAATTAAAAATAAATAATAACAACAAATACAATTAAAATAAATATGTAATAATTAAAAAACAATTTACCAAAAGTAATTTGATGTGTTAGCATGGAACCCTACATGGCCTGACTTGCTTCGAGTCCTGGACCTGGTGGCTTGAAGAACATGCTGGGTGCAAGAGCAATGCATGCCCGAAATCGCCAGAGGAGAATGGAGGAGAAGGGATTGCAGCGTGGCCCTCTCCCCGGCTTTCTCTCTTCCTCCTCTCCAGTGGGTACATGTATCTGACAAAAACCTAAGGAAAAAAAGTAATGTTTCTTTTTCTTTTTTTCCATAGACTGTAGGTTCCTTTGTTTATTTTCTTTGGAGAGATTTTTGCTATAGAGCACGTGCACTCACCAGAAAGAGAGAGAGACAGACAGAAAGCGAGAAATCACCCGCCAGGGGGGATGGCCACCCGCAGTTCCTTCTCCATTCTCCTCTCGGGATCTTGGGCATGCACGTACACGCACCTGGCGTGAGTTTAAGCCACTGGGTCCGGGACTCGATCCGCGGTCGACTGCATGGGAGTCCAGCGACGTAGCCATTACGCTATCTGCTGGCCCCAGGTTAGTTTATTTTTAACACCCATCATGCCATGAATCCATAGGGAACAGGTTCCAGAAGCTCAGGCCCCTTCCCACCGGCTCTCACACAGTGGCTTCTCCGGGTGGAGCAGGTGGTGCTTCGGTGGGACCCAGGTCCCTTTCTCCCTGGCTTCCTTCTTCCTCTGGTCATTTTCCTTCACACGTTTTAGGAAGCTCTCTCTGCGCATAGCTTAATATGCTCAGTTCGCACGTTCACTCTCTGGGCAAGAGCCTCGCCCTTCGCTTGTTTACAGGGAGGCCAGCACGTGCTGGGTAAGGATGTAGACGCGTCAGTGTTGCCGTGGTCACGTTTGTGGGCCTCTCCTTTTGAACAGTACCCATTCCCTTGATGTCTACAATACCGCCTTCCTCTTAGATTTCCTATGTGCTGCCAAAGGACCCCTCCATGCTTTCTAAAGCCTAGAGAGCGAGCACCTCTCGGCGCCTCTCTTTCCCTTCGTGTCTGTCATTTGGTGGATTCCTGGGGGATGGCGCAGTGGTTGTGTCACTGGACTCCCATGTGACTGACCGTGGTTTGAGTCCCAGACCCAGAGGCTTGAAACTCAGGCCAGGCATGTGTGCGTGTGTGCATGCCCAAGATCCCGAGAGGAGAATGGAGGAGATGGAATTGATGTGTGGCCACCGCCTGGGGGCGACTTCTCGCTTTCTGTCTCTGTCTGTGTCTGTGGCAAGTACATGTGCCCTATAGCAAAAATTTATCTCTAAAAAAAAACATAAAGACAACCCAAAAAAACCCCAATTTTTTTTCTTTTCTTAGGTAGAGCATGTATGTGAGACAGAGAGAGGTGCGCCCTCTGCGGTGTCTGGTCATGCCACAGCCCCCTCCTTCGTGTCTCCAGCCGCTAGTTCCTGGGTGCTGAGTGCGTTCCTGGCGTGTCTCACACTGACCGGGTCTAGGATTGGGCCACGGCCACCATCGGGATTTATGTCTCGTGGACTGTGCTTTACTGCTGTGCCACAGGGCCAGCCCAACTAAATACCTTTTTGTTTTGTTTTTGTTATTTTTTTAGGGTGTGTGCCCTCATCAGAGAGAGAGAGACAGACAGACAGACGGACGGACACAGCGAGAGGGAAAGTGGGAAATCACCCCGCAGTGGGGATAGCTAAACTGCAGTCCTTTCTTGTCCATTCTCCTGGGATCTTAGGTATGCACACACACACACCCCTGGTGTGATTTTCAAGCTACCAAGTCTGGGACTCAAACCATGGTTGGCCGTGTGGGAGTCAAGCAATGTAATCGCTATGCCATCTGCTGGTCCTTTTTTTTTTTTTTTTTTCCCATGCCAAACTGTATCCAGCTTTATTAAAGATACTTCTCATAAACAATCATGGTATTTCAGGCAGGACATGGGCAGACAATCCTTAACAGTACACAACAACGTTCAGACTCCCTTATTCAATGGACTACCAGAATCAGAAAGCCACTATAAAACCCAGTGACGTCTTCATGTGATGTTCTGAACAGGGAAAGCTTAGGGTGAGGGTTGACATTTCACATGCATGTAGCACGTTGTTTAACAACTTTTCACGAGCCGACCCTGACTTTTGGGAAATGAAAATGGCAGAATGATCAACCTGAAGATCCAACAATATAGAAAAGGAACTGCTGCTCCTTTGAAGGACGCCATCTCAATGCCATTGGAAAGTCCGGACTGCCTGACGTACTGGCATAACCAATTTCCTGTGGTCAGGTCCCCACAGGTCTCTGGGTTAAGGGAGTTCAGTCTGTGCTGAAGGCAGAGAGGGAGAGGACATAAAAGCAAATGTTGAGTATTCCACACCACAAGGCATCTGCGCCAAGGTGGCTGTGTGTCAGGGAATCCCTCTCGGGAGCCAAGAGGAAGGCTCTCAACACTAGAAGGGAAAGATGTCCAAATCAATCCAGCTTCAAAGACATTCTACTAGTGACAAAGGCCCCTTCCCCAAAAAACGACAATGAAGTGTTCGCTGTGCTAACAACATAGCTTAAGAACAAAAAGGTGAAACAAAATTCTGCATTTTTATAAAACTTGGTAAAAAATAGTATTTCCGACTGTGCAGTGACCAGAAGGACACAGTTATCACAAACGCACGCACACACGTCACTCGGCATCTCCAGCACCTGCAGCTTCCTGTGCCTGGTCTGTGTGGGCATCTCCATTTTCTGCAGGTTATTCCCATCCTTGCCAGCATCAGCTTTTCCCTTTTTCCCTTGGGTCCCTTCTCTCCCTTCTTTGCAGGGGCCTTTTTAGGCTTGGGCTCTGGCTGTGGAGGAGCAGGTTTCGCCGACAACCTTGAGATCTCCGTGGTCCGTCCTTTACCTCAACCTGATCTCCTTTAGCCTCCGCTTCAGCCTCCTCCAGGCATGGTGGCGACGACGGCGGGACGTTGGTGCCGGGCTGGACGTGGGGGTTGCAGCGGCGCAGGCTTTGGTTGGTCTGGGGGTCCTCTCACCTCTTCCTTGTTTTTGTTTTTTAAGTGGCTACTAGAAAATTTGATGTTACAGACACGGCTCAGCGCTGTGGCTCACACCTGGTGGACAGACAGCCCTGGTCTGAAGGCTCCATCAGACGCAGGCTGCCCCGAGCTGGGGTTTATCTTAACTCGTACCAGATTTGCTTCAGTGGCGTGCGAGTCTGGCAGTCTTTGTGAGGTGGACCAGCTCATTAGGGGCTGGAGAATGGCAGCCGTTGTCATTTGTTGCCTGGAGTCCATCTGTAGAGAGAGACGGGTCACCTTGAGGCCTGTCCAGACGGGAAGGGAGGGCGAATGACTACTAGTCTCAGCAAGGAGATGAGGTCCTACTGCCCGAGTGCTCACGAGGCTGTGCTTCTGTCTGTTTGCAAAGGCTTTTTGCTTTTTTTAAAAGTAGTTGCCAGAGGGTGTGTACATCTGCCCGGTTACCATGGGTCGCGGTAATTCCACAATCTCGTCTGTTTCTCCATCCTGTCAGGATTCTGGGCGCACACACACGCGCCTGGAGTCTTTTACAAGGCCCGTGGGCGAGGGTTGGAACACCCCGCTGGTCCTGTGGGACCTGGCTCCCTCCCCGTGAGGCCTTGGCACCGGTCCCGTAATGCACTGGCTAAGCCCTGCGCTCAGAAAGCGGGTCCCACAGGCTGGCATTGATTCGAATCCCAGACCTGCTAGCTTGAAAACACAGTGGGTGCATGTGGAGGTGTCCCCAACCCCAGAGGGTGGAGGGCAGGCCACGCCCTGCTGGGCTGCTTCCTGTCCTCTGCAAGGGCCAGTGCCTTCTAGCAACTTAAAAAAAGGGCTTTAGTTGGAACCCAGAATTATAACAATTATGAGGATGGTGATCTTTTTTTTTTTTTTAGTAATTATTATGAGTCAAGTATTTTACTAAGTGGTTTATGTAGGGATCTTCAGTCTCAATTTCTTTTAAAGCTTATTAATTCATGAGAGTGTGACTGTGTGCCCGAGAGACGGAGGCACCCTGGGCAGGGTCTCTGTGGCGTAGTCGCTTCCACCCTCCAGCCTGTCAGGGTCCTGGGTGCACACTGGTCCTGGGTGCCAGAGTCTGGACTTGCCTCGACCGCCTGGCCCCCAGCTCCATTCGGTGCTGGCACCCCAGAGCTGGGCCAGAGTGCTCTCCGTTTTATCCTTGTAACAGCCCTCGCAGGAAAGCTGCCCCACTGCGCCAGGTCATGGGATAGGAAGGAACTCTGAACCATGCCGTCAGCCGGGTACTGGCGGTACCTGAACCATGCTGTTAGCCGGGTACTGGCGGTACCTGAACCATGCTGTTAGCCGGGTACTGGCGGTACCCCTGCGTCACAATACAGCGAAAAGTAAACCTCGGGGAGGCCGAAGCAGTTTGGTCGGGCTTCCTGCCAGTCGGCTGTCTGAGCGGAGACCAGGGCTGGGGGAGGGCCAGTGACACGCAGCTCTTCTGCAGCCAGCGGGCTCTCCTGGGGCCCACCACAGCCACAGGCTGGCCTTCCCTGCACGGCTCGGCTCGGCTCGGGCTCGGTCATGGTCACGGAAGCAGGAGGCTGGCGGTGGGAGGTGAGGCCCTTCCACCTGCTCCGTCTTCTCTGTGCTTGCGAGCTCCTCGGGCATCATGCCCAGCATGATGGCACCTCCAGGGCCTGGGCACAGGTGGACTCTCACCCGTGCTGTGTGCTGCTGCGAGCCCTGAGACCACCCGCCTGCCTCACAGGGCTCGTCCATGTTGCAGGAGTGGCTGCAACGGCCACAGCGCTCACTCGCCGTGCCCTGCTGCTGCGGAGGCTGCTGCGGAGGGCGCTTGGCTCGCGCTCACGGATGCTGGTCTGCCTACAGACACGTGCGTCCCTCAAAGGCTGGACTGCGCTGGCCCTTGCCGTCAGCACACTCAGGGAAGTCAGGGCGGTGACACTGGCCGACCCCATGTGCACAGCGCCTGCTACTGTGCTGTCTGCTTCTGTTTGTGTGGCTGTGTAGACTGGCCAACGTTCTCCCAGTCTCACATTCAGACTTCTCTTCCCAAGGCATGCAGTCCTTGCTCCTTTTTCCTCCTCTCCCCAACTACGTTGTAGTTCACCCCAGCTCCAGCCAGCCCAGTCGTGGGCATGTGTGCATGCCCGACGTGCGCCGAGGCCTCGGGGCAGGGGCCACGGCGTGGCTGGGCTTGTGGCTGCAGTCGTCCCTGAGCTCGGGGGCTGACTTGGGCGCCTTCCCCTTCCTGTTCGGCTCTCTGGGGCCAGCGTGTGCATTAGGTGGCGCCCCGGGGTTGGCAGCTCCGGGAGCAGCTGTGGTCACGAGTCCCATGTCCGAGGGAGCAGCGGTGCTGGGCGTGACATCGCCCGTGCTGAGAACTGGGGGCCAGTCGGAGGCTGCCTCCACAGTGTCGGCCCCTTCTCTGGGAGGTGAGGGGAGCCCGGTGCTCTCTGGCAGCTCTGATTCCCAGCGCGGGAGTCCACGGGGCTGCCATGAGGCACTAGAAGCTGTTTTTCTCCCGGTGCCCCGAGAAAGGCAGAGCCCGTCCTTCCAGCAGTGCCTTCTAGGGAGGGCGGGGTGCAGACTGCCAGGCCTCCTGGCCATGCCCACTCATCCGGCTCGTTTTTTTGAGAGGTTTTTGCTATACGGTGCACGTGCTCGCCGGAGAGACAGAGACACACAGAGACAGAAAGCAAAAAATCACCCACTGGGGGACGGCCACAATGCAGTCCCTTCTCCGTTTTCTTTTTGGGATTTTGGGCATGCACGCACACGTGCCAGGTCTCGGACTTGTCCTGCGGTCGACTGCGTAGTCTAGTGATGTATCCTTTACACCATCTGCTGGCCCCTCGTTTAGCTTTGTTTCTTTCTTTCCTTTATTTTTAAAATTATTTATTTAATTTTATATTTTCATTCATTTATTTTAATTTGACTAGAGAGAGAGGGAAAGTGAGAAATCAAGCCACCAGGTCTGGGACTTAAACCACAGTTGGCCATGTGGGAGAGTCCAGTGCCTTTACCACCACATCACCTGCTGGTCCCTCCTTTTTTTTTTTTTAATAGAGTTTATTAAAAAAAACAAAAAAACTTTATTTATTTATTTATTTAATTTGACTGGAGGGGAACAGAGCGAGCGAGCGAGAGAGAGAGAGAGAGAGAGAGAGAGAAAGAAAGAAAGTGAGAAAGCAAGCTGCCAGGTCCAGGGCTTGAACCACGGTCAGCCATGTAAGGAGTCCAGTGCCCTAACCACCACACCACCTGCCGACCCAGCTTTGTTCCCTGTGAGATCTGTACACAGAGTGTTGCCTCTCTGCTAATGTGCTCTGTGATGATTTTGTTACTGACGCTGCTTTGTTTTTAGCTTTTTTCCATGGGTGTGCGGTCGCTGGAGAGTCAGGCAGAGAGAGGGAAAGAGAAAAATCCCCGGGATATGGCCATGCTGCAGTCCCTTCTCTCTCCCTCTCCTCTTACGGTTTTGGGCATGCATGCAAACACGTCTGACCTGATTTGCAAGCTGCCAGGTCCAGGCTTGAACTGCAGTCGACCACGTTGTAGTCCAGTGCCCTCGCCATTACGCCACCTGCTGGCCCCTTGACTGCTAATATGTGACAAAGACTTTAGTTGACTGCAGTTTCTCTCATCATTTGCTTTTTAGAGAGAGATTTTGCTATAGGGTGCATGCACTCAATGGAGAGACTGAAAGTGAGAAATTACTCCCCGGGGGGGTGTGGCCGTGCCACAGTCTCTTCTCCTCTCTTCTCTTGGGATCTGGTGACGCCTCTGGTTCTGGATTCGAACTGTGGTAGGCTCTGCGGGAGTCCAGCGATGCAACCATTGTGCCATCTGCTGGTCCTAACCTCTTTCATTTTAAGAATTGCTTTATCCTGATTTACTTTGATCCGTGAGCCGATTAGTCAGTGCAGACTGTTCTAGACACTAACAGAGGCAGGGTTTGGCACGGGTGTGAAGGCCCACATGCAGTGTTAGATCACGCTGTTCTGGAACATGCGTGAACTGGAGGGCATGACTGAGTCGCCCTCTTCCAGGCTGCGCCCTGGACTCCTGCTCTCTGCTGGACTTGCTCCTGCGTGTGACGTCTGGGATCCTTACCCTGCAGGAGGTGCTGCCCTCGCTGCAGAGGCTCCCAGGGAGTTGGGGGGCGCTTTCTCTGGCATGACTCGCTGCAGCACCGGCCTTTCTCACTCACCTGACGGTCAAGCAGGCCTTGCCATAGGGCCTGTTCCCCTGTGTCCCTGCGCCTGGTGCCGGGGAGGTGAGGTCACCACAGGGGTGCTTGCTGCTCACTGGAACAGGCCAGGCCACGGGGCAAAGTGGCGATGTGGAAGACCGGTGTGAGGGAGGGGTGGCTTCTGGGGGCTGTGGCGTGACTTGCCCTTGCTGCCTGGGCGAGGGGGGCTGGATGCAGGAGGACCGCCGGGAGATGCCGGGGAGGCCGGGAGATGCCGAGGCTCCAGGCCGTGTCCATATCTGGCTGGGTATTTGAAGGAAGCCACAGGAGTGATGAGTCTAGCCCACTTGTGCTGTAACCGCACGTGGGCCCGTTCTTGCTAACGATCTGGCATGTACTGGGTCACGCTGTGTTGCTTGGGGAGCCCGGAGCAAGGTGCTGACGTCTGGCAAGGGCCTGTGTGCTGCGCCAGCCGGTGGCGAGAGGTGGAAGGCTGAGGGGCAGGACGTGGCCTTCCTTACGGCATTGATCCCACCCGTAAGGGCAGGACCCTCAGGGCTGCTCATCTCTTCAAGGTCCCACCCCTTAGTACTGTCATAAGGACAGGGGAATTTCAACATGGGTTTTGGAGGGGATGACTGTCAAGCCGTATTAGCGAGTGAGTAAAACTGAGGAGTCTTGTGGCTTGAACCCCTGAAAGAGTGTTGCTGTTTACTGAGGTGGTGGGGTATGTGGGAGCAGCCGGTTTTGGGGAGAGAACGGAGGTGGCTGCATGGCTGTGGAGTGGGAGGGTGGGTCTGGAGTTCAGGGGAGGCTGGCCTGCACCTGGTCCGTCAGGCAGCTGCTCATAGCGTGGACCCAGGAGAGCCAGTGGGCGTCTTCCTGAAACGGTGTGCAGTGTCGGTGGCGGCCGCAATGCGGACTGAGAAAGGACTCTCGGTTCAACATGTGGAGCTCACTGGTGGCCGCGCTGGCGGAGCAGTGACTGCACCGTCATGGTGGAGCTCACTGGTGGCCGCACTGGCGGAGCAGTGACTGCACCGTCATGGTGGAGCTCACTGGTGGCCGCGCTGGCGGAGCAGTGACTGCACCGTCATGGTGGAGCTCACTGGTGGCCGCGCTGGCGGAGCAGTGACCGCACCGTCATGGTGGAGCTCACTGGTGGCCGCGCTGGCGGAGCAGTGACCGCACCGTCATGGTGGAGCTCACTGGTGGCCGCGCTGGCGGAGCAGTGACCGCACCGTCATGGTGGAGCTCACTGGTGGCCGCGCTGGCGGAGCAGTGACCGCACCGTCATGGTGGAGCTCACTGGTGGCCGCGCTGGCGGAGCAGTGACCGCACCGTCATGGTGGAGCTCACTGGTGGCCGCGCTGGCGGAGCAGTGACCGCACCGTCATGGTGGAGCTCACTGGTGGCCGCGCTGGCGGAGCAGTGACCGCACCGTCATGGTGGAGCTCACTGGTGGCCGCGCTGGCGGAGCAGTGACCGCACCGTCATGGTGGAGCTCACTGGTGGCCGCGCTGGCGGAGCAGTGACCGCACCGTCATGGTGGAGCTCACTGGTGGCCGCGCTGGCGGAGCAGTGACCGCACCGTCATGGTGGAGCTCACTGGTGGCCGCGCTGGCGGAGCAGTGACCGCACCGTCATGGTGGAGCTCACTGGTGGCCGCGCTGGCGGAGCAGTGACCGCACCGTCATGGTGGAGCTCACTGGTGGCCGCGCTGGCGGAGCAGTGACCGCACCGTCATGGTGGAGCTCACTGGTGGCCGCGCTGGCGGAGCAGTGACTGCACCGTCATGGTGGAGCTCACTGGTGGCCGCGCTGGCGGAGCAGTGACCGCACCGTATGGTTCACCCTTAGCAGCACGGCCTGCAGTAGGTGACATGCTCTAGCGGTTTGGTGACTTCCCACATGTCCAGTGCGCGTTGGGCTGGCCCTGCCCTGCCCATGTAGGAAAAGCTGTGGAAGGGTGTCCCATGCAGGGGCGTGGCCGAGAGAGCCAGAGGGCGCGCGAGGGGTGCAGAGGTCGAGAGTGCAGCTGGGTGTATCCCAGGGCGGGCCATGGAGTAGGGAGCTGGGCTGCCTCCTGGACCCCTGGCTCCTGCTCTGACAGGTGAGGTCAGCATGCCCCGCTTTGCTGTCGAGAGGGTGTGCCTTCACAAACCTTGCAGCTGTGAGCGGTCGAGTTACAGGTGTCCTCATTTGACACTGCCTGTTTAAATGTCTGGGAGTATTTCCTTCATTATCTTCCTACATGGGACAAGGAGCTACCTGGGCAGGCTGGCAAAGTGGGTGGAGAGTAGGGTCTTGTCCTTGGGAAGGTGGCCGGCGTACGCAGGTAGTGCGTGTCACAGAGCTCGTCCAGCCACTGTGTGGAGAAGACTGGTTGGGGCTGCAGTGGGTGGGTGGTGGATGTGGCGGGGGTGGGGAGACTCAAGGGTGACTCCCAGACTATACCTGAGCTGGCCCTGGCTTTTCTGCCTGAACAGCAGGGTAGGTAGCAGTGCCATTCATCATGGAAAGGGGTGGGTGGCCCAGGCTGGCATATTTCAGGGGTGGCAAGTTTTTTCTGCAAAGGCCAAATGATAACTACCTCAGATTGTACACCAAAAAGCAGAATCAAGAATAATTTTTTTTTTTGGAGAGGTTTTTGCTGTAAAAGACAGACAGACAGAAAGTGAGAAATCACCCCCCAAGGAGGATGGCCACACCGCAATCCCTTCTCCTCCATTCTCCTCTCGGGATCTTGGGCACGCACACACATGCACCCAAGTGAGTTTAAGCCACCGAGTCCGGGACTGGAACTGCGGTCAACTACATGGGAGTCCAGTGACATAGCCATTACGCCAACTGCTGGTTCTGAATCAAGAATAATTTTTTTAAAAAATGTTTCATTATGGGAACCAGCAGTTGGCGTAATGGCTATGTCGCTGGACTCTCACATAGTCGACTGCGGTTCGCGTCCCGGACCCGGTGGCTTAAAACTCATGCCGGGTGCGTGTGCGTGCGTGCCCAAGATCCCGAGAGGAGAATGGAGGAGAAGGGATTGCGGCGTGACCATCCCCCCTGGGGGGTGATTTCTCGCTTTCTGTCTCTATGTCTCTCTCTGTCTGGCGAGCGCACGCGCCCTATAGTGAAAACCTCTCCAAAAAAAAAAAAAAAAGTTTTATTCTCAGGGCATGTGTGCTTGCTGGAGAGAGAAAGAGACAGACGAGAAGTAATAAATCACCCCTCCCCAGGGGGTGGCCACACCACACACATTCCCTTCTCCTCCAGTCTCCTCTTGGGATTTGCTTTCTCACTTTCCTCTCTCTCTCTGTGTCTCCCTGGACAGATTTAAAAAATAGTAATCATTAATAAAGTTAAATAAATAATTCTTTTAAAAAATTATGATAAAACCAATGTTTTCATGTACAAGTCTTACTCTTATTTCTTAGAAATAAGTATTTTCTTTTTGATGCTTCTATTAATAAAATCAGCTTTTTAAAAAATTTTTGTTAGAGGACGTGAGTATTCACTGGGAAGGGAGAGAGAGAAAAGGTGGGAAAGCTCCCCCTACATGGGAAATGGTCACACTACAATCCCTTCTCCATTTCTCCCTTCTTTCAGGATTCTAGGTACACACGCATACATGCCCGGCGTGTTTCTCAAGCTGTTGAGTCTGGGACTCAAATCATGTGGTCAGCCACGTGAGATCCAGCTGCCTTCACCACCACACCTCAGGTTGGCCCGATAAAATTCTTTTTTAAATTTCATTTCTAGATTGTGATTGTATAGACATGCAATTGCAATTGTTTTTTGTACATTAACATTTTTTTTTTTAATTTAAGTTTTGTGATAAGGCATGTGCTCTTACTGGAGAGAGACAGATGGAAGGTGAGAAAAATCTCCCAGTGGGAATGACCATGCCTCAGGCTCTGCTCTTCCATTCTTCTCCTGGCTCATACATAAATACGCTCACCGTGTTTTTCCTACTGCCAGGTGTGGGACACGAATCGCATAGCTGGCCTGTGGGATACAGAGCCTTAACTGCCATGCCACCGTCTGACCTTCCCTGGGGTTGATCTTGTGTCTCGCAAATTTGCTGAATTTTTTATTAGTTCTAATAGATTGGGGGAGAGATTTCCTTGGCAATTTCTGTTTACAAGATCATGTCCTCTGGGAATAGGAAGTTTTATTTCTTCCTTTCAGATCTGGATAGCTTTTATTTTTTATTTTTGTTTTGTTTTTGGCTAATTTCCCTGGCTAAAACCTCTGGTTGGATAGAAGTGGTGAAAGCTGACATCCCTGTCTTATTCCTGTTCTTAGGGTAAAACTTTCTGTCTTTAACCATTAAGTATGACATTAGCTGTAGGTTTTCCTGTTGACATCCTTTATCAGGTTGAGAAGGTGCCCTTTCATTCCTACTTTATTACCTGCTTTTATCGTTAAGGGATATTGGGTTTTGTCAGGTGGTCTTTCTGCATCTGAGATGATTATGTGGTTTTGCTTCCTGTTTATCAATGTGGTATATTACATTGATTTTCATATGTTGAACCCCCTCTACATTTCTAAGTACATATGGTTATGATACCTAACCCTTTTTATATCTTTCTGGATTTGGTTGGGTAGTATTTTGTTGAGGATTTTTGCATCTATACTCATAAGGGTATTCTGTTTAGTCTGTTCAGACTAAACCCAAAGAAAGCAGAAAGAAATTCAACTGGAAATACATGAAATAGATAACAGACTAATCAACAAAATCAAAAGTTGCTTCTCTGGGAACCAGCAGTTAGCGTAATGGCTATGTCGCTGGACTCCCACGTAGTCGACTGTGGTTCGCGTCCCAGACCCGGTGGCTTAAAACTCACGCCGGGCGCGTGTGCGTGCGTGCGTGCGTGCGTGCGTGCCCAAGATCCCGAGAGGAGAATGGAGGAGAAGGGATTGCGGCGTGAACCATCCCCCCTGGGGGGTGAGTTCTCGCTTTCTGTCTCTATGTTTCTCTCTGTCTGTCTGGCGAGTGCACGCGCCTTGTAGCGAAAACCTCTCCAAAAAAAAAAAAAGTTGCTTCTCTGAGGGGCCAGCAGTTAGCGTAATGGCTACATTGCTGAGTTCCCATGTAGTCGACTGTGGTTTGAGTGCTGGACCTGGTGGCTTGAACTCATGCCGGGCGTGTGTGTGTGCCCAAGATCCTGAGCAAATGGAGGAGAAGGGATTGCAAGGTGGCCATCCCCCTGGGGGGTGATTTCTTGCTTTCTATCTCTCCGTCTCTCGCTTTCTGTCTAGTGTATGCGCCCTATAGCCAAAACCTCTCTCTCAAACAAAAAGAATTATTTAACTTTATTTATTTATACTTGACGAGAGAGAGGGAGAAGAGTGAGAAAGCAGGCTGCCAGGTCCAGGACTTGAACTGTGGTTGACCATGTGGGAGTCCAACGCCCTTAACTACCATGCCACCTGCTAGCCCCTTTTTCTGTTTTCTTAAGGTGGAAGTTTAGAATCTTAGTGTAAGTTCATTTCTGATGCAGGAATTTTTTTTTTTAAGAGTGATTTTTTTCTATAGGGTGCATGCACTCGTTGGAGAGACAGATAGACAGAAAAGGAGAAAAATGATCCATGAGGGAGAATGCCACACCACAATCCCTTCCTCTCTGTTCTCCTCTTAGGATCTTGGGCATGCACGCGCAAGTGCCTGGCATGAGTCAAGCCCTGGGTCCAGAACTCGAACCGCAGTCAGCCATGTGGGAGCGCAGTGATGTAACCATCTGCTATGCCATCTGCTGGTCTCCACTGATACAGGAATTTTCTTTTTTTAAAGAATTCTTTTATTTAACTTGATTTATTATTATTATTTAAGTATTTCAGAGAGAGAGAGAGAGAGAGAGAGGGAGAGATTGAGAAAGTGAGTGAGAAAGCAAGCCTTCAGGTCTGGGACTCAAACTATAGTAGGCCATGTGGGAGTCCAGCACCCTTAACCACCATGCCATTTGCCAACTCGTGATATAGGCATTTAAAGCTATGAATTTCCCTCAAAGCACTGCTTTAGCTGTGTTAAGGGTTAAATTATGTCTGTCTAAAAGACACGTTAGAAACCCTGATCCTCTGTGCTTCAGAATGTGACCTTCTTTGGAAATAGCATCATTGCAGAGTAGCTGAGATGAAGTCATACTTCAGTAGGGTGGTCCTAATCCGTTATGACTGTCCTTGTAAGAGGGGAATGCCATGTGAACATAGGTATCGGGTAAGGGAAAACTGAGGAAACACAGGGAGAAGATGGCATGTGACTGGACTGTGATCTGCAAGCCCAGGGATACTAGGGACAGCTGGCAAATACCTGGACTGGTGGGAGCAAGGCAGGTGGCCGGAGCTGTCCGTCAGGGAGCATGGCACGTCTCACAGCTTGATTTAGGACTTCGGGTCTCCAGGAGTGTTCGGCAATACACTTCTGTTGTCTCAGTCCACCTAGTTTATGGGTTACGGTACCCTAGGAAACGTACAAGCTGTCTCCTATAAAGCTTCGTATGTTATGTTTGCATTTTTATTCAAAACAAATTACTCAGAATGTTCAAAACAGTTTGTTTTCCCTTTTGTTGCTTTGATCCGTGGGTTATTTAGGAATGTGTTATTTAATTGATAAATATTTAGTTATATTTCAGGTTTCTTTGTTTTGTTGATTTCTGGTATAATCACATTACAGTCAGAACACACTTTGTATAATTTCAGTGTGTTTAAATTTGTTAGTTTTTTTTTGCTTTAAATTTACCAGAGGGTGTATATGTTCTCTGGACAGAGACAGAGAGACAGAAAGTGAGACCCCCTTTGTGGTCATGCTGTAACCTCTCCTCCTCTGTTACTCTTTCCTTTCAGGGTTTTGGGCACCCATGTACACATGCCTGGCATGTGTTTTCAAGCTGTTGCTTCTGGGGCTTGAACTGTGCTGTTGGCCATGTGGGATCCAGCCACTGTAACCAGCACCCCATGAGCTGGCCCGGTTAATTTTGTTTAGCTTTTTGCTATAGGGCACATGCGTTCACCAGAGAAAGGAAAAATGAGAAGTTAGCCCCAGAGGAGCTGGCCATCTCACAGGCTCTTCTCCAGTCTCCTCATTGGTTCTGGGCATGCGTTTACTGGTGTGTTTTCAGAGCCATTGGTCTGAGACGCACACCGTGGAGTCATCCATGTGGGATCCAGTGCCTTAAGCACCACACCCTCTGCTGGCCTAATGGTTAGTGTTTTTTGGCCAGAGTTTGCTTATGTCTTTCTTCGGCGAGCTAGGACAGAGGCAGCATGTGTTCTCCAAGAAGGTGGCGATGTTATGACCCGTCCCCACCCTGGCCACTCCCACGTCGTGTGCATGTGGACCCCCAGCACACTCAGGGAGGTCTTCGCCGGGGGTGGGGACCGGCCCATGTGGGTCAGCCTCTCTGGGCACTGTGTTTGCCCACTGGGCCTCTGTCAGCCCCCAAGATTTTTTAATTTGCCAGAGGGTTCGTGCACTTGCCAGAGAGAGCAGGAAGAAGGGAGAGAGAGAATCCTGACAGTCGGGTGTGGTGACACCTCAGGATCCCGGGCAGGAATGCACACGTGCCCGCGGTGTTTTTCCAGGCTTGGGCCGGCCCCGGACCACGGCCAAGCACGTGGACTCCAGCTTCCTGTGCAAAGTGCTTGCCTACTGTGACGGGCAGGCCCATACGCTCTCTATTTCTTCATGTTTTTGTGCCTCGCGATTTCTTTTTTCCTTTCGTTAGCTTTAGGATGTGTGTGCTTGCCAGAGATGGGGGGGGAGAGAGAGAGAACCCCCTGGGGGAGGCATACCACAGTCCCCCTCCTTCATTCTCCTCTGGGGCTTTGGGCATGCGTGCACATGTGCCCGGTGTGTTTTTCAAGTCACAGGGTCCAGGACCCGGCGGTGTGGGACCAGCTCCTTCGCCTCCATCTACACCGCCCCCTCCTCCTCTTCTGCCTTCGGCTTTTAGCAGTTCAGTTATGTTGTGTCTAGGTGTTGGGCTCTTTGAGTTGATCTTTTTTGGAGTTTTAGAGCTTCTAGAAACTTTTGAGGACTGTTTTCCTGTGAGTTGGGAACTTTGTTGCAGTGCCCCATGTGGTACTGGTGTGTCTTCTACCCCACCCAAAGTGCCGCTGTGTGGGCAGCACATGCCGTGCTGTGGGGTAGAGTAACGAGCGGTCCCCGTGTGCATGGAGAGCATGGCCTGGGAGTTAGGGGACCAGGCCCCACATGGCCCACTGCATGGCTCAGATGCCGGCCGTGTGCGGGTGAGGTCCGCACCCACACTTGGGGTGGGCCGCGCCTCCCTGCCTCTGATGAGCACAGTGTTCCAAATCCGCTCTCCTCTGTCTCGGCGTGGCGTGCTCCGCCCACGGCCGTAACAGCACAGTGGAGGGGCCGTGCGGTGGGGCGAGCCGCCCTGCGCAGCTGCCCTGTGCCCGGCCGTTGGGCTTGCTGAGAGCCCCGAGCCGCTGTGCAGCTGCTCCACTGCTTGTAGTGCAGGACGTGGGGACATGGGTGCCATGGGCACCCGTGTGCCTGTGAGCCTTTACCTGTGGGATGGGGTTTGCATTTCATGTGACTTTTTTTTTTTTTTTTTTTGGAGAGGTATTTGCTATAGGGCGCGTGCGCTCGCCAGACAGACAGAGAGACAGAGAGATAGAAAGCAGGAAATCACCCCCCGGGGGAATGGCCACGCCGCAACCCCTTCTCCTCCATTCTCCTCTCGGGATCTTGGGCACGCACGCACACGCGCCCGGCGTGAGTTTAAGCCGCCGGGTCCAGGACTCGAACCGCGATCGACTACGTGGGAGTCCAGCGACATAGCCATTACGCTAACTGCTGGTCCCATTTCATGTGACTTTTGAAAAATTCATATAGTTGAGAAAATGAATTAAGGTTAAAAACCTGAAAACCATGTTTTACTTTTGGGTTGTGCAGACAGTGGGGCTCGGCTCCAGGTGCCCACTCGTGACATGCTCCCTGGTTTCCAGAGTACTCGGGCTTTTTTTTTTTTTTTAAAGAAGTTTTTTGCTATAGGACGTGTGTGCTTGCCAGAAAGATAGAGAGAGACAGAGAGATAGAAAGCGAGAAATCTCCCCCCCAGGGGGGATGGCCACGCCAAAAATCCTTTTTCCATTCTCCTCTCGGTATCTTGGGCACGCACACACACGTGCCTCCTGTGAGTTTAAGCCACCGGGTCCGGGACTCGAACTGTAGTCGACTACATGGGAGTCCAGCGACATAGCCATTACGCCAACTGCTGGTCCCCAGAGTACTCAGGCTTTTGTCACCACGCTCTCTGTGTTTTCATTGTTTTGTCTGCTCGTTTATCTGGTAGGGCTGCAGCTTTACTTGTCCAGCACCTTGGCTGTCGCCTCGCCTGCTGAGATGACCCGTAAGTGTGGGTAACTTGATGCAGAAGGGAAGGGGCCAGAACTGGCTTGTGGTTTTATTGGGTTGTTTTGCGCTTTTCTAAGCAAAGATGCGTCCTGACTCCCCGGTGACCTAGTATTTATGTACGGACTCACTGACGTCCTCCTGTCCCAGGTATTTATGTACGGACTCACTGACGTCCTCCTGTCCCAGGTATTTATGTACGGACTCACTGACGTCCTCCTGTCCCAGGTATTTATGTACGGACTCACTGACGTCCTCCTGTCCCAGGTATTTATGTACGGACTCACTGATGTCCTCCTGTCCCAGGTATTTATGTACGGACTCACTGACGTTCTCCTGTCCCAGCTGGAATCTGTGGGATTGGCTCCTCGGTGACACAGGGACCATTCATTCGCTCATGCGCTCCCTCATTTGTTCATTTTTGCAAAAGGTTATTTCCTGCCTTCCAGAACACCGGTTCTGGGCCAGGCCCAGATGAGAATAAACGTGTGTGCCCGGCCTTACAGAAACCCTTGTGCTCCATTTCCTAGAAAGTCAGTCAAAGACCCTGGAGGGGCAGTCAGCGGGCGAGTGAGGCCCTGGGGTGGAAAGGGAGGCCTCCTGTGTGGGACCCCCGCAGGCGAGACTGCGGGTATCTGCCCAGGGTTCCAGTGGGGTCCAGGACGGAGCTCGGCATACGTGCAGACCCAGAGACGGGGCTTTCCTCTCCAGAAAGGCGGCTGCAGCCCCTGTGGCCTCTGAGCTCTGGGGCTGCGGTTAAGGATGGGTTGGTGAGTTACTGTACATTCTATTTTTGGTACTAGTTAATTTGTATTGGCCACCCGCTGAAATGATAACATTTTAGATACACATGGAGTGAAGTAAAGCTGGCTAGAATTAGTCACCTGTTTTTACTCTAGAAATACAATGCTACAAAGTTCGCAATTACCTGTGGCTCCTCCTGCCTTCCTGGTGGGCAGTGTCTGCCTGTCCTGAAGGGCATTTCAAGTTTGGGAGGGAAAACTGTGGCTGAGGGCAGAGGACGGAAGGGGGCCAGTGGGCATGACTGAGGGCAGCATGGAGAATGCACCCATCCCGTGCCAGTCAAGGACGGTGGCCGCAGGCTCAGCGGAGGTCGTCACCTTGGGTTCTGCATGTCAGGTGCCTGCACCTGGGTTATGTGGGTCGGAGCGGCTGGCGCTAGAGGGCGCCCAAGGCTCTGTGCACCTGCAGCCGCACAGACGCGCCTTTCCTGACCTCTGGCCTGGCCCGTGCTGCTGTGGACCTTGGGACCTCAGACGTCTCAGGTGCTTCTCGGCCTTCATATCTGTCGTCCTGTCTGTGAACATGGGGTGTTTACATTCAGCTGCGTCTCCTCTTTCTGAAACTCTACCCTAGATGCTCAGACTCCAGTTCTGCCTCAGGCACTGCCTCAGGTGCTGCCCTTGGCCCACTCCACGGAGGCGCTTGGCCCACCACTTTGCAGTGGCCTTTCTGTCGGTCACTGTTGGCACGTCACCCAGTCCTCAGCCTTCACCACTAGCTCTTCTGAGCACTCACTCGCCTGACAGTTCAGGAAGAAAGACCCCAGAGCCCCTCTGGCCTCCCTGCCTCCTGGGCTTTTCCTGGGCCCGTTCAGGCCTCCCTCGCGAGCCTGCCCTCGATGTGTGAAGGCCCTTGCCCTGTTCTGTGTCCTCACTCCCTGAGGGGTCAGCGTGCTACTGACCCCAGCCTTGTGCCCAGCCTGACCTTTGCCCTGCGCTCTGGTTTGGGGGCCTGTTGACTGCATAGGGGATTGACCAGACCTTTACCCCAGGGTGATACATGCTCAGCCTCCAAGCCTGCTGTGTAGCCTCTCACCCACAGGGATGGGCACGCCTGTGGACCCACTCCCAGAGGAACCGTGGCTGCCTGTGCGGCCTCTTCTGCCCCTCCACGGGTCCACGTCTGCCTCTCCCCTCTGTGTCTGGGTTGGTCCAAGCCTTGTGCTCAGAAGCTGGCATAAGTGTCCCTGCAGTGGCTCCCTGGCTGCTCTCAGACGACTGGCCCTCACCCCTCGCCCTACCCTGTGCCTGGAGGCCCGGCCGGCAGCAGCATGTCCTCTCCTCGAGGTCTGCTCACCTGGCCGAGGCCGCCTAGACAGCACCTATGGCACAGTCTGTCCCACCGACCAGCTCTCACTCAGCATCTGCTGTTCACTGTGAACGGGTCACCGAGCCTAGTCAAAGGCACACGAGCCGGACGGACTGGGTGCTCGTGAGCACCTGAGGGCTGCCCCGTGGGACTGTCCGTGGGCCTTGCAGTGGCTTGTTAGAGGGGTAGGGTGTGTCCTCAAAGCCTTTTGCAGAAAGGGGACTCTGAAATTCACACGCAGCACTTCTTAATCGCCAGAGGGTGCATGAATTCTAGAGGGCAAAGTCACAGAGGGGAGCGCCACGGCGGGCTCGGCCCTCTGCTCTCCCTGCGCTTCTCCGGCCTGCCGGTGTGGGGTGTACGTGCATCTTGCCCAGTGTGGTTTTCAAGCCATTAGGCTGGAATTTAAACCATGGTCGGCCACGTGGGGTCTGCCTGTCCTAACCACTACACTGTGGGGCCAGCCCTGCTTTTTCTAAAGTTCATGATAAAGCATGTGCGTGTGCATGGGGGAGAGAACGCAATACTCCCTGCCCGGGATCTGGTCATGCCACGGCCCCCTCCTTCCAGCTCTCCAGCCCGCCAGGTCCTGGACACTCGTGGGCATCCCTGGTGTGCGTCAGGTTCACTGGGCTGGGGTCCCGACTATGGCCACCAGGTGAGATTTGTCTTCGCTAGAGTGCCACTTTACTGCCACGACCCTGAGCATGCCCAGACAGTTTTTACGATAGGACATAACCTGGTTTTGTGGTCCAACCTCCTGAATCAGTTAGTTAAAAATAAAAAAGACTCAGGGGACCAGCAGATGGCGTAATGGTTATGTTGCTAGACTCCCACATAGTCAACTGCGGTTCGAGTCCTGGACCTGGCGGCTTAAACTCATGCCAGATGTGTGTGTGTGTGTGCCCAAGATCCCGAGAGAAGGGATTGTGGCATGGCCATCCCCATTTGGGGGTGATTTTTCTCTTCCTGTCTCTCTGTCTTTCTGGTGAGCGTATGGGCCCGTTAGCAAAAACCTCTCGAAAAAGAAAAGGAGGGAACCAGCAGTTAGCGTAATGGCTACGTTGCTGGACTCCGACGTAGTCGACCGCGGTTCGCGTCCCGGACCTGGTGGCTAAAACTCACGCCGGGCGCATGTGCGTGCGTGCCCAAGATCCCGAGAGGAGAATGGAGGAGAAGGGATTGCGGCGTGACCATCCCCTCTGGGGGGTGATTTCTCGCTTTCTGCCTCTATGTCTCTGTCTGGCGAGCGCACGTGCCCTATAGCGAAAACCTCTCAAAAAAAAAAAAAAAAAAAAAAAAAAAAAGAAAAGAAAAAAGAAAAGGAAAAAAAAATGTAAAAAGACCCAGCCTCCGTGGTACAGCTGGCCGTTTACCAGCGTGTGGTTCTGGGAGCCATGCCACCTGGGCTTGGATCGCTGGTCCAGTCACCCGGAAACATGCTCGGCACGCGTGTTTCCCAGGACCCTGATGAGCTGAATGGCTGGAGGGGTGTCCCAGACCCTTTTGAGAGTGTGTCCGTCTGTCTGGCTCCCACTCACTCTCAGCTCTCTGGCCTCTTTACCTGCTCACCCCTCTTCTCTCTGCGTGACGTGTCTCCCAGGAAGTCTGTCCTCACAGCTCTGTAGCACAAGGGCTATCCCTGACACAGAACAGGGCCCTAAGGGTGCTGCGGTGGCACGGTCCTCATCCCTGTCCCATCCCTGTCTTGTCAGGAGCCCCTCCGAACCCCAGGCTGGGGAGAGTGCTGCGGTGGCACAGTGACACGGTGGCACGGTCCCCGTCCCGTCCCCGTCTGTCGAGCCCCTCCGCACCTCAGGCTGGGGAGAGTGCTGCGGTGGCACAGTGACACAGTGGCACGGTCCCCGTCTCGTCCCCGTCTGTCGAGCCCTTCCGCACCTCAGGCCGGGGAGAGTGCTGTGGTGGCACAGTGACACGGTGGCATGTCCCCGTCCCTGTCCTGTCCTTGTCATTCTGGAGCCCCTTCACACCCCAGGCCGGGGAGAGCTCCTGCTCCAGGGCTGGCTGCCGGGCAGGGTGTGGGGGGGGGGAGGGAGGGTGCTGTTGTCCCACCCAGCCATTCCTTACGGAAGAAGTAAATAAACTTAAACAATGAATACAACACCGTCATCTGATACAGCATTCAGACTCGAATTTCCTCAGTTGCCTCTCAGAGGTCTGTCTGTGTTTGTTTTTTTTTAAGGTTTTGGCCACAGGACATGTGTGATAGCTGGAGAGGCAGAGACAGTGAGAGGGAGAGTCAGAGATCACCTCCAAGGCAGATGGCCGGTGGAGTCCCTCTCCACTCTCCTGGGATTGTGGGTGCACACATGCAAGCCTGGCACTGTCTTCAGGCCAGCGCGCCAGGGGCTCTAGTCGTAGTTGGCCACGTGGGCGTTCAGTGCTATGAAAGTCAGTACTGTGCCACCTTCTGGCCCTCCCAGGTGACTTTCACGGTTTCTTTATTTTTTTTTCCTGGTTTTTGCCATAGGGCATGCATGGGATGACAGAGAGAGACTGTAAGGGGGAAGTACCCCTCCCCGCCCCAGGATGGTCACATAGCAGCTCCCTTTCCTCCATTCTCTTGGGATATTGGGCACACACACTCGTGCCTGGCATGCTGCTGCTGCACTGTTGAGGCCAGCGTGGGGAGTACGGGGCCGGGGTGCTGGTGCACTTCAGGCCAGGCACCCATGCCCCACTGGGTGCTTTCTCTCTTCAGTCTTCCTCTCTCTGGGGAGTGCATGTGCCCTCTGCTAACTGAGGCGAAAAAGGGGGAAAAAAAACACATTTATTGCTCAGTGCCCTCAAAACTGTTTTTGCCTGTGGGCGCAGGAGTCTTGTTTATGGGCTTTACAGGAAATGAAAACCTTGACACATAATGGTGCTTACTCAGTACTGTTGATCAGTGAACGATGAATATGATAATATTTTCTAAAACTCACGCCGGGCGCGTGTGCATGCGTGCCCAGGACCCCGAGAGGAGAATGGAGAAGGGGTTGTGGTGTGGCCATCCCCCTGGGGGGGTGGTTTCTCGCTTTCTGTCTCTGTCTCTCGTCTTTCTGGCGAGCGCACGTGCCCTATAGCAAAAATCTCTCCCCCCAAAAAAATATATTCCCATCACAGACGTGATCTGAAGAACGTGGAAACACGCTCTCAGGTTGAAGGGTCAAGTCATTTGTTTGCTCACAGCGGTGTGAAACGTGTGCGTCTGGAGAGGAACCGAGCTGTGGCTCACTGGGACGCCCGCTTCTGAGTCTGGCGGTGCTGCGGGCGGGTCAGCGGGACGGGGCGGAGCTCGGACGGGGTTGGGCTCTGATGTGGTGGAGCTTGGACAGGGCCGCCCGGCTCTTGGGTAGACAGAGGTGGTGCTGGGGCAGGGCTCTGGTTATGTGGGGCGGGGCTCTGGGTGGACGGAGGCGGTGCTGGGGCGGGGCTCGGTATGTGGGGCGGGGCTCTGGGTGGACGGAGGCGGTGCTGGGGCGGAGCTCGGTGTGTGGGGCGGGGCTCTGGGTGGACGGAGGCGGTGCTGGGGCGGGGCTCGGTGTGTGGGGCGGGGCTCTGGGTGGACAGAGGCGGTGCTGGGGCGGGGCTCTGGGTGGACGGAGGCGGTGCTGGGGCGGGGCTCTGGGTGGACGGAGGCGGTGCTGGGGCGGGGCTCTGGGTGGACGGAGGCGGTGCTGGGGCGGGGCTCTGGATGTGGGGCGGGGCTCTGGGTGGACGGAGGCAGTGCTGGGGCGGGCTCCGGGCAGGGCGGGGTTCTCCCACGCCTTGTGCCTTCGCCAGGGTGCGAGGTCCTGCGGGGCTCCGTGGTCTCCGGTGCCCAGGCCACGTCTCTACACCGTGGGCCTGCCCCGCGTAGTGCTCTGGGGCGGACAGGGACCCACATGACAGGACTCGAAGCCAGGGGGCAAGGCAGTGAGTAGTGAGCCGAGTCTGAGACGGAGTCCGGCCAGAAGGACAGGGCAGGCTGGGCCGGGCGGCTGGGCATCACTTAACCACGGGGACAGCGGCCATCGTCCGCCCTGCTTCTCTGCGCAGGGTGGAGCCGGGGAGTGACCCGACAGTGGTTGCAGGGCTGAGGGTTGCTGAGGCAGAGGACGTGAAGGGTGGTGCAGCGGTTCCGGTTCGGCTCCGGCTTCGGCGAGGGGGAGGCAGCCCAGACACTGGTGGACGGCGAGGGAACGGCAAACGCAGGGCCCGCCCGCAGGTGTGGCACTGGGCTCCTAGTAAGCTGCCTGCGCACGTGGCTGGCCAGAGGGGAGAGGGCGAGAGACGCGCAGTCAGGTTCCGGGTGTGTTTTGACTGTAGAGCCTACAGGATTGGCGCTGGGTTGGAAGAGGTTTTCAGTTTTCGAGGTTGTGTCTGGACCCAGCGGTGGTTCACTGAGTCGGGCACGCGGAGGGCAGCGGGGAGCTTGGCCCCACGTGCTAAGCTTGAGATGCGCACCCATGGGCGGAGACGGTGCAGGCGGAACCGTGGGCGCAGGGGGTGGGAGCGCCCTGGAGGTAAGCAGCCCCGAGGGTGCCCGCAGACCTAGCTCGACGGAAGGTTCCAAGCAGCACTTGTCAGTCTGGGCCCGATGTCCCTGTGCTGGGCGTGTTGTGCCCCCAGGAGCATGCGCTCTGAGAGCTACTCTCTTACGAAAGCACAGCGGGAATGTCCCAGGCCACCCCCTCGCCACTGGGCCATGCCCTCCCTCCAGGCGTCCCGAGGGGCCTAGGAATTAGCAAAACGGACAAATGCCATGCGCAGGTCACCCCTCCCCACCTTTGCAGTTACCAGAAATGCAGGCGCCAGCTGCCAGCTGCACCCGCCCAGCTTGTATCTGCTGTCCTTCCACACAGAGTCGTCCCGGCTTCAGATTCCCTTTGTGAGATCATGTATCTGGGGCTACACTGCCACTTCTGTGTCCTCTGACCTTGGTTTATCTTCCATGGAGAAAGGTCTTTTCTTTTTTCATGCTTTGTTTGTTTGTGTTTCCATAGAGGGTGTTCCGCACTCCCCACAGCGAGGGAGAAGGAGCACTGGCTAGTGGGTGTGGCCCTGCTGCAGCCCCTTACCTCTGCAGTCTGTCCGGGCTTTGGGCATGCACCTATGCTCTCCTGTCTTTCAAGCCCCAGGGCCAGGATATGAACTGCCTTTGGCCCTGTGGTATCCGGCTCCTTTAACCACCAGTCCACAGGGCTGGCTCTTTTGTTCGTTCGTTCTTTCTTTCCTTCTTTCTTTCTTTCTTTCTTTCTTTCTTTCTTTCTTTCTTTCTTTTTTTTGTAAGATTGCGTAATGGAAAAAAAAGCGATACAAAACATCTAGGTTATTTTGTAAAGTTTTTTGTGACAAAGAGACAGAGAGACCTAACTTCAACAGGGTCTTTTTTTTTTTTTTTTTCGAGAGGTTTTTGTGATAGGGCACATGCGCTTGCCAGAAAGACAGAGACAGAGAGTGAGAAATCACCCCCAGGGGGGATGACCACACCGCAATCCCTTCTCCTCCATTCTCCTCTTGGGATATTGCTCCTGCTGAGGCCAGGTGTGACTCAGCTCCCTTAAGTACGAGGCTGCAGGCCAGCCCTCAGGTCAGACAGCGCCTTAGGAACAGGAAGCTGCCCACAGCCGCATCAACGCTCTGGCGATGTGGAGCAGGCCCACCCGTGCAGCGCTGGGAAGCTGGGCCCACACTCCTCCACACCTGGAGGGTTGCTCTTCCGGTTCTGTCTCAGTCCTGGGGCAGAGCAGTGTGACTGGGAATGGGCTCCTGGTCCAAGCTTTCCCTTTGCCTCTGCAGTTGGAGGCTGCTGCACGGAGCGTCTCTTGACCACACGATGGCGCCTTTGTGTCGGTGAGTCAGAGGCTGGGACTGCGGTTTGCCTGGACTCTGCCTTTTGCTGACTTCAGGCGATCCGCTGTAAAGTCACATACAGAGCTTAGCAGGGAGCCTTATCTTCCTCTAGGCGGGCCAGCCTCACCTCAGTGTGGAACGTGCTCTGGAAGGTGCCAGAACCTGGGACTGCAGGTGCCAGTGGGATGCGCCTTGGTGCTCAGTGAGGCTGTTTTGGGGTGACGGAGCCCTCACCTGCCATGGCCTGCCTGCTGCTTCTGGCTTGAGTTTCAGATGGGGTTGTTGTTCAGGTTGCTCTTCTGATATGAAGAAAGGAATAGGCTTCTCTGTTTTCTGTCCAGTCTTATCTCCCCTCTTGTTTTTTGTTTGTTTTAGTTTTTGCTGAAGGGTGCACATGCTCACCAGAGACAGAGAGAGAGAGAGCGAGAGAGAAAGTGAGAAATTGCCCCCAGGGGGATGGCCACGTCGCAGTCCCTTCCCCTCCATCTGCTCTCAGGGTCTGGGGCACGTGCACACACGCCTGGTGAGTTTCCCAAGCCACTGGGGCTGGGACTCAAACTGCAGAGTCAGTCCTGTGGGATCCAGCGCCTCAACCTGAAGATCTGGAGGTTCCAGGTTGGCCTTTGAGTGGCCAAGTAGGATAGACCATCAGGGTGTTGGACATTCCGTTTTTGAACCTGGAAATTTCTGGGCTGCATTGCAGACCCACAGACGTTTCCTGTAAAGGCCCCTGTGGTGCAGGCCACATGCAATCTCTTATTTGAAAATATTTTTACAACTTGGACCAGCAGTTAGCATACTGGCTATGTCGCTGGACTCCCATGTAGTCGACTGCGGTTCGAGTCCCAGACCTGGTGGCTTAAACTCACTCCGGGCGCTTGTGCGTGCGTGCCCAAGATCCCGAGAGGAGAATGGAGGAGAGGGGATTGCGGCGTGACCATCCCCCCTGGGGGGTGATTTCTCGCTTTCTGTCTCTATGTCTCTCTCTGTCTTTCTGGCAAGCACATGTGCTCTATAGCAAAAATCTCTCAAAAAAAGAAAAACAATTTTTTTTTACAACTTAAAAACAACAGAAACATTCTTAGGTTGTGGGAAGTAAGAAGACCAGCTGGGGTAAATCTGGCCAGTGAGCTGTCTCCCTGGCGTGTCGTGACGTGTGACCTTGCTCTTGAGGCCGATGGAAAGCCACAGAAGTTTTAAAGATTATAATGAGGTCAGATAGAAAGATAATTTAGAAAGATAATTTTAGAAAGATAATTTTTCTTAAGAGAGATTTTTGCCATAGGGCACGTGTGCTTTGGGGAGGAACAGAGAGAGACAAAGTAAGAAATCACCCCCTAGAGGGAATGGTCACGCTGCAATCCCTTGTCCTCCATTCTCCTCGGGATTTTGAGCATGCATGCACACGTCCCTGGCGAGAGTTTTAAGCTGCCGGATTTGGGACTTGAACCATGGTTGACTACGTGGGAGTCCAATGGCGTAAGCATTATGCTTCTGCCGGTCCCTAACAAGATCATTTTAACTGTGGAATAGGTGTTTGGCAGAAGAAGCTGGAAGACTGGATTGCTAGACAGTTGTGTGATGGCGGACGTTAAGGATTTGATAGGACAGCGGCCGAATCCAGGACCAGGCTGGAGGCATAGCCTTGGAGACCGCGGTTGGTCGTGTTGGGCATGCGCTGTGATACCTGAGCGGGTCACCTTCCGGCTTGAGACAAGGTCTCGTGTTCTGGCTTCAGACTCGCACTCTGCGCTGACACCAGTGCCTGACAGCTGGAAGCCTTGCCCCACCACAGGTTCATAGCCTGGGTCAGCTTGGAGACGTCCCTGAGGTGTGAGTGTGTGTGTCTGTGCATGTGTGCGTGCATGATCACAAGCAGCCGATACTGGGGAGAGGGGGCTGTGGTGTCACGAGGCCCTGTCGAGGGTGCTGCTCTCTGCCCCAGCCTGTCTCACACGTGTGCTCATGTGCTGCTTATCATTAGCAGTAGTGCCGGGGAGAAGCAGTTCCACACCACAGCCCTAGAGACCCTCTCTGGAGGTGAGGAAGGCTCTCAGGGAGGAGGAGAGGCAGCTCACTGTGCACTGACCTCGGGGGAGCAGGAGGAGGAGGAGGAGAGGCAGCTCAGTGTGCACTGACCTCAGGGGGGAGCAGGAGGAGGAGGAGGAGAGGCAGCTCACTGTGCACTGACCTCAGGGGGGAGCAGGAGGAGGAGGAGGAGAGGCAGCTCAGTGTGCACTGACCTCAGGGGGGAGCAGGAGGAGGAGGAGGAGAGGCAGCTCACTGTGCACTGACCTCAGGGGGGAGCAGGAGGAGGAGGAGGAGAGGCAGCTCACTGTGCACTGACCTCGGGGGAGCAGGAGGAGGAGGAGGAGAGGCAGCTCACTGTGCACTGACCTCAGGGGGGAGCAGGAGGAGGAGGAGGAGAGGCAGCTCAGTGTGCACTGACCTCAGGGGGGAGCAGGAGGAGGAGGAGGAGAGGCAGCTCACTGTGCACTGACCTCAGGGGGGAGCAGGAGGAGGAGGAGGAGAGGCAGCTCACTGTGCACTGACCTCGGGGGAGCAGGAGGAGGAGGAGGAGAGGCAGCTCACTGTGCACTGGCCCCTGTGCAGGAGGACTCAGGTCCTCTCCCATTGTGCTGGGGCCGTGCTAGCCAGCATTGTTCTGCCCATGAGCTGGTGAGACGAGTCCTTGCCCAGACAAGGGACATGGATTCGCTCTGTTCCCGGATGGCAGCAACAGTAGTGGAAGCCCAGGTGTTAGGCCAGCCAGGCCCCAGGGCTCGGACAATGGGCTGGTGCACTCTGGTGTTCGAGTCCCCCAGTTGCAGTGCAGGGGACTCGACTCAGTAGGTTGACACGCATGCCCTGAGGGAGGGCACCGAGCCCTGGCTCCCTGGTGCGTTCCACAGTTAGTCCTGGGAGGAGTGCTGGGGTGCGGCGGCCCAAGGACTCTCAGTGCCGCCTCGCCGTGTCTGCTGCCTTGCCGTGTCTGCCACATCTGCTTGCGGGGTCTGAGTGGAGCCCGAGAACTGCTGAGCGGCACCGGGATTTTGCTCCAGGGCTGCAGTGTTTGCATCACACTCTCTGCATGTTCTTTTGGTCTGTAATACATGCGTGGTTCCTGAAGAGTGTGGCATAATATGTTATCGATACAAAGTCAGTGTGGGACTGCTTGTGCCTAAGTGCCTTCTTCATCTGTAGTACGAGTGCGTTGGTTTCCCCTGAAATCCAGGGTTGCCCACTGACCTGGTCTTTCCTGATTTCCCCTCTCGTCCCAGTCGGCACTTTGGTTTCCTGGTATTTTCCCAGGCGCTGCGGTTGCTGCGAAGCCTCCCACTGTCTGCTCTCCCTGCATCCTTAGCGTCCCCTTGAGCACAGGCTTGCCCGAGGAGTCCGGCCTTCTGCAGCCGTCGGCTCTGTACACCTGCCTGCCCTTCCTCCACTGCTGTCCCTGCCTGAGTGACTCTGGCTAAGTTCGTGTGACCCCCAGGGCTTCTGGACGGTGAGACAGTTCGGTCATTCATAAGTCTGGAGCTTAAAGAGTGGCCGCCAGGAGCCATCCCCCTTTGTTTTTCACTTTTAGTCACTTTTTTAGGAGAGATTTTTGCTATGGAGTGCGTGCGTTCACCAGAGACACAGAGAGAGACAGAGAGGAGGAGGAAATGAGAAATAGCCTCCTGGAGGCGGGTGGCCGTGCTGCAGTCCTTCCCCGCTCTCCTCCTGTGCCTTTGGTCATGCACACACACACCTGGTGTGAGTTTCAAGCTGCTGGGTCTGCGACTCAGACCGTGGTCAACCACGTGAGAGGCCAGCGCCTCAACCACTTTACTGTATGCTACCATCGCTTCCTAAAGTAATTTGTTTTTTGTTTTTTTTTTGGGAGAGGTTTTCGCTATAGGGTGTGTGCGCTCGCCAGACAGAGAGAGACATAGAGACAGAAAGCGAGAAATCACCTCCCGGGGGGATGGTCACGCTGCAATCCCTTCTCCATTCTCCTCTCGGGTTCTTGGGCACGCACGCACACGCTCCCAGCGTGAATTTTAAGCCACCGGGTCTGGGACGCGAACTGCGGTTGACTACGTGGGAGTCCAGCGACATAGCCATCACGCCAACTGCTGGTTCCCTCTAAAATAATTTGTAATCTTAAAAAGTTAAAAAATTTTTGGGTGGGACTGGCAGGTGCATGGTGGCTATCGTGGTAGAACCCCACATGACCAACCATGGTTCTAGTCCTGGACTGGGCAGCTTGAAAATCATGCCGGGAATATATGTATGTGTGTCCAAAGTCCCAAGAGGAAAATAAAGGAGAAGGAATTGAATTGTGGCCATCTCCACGGGGGGCAAATTCTCACTTTCTCTCTCTGTCTCTCTGGTGAGTGCACATGCCCTATAACAGAAACCTAAATTATAATAAAAGTAAAAATTTTAAGTGAACTGTTGCTTTTTTCTCCATAGTTTCAGCCTTTTTGTGTTCTGTGAGGTGAGTTTGGTGTTTGGGAAATCGATGATTTCTAGTGAGTCGCTGTTCTCCCTGTTCTCAGACCTCCGTGAGCTCAGTCTGCTCTGGCAGCCGTCTCCAGCTGTCCAGCCGCAGCACTGCTCCAAGCGTCTCTGTCCCTTGCGGTGCCCCTGCCTTCTAGGCGGAATCCATTAGTGAAGAAAGAGTTGGCATTCTGACCCTGATCCCCAGTGGCAGAAGCCAGCCCAAGTCAGCTTTAGTAGAACGTGGGGATGTGTCGTCTTTCATAAGGAGGGACTCGGAGAGGCCTGGGCTCTGCAGGCCGGGACCCGGCCCCCGGCCCCCGGCCCCCGGCCCGCATTGCACGCTTTGCTCCTGAGTGCCACGCCTCAGGCAGCCTGACCTCGAACGGCTGGGGGCTTTCCTGGGGAGATGCCCAGTGTCCTGTGATCTGGGCGGGGTGGGGTGCCAGCTTCTGTGCTGCCACCGACCCCCCAGGCCTCATGGCCAGAGAGCGGGCAAGGGACAGGCAGTACTGGGCAGCAGAACAGTGGGCAGCCCTGCCTTGCCCTGCACAGGTCCATGGCCACCAGGAGGCTGTCCCACCTGGGGACGTGGCCACGTGCTCGTGCAGGTGGGTTTGTGTGGTTGTGCCGGCGGAAACAAGGGTCACAAGTGAAAAGTCCAGCGTAGCCCCTGGTCTTGCCACGGGAATTCTCAGTGTTAGGCCGTTTCGTGCGCCTTCCAGTCGTCCAGTGCAGAGACAGCCATGTTAGCGAGCGAGCGGCCGAGCTGCGCCTCTCTACGTGGGGCATATACGGGGATCAGCTGGCTCGTGGTCATGCCTCCTCCTTGAGCAGACTTTATTAGAATTGGATTAGTAAGCCAGCAGTATAGGGCACAAGCTGGTAATGGTCGCCTGAAGAGTAACTCACATGGCAGAGGTAACGGTCACGTGGTAGGGTCACTTGCGTGGTTGGGTAACTGTCATGTGGTAGAGTGACAGTTGCGTGGCAGGGTAACTGTCACGTGGTCAGGTGATAGTCGTGTGGTTGGGTGACAGTCGTGTGGTTGAGGTAACTGTCACGTGGTAGGGTGACTGTTGCATGGTCGAGATAACTTGCTTGGTAGGGGTAGCTGTCGCGTGACAGGGTAACTGTCTTGTGGTCGAGGTAACTCACGTGGTAGGGTGACAGTCACGTGGTTGAAGTAACTCACGTGACAGGGTGACAGTCACGTGGTTGAAGTAACTGTCACGTGGTAGGGTGGCAGTCGCATGGCAGGGTAGCTGTCGTGTGGTTGGGTGACAGTTGCGTGGTGGGGTAACTGGCGTGGCGGGGTAACTGTGGCGTGGCGGGGTAACTGTGGCGTGGCGGGGTGACTGTGGCGTGGCGGGGTGACTGTGGCGTGGCGGGGTGACTGTGGTAAATAATGCTACTGTGAACATTTGTGTGCAAGTGTCTGTTAGAGTGCCTGCTTTAGCTCTCTGGGGCATGTGCGTAAGAGTGGGGTTGCTGGGCATATGCTAATTCTCTGTTCAACATGTTGAGTTCATACCAACAAACCGTTTTCCGCAGTAGCTATCATTTCATATGCCTACTAGGAATATAGAAAATCTGAGGGTTCAGAGACCTCGTCATACTTACCAACACTCGTTGCTGTCCGTTTACTTGGGTATAGACATTTTAATGGGAGTGGAAGTGGTGTGTATTGTGGGTTTTTTTTTTTTTTTAATTTTCTTTGTTTTAATTGGAGAGATTTTTGCTATAGGGCGTTTGCTTGCCAGAAACACAGAAAGACAGAGACAGAAAGTAAGAAATCACCCCCAGGGGGGATGGCCACGCCGCAATCCCTTGTCCTCCATTCTCCTCTTGGCATCTTGGGCACACATGCGCCCGGTGTGAGTTTAAGCTGCCGGGTCTGGGATTTGAACTGTGGTCAACTACATGGGAGTCCAGCAACATAGCTGTTACGCTAACTGCTGGTCCCGTGTGGACTTTGTTTTTCTTTTTTTTTTTTTTTTTTTGGAGAGGTTTTTGCTATAGGGCGCGTGCGCTCGCCAGACAGACAGAGAGACAGAGAGATAGAAAGCAGGAAATCACCCCCCAGGGGGGATGACTACGCCGCAATCCCTTCTCCTCCATTCTCCTCTCGGGATCTTGGGCATGCACGCACACGCGCCCGGCGTGAGTTTAAGCCGCCGGGTCCGGGACTCGAACCGCGGTCGACTACGTGGGAGTCCAGCGACATAGCCATTACGCTAACTGCTGGTCCCACTTTTTTTTTTTTTTTTTAAGAGGTTTTTGCTATAAGGTGTGCATTCATTGCAGAGACAGAGTGAGAAATCATTCCCCTGTAGGGAGGGCCACTCTGCAATCCCTTCTCCAGTCTTTGGGGATCTGGGGCAAGCGTGCATATGTGCCCAGTGTGAGTTTTTATTTTTTTGAGAGTTTTTTTTTTTTTTTTTTTTTTTTTTTGCTATAGGGCGCGTGTGCTCACCAGAAAGACAGAGACAGAAATGAGAAATCACCCCCCAGGGGGGATGGCCACACCGCAATCCCTTCTCCTCCATCCTCTTCTCGGGATCTTGGGCACGCACGCGCATGCACCCGACGTGAGTTTAAGCCACCGGGTCTGGGACTCAAACCGCAGTCGACTACATGGGAGTCCAGCAACATAGCCATTACGCCAACTGCTGGTCCCCCCAGTGTGAGTTTTAAGTCGCAGGGTCCAGTACTCAAACCACAGTCGACTGCATGGGAGTCCAGCGACAGAACCATCGCGCCATCTGTGGTCCCAGGCTGTGTGTTAAATTTTTATTTATTTATCAGGAGAGAGAGAAGCAGCCTCAGTTGGGCCTCGTGCTGTGACGCCCTCCCCAGCCCTGCGGCCAGCCAGGGTCACGGAGGCCTGGCCTTCCAGGTGACTCCTGGCACCCAGAGTGCCACGCACCTCTGAGCCACTGCGGCTGTTGGGCCCGGCAGCTGTGTCCAGGGCAGGTGCACTCCCTGCTGGCCACGCCAGGGGACAGGTGGTGGTGTGCTGAGCAGCTCTGTTCTCGCTGTGGCAGCTGCACGGTGTGCATGGTGGCCAGCACCCAGGAAGCACGGTCTCCAGATGGCCCGGGCCGCCCAGTCCTTGCAGCACGGCCGAGCACTGACTACCAGGGCTGGAGTGGGTGCAGCTGTGCCCGTCTCAGCGTCCGTCCTACTTTCTGTTTGTGCCAGAGGGTACATGCATGTGCGGGAGAGAGATGGCGTGACAGCACGTGCACCCGCCACCCCATGGGGCTGGCCTCGTTCTTGCTAAGGGACTCCACAAGTCTCCATCCTCTTTCGGCCTGTATTAAGGTAAGGGGGAGGGGGTAGGTCTGCCAGGGGGAGATGGGAAGTCCCCACGTGGGCAAGTGCCCGTGGGCCCTGCAGGAGACGGAGACACTGCCTGCCTGCAGCACTGGGCGGGAGGCCCATGTCGGGAGGCCCCTTGGTGCCACCCACTGGGCAGACCAGACCCTCTGGAGGAGCTTGATCTGGGGACCCAGCCACTGGAAGTCAGGCCGTCAGCCAGGTAGCTTCAGAGCTTGGTTTTGTTACTAAACTGGATTGGGGCAGATTGTATTCTCTACCCTCTAAGGGGACTGATGTACGAATCTCCGGGTTTAATGGTGAGGGCTGTGTGACTGTCCCTGGGACAGAGCCACCTGCGGTCGGACTAGAGTGACCCCGGCTGCCCGCCCTGCCCTGGAGCAGATGCTTGCTGCCTGCATGGCCGGGCAGCCGGGGGGACGTTCTGGTCACGGCTGACTTTGTTTCCCTGTGAAGTCTGAGCGGTCCTCAGGAGCAGGCCGTGGCCCGTAGAAACCGGGGCTGGGGCTGTGGAGCCAAGGGTGGGGGAGAGCCCAGGTGCTGAAGGGGGCCGACCTGCTTGCCGTCTTCGCAGAGAAGCCCAGTGAAGGGTTAAGTAGCAGATGGAAGGGAATCTGTTCTGATGTTTTTTTTTTGGGGGGGAGAGGTGTTTTTTTTTTTTTGCTATAGGGTGCATGTGCTCGCCAGAAAGACAGAGACAGAGACAGAAAGCGAGAAATCACCCCCCAGGGGGATAGCCACGCTGCAGTCCCTTCTCTTTCATTCTCCTCTCGGGATCTTGGGCATGCATGCACACGCACCCGGTGTGAGTTTAAGCCACCAGGTCCGGGACTTGAACCGCGGTCAGCTACATGGGAGTTCAGTAATAGCCATTTCACCAAACTGCTGGTCCCTGTTCTGATGTTTTAAAGTTCCTTAAAAGTAATTTCTTGGGGTACTTTGGATATTAATTGTATTTTCCAAAATTAGGAACAAACTCTCTTTTCCTGCCAAGGGAAAAAAGCAAAGAGACAAAAGATAGAAAAGAAAATGGCTCAGTACTGAAAGAATTTGCTCGTTGTCTCTCCACCCCTTTCTTTTTATTCTTTTTTTTTTTTTTTTTTTTTTTTGGAGAGGTTTTCGCTATAGGGCGCATGCTCTCGCCAGACAGACAGAGAGAGACAGAAAGCAAGAAATCACCCCCCAGGGGGGATGGCCACGCCGCAATCCCTTCTCCTCCATTCTCCTCTCGGGATCTTGGGCACGCACGCACACGCGCCCAGCGTGAGTTTTAAGCCACCGGGTCCAGGACGCAAACCGCGGTCGACTACGTGGGAGTCCAGCGACATAGACATTACGCTAACTGCTGGTTCCCTCTCCACCCCTTTTGTACTTAGCTGGTGAAATCGTTATGTGGAAATGGTTTAAAATTAGGGTGGGCACAGGGTGCACGTCTCGCGCTTCTCCTGGACGGAAGACACAGCCTTGTCTTTGAGGTCGACCCCAAAACGCTCCCTGGCACTGCTGCCGCCCCGGGGAGAAGGTGTGTCCCCCAGGCCCTGGGCTTTCCTGAAGCAGCGAGGGGCAGGTGGCAGCTGGAGTGTGACCCTGTGCTTTTGCGACTGGAGCCAACAGCCTCTGTCTTAGGTCACGAGGATGACTCGGTCTCCCTGGGCGCTGGACACGGTGCACGTTAGTGATGTGGCTACTTGGAGCCCGGGGGCCAGTGTTCTTTGTGGGGAGAAGGGCCAGTTGGGGAAAGCTAGAATCAGGTTCAACCAGGAAATCATGAAGAAAACCTTTTCTTGCCAGAGGGCACTCACCAGAGAGAGATGGGGACGCGCTCCCCAGTGCAGCCTGGCCCCGTGAAAGCCCGTCTCCTCCATTTCTCACCCGTCGCGGTTTCGAGTGCACACACATGCCCGGCCTGTTCTTCTTTTCCCCCAAGGCCAGGACTCCAACCGTGGTTGGCCATGTGGGGTCCGGTTCCCTTGGCCACCAGGCTACCGAAGTGGCCGGAGAGAAGTTAGGAAAGCACGGGCAGGGACGTCCCCCCTCCCCTTCCTGTCTGCCATCGCAGGGTGTCTTCCAGCTCTGGTAGCTGATTGTGAAAGCCGACACACCCCATGTCCCAGAGGGCAGAGCAGAGGTACTCTGGGGCCCAGCTGGGAAGCCGCTGTGGAAGTCACAGTGCGGACACGTGGTCCAGGGATGGTGTTGAAAGTGGCCATTGGGAAGGTCACTCATGTCCTTCGTGTGGGGCCCCACGGTGGAGGGTTTGCAAGAAGAGACAAACACAGGCTCCAGGCAGCCTTGTTTGCTGCCCGGCGTGCCCTCGCCCTGTGGTCAGAGCCCAGCAGAGGCCCATCAGGCACGGCCCTGGATGGGCCTGCACGCCGTGAGCTGGCCAGGTCTCGGTTCTCGCCTTATTTTCCTAGAGGGCCTGTGTGCTGGCTGGGGAGGGGGGCGGGCAGTGCGAGCCCCGGGCCACGCCGCACGCCGTTGCCCATGCTCCTCTTAGTGCCTGTGCACCGGGCCTGCGCAGCGTCTGGTGGGATGTTCAGGCCTCAGGCTTCTGGACTTGAACTGTGAAGTTGGCCACGGGGGATCCCGGCCACCTGCTGACCCAATAAGCCCTAGTTGTTTTCTTCAGTGTTCTTTTTTTGAGAGAGAGCTTTTTAGTATAGGGTGCATGCGCTCGCTGGGCAGACGGAGAGACAGAAAGCGAGAAGTCACCCCTAAGGGAGATGGCCACACCAGTCGGTTCTCCTCTGGTCTCTTCTTGGGAACTTGGACACGCACGCACATGCACCCAGTGTGAGTTATGAGCCGCTGGGTCTGGGACTCAGACCACGGTCGACTACGTGGGAGTCCAGTGACGTAACCATTACGCCGTCCGCTGGTCCCAGGAAGTCCTAGTTTCCTAACCCAGCCAGTTCTGGGTGTTGTGTTAGCAGCACGCCAGCGGGCCGGAGCGGGCCTTCAGCTCCCTGGGGGAGCGCTGCCTTGGCCCGCCCGCCTGCCCTCCCACCCTGTGCTGAGGCTCAGCTCAGGCTCTTTCCGGGACGGCTCGGTTCCTTTATCCTTGGGTGGAGGGCAGCAGGGAGAGCATCACCTCCGGACCGCTGTGCTTGGCGGGGCCCAGTGTCTGTGGGTGTGTCTCTGGAGGGAACGAGGGAGCAGTCCGTGGGACGGCCTCGGCTGCCGCGGGAGGGCGAGTGTGCCTGTGGCCTCCGGGCTTGTCCTGCCCCTGGAGAGCCTGAGCCCGTGACGCCGGACCGCCGAGCAGGCACAGGCTGGATGCCATGAGACCAGCGGAATCTGATGTCCATGGACCAGCAGAGGGCACGGTGGTTACATCGCTGGACTCTCACACAGTCAACCGTGGTTTGAGTCCTGGACCCGGAGGCTTCACAACACGGGGCACGTGTGCCTGTGTGCTCCAAATCCCAGGAGGCGAATGGAGAAGGGATTACAGGGTGGCCATCTCCCCTGGGAGGTACTTTCTTGCAAAAATCTTTCCAAAAAAAGAACCTGAGGTCCACGTGCTAGGCATCTGTTTCAACGTCTGACTTAGGCGTTTATGGGTGACGTTTGTGGTTACAGAGCAGGCCTTCTTGGGTACATTTGTCCTGAGAGTGACCCTGCTCTTGCCCTTGGGATTGGCCAGCCTGGCCTGTACGTGCCTATCTCTGGGGCTGCTGGTGTGTATACTGTGTGTGGGGCTGTCCAGCTGGCCCAGCATGGCTATTTTGAAGATTTTTTGGGGGCCAGCAGGCAGCATGGTGGTTAAAGTGGTTGGGTCACCCAGCTGAGTGGTTTGAGTCTGGGACTCGGAGGTCTAAAACATCCTAGACATGTATGTGTGCACACCCAAAATCCAGAGAGGAAAATGGAGACGGGATTGCAGTGTAGTCATCCCCCCGGGGGTTCTCTCTCTCTCTGCCTCGCTACGACAAGAACACGTGCCCTATAGCAAAATCTAAAACTGTCTGCAATGTCAGATTAGGAGGAGTGTCCGGTAGCTCTCATGTCAGGGCGCTCCTGTGGCCGCAGCCTCACTGCCGCTCCGCCCGGCTGCATGCACTCGGTGTGGCTACTGCTTGGCAGGCGGGGGCCCACCCTGTAAGTTGGGCACAGGGTGCGTGCCTGCAGCCTCAGCTATGGCCTGGGGAGGCTGGGGAGGAGAGAGGTAGAACATGAGACTCTGGTTTTAAAAAAAACCTCATCATTGAGATTGAAAAAATGTCCCTTGTGTCGAATATGTTGCATTTGATCAGAATGAATATGTTGACTGATACCATTTCCAAGGTTGTGACATATTTTTTTTTTTTTTTCTTTTTTTGGAGAGGTTTTTGCTATAGGGCGCGTGCGCTCGCCAGACAGAAAGAGAGAGACAGAGAGATAGAAAGCAGGAAATCACCCCCCAGGGGGGATGGCCACGCCGCAATCCCTTCTCCTCCATTCTCCTCTCGGGATCTTGGGCACGCACGCACACGCGCCCGGCGTGAGTTTAAGCCGCCGGGTCTGGGACTCGAACCGCGGTCGACTACGTGGGAGTCCAGCGACATAGCCATTACGCTAACTGCTGGTCCCGTGACATATATTTTTTAAGAATTATTTTATTTATCCATATTATTTTATTATTATTATTTTTTTTTTGGAGAGATTTTTCGCTATAGGGCACGTGCGCTCGCCAGACAGACAGAGAGAGACATAGAGACAGAAAGCGAGAAGTCACCCCCCAGGGGGGATGGTCACGCCGCAATCCCTTCTCCTCCATTCTCCTCTCGGGATCTTGGGCACGCACGCACACGCGCCCGGCGTGAGTTTTAAGCCACCGGGTCTGGGACGCGAACCGCGGTCGACTACGTGGGAGTCCAGCGACATAGCCATTACACTAACTGCTGGTTCCCCCATATCCATATTATTTTTAATTTGACCAGAGCAAGACAGAAAGAAAGCGAGAAAGCAAACTGCCAGGTCTGGGACTCGAACAGTGGTTGGCCATGTGGGAGTCCAGTAACCACCACATCACCTGCCAGCCCCAGTCATGACATATTATTGCATAGAAAAATGTGTCATTGGGAACTAGCCATTGGTGTAATGGCTACGTTGCTGGGCTCCCATGTAGTTGAATGCGGTTCAAGTCCCGGACCCAGTGGCTTAAACTCATGCTGGGCGTGTGTGCATGCGTGCCCAAGATCCCGAGAGGAGAATGGAGGAGAAATGATTGCGGCGTGGCCATCCCCCCTGGGGGGTGATTTCTTTTTTTTGGAGAGGTTTTTGCTATAGGGTATGTGTGCTCTCCAGAAAGACAGAGACAGAGAGACAGAAAGCGAGAGATCATATGATAAGAAATCTAATAACATGACTGTCACTATTTCTCCCACTTCGATTTCCCCTGTTAGACTATTCTGTCTGTTAAGCCCATTTTTGCACTTTCGCCTCCTGAGTAAAATGTGATTGTTCAGTCCGGCCAGGGGGGGCCACCCTGATGGCCACGTGACGGGCCCGGGGACCGTCCTCTGCCTGCCACCATGGAGATGGACCGCGGCAGCAGATGGCGACTGTGCCGAGCTGGGACAGGCACAGCGCCTGTCCTGGACACCCAGGGCAGCGTTTGCTGGGGAGGCTCTGGTTTGGGTGGGAAGAAGTTGATGATTGCTTTGCAAGGTGACTGTCCAGCTGTGTTACTCTAGATGTAAACTGTTCTTATTTACTTACTACTGTAAAGTTTCAGTTTCAGCTTTTTTTCTTTTTTTGTCTCCAGAGAGACAGAGGGGGTGGGAGAGAGCACCTCCCCAGGAGGCATGGCCGTGCCCTGACCTCTCTCCCACAGTCCTGCATCCCTCTGAGCACACGTGTACATGCGTCCCACACACTTTTTTTTTGGAGAGGTTTTCGCTATAGGGTGCGTGTGCTCGGCAGACAGACAGACAGAGACAGAGAGACAGAAAGTGAGAAATCACTCCCCGGGGGGATGGTCATGCCGCAATCCCTTCTCCTCCGTTCTCCTCTCGGGATCTTGGGCATGCACGCACACGTGCCTGGCGTGAGTTTTAAGCCACCGGGTCCGGGACACGAACCGCGATCGACTACGTGGGGGTCCAGCGACATAGCCATTACGCTAACTGCTGGTTCCCCGTCCCACACACTTTTAAAGCTGCCAGGGCCGGGATTCAAACCATGCATGTGGGATCTGACTCCCTTCACTGCCAGTCTGCAGGGCTGGCCTGTGTCCTGCATCGTTAACTTTTGCCTCAGGAGGGCAGGGCAGGGAGGTTTTTGTAAAGCACACGCAGTCTGCAGACGTGTGCGCACCTGAGTGGTTGCTGTGCCGCTGGGATGGGGAAGAGCTCGCTGGCACCCTCGTCTGGCGGCAGGGTCACCGACAGCTGTGCCTGGGCAGCGTGAGGCAGCGTGGGGCAGAATAGTGGCAGGGCTTGTCCCTCCCAGCCTGGAGCTCCGGGCGCACCCTGAACCTCTTCCAGGCTTAGGCAGGACCTGGCTCCCAGCAGCCAAGGGGCAGCGGAGTCTTGTCCTTTGCATCCCAAGGAATGCCCCTTCCAGTTTAGAGGTAGCAGAATCTGTGGGTTCTTTTTTCTGAGCCTTTAAGATCTTAAATTCCAGGGGCTAGCAGATGGCATCATGGTTACATTGCCGGACTCCTACATTGGCATTTATGGTTTGAGTCCCAGACCTGGTGGCTTCAAACTCACGCCAGGCACAGGTGCATGCGTGCCCAAATTCCTGAGAGGAGAGTGGAGAAGAAGGGATTGGGGTGTGGCCATACCCTCCCTCTCCCTCGGGGGGTGATTTCTTGCTTTCTGTCTCTCTCTCTTTCTCTGGTGAGTGTACATGCCAAAAAGTCTCTCTAAAAAAATTATTTTTTTAAATCACAAAATTAGGGACCAGCAGATGGTGTAATGGTTACACTGATGGACTCCCCACATAGTCCACTGTGGTTTGAGTCTTGGACCTGGCGGCTTAAAATTCAAGCCAGGCATGTGAGTGGGCATGCCTGAGATCCCGAGAGGAGAAGGGACTGTGGTGTGGCCATCCCCCGGGGGGTGATTTCTCTCTGTCTGTCTCTGTCTCTCCAGCGAGCACACGTGCCCTATAGCAAAAATCTCTCCAGAAAAGAAAACAATATATTACGAAAGGAAATATTCTTGTGGGCTCCTCTTTAAATAATTTTAAGAGAGAGTATCCAAAATATAACTGGTTCTATTTGTCTTTGAACTTCAGGGTATTTCGTAAGGCAGGATCTGAGTCTGTGAGCTCTGCCTACTACACGTTATTTGTTTGCTAGAAAGACGGGCTCAGCTGCATGGCCTGTGCTGCGGAGTGTGTTCCACAGGCTGGGCACGTGGGGCGTCCCGCTTTGATTCCTGGTCCAGCCTTCGGTTGGGCGAGCCAGTACCCTGCACTGTGGAGGAGGGGCTGCCCGGGCAGCACGGACACCGTGTCTGGGAAGAGCTGGCAGTGCCACCGTAGCCCCACCTGCAGGCTGAGGCAGGGGCATCGCCAGCCAGACCCTGGCAAGCATGAAGATTTAGCAGTCCACAGAAACAGATGGGGAGGCTCCTGGGGGGAGCCTTCCTGCAGCTGTGCCCTGGCTCCGGCTGTACCAGGAGCTGCCTGCCTCCATCCGGGACCTGGTGGAGCAGGTACGGGAGGAGGCGCCACAGGAGCAGCTAAGCCCACAGGCGGGGTGACCTGCCCCGTCTCCAGGCCTCGTCCTGCTACGTCTCCTGTGTGTGTAGAAACCATCCTTACAGGGTAGTCGTTAGTGTACGTTGACTACCGAACAGGTGCTGGGCATGTGGTCACCTCACGTTGTGGTGGAGGAGACGTGACCGCAGGCAGAGGGTGGGCACACCGTCCGGCAGCCCCAGGGAGAGGCAGGCGCAGTCAGGCCGTGCTTGCCGCCGTCAGCACACGCGTGGAGCATGGGGTCCGGGTTCGCACGTGGCTCCTGCGTACTCAGGGTCACATGGGAGGACCACCCAGCTTGCACCACCCTCGTGCCGGCCTGGCCTGGCCACCTCTGCCGGGACCTTGATCCCCGGACAGCAGCAGTGTCGGAGCAGTTCGGCCCTAGGCGCGTGGTCTGCCTCGAGGTGTCGGAGCGTCAGGTGCATGCACTGCCTTCGGCCCACAGCTTCGCTGGGGCTTCCCCCCAGCCTCATGTGTTCAAGTCCAGAGCCTGAGTCCCACCTCGTCTGCCATCAGGCTCCTCTGGGAGAGGCCGGAGACTCAGGCCACCCAGCACCTCGAGAGGCCACCCACTGTCGAGGTTTGTGTTTCTCCACCCCGGGCTGGCGACCCCTCGGATCCCGAAGTCTCTGCTGCTAGCCTGGGCGTGGGGCACCCTGGAGCAGTACAGGAACCGGGCGGGCTAGGGCTGCTGGCAGTGGAGTGCACCCTGAGGTAGGTTCCAGCACTGCGTGGCAGCCCGTGCAGGCCAGGCTCCGACTGTCCAGGTGGCACTGTGCATCCTTACCGTTCACAGCGACCCCCAAGCATCGGATAGAGACGGCATTTTCTGGACTGTTTCTTAATGTGAGGTGTCCACCAGAGTGGTCTCGCCCTCTGCTCAGCGGACTTGTAGCAGCAACTTGCTTTGGGCTTCAGACGTGGCCCACTGGAGAGGTGTGTCGGCGTGCTGTGCCGACCCCGAGCCCGGCTCACGCTGTCGTTTCCTTCGGCAGGCAGTTCCGGCCCAGGGGGAGGCCAGGCCAGACAGCTGCATGCAGACCGAGCTGCTGCGAGAAGGTAAGGGGCCTGCGGCCGGGGGGCCTCCCTGTCCTCCCGCACGGGCGTCCGACTCACACGCCACCACTAGGCTTGCTGCGCGGTTTCTGATCCCCCTCCCCACATGCACATGTGTACAGGCACACGTGGGCCTGCCCCATCATACGTGTATAGGCACACGCGGGGCTGCCCCATCACACGTGTGTAGGCATACACGGGGCCTGCTCCGACACATACCCGTGCACAGGTGCATGTGGGGACTGCCCCGTCATGTGTACAGACACACGCGGGGCCTGTTCTGACACACACACGTACAGGTGCACACAGGCCCGCTCCGACACACACATGTAGACATGTGGGGCCTGCTCTGACACACGTGTACAGGTGCACACAGGCCTGCCCCGACACGCACACGTGTACAGGCGCACACAAGGCCTGCCCCAACATGCACGCATGTACAGGCGCATGCAGGGCTGCTGGCGGGAGAAGACGTGAAGTGTGAGGTGCAGGCCGCACACACTGCAGGGGGATCCTGGGGCTGCGCTCCCGTGGGACGTGTGTGTCTGCAGCTGCTGATTCATGTCATGAGACCTGGGCTGCTCAGGAGCCCTCCCATGACACACTGGCTGGACTAGCGGGCTGTGTCCACCCTGTGGGACGGCGGTCAGCTGCTGCAGCCTGATGGCGCGTGGACGTGGCTGGAGCGCCCGTGGGTGAAGCAGGTACCCACGACTTGACCCCACGCATGTGACATTCTAGCTGCAGGGCAGCCAGAGGCCTGGAGAGCACAGAGCGGGCACCGGGAGGGCAGCGTGAGGGCACTGGGTGGGCCGCCCTGCGAGGACAGGCTCGTGGCATCAGGTGTGCCCCGGAGACGGACCACTGGCCACGGCAAAGGTGCTCCGGCGGCCTCTCCTGGCCGGGGCATATAAGGCTGGCAGCTGCCACACAGCCAGGCCTGGCCCTGCCGGGTGAAGGCTGTGTGGCTCGCACCCCGCCCTCCCCTGGACCCCCCGTGTGCCCATGTGCCCTTGCAGCCTGGCCCCCCATCGCGGGACCACCGAGGCCTGCCTGTCGCTGCCCTGTCTACATCCCTGCCGCCCCTCCTGTGTCTGCCTCTCGGGGAGGCTATTGCACACGTGACAGTGGGTGGTGGAGGCAGGTGCCGCTGCCCGGGCCGAGGCCTGGAGGCCACCTGGGGTGCTGCCGGGCTGTCTGCAGTGGCCGCACTGTCCTGAGGGCCCGCCCGTCGTCTCCTGGCTCCGGTTTCTCCCTGTCCTGCCCGCCGCGTGGTGGTGGTGGTGATAGCCCTGTGGGGCGGCTCGTGGCTCTGGCTGGCTTCTCCTGAGAGCTGCTGGTGCGAGCCTGCCCACCCGCACGCCTGCCATGTGTGCCTCTTTGCAGAAGCGTCTCTTTGGATGCTGTCTGCATCGCACTCGGTGACGTCCTCACACGAACCTGGAACCCCATGTGCGTCAGCCCCACAGTGCTGTGTGCACTGCGAGCTGCCCCGGCCAGGGCTTTCATGGCGACGCAGCCCAGCGGGTCTCCCTGGCCGACTGCTTGGGGCGCAGCATCCCAGTCGCCGTGGCCTGGTGGAAGGCCACGGACATTGGGCCGCACTCCGCCCTGACGCACCAAGGCTCTGCTTCTCACACTAGGCCTTCGATGTGGTCAAATGCTTTAAAGAAGTGTTTATTTTATTTATTGAGTATTATTTATTTGTTTATTTATTTATTTATTTGGAGAGGCTTTTGCTACAGGGCGCGTGCGCTCGCCAGACAGAGAGAGAGAGACAGAGAGATAGCGAGAAATCACCCCCCAGGGGAGATGGCCACGCTGCAATCCCTTCTCCTCCATTCTCCTGTGGGGATCTTGGGCACGCATGCACACGCGCCCGGCGTGAGTTTAAGCCACCGGGTCCGGGACACAAACCGCGGTCGACTACGTGGCAGTCCAGCAACATAGCCATTACGCTAACTGCTGGCCCCAAGTACTATTTTTTAAGAGACATTTTTGCTGTAGGGCATGTGCGCTTGCCAGAGAGACTTTCTTTGTAGGAAACATTTTAATTACAAATTAAATTTCTGGATTAAATGCAGGATTATTTACATTAACTTTTAAACAAAATTTTTCCAGAGTATGTGTCTGCTCCCACGGAGAAAGGCCATGCCTCGGTCCTTCCCCCCTCCCCCCTCCTTCGGGTGCTAGGCGCGCTCACACAGCCTGGGCATGTCCCATCGGATCAGGACTCACGCACAGCCAGCCACGTGGGGTCCAGCACAGACTGACCACGTTGAGTGTTTTTGAATGAACTTGGTGGTGTTTTTTTTTTTTTTTTTTTTTTTTAACTTTCTATTTCAAACAGTCCTGTTTGTTGTTTACGGAGAGTTTGTGTGCTCACTGGAGACGCCATGGGGGGAGAAGCGCCCCTGGGCAAGGTCACTGTGTGCAGTCTCCTGTCCCACCCTGTCGGGGTTTCGGCATGCACACACACGTGCTTAGTGTGTCTAAGCCTCCGGGGCCAAGACCCGAGCTGCACGTCGGCCCGTGGTTCCTAAGTGCTGGCCGCAGGCCAGGCCTGTGTGTTTCTCCATGTAGCTTCAGGGTAGGTGCTCATGGAGCTGGTTATAGGCTCGGATTTTGTTCTCTTAAGGTGGATGTGGAGCCGTTTACGTAGCTCTCGTTACTGCTTTAGCTGCAGATTGATGCGTTTGACTTTCTTTTCATTTGGTTCTAGGTGTTGATTTGGCTGCGATTTTCCTTTGTGAGCCCTGCAGTAGGGTGCTGTTCCACTCACAGACGTGGTGTCCCTGGGCACCGTTACCAACCTGGCTTTAGTCTGTCCCATCAGGACGTGTTCTGTACGGCTTCAGTCCTGTCGAGTCCGAGTCCGGTCGAGGACACGCCGTGGCCCTGTGCCTGTCCAGCTGCGTCGGGAGGGTGTGCCCTGTTGTTTCAGGTGGGGCTTGGCACCTTCCGCCCTCGGTCTGGTCAGTGGAGGCCTTGCTCAGAGTTCCTGCATCTCACTCATTTTCTGACTGACCACCTCACTCATTTGGATGGAGTTAGCACATTTTCCATCCTGTCACTTTTTTGGTTGTTGGTTTTTGTTTGGGACTCTGTGTTAGGTACAGAGACACAGGGTCATATCGGGTCTTTGGAGAAGTCTCGACGCCCTTCACGTAGGAGACACTGTGACCTCCCTGAGGACCTGTGCTCTTTGCCAAGCCGACCGCCGGTTACTCGGGACGCCTTTCTGCAGCCTTGTGGTGGCCCGTCCCTGGGATCTGCCCCCAGCAGGACGGCCCCAGCTTACTCTGCTCCTGGTCAGCTTCCTGTCTGACCTCCGTGCTCTGGGCGAGCCCCGTGGCGGCCGTCGCCCTCCCACTGTGACCCGCCCCGGCTGGAGGAGCTCTGCCCACCCGTCTGCGTGTTTCTGTGGCGACCACTTTCTCGGCCGCTGTGGTCAGAAAATGCAGGTTTTCCTGAGCGGTACAAGATGCGTCCCCTCGCTTTCCTGCTTGCGTGGCTTTTAACCCGAGTCTGTACCATCATCGTCCCTTTGTGGGTGACGCCCTTTCCCTCGCTCGGCCACCCTGGCCGCTCTCTGTCCTGGAGCGCGCAGTCGGGGCCATCTGTCTGTCTGCGTTTGCTTTGTGCCACGTTCCGTAAGACCAGATGACTGACTCGATTGGCCCACCAGTTGGGGCTCTACTTGCCCGAGTTTCCTCCCCTCCCCCAGCCCCCTCTGGGAGCGCGGGTGGGGCTGCTCCCGGCCCCACGCACACGCACGCGCACACGCACGCGCACGTGCACTGGGGCCCCACTCCCTCGGGACCTTTTTCCTCTCTGGTCCCTTTTGCGTAGATTCTGATGATATGTTTTCAACTCTGACCTTCCTCTCCCTGTCTTCTCTGACTCTATTTATTTATTTATTTTTATTTATTTATTTTTTAAAATTATTTTATTCAATTTCATTTATTCATTTGTTCATTTTAATTTGACCAGAGAGACATAGAGAGAGGAAAGTGAGGAAGCAAGCCACCATGTCCGGGACTCGAACCATGGTCGACCGTGTGGGAGTGTCCAGCGCCTTAACCACCACGCCACTTGCCGGTCCCTCTGACTATTTATTACCCACCCCCCCACTGTCCTAGGCAAGATGTGGAGCAGCCTATAAGCCCGGGCTCTCCCTCTCTCCTTGCGATCACCTCCCTGGCCCACTTCCCGGCCACCACCAGCCTGCTCTCTGTCTCCTAGTTACGTCAGAAACATCGTATAAATGGCGTCCTGTATTAGGCAACCTTTTGAGATGGGGCTTTTTACTGGGGGGAGGGTGAGATTTTTGCTATAGGGCACACGCACTCGCCTGAGAGACAGAGACAGAAAGTGAGAAATCACCCCCCAGGGGAATGGCCACGCCACAATCCCTTCTCTCCTTTCTCCTCTTGGGATTTTGGGTGTGCACACAGCGCGTGGCCTGAGTTTTAAGCCGCTGGGTCCGGGACTCAAACTGCGGTCAACTCTGTGGGAGTGACGTGATCATCACGCCACCTGCTGGTTCTGGAACTTTAAGAAAATTTTTTTTTTTTCTTTTTTCTTTGGAGAGTTTTTTGCTATAGGGCACGTGCGCTCGCCAGAAAGACAGAGAGGGACAGAAATCGAGAAATCACCCCCAGGGGGCATGGCCACACCACAATCCCTTCTCCTCCATTCTCCTATCGGGATCTTGGGCACGCACACACGTGCCACGGACGTGAACCGTGGTCGACTACGTGGGAGTCCAGTGACATAGCCATTATGCTAACTGCTGGTCCCTTAAAATTATTTTTCATTTAACTTTATTTATTCTTTTCCTGTTTGAACAGAGAGAGGGAAAGTGAGAAAGCGAGCCACCAGGTCAGCCTTGAGGGAGTCTAGCACCTTTAATCACTGTGCCACCTGCTGGCTCCCAAGACTTTTTGTTTTAAGAGAGATTTTTGCTATAGGGTGCATTTGCTCACCAGAGAGACAGAAAGCAAGAAATTACCCCTGGGGGGGTTGACCACGCTGCAGTCCCTTCTCCTCCTTCCTCCTCCTGGAATTTTGGGCATGCACGCATACACCCGGCATGAGTTTTACGCCACCAGGCCGGTACTCGAACCACGTTGACTACGTCCAGCAAGGTAACCGTTACACCACCTGCTGGTCCCAAGGTGGGACCTTTTTACTAGGCATAATTTCCTGGGGACTCATCGAAGCCACCTTGTGTGCCAGTACGTTCCTTTTTAAAAAGGTTTTACCAGAGAGGAGAGGGGGAGCACCCGGTGGGGCATGGCCACATTGCAGTCCCCCTCCATCGGTCTCCTCCTGGGGTTTTGGGCATGCATGCACATGTGCCCATGTGTGTCACATGGCGCGGGGTCGGGGCAGACTGCTGGGTCTGCCCTGTGGGACCCGGCCCCCTTAACCGCCAAGCATGGGGCAGCAAACTTGGCGCCTCTTTATCCCCAAGAGCTCACAGTGCCGTGGTGCGGATGCCCGGCCCTGCCCTCCTGGAAGGCGCGAGCGCAAGTTTCCATGTTGGCCTGTCCGCAGAGCGGCTGTGAGCACCATGGAGGTGCTGGTTTACGCGTGATGTCTGCTCTCTGGGGTAGTGCCCAGAAGAGCCGTCGCTGTTGTTTCATTCCGTAAGAAATTGCCAGGCTTTTCCAGAAAAACTGTCACTGACGTTCCCAGCGACAGGCTGAGTGTCCCGGACTCCACATCCTGCTGGCCGTGGTGCTGCCGTTTGCCTGAGCCACCCTGACACCATCTCGACCCGGTCCTCGTCAGACGTGGCCACACACGCTCCTCCCTGTCGTACCATTTTTCATTCTCTCCCTGGGGCTTCTGCAGAGTAAAACGGGGTCGTTTTGACAAGCCCAGGTTCCCCCGTTCCCTCTGTGGCCTCTCTCTCCGGGAGGCGCTCTGCCTACATCTGGTCATGAAGGTTTTGCCCCAGAGGTTTGTAGTTTTACACGCACGTTCACATTTCTTCTGCTTTTCTCGGGGCGAGGTCTAAACAGCAGACATCCGAGTCTGGTCAAGGACCTGCGTCCCGGCTCTCCAGCTCTTCACTGTGCCCTCGCGTGGCAGCTGTGTGTCTTCACTGGGAATTAGTTTATGTTAGGCGAGGGCTAGGTGGGGTTAGTTTTACGGTCCAGTGTTTATTCTTCAGCCCCCTTAAGCCCAGGGATCCTTCCTGCTAGCTGTCTTACAGGTTCCTTTGGGTTTCTGCATGGTCATCTCAGCCATGACGCCGTTTTGCTGCCGTGTCCCTACCCACATGCCCTTTGTTCCTTGTTCTTGTTTGATGGTGCTGCCAGAACGTTCTGGATCGTGCTGAGTAGAGGCGAGAGCAGACATCCTGACCGTGCGCTGGTGTCAGGGAGGGAAGGAAGCGTTCAGTCTTCCACCAGCAACTGCGGTGGCAGCTGCAGGTTCGCGGACGTCCTCTGTCAGCTGGAGGAAGCCGTGCTCTGCCCAGTTTGCTCGGTGGCGTGGAGGTTATGGCCAGCTGCACGGGTATGCCTTCCTCTCTGCTCTCCTCTCGGGCTCTGGTATGCACAAATGCCCAGCCAGCCTGTCTTTTAAGCTGTGGGGTCCAGGACTCGAACTGTGTGGTCAGCCATGTGGGATTCAGCCTCCTTACCGCCATGTACCCGCTGGCCCACCTTGTTTTCTTTTCACAGTACTTAACTGCTGAGAGAGGTGTCGGGACGGAGCAGGTACCCCATCAGGGTCACATGCCTCAGACCCCTTAGCCTTGCTAGCCTGGGTCATGGTGTGCGTGACGCACGCCTGGGACCTTCCTTGCAGCACCGCCGTGGCCAGCCGCGATGCCTTGTTTTCTGTCTCCAAGTAACACAGTGTGTTCCTGTGGTAGTGACTTCCCGGACTTAGCCAGCTAACGTTCAGATTCACGTTCATGAAGTAATTTTACATTTCATCTGTCTGAACTTAAATTTGTATGTGAAGTAAACGGCTTTTGTGCAGGGAGCCCTATAGCAGCCAGCTGGGTAACGATCCCTTGTGGGCGGCAGTGCTGCCCCGTGACGATCCTTTCTCCTCTTTCACAGAGACACCTATGGCTGCTGATGAAGGCTCAGCAGAGCAGCAGGCGGGAGAGGCCCATGTGGCCGCAGACGGCGAGACCAACGGGCCGTGCGACCAAGGCGGCGATGCCAGCAGCCATTCACAGGCGGCGAAGCACACGCAGGAGAGCGCAAAGGCCAGCTCGCAGGAAGGCACCAACACACTCCCCCGAGTTGCGGAGAACGGGATTTCAGAGAGAGACACAGAAGCGGGACAGCAGAACCACGTCACGGCTGACGACTTCACGCAGACCGCCGTTGTGGGCAGCAACGGCTACTTCCTGAGCAAGCCGGCCCTGCAGGGGCCGCCCCTGAGGACTAGCAGCGCTCTGGCCTCTGCACTTCCTGGCCATGCTGCAAAAACCCTGCCTGGAGGGGCCGGGAAAGGCAGGACTCCGAGTGCTTTTCCTCCAGCGCCAGCTGCAGCACCAGCCGCGCTTGGGGAGGGGAGCGCAGGTGCGGAGGACAGGAAGCCCGCCACCCCCGGCGCCGATGTCAAGGTTCACAGGGCGCGCAAGACCATGCCGCGATCCGTCCCAGGCCTGGTAATCTCACGTCTCTTGCGTGTCCTTTCCTGTCTTTCTTACCTGTTGACGTGATGGCAGACAGACTGGGCTCTAGAGCGGGGACAGCGGTGGCTGTGGGTATCCGGTAGGTGGTCTCTGTGTGCCGGAGCGGGACGGCCGTGGCCATGGGTATCCGGCAGGTGGTCTCCATGCGCCGGAGCGGGACGGCCGTGGCCATGGGTATCCGGCAGGTGGTCTCTGTGTGCCGGAGCGGGGACGGCCGTGGCCGTGGGTATCCGGCAGGTGGTCTCTGTGTGCCGGAGCGGGATGGCCGTGGCCATGGGTATCCGGCAGGTGGTCTCTGTGTGCCGGAGCGGGATGGCCGTGGCCATGGGTATCCGGCAGGTGGTCTCTGTGTGCTGGAGCGGGGATGGCCGTGGCTGTGGGTATCCGGCAGGTGGTCTCTGTGTGCTGGAGCGGGACGGCCGTGGCCATGGGTATCCGGCAGGTGGTCTCTGTGTGCCGGAGCGGGACGGCCGTGGCCATGGGTATCTGGCAGGTGGTCTCTGTGTGCTGGAGTGGGACGGCCGTGGCCGTGGGTATCCGGCAGGTGGTCTCCTCTTGGCCTGTAATGGATCAAGTGAGGCACCTTGTCCCGTGTGCGGACAGCTCCCCGTAGCGCTGTCTGCTGCTCCGCGCTCCCTGCTCCACATGTAACACGCACACGGCATGCACATTCAAGGAAGCCACTTTCTCTTCTGCTTTAGGCCCAGGGGCCTTCGTCTCGGCTCAAAGGGGTTGACACTCAGCCCTGTCTCATCGAGAGGCGAAGAGCAATGTAGTGGCTTGAGGTCACAGGGAGCCGAGCGAGAGATGGTGCTCGGCAGGACGCTCCCGTCTGTCCTTCTGTCCACTACGCAGGCTCAAGCCGAGGCATACCTCAAGGGGGGCAGTGTGCGTCTTATGCCTGGCCCTTCGGTGCAGGGGACCCTGATGCCGGCACCTGGGGCGCCCCTGGCCTGCAGCAGCGCCCTGTGAGCAGGACTTCTGCGGGGCCTGTGGGCGGTAGCTCTGGGCTCCCAGGTCGGTGCTGGCTGGCTGGGTCACGATCCTCTTCCCAGAGACTCTGGTCGGGCTGCGGTGAAGTACGCCGGAGCCTCCCTCCTGTCCTCTGTCAGCTGACCGTCTGCGCTCCCCTCCGCAGCCTGTCACGGTTCTCCTCACAGGCCCTGCCGTGCTGAAGGTCTGTGCCTTCAGCTCCGGGAACACTCTGGGTGTGGGTGCTCTCCCTCGACTCCCTCCCAGACGGGCCTGTCTGCTGTGCCCGGGGACAGCTGCTGCCTGTTCCCCAGGCCCTGTCTGTCCTGTGACCTCATTCCATGAGCTATGTGCTTTGTTTTGAAGTTTGTTCTTTTCATACCCATTGTCTCTTTTTTTTATTTATAAATTTTTATTTAAAAGTCATTTTTAATTTATTTCCAAAATCACTTAATGTAATTTATTATTATTATTATTATTATTATTATTAAATTTGATCAGAATGAGAGAGAGAAAGCGAAATAGCAAGACCCATCCGAGACCCAAACAGCAGTCTGCCAGTAGGAGTCTAGCAGCCCAACCAGGTCGCCTGCTGGGCCCAGGTGTTTATTTTTTTGCTATAGAACATGTGTGTTTGCCAGAGAGACAGAGAGGGAAAGTAAGAGACCACCCCACAGGGGAGGTGGCCACACCACAGCCCCTCCCAGTCTCCCCACGGGGTTTCAGACACGCACGCGCACACAGCCAGTGTGATTTTCAAGCCGCTGGACGTGAGCTGCATAGTTGGCCAGGCGGGATCCAGCGCCTCACCCTTCACATCGACTGACGTTCCTGATGAATTCTTTTAATTATAAAAACCTGTTCTGAGTTTTATTTCTTCTTTTCCTCAAAAGATGCAGGTCGCAGCTCCTTTATCGTGCTTTAAACTCCGATCCCTCAAGTGAGTGCTGTTCTGCTTGAGCTTGTTGTTCGTGGTGATGTTTACTCTCAGACGTGGATTTCTTTTTCATCTTTTGTTAAGGGACTAGCAGATGGCCTAATGGTTATGCTGCTGGACTCCCATGTGGTCGACTGTGGTTCGAGTCCTGGACCCAGTGGCTTAAACTCATGCTGGGTGTGCGTGCGTGCCCAAAATCCCGAGAGGAAAATGGAGAAGGGCTTGTGGTGTGGCCATCCACCCCCGGGGGGGGTGATTTCTCACTTTCTGTCTCTGTCCCTGTCTCTCTCTCTCTGGTGAGTGCACGTGTCCTATAGCAAAAATCTCTCTTCAAAAAAAAAGATAAAATAATTATTTAAGTGTATTAAGTATTTTGTATTTTTAATATTTGTCATATGGCATATGTGCTCATCAGAGAGAGAGACAGAGAGAGAGAGAGAGAGAGAGAGAGCGAGAGCGAGCAACCACCAGGTCTGGGATTCTGACCTCGGCTGGCCATGGGGGAGTCCAGTGCCTTTAATTGCCATACCAGCTCCGGCCCCTCGGGCACTGGTCTCCTTCCCTGGAGGTACTCACTTTGTCTCTGGGGTGCTGGTCAGGCCGGTTGTGAGCGTGTGCCCGCTGTGCCGTAGGGTCCTGGGTGCTGACACACAGTAGAGGCGGCCCGTCCCTGGGGCTCCGCGCTACTGGTGTCTGTCCCCTGGAGCAGTCGAGGCTCCTCCTGACAAAGACACGGCCAGTCGCCCTGGCACAGAGGCTCCCGCACTCCCACCGTGGCTGGCCTGACTTGGCTTCAGCCTTCTGCAGTATTCTGTACGTATCAAAACTTTTTGCTTTTTTTTTTGTTTTTTGTTTTTTCTTAGGAGAGGTTTTTCTGTTACAGGGCGTGTGCACTTGCCAGAGAGATAGAGAGAGACAGAGAGACAGAAAGCAAGAAATCACCCCCCAGGGGCGATGGCACGCCGCAATCCCTTCTCCTCTCAGGATCTTGGGCACGCACGCACAAGCGCCCAGCGTGAGTTTAAGTTACCGGGTCCGGGACTCGAACGGCAGTCGACTACGTGGGAGTCCAGCGACATAGCCATTACGCTAACTGCTGGTCCCACTTTTTTGCTTTTGTTTTTAAAACAAGTTCTGGTGCGTTGGCAGGTGGCCTGATGCGTGCTGGACTCCCACATGGCCAACTGCAGTTCAAGTCTCAGACCTGGCAGCCTGCATCCTCATTCTCTCTCTCTCTCTCTGGTCAAATTAAGTAATTATAATAATAAATAAAATTAAATAAATAATTCTTTTTTCTGTTTTTTATTTTTTATTTTATTTCTTTTTTAGAGATTTTTGCCATAGGGCGCATGTGCTTACTGGAGAGACAGGAGAGAGACAGAAAGCGAGAGATTACTCCCCAGCGGGGTGGACATAACCACGGTCCCTTCTCCTCTGTTGCCTTGGGATCTTGGGCATGCACACCCATGTGCCTGGTGTGAGTGTAAGTTGCTGGGCCCAGGACTTGAACTGTGGTTTAATACATGGGTGTCCAGTGATGGAACCTCTACACCGTATGCTGGTTCCAGTAAGTCTTTAAAAGAAATAAATAAAGCAAGCTCTTTTAAATTTTCTTTCTTTTTAAATTTTTTTTTAATCTTTTTTTTTTGCAGGGGGCGGGGAGGTTTTTGCTAATAGGGCGCATGCGCTCGCCAGACAGACAGAGACAGAGAGACAGAGACAGAGAGACAGAAAGTGAGAAATCACCCCCCGGGGGGATGGTCACGCCGCAATCCCTTCTCCTCCATTCTCCTCTCAGGATCTTGGGCACGCACGCACACACCCAGCGTGAGTTTTAAGTCACCGGGTCTGGGACGCGAACCGCAGTTGACTATGTGGGAGTCCAGCAACATAGCCATTACACTAACTGCTGATCCCTTTTTTTTTTTTTTAAATAATTATTTGTGTTTATTTATTTATTTATTTAAATTTGACCAGAGAGGGACAGAGTGAGAGAGCGCAAGAGAGTTGGAAAGCGAGAAAGCACGCCACCAGGTCCAGGACTCTAGCCGTGGTTGGCCATGTGGGAGTCCAGTGCCCTCTGCCACCATGCCACCTGCCAGCCCCCTTGCAAGTTTTAAGAAAAATGTGGCATGGTTGGCTTTTCCCCATGTGTCCTGGAATCGTCTCAGTCCCAGAATCCCTGGGTCAGGGCCAGCGCCACGCTCTAGCACCTTCCACTCTGTGCCCGTGCCGCGCTGCGTCCGTTGTAGTGACGGGTGTCCGTCTGGCCAGCATGGTGTGAGCCCTATTCCGAGTTCCTCAGAACTGGGCAGTGGCTGGCCAGGGTGACCCACTCTGCTGCACCCTCGCTGACCCTCAGAGTCTGCCCACCCTCCGTGGCAGCTTTAGCCGAGAGATGGGTGCTCTGACTTTCCACGTCTTCGTGCCACCATCTTCCTGCTGTAGGTGCGGGGTGGCCCAGCCTAGAGCAGCGGCGGTGGCTAGGAGTGAGGGGGGAAGGCATGTCCGGACTTCTGGGATTGAGAGATCACACGGGTGCGTGGTGCTGCAGGAACAGCCGAGAGCGCAGCTCATGGCCAGGCCAGGCCAGGGCACGGGTACTTACTGGAAAGACAGAAGGAGGAGAACGTCTGGGCCACATTCTCCTCTTGGGATTCGGGTACATGTGCACATGCACCCAGTGTGAATTTCAAGCCGCTGGATCCTGGCCTTGAACTGCAGTCAGCCGTGTGGGAGTCAGCGCCGTAGCCTCAACACCACGTCCTGGCCCCAGAGGCTGTGGGGCGTGTGTAGCTGCACGTGGTTCGATCCTGTGTGCAGACGAGTGTAACCACCGTGGTAGTCAAGACCTCCTGCATTCCCCCCCGCCCGAACCGCTGGCTCGTCCTCCGTCTCTGCAGGTTGTTATTTTGGATGTTATAGGTGGGATTGCAGAGTAGGTAAAGGTCTGAGAGTGGCTTTTTTATGCAGCTTCGGTCTTCGACTCCCTCTGTGCTGTGTCATGAACCTCTCTCTCTCTTTTCTTTTATTAGAGGTTTTTGCTAGAGGGTGTGTGTGCTTGCTGGAGTGAGAAAGACAGTGAGAGGGGAGTGAGAAATCACCTCCTGGGGGACGGCCATGCTGCAGCCCCTTCTCCATTCTCCTCCTGGGATCTTGGGCACGCATGCTCGTGTGCCCGGCATCAATTTCAAGCCGCTGAAGTTCGCGTAATGGCTATGTTGCTGGACTCCCATGTAGTTGACCACGATTCGAGTCCCAGACCCGGTGGCTTAAACTCACACTGGGCGCGTGTGCGTGCGTGCCCAAGATCCTGCGAGGAGAATGGAGGAGAGGGGATTGCGGCGTGGCCATCCCCCCTGTGGGGTGATTTCTCGCTTTCTGTCTCTCTGTCTCTGTCTTTCTGGTGAGCACACATGCCCTATAGCAAAAACATCTCCAAAAAAAAAAAAAAATGTTTCAAGCTGCTGGGTCCCACACTCGAACCGCAGTCAGCCATGTGGGAGTCCAGCGATGTAACCGCTGTGCCATCTGTTCCTGCCACCCTCTCATGCTAAGTGACGTTCCGCAGCTGGATGGATGGCGCCCTCTGGAGCCGTGGCCTGGCTGTCCCGGGGCTGTGGAGTCCTGGCTAGAGTGGCAGCACAGTGCTGGGCACGGGGGCCAGGGAGTGCGGGATGGCAGCTCTGCTCTGGGGCCTCCGGGCTGTGTCGGGAGGGCGTTCTGCAGGAGGGTTTGGGGCCCTCACCCGCCGGCCCTCGTCGTCAGTGTAATATGTCTCCTGTCAGCAGCTTGGCGACACCCTCGGCCACCCTGCTAGACGTGCTTTTGCCTTTAATGTGGTCACGCTGCGATGCCTCCTCGCCTCCCACCTCGCTTCCCTCTTAACTGTCGGCGCTGTCTTGAAGACATCTAGTCCTCTCTGTTCACACCTGACGCAGTTAGAGGCGGTCGTTGTGCAGTCTTCCTCTGGCTGCAGAACTGGTCACCCTCACGCCGGCCCTCCAAGCACCCCAGGGCACGGACAGTGGGAGCCTGTCTCTTAAAAAGTAATAAAAGAGATCTCCACCGAGACCCCGTGGTGCCTGCTGCCTGCCTCGCACTGGAGCTCATGTTCCGGTGTTTGCCCGTGTCCGTGCACAGCCGCGATGGTTTACCTTGTGAACGAGGCATGTTACGGATTCGTGCAGCTACTAAGACGGGCCGGCTAGAAACATGCGCTGTGATAAAAGCTACGTGGGTGTGTGTGCTTCTCTCAGAACGAGGCACTCCACTCTGCTTGTCTGTTCTTGGGCTGTAGCTGACCACAGCAGCCCCCAGAACGGGGGTCTCGGGTGGGGGCTGCTGCGACCCAGGGCCGTGGGCCTTGGGGAGGTCGGCATAGGGTGGGGGTCCGGTGGTGTCTGGGATGCAGCCAGACGTCCCCTCTTATGTTCTGAGGGCTCATGTGCTCAGCAGCGTGGTGGGTAGGTGGAAAGCCCCATGGGCGGGCATGCTGGCGCCCCCCACCCCCCCACTCTACACCGTCTCGGGACGGGGCACGTGCAGATGTGGGCCCTGCGTGTTCCTCAAGTTGCGTGGGCGGGACTTGCACCGCACTCAGCCCTGTGAGACCAGGTCGTCCCACCTAGGGCAGCACGCGGCCTTTGTGGCTGATGTCTGGCGCAGCTGCCTCAGCCTGCTGGAACCCTGGACAGCCGAGAACACAGAGGCCATGAGACACAGTGACTGGTGGTAGTGCGCACGCCCCAGGAGAGGGGCTTCAGAGCACACCTGCGGCCGTGGGGAGAGCACCTCGGCGCTCCATGTAGCCCGCGTGGGTGTTCTTGCTTGGGGACTTCATCCCTGAAGTCAGGGGTGTAGCCTTCTGCAAAGAACCAGGTGGAGAGGGCTCCAGGGTCGTGGGCCAGGTTGTCGCCTCCAGACCTGCAAACGCTGTTCTGAACTTAGGCCGTGGCCGGTGTCATCTGAGGGTGACCGGGCACACGTGGCTCAGGACAGACCCTCTGTGGTGGTCGAGCTGCGGGGTGCCGGCTTCTGATCGGGGAACGTTTCGGTGGCTCGTTACTGCAGGGGTCGCCCTGCGCACACTTACAGTCACTCGTCTCTGTCTTGAAGCATGCAGCCAGTAAGGAGCCCAGGGACGTCCGGGACACGCGAGATCACAAGGAACCCAAGGACGAGAGCGGCAGGAGCGTCCCCGACTTCGGCCGGCAGCAGCTCCTGCCCCCCTTCCCGGCCCTTCCCCCGTCTCTACCTCAGAACCAGTGCCACGTGGCCACCACGAAGGCCCAGACAGGTAAGGCACCAGCACCCGTCGCACGTGCCCGGTGCGGCCCCCGCGAGTGTCCGCGGGAGTCTGTAGCTGCCTCGTGGGTCGGCCCAGCTGGGGCCTCCGTTCCCAGCCTCGCCTGACCCCGCATGCTCTCCTGGCCTGTTTTGGACCTAGGGATGAAGACCGTGTTCTCTACCACTGTCTTTCTGAGCTGGTCTAATTGGGTGGAAGAAGGGGCCCGAGGACACCAGCGTGCGGCGAAGTGCTGCAGGGAGCACTTGGCGGGCAGGAGGCCGCCGGCCCCTCCCTGCCACCAGCCACTTCCCGTGGGCTCTCTGCCCACTCTGCATTCGCTGCTCCGTGTCTGTGGGCAGGGGAGTGGGCAGGCACTCGGTCGCTGCGGGGTCCCTGTGGGCCCTCCGCAGGCTGTGGGTACACAAGCCCCAAGACTTCTGGTTATCTGGGCCTCAGAATGAGGGCGCCCTGGGCTTCCCTCTGTTGCTCTAGGATGCACATGTTTGGCGGGACTAGAAGATTGGCGTGCACAGGGATTGGGACGGTCCCCGAGGAGGCTGCTGCACGCCTGCTGGGCAGCTCACGGACCACGCTGCACTGGCCTCGCTGCTGCCCGCCAGGCGCGCACATGCCTTTTTCTGGACTCCAAGAAACTTCCCTGTTTTTTATTTTATTCGTGATGAAAAGCACGTGTGTGAGACGGGGAGGTAGATGGGCACCCTCCACAGGTTCTCACTGTGCCCTGACCCCCAGCCCCCAGCCCTTTCGCTCGTCAGGGTCCTGGGCATGTGCACGAACCCGTGTTGCCGGTCAGCTCGACTGGGGACCCGAGCTCTGACCGGCCCCATGGCTTCCAGCCCTGGAATTCAGGATGGCAAGATTGCCTCTGCCACTGAGGCTGCCGGCTGAGAGGAAGGAGGGCCACGCCTCGCGCCCTGGGGTGCTCGTGCTGCTGGCCCTTCTCCTCACATCCCTGCCGTGTGAGGGTTTCCAGCATGCACATACTCCTGACCCTGTTGGTAGCTGCTGAGGCTGGGATTCAAACCCTGATGGGCCATTCAAGGTCTGACTCACCTGAACCACTAGGCTATGGGACTAGCTCCCAGGTACTTCTTACTTTAAAGTCGTTTCAGATTTCCAGCAAAGTTGCAAAAATTCTGCAAAGAATTCTCGTGCAGCCTCCACTTGTTTCAGCCCTGACACAGTCATGTCTCCTCACGCCGTCTTTAACTTTTTCTGAAATATGAATGCAAGTTGCAGAGGTAGCCTCTTCTAAATATGTCAGTGTTACTTTCTAAGCATAGCAGTGCTATGTCCCTAAAATGAGGACATTCTCTTAGATAACTCCAGCACAGCTACGAGACTCAGGAAGCGAGCTTTCCTGGCCCTGTTATTTAGGGCCCTTATCCAGCCTTTGCCAGGTGCCCATCAGCGTCTGTTACAGCGAAAGGAAGGCGGGCCCTGTCCTGGGTGCTGCTGCCCTGCCGCCCTGCAGTGTCTCAGGCTCTCCGCCTCCACCCGCGGGGACGTGGCTGCCCTGCCGCCCTGCAGTGTCTCAGCTCTCCGCCTCCACCCGCGGGGACGTGGCTGCCCTGCCGCCCTGCAGTGTCTCAGGCTCTCCGCCTCCACCCGCGGGACCTCGGCATTGAGTGCAGCCAGGCTCTCTTAGGGTGCGCCTGGTGAGCTTCAGGTCAAGGGTCAGGTCCAGGTCACAGAATGTCACAAGTACCTGGCATGTACCCTACAGGGGTTGCATTTAGAGGCCTTTTGTCCTATTACAGCCGGGAGGGGCGTGTAGGACTCTTGACCTTAAAGTTATGTTCCCCCAGATTGTAGTCAGCACAAGACTTTGGGGGAGTTTGGAGGCCTGTGATTCTGCAGGTGTCCACTCCCATCACAGCCTGCGACCACGAATGCGCCGTGGTGCCAGACGGTGACTAGGGCTTCGTCACTCCCTCCCTGACGAGCAGTGGAGCTTCTGCCGTGAGGAAGGGCTTCACAGACTCCCTCCCGTCAGTGCCCCTCCTTGAAGCGTGGACTTGGGAGCTCTGAGGAGTTCCTGGCTGGCACCCATTGCTCTCAGTCTTTCGTTGCCCAGATGGTCCCATGTTTGGCCAGTGGTGACCCCTGCAGGCTGGTCCTGGTCCTTGGATGTGACTCATCACTTTCCAAGGATTGACTTCTTTCCTTTCTTTTCTTTTTTTTTTTTTTTTAGACAGAAATTTTTGCTATAATGTGCATGTGCTAGCTGGAGAGACAGAAATAGAGAAAGTGAGAAATTACCCCCCAGGAGGGATGGCCCCGCCATTCTCCTCTCAGGATTTTGGGCCTGCACGCACATGGCACCCAGAGTTTCCAGCTGCTGGATCTGGGATTCAAACCATGGTTGGTCATGTGAGAGTTCAGTGCCTTAACCACTACTTTACCTGCTGGCTGCTTCAAGGACTTTCTTTTCCTTTAAAGAGAGAGATTTTTGCTATAGGGTGCGTGCATTCACCGGAGAGATAGAGACAGAAAGTGAGAAGTCATTCCCTGGGGTGATGGCCACGCCCGCAATCCCTTCTCTTCCATTCTCCTCTCAGGATTTTGGGCACACAACGCACATGTGCCTGGCATAAGTTTTAAGCTGCTGGGTCTGGGACTCGAACCATGGTCAGCTCCGTGGGAGTCCAGGGACGTAACCATTGTGCCTTCTGCTGCCCCGAGGACTTTCTGACTTCACAGCATAGTCCAGACTCCCTCTTGTTCTCTTTCTTCTCAGTCCTGGAATTTTCCCTTTTCTCTAAGCAGCCCCGATTCTTTCAGATGGAACGTGGTCAGAGAGCAGATCAGTCTTTGCCCTTCCCTGCTCCCTTCCCTGCTCCCTTCCCTGCTCCCTTCCCTGCTCCCTTCCCTGCTCCCTTCCCTACTCCCTTCCCTGCTCCCTTCCCTTCTGACCATTGGACTGAGATTGTGTGTTCCCAGCGGGTAAGCCTGGCATCCATAAAGCTCCGTGGAGTCGCACTCGTGCGTGTGAAGCCTGGGAGGAGTAGGAGTCGCGCTTCTGTCACGGTTAGGTACCTCCCCTATTTTAGCTTTGTCGTTTCATCATCGTTTAAACAGTGTTTTAAAGTGCAGGGCTCCGTGTGTTCGCCAGCCTCTGTCCTGCCCTCTGCCGCCCCCACTCTGCATCCCGTCCTGTCTGAGCTCGGGAGGCTGAGGCTGGCCCGTCTCAGTCCAGGAGTGGCCCGTCGCCCGGCTGTAGCTGTGCCTCAGCTCCTGACTCGGCTCTGCCCCATGACTGCAAGTGCTGTCCAGCCCAGCGACTCCTCTGGGTACCACAGGGGTTGTCCTGTCTCCCGGGGAGCGAGGGCAGGTGGCAAGAGCCCTAAGGGCTGCCCTGAGTGTCTCCTGAGAGGCGCTGTCCCAGCCTCAGGGTGCCTTTCTTCACTGCCAGACTCTCTTGAGCCCTCAGCCTGGAGGTGGGGGTCCTGAGGGACGAGCTGCCGGGGGCCAGGCGTCCTGGGGCAGGAGGGTTTGTCCAGTCCACTTGCTGGGTGCTGGGGTGGATGCGGGCCGACAGCAGCGGCGGAGCAGCCTCTGCCCTGTCTCTGTCTCCGACCTCGCTCCTTTGTGTGTTGCGAGCCTTGCCTCCCGGGAGCCAGTTCCCTGTCAGGCACTCACAGCCGAGGGCTCTGCCGTCTCTTCCTGTGATGTTCACAGAGGGTCTGCTCCCTCCTCCCACCTGCCACCCCAGGAAGCTTCTACAGGCAGGGGTGATGGCAGGGCCAGGGCGGCATGCTGGTCGCAGGTGCCCGCACAGCTGAGCGCGCAGTGCGGCGTCTTCCCGGGACAGCCTAGTTAGGGTCAGGCCTGAGGTGGCCGTGGTCCTTTGGGCCCTTGCCATTGTGTTCTGCTGCTGTTCCGGAGTACCAGAGACTGGGTAGTTATCAATGATACGACAGTGAATTTTTTTAAGAATTATTTATTTTATTTTATTTATTATTATTATTTAATTTTGCTATAGGGTATGTGTGCTCATCGGAAAGGTAAAAGAGAGAGAGGGACAGTGACAAAGCCAGCCACCAGGTCTGGGACTTGAACTGTCGTCGGCCATGTGGGACTGGCACCTTAACCTTCACCACCACCCACCTGTTGGTTCCAATAAGACAGTATTTTTTACAGTTGTGGTTGCTGGGAAGTTCAAGGTCGTGGGGCTGCGTGACAGTGCATTCTGACCGCACACGCCTTGGCAAAAGGAAGAAGAGCCAGGAGCCCCCGTGGGAGTGAGACGGGCGGGGCCGAGGCCGGCTTTCCCCAGGAGCCTGCACCTGAGATAGCCCCGCCGTCTCTCCCTCCCTCGGGCTGGCAGTGGGATTTCAGCTTGAGTTTTGAAGGGCTCCTTCGCTCATTCAGACTATAGCAGGTTGTTTCTCACCTTTTCTTCCGCTCTCCGCCGTCTGACTGGGGCACGCCAGAGCGCCGGGAACAGGGGGACCCCGTGTGTGAGAGCCCCTGCTGGCGTCCCTGGAGCATCCCGAGTTTAGCTGGAGGCAAACCGGAGTTCCCAGCAGAGGGGACTAGATTCTTTGTTAGCGGCTTGTTCTGGCTTCTTTTCCAACTGCAGAAGTGTATGATTTAAAAACCAAGCAAGCAGGGCCGGCTGGCAATGTGGTGGTGAAAGGTGCTGGACTCCCACATGGGTGACTGCGGTTCGAGTCCCGGACCTGGTGACTTGCTTTCTAATTTAACCTCTCTCTTTCTCTGTTTCTCTTTGGTCAAATTGGAAAATAATAAATAAAGATAAATAAGCTAATTCTTAAAACAAGCAAACGAGCCAAAACCAAACCAAACCAAAACAAAAGGCCTTACTTCAGAGGCTGTGGGAAGATGATAGAGGGGGAAGCGTAAGGGCTCTGTCCCTCAGATCGCAGGGCCCTGGGAGCCAGCCTCAGTCCCCTCTGGTTCACACCGCTGGTTGGAGATGTGTAACTCCAGGGGAGGGCGTGGGTACTTCCGCTCTCCGCCGTCTTGGGTAGTTAAATTCTGTTATTTCCGGTCTCGCCCAATAGCAGCTACTCTAGTGAGTGGCAGAACTCAGGTCCTCCTTACCAGTACTCGCTGTAAGTGTAAACAGATTAAAATCTCTGAAGGACCAACGGACCAAATGCCTAAAACACGTAATTCTATTACATGTGTCTACAGGAGGCCCACTTTAAATCAGAGAAACAGATGAAAGTGAGAGGCTAGAAAGTGACATTCCATGTGAGTGGCATCCAAAAGAGAGGGGGTGATTTCTCGCTTTCTCTCTGTCTCTGTCTCTCCAGCAAGCCCATGTGCTCTATAGCAGAATTCTCCCTAAAAAAAATTTTTTTAGTGTATGAAAATCAGTAGTCACAGTGGGACCAGCAGTTAGCGTAATAGCTATGTCACTGGACTCCTATGTAGTCGACTGCGGTTTGAGTCCCAGACCCGGTGGCTTAAACTCTCACTGGGTATGTGTGCGTGTGTGCCCAAGATCCCAAGAGGAGAATGGAGGAGAAGGGATTGCGGCGTGGCCATCCCCCCTGGGGGGTGATTTCTAGCTTTCTGTCTCTCTGTCTTTCTGGCGAGCACATACGCCCTATAGCAAAAGAAAGAAACTCTCAAAAAAAAAAAATCACTAGTCACAGAGTGGAAAGGCGACCCACAGAATGGGAGAAGAGATTTGCAAATGCCATATCTGCTAAGAAATTTCTATCCACAATACACAGAAGTCTTACAGCTCGGTAACTAAAAAAAAAAAACCAACAAACAACAAAAAACAACCCGATTAAAAAAACAGGCAAAGGACCCGATAGATATCTCTGTAGAAGACGTGCAAGTGGCCCGTGAGCTGGATAGAGGCCAGGCAACGCCAGTCAGAACCTCGCCGGGGGTCCACCTTGGGCCCTTGAGGATGGCTGCTGTCACCGCAGAGCAGGGACAGCCGGGATGCGGGAGGTTGGGGCCACGTACACTGCTGGGGCATAGAGGGTGTGCGGCTGCTGGGGACAGAAAGGCTATTCGGAGATTAGCCACAGAGGAGTCCGTCGCACCTCCGGGGTGCCCAGAAGTGCGTGAAGTGGAGTGTGAAAGAGATGCCTGCTCACGACGCCAGGGCAGCACCGTTCCCAGCAGTGACGGCGCGGAAGCGACCATGGGTCCAGTAACAGGAAGAGCAGAAGGGTCGCCCAGCCTCGCCAGGTGCTCCAACATGGATGGCCTTGAACGCCAGGCTGAGCGAAGTGAGGCACATAGTGTAGGCGGAGTCTGAGAGAGGACACGGTGCCTGAGCTTGCCAGGAACTGGGAGGGGGGACGGAGAGGGTTCACCTTTACAGGATGGCAGGTGACAGGTGGCCCTCCACGTTCTGAATGGACTGTGTCTAACCCAGTGAACTACACACTTAGAAATGGTTAAGAGGGGCCAGCAGGGGGCATGGGGGCCAAGGCACTGGGCTCTCACAGGGCCAACTGCGGTTCAAATCCCAGATCAAGCAGCTTGAAAACCATGCCAGGCCCATGTGCATGCTTGCCCCAAATCCCGAGGAGGAGGGGTTGCTGCGTGGCCACCCCCCCAGCCAGGGGATGATCTGTTTCCTTCTTTCTGTCTCTAGTGAGCGCACATGCCCTGCGGCAAAAATTTTTTTTTTTTTTGGAGAGGTTTTTGCCACAGGGCGTGTGCTGGCCAGAAAGACAGAGACAGAAAGCTAGAAATCACTCCCCACGCGGAGTGGGCTGTGGCCTGTGGCCTGTGGCCGAGCACCTGTGCCGACCGGCTCTCTGCACTCCTGGGCAGAGGCTGCGTCCGCCCACCTGCTGTATGTGCGATGCCGCGCGGCGAGGAGCAGTGCCCAGTCTAAAGCCCAGACACTTGGGGTCTCCATGGGGGCTGGTCAGACAGGGAGGAAGGAGGGAGGTGGCTCTAAATGTCTGGGGACAGGACTGTGGAAGGGGCTGCCCAGGTCTTGCCCCAGTGGTCCCAAGGGAGGCCAGCCGCAGCTGTGCTGCCCGCAGTGTACCTGCGTTCCTGTGCTCATGCTCTCCCTCGCCTCCCGCCTTTCCTGCCTGTCTGCTGTCACCACCCCTGCTCCACTAAGCTCTCATTGTTGTTGGAGTAGCTCTGGGCAGTGGTCTCCCCTGCTGTCCCTCTGGAACTGTCTCCCTGGGAGGGCGGCCTGTGAGAGGTCAGTAGTGACGTGGCTGTGTTGAGTACACTGAGTACGCCTCCTGTGGTTCCTCCAGGCCCTGATCACGCTCGACCCGAGGCATCTGCCTCAGGCCTAGTCTGTCCCCTGCGTGCTGAGCTGGCCCCTCTCTAGGCTTCAGCCACTGTGTGTACAGGCTCCGGTGCTTGACAGATCACGCGCTGCATTGGTTGGAGAGATTTTTGCTGTAAGGTGCATGCACTCACTGGGGAGACAAAAGCAAGAAATCACCCCCCAGGGGACATGGCCACACCGCAGTCCCTTCTCCAATCTCCTCCAGGATTTGGGGCACCACACACACAACCCAGGGGTGAATTTCAAGCCACTGGGAACAGGACTTGAACTGTAGTCGGCCATGCTGTAGTCCAGCTCCTTAACTGCTTTGCCACCTGCTGGCCACTGTATCATGCATTTCTAAAAGTCGCTCAGAGACCTTTCTGTGCTAGCCCGCAGTGCTGAGTGCTCTCCGGAGGAGCAGGCCTCCCGCGTGTGGCTAGCCGTCATTCCCAGCAAACGCAGCCTGGCTCCGCTCTGCGGTCCTCACAGGGGTCGGCACGCTGCCCTCGGGAGTTGACTTGACAGCCCCTAGCTCGGCGGGTCCCAGGCCCTGAGGTGGCCCTCAGCGGGGTGGGGACTGTCTTTACAGAACAGCGGATGCCCTGGTCTGCCCCAGGAATTACCGCGGCTAGTGAGGTGCAGTGAGAAAACAGGTGTCCAGAGAAGAGTGACTAGAGTAATCTGATTAGCCCCAGAGCTTCCCTCCCCTCCAAAAACCCCAAACATCAAGGTGAGCTTATGCTGTTCATGCGGCCCAGGACGGTGCCGTCGCTGCTCCACGGCCTCTGCACATGGCCGGCCAGGCTTCCATGCCCTGTCCTGGGCGCTCGGTCCCCACCCCACCTTCTCTCCGTGCACACTGTTGGGCACCAGGCGCTCTCCCCGGTGGCCACACTGCCCCTCACCGCTGGCCCGGGGCTTCCTCCTGCGGTGGCCCTTCTCTGTGTGCCACCTCCTGCCATGGAGCCCAGAGCCTCCCTGAGCCCCCTCCCTGCAGGCTCTGGTCTCGTCACTGTGGTGCTGTAGGAGCTTGGGAACCCTCGGCCCCTCGGCCCCTCACTGCCACTGCGGTTTGCAGACTGTGCCCCAGGCTTCTGGCCCCTGGTCTGAGCAGTGGGCTGGACCTTCCGTCCCTGGGCGTGGGCAGCAGAGGGAGGGGAGTGCTGGGAGAGGGGCACCGCGGGGTGGGCGGGGCGGAATGGCGAGAGGACTGACTGCCCTGGCGGTGGGTCCTGTACGCCAAGAGGACGTGGTCACAGCTGAGGGTGCCCTGTGCTGAGGGTTCATGCGTCTCCTGCCCTTGAGGAGGGTGGTGATCGCTCGGTCTTCCATTGTGAGCGAGACAGAGGTCCGGGAAGGGCCCCGGCTTCCTCGCCATTTCTCATGAGCCAGAGTGCCTGTCCCTGGGTGTGAGGGCCCCCAGGAATGGGACCTGAGCGATGGGATAAGCTGATGATTTTGGTAATCAGATTCTGTGACCTACCTTTAAAAATCACTTGAATGGTATTTCTTTTCTTTTCTTGTCTCCTTTTGACTTTTTTTTTTTTAGCTTGCTTGCCTTTTGTTTTAGCAGCTGCAGTATCTCGGAAGAAAAAACGAAGAATGGGAACCTATAGCCTGGTTCCCAGGAAAAAGACCAAAGTTCTAAAACAGAGGACGGTGATCGAGATGTTTAAGAGCATAGCTCCCCCCACAGTGGGCTCCAAGGTAAGAGGGACGCCGAGGAACCTGCCATGTGGACTCGCCCTCCTTGGCAGGAGAGTGCCACATGAGGCTGGCAGCAGCGCAGGGCCCTGGTCCCTGCAGAGGGGCTCAGTGCAGCAGCACCTCGCCCCAGGGCGACAGTCTCAGGCCCAGGTGGGCCCCGGACACCCCAGCTCGCCTCCCCGTCCTCTTTTCCCCTACCTGCCGGGCTCTCCTCCAGGCCGTGGGGTGCCCCCCTGCCTCCCTGGCAGCCCCCACACTTCCTGGTCTCTGGCCCGCCAGCGCACGCTGGCAGGTCCTACGTGAGGGTGCACCTCTGTTCCAGGGGGAGAAGGACCTGGCCGACAGCACCCTGCACGTGAATGGGGAGAGCCTGGACATGGACTCGGAGGAGGAGGACTCAGAGGAGCTCGAAGAGGACGAGGACCACGGGGCCGAGCAGGCGGCCGCCTTCCCCACTGAGGACAGCAGGACTTCTAAGGAGAGCTCGTCTGAAACCGACCGAGCCCACAAGGTGGGACCCAGGGCCGAGGCGGGTTCTCTGGGCCCTCTTGCCCACCTGACTTGGGTTTTGCACCTCACCCCCCTCGAATGGCTAGGTGAGCTTACTTACCTGGAGGTGCTGCTGTCACTGAGGGAGGCCCTGCACTCCTTCCAGCCTGGAAGGACAGGCACGTCACTCATGGCTGCATGTGCTGGCTGTCGCACCCCTGTTGCTCCATGGGCGTGCATGTCCAGGGCTTCTGACCAGCCCATTGGTGTGTGGACACTCAGTGTGTGGACGGGCCCGGCTCCTACTGGGCCCTCCTGAACACCAGGGCTGGGCGTGTGTGTCCTTGGCCTCGTCTCAGCTGTGCAGGTGCCCTGGCCAGGTGAGGGCTTGCAGGTGCCCCTGGGTGGGTCTCGGGGAAACCGAGGAAGTGCTTAGTGGTGGAGTTTCTGAGCAGGCAGTGTAGCTCAGGCACTGGATTGTGCTCCTTCGGTTCTGGAAGGGGTGAGTTAGGAGGGACATCTTTGACAGGGGAGACCATGGGAGTGAAGAGTCAGGCTGGGTGCCGGCGCTGGCTCCAAACAGCCAACTGCACGGTTTGAGTCCCAGGCCTGGTGGCTTGAAAAATCACACTGGGTTCTTGTGCATGCCCAAAATCCCAAGAGCAGATGGGGAGAAGGGATTGCAGTGTAGCCATCCCCCTCGGGAGGGTGACTTCTCACTTTCCTTCCCCCTCTCTGGTGAGCACATGCACACCTTAAAAGAAAAAGAAAAAAGAGGGCCAACAGGTGGCATGGTAGTTGAGATTCCCACATGGCCGACTTCAGTTCGAATCCTAGACCTGGAGGCTTGCTTTCTCTCTCTCTCTCTCTCTCTCTCTCTCTCTCTCTCACACACACACACACACACACACACACACACCCCGCTGATTTCTCTGGTGAGTGCATGAGCCCTGTAGCAAATGAAAAAAGAATAGTAATGATAAATAAAATTAAATAATTAAAAAACAAACACTATCAAGCTCGCCAATATCTGCCTGTTTAAATGCATTATTTACATGCACTCACTGTGCATCATTACACGGGGTGTGACTTCCCGCCCATAGTGCCATGTGCACATCACAGTACGCAGGGTGCGACTTCCTGCCCATAGTGCCGTGTGCACATCACAGTACGCGGGGTGCGACTTCCCGCCCATAGTGCCGTGTGCGCATCACAGTACGCGGGGTGCGACCTCCCGCCCATAGTGCCGTGTGCGCATCACAGTATGCGGGGTGCGACCTCCCGCCCATAGTGCCGTGTGCGCATCACAGTACGCGGGGTGCGACCTCCCGCCCATAGTGCCGTGTGCGCATCACAGTACGCGGGGTGCGACCTCCCGCCCATAGTGCCGTGTGCACATCACAGTACGCGGGGTGCGACTTCCCGCCCATAGTGCCGTGTGCGCATCACAGTACGCGGGGTGCGACCTCCCGCCCATAGTGCCGTGTGCGCATCACAGTACGCGGGGTGCGACCTCCCGCCCATAGTGCCGTGTGCGCATCACAATACACGGGGTGCGACCTCCCGCCCATAGTGCCGTGTGTTGATTCAGTTGCAGGTACCGCCATACATGTCACCGTCGACAGGTAATTTTCCATTTCTCGTTTCTTACGTATTTTGCCCCACCCCCCATCTCACACCTCTGCCATCTCTCACCCTCCCACATGGTCTCTGGTACCTACAGTTGCTTTCCACACACCCCCCCTTTTATCACATTTTATTGATTCACTACAGATCTTAATCTAAACAGTTTCAATAGCAAGTGCACACAGCTGTGCACACACGTCTGACTTTAGGCATGAACCTCAGTGAGTGGAATGAGCCCCTGTGAAGCACACCTAATGGGGTGATAGCTTACTGCAGTCATTAAATAGCTACTTTTTTTTTTTTTTTGAGAGTTTTTTTTTTGCTATAGGGCACGTGCGCTCGCCAGACAGACAGAGACAGACAGAGAGACAGAAAGCGAGAAATCACCCCCCAGGGGGTATGGTCATGCCGCAGTCCCTTCTCCTCCATTCTCCTCTCGGGATCTTGGGCACGCCCGCACACGCGCCCGGCGTGAGTTTTAAGCCACTGGGTCCAGGATGCGAACCGCGGTCGACTACGTGGGAGTCCAGCGACATAGCCATTACGCTAACTGCTGGTTCCCTAAATAGCTACTTTTAACTTTTGATTTCAAGAAAAAATTGTAGTTTTAATAGAGGAAAATAAAAAAAATGTTAAGAGATATTTGCTTAAGACTTGAAGTCAGGAGGAAGGGGAGGACTCAGTTAGACAGGTAGATGGACCTGCCCACAGCGTTAGAGGGCAGAGACCCCGCAATCTGGACAACGAAGCACAGGAGCAGCAGTAATGCTTTAGTCAAAGTATTAAGTATTAAGTATTACTTCACCAATTCAGTCCTTTGAAATCAATCTCTCTAAATATTTGCATTTTTATTATTCAAGTGTGTCAGGCTTTTTCGATAAAGCTCCTGACCGTCTGTCTCGATGGAGGTCCATCTGGGGGCCTTTGCGAAGTGCACAGTTTAAGGCGACTGTGTCCTGGTGGCAGCATGTGGGAAGTGTGTGGCTTTGTCGTTATGCTCCACACTTCCAGCCAGCCTTCTGTCCTGGGTACCTTCTTTTTTTTTTTTTTTTTTAGAGGTTTTCGCTATAGGGCGTTTGCGCTCGCCAGACAGAGAGAGACATAGAGACAGAAAGTGAGAAATCACCCCCCAGGGGGGATGGTCACGCCGCAATCCCTTCTCCCCTTGGGATCTTGGGCACGCGCGCACACACGCCCGGCGTGAGTTTTAAGCCACCCAGTCCGGGACGCGAACCGCAGTTGACTATGTGGGAGTCTAGCAACATAGCCATTACGCTAACTGCTGGTTCCCCCTGGGTACCTTCTTTATTGTGGTAAATAAAGCATCTTCTGTACCTCTCAGAGTTTGGGGATGTCTTTTCTTATTTTTCCTAAATTTTTGAATTTGTTTTTGGCAGTTGTGTCTCTTCTACTTTGCTGTGTTTGTTTTTTTTTTTTTTTAAAGCTATAGAGTGCATGCGCTCGCCAGACAGACAGAGACAGAGAGATAGAAAGCGAGAAATCACCCCCCCAGGGGGATGGCCACACCGCAATCCCTTCTCCTCCATTCTCCTCTCGGGATCTTGGGCACGCACGCACACGTGCCCGGCATGAGTTTAAGCCACCAGGTCCGGGACGTGAACCACGGTCGACTACGTGGGAGTCCAGCGACATAGCCATTACGCTAACTGCTGGTCCCCCCCCGCTTTCTTATACAGAAGTATACCAAGAAAAACAGATAGTACTATAATTCCCTGTCCAAGTAACCCTTGGTAGACTTTACTGGTTTTTTTGTTTGTTTTACAGAGAGATTTATACAATTGGGCACATGCACTTACTGGAGAGACCGAGAGAGGCAGAAAGCGAGAAGCCACACTCTGAGGTGATGGCCATGCTGTAGTCCCTTCTCCTCCATTCTCCTCTCAGGATTTTGGGCACAAACTCACACATGCCTGGTGTGTTCTTAAGCCACCACAGTTAACTGCCTGGGAGTCCAGCAATGTAACTGTTATTATTCCATCAGCTGGCCCCTGGTGGGTTTTGTTTGGTTTGGTTTTTTGTTTTCTTAGGAGAGAGATTTTTGCAATAGGATATGTGTGCTTGCCAGACAGAGACAGAAGGCGAAAAATCACCCCCTGAGGGGATGGCCATACCGCAATCCCTTCTCCTCCATTGTCCTCTTGGTCTCTTGGGCATGCACGCACATGCACCTGGCGTGAGTTTAAGCCACCGGGTCCAGGACTTGAACCGCGGTCGACTCTGTGGGAGTCCAGCGAGGTAACTATTATACCATCTGCTGGTCTCAGTGAGAAATCATCCCCCAGGGCTGATGGCCACGCTGCAGCCTCTTCTCCAGTCTCCTCTGGGTCTTGGGCATGCACCACATTCACCTGGCGTGAGTTTCCAGCCACTGGGTCCAGGACGCATTGCGGTCGACTGTGGGAGTCCAGTGACAACGATGATGCCACCTGCTGGTCCTTTTCGTTCCCATAAAGAGAGATTCTCGGGGAACCAGCAGTTAGCGTAATGGCTATGTCGCTGGACTCCCACGTAGTCGACCGCGGTTCGCGTCTCGGACCCGGTGGCTTACAACTCACGCCGGGCGCGTGTGCGTGCGTGCCCAAGATCCCGAGAGGAGAATGGAGGAGAAGGGATTGCGGCGTGACCATCCCCCCTGGGGGGTGATTTCTCGCTTTCTGTCTCTCTGTCTCTCTCTGTCTGTCTGGCGAGCGCACGCGCCCTATAGCAAAAAACCTCTCAAAAAAAAAAAAAAAAAAAAAAAAAAAAAAAAAAAAAAAAAGAGAGAGATTCTCGCGTAGGGCTTGTGCACTCACTGGAGACACACATAACGAGAGAAAGTGAGAAATCATGCCCCGGGGGGTTGGCCACGTTGCAGTCCCTTCTCCTCCATTCTCCTCTCGGATGTTGGGCACACACATAAGCCTGGTGTGATTTTTCAAGCTGACAAGTCTGGGACTCGAACTGCAGTTGGCCATGCAGGAGGTCCAGCACCCTAACCATTGGCCCACTCCTTGTGGACTTTAAAGTGACCCTTTCGGTAAGTTCCTCCCATGTCTGGCACGTCCTGCTCCCCTGACTGTGGTGGACTGGGATCCCTTTGCCTTGGCACCCCTCGCCTCGCCCTGGACTGTGCCACATATGTGGGAGGGACGGTCCTGCCTCTCCTGTGTCCTCACTGCCCTGCCTAGCCCACAAGGCAGGCCTGGCCGTCTGCGTGGCGGCACGTGGTGATCATCCTGGGGGTTACTGCAGTGCTGCTCAGGCGGCTCAGGTGTGTAGGGTCACGCGTGTGTGAAGTGTGCCCTGGTAGTCAGGCCCAGCGTGCCGGCATAGGGTCACACGCGTGTGAGGTGCGCCCTGGTAGTCAAGCCCAGCGTGCTGGCGTAGGCATAGGTCCCCACCTGTTGGGGAGAGCTGCAGAACTGTGCCGGCCATTTGTGCATGGACGCCCCAAATCCCGAGAGGACAGATGCCGAGGTCCGCTCAGCATGAACACGCTTCTCTGAGTGGGGAAGGCTGCGGGTTAGAAATAGACGCAGTAACAAACACGCACAGACACACGGGATAGAAGAGCGAGGGTCGGGTGGGCACAGCTTCTCTGATGGACACGTTGCCACCAGAACCAGCCTCAGGTTTATTCTTCTATAGGCAGAGAATGGGGGGAGGGGCAAATGGGACGCGAAAGGAATGGGGAGGAAGGAAGGGGACTGCAGAGAGAATAAGGGAGGTGAAATTGGCATGCAAAGCCAGTTGTTTTTGGATGTAAATCGACTGAAGATGTGAAAATGACTGGGCCATATAATTTCACAGATCCTTTTGGGGGAATAATCTAAAAGGCTTGTGACTTCCTTTGGCTGATACTGGGCAGTATGGAGGTATTGAGCTTCAAGAAGAGCAGGAAGACAGCCATTGACAGCAGGCAGGTACTGCCTTCGTATGTAGATGCTTCTCATAGCCCTGCTAGAGTAGCTTAGGAAGCGCAGATCCGCATGCGTCTTCAGGCCACAGGTTTGAATCACATGTTTTCAGACTGGCCGCCCTCCACAGACAGAGAAGGGGTTGCGCCGTGGCCGCCCTGCCTGGGAAGGTGATTTCTCACTTGCCCTCTCAGTTTCTTATGCCTCCTATAGCAAAAACCTACAAAAAATTTAGATTTCAGCATTGCCAGATCACCCATGAGATTTATATCTTGCCTGCAGTAACTGAAAGAGGTTTTCTCACCTTCCTCAGCAAATCTGAGCTCCTGAAATTGCCTCGTTTCACTGCTCAGTTAGGTGAGGGACTCTCCTGGGCACTTTGTCGCTGTGCGAACCACCTGTTAGGCCCTGGCCCGCCCCTCCCTCCTGCCCACTCTGTTTGGCCAGAGGGCAGCACGTGTACTGGGGAGGGACAGAGAGCCCCACATGGGTGTGGTCACGCCACCAGCCTCTGTACCATTTCTCTGCTCTCTTGAGATTTGGGCTCGCTCACTCTCTTCTCTTCAGTTTTTCAAGCTGCTGGGGCCAGGATTTGAACCACAGCTAGCTATGGAGGACGTGGCTCCCCAGGGCACCGTGTTTGCCGCCGTGCTATAGCCGGCCCTATGCTACCCGCTGTCTTGGGGCTGCGCGTCTTTCACGGGTGGAGTTAGGAGCTGTTGTAGCCGTGAGGCTGCAGTGTGAGCGGGGTCACTCCCCACGTGGTCATTTGTCCTCTGCCCTTGTCTGCGATACCAGAGCGCAGGTCTGTCGCTTTCTGATTTCTGGGTTTCATGTTCTAATCGTGAAAAATAGAGCTTTCCCCCTGGGAATTCTGAACATGTTGTTAGCTTTAACTATTTTCTAATACTCCTTTGATTTCATTCTTTCTATGTAGATACTTAATTCATATAGAATTTATTTTGGGAACCAGCAGTTGGCGAAATGGCTATGTCGCTGGACTCCCATGTAGCTGACCACGGTTCAAGTCTTGGACCTGGTGGCTTAAACTCACGCCGGCGTGTGTGCGTACGTGCCCAAGATCCCGAGAGGAGAATGGAGGAGAAGGGATTGCGGCGTGGCCATCCCCCCCCCCCCCCGGGGGGTGATTTCTCGCTTTCTGTCTGTCTCTGTCTTTCTGGTGAGCGTATGTGCCCTATAGCAAAAACCTCTCAAAAACAAAACAAAAAATTTATTTTGACTTAAATACACTGAAAATCGGTGCATTTCATGGTACATAAGTTAGGTTTTAATGAAGCTGTTTTCTCCTTTTTTTCCTCTTTAATTGCCAGAGGCTGTTCCGCTTCCATAGGGGCCGGGGTGGGGAGAGAAGGCCCTCCTGTAGGGCCTGCTCGAGCCTCTGCCCTTTCTCCTCCTCTTTGCCCGCAGGCTCTGGGGCACCCGCCCGTTCATGGTGTGTCTCCAAGCCGAGGGAGCTGGGGCTGGAGGGCTGCAGCTCGACCGCCGTCAGGCACTGTCGAGCCCTGCGCTGCAGGGCCGACCGCTGCCGGCCTCTCACTCCCTAAGTACACATTTACCCGTCTTTTAGAGGAAGAGGGGAGACGGGCACCCTGGAGGGTCCTCGGCCATGCCCATCCGCCCCGCTGCCCAGATCACCATGCCCGGCACTCAGGACACGCCCCTGTCGCCCCCGACTGTCGCACCCGCTGGCCTTTGCAAGTCCCTCTCAAATGCAGCTTTTTTTTTTCTTCTTTATTCTAATTAAAGAAATTCTTTCTAGAGATTTTATCACAGTGTGTGTGCACTCGCCAAAGAGAGAGACAGTGAGAGGGGAAAGCAAGAAGTCACCCCGGGGGGATGGCCACACCGCAGTCCCTTCTCCGTTCTTCTCCCAGGATCTTGGGCACGTGTGCACTCGCATCTGGTGTGATACTAAAGCCATGGGTCTGGGAATTGAACCACAAGCGATACAACCACTTCACCTTCTACTGGCCCCGCAAATAAAGCTTTTTAAATGAATGTGAAGTGGGGAGCTGCATTCCCAATAGCTCGGCGCGTGTCTGAGCGACAGGCGTGGGCCAGCGTCTCTCTTGCTGATTAACGCTGCCGCCCTTGCCATGCCCCACTGACAGGGGCTTCTGTCTGTTTCTGGATCCACTTCCTCTTCTCAGTGTCTTTCTCTCGCTGAGCGAGGCAGGGTCCCACCCCATGCCAGCCCCGCCCCAGCCAACATGGGCCGTGGGCACGGGCACGCCTTCATGGTGAGAGGGCTCCGGACCCGCGCCCGGAGCGTCCCGTGCGGGTTAACCTCTCAGAGTGTCACACGTGTGCGTGGTCCCGGTGAGCCTAGATTCCAGAAAACACTGACGAAGGGCTGTGTGACCCCGAGGGAGGCTGCAGCGAGACGGGTGGAAGTCCGAGCACTGCCGTGGCTCTGCCGTGGGAGCTGCGAGCGCAGAGAAGGGTGACGGGCCCCTCGCCCGTGCTCAGGCTGAGCTCACGCAAACCCTGGGCCTGGAAGTCTTGAGTGAATGTCGTCCAGCGCGGCTAGGCTGTGTTAAAGTGACGCTGAGCGTCGGGCAGGGCTCACCCAGAGGAGGGGGCCGTCACCAGCACCCTGTTACGAGGCCTGCTGGGGCGCACAGACAGCCGGGCCGCGAGCTCACCGTGGCCCAGACGGGGTCTCCGTCACCCGGCTGCGTCCTGACACCCTCGGGCACCCCCTCGCTTGGGCGCTAATACTGGAGAATGGCTTGTCAGTTTGTGTGTGTGTGTGTGTTTTTAATGTGTGTGCGTGTTTTAATATGTGTGTGTGTTTAATATGTATGTGTTTAATGTGTGTGTTTAATATGTGTGTGTTTAACATGTGTGTGTTTAATATGTGTGTGTTTAATATGTGTGTGTTTAATATGTGTGGGTGTTTAATATGTGTGTGTTTAATATGTGTGTGTTTAATGTGTGTGTTTAATATGTGTGTGTTTAATATGTGTGTGTGTTTAATATGTGTGTGTTTAATATGTATGTGTTTAATGTGTGTAATATGTGTGTGTGTTTAATATGTGTGTGTTTAATATGTGTGTTTAATATGTGTGTGTTTAATATGTATGTGTTTAATGTGTGTGTGTTTAATATGTGTGTTTAATGTGTGTGTTTAATATGTGTTTAATATGTGTGTTTAATATGTGTGTTTAATGTGTATGTGTGTTTAATGTGTGTGTTTAATATGTGTATGTGTGTGTTTAATATGTGTGTGTTTAATATGTGTGTGTATGTGTGTGTATGTGTGTGTTTAATATGTGTGTGCGTTTAATATGTGTGTGTATGTGTGTGTTTAATATGTGTGTGTTTAATTGTGTGTGTTTAATATGTGTGTGTGTTTAATATGTGTGTGTTTAATGTGTGTGTGTTTAATGTGTGTGTAATGTGTGTGTATGTGTGTGTTTAATGTGTGTGTATGTTTACTATGTGTGTGTTTAATATGTGTGTGTGTGTTTAATGTGTGTGTGTTTAATATATGTGTGTGTGTTTAATATATGTGTGTGTTTAATATATGTGTGTTTAATATGTGTGTGTTTAATATGTGTGTGTGTTTAATATGTGTGTGTTTAATATGTGTGTGTTTAATATGTGTGTGTTTAATATGTGTGTATGTGTTTAATATGTGTGTATGTGTGTATGTGTGTTTAATATGTGTGTATGTGTGTATGTATGTGTGTGTGTGTGTATGTGTGTAGGGGGAAGAGGACACACACGCTTGCCGTGCTTTTCAAGCCGTCAGGTCTGGGACCCCAGCCTTGGAGTCGGCCCTGTGGGTTCAGGTGCCGTAGCCACCATGCCACAGGCCGGCCCCAGATTTTTGTTCTCATGTAAGTAGACTAAAAAAATCTTTTTCCATGGGAACCAGCAGTTAGCGTAATGGCTATGTCGCTGGACTCCCATGTAGTCGACCACGGTTCGTGTCCCGGACCCGGTGGCTTAAAACTCATGCTGGGCGCGTGTGTGTGTGCCCAAGATCCCGAGAGGAGAATGAAGGAGAAGGGATGGCGGTGTGACCATGCCCCCTGGGGGGTGATTTCTCGCTTTCTGTCTCTATGTGTCTCTCTCTGTCTGTCTGGCGAGCGCACGCGCCCTATAGCGAAAATCTCTCCAAAAAAAAAAAAAAACTTTTCCTGGGAATAGCTTATCTTACTCCTGCTGTGTTTGACGTTTATTTATATTGTTAATTTTCCTCGTTACTGAACGTGGTTTGCAAAGCACTCGGGTTGAAGACCTCTAAGCTCACAGGCTGAGCTCCGGCTGTGGCGGGCTGTGATGGGCTGGCTGCCCTTGCCACGGGCACGTCAGCCGGTTATGGTTACAGGAGACTCTGACCCGGAGCTGACCCGTGTGTTTGTGCTCTGGGCACTTCTGAGCTGGGCTCGTGCTGTCCTGAGCTCCGGCTCACGGACCTCTCGGTGGCTCCGCTGTCTGCAGAGGAGGGCGGTGTCTGGGAACACCTGAGCGAGCTCCTGTTGTGGTTGCGTCCCACTTGCACTCACCTGCTGCAGCTGTGGCACGGCCCCTGCAGGCCGTGCTTCCTGGGCTCTGCCTCAGCTGGCACCGGGAGATGCTGCCACGTGGGGCCCTGCGGTGTGCCGGTCGGTGCTCTGTCGTCCGTGTGCCCTGTCTGCGCAGGGGCAGGTGCTGTGCCCCTGTGTGGTGTGGCCTGCCTTACCGGAGTTCCGAGATGTGTGTGTCTGCCCCTCGGGTGACGCTGCCTGTCCACATCTCAGAGGTTCATGTACTGGATTGTTCATCTCTTTAAAAAAATCATTATTCTTTTTGTTTATTTTTTTACTTCCATTTGTTGTTATTATTTTTTAATTTGACCAGAGAGAGAGAGAGAAAGAGAAGGGGAAAGAAAAAGCAAGCCACCAGGTCCAGGACTCAAACTGCAGTCAGCCAGGTGGGAATTCAGTGCCTTGAACCACCACGCCACCTGCTGGATCCTTTAAAAAATACTTGTGTGGGCGGCCTTCAGACTGGAGAGGGACCTCGTGAGTATGGTCCACATGGTGTCTTCGGCTCGCGGCTTGCCTCTTCTCTGACTGGCACCCTTGTCAGGCCTGGGACTGAAGCCCTGGTCACTGACGGGGTGGGGGGGCGGGCGGGCGGTCGCGGTCATGCTGTGGTTGCTCTGGCGAAAGCGGAGCCCACCTCCCCACCTGAAGCAGGAGTTGGGCCTGGTGGCCAGAGGGGCCGGTCGAGGAACCTCTGGGTTTCCCTTGTCCCCGCCTCACCCAGGCGTGCAGCCGGGCCTCCCCAGCTGTTCCTTCCCCATCTCGCTGGGTGGTCAGGGTGTCACGGCGCATTTCTGCAGAGGAAAACTGGCACGCCTTCGTCAGCCTGGTCCCTGCTTGCCCACTTGCATGTCCGCTGTCACCCTCTCTCCCAGTGTCCATGGCTGTTTTCCTTTCTCCTTTTATCTAACAGCCGTCAGGTGCAGGCAGCAAGTCCTCCTCAGGTGACCTTTCTCCTTCCTTTGCAGCAAGTCTGCTGGAGTTGGGAAGGAAGCGGGGTTGATCTCGTTATTGAAAATGTTCCCTTTCATTGACAGTCTATTGCTCAGTCTTGTTTAAAATTTAAGAAACTACCCAATTAAGTTAAAAGAAAATTGGGGCCAGCAGTTAGCGTAATGGCTATGTCACTGGATTCCCATGTAGTCGACCGCGGTTTGAGTCCCGGACCCGGTGGCTTAAACTCACGCCAGGTACGTGTGTGCGTGCCCAAGATCCCGAGAGGAGAATGGAGGAGAAGGGATTGCGGTGTGGCCATCCCCCCTGGGGGGTGATTTCTCACTTTCTGTCTCTCTGTCTCTCTGGCTAGCGCACGAGTCCTATAGCAAAAACCTCTCTAAAAAAATAATTTTAAATACAGCTAAGAGTGCAAGAACCCTGCAGAAATGGTGGTTCAGCAGTGAAAATTCAAAGCGTTTCTGTTGTTAGTCATAAGATGACGGAGAGGGACTGCTGCTTCCACCTCTACACGAGCACGAGGCACTGCCTAGAATGGAGGGACCTGAAGGAAGGTGGCATTTAAAGACGATTTGCTGAGAAAACAGTCCCTGCTCTTTTCTTCTGGAAGCCAGTGGGCAAGCTGAGGGAGCTGGTGAGCTGAGCTTCATGTGAGAGCCAGCAGCCCGCGTGGCCATCCCTCTTGAGCTGCTGGCCCGGTTAGAACAGAGCGCCAGCAGCAGCGGGGCCCCTGGGTGCTTGGGGCGTTGCAGACGCCTCTCTGGTAGGATGTGCCTGGGCACACAGGGGGTGGTGCAGTCCTCAGCCCGTGGCCGAGCGCTAGCCCACACTTGGGCTGTCTGGAAGTGCGTATTCCAATATGGGTCTTTAAATGAGAAAGACTTTGGGGCCCAGCAGGTGGCGTGGTGGTGAAGGGCACTGGACTCCCACATGGCTGACTGCGGTTCAATTCCCAGATCTGGCTGCTTGCTTTCTCACCTCCCTACTCTATCCCTCTGTGGTTAAATTTAAATAAATAAAGTTAAATAAAATCATTCTTTTTTTTTCTTTTTTTTTGGAGAGATTTTTGCTATAGGGCGCGTGCGCTCTCTGGAAAGACAGAGACAGAAAGCGAGAAATCACCCCCCGGGGGGATGGCCACGCTGCAGTCCCTTCTCCATTCTCCTCTCAGGATCTTGGGCACGCACGCACACGCGCTTGGCGTGAGTTTAAGCCACTGGGTCCTGGACGCGAACTGTGGTCGGCTACATGGGAGTCCAGCGATCTAGCCATTATGCTACCTGCTGGTCCCCTTAAAAAAAAAAAAAAAAAAAAAAAAAAAAAAGTGTATATATATATATATATATATATGCACGCGCGTGCACACACACACACATGTATGTATACACACACACACACACACACACTCTGAAACCACAGTATCACAAAAAATGAGCTGTGCTGTCTTGAAGCGCCCACATGTCTGTGAGACGGAGAGGGAGTACCCTGCTTGCCCGCACCCTCCCCACGAGGCCTGGCCATGCCACAGTCCTTTTCCTCCAGGTCTCTCCGTCCTGTTAGGGTCCTGGTGCCCACGTCTGCCTGGCTTGTTTCAAGGCACTGGGGCCAGGACTCGAGCCTTGGCTGGCCCTGGCCTGGCTTCGTCCGTGCAGCAATAACTGGCCCTATGACTTCTCTAAGAGGTTTTTGCCGTCGGGTGCTTGCACTTGCCGGAGAGAGACACAGTGAGAAGGGGATGTGAGCAGTCACCCGGGGGGATGGCCACAGCGCAGCCTTTTCTCCTCCTGGGGTCTTGGGCATGCACACACACGCGCCCAGCGGGATTTATTTTCTATCTTTCAGGTAGACTTATTTATATATGTATGTATGTATTTATTTAGTTAGTTTTAACTTGATCAGAGAGGGACAGAAAGTGAGAAAACAAGCTGCCAGGTCCAGGGTTCGAATCACAGTCGGCCATGTGGTAGTCCAGCGCCCTAAGATACCATGCCACCTGCCGGTCCCCTAGTGTGATTTTCTTTTTTTTTCTTTTTTTTCTTTCTTTCTTTCTTTCTTTCTTTCTTTCTTTCTTTCTTTCTTTCTTTCTTTCTTTCTTTCTATTTTTTTGGAGAGATTTTTGCTATAGGGCGCGTGCGCTTGCCAGACAGACAGAGGGACATAGAGACAGAAAGCAAGAAATCACCCCCCAGGGGGGATGGTCACACCGCAATCCCTTCTCCTCCATTCTCCTCTTGGGATCTTGGGCACGCACGCACACGCGCCCGGCGTGAGTTTTAAGCTCCCGGGTCTGGGACGCGAACTGCAGTCGACTACGTGAGAGTCCAGCAACATAGCCATTATGCTACCTGCTGGTTCCCCCCTAGTGTGATTTTCAAACCACCAGGTCCAGGATGCAAACTATAGTCGGCCACGTGGGAGTCCAGAGATGTAACCGTTGCACCACCTGCTGGCCCTACCCAATGGTTTTTTTTTTTTTTTTTTTTTTTAATTTAAAATAGATGTTTTTGCTATAGGGTGCTTGCATTTGCCAGTAAGACAGAGAGACAGAAAGCAAGAAATCACCCCCCAGGGTGGATGGCCACGCCACAATCCCTTCTCCTCCATTGTCCTCTCAGGATCTTGAGCATGTACACACATGCGCCCGGCATGAGTTAAGCCACCGGGTCCGGAACTCGAACCACGGTCGACTACGTGGGAGTCCAGTGACATAGCCATTATGCCAACTGCTGGTCCCCCCAATAATTTCTTAATAGTGCCAGGGTACCTAGGAGAGATTTTAACAAAAGTTGTGTGTTAACCCTTAGGTGGAGAACTAGAAATTTGCTAAAAGAGGTTAAAAAAGACTAAAATTCATGGAAAGACCGGCTAAGTGTGAGAATGCTGCTGCTCTCTCTGTTTGTAACCTGTAAGTTGAGAATAGTCCTCAGCAGAACCTGCGAGGACCTGTGGCTGAGCTGCTGACTCGGAGCTGGTGTGGAGTGGGGATCTGTGAGCGTGGGCACGGGGACTGCGTGCTGAGAGCTGGGCTGGAAGTCGGCTGCAGGCGCAGACCAGGGATGCCGCGCGGGTGCCAGGGGGTGCCAGGTGTGGTGCGGACAGAGGCCCTGACGGCCTCCTCCTGGGGAACCCCAGCCTGTTGGTTTGGTGTGAGAGCGGTCGAGGGGTTGTGAACATTCCAGTGAACACTGTCAGGGCAGTGGCCCGGGTTCTGGGGGATGCAGGGCCCAGCGCCTTTGTTGTGCGTGGCCGGCGTGGGCTCCGTCTCAGTGACAGCGGGCGTTACCTCCGATCTCCTCAGACCCCAAATGTGTGCTCCGAGGGTCTGTCTGGATGACGAGCGTCCCTTCTCACTGTGGCTGTGACCTGGTTGCAGAGGTGCAGAGCCCAGGGCGCACAGGTGGAGGCGGGAGAAGGTCCCATTGTGGTGGGGCGTTGGCGTCGGACTCCTGTCCCGTGTGCCTCCGGCCAGCCGTAGGGTCCCAGCCTCGTAGGACGTTGCGCTGCACTGCACCTGCTCAGCAGGGAATGCAGCCCTGCATCTTAGTGGCCTGTGTGGGAGACCAGGGGTGGCTCTCGGAGGAGCTGTGGAAGGGCACGCCAGGTGCTCTCCACCTCGGACGCAGAGGACTGCCGCTCGCGATGCTGCGATCCCTCGGGCAGACACACTCCGGGTGAATGGATCGCTCACGTGCAGTTCCATGTCGTGTGCATCCACCCTGCGTGACCGTGTGCGAGGTGTGTGGACAGACACGAGGGGAGTAGAGTGTCCATGTGGGATGAACTCCAGCCGCCAGCCTCTCGGGAGAAGGGGACGTTGTCCGAGTGTGACCGCTGCCTGCTCTCTGGGCTATGTGCTGGGCCACTGGTCTGCACCTGCACAGTCCACTTCCCCCGTGCACTCCGGTGGCCCCTTCCCGTCCGCGTGGGCTCCCCCCGCACTCCGGGGGCCGCCTTCCCTGTCCGCGTGGGCCTGCAGCTGAGCAGGGCTCTGAGCAGCAGGGCGTCTGCCTGCAGAGCCGGCATGTGGTCGCCCATCCCAGAGAGGAGGTGTGGTCCCTCCTGTGTGCCTTGTGGGGTCGGCCATCCTCCCTTGCAGAATCTAATGAGCATCTGCTTTTTCTTTGGTTCCCCACGTCCGTTTGGCCTCCCAGATGGATGGTGAGTCTGAGGAGGAGCAGGAGTCTGCCGACACCGCGGAGGAGGAGGAAGGGGACGAGTCTGACCTGGTAATCCTCACTTTCGTCCCGACAGCCATGGGGCAGGGAGTGGTGCAGGAGACACAGCGATCACGGAGTGTTGGTGTGGGCTTGGTGCTGGCGTGTGGTGGCATCCGGCAGCTGTGGCCCGTTCCGGGACTGCTGGATGAGGAAGGGCCCTGTGCAGAGCTCGGGCTGGGCTTGGTGCATGCTGCCCCCTGGCTGAGTGCCGGGTGGGCCCGAGCCGGGGAGCCGTGGGAGGATGGGGCAGTATGCAGCTAGGCCAGCTGCTGGGACTTGCTGTATGGCAGGTGGCCGGTGTCAGAGAGGGGAGTGGCCGGGACTTTTGGTGGGTTGGTGCCACATAGGTAAGGGACAGGCAGGAAGGGGGCAGCCAAGTGACAGAAGCAGGGCCTGAGGGTCCTGATCTGTCGTGGCCATGTCTGTAGGGCGGAGGGGGGCTCAGAAATGGGGAGAACGGTGAGGCCCGAGGACGGAGCCTCAGGAAGTCCCAGCATGCGAGCGGTGAGTAGAGGAGGCCCTGAAGGGAACCAGGAGGTCTGTGTGGCACAGGGGAGGCGCTGGGAGGGGTCGGCCCCACAGACTGTGCTTGGGCTGCAGAGGGAGAGACAGTGGGGTGCGGCACCAGCTCGTCACATGGGTGCCTGGCGCGAGGGCTCTGGAAGAAGTCGGGGAGACCTGCCCGTCAGCCAGCCGGGCTGCCTTTGCAGGGGGTGTGCAGCATGAGGGCGCCGGGACAGCACGGGCTGCTGTGGGGAGGGCAGCCGCTCCGGCACTGGGCGTGAGGGCAGAGTGCCTGGCTGTCCTCTCCTGGGCAGGACTGGCGGGCCACGGTGCCCAGTGCCAGGGCGTGGGTGCCCCATAGCCACGACTCTTCCCACCGGGGAGGGCAGCTATGGCCAGCTGGGCTGTCTTCTTGTCTGTGGAGCACATCCCGGGTCCCGGGCAGAGGACTTGAGAGACCGCTGTCCTGTCGGTGCCACCCGGGGTCTTGGGAGGGTGTTGGGGCGCACACGCCGCGTGTGCAGCTCGTGGCAGTGAGATGCCTGTTCTGCACCTGCGTGTGAGGGGTGGACTCGGAGACACTCGAAGCAGACTCCCCCGTCCCCAGGCAGGTGACTGGCCAGGCCTGGGTCTGAAGCAGACGGGCACTCGTGACGCCTTTGGCTGTGGGCAGGTTGGGTGGGTGTCCATGAGTAAAGGCCGATTCTCTTCCTGAGCTCATTATCTCGTTCCTGGGTGGAACTTGCTGGTCTTTCCTTTTGTGCCGGACTCACGTAAGGTTTACAGATCCCGTTCTAATCTGGGCTTTCTGGCCTATGCAAGGACTGGGCTTAGATGTTTAGAGAAAAGCACCTTTACCAGTGCCCCAGGGGACGCCAGGAGAGGGTAACCTTCAGTCTGAGACCAAGGTGGAGGACAGAGTCGGGGACAGGTGGGGGACGCGGTCGGGGACAGGTGGGGGACGCAGTGGGGACGGGTGGGGGACATAGTGGGGACAGGTGGGGGACATAGTGGGGAGAGGCGGGGGATGCAGTAGGGGACAGGCGGGGGACATGGTGGGGACAGGCAGGGGACATGGTGGGAACAGGGGGGGGACGTAGTGGGGACAGGTGGGGGACACAGTAGGGGACAGGTGGGGGACATAGTGGGATAGGTGGGGGACATGGTGGGACAGGTGGGGGACATAGTGGGGACAGGGCGGGGGACGTGGTGGAGACAGGCGGGGGACATAGTGGGGACAGGCGGGGGACGTGGTGGGGACAGGCGGGGGACGCAGTAGGGGACAGGTGGGGGGACGTAGTGGGGACGGGGGACGTGGTGGGGACGGGGGGGACGTGGTGGGGACAGGCGGGGGATGCAGTAGGGGACAGGGGGGGGACATGGTGGGGACAGGCGGGGGACATGGTGGGGACAGGCGGGGGACGTGGGGACAGGTGGGGGACGTGGTGGGGACAGGCGGGGGACGTGGGGACAGGCGGGGGACGTGGTGGGGACAGGCGGGGGACGCAGTAGGGGACAGGTGGGGGGACGTAGTGGGGACGGGGGACGTGGTGGGGACGGGGGGGACGTGGTGGGGACAGGCGGGGGATGCAGTAGGGGACAGGGGGGGACATGGTGGGGACAGGCGGGGGACATGGTGGGGACAGGCGGGGGACGTGGGGGACAGGTGGGGGACGTGGTGGGGACAGGCGGGGGACGTGGGGACAGGCGGGGGACGTGGTGGGGACAGGCGGGGGGGGCGTAGTGGGGGACAGGAGTGGGTGTGGTGGGGACAGGCGGGCGACGTAGTTGGACAGGTGGAGGACAGAGTCGGAGACAGTCGGGGGCGTGGTCGGGGACAGGCGGGGGTGTAGTCGGACCAGGTGGAGGACATGTCTGTTTTGTTCACAAGCGCCCTGCTTTGGGGCGCCCCCCCACCCGGCTTCCTGTGTCCCTGCCCCTTGGCTTCTGCAGAGCTCCGAGTCCAGCCTCAAGAAGAAGTTTCTCAAGAGGAAAGGGAAGACAGACAGTCCCTGGATCAAGCCTGCCAGGAAGAGGCGACGGAGAACGAGGAAGAAGCCAAGCAGTCTGCTAGGTACGCACGGGCCGCGGTGTCCACACGTGCGTGTCCCGGGGCCGTGGGGACCGTGGGTACGCACGGGCCACGGTGTCCACACTGTGAGTCCCCGGGCTGCGGAGCCAGGCTGGAGTTCAGGTTCTGCATTGGATTCCATTTCGAAGCAGAACTGGGGCCACTCCATGCAGCGGGTCACCACCCCGCTCCAGAGAAGCCAGGTCCCACGCGGCCACCGCAGCCCAGATCCTGCCTGGTCAGCCTGAGACCCGCCAGGCTAAGCCCAAGTGACCTGATGGCTGGAAGATGGAGGGGGGGTCAAGGCACGACCGGGACTTAGAGAGGGTCTCCTCACCAACCCCCACGCGTGTGCACACACTCTGTCATGGAGGTGACAGACTTACTGTTAAAAACATGCTTGAAATGACACGGTTAGAGAAACACACGTGACCCTAGAGGGGCTCCTTCCCTCGCACCTTGTTGGCGTTGGTTTCGCTGCCAGATGTGGGCCGCGATGAACCCTTTGCCCACAGCACTTGTCTAGGACCCCGGGGCCTGTGTGGGCCTGGGCCGTGGGGACAGGTGTGTGCAGCAGGAGGCCTGAGCCATGCCAGCCACCCCTCCTCGCAGCTCAGCCCCGCGTCCCCTGTGCTGGACGCAGTCGGGAGGGGAGCAGCTCGAACCAGAGGGCGGCGGTGGGGTGGTGCGCAGATGGAGGTGTCCCGGAGTGGAAGCCCACGGTGTGATAACCGTGGGACTTCCCCCGGCCGTGGCCACGCGCAAGCCTGTCCCAGGGCTCCTCGTGCCCTGCTGCCCCAGTGGCCTGTCCCTGCCCAGCACCCTCCCCTGCTCTGTCTCTGTACCTGGAAGCCAGGAAAGCAACGAGGGTGGCAGGCAGAGCCCCCGCCCTCATGGCCGGGTCGTCGGGCAGTCTCCAGCCCCAGCATCTGGGGTGTGCGGTGTCTCTGAGCTGCTTTGGCCATCACATGCCTCCTGCCAGGAGCCCGTCTTACCCTCTGCGCAGACTTTGAATCGGCCGTCCGCCCTTCCGAGCGTGCGGGCGCTCCAGCGTGGATGCCCCTCACCAGGCAGGGCCCCGCTGGCTGGCCTGCCCGCGATGCGCCTTCTGGCATCCCTGGGGGTATGTTTAGAAGACCAAAGTTTTCAAATTTTGTTGAAGCCTAATTTATGAAAGATTTTCTTTTATGCAAGGTTCTCGCTTCTTGCTCTGAGGATCTGATTAGTGCCACACACACGGGCCACCGGGTTAGCCCCAGGGACCGCTGTCTGCCCGGCGAGTGGCTGCTGCGTGTGGTGGGAGGAATCAGGCTTCAGCTTGTGGGTGAGCCGCCGCCCAGCCCCTGCGGCCAGTTCTCCGGGCCTCCGCGCAGGGGTGCTTCCGCACCCTGGTGCTCGCGCGCTGGCTGCCTGTCCACACGCCAGGGCCACGGCACCTTGCGCCCCTTCACAGCCGTGTTCGCTGGAGGTCTGTGTGTCCTGTGCCGGGCGGCAGGCCCTCACCCCAGGTCCTCGGGCAGTCGGGGTCCGGGTCTCCCTGGCGTGATGCCCTCAGGTCCTCGGGTTGGGCCCGGGGTCTCGCAGCAGCTGGCAGGGTGCCGTGACTCCCAGCTCAGAGCTGCGGCTTCACTGGTGAGGGAGTCGCCATCTTCCAGCGTGGCGCGGCTGAGATCATGCGAAGGCTGCTGTGCTCGCAGTCGCTGGCGAGGCTTTCTTTGTCCTGGGCCCGGCAGGCTGCCCCACACCCGGACCCCCACGCCCCGTCAGCTTGTGTCTGTGGGGACATCCGTGGGACATGTACTGGGCCGTCCTCCCTGTGCCCTGAGGCCCCTCCAGGGCGCTCCTGGCGGGCAGTGCCTGTGCCCGGCTCTGGCTCAGGTCGTCTCTGCCCAGCCACCACCACACGGGACGAGTCCCAGGGCAGGCCAGGCTGCGGGTGGCCGTGCACTTCCTGCTCCGGCTGCAGGGCCAGCGCAGCCCCTCCATTCCCTCGCGTCAGCTGTCAGCTCCTCCTGCCTCGAGGGAGCGAGGGTCCCACCGCCATGTCTCCTGGGCCCGTGTGTCAGCCGGCCCCTTCCGGCGGACGGAGGACCCCCAGCACCACCTCAGCTGTTCCTCAGCTGCTTCGTGCCTGGTCTCAGATCTGGAGTCCGATGTTTTTGTTTTATTTCAAAATGATTTATAGAGTGCATGTGCGCGCACACGCAGCCCCCCCCCCCCCCCCCCCCCCCCCGTGTCTTTGTCCATTTCCTTCATTTCCTGACCAGCTTTTCTGTAGCTGGTGTCGCTGCAGAGAGCAGTGTGCTAACGAGGGAGGGCCTTGTTTTCCTTGGTACAACGACCCTCCCCTCTGCATAACACGTGGAAATAAGGGGTTAGTAAAACGACTCATAGGCACGAGGGCGGCAGTGGCCCCGGGACAGCCGGGGCAGCAGTGGGCTTCAGCTCGTGCTCGGAGTGGACTCCCCAGGCTTGGTCTGTTTCCCACCTCCCTCCGCGGCACTGTCCGGTGGGCGTGCTCCCCAGGGCGGAGTTTCATGGTGTGTGCATTTTGTGCGTAGGTTCCGAGGCACGGAAGCCATCCTCAGGAAGCACAGAACAGACGGCACCAGGAGACAGCGCTGGGTACATGGAAGTTTCTCTGGACTCCCTGGATCTCCGTGTCGGAGCGACCCTGTCCTCCTCGGCAGAAGGTGAATGTGGGTGTCGCACGGTGGCTGGCACCGTCGAGCTGCTTGGCCACCGCTCCTGTGAGAGCTTGGTGCCCCGGTGGCTGTGGTAGAGCGTGTGATCGCACGCGAGGTGCACCACTGACACCACAGAGTCCCTCTGCTGTCACTGCACCCAGGGGACCCTCCCAGGCCCCGTGCAAGGCCAGTCCGTAGTGGAACATGTGCCCCTCCCCCGCAGGGCCCTGAGCGGACGTGGCCTCTGTCTGCTGCAGCCCCGCCCAGACCTGGGGCCGCCATTGGGCGTGCCCCTCGTGGCCTCCGCTCGCTCTTGTGCTGAAGGGTGCCTTCTGGGGTGGTCATGCTCGCCACCCCAGCTGCAGCCTGTGATGGAGCCCGCTGACGAGGCCCCTCAGGACCGTGAGCGCCCGCACTGCCAGCTCCTGGCGGAGGTCGCTAACACACACAGTCACACTCTCTCTGTCAGGCTTTTGTTTAAACACCCTTGTTCTTGACATTTGCTGTAGGGCACATGCACTTGCCAGAGAGACAGGGAAAGTGAGAAATCACCCCTGGGGGTATGGGGACGCTGCAGTCTCTTCTCCACTCTCCTCTTGGGACTTTGGGCACGCACGCACATGCACCAGCTTCTGGGTCCAGGACTCAAACCTCTTTTACCGCCACAGCCCCGGCTAGCCCCGCTTTTCGTTTTTAAGTCACTTAACACTCCCTTATCAATGAGAAGGAGCTAATGACGGTAGGTTGTTTTTGAGCCTCTTGGGAACGACGCGTGAGAACATGAGGTCTCGCGGCTACTTCAGGCCACTGGGTTTTGCAGGTGTGATGTGATGTGCGTTGTCGCAGGGCGTTAGTGAGTCATTTTTTAAATGACAGATAAGTAGCTTCTTAGAGATGTGCTCTCTGACGGAGGTCTGATTCACCAGTGTAATTTAGGAAATTGCATCTTTAGCTTAAGAGATCAATCGCGGGACCAGCAGTTAGCGTAATGGCTATGTCGCTGGACTCCCACGTAGTCGACTGCGGTTTGAGTCCCGGACCCGGTGGCTTAAAACTCACGCCGGGCGCGTGTGCGTGTGTGCCCAGGATCCCGAGAGGAGAATGGAGAAGAAGGGATTGCGGTGTGGCCATCCCCCCTGGGGGGTGATTTCTCGCTTTCTGTCTCTCTCTGTCTGGCGAGCGCACGCGCCCTATAGCAAAAACCTCTCAAAAAAAAAAAAAAAAAAAAAAAGACATCAATCGTTGGCCTGTCCGTGATCAAAACAAAGACTTCTTCCTTCTTGCGCCCGGAAGGACAAGCGTTTGGAGGTCGTGAAGTCCCTCCCATGCTTGCTTCTGGGTTAATAAGCGCAGCAGCGTCCTCAGGTTCCCTGGCCTTCTTTTGGTTCGGAGGTCTCAGGGAGTCCAGAGGTGGCTGTGTAGACAGTACCCCCGTTGGCTGGATGACTTCTCCCCCAGGCGGTGGGGACTCCTGCTGCTAGGCTTGCAGAGCAGTGGGGCTGAGTGAGGTGCCACTCGGGGCCCTGCCCGGGGCTGATTTTCTTTTTAAATGGCGGAGGGCACTGGTGCCTGCCGGAGAGGAGGGGAGCTCAGCCCCAGGTGTGCCGTGCTGCTGTCCGCGCTCCTGCATCGCTGCCTCCCTCCCACTCGGGCTTGGGGCCTGCGAGCACATGCGCCTGGCCTGCTTTTCAGGCCTCTGGGGCCAGGTCCACAGCACAGGCTCAGCGTAGCTGCTGGGCCCCAGGCCGGCCCTGCCTGGGAGCGTTGAGACTCTGCCCTGGTGAAAGCGAAGGCCCACGGTATCAGCCCAACTGAGGAGTGACCGAGGGGGCAGCGGTGGCAGACAGGCCCGGGGGGGCCAGGTGGAGCAGTAGTCAAGGAGGAGCTACTCCGCAGAGGCTTCCTTGGATCCCAGACAAGGGCTGGAGCTGTGCTGGGAGTGAGCGTGTGTGATGGGGGGACAGCCCTGCGGCCCTGTTGGGGCAGTCAGGCAGGGTGTATTTGTGCGTTTATTGGAGTAAACCGCGGAGCAGACCGCGGCTTGTGGGCAGGGCATATCGTGTGCGTTTATTGGAGCAGACCACGGCTTGTGGGCAGGGCATATCGTGTGCGTTTATTGGAGCAGACCGCGGCTTGTGGGCAGGGCGGATGTGTGCGTTTATTGGAGCAGACCGCGGCTTGTGGGCCAGCAGCTCCACACCAGAAGTGGTCTGGGCTCCGCCAAGGGAGTCCGGGGCAGGGCGTGCGGATGAGCCTGGGCACAGCAAGGATTCAGGCCTGCCGGGCCTCCCCAGTCGTGTGGTCACGGTGGCCTTGGGCCACCACACTCGGCCTTCTTTACTGTGGCAGTTAGGAAGCGAGGTCAGGGCCGCCCTGGCTGAGGGGCCTGGTGCGCCCCGGGACCTTGCAGGCCGGTTCTCTGTTTTAATTTACTTAGCTGTGTGTCGTGTGGTGTGGGACAGGGCCTCGTTGCTATTCACTGGAGGCTCTGCAGTGTTGGCGGGCCTTGCGTCTGCTTTGGCAAGTCTGCAGAGAGGCTGCGGTGTGTCCGCCTCCTCCAGAGCGGTGGTCCCTGTAGCCCGGTCAGACCCCTAGGGTCTCTGGCAGCCGCTATAGAGAACAGCCATCTGAAAACGCGGCATGGCCAGCAGATGTGTGCAGGGGCGCTCTGGGAGCTGCCCTAGCAGTGGCTGTGCGGGCATTTCCACAGAGCCTCCTGTGTGTCGCCGGCTCTCTTCCTGTCCTGCTGACGCCCGAGACCCAGTACGAGGCTAAGGGAAGCCACCCGTGTTCATCAGATTCTCCTCCAGAAAGATCGGAGAAATCACATGGGGCCGGTCGTTTTCTCGTCTTGAACAATTTACGTCCCAGAACAACTGGCTTTGCATTCCATTTCCCCTTCCCCCATCTTCTGCCGGTTTGGTTCCTGGTCGCAACTTCTCCACCAGAGAAGCTGGGCCCACCCGACCCTCGCTTTTCTATACTTGTGTGTTTTGCGTGTGTGTTATTGCGTCTATTTCTCATCCACAGCCCTCCCCACTCAGAGAAGCGTGTTCCGCCGAGCTGGTCCCTGCCCCCTGCGGCTGGCCAGGGCTGCCTCTAAACTCTCCCACTGCCTTGGCTGTGGGGGCGTCCGACTGCGGCCCGGCCCTGTCCTGCTGCGGGGCTCAGCCCCGCCCTTCTGCATGTCTGTGGCTTCCATCCACTGAATGTGGGACGGGCCGCTGCCATTCACACATCTACTCCAGGCATGCACTAGTTTGTCTCTGTCTCTGGCTCTCTCCTTGGTGTGCGTGTCTGGGCCGCGTCTCGCCATGTTGCCGTCTGGGCCTCAGTTCCTGCCCCCACCTCGCCTCCCACGCAGCAGGAGCTGCGGCGCCATTGCCCGGGGCCAATGGTCTCTGTCTGTAAACACACCCCTGCCCCCCTCCAGCCTCACTCACGGCTCTAGGACTGTTGGAGTCGGGAATACGGCCTAGACAACGAGCAGGCCGTTACCAGAAGCCTTCCAGATGGAGTGTCTGTGTCATGTAACTAAAACAAGCTCGCGTGAGTGCTTCTCTGTGTGAAAGCCAGACGGGTTAGGAGCTGTCGACGGAGGTAGAGCCTCCCTGGAGCCTGTGCTCTGGGCTGAGCGCGTGTGGTACCAGGTCAGTGTCGGCCCTGGCGGTGCCATGCTGGTTACAGGGCAGGCTGCACCTCACGCAGCCCCAATGTGGGCTGGACAGGCGTGTGGCCCCGCTGTGTCCCCTCCCAGGTCCACACACCACACACCCTGTGCTGTTTTGGTCTCCATGCCCGTCAGCTCCCTAGACGGACAGTCCCTCTGCGGTCAGGCTGCACGGCTAACACGTCTCTGTGTGCCTGTAGGGCTGGCCAACGGCCCGGACGCGCTGGAGACGGACGGCCTTCAGGAAGTGCCTCTGTGCAGCTGCCGGATGGAGACCCCACGGAGCCGGGAGATCACCACTCTGGCCAACAACCAGTGCATGGCCACCGAGCGTGTGGACCACGAGGTAAGGAACTGCTCCACCCAGCCCGCAGGAGGCTGGCGGCAAGTGTCCCCAAAACCCGGGCTGTGAGCCTCTGTTCTGCCCCTCCGCGGCTGCTGTGCGTGCCAGGAGCGTGAGCAGACTGCTCGGCCAGCGCACGGGCAGCTCGGGACCCTGCAGGTTGTGTTCCAGACCACTGAAGTCTTGTGAGCTCTGTGGCGGACCACACGCATGTCTGTCTGCCACGCATAGGGAGGCTGTGTCACCACACCAGGGCCTCCGCCTGCATTGACCCCGTGCCGCGGCTGCACTGGGTCAGCAGCACATGCTGCTGGGGCACCGGCAGCACCTGGGCCTTCACAAGCCATGGCCTCGGCTAGCGGGGCACCTCCCGCGGGAGTCGACGGCTCGGGTGGTGCTGCCGAAGGCTGGGCTGCCACAGCACAGTGGTTTCTTAAAATACGACAGCGAGGAGTTTATTGCATCAGCCGACTCTCACTTTCATGAAAGACTTCTCTGCAGTGGGTGATGTCCGGTAGCATTTGGCTCTCCATAGAATTTCTTTCAAAACTGTAGTCATTTGGGACCAGCAGTTAGTGTAATGGCTATGTCGCTGGGCTCCCACGTAGTCAACCACGGTTCAAGTCCCGGACCCGGTGGCTTAAAACTCACGCCGGGCGCGTGTGCGTGTGTGCCCAGGATCCTGAGAGGAGAATGGAGAAGGGATTGTGGCGTGGCCATCCCCCCTGGGGGGTGATTTCTCGCTTTCTATCTCTCTCTCTCTCTCTCTCTCTGTCTGGCGAGCGCACGTACCCTATAGCAAAGACCTCTCCAAAAAAAAAACTGTAGTCATTTGGAACCAGCGGTTGGCATAATGGCTATGTCGCTGGACTCCCATGTAGTCGACCGCGGTTCTTGTCCTGGACCCGATGGCTTAAACTCACGCTGGGCACGTGTGCGTGCATGCCCAAGATCCCGAGAGGAGAATGGAGGAGAAGGGATTGCGTTGTGGCCATCCCCCCGGGGGGTGATTTCTCGTTTTCTGCCTCTCCGTCTCTCTCTGTCTTTCTGGCAAGTGCACGCACTCTATAGCAGAAACTTCTCAAAACAAAACAGAACTGTAGTCGTTCCCCCCCAGCTCTGGCTCTGCTGTTCCCACCGAATCTGCGTAACAGTCTAGCCCTGTGTTGTCGGCACGAAGCTCCTGAGTGGCACCACTGGGGTGGACGCCGTCCTCAGACAGCACTGCCTCTGTGGTCTGTAGAAGCAGCTCCTTGTTTTGAAAGTCAGTTTGTGTTTTAAAGTTTATTCATCCATTTCTTCTGTAAGAGAGGCAGAGAGACACCACAGCCCTCTGGTTGGGGCTCTCCTGGATTATGGACAGGCACGTGTGTGGGTGCAATGTGCAGACCCAGACCGCGTGTGCGGGACCAGCTGTGCCCTCCTTGCCCTGGCCCCGTCACAACGCAGGCTGCACATGTAGCTCTGGTCCTCACTGCTTCTGCCGTGTCCACAGCCACTTCCTGCCCTGAGGTTCCAGCCCCTCGGGCATCTGGGAGTGGGACCCCTCCGTCCGGAGCCATGGTGATGCGTATCCGACCTCTCACCCTGAGTTACGAATGTCCTGAGGGTCTAGGAGGGCTGGTTTTCTAGATGAGTCTGCCTGTGGCAGCTGCACCTTAGAGGGTGCGCATTTTAGACGAGGCCTTCACGCTGAGACCCCTCGGCCCCTGGGCTGCAGGGGTGCTGACCTTCCTCTTCTCACCAAGCGCCTTGGGGCCTGGCACATCGTCGGAGAGCGGGAGTGTCTGAGAGGAAGCTTTTTCTGAAGCTGCAGGTCCCAACACTGAGCCTCAGGTGTTCAGAAAATGAGGTCGTGACAGACGTGTGGTTGTCTGGGCACCACTGTCCCTCGTGTAGAGCAGGCCGGGGCCTCGAGGGTCTCGGTGAGTTGGCGCTCGCTTTGCCAGAGTCGCCTGCGCATCAGCCCCTTCGGCGAGGCAGCCGTTCTCTGAAGCCTCGCGGCCGCCGTGCACCCCACCTAGCTGTGCTGCCCGGACAGCGTCTGCGCCTGGGGAAGCTCTGCTGCGCAGAAAGCTCATTGCTAGCACGGCCACCGCCTCCATGACCTCAGCTGGGTCTTCCGGGTCCGTGCTCCGGTCTCTGCCTCCACTCACACGCCACGTCGGGGCCCTTCTTTCTCAGATCAGCTCGCAGCCCCCACCTCCCAGCCTGCACAGGCCGGAGCCAAGGAGGGTCTCAAAGTCTGTCTTGCTGTTACCGTTGGGTGTCACATGAGTGGGCCTCTCGTTTCCTCTGAGGACGTGACCATACTCCCGGCTGGACGGCCGTGGCGCACTCTCACCGCTGGCCCGGTCAGTCTGCGCCTGCTTCCTCCCTGAGCTTAGTCGTTTCTAGCTTTTGCTTCATGGTGAGATGCCTGCACCTCTGACCACCGCAAGGGTGGTCACTGGCCTAGTTTCAGGTCTTCGTGTCTCGAGAGTAGGGAGGCCCAGGGTGTGAGCAGCCAGAGCGCACACGGCTGTGTTGGCCACGAGCGTCTCAGGCAGCCGCGGTTCCTGCTGCACTGGAGCAGCTGGAGTGAGGCAAGAGACCAGTGCTCGCGAGTCCGTGGGCAGGTGGAGTAGTAGGAGGTCTCACAGGAGTTGCCAGACCGTGAGCACGCGTGGTCAGGGCTGCTCCATGCAGGGTCGCCGCAAGTGCAGGGAGGAGGTAGCGCGTGGGGAAGCAGCAGGGTGAGACAGGGTCCGAGCACATCTGAGGCCAGCCTGTGCGTGGTGGTCAGCGTGGCTGGGTCCACATGGCCCACTATGGTTCGAGCCCCAGATGCTGGGTTGCCTGTGTGTGCGTGCCCGAAAGGAGGGAGAGGTGAAGGAGAGAGGATCGCAGCCGGCCCTGCCCAATGGAGGTGCCCCGCCAGGAGGGCAGTGCAGAGACGTTGATGGAAAGGGCTGCGTGGAGCTTCTCCCTACGACCGTACTTCGATCGAAGCGCTCTCTACCTCGCTGCAGACTGAGACGTGAGGGCTGAGCCGCGAGAGGCCCACTGAGGTCGCCAGCCGCCCGAGGCTGCGGTTCCTGGCTGGGTGGGCCTGGCCCAGCTTGGACCACCCTGTCCTAGTGGGAGCCAGGCGCCAGTTCTGTGAGCTGGCGGTCGTTGCTCTCCCAGTGTCCTTGCCCCAGTGACCCTCCTACCCTCGTTCTCTCTGGAACGAATGGAAGAGGAAGAACGGGCACAGAAAGAAAGTTCACGCTTCCTGAGAATTTCTCCAAGTCTTGCAAGATTTCTGGCAGCCCTGGTTGCCATGTGGCTGCAGCTGGCTGTGGGAGGGGCTGAGTGGTGGGCTCCATGGTGAGTGGCCAGCTCGGCTCCTGCCCACCCAGCCCTGCTGGAGGAGGCGGGCTGCCGTGGCTCCTCGGTCTGCTACTTTTCTGGGGTGTGTGCGGCTGTCTCGCCAGTGAAGTTCCCCGTCGTGGTGAGCGTAGGCGGCTGAGCCCTAACTAAGCTGTAGGGTAAGGGGTGTTAGCAGCCGCGTGCTCCCTGCCATTGCCCACACGCCAGGCTCCACCCGCAGGCCTCCAGCTGGTGCCTGTGTCCGTGTGGCAACTGTGCGGCCCCGGCTGTGTTGCCACATCTCGTGGGGCGGGGGCTGTGTCACCGGGGCCCCCAGGAAGGGCGGGAGGCCCTGCTGCGCACAGAGCACTGCTGGGACCGGCAGAGCCAGTGGGGTGCCCGGCCTTCGATGGGGTGTCAGAGCAGCCGGCCAGGTCAGCGCGCCAGACCGCAGGCCCGGCAGAGCCCCCTTAAACCGGGATGAGGGAGAATTAATCCGTGTTGTGTCCGGTCTCCCTGGTGAATTCGATCCTCTGCTCGCCCCGAGTAAGAGCGGCCTCCGTTCTGCGGGCGTGCAGGTTGCCGGTGCCCTCATGGCTGCTGTCCTGGGCTCACGTGCCTCCTCACTGTGCCCCCCTGCCTTTCTAGGAAGGGCCTGTTCCACGTGAGGAGGTGCAGAGCGCAGCCAGCTCGAGCCCGTGTGGCTCCCCCTTCCAGCATTTTGTCCTCTCTTGGGTGAACAACCTGGGGCCAGGAGGTGGCGTGGTGGTTAAGGTGCTGGACTCCCACATGACCAACCACAGTTCGAGTCCTGGACCTGGCAGCTTGCTTTCTCACGTAACCCCTGTCTCTCTCTGGTGAAATTTGAAGAATAATAATGATGAATAAAACTAAATAAAAAATAGTACTTTAAACAAACAAACAAACAAACAAAAACTCCTTAGTGGTAAAATCCACTAAGTATCTTAGAACCTGTCTTCATGTCTATAAAAGAGAAAAGTAGAGCGTTGTAGTGCGTTTCCATGTGCCGGACAGCAGCCTGCTGGGCCCAGCCTGTCCCAGTCCCGGCCTGCCAGTGCGTGTCCTTCACGCCTTTCCCCACCTGGATCGGACCAGAGGGACTGGCTGTCAGAGCGACGGCTGCCTCTCCCCGAGAACGCCCTCCCACACCCCTCCCTGCTCTCACGCTGCTGACTGGGAAGGAGCTGGGCCCCACTCTGAGTCTGGCCGCGGCGTCCTTGTGCCGTGGCTCCCCTTGTCCCTGCAGCCTGGAGGGTAGACCTGACGGGTTGTAGGTTGTGTTCTGAGCCTTAGCGTCGGCAAGGGTGCTCTGGAGGGGACTGAGCCAAGGAGCCTTGAGAGGGCTCGGGTTTCCCTGGCACCCCGTGCCCTCCCCATCAGCCTTCTGTCTGGCTTGTCACCACCTTCGCAGCCGTGGCCTGAGTCCAGAAGCTGCAGAGTCACAGCCAGGAGGGGCACGTAGGTCCAGACGCTGACCTCGTGTGGCCGATGGAGTGGTTCCAGGCCTGGGCCTGGCAGCCTGAAGAACACCCTGGCACATGCACGTGCGGAAAGCCCAGGAGCGGGTGGGGCAGGAGGGGCTGCATCGTGGTTGTGCCCCAGGAGGGTGATCTCACCTCCCTGATGCCTCTCTGTCTCTCTTTAGTGAGCACTTGTGCCCTGTAGGGAAAAAAATGTTACAAGTTGTGCCACGGCAGTGTCAGTCCCGTCCTCCTCCTGCAGTTCCTGGCTGGCATTGCTCAGTGTGGAAGATCCTCCTCATGGGGCAGGCTGTTTGGGACCTGAGCTGCATCTCATCCTGGAGAGGCACTGTGCTTGCTTTCTCTTCCCAGGGGCACGAACGGGTGCCCTGGCGAGCCCAGTTGCCCGTGGGCCGGGACTTGCTCTGTCCCTGCTCCCTCCTCCCTCTGTCCTGTCAGCATTCTTAGGAACTGTGGTCTTTTTTTTTGAGAGGTTTTCGCTATAGGGCGCGTGCGCTCGCCAAACAGACAGAGAGAGACAGAGAGACAGAAAGCGAGAAATCACCCCCCAGGGGGGATGGCCACGCCGCAATCCCTTCTCCTCCATTCTCCTCTCGGGATCTTGGGCACGCACGCACACGTGCCCGGCATGAGTTTTAAGCCACCGGGTCCGGGACGCGAACCGCGGTCGACTATGTGAGAGTCCAGCGACATAGCCATTACGCTAACTGCTGGTTCCCAGGAACTGTGGTCTGTGAGCGTTCAATGCATTGTGAACGCTCTGGTCGTCATGTTAAACGTAGACCCAAAAACCACACTGGGCACGTGTTGGGCTTCAGGGACCTTTTCAGGTGAGCCCTGGTAACTGCCATCCGAGTCAGGAAACGCAAGGGGATTTTTACACTTTGTGGGAAATTGAAAATGAGTTTGTTCTGGTGTAAAACAAAAATCAAGATACATATGTAGCTTTCTCATAATATGCATTTCTCATGCATTTTCCATGGACTTTTTGAAGTTACATGCTTGCACACGTGACACACGCACGCACACACACACACACACACACACACACACCAGCAGCTGCTTTCTACCCCCCTGCCCCCCACCCACTGATCAGCCGCTCTCTGGCCTCCCGAGCAGTGGTGCTGCCGCGTGCTTGTCCCTTGTCACTGTCTGTCCTCGGCCTCTGCCGCTCCCTGACCCACGCTGTCCTTATCTGTGGGACGCGGCCTTGGCTTCCTGGAGGCCTCGCCGCCTGCACCTGCAGCTCCCTGTCCAAGCGTTCCCACGTGCAGACCAGAGCGTAGTGGGACTTGTGTATGAATGCCTGACGGGTCAGTTCTTCGCGTGGAGACACAGGTTGTCCTGGCTTTGGCCTTGTTACCCTCTTTTCTTTTCTTTCTCTCTTTTTTTTTCTTTGGAGAGGTTTTTGCTATAGGGCATGTGCGCTCACCAGACAGACAGAGACAGAGATTCAGAAAGCGAGAAATCACCCCCCAGGAGGGATGGTCACGCCACAATCCCTTCTCCTCCATTGTCCTCTTGGGATCTTGGGCACGCATGCACACGCGCCCGACGTGAGTTTAAGCCACTGGGTCCGGGACGTGAACTGCATTCGACTACGTGGGAGTCCAGCGACATAGCCATTACACTAACTGCTGGTCCCCTGCCTTGTTACCCTCTTCATCGTCAGCCCGCCATGGGGTCAGAGGTCACAGCTGTCACGATGACACTCAGGCCTTCTGTGCCCATTGTCGGGCGGCCACAAGGTGTGCACGGCCGTGGTGCTGCGGGACCGTACAGGGCAGGAGTCCCACTCAGTGCTAAGAAAGAAAGTGGGGCAGTGGGGCACGTGGTGATTGAGTGTCACATGCCACAGGCCGCTAAGCCACGCCTGCCGAGTCTGGGTTTGGTGTCAGAGGGGAGTGTCCACTGCAGAAGCAGACATGAAACAATCCCGCTTTCTTACGTCGGGTAGATGTGAGAGATTTTTGCAGATAATAACTAAAACACTGCCACTCACTGAAATTTTTCTCTCTAAAATAGTTTTCTTTAAAACGTGTTCTCCATGCTAACATAAGTCTATTGCTAGCTTTAAATGGTGTTTACGACGTCCGCGTGCAGTGTGGTCGCTGGTAGATGCAGCCCACGTGAGCAGAAGTCTCCCATCTCAGAGACCCTGTCCCCAGAGGCCCCAGAACCGTGGGCCGCTCTTGTGCTCCATGTCTGTGTCTCCATCCTGTCCCGACTCTGCTCCCAGCACTGGGTCCAGGCTCGAGGACTGGCTGGGGGCCACGTTGGAGAGTTCTGGATGCTCGTGGCCCCTGTGGCCTCCCCAGTGCGGGAGGGCCAACCCCTCGTGAGGAACCTGCTCCGCTTCCAGGGTCCCCTCATCCCGGTCCAGGCAGCGCTGTTCGCACTCCTCGTCTGCCTACCAGACGCCGGCCCCCAGCTCAGGCTGGCCGCCTGCCCTGCCCTCTCGCTGTCACGTGAGCTGGTTTGCTGTCCGTGGGTTTGGTCTGCTCTGGGTGCCCCTTCTGTGTGGTGCTGCGGGCACTGCCGTGCCCTGTGCTCATGCTCAGTCTTGGGCTGGCCAGAGCAGCCCTGCAGACCCGCGCTGCTTGCTGTGTGTGCGGTCAGGCTGGGGTGCAGTGGACACACCGGGGCCATCACCACTTCCACGCAGGTTTCTGGAAGCTCTGACAGGTGCAGCGCGTCCAGGGACCACAGCGCGTCCCATGTGGGCCTTCCGCCCCCTTGCGCCTGCTGCACTGGTGTTGAGGAAGAGCCCCAGAGTCTGCTGCAGGCCACGTCCCGTCCACCTGTCGGACTGCACAGGGTTCGCACTCCACTGGCGCGTGTGCCCTGGGGATCTTCTTGGTGACCCGATTCCGTCGTGTGCAGCATCCCCGTCTGCCTCAAGGAAGGATCCAGCTCAGGAGATCCACGGTGCCGGCTCTGACGTGGCGCCTCAGCACTCTTCGGATCGGTGTCTGATGGCACATCTCTTCTGTCCTCTTCCTGATTTAGAAAGTTTAATATTTCTTCAGAGAGAGAGAGAGAGGTCGCACCCAGTAGGTTCTTGGCACCGCACTCCACCCCAGCCGCTCGCCACCCTGGATTGTGGGCAGGCGTGTGGCTGGCGCTCAGGCGGGTCTTCAGACCTGAAGCGGAACCTCCGGGTGGGCTGCCTCAGCGTGTGCTCCTGCCCAGCCCTCCGCGTCGGCTCTGCCTCGGCCTTGGCCTTTACGGTGAGCTTCTCACAGGTGCCACCTACTTGGGTTTGCTCTTTGAACTTAGCTGTCTTTTTAAAGGTCAGTGTGTTCAGATCATCTCTGTTTAAAGTAATTATTACGATTCAGCCTCTCGATAGTTTTCCACTTAGACCATCGCTTCTTCCCTTTCTCCTCATTTCCTCTCCTTTGGATTGAAATGTTTTGTGAGTCCGATTCATTCCAGTCCTGGTGGGCTGTCCCACCTTTTCCTGTTCGCAGTGTTGCCTTAGAAATCCTGCCTTCCGCTGATCAGTCTGCCTTCCGCAAGGAAGGAGAGTAGGAGTCTCGTGGTCGCCTCCGTCCGAACGCTCCCTCCCGCCTTGGCGCGCTGAGTCCAGAAGCCTGCCTGCCGCTGCCATTCCACTTCAAGTGGTCGGTTGTCACTCAGGGTTGTTGACCCTAGAATGTCTTCATCCTCATCGGAAATCGCACCTAGAGGTCTGGACGTCCTCGCCCAGGCCCGCCCACCACCTGGCGTTAATTTGCTAATGACCCCACTGGCTTCTTCGTTCGGGTAGCACAGGTCAGCTGGTAATGAGTTTTCTCACCTTCTGTTTTCAAAGACATGGGCCGGCTGGTGGCAAAGTGGGCAGGCTCTGGGCTGGTGACCGGGCGTGCACTCGTGCCCAAATCCGAGCCATGGGAGGCCCCGCTGGGGTTTCCTCTCTCAGAAGGAGGTGAGTGAAATCTCAGAAGCACCTGCAGTTGCTCAAGGCTGTTTGTGGCATTGGGCTTGCCCCCACCCATCTGGGCGTTAGTGAGACCCCTGAGACCCCGCCGCGCTCTTAACCTTTGCCCCTCACAGGGGCAGTCCTTCCTCTGGCTGCTCCAGGGTTCTCATTTCCTCTTTCTTTATTGAGTTAAAGATTTTGCGCTTCCATTCTGTCTCCGTGGCACGGAACGTTTGCTCTTTCTTCTCTGAGTTTCTTGCACCTGTGTAGTCAGGCGCCCTGCCCAGCCGCTGTCTCTGCAGCCTCGTGCTGCCTCTCTTCTCTTTCCGGGGCTCCAGTCGCGTGCTCATGCGGGTTCATTACTGTCCCACGATTCTGCAAGTTCTGCTTTTTTTGTTTGTTCGTATTTCAGGGTTAGATCATTTGTATTAACCTTTTAAAATAGTCACTAATTCTTCCTTATTGAGCACATCTATGAGCTAGTCAGAGGTGTTTTTCTGTTACTCTGTTTTTAAATTTGTAACAATTAAATTCCATTTTCTTTTTCTTTTATTTGCCTGCTTGTGAGTGCACTTGCCAGAGAGGAGGAGGCATATGAAGCTGAGAAAGCACCCCTCACGGGAAACGGTCGCACCACAGTCCCTTTTCCTCTCTCGCTCGTCTAGGGATTTGGGACACAGACACACACACACACACACACACTGTGTTTTTTTAAGTCGCTGAGTCCAGAATACACACCATGCAGTGGGCCATGTGGTGTCTAGTCACTATAACATCGGGCTGTGAGCTGGCCCTGTGTGCTTTGCCGTCAAGTTCCCCGTCTGTTCCACAGCATCTGGGCCCCGTCCGCGTCTGCTGCTGTTAACGGCAGTGAGACCCCTCTAGTGCAGGACTTAGGAGCCTTAGCGTCCTCGGTGCTGGGGCTGCTGACGGTTACGGGCCGGCCTGTGGTGCCGGCTGTTGGGAGCACCTCTGGTGTGTACCCACGAGAGGCCAGTTACACTCTCTGACTGTGACAGCCATCAGTGTCTCCAGATACTGCCAGCTGTCTCTGGAAGGCAAGGACGGAATGTCCCCTTACTGAGAGTCACTGAGAGTCCTTGGGCTGGGTGCTGAGAGCCACCCTGCTCCTGTCCCACCCAAGGCTCTGAGCCTCCTGTGTGTGTTTGCCTCCTGGGGATAGGCAGGGTCTGCAGTCCTGCTCTCCCCAGTGAGTTGCTGCATTTCTTGGCAAGGAAGCCGAGTCCTCTGTCATGTGTGCAGTGCCCTGTAGCTCTCCGGTGCATTGTCACTGCTCTCATCCTCTTGGGCGTTTGTGGCTTTCTTAGTGGCTGTCAACTTCGTGTTGCGCCCAGCAGCCCATGCCAGTGCGTGGCCGTGTGCCGGAGCACTGGGGGTCCGCGTGCCCAGCAGCCCTCTGCCCCAGCTCAGAGCCCCGAGGGGCCGAGGCCCCGGTCCCCCTACACCTCCTACTGCAGCCCTGAGGCCCTGTGTGCAGCATGCTTGGTCCCAGGTCCCAGGGCTCTGGTCTCACTGCTCTGCCCACTCTGGCCTCCGATGGCCCAGGCCCCCTGCACGCACACGTCCAGTGCCCTCTGACTCCAGCCAAGCCCTCTCCCACCTTGCCGTCCTTGGTTCCTGTGCAAGAAGGGCTCCCGGTCCTCTGCCACGGTGCACCACCATCTGTGGTGCCCCTCTGCCACGGCGCATCGCCGTCTGTGGTGGCCCTCTGCCACGGCACATCACTGTCGTCTGTGGTGGCCCTCCGCCACGGCGCACCGCCGTCTGTGGTGATCCTCCGCCACGGCGCACCGCCGTCTGTGGTGGCCCTCCGCCACGGCGCACCGCCGTCTGTGGTGGCCCTCCGCCACGGCGCACCGCCGTCTGTGGTGGCTTCCTCCCCTGGGCCCTGACCCCTGTGCTGCAGGCGTGTGGGAGCCCCAGTCAGCCTCGACTCTGCTGCTTGCTTGGTCAGTTACCGGCTGAGCACCTGTCATGGCTGGGCCCTTCCGGGGTCCAGGGCAGGAGCTGTCCCCGAGATGGCACTGACCCCGGTCTCGTGTGGTTGCAGCTGGGCCGGTGCACGAACAGCGTGGTCAAGTTCGAGCTGATGCGCCCGTCCAGCAGGGCGCCGCTGCTGGTGCTGTGTGAGGACCACCGTAGCCGCATGGTGAAGCACCAGTGCTGCCCCGGCTGCGGCTGCTTCTGCACGGCGGTAAGAGCCCCGCCCGCCCAGGCCTCGCCGCTGCTCTCAGGCCGCCCTGACGGGCCTCCGTCTGGCCTCCGGTGCCCTGGATCCCGGGCCTGTGTGCAGCCGTGAGCCCCCGTCTGCTGAGCGGGGCGCGCCTTCTCGAGTGCATATCAACCTCCTGTCCTCATGGTTCTCATTGGGCCATGGGTCACCAGCTGCTCTGTCACACATCACACTCGGCCACGAAGGCAGCTTCTCCGGGCGTGTCACATGGTAGAGCCACGGGCCTGTGCTTCCCTTTGCCTGCAGCTGCGGGTGCCCGCAGGCACCAGCGGCCCCTTGGTGGAGCTGGGCCCAGAACTCCAACCGTGGGAGCGTCCGTGTGGATTTCTCTGCCCTTCCCTGTCTGAAAATAGCCTGTTTTTGCTTCTGCTAAAAAAGAGAGAAGCTGTGTCTCTGCACCACTGGTCTCAGCTTTCCGGGAGAGCACGCCGCTCCTCCCGGGCCTACCTGACAGCCAGGATGACACTTGGCCCCCGCCCCTCAGCCCCCGTCTGAGCTCCATCACTGCAGTGTGGCCCCAGCCCCTCAGAGCAGGCCATTCCTGGGCCCCGCACTGCCCACCTTCCCTCTAGGAACGGTAGCTCTGTGCCTCTTCCTGCCTGGTGCTCGCGAGGGCAGCCCGGGAGTGCAGCCCCAGGCTGTGATCGGAGGCAGGGGCAATCAGGCGGCCTCTGCCAGCGGCAGCTCGCTCTGAGATAAGGGCGTGTGGGAGCGCTCTGCCAAACTTCCTGCTCCGTTCTCTTTTCCCCCTGGCGTGTGGGCAGCCAGGACGGCCCCACTGCCCCACCCGCGCAGCCCGCCCAGGTGAGCAGGGCGCTGCCTTCCCGAGTACGGTCCTGGTTTCCCGCTGATGCCCACCTCCCGTTTGCAGGGCGATTTCATGGAGTGTCAGCCTGAGAGCGGCATCTCTCACCGTTTCCACAAGGACTGTGCCTCTCGGGCCAGCAACGCCAGCTACTGCCCCCACTGCGGGGAGGAGACCTCCAAGGCCAGAGAGGTGACGATAGCAAAGGCAGACACGACCTCCACAGTGACGCCAGCCCCTGCACAGGACACGAGTCTGGCCGCCGAGGGCAGGGCGGACACGACCACGGGCAGGTACCAACGGGCTCCGGCCGCTCTGTGATGCTCACCCGGAAGCTCAGTCCCTGGCTGCACCTGCGGCCGCTCCATGTTGGCCGCCTCTGTCCTCTTTACGCTTTCCAACGTCAGAGGACACACGCCTGCCCTTGCCTTCGCCCCGGGTCCCTTGGGGTTTAGTTGACGGGTCCATTTGCCTGTTTGTGTCGCTAGCGTGACCCTCTGTGGGCAGCTGCTTACACCCAAAACGTTAGCTGGGGGCTCAGGGCTGCGGGTGGGAGAGGCACCGCCGGGCTGTGCTCCAGGTGGTCCGGCAGGGACAGCAGAAGGAGCCCGGGGAGGGTCAGACAGGGCAGTCGCGCAAGTCAGCCCGCGAGCTCCCGCCAGCAAGTTTCCTGCTAGAGAATAAAACAAGCGGTCCTTCCAGAGCAGCAGCCCGCAAGGCAGAGAAGGGCACTCACGGGCGGCCCCTCCTGCCCCGGGGCAGGAGTTCCGGTGCTCCGTGTTACTCTAACTTCATGTGCTTGTGTACGACTCCCAGTGGGTCTCCTCTGGTAGGGGAGCACAGCAGGCATGCCGGAGTCCACTGGCAGCTCGGTCAGGGACGTGGCCACAGGTCCCAGGGAGCTTGTTCTGGTCTTTGAGTACCACGTAGCTCAGGGACGTCACTTCTGAGTCCCGAGCCGCTTCTCCCAGGGGCTGACAAAGAGCTGGCATGACAGCGTCCCAGTTCAGGGCAGGGGGCTCGTGTCGTGTGCGTTGGTCAAACAGAGCGCGCGGACACTGACTCGGCGCTCACCGTTCCTTCCTCTGAAGCGCCGCTGGACCACCGCTTTCGGAGGACGACAGGCCGCAGAGCGCAGCGCCCCAGGTGCCCGAGGGCTTCGACCTGACCGGGCCGGCTGGGCTTGGCCGTCCAACCGCTGGCCTCTCCCAGGCGCCAGGGAAGGAGACGCTGGAAAGCGCCCTGATTGCGCTGGACTCGGAGAAGTAAGCCTCGGCGGCGTGTTCAGTGGGACCCAGGCCTGCCCCGCAGGAGCTCCGCGGTGCACGTGGGCAGGCGGGTTGGCGCTGCTCATGAGACGGCCGGGGGGTCCCTGTGGGAGACGGCTGGGACTCACTGTCCCTCTGCGGTCCCGTGAGGTTTCATAGACATTTCCCTCGGGTTCTGTCGAGCCTGGAGCTCCCTCGGTCATTCAGACAGACGCAGAGGCCTCCTGACTGAGCCCTGAGGCCTCCCTGCCAGCTCTCAGAGGCTACAGCTCCCCGTCCTCTCCGGACAGCATGGCCCTCCCTGGGGAGGTAGCACAAGCCACCGTGCCAAGCATGCCTGTCTCCCGGGAGGGAAAGTACCACCCGTGGTTATCAGAAAGGCGCGGGTGTCTCTGAACCCCACACAGCCCGGATGGTGGCCTCCCCACGGCCTCTGACCGGCCCGGCTCCAGCAGCACCCGTCTGCCTTACTCGTTGCCGGCCGTCAGACTCCGCCCCTTCCAGTGGGAGCTTAGTTTTTGGGAGAAGGAGCTGGACAGCCCGGAGCTTCCTTCTACGCAGCAGGGGGCCAGGAGGGGCTTACGTTTGGTGCTTTGACCTTGAGGAGCCGCCGGTGGGCAGCCCTGGCGCTCTGGCCAGCTCTGAGTGCCTGGGAGGCAAGCCCTCCTGACCGCCACCCTGTCTCCCGCAGACCCAAGAAGCTTCGCTTCCACCCGAAGCAGCTGTACTTCTCGGCCAGGCAGGGAGAGCTTCAGAAGGTGCTGCTCATGCTGGGTAAGAGCTGCCGGCCGCGGGTGCCCGCCCTGCCCCTCCCTGCCCCGCGGGTGCCCGCCCTGCCCCTCCCTGCCCCGCGGGTGCCCGCCCTGCCCCTCCCTGCCCCGCGGGTGTCCGCCCTGCCCCGCGGGTGTCCGCCCTGCCCCTCCCTGCCCCGCGGGTGTCCGCCCTGTCCCTCCCTGCCCCGCGGGTGTCCGCCCTGTCCCTCCCTGCCCCGCGGGTGTCCGCCCTGTCCCTCCCTGGGCACCAGGGCAGCAGGTGGTCACCCTGACAGGAGACCAACCTCATCTGTCTCTGTCTGTGCCTCTGATCGTGCAGATCAGCACGGACGGTTTCCAGGGGCCCTGCCCCACTGTGCTGTTCACGCTCAGCTGTTGGTGGTGCTAGAAATGGGGTCCACACGAACTCCTGCTTCTACAAAGGAGCTGGATGTGTGGGTATTAAGTCCAGCGGGCGGCAGGCAGTGCGGCTGGTCGTGGTGCCACAGCACGAAGGGGCTGGGCCTAGCCGCCGTGACTGGGCTCGCGCAGGCCTCTCTCTGTGCCGGACGCCTGCTAGTACGGGCTCTAGTCCAGAGGCAAGCTCCTTAGGGCCTCCCCATGGCCGCCTGACCTGAGCCCAGCTTGGGTTCAAGAGCTCTCAGGTTTGTCTTTTCTGGGTTGGAAAAGGAAACGAGAAGCCCTTTACTTCTAGAAAGTCACGAGAGAAGCTAAAGAGCACGCAGTGAGAAAGGCCCATCGGGGGAACCAGCAGTTAGCGTAATGGCTATGTCGCTGGACTCCCACGTAGTCGACCGCGGTTCGCGTCTCGGACCCGGTGGCTTACAACTCACGCCGGGCGCGTGTGCGTGCGTGCCCAAGATCCCGAGAGGAGAATGGAGGAGAAGGGATTGCGGCGTGACCATCCCCCCTGGGGGGGTGATTTCTCGCTTTCTGTCTCTATGTCTCTCTCTGTCTGTCTGGCGAGCGCACGCGCCCTATAGCGAAAACCTCTCCAAAAAAAAAAAAAAAAAAAAAAAGAAAGGCCCATCGGGTGCTGAGGCACGGCCGCCGCCACTGTGGCCCTCGCAGTGGCGTAGCCGTCTCCCTGCCGCCTGGCTGGCCTTTAAAGCAAATGTCCTCTGGGACGATGAGTGTCCAGGTCCCATCTCAGGGCCTCGCTCCTGCTGCCTCCGGGGTGTGCTGTGAGGCCATGGCCAGGAACATGCGAGAACGGCAAGGGCCCCAGAGGGCTAGTGGACAGCGGGGCGGGGCGGGTGTTGGCAGGCTCTTCCCGCAGCCAGGCTGCCTGCCGAGCTGCTGGTGGGGCTTGATATTCGCCCTCTCAGCTCTGCCCAGCAGAACCAGACCTGCTTCCCCCAAGGACGGCGCTGTCCGTGCTCGCCCACCACTCGGGCTGGCTGCTGTGTGTAGGCCAGCCCAGGAGCGCCTCGGCAGCATCTGCAGCCGCGTCTGCAACGTCAGTGAGTGCTGTGTTTGTTCCAGTGGACGGCATCGACCCCAACTTCAAGATGGAGCACCAGAACAAGCGCTCCCCACTGCACGCCGCAGCGGAGGCCGGCCACGTGGACATCTGCCACATGCTGGTTCAGGTTTGCGACTGCTCCCCGGGGCGTCTCCCCTGCTCTCGTGATCAAAGCGGCATGATGGCAGGTGCGCGTTCGCACAGTGGGGGCCCGGCAGTGCTGCGAGGTGGAAGCATGCAGCTCTGCCGGCTCTCCACCGTGTGTGGAAGCAACACGCTGGCCATACATGTGGCCGGTCACACTTGCGGCTGTATCGTGGCCTGCGTTTCGGTGTCCAGTTCACTTTGGTGCTGACTGCCTCCTGCTGTGGGGCAGAAGCACGCAGGTGCACAGACAGCCCCTCCGACCCTGCTGCGGCAGTGCCGACCGTGGGCTGGAGTCTGTGCTGAGCCTGTGCTGGGCGGTGAGCACTGGAGGCCGGTCCTGTCCCAGCGCAGTCTGGCCTGTCACTAAGGACTGCCCGCACCTTTTCCCGCTGGGGCGGTGCTGCCTGCTAGTACTTCGGCAGCCGCCACTCGGTGCAGCTTTGCCTCTGCCCAGACATGCGGAGGCCGTGGACCTGGGCGAGCACTGTTCTCGCTCTGACCCCAGAGTCCTTGCCCTGGCCTGTACTGAGCCTGTTTGCCGTGTGTCCTGCTCTGACGCAGTGTCGCTCCTGAGCCTTCCTGGGACCTACTCAGTCTCGGAGTGTCCCTTTGACCCTCTGGTCCAGCGCTGCTTGCTATGCCCCAGGTTTGGACCCATTCCAGTCCCCTGGGGCGTTTGCTGCAGCAGCCCACGGCCTTCAGTGCCCCCCAGCCTGGGCTCCGTCGCTTGAGTATGGCTGTCTGGACAGGTGCCCCGTAGTCGGTCTCCGTCTCTGCCCCACCTCTGGGTGGCGCTCCTTGCTTCACCTGCCTCTCCTGGTTTGCTCATCTCTGCCCTCAGGGCTCGAACCTGAGAGCCCTCTCCTCCCCGCTCGCTCCTCACTGCCTCTCTGAGGAAGCGCTCACACTTGCCCCGAGGCGTCAGACCGCCCTGCTCACAGTCCTTTCTCCTCCTCTTTTATTTCAGAGGTTTTCTCTATAGGGCGCATGCGCTCGCCAGGAAAACAGAGAGAGAGACAGAGAGACAGAAAGTGAGAAATCACCCCCGCCCCGGGGAGGATGGCCACACCACAACCCCTTCTCCATTCTCCTCTCAGGATCTTGGGCGCGCACGCACATGCGCCTGGTGAGAGTTTAAGCCACCGAGTCCGGGACTCGCGCCGCGGTCGACTACCTGGGAGTCCAGCAACATAGCCATTACGCTAACTGCTGGTCGTCTCCTTTCTCCTCTTTTCAGAGGTGTTTGCCTTTATGGCCTGTGTGCTCGCCAGAGAGAGAGACAGTGAGAGGGAACAATGGAAACCGTCCCCAGAATTGGCCGTGCTGCAGTCCCTCCTCTGCTCTCCTCCCGGGGTCTTGGACTCACTTGGACACATGCCTGGTCCAGGACTCGAACCACAGTGGGCTGTGTGGGAGTTCAGCAATGTAACTGCTGTGCCATCTGCTGGTCCCTTCTTTCTTCTCTCAAATGGTAGCGTGTGTGTGCGCACGAGGGGTGGCCGGGGAGACGCCTGCACTGGTGGTCTTCTCTGCAGGGTGGTCCCAGGCTCACTCTTGGAGGGGCCCCAGACACGGCCTCCTGGGCAGGGCCGCCAGTCGGGCTGTGGCCGTGGTTCCTGCTGGGCCCGGAGGAGGCTCACGCCGCCCGGCAGGCCAGCTCCCTCGCGTCCAGCCACTGCGGATATTCTGCTACGTTTGCAGGGATAGTTTTTCCCTTCCATTTAAAAAATGTGGTAAGCGAACCAGCAGTTAGCGTAATGGCTGTGTCGCTGGACTCCAACGTAGTCGACCGCGGTTCACATCCCGGACCCGGTGGCTTAAACTCACGCTGGGCGCGTGTGTGTGCGTGCCCAGGATCCCGAGAGGAGAATGGAGGAGAAGGGATTGCGGCGTGACCATCCCCCCTGGGGGGTGATTTCTCGCTTTCTGTCTCTATGTCTCTGTCTGTCTGTCTGGCGAGCGCACGCGCCCTATAGCGAAAAACCTCTCCAAAAAAAAAAAAAAAAGTGGTAAAACTGCCAGCGGGCGTGTGCGCTTGCCAGAGAGAGAAGGCGGGGTGCTGCACAGGGCGGTGCTCCGGCCCCGGCACTCCTCAGAGGAGTGTCGGCACACGTGCTCATGTGCCGTGTTCTTCAGGCCACACGGACCAAGCGCGGAGCCGTGATGAGCCATATGGGGTCCGCTCCCTCAGCCACCGTGCTGTGTCCCAGCCCTGTCCCTCCTTACGTGTGTGGATCTTTTTAAGATTGGCAAGATTTGAAACCAGCAAGGCCAGCAGGTGGCAAAGGCGCTGGGTCTGGGTCCCACGTGTTGGCGCCAGCCCTCGCGTCCCGGACCCATGACGTGAAACAGGCTGGCACGTGTGCGTGCGTGCGTGCCCAGAATCCCAGTAGGAGGACGGAGGAGAAGGGACCGTGGTGTGGCCCCCCGGGGCTCTCTCACGTTCCCTCTCGGTCTCTCTCCATTGAGCACGTGTGTCCTAGAGCAAAACACGGAGCAAGCATGGCTTGGCCACCACGTATCAGTAGGCCCCCTCAGCCCAGCGGCCCATCGCTCGCTGACACCCATGTACGTCAGGAGTCCCGGGAACCTGCCTCCTGGCCCAGAACTCCGGCCGCAGAACGACTCCTCTACGTCCCAGCTTCATTCTCTGTTCAGAAGTTACTTTGTCACCCTCCGAGGAACTTTGCTTTCTCTTTGGCTTTTCCACACATTAAAACCGGGCCGGCTCTGTGGTGTGGCGGTAAGGCTACCAGATCCCACGTGGCCAGCTGCAGTTCAAGTCTCGGCCCGGTGACTTGAGAAACCAGCTGGGCATGTGGGCCTGTCTGGACAGCAGGAGAGGGGGAGGAGGGCGGCAGTGCGCCCACGCCCACGGGGTGCTTCCTCCCCGTCTCTGTCTCTGTCTCTCTCTCTGGTGAGTACCTTCCCCCTTTAGCAAAATTAATACATGGATGCTGGGAGAAACAAACGTGTGTGCATCTGTCAAGCACACAGGAAAGCCCGTCCTGTGTGGACCTCTCTGTCAGCAGAGTTTCGAGGTGGTGGCAGGCCTCACCCAGCAGGTCTGTCCTGGGGGCATGGCATCCCTCCTGCCCCCCTTGGACCCTCTGTGGCAGTCTCAGCTGAGCCGGCCGCAGTCCTGGCCCCTGCTGAGTCGGACAGCACACGCACGGGCGGGTATCTTGGGCGAGGCCAGAACCCCGGTCGTGGCCACGGCGTGTCCCTGCACATAGCCGGGGCGGTCGTGAGCAGGAGCCCGTCTGTTCTGCTTCCAGCTGCTGCGACCTTGCAGTCGCTGCAGACACGCCGCCTGGCCAGCAGGCCCCTTGGCACTGACCTCTGCCCAGCACTGGCAGGTCTGGCCTGCCGGCACGGCCAGGCTAAGACCCAGAGCACCTGGTGGCAACCAGGAACGGGGCGTCGTGGCCTGGGAGGGTCCATGTTTCTGTGTTGGCTTATCCCCTGAGAGCCGAACGTTTGTCCTGAGATGCTGCGGGAATCCAGACTGTAGGTGTGTTCCTGCTCGCCACGAGTCCAAGGGTGCTGTGGGGTGTCTCGCTTTCACCCTACCCCCACCTGGAGAGCTGGCTCGAGGTGGCCCTAAAAACTCACGCTCTTCCTATGGGTGACTCTGGGCCCCGTCTGCGTTCAGTTTTGCACTGGCTCACCCGGCCCGGCCCGTTCCGGCAGCACCTTTCAGGGTGGCCTTGATGTTCGTGCACCCTCTCTTTTTCTCTCGAGAGTCTCACGGAAGCTGAGCACTCTCGTCCCTGTGCCGGGGCTGCTGGCCTAGCACAGCATGGAGAGCCCTGCCTCTCGTGGCCCTCGGGGCTCAGCACGAGCACATCAGATGGGCAGGCACGCTCCTGCCCCGTCCTGGGCACGTGCTGGGCGAGGTCCGTGCCTGGAGGCGCCAGCCACACACACTGCCGGAGCGCGCTCTGCAGTCGGCCTGCAGTCAGGCCTGCCCCTGCTGCCGGGCTCAGGGCCGCGGGGGCCCCGTCCCCACCTTGCTGCGGCGTCCGGGCCGCGGGGCCCCTCTCTGAAGCACCGGGGTGTGTTCTGGCAAGCAGGGTGGCACCACTGAGCGTGCCCAGCTGTCACTGCTGGGGCCCCAGGACCTGGCTGTGCTGCACAGCACTCATGGGGGTGGGGGAGCGTGTGGGAGGCGTGTCCCGCTGGGCCTGACCAGGGTGGACACTCGAGTTCCCCATTGCAAGGAACCTCTCCTTTCCGCCACCCAGCTCTGGAAACCCACAAGTGGCCCACAAGTCAGTTGGCGTTTCTCTTCCTTCCCCTCCTGTGTCCTGAAGTCTTTAGGACACTCCTCAACTTCCCGCCCTATCCCCCGCAGCATCAGTTCTTTGCGGCACCCAGTGACCCGGTCACTGAGTGGACCCTCTAGGGCCTGTGTGTTTGGTGTGGAGCTGGCCGCTGGCGGGTGCCAACCCTCAGGGAGCGTGAGGGGCAGGTGTGGATCTTCCCCTGGTGCCTGGTTCTTGAGGGCCTGGGGGGCAGGGCCACTTGTGCGCTGTGTCCTGCAGTGTCCCTCCACAGTCCTGCCTGGGCCCTCGCCCCACTGTGTTCTGTGTGTTCTTGAAGCTCAGGTCCCTGGGAAGCGAGTTGCCCTGAGCTCTGGCCTCACCCTGCCCTCAGGCCTGCCCCTCCACTTTGCAGTCAACTGTCCCACACTCGCTGCCTGGGAGCTCTTAGACATCTGACCTGCAGTCCTGCCCCTAAAACAGCTCTGGGACACCTGTCCAGTCCCTTGAGACTCTTGCTGCGTCTGTCAGCCCCGATGAATCGCGCCTGCCCTCGTGGGCCACCTGGGTCTGTTTGAGGCCTTTGTGTCTAATTGCATTACTTTTCTTTTACCTTGCTGATGGTAAAAAGAATATTGCTCTCGGCCTTCCTCAGGGTCAGCATTCACAGACTAAGTATGAGATTTTGTGCCCTCGTTCAACCTCCGCCGGTGGAGAAAAGGTGTTAGCCGCCAAACTGCTGGCCGGCTTTGAGCACAAACAGGTTTGGAGGTGGCCTCTTAGGCTCCAGTGAACAGAGACGTGCCTGTGTATACCAGCTGACAACCCCCCACCCCCCCACCCCGGTCTTCCTGCTTTCTCCCTTTATTGGAGAAATTGAAATTGCTCCAAAATATACTGCTGGAATTTTGGTCTTTTTTTGGAGAGGTTTTTGCTATATGGGTGCGTACGCTCGCCAGAAAGACAGAGAGACAGAGCGACAGAAAGCGAGAAATCACCCCCCAGGGGGGATGGCCACACCGCAATCCCTTCTCCTCCACTCTCCTCTCGGGATCTTGGGCACGCACGCACATGAGCCCGGCGTGAGTTTAAGCCACTGGGTCTGGGACTCGAACCATGGTCAGCTACATGGGATTTCAGCAACATAGCCATTACGCCAACTGCTGGTCCCTAGTTTTATCTATTTTATTCATGATAGAGAACTCATGACAAGAGACAGAGAGGAGAGACACACTCACAGCAGGGCCTCGTCACTTGGCGGCCCCTTGTCCCAGCCCTCTGGCTTCTCAGGAGCTTGGCGCCTGCGCACTTGCCTGGTGTATTTTTGGGCCATCCCTGGGATCCAAACCCTGACTGACCATGTGGCTTCCAGCACTAGTTTGGCTTGCCACCAGCTCTGCCACCAGGCGAGGCCAGAGCCACAGCTGGGTGTCACAGCGGCTGGAAGGGGGACACAGCGAGCTCCGCGTCCTGCAGGCCCCCGGCATCTCCCCCCGATCCTGCTCTGCTGAAGGTTCTCCATCCCCCCTTCCTCAGGGGCCTCGTCATTCCTGCGTCGCCTGAGTTAGATCATCTCCCTTGTCTTCCTCATTCCAAACAAAGGTGGTTGTCACTGCCGTGCTGAAAACATTTTCTGCCAAAGTAACTTCTAAATGAAATACAATTTATCGAAAATACTCTGCCTGAACTGGAGACAGGTAGTAACAGGACAGGTTTGTCTTGGTGTGCATTTTTGGAAGACTTGTAGTGTGCATTTTTGGAAGACTACGACAATGTGAGTGTAGCGTGTTGAATCTCTTCCCGAGTGTGGACGTGTGTAACCACTTCCTTGTTGGGGGTGACCGCGGTGGCTGCTCCGACACCCTCACTCTTCCTTGTTTTACTAGGCGGGTGCGAACATCGACACCTGCTCGGAAGACCAGAGGACGCCGCTGATGGAGGCAGCAGAGAACAACCACCTGGACGCAGTGAAGTACCTCATCAAGGCCGGGGCACTGGTGGACCCCAAGGTAGGCTCCCCGAGGGGTCAGTGCTGGGAGGCAGGGTTTCTGAGAGGTGCGGGCAGCTTGGCTCTCAGCAGGATACCGCCAGCCTCAGGGTCTTGGCGCTCACCTGGCTGTCCAGAAGTGGCTCCTGCCCCATTCCTGGCTTCTGGGCTTTTAGGAAAAGGGCTAGTCCGTGAGCAGAGCCATGTGCCGGAGAGCAGGGAGCTCAGGTCTATGCACTTTGCCATCAGTCCGCTCCCCGGGGCCGTGAGGCAAGGAGGGGGGGAAGCAGAGTCCGGGCTGGAAAGGAGGACCGTCAGCGGTCTCTGCTCACAGGTGACGGAGCTTCCGTGCAGGAAACCATAAGAGATCTGCAGAGCCGCTGCTCGTCAGTCACCTGGTTCAGCAAAGTGCTGGACAGAGTGGACACAGAAGAGGCAGTTGTATTTTTATGCATGCAATGAACTATCCAGAAAGGGAATTATGATCCATCAAAAATAGTAATACGTTCAACCAAGGGGGCGAAAGACATGTACAGTCTAAATGACAAGCATGCCGACGGAATCAGAGGAGGCCTGAGTAAACGGAGCTCTGTCCACAGGCGGGAGGCTGGCTCAGGTGGACGGCCTAAACGGAGCTCTGTCCACAGGCGGGGAGGCTGGCTCAGGTGGACGGCCTAAACGGAGCTCTGTCCACAGGCGGGAGGCTGGCTCAGGTGGACGGCAGTATCACCCAGGCACCCTCCAGCGTCCATGCAGTCCCTACCAAAGTGCCAGTGTCCTTTCCACGGGTGCACAAAGACCCTCTCGTCCTGTAGTTCACATTGAATCTCGGGACCAAGAGCCAAATAATTTCAAAAAAGAAGAAAGCTAGAGAAGTGCACTCAGATCGCAGAGCTTCACTGACAAAGGTGGTGAGGTGGGGCGTGCCAGCCAGGGAGCTGGCGTGCGGCCACAGGATACTCTGTGGGAAGGCTGTGTCCATGCGGAGGAACATGGCTGCACCCCGACCTCATACCACACGTAGGAATCCATTCGAAGGGTCAGAGACCTCAACTTAAGAGTTAAATTGTGCGTTTGAGGAGGGTGTCAAGGGATGTATCATGGCGTGGGTTTGGTGATGAGTTCTTGGGTGTGACATTAAAAGTACGGGGAGTAGGAAACAGCAGTTGGCATAATGGCTGTGTCGCTGGACTCTCATGTAGTCGACTACAGTTCGCGTCCCTGACCCAGTGGCTTAAACTCACGCCAGGCACATGTGTGTGCGTGCCCAAGATCCCGAGAGGAGAAAGGATTGCAGCGTGGCCATCACCCCTGGGGTGATTTCTCGCTTTCTATCTCTCTGTCTCTGTCTTTCTGGCGAGCGCACGCACCCTATAGCAAAAACCTCTCTAAAAAGAAAGTATAGAGAATAAAAGGAAAAATAGATAAACATCAAAATTAAATATTTTGTGCATCAGAGGTCACTCAAGAGAGTAGATGACAGTCCAGAAGAGGAGGGTTTGAAACCCTGTATCTGATAAGCGGTGACTGTCCAGACCACAGAAGTCTTACTATTCAGTAACAAAATACCCCCGAACAACCCATTTCAAAAACGGCAGACTGAAGAACCATGTTGCGGACGACGTTAATGGCCGAGTAGCACGTGAAGAGGCACTCCGCACCCTGAGTTTCCAGGACGTCCATGCAGCCGTGTGCAGCCCCTGGCTGTAGGGTGGCAACACAGCAGAACCGTGTTCATTAGGGCCGTGCCCAGCTGAGAGCCGGGGAGGGAGAGTTGAGGTGAGGTTGGGACCCGCGTGGCTGGTGAGTGTAGACAGTGCGGCCACCGTGGACGGTAGTTCGGCGGTTCCTCACGTAGCTGCACAGTGACCGTATGTGATGCCCGTCCCAGGGGCGGCCAGTGACGGGCACTGCAGCTCTGTTCAGGAGCTGGGAGGCCAGCTGGTGCCCAGCCGCAGGGGAGCCAGCGTGGCCGTACGTGAGGTGAGCACTCGGGCACGAAGCAGACGTACGTGTCCTGACAGTGCTGCACGCCCCGACGTCCACGCAGAATAGGAATCCTCAGAGGCTGAGACGGGAGAGGTTGCCAGGGGCTGGGTGGGGCGCGTTACTGCGTTGTGTTGGGATTAGGAGAAAGTTTGGAAGTAGTGGTGTGGACTTGGCTCCCAGCAGGCCCGACCTCGGGGTGTGTATCACCATGGTAAAGTGTAAACATTCCTGAAGCCCTTCACGGTAATGAACACGTGTCTTCTCCAGCAAAAAGGCTACCACAGTCTCCACGCTAACTTACCAGTTCCCTCTTCACGTCAAATGGTCGTTTCTGTTTCCTGTGCCATTCAACTGTCCTGGGGGCCCCCGCAAGTCACGCACTCGTAGTTTATCATACAGTTGTGTCACTTTTTAAAAGTCAAACTTGCATTTCTTAAAATATTTATCTTATTTTCAATTTTAATTGTAAACAGTACCTCACTAGACATTTTTGTAGCTAAGTGTTTGTACGTGTTTGATTGCTTTAGGATGGGTTTTTGGGTTTGTAGTACCTGGATCAAAATGAGTGAGCAATATGGGACCAGCAGTTAGCGTAATGGCTATGTCGCTGGACTCCCACGTAGTCGACCGCGGTTCGAGTCCCAGACCCGGCGGCTTAAACTCATGCCGGGCGCGGCGAGTGCGTGCGTGCCCAAGATCCCGAGAGGAGAATGGAGGAGAAGGGATTGCGGCGTGGCCATCCCCCCTGGGGGGTGATTTCCTGCTTTCTATCTCTCTGTCTCTCTCTCTCTCTGGCGAGCGCACGCGCCCTATAGCAAAAACCTCTCCAAAAAAAGAAAAAAAAAAAAATGAGTGAGCAATAGATGGCATAATGATTACATTACTGGACTCTCACATAGTTGACGGTGGTTCAGGCCCCAGACCCGGCAGCTTCAAACTCACACTGGGTGCACGCGCTGCATGACCAAGATCCCGGGAGGAGAGTGAAGGAGAGGGGTTTGTGGTGTGGCCATCTCCCTTGGGGGGGGTCATTTCTCACTTTTTATCTCTCTGTCTCTAGCAGGCACATACACCCTATAGCAAAAAACCTTTCTCAAAAAAAATTAAAAAATTAAAAAAAAAAACATGAGGACCAGCAGTTGGCATAATGGCTATGTTGCTGGATTCCCACATAGTCGACCGTGGTTTGAGTCCTGGACCCAGTGGCTTAAATTCACGCCGGGCATGTGTGCGTGTGTGCCCAAGATCCCGAGAGGAGAAGGGATTGTGGTGTGGCCAGCCCCCCCGGGGTGTGATTTCTTGCTTTATGTCTCTCTGTCTTTCTGGCGAGCACACATGCCCTCTAGCAAAAACCTCTCAAAACAAAACAAACAAAATGAACATCCCGAAGACTATCTGTGGCCCCTCACCTGCTGCAGGGTGCTGGCATGGCCCTCCCTTACCACGGCCTGTGCACTCACAGTGTTAGCAGCTGGGTCTGCAGAAGTGTTTGAGGATTTTGTTTCCTGTTTTAATTTGTTCTTGTTATTCACACGTCATAAATACTTTTTCAGTTTGTATTTAGTTCTTTATTTTCTTTTTGGTGGATTTGGAGGTATAGAAGCCTTTATTTTTCTGTAAATAACTACAGATAGTGATTAGGACGGGCGGGCGAGCGTCCTGTTCACCCAGGAGACTGTTTCCAGCCTCCCCAGAGAGCTGGCGCCACGGAGAGTCGATTAGGCTGGAGAGAGCTCTCAGTGCGGACAGAAGCAGCCAGCACCTGCAGGGCCGAGGGTCATACAGGAAGATGGGCAGGTGGGACGTGGCGCACGGCCGCAGCAGGCTGGGGCGGCCGCAGGGAATGCCCTGTAGCAGCCGGGCAGGCCGACCATCCTCCTATACACTGGGACCCAGAAAGACAGGAGGAGAGCGTCCAGCAGGAAAACGTGTTGGGGACATAGTGGCCATTGATTTCCCAAAGTCGGAAGAAATGGCAGCTGGTCCAGAAATGCAGCTGTGTCCGAGCAGGTATGCAGCCAGGATGGACAGGAGGGGCTGAGACTGAGAAGACCGGCCAGGTGCGTGCGGACATGGCCCGCGCCCCTCCGACCTGCAGAGACCCGAGTCAGCGGGTGACACTTGGTTGTGCTGAGTCAGCGCCGTAGAACCAACACCTTTCAAACATGCCGGAAGATGAGGCTCGGTGGGCGGCAGGAGATGAAGGTCACCCGCACCTACACGCCGGGCTGGGGCGCCCAGTGCAGACCAGGCGCGGCCGGCGCAGAGGCCTCTTTCCCATAGACGTCTCGTTAGTCGAAGGCCGTCCACAACATACGCGGTAGAGTGGACCCGACTTCTGACGCGGAGCGTGTGCCCACAGCAGCCCAAGAGGAGGCGGCTTTGCAGACCGCACTCAAGCGGGGGCCCCTCCCTGGGAGGACGGGCCGTCGGCTGTGCGTAGACCTGCATGTACCAGTGCTGAGCGTCCTCGGGGAAAGCACCAGGAGAACAAAAGAAATACAGCTCTGGGAGGGGGGCCAGCAGAGGGGGAGACAGGATTCTTCACGCTAACTCGTGCAGCCGAAGTGCAGGGAGACAGATGTGACCACAGCCAGGCCGGCCCCGCCCGCCCGTGCGTACGGTGACGCCCTCGCTCCGCAGGCTGGGACCATATGGGAAGCTCAGGGTCAACTCTGTCCCGCCCGGAAGCTCAGCCTGGAGGCACAGACTGGACACAGAAGAGCCCGAAGAGCCCCCACACCCACAGAGAGACGGGCAGGTTTGAGATTACCGTGTCAGCGGTCGGAAAAGCAGCGGCTTGCTCCTGCAGCACACGCTGCACAGGCGCAGGAGTGCACAGAGGCCAGGCCCACGGCAGAGTGGCAAAGCCGGGGGCAGCCGGGAAGGTGATCGTTGTAGTTCAGGGCCGGGGAAGCATTGGTAAATGAGAGTTTCTCTTTAACAAAAGATATCAGAAAACTCCTGCAGGTAGGAGGCAAGACAGGAACTGAGCTGCAGTGGGGCAGAGTGTGGGCCGCCGTGGCGCGGGCGTGGGCGTGCGGGACGTGCTGGGGCAGTGCGTGGCGCAGAGCGTGGGCACTGTGTGCGTCCGCACAGCAGAGGTCCTCAGCGAGGGGCAGGCAGACTGGGGCGGTCTGACAGCAGCTAAGATGAGCGGGCAGGTGCAGTCTGTCACCGCAGGACATGGCAGACCGCGGTGCCGAGCTGCAGGTCATAGCAGGGTGCTCGTGCAGCTCAGCAGTGAGACACAGGAGCCACCGTTCGTGGGGCTACGTGGGGAAGGTGGCAAGAAGTACGTCAGAATGATGAGGTTGCGTTCCGGGTATCGGTTCACCATGGGACGTGGGCATTCGTTCTGGTGGGCGAGGGGTCGTCGGGACTCTGGTCTGGGTGCCCAGTGCCGCCATGGTTACCACTGATAGCCGACGGTGTCCCCTCTGCCAGCAGCCCCATCCTGGCCACCTTTGACCTTCCCGTGTGGCTGACGTGGCTGGCACGCCCTCCAGGCCTGCCTTGCCCTCCCGCTCCTGCCCCTGCTCTCCTCTGCTCCTGGCCTGCTCATCGCCCGCCTGCCTTGTCTGTGTGTCCGTGTGACGCGGCACCTCCGTCACGTGTGCATCTCTGTCCACACTCGTGGTGACCTTCCCGAGTGGGGTTGCAGGGCCGTGCCGGTCCGAGAGCAGCAGCCATGTCTGTGTGTGTCACAGAGTCGTGACTGCGGGCACCGGCAGCGCGGGGTCGGGTAGCCAGCGGGAGCCCAGTGACGCCCCCTGACTGCGGCTCCCAGCCTGCAGAGCTCCCTGCCCTCGGCTGCACGCGCTGTTGACTCAGATGGTCAGTGTGACAGTGTCTGTTGTGTTTTGTTGGTGAGTTTGCTTTTCGTTTTAATTTCCTGAGGGAGAGACTGCCACCCTGGGCCCCTCAGGCCACGCCTCTCCCCCAGCTCTGCAGCGGCTTGGCTCCCAATGGCAGCCAGGAGGCACGCCCGGGCAGACGAAGGGCCTGAGCAGGGACCCTCTTGCTGCCCGTCCCCGTGTCCTCGTGGAGACAGGGCCGATGCGCGTTAGGGACACAGAGGCCGCCCGGCAGGTTGCTGCCTGGCTCAGCCGAGGCTGGGCAGCCCGCGCCAGGAGCTAGTGTGACCTGGGGGCTAGTGCACAGCCGCTCCCGAGGCTGCACGCCGCTCTGCCGGAGCCCTGTGCCCGACCGGGGCCACAAGGCGCAGCGGTCTGGAGCAGTCTCCGGTCTGACGGAGCCACTCCTGGCCAGGGCCTGTGCTGTGGTGGGACGGGGGTGACGGGTGGTGGGTCTGCCTCACCTGCACAGGCCAAGGGCTTCTCAGCACTGAGTGGCGCCTCCTCGGGGTCAGGAGCACAGCGCGGTTGGGGAGGCCAGGGCCTGATCCACCCCCCCCCGGGTGTGTTGCAGGATGCGGAGGGCTCCACGTGCCTGCACTTGGCTGCCAAGAAGGGCCACTACGACGTCGTCCAGTACCTGCTTTCCAGCGGGCAGGTGGACGCCAACTGCCAGGTAAAGCCAGGCCCTCTGTCTGGCCACGCCACTCCCATGCCCCCAGCAACCTCATGCCACGACGATTTCTGTGCTGTGCTAGCCCAAGGCCTCTCCCCGGTGGCCACCTGGCCACCCGGCCTCTGTTGGGCGTGCGTTCAGACAGCTCAGTGAGGCATCTGCACACCCAGACCCACGATGGCCTATGGCTCCCACACCCTCTCCCTGCCTTGTTGGCCACTGTCTGTGCTACATGGGCTGTGGGCAGTGGCACCTCTCTGTACCCGGCCCATGGCCGGTTCCGCAGACTTCTGCCAAGCGAGCAAGTAGCTTGAGACCAAAGGAGGGCGACTTCTTAGCCAGTCGGCGCATGCCGCGATCCCTGACCTCGGCCACCACCACCTGCCTGTCCAGTTCAGACCTGGCCCGGGCGTCTTGGCTACAGCACTAGGCCTTCTGAATGGACCAGGAGCACAGTGCCCTGGGCCGTGCCCCGCACACCGCCTGCCTCCGCTCTGGCAGGGCCTCGGGCCAAGCACTCTTGCCTTCGTCTTACCATCTGTTTCCTATCATATCCTCACCTGTAGTCGGGCATCATGGGAGCCCCGCGGGTGAGGCTTCCTGAGCAGCATCATGCCCTACCCCCCACCTGCCTCACGCGGAAAACCCTCCTGGAATGTGAGGCTGCACGCCCACCCGCGGAGCAGGGGCAGGGTGCTGGAGGACGTGCGGACAGGCCTGCAGAGCTGATGGGGAGAAGGCTGTGTCCTCTGTCTCCAGACTAGGAGTTGGCAGTGTAACACTTGGTTCCTGAAAAGCTGCCTTTTCTGGTTTAAATGAAACTCTCCAGGCGGGTAGTGAACGCAGGGTGCCACCAGAGTGGGCTCTGGTTCATCCAGCCGGTGGGTGGCACTGCCTTCGGGAGGAGACGCGGTGTGCCCTCGGGCTGGGCACCCATCTCCACCTGCTGTCTGCAGTCCCTGGCTCCTCTGCTCAGAGTCTGTCGCCATGGCCAGGAGGACAGCAGGAGCCAGGGCAGCCAGCGCATCCCTCTCCTACCCGGGCTTCCAAGCCCGGCAGCTCCTCCGCCTGTGGCACTCCAGGGTGCGGGCCGTGCTGACGCATCCTGCTGGGCGCTCGGCTGGAGCAGGCCGGCCTGACCCGCGTTCTACTCCTCCTGAACCCGGGAGGTCCCTAGGTTACAGCCCTAGGACGGGCCTGGGAGACCCCGACCTCAGCCGTGAGATCCCTTCCCCATCTCTAGGTCACCCTCTAGCTGCTATGAGGTTTTATTTCCTTCTTTTGAAATTAGGACGATGGAGGCTGGACACCCATGATCTGGGCCACCGAGTACAAACACGTGGACCTCGTGAAGCTGCTGCTGTCCAAGGGCTCCGACATCAACATCCGGGACAACGTGAGTCTCCTCCTTAGTCACGTCCCCCGGGACCACATCCTGGAGGAGCCAGAGGGCCAGGCCTCCCCAGGGGCTTTTCTGAGAGCAGAACCCTGGTGCCCGCTGTTGGCTGTGAACCCTGCGTGCTTCACGGGGCGACACAGGGCGTGTCCTGCAGGTGCAATGTGAGGGGGTGTGGTCTGCACGTGTGTTCTGCTCGCTCTCCTGCTCACTCGCGCCGTGGCTGGGACATGAGAAGCCCAGGAGGGTGGTCGAGGGCTGCTCCCTTGGCAGGAAAGTGAGTGGCCGAGCACGTCGCAGGTTCGTGGACTAGGCCTCGCCGTGCCCCTCCTTCGTCACTGAAGGATTGTGGTCTGTGTAGAGGACCCCGTCCTCCCAGGAACACCCCTCCAGCATGCAAGTGGCAGTCAGCCCAGCCATTTATTGGAAGGTTTTAGGGATGCACAGAGCCAGGAGGCTCTCAGGAGGGCCAAACGTGGATGTTGGTGTTGGCACAAGTCCCAGGTCATCCCCCAGGACACAGCTGGCATGGCCCGTGGGATGGCGTCTGCCTTTACAAGCCACCAAAGCCTCGGGTGGGATGTCCAGGCACGTCCGGCACTCCCCGGAGTGGAGCCCAGTCGCTGGTTCCCGGTGTCCCGCACTCCCCGGAGTGGGGCCCAGTCGCTGGCCCCCCGATGTCCCGCACTCCCCGGAGTGGGGCCCAGTCGCTGGCCCCCCGGTGTCCCGCACTCCCCGGAGTGGGGCCCAGTCGCTGGCCCCCCGATGTCCCGCACTCCCCGGAGTGGAGCCCATTCGCTGACTCCCGGTGTCCCACACTCCCCGGAGTGGAGCCCATTCGCTGACTCCCGATGTCCCGCACTCCCCGGAGTGGAGCCCAGTCACTGGCCCCCGATGTCCCGCACTCCCCGGAGTGGAGCCCATTCGCTGACTCCCGATGTCCCGCACTCCCCAGAGTGGGGCCCAGTCACTGGCCCCCGATGTCCCGCACTCCCCGGAGTGGAGCCCAGTCACTGGCCCCCGATGTCCCGCACTCCCCGGAGTGGAGCCCATTCGCTGACTCCCGATGTCCCGCACTCCCCAGAGTGGGGCCCAGTCACTGGCCCCCGATGTCCCACACTCCCCGGAGTGGAGCCCATTCGCTGGCTCCCGGTGTCCCGCACTCCCCGGAGTGGAGCCCATTCGCTGACTCCCGATGTCCCGCACTCCCCGGAGTGGAGCCCATTCGCTGGCTCCCGATGTCCCGCATTCCCCGGAGTGGGGCCCATTCGCTGGCTCCCGGTGTCCGGCACTCCCCGGAGTGGGGCCCATTCGCTGGCTCCCGATGTCTCGCATTCCCCGCAGTGGAGCCCAGTCGCTGACTCCCGGTGTCCCGCACTCCCCGGAGTGGAGCCCATTCGCTGACTCCCGATGTCCCGCACTCCCCGGAGTGGAGCCCATTCGCTGACTCCCGGTGTCCCGCACTCCCCGGAGTGGAGCCTATTCGCTGGCTCCCGATGTCCCGCATTCCCCGGAGTGGGGCCCAGTCGCTGGCTCCCGATGTCCCGCACTCCCCAGAGTGGAGCCCATTCGCTGGCTCCCGAAAGGACACCCTTGAGCACCAAGAACTGGAGCCAAGTGCCCTGTAGGGAGGCAGGTGTCACCTCTGCACCCTCGTGTGGGCAGGTCAGTGGGGAGCTGGCAGCTCTCCCTCTACCCCGACGTCGAGCGCAGCCACGGGCTCCCCACCCGCGTAGGCGCCCACAGGCCCTCAGGCCGCGCCTGTCGCTCACCACCACAGCGGGTCAGTGAGGGTGGTCGTGCCGGCGAGAGGAGCTATGAGCCGGGAGTGGGGCAGGCGCGGAGCGGACGGTCAGGTGGGAGGAAGGGCGAAGCACTGAGCCCTGTGGTGCCCCGGGGCTGGCGGGCCGGGCGGGGCTCCCCTGAGGTGGGCAGCAGCAGGTGCCGAGAGTGGCGGGCCCTGCAGACAGCGCACATGTGAAGATGGGGAAGCCGTGGCCCAGGCACCATCACCGCAGTGGAGGGTCTTGCTCTTGCCCCACCATGACACACCCATGCCAGTCACCAGAACCCCCATTCTGCTGTCTCCCCCAGGATTGGCTTGTGTGCTTTAGGCTCACGTGGAGGGCGCCACCCTGCGCTGGCCCATAAGTGTGGCTGGTCTGGGTCATCCACGAGCACCTCGGCTGTGCCTTCGTGCCGCCGTCCTGCGGTTCGGGTGCCTGTTGGCTTATCCCTGGCTGGCGGTGGGTGGGCTCTTTGCTTTCTCGAGTGAGTCCTGGGTGGGTGCGGGCCCTGCCGGGCTGTGATGTGCAGTGCCAAGAAGCTGCCGGGTCAGTCCCCCATGGCCGCAGGTTGTCAGGGTGTGACGACAGCTCTGTTCTCCCGACGCTCCCAACAGGACGGTCAGCTCTTTCAGTTTTGGTCTCTCTCTCCTCCTTTTTCTTTTTTAAATTACTTATTTAATCCTATTTATTCATTCATTTATTTTAATTTGACCAGAGAGAGAGAAGGAAAATGAGAAAGCAAACTGCCAGGTCTGGGACTCGAACCATGGTCAGCCATGTGGGAATGTCTAGCGCCGTAACCACCATGTTACCTGCTAGTCCCACTCTCTCGTCTTTTGACTAGAGGGTATGTGCTCTCCCTCAAGAGAGACAGAGAGGCCAGAGAGGAGCAAGCGCACACCAGGCTGTGGCCACGCTGCAGTAGCTGCTCCCCTCCCACCTTTTGGTTTGTGCGCTCACAAACCCGCGTGTGTCTAAGCTGCTGGGTCCAGGACTTGAGCCCTCGGTCCGCCGTGCCAGGCCGCGTGTGCCCCCGGTGCTGGCCACCTCACCTCGTCTGTGCATCTGGCTGAGGCTCTGTCCCCGCAGCGACGCCAGTGCTCAGCAGCTCCCTGGGAGCTTATGCGCCATCTGGGGTTGGTTGGTTTTTAGAGGGTTTTGCTTTGGAGCAAATGTGCTCCCTGGAAAGAGAGACAGAGAGAGGGCAAGGGAGAAGCCACCACCGGGGGTGGCCAGGCTGCAGTCCCTCTTCTATCCTCCCAGCTTGGGCATGCACGCAAGCGGCGCGGCGTGGTTTTCCAGCCCCCGGCCTGGTACTTGAGCTGCAGTTGGCCGTGTGGGAGCCCAGCAGTGACCGCTGTGCACCTGCTGGCCACCCATCGGTAGGTCCTCCCTGGTGAACGGTCTGTGTACCTTTAAAAATCAGGTACATGCACTGCAGACCCGTTTAAGAAGCACAGAAATTTTTAAATTTCTATGAAGTCCAGTTTATTAAAAAAAAATGTATTTGGGCCATCAGGCGTGTGGTGGTTAGGCACCGGACTCCCATATGACTGACTGTGGTGTGAGTTCCGGACCTGTCATCTCGAAACTCACACAAGATACCGCGTGTGCGTGCCCAGGATCACAGTAGGAGGATGAGGAAGGGACTGTGGCAGGTCGCCCGGGGGGATTCTCACCGCTTTTCTCTGGTGAGTGCCTGTGCTATGCTCTGTGCCATAAAAATGTCTTTAAAAATAGATTCTGCTTTTGGTATTCTGTTTAAGAAATTGCTGCCTTCCCCGGACCCTGCAGCCCCTGGCCCACACTCTCTCAGCGGTGTCTTAGCATTGGTTTGTGTGTGGTGTGAGGGATGAGTGGAGGTTTGTCTTTGTTTTTTTTCTTAGAGATTTTTGCTATAGAGATTGTGTGCTCCCCGGAGAGACAAAAAGCAAGAAGTAACCCCCTGGGGGGATGGCCACGCCTCAGTCCCTTCTTCTTCATTCTCCTCTTGGAATTTTGGGCGTGCATGCACAGGGACCTGATGTGAGTTTCAAGCTGCCAGGTCTGGAACTTGAACCACGGTCAACCATGTGGGAGTCCAGCGATGTAACCATTAGACCATCTGCTAGTCCCAGAGTTTTTTTGTTTTTGTTTTTGTTTTTAATCATTTCTTTCTTGAGAGAGACAGCACCCCAGCAAGTGTTTTTTTTTTTGTTTTGTTTTGTTTTGATTTTTGTTTTTTATTCTTTTTTTTTTTTAGAGCGATTTTTGCTATAGGGCACATGTGCTCACTGAAGATACAAAAAGTGAGAAGTCATCCCCTAGGGTGAATTTTAAGTTGCGGGGTTCGAGACTTGAACTGTGGTCGACCACATGGGAGTCCTGTGACTTAACCATCATGCCATCTACTGGTCTTATCCCCGCAAGGTTTCCATGATGTGCTGCCAGCCCAGCTGACGAGGCACGTGCACGCCCGTCAGTCAGGGAGGCCCTGGATGCGAGCCGGGAGCCTGCCGTGTGGACGTGCAGCCCCAAATGCTGTGCTGGCTGCCGCACCACCGTCGGCCTCAGGCCGCCGTTCACACAGTTGTTTCCTGGCTTGTGGGTGTGCGGTTGCCCCGGCGACCCCTGCACGCTGGCTGCACGTCCTGCGGGGCCAGGAGCCCTGGCTCATGCTCGAGGACTGTGGCATGGTGAGACCCTGTCAAGGATGCTGCTCCTGCTCCCCCTTCATGTGCACGTGTCGAGACCCGAAACACCATGCTGTCTACATGTGTGCACTGATCGCGAGGCTTGCTCCCCTGCTCCTCACCAGCAAGCAGACAGTGAGAAGGGAAGGGAGAAAATCACCCTCCAGCGGGGACGGCCGTGCCACAGTCCCTTTCTCCCCTGCTCTCCCAGAGTTTGGCACGCATGCCCGGCGTGACTTTCCAGCCACAGGTCTGGGACTGGGACCGTGCTCGGCCAGCACCCGAGCCGTCACGCCTCCTGCTGGCCCCACGTGTCTTCTCCAAGCACGGGGCCTCCTGGTGCTGCCGTCCTGCCTCAGCCCCGACTCCTGGGGGTCAGAGGCTTCAGGCTGAACCAGAATCGAACCCGTGCCTCTTGTGTGGCCTCAGCCTGTGTTCACATCAGCTGCCGCCACGCCGGGTGTAGGACTCAGGGTTGGCTGATTTTTTGTCTCCGTGCGTTGCTGCCCCGAGTCCTCACTTGCAGTGTTTGCTCTGCAAAGCATGCTCTCGTTTTCGTCTTTCTTTATCTGTAGGTAACGTGTGTGTTTTTTTTTTGGATTCTTGTTAAGAGTTTCTTCCGTGTTACTAGGCTTTAGCAGTTTGGTTATGATGTGCCTTGGTTATTTTTATGTGTGTGCTTGCGGTTCATACGACATCCTAGAGCTATGGGTTTAAGTCTGTTTGCGCTTTTTTTTTTTTTTAAATCAAATGTGGAAATGTCGCAGTCTCCATGCATTTTTGACAGTTCCGTGTGTTCGAGACTGCTCAGGGGTGCTGCATAGCTCACTGGGTGTAGATGCCCCGCGTTTGGTTCAGCAGGGATTCCTGGTGTGCTCCCAGCTCCTTGGCCTCTCCATGCAGCCCTGGTCTACCTCATCCTGTGTCTTTCCTTCCCAGACTTTGTGGTGTTCGGCCCTCACAGTTTTATTGGGATCTTTTTAATGTCACCTAGCACACCTCTGCTTAGCTTTTGGACACGTGGAGCAGCCGTCCCAGCTGCAGTAACGACCCTGTGCTAACCCCAACCTCCTGCCATGGCCCTACTGGGTGTCCTCCTGGTCCGCGTGCTCCTGGCATCCTTCACCTGTGCTCCAGACCGTGTGCCCTTCACCGCAGGTGCTGGGGTCTGTCTTCTGCGGGGTCCTGACTGCTCTGGGACAGTGAGGGTCCCAGCCCCAGTCTGACCAGGCCGGACCTGTGTCTCAGCCTTGCTCAGCGGGCGTGGAGCTGGCGTCCATCCGGTGAGGCACCTGGGCCCGGAGCACGAGCTCTGGGCGCTGTAGGCCGGGCGCCTGGTGGCACTGGTGGACTTCAGGGCAGCTGGGCAGTCAGTGGCCCCAGGGTAGGGTGGTCCTCGCTGAGCGAGAGTTACCTAAATGTCATTCTGGTTCTGTACTTAAAACCATTCCGACTAAGGAGAAGAAAAGAAGCCCAAGACCTTGCAGGTGTGTGGGAGAGACCCAGGGACAAAGTTCGGAGGCGGGGTCCCCCTGGCAGAGCCGTCTGGAGGAGAGAGCTCCTCCAAGCTAAGGGTTTTGAGACGATGCGAAGATTGCTCAGAGGGCTTTGCACTTAATTTGCCCTGTAGGCGAGGAGTCGAGCCTGTGCTTAGGCTGGTGTGGTTTGCTGACCAGGACGGAGACAGACAAGGCCGCTCGGTTTCTGTTCGGCTTCTACCCTTTCCTAATGCTCATTGAGCCGAAACACACGGAGTGCACTTGCAGCGTGGGGACTCGGGGCACCTGGCCCAGAGCACCGGCGTGTCCCCGAGGAGCCTCTCCCTGCCCAGGGTCTGCAGAGCTGCCCTGGGCGTGGCCTCTCTGGGAGCCAGCAGTCAAGTGGACAAGCACGTGAGCCCTAGGGGTCTGTGCAGGGTGCAGCCACATCCCATTGCATCCGTGCCTCCTGGGGTGGGTGGTGTCAGGCTCCCCTATGTTTACGGTGGAGGGGAAACAGCCGGCAAGCCCTGAGGGGAGAGGCCGCAGACGACAGGTCCCTAGACTCTGCCAGAGACTAGACAGGGCCAGCGTCTAGGGCGAGGAAGCGTTAGCGCTCTGACCCAGTAACCCGGCCCCATGGGCTCAGCTTGTGCAGGCACTGAAATATTCAGTAGCGGACGCCCCAGGGGAGGGGAGGCTAAGTGCTCAGCGAAGGGGGGGAGAAAGGGCGAGATTGGGGACCTGGGGACCGAGGAGGCTGTCACTGCTCACCCGTGTCTGCGCCCTTGGGGGCCTAGGCAGACAGGCTGGGGCAGCCGTGGGCGTGGCTTCTCATTTCGTTTATTGCTGCTTATCCCTGTGTGATAGGTGTTAAGTAATAATTATTTTAACTGGTATTTCTTGACTTTCTGGCAAAGCTGAACATTATCTTGTATTTATGTTTATTCTTTTTCTTGTCGTTACTCATTTTAATATCCTTCATACTTGTTTCTCAGCATCGTAATGTTCTATAAACTTAATGTGTAATTATAAATTATATTTTACATGTGTCATGAATATTTTTACAATTTTTCCTTATTTTCAATGTTCATTTTTATCTATTTATTTGGGAGATACTTTTGCTATAGGGCACCTGTGCTTGCCAGAGAGACAGAGAGACAGAAAGTGAGAAATTGCCCCTGGGGGGATGGCCACACCGCCGTCCCTTCTCCTCCATTTTCTTCTCAGAATCTTGGGCACACATGCACACATGCCCGGTATGAGTTTAAGCTGCTGGGTCTGGGATTCGAATTGTGGTCGACTACATGGGAGTCCAGTGATGTAGCCATTGTGCCCTCTGCCGGGCCCTTGTTTTATTTATTTGTTTGTTTGTTTGTTTATTTTATAGAGGTTTTTGCTATAGGGCGCGTGCGCTCGCCAGAGAGAGAAAAAGACAGAGAGATAGACGGAAAGTGAGAAATCACCCCCAGGGGGTATGGCCATGCCGCAATCCCTTCTCCTCCATTCTCCTCTCGGGATCTTGGGCACGCACACACACGCACCCGGCGTGAGTTTAAGCCACCAGGTCCGGGACTTGAACCGCAGTCGACTACATGGGAGTCCAGCGACACAGCCATTACGCCAACTGCTGGTCCCCCTTTTATTTTTCAAATTGCCGCAACCGCTGGGATCTTGGATATGCATGCGCACACACACGCACGCACACGCACACACAGACACCCAGTGTATTTTTAGGCTGTCAGGGCTGAGAATTGAACCGTGCAGTCAGCTGTGTGGAAACAGCTCCGTGACCGTGGTTACAGGGCCAGCTCCTTAAATATTTATTTTATAGTCTTTTGGAAACATGCGTTTAAAATTTACTCATTTCTTTCTTCCATGAGAGGAGACAGTGACACACGCAGTCCGCAGGTCTTCATGCCACGGTCTACCCTGCCACCCGGGCCGCAGTCACTCATGCCTGCACACGGCGGCCCGTGCTGTGGGCTGGGCCCTCTCGGGCTTCCTCCTCCAGGGCCCGTGTCCTTGTCGCACCCTGCGGCAGCCACACACCTCTGTGCAGGACTGAATGTGATTTAGAGAGCAGAGGGGCCAGCCTGTGGCCTGGTGACTGAGGCAGCTGGACCCTGCATGGCCATCTACGTGGTTCGAGCCCTAGACCCAGCAGCCTGGAAAACCCACTGGGCACGTGTGCTTGTGTGCCCAAAATCCCGAGAAGAAAGTAAAAGAAAGGGAATTGCAGTGCGGTCCCTCGGGGTGGGGGGGAGCTCTCTCTCCCTCCTTCCCCCCAGAAAGCACTTGTGCTCAGTGGCAAATTTTTTTTTCTTTTCTTTTTTTTTTTTTTTTGAGAGATTTTTGCTATAGGGCGCGTGCGCTCACCAGACAGAGAGAGAGAGACATAGAGACAGAAAGCGAGAAATCACCCCCCAGAGGGGATGGTCACACCGCAATCCCTTCTTCTCCATTCTCCTCTCGGGATCTTGGGCACGCATGCACACTCGCCCGGCGTGAGTTTTAAGCCACCGGGTCCGGGACGCGAACCGCGGTCAACTACGTGGGAGTCCAGCGACACAGCCATTACGCTAACTGCTGGTTCCCAGTGGCAAATTAAAAAAAAAAAAAAAGAACAGAGAGAAGGAAAGGGCCCCAAGGCCACGCCTGTAATGGGTTGTGTTCAGGGCACCACCCGTTTGTCCGTTTCAAAGTCACACAGTGATGTGCGTTAGGGACTTAGGGATGGAGACCAGGACAAAGAGGAGGTGCCTCAGAGCTGTCGGTGCTGCGAAGCCCTTTTCCGTGCGACCGGTGCTGGGCCGAGCTGGACATGCTTCCGGAGTTTCTCCTGGGGGGAAGCAGCTGCACCCAGTTCCACGTGGTCGCCCAGCCGGACGCCCTTCACTGGCCTCGCCCTGTCTCTGTCCAGGAGGAGAACATCTGCCTGCACTGGGCAGCCTTCTCAGGCTGCGTGGACATCGCCGAGATCCTGCTGGCCGCCAAGTGTGACCTGCATGCCGTGAATGTCCACGGGGACTCGCCCCTACACATCGCGGCCAGGGAGAACCGCTACGACTGTGTCGCGTGAGTGTGGCTCTGCCCTGGCGCAGACCCTGAGTGAGGCTTGTCCACACCGGGCCTCGCGCCAGGGCAGCCCTCAGCTCCCCGGGCGTACGCGGGCAGAGGGGTCACAGCTGTTAGCTCCTGGTGCAGCGGCTCCGGCACGGACGCCCCTGGTTCTCAGGCCCGTAGCTCCTGTTGGGAGGCCCAGGCTCGGCGGGCGGCATGGCACCCCAGACGGGACGCGGCGTCGGGCGGGTCACTGTCACGAGCCCCTTCTGTCCCAGCAGGCGGGGAGGGGGTGTGCACTCTGGTCGGTGGGAGGCCCTGAGACCTTAGGAGCTGGGGCGGCCCCCGCTCCGTTCCCACGAGTGGGCACACGCCTTTGTGTTCAGGCCTCGGCACCAGCTCCAGGGCTCAGCGTGTGCAAAGCTGTGTCCACCTGGACTCAGTGGCCGTGCCAGGCCCCCGGGCTGCTCACCTGGAAGTCTCTCACGGCCCCATCAGCTTTGAGGGCAGATTTGAATGAAAAGACCCTGGAAAGTGCAAACCCTTGCCCAGCTCCTTACGCACTTCTCTAAGAAACCAGGCGGGGCTTCGGCAGTGTGAGTGTGTGTGCGTGTGCGTGTGCGAGGGTGTCCCAGGTCCGAGCCCTTCCTTTAGGCCCACACGGCCCAGACCCGTCACCTGGCCTCAGAGTGTTCAGGACGAGCGGCCGTTCTTAGTGACCGCAGTTACAAACCTCCTCTGCGTCATTTAAATTCAGAGTTGAATGTTTTGTTGGCTTACATCTTTCCTTTTAGCCTCTTTCTTTCTCGGGATTCAGATGTCACCTTAAAGAATAAGGAAGGGGAGACGCCCCTGCAGTGCGCGAGCCTCAACTCCCAGGTGTGGAGCGCCCTGCAGGTGAGCAAGGCGCTGCGGGACGCGGCCCCTGACAGGCCCTCCCCCGTGGAGAAGACGATGAGCAGGTGAGGGCCAGGGCCCGGGGCTGGCCAGTCGTCGGCCCCACGTGCGCTGTGGCCTGAGAAGCGCTGGCCCCGTGAGAGCTGACATCGCCGCCCTTGGCAGGGACATTGCCCGCGGCTACGAGCGAACCCCCATTCCCTGTGTGAATGCAGTGGACGCTGAGCCGTGCCCCAGCAACTACAAGTACGTCTCCCAGAACTGCGTGACCTCCCCGATGAGCATCGACAGGAACATCACTCACCTGCAGGTGAGCGGGGTGGAGGGGCCACTCGGGCCAGAGCAGGGCAGGGTCTGGAGAGGGTCTCCTGTGCTCCTCTGGACGTCTTTGCCTCTCCCAGGGGGGCGAGGACGTGAGTAAAGGCCCTGCCAGAAAGAGGCTCCCCGGGCCCAGCCCTGCAGTGCCACTGTGGGGGCTGGTTCCGTTCCTGTCTCCGGTGGTCAGGCACAGGGCATGTGCCCATAGTCCTAGTGACTCGGAAGGTCAGGCCAGGAGGAGCGCAGCTCAGTCACCATCTTAGAAAAAAGGAACATGAGAGGGCAGACACAGTCCTGGGCCCTCCCATTGCTGGGCAGAGGGCCCTGGCACCGTCTTGGCCTTGGGAATCGCCTCCTGAGACTCCCCCTGCAGGGCCTGTGGGGCGGCCTGGGTCCCGGCCCCACCACTGCCTCCCAGGCCGCCCTCCCAGTCCCACAGGGCCCTGCAGCCACCACAGCCTGTCCCCTGTTTCCCAGCTCCCAGCACACCACCTGACACGCCGGGGCAGCTCATCCTCAGGGCTGCCCTCGGGCCGCCCGCCTGTCTCCTCTCCCTCCCATCTGCCTTCCCATGCCCAGTCCTGTTCAGGGCCTGCCCACCAGCTCTGCCCTCCACCCGGTCCTCGGGCCCCTCCCTCAGGCACTCAGCCCAGCTAGGACTTGTGCTGTCCACCCTCCCTGAGACCTCACGCACCCTTGATCCAATCAGAAGAAAGCACAGATGGGGGCATTTACTTATTTATTTAAATCAGTTTTGTTTGTTTTTAGAGGTTTTTGCCTGAGGGCGTGTGCACTCTCTGAAAAGAGAGGCAGAGACAGTGAGAGGGAGAGGGAGAAATCACCCCCTAGGGGCATGGCCACACTGCAGCCCTTGCTCCATTCTCCCAGAATCTGGGGCACGCACGCACATGCGCCCGGCATGATTTTCAAGTTGCTGGGTCCAGGACTCCAGCCGCAGTCGGCCATGTGGTGGCCCAGCCATGTAGCTACCACGCCACCCACTGCCGTTTGTTGATAATGAGAGAAGAGGGGGCAGGTCCATTCCCCACGGTCTCGCTGTGCAGTCTCTGCTCTTGCCCTGGCCAGTCGGGACCGGGTGCTGCAGGGCTGGCGTGCCAGGGTGGCCTGGACCTGCTGGGCCTTCCCTGCGGCCCAGCTCAGGCAGCAGCCCCACCCCTCGCCCCGGGACTCTGAGTATCTTGGAGCGTCTGCGGTGACAGCGACAGGGAGGGACACGGAGGACCCCGTCTCCTCCCCTGACGGCGCCGTGCGGCCTCTCCGCAGTACTGCGTGTGTGTCGATGACTGCTCCTCCAGCAACTGCCTGTGCGGCCAGCTCAGCATGCGCTGCTGGTATGGCAAGGTGAGTGCGGGGCTCGGCCAGGGGATCCGCCATGCCGCCGCTCTGGCCCAGAGACGTGGGAGCGGGTATGAGGGTGAGCGGGACGAGGCGGGGGGCTGCCCAGGCAGGGCGGGGAGGTGGGTGGCCGCCTCGTGGTCCTGGCTGTGGGGCGGGCCTCTGGGTCTGTGCCTTGGGCTGGTGCAGCTGAGGGGCCCGAGCCATGTGCAGTGGAAGGATGGAGGCCGGGGCTGGGCCGGAGGGCTGCGCTCCTGTAGAGACTGAGGCCGGGTGCCGGCCGGAGAAGGGGGACTTAGCCGGCGGGGCGCGGGCAGGAGGGAGGCGTTCTCGGTGCCCGCGGTCGGGGTCCTCGGTGGGGCAGGAGCCGGAGCCCAGTGTGGAGAGGAGCATGGCCGAGAAGAGGGTGCTCGAGGGAGAGGTGGGGCACGCACCTGCACGGAGGCCTGGCTCTGTGGCCGCGGCCCTGCAGCTCCCCAAGGCAGCGCGTGCCCTCACAGGCCTCCCGCCGCCCTTCCTGCTCGCGGTGCCCCAGCTCTGTGTGTTAGAGGTTGGGTAAGGACAAGGCGGCGCGGCAGGGCTCATGTCGGGGCCGGCTGCTGGGAACTCGGCTGGCACAGCCCTGGCGCGGCACTGCACCCAGCTGGTGCCAGGTGTGCGGCTGGCGGCGGGGTCCCTCCTGGCGTCTGAAGACAGGGAAGTGCTGAGGGGACAGGCCCGAGGGCCGGGCTCCGGAGTGCCGACAGCCAGTCAGGGCCGGGAGTCCCTGGGCTGCGCGGGCACCTCGTGCGAGGCATCCCAGCTGAGTCACGACTGTGGAGGGACCAGACATCTGCGTCAGCGAGAGGCCACGCCTGAGCTCCGTGCTGAGAGCACTCGGTGTCGGTGGGCCCCAATGCACGTGTGCCCTCAGGACGGCCGCCTCCTGCCGGAGTTCAACATGGCGGAGCCGCCCCTGATCTTCGAGTGCAACCACGCCTGCGCCTGCTGGAGGAACTGCCGCAACCGCGTCGTGCAGAATGGGCTCAGGTGAGCGGTGCCTCCGGGGCGCGCCGTGGGGTGCAGGTAGCTAGGAGCTGCCCCGTGGGCTAGGGCGGGGCGTCAGGGCGCGTGCATGCGTGTTGGCCCACCGGTGTCATGTGTGCTGCGAAGGGCCGAGGCCGTGCTTCTGGGGCCGGGTGGCACTTGGCCAGGTCCACATGCAGCTTTGTCGATGGGCGTGCTGTGCCTGTTGGCTGAGCCCCAGACTGCGTCCTCACACCCTGTGCTTGCCCAGCCACTGACGGCACAGTGGTGCCAGCCCTGCAGCTGCATGGCTCCTGCGCCGAGGTGCTCAGGCCCCGACCAAGGAAGGCTCGGCCGGTGCCCAGAGGCCTCCCAGGGCCAGGCTGCCCTGCACCCCAGGTTCTGGTCACGAACCTGCCCCCTGAGAGGGGAAGCCCGGAGCTCTGTGGAGTCAGACCGACCGTGTGCTCGCGTGTCTGCTGTGTGCTGGCCCCTGCACCCTGGTGCTTTATGGTGGTGACCGTGGTCCGTGCCGGACGGGGTGGAGTGCTGGTGTGTCAGGAACCCCGGGGAGTGGCAGACCCTCCGTGGACAGACGAGCATGACAGGCAGATGCAGCTGAGGGCCCCTCCCTTTGCTGGCTGGCATCTGGCAGGAGGGCTTGCTAGTCTGAGCTCCTTTGTCCTCACGGAGCCTTGTGGGCAAGCCCACTGTCCCCGTGTCCCCACGAGGAGGCTGAGGCACAGCAAGGCAGTGGCTACATCATGGGCTGGCATGTCCACGCGTGGCCAGTGCGGCTGGCTTTCGAGGCGGCCTCCAGACCGCTGTCCCTGCGCAGCCCCTCCAAGTAGAAGTGCACGTGTCTCTCCGTTCTCTCGTGTGCTTCATTTAATGCCGCAACTCGGGGGGTTGTGACGGCTGGGGGCGCGGCTGGGGGCTGTGTCCACCTCACTCCCACTGTCTTTCAGGGCCAGGCTGCAGCTCTATCGGACACGGGACATGGGCTGGGGCGTGCGGTCCCTACAGGACATTCCTCTGGGAACTTTTGTCTGCGAGTGAGTGAGTCCCTGTCACCCAGGTCTGCCAACCACCCTCCTGTTTCTGGCACCGGTGCCCGTGTGCATCTGCTCTGCCAGAGGCCCTCTGGGGAGGGGCCGAGAGCACAGAGACCCAGGCCGTGGCGCTGCGGCCCTGCAGCTCCCCGGGGGCAGCTCACACCCTCGTCGGGGCTCTCACCGCCATTCCGGGTGGTGCCCGTTACGCTCTCTCCCACGGAGCGCAGTTAGGGCGTCATCCAGCGTGCTTGCTTTATGCCAGCGTGGGTCATCATGGACTCTCTGCCTCTGTCCTGCTCAGGCAGAGGTTTCTGTCCACCGCCATCATCTGGAACCTCCAGGTTAAGCCCTGGCTCTGTCACTTAGGGGCACGGAGATGGCAGGCTTGTCTCGGGTGACGCCTGCTGTGTCCCCTCTGCAGATATGTGGGGGAGCTGATCTCCGACTCCGAGGCCGACGTTCGAGAAGAAGATTCTTACCTCTTCGATCTCGACAACAAGGTAACGTGTCCTGGGCCTCGTGAGTGGTGAGACGGGGACGCCCGGTGGGGCTCTGTCCAGAAGAGCGCTCTTACCGCCGACTCGACGGCCCGCCTGCATGTGCCGCCGGTGCCCACGGGCTCTCACGCATGTTGAGTCCCACCTTTTTGGTGCAGACTTTGATTCTGCCCAGGGCATGGGGTGTCCTCAGGTGGGGCCTGCCCTGGGCGGTCTCACCTCGTGCGAGGACATGGCCTCGGGACCACAGTGTTGATCCTCGTGACCCAGCGGGCCGGGGCTGCCGAGAGGCCAGAGGGGGCTCTGTTCCTAGTGTCCCAGGGCACCAAGGGGTGGCCCACAAATGTTGGTGGGCGTACCCCTCTCGTCTCCACCTACGACACCTAGCCGTCTGGGACAGCAGAGGTTTAGGCTTGGTCTACTCCTGGAGCCGGACTCCCAAAGAGCTTGGGGGCCGAGATGCCCTCAGCCCTCATTGCCCGTCCCCTTAGCCTGGCGTCCGTTACTGCACCTGAGTTCCTAGATCGTGTCTCGAAACTTGCAGTCACAGCTAGCTGTGGGGAGGTGAGATTTCCTGATCTCTAGCCACAGGGTAGCTGTCACTCTGCGTGACCCTGGAGGAGAGGGCACTGCTCAGCAGTGGTCCCGCGGGCCACCTCCCTGGCCCGGGTTCCGCCTCCGCAGTGGCCTTCTGAGTGCCAGTGGCTGTGGGTGGTCTGTGCTGCCCCAGAGCGAGGCAGGTTCTGGAAGGCTGCAGTGCTGCGGGCTACACTGCCCTTCTTTCACTGCGGTTCAGCTGCTGGTCTCCATCCACGCGCTTGGCGGGTTTCTGTGAGGTCCTAGTTAAGTGCTTTTGAACCCAAGCATCTCCCAGAGCGACTGTTCCTTCATATGGACCCACATTTAGGCCTGTAGCCTTCACTGTGCGGTGGCAGCACCATGTCACAGCGGCGTAGAAGGGTGGCTTCTGCCCTAGCTGTTTATGCACACCTGTCCCCAGCCTGCTGACTGCCGCCATTGCTCTGGCCCACACGTCCCCGCTTTTGAGCTCTTTAGATCTTCTTGCTGTCTTTGTAAGGTTTTTTTGTGTTTGTGTGTTTTTATAGAGAGATTTTTGCTATAGGGTGCATGTGCTTGCTGAAGAGACAATGAGAGAGAAGGTGAGAAATAACCCACAGTGGAGATGGCCACGCCGCTATTCCTTCTCTTCCATTTTCCTCTTGCAATTTTGGGCATGCACACACACGCACATGGCTCCAGCATGAGTTTCAAGCCTCTGGGTCTGGGACTCAAAACCGCAGTTGGGGAACCAGCAGTTAGCGTAATGGCTATGTCGCTGGATTCCCACGCAGTCGACCGCGGTTCGAGTCCCGGACCCGGCGGCTTAAACTCACGCCGGGCGCGTGTGCGTGCGTGCCCAAGATCCCGAGAGGAGAATGGAGGAGAAGGGATTGCGGTGTGGCCATCCCCCCTGGGGGGTGATTTCCTGCTTTCTATCTCTCTGTCTCTCTCTGTCTGTCTGGCGAGCGCATGCACCCTATAGCAAAAACCTCTCCAAAAAAAGAAAAAACAAACAAACAAACAAACAAAAAAACTGCAGTTGGCTGTGTGGGAGGCCAGACACTAAGCCACATGCTGGTCCCAAGTGTCTGTAAGGTTTGAAATCATCTTGAGCTGGGGCCGCTCTGAACCTGTGAACATGACTAGGGCAAGTTGGGGTCTTCAGCTGCAGGGTCTGCTGGTTGCGGAGCGAACAGATGTGCCCTCGCTGAAGTCTTTTGCTGACACCAGTAATTCACATGATTTTCTGTGTTTAATAATCTTGTTTAGCTTCTGGTTTTTTTGCTTTTTTTTTGGAAAGAATTATTTTATTGGGACCAGCAGTTAGTGTAACGGCTATGTCGCTGGACTCCCACATAGTCAACTGCGGTTCGAGTCCCAGACCCGGTGGCTTAAACTCACGCTGGGTGCGTGTGCGTGTGTGCCCAAGATCCCGAGAGGAGAATGGAGGAGAAGGGATTGCAGCGTGGCCATCCCCCCTGGGGGGTGATTTCTCGCTTTTTGTCTCTCTGGCGAGCACACGCACCCTATAGCAAAAACCTTTCCCCCCCCCAAAAAAAGAACTATTTTATTTAACTTTATTTATTTTAATTTGACCAGAGAGGGACAGAGTGAGAATGAGTGAGAGCGAGTGCGCGCGCGCGGGAGAGAGAGTGAGAAAGTAAGCTACAAGATCCGCAGTCGGCTGAGTGGGAGTCCAGCGCCCTTAACCACCACGCCACTTGCCAGCCCCAGATATCTTTACGTTTTAAACCAGCTCTACACGGCTAATTTACGTGCAGGAAGACAAACTACGTTTGGGCCCAGCAGATGGTGTAACGGCTGCATCATTGAACTCCCATGTAGTCAACCACAGTTCGAGTCCTAGACCCAGCAGCTTGAAATTCCTGGCGGGCACGTGTGTGTATGTGTGCGCGCACGTGTGCGTGCATGCCCAAAATCCCGAGAGGAGGATGGAGAAGGGATTGCGGTGTGGCCATCCCCCTGGGCTGTGATCTCTTGCTTTTTGTCTCTCTCTCTCTTCCTGGTGAGCACACATGCCCTGTAGCAAAAATCTCTCTCAAAAAAACTTGTAAGTGTGTGGTCTTAGCTGTGAAGTGTGTTCTGTGTAATCACCCCACAATCAAGATCCGGGACGTTCGCAGCCCTGAACCCCGCATGCCCCCAGCAGCCCCCGATGGCATTGCCTGCGGTCGAGCCCGGTGAACAAGCCCGGTCTGGTCGCATCCCTGCTGGTGGCTGTCTGGCTGTGCCCACTCGCCCGCAGACGGGCCCCTGCTGCTGGAGCCAACAGCTGTGACCCCACAGCCCGTTAACAAGGCTCCCGGGGTCATGAGGTAAGGGGGTTTGACTTAGAAATTGTCGAGCTGTTTTCCTGAGTCATGGCACCATCTTACATTCCCACCAGCAACGAGCAGGTTCCGACACTGACTTTACTCTGCATTTATTCATTTAATTGCCAGAGGGAGACCGTGCAGGGGAGGACACCCCTCCCGGAGGGCATGTCCCACCACAGCCCCTCCTGTTCCTTGGGGCACACGTACCTGGACCTGGTGTTTTCAGGCTGTGGGGCTGGAGTGAGCCTGCTGGCCCAGCCTCAGGCTTTGCGAGTGTCCAGGGAGCTGTCAGAGTCCGGTCCTGCCATGGGGTCCGGTCCCTGCAGTTACTCCTGAAGGCCGGCAGGAGGAGCTCGGGGCTGCACCAGGCCTGGCTCCTGACTGAGAAGCAGGGCGTGCTGCGAGGAAGGGCGGTAAGACGCCCCCGGGCTCTGCCACAGTGGCCACCAACGGCACGCTCTGCCAGGGCCTCGGGCCTGCCTCCCCCAGCACAGCGTCCGTGGCCCCTACCGAGGGGCATGTTCCATGGTGGGGACTCCTTGCTTGTCACCTCCCCACACGATGGTCATGCCAGCTGTTTTCAGATGGGGACCGTCGAGCAGAGCCGTGGGGCTTTGGTGGGGTGTCTGCAGCCCACTGCGGGATCGCGTGGTGGGGGAAGCAGGGGCAGCAGCCGTTGGGCCCATCTGACCTCGTGGGAGTGCCACAGCTACACTGAACTGTAGTTCGGTGTCTTAATGGGTGCCCTCGCCCGTGACCTGCTGAACCCGGGTCTGAGTGCGGCCATCGGCTGGTGGGTTCTCCCGCGTTGTGTTCGTGATGCGTGTCCACCAAGGCGCCGACTTGCCCTCTGCCTGGCCGGGCCCTGTCCAAGCCCGCGGTGTGCTGGACGCTGCCGTGTGGCTTGGAGAAGGCTCCCTCCCTGCCCCAGAACTTCAGGAGCGGGTGTTACACCTTGTGGGGGTTTCCTCACTGTCCGATGGGCCTGCGACCCCTCCTCACCCTGTCAGGCTGAGCCCTCGACTGCCGGCCGTGTGCGTGTCTCTGCCCGGCACGTGACTGCCGTGTGGCCTGCCTGGGTCTGCGTCCCCACGGCTTCCGCCCTGGCCGAGGCCCTCCCCTCTGTCCTCATCGGTTTTGTTCGTGCCAGACACCAGACTTGCAGGCCTGTTGGAGCAAGTGTGTCGGCTCGCCGCAGTCCACTCCCAGGAGCGGGCCTCTTACCAGCTGACCCCGGGCCCTGGGAGGCAGCCGGAGAGCACTCGGGCTGCCACGGCCAAGCCCTTGGGCAGGCAGCTGGAGCACAGGTCCCTCCCAGCGTGGGGCTGCCGACGGATGCGGGGTGCGTCTGCCTTGGCCCTGCGCTGTGGAAGGGGCTCTGGTCGGGACCTCATCACTCCCGAAGCCCCCACTTCAATCACCAGTGCCTTGTGGGTTGGGCTGCCAGTGTGAGAATTTGACAGGACGCAAACATTCGGGCCATGGGTGGTGACCCGGTGACCTGCTCGGTGAGGTGGCCCCAGGCCTTGGCCCAGCCCCCAGCCACGCTGAAAACACCAGCCTGCCTCCTGGTCATCCCTCAGGCCCTCCCCTCCGAGGCCGCACTCCCACCCGACCACCCTGTGAGTCCGCAGTTCCAGGCAAGCCTTTTCTTTTGTAAAATTTACTATTCGCGGAAACCAGCAGTTAGCGTAATGGCTATGTTGCTGGACTCCCATGTAGTCGACCACGGTTCTCGTCCTGGACCGGGTGGCTTAAACTCACGCTGGGCGTATGTGCGTGCGTGCCCAAGATCCCAAGAGGAGAACAGAAGAGAAGAGATTGTGGTGTGGCCATCCCCTCTGGGGGGTGATTTCTCACTTGCTATCTCTGTCTCCCTCCCTCTTTCTGGTGAGCACACTCGCCCTATAGCAAAAAAAAAAAAAAAAAAAAAAAAAACCTCTGCAAAGAAAGAAAGAAAAAATTTGCTATTCTCTGGAGACAGAGAAAGTGAGAAAGCATCCCACAGGGAGAATGGCCACCCTGCAGTCCCTTCTCCTTCCTTTTCCTCTGAGGATCTGGGCACACAGATGCCTGCAGTGCTTTTCAGGCCCCTCAGTCCTCCGTGGGGGGCCCGGCTGCTGAACCCCAACAGCCTGACTGGCCTGCTCTCCAATCACCAGGCGGCCTGACCCGCCTCTCCGGCCACCTTTGGTCAGGAAGGTGCCAGGCCGGGAGAGGAGCACAGGGCGGGCTTCTACCTGGTTTTTCCCACCCCCTGAGTTCTGCACTGGCAGCATGGTCCCATGGCCCTTGGGGTGTGTCTCCAGGGACACTGTAACCACCCTCCAGGCCCTGTGTGCTGAGCTGCTGCGCCCCGTCCCGTGCGGGCGCTCGGGCTCTGGCGGGGTGACTTGCTCATGATTGCCACCTGCCCCACCCACTGGGGTGCCCTGTGTCCTTGGGGCCTTTACACCTGTTCCCTGATATGGCGTCACAGCTGCATCTGGAGCTAGACCCCACCTTCACCTACTTGGGGACACATGTGACCTCCTGTCTTCTGCAGCCCAGTGTTGCCCCCTTCTGTCCAGTGGCCTGAGCATCCCAGGCCCTGCCAGGTCAGCAGGTCTGGGCCGCTGTTCTACACTGTGCTCCACGCCGTGGTCACATCTCTGCGTGGGACCAGGCGTGGGGCTTCTCGTCCGTTCTAGGACATGAGCAGCCAGGCACGTGCCCTGCTCGGGCCCACAACCAGCAACCTGATGCCTCTCCTCACGGTGCCCACTGCCACGTCCCTTCCAGGCCTGGACAGTCGCTGCAGTCACCTCTGCCAGGCCCCCAGCAGCCCTCTGCTCAAGCCTGCATGCACCACTCCCAGCCCAGTCTGCACACGCCGTGTCCCCGTTGTCCCTCCTGCTGTCCCCTGGCCTCCGTAGTTCTGTTCAACCTCCTGTGGGGCTCGCCTGTAGCACACGGGGGGTGGAGTTTGAGCCCCGCCTGCTGACTTGGGAAGCACACTGAGCACACGCACCTGTGCCAGGGCCAGTGGGCGGAGGAGGCTGAGGGGCTGCGTCCTGTTCACGCCATGAGCCCGCGCCCTCTGGCCTGAAGCCCCCCCCTGCCCCCCGTCTCTGCTCCTGGCGGGCCCTCCCCGCTCGTTTGCCTCAGGTCTTGGGGGACCAGGGCCCAGTGGCGTCTGCACTTGTGGGTGAGACAAGCGTGAGCTGCTGTGAGGACTGCCCACCCGGCCTGGGCTGCACCCCGCACAAGGCCTCTGTCTCTGAGCTGCTGCGTGCCCAGGGGACACAGGGCCACCGTGCCTTGGCCTCCAGGAGCAGCGGGAGGAATGGGTGGCCAGCCCTGGCCCCAAGGGCCACACACCAGGCTGTGGCTGGGGTGACTGCAGTGTGACCGCTGTAGCGGCCGGGTCCTCACCCCACGGCGTGTCCTGCCCTGACTGAGTCAGGAAGCTGAGCGCGGTCAGCCCTCTGGGGTCTGGTGCCGTCATCCTACGTGGCACCAAGGCTGCGTCTTCCCGCGCAGCACTGGGTGAGGCTCAGGGTGGGAGGAAGGCCCTCTCCAGGGCAGCCTCTCGCTGTCGGTTTAGGGGAGCTTGTGCTGCCGGCGGCCTAAGGCCGAACTCCAGGAGAGCTGCAGGCTAAAGGGTGTAGCGGGCCTTCCCGCTGGGGCCCTCAGGACAAGGCTGCTGCCACCGCCTCCCTTCAGGCTGTGGCGTTGGGGCGTGGCCTTGTGGGCGTGGCCTCCCCTGATGGGGACCCACCTGCCCCATAAACGGAGGGGGTGCCGCACCAGGGTCCAGGCCGGGCTGCTCTGCTGTCCCGCCTAGAGCCTCCCTGCTGTGTGGCAGAGCTGGGCGCCCCACCCTTCCTCGGCTGCTGGCCACCCTCTGCGGCCGGAGCCTGTCCCCACTGTCCCCACTGTCCTAGCTCTGGCCGCGGCGGCTCCTCCCGCTCACAGCTGCACTCCCCTCACTCTCTGCCCTTCTCCTCCAACGAGGCCTCAGCCTGGCCCCCGGCGTGTGGCAGTGCCTGCGATGCATGGGGAAGGTGAGCAGAGGGTGGGCAGCCAGACCCAGGCCCTTCCTGCGGGACACGCGGCCCTTCTTTGCATCACATGTGGCTCTTTCTGGGGGACACAGCTAGAACCTCGCCGTGGGCCTCTTGCCAGTCACCCGCCTTGCACTCTAGACCATACGTGTCTCCATTGCTGTGCAACAAGTGATACCACAGCTCGGCAGCCTCAGACCAGGCCACTGGCCACTCTGTTGTCAGGGCCCGGAGGCTCGAGCAGGCCTCACTGTCCGTGCATCGCGCAGCACGTGTTCCGGCCGCTGACCAGGGAGTCTATATTTCCCAGCCCTAGTCCCTGCCTAGGCCGGCAGCCGCCTCCCACATTCAACCTGCAAAGAAAACTGCCTCTTGGCGCTCCTTGGCAAGCCAGGCGTCCCCAGGGGTTCTCCACCCTGAGGTCCTCTTCAGGACAGAGGTCGAGGGACTTCTCTAAGATGTGGATTCGGCCTGTCACGAGTGGCTGCAGCTCGGGAGGGCTGCCTCCTGCTTGTCTGGTTCAGGGAGGATTAGCCTGGGCCTGAGCAAGAGATGCACCCCCCGTGCCTCTGGCACCCCCATCTCTGGAGGCCGGCTCTTTGACCCGCCTGCCGGCGTCCTCCCAGGGCGGTGCCCTAGGCACAGCACTGCCCCCTCCGCCTGTCCTTCACTCTTGGGCCCTGGCCTCCTGCCCTTCCTGGACGCTGTGCCACGGCCCCAGGCCAGGGTGGGATGGTCTGGAACCTTCTGACCGGCGGCGCCTCGGGAAGGGCAGGCTGTGGCGGCTGGGGGCGGCCGAGGAGACCAGCACACCCCAGGCTGCTGGACACGGCCGTGAGCTGGTGCCACGCCCAGCCCTCAGGACTGGCTTTCTCGCCCTCTAGGATGGAGAGGTGTACTGCATCGACGCCCGCTTCTACGGGAACGTCAGCCGCTTCATCAACCACCACTGTGAGCCCAACCTGGTGCCCGTGCGCGTCTTCATGTCCCACCAGGACCTGCGCTTCCCCAGGGTCGCGTTCTTCAGCACCCGCCTGATCGCGGCCGGGGAGCAGCTGGGGTACGTACGCCCGGCCAGGTGCCCTGCTGCCTGGCGGCTCCTGTGCTCTGACTGGGCGCGGGGGGGAGCTTGACCCTGGCCCGGGGTCTGGCCGGGGAGGGCCTGGGGTCCGACTCCGGCTCTGCTCCCCAGGTTCGACTACGGGGAGCGCTTCTGGGACATCAAAGGCAGGCTCTTCGGCTGCCGCTGCGGCTCCCCCAAGTGCCGGCACTCGAGCTCGGCCCTGGCCCAGAGGCAGGCCAGCGCTGCCCAAGAGGCCCAGCAGGACGGCCTGCCAGACACCAGCTCCGCGGCGGCCGCCGACCCACTATGAGTGCAGCTGCCGGCAGTTGGAGCAGACACTGCTGCGTGCCGGTAGGAGAGGCCGGGCTCTGCACGTGGAGTCCGGGAGGTCCTGCCCGGGCCGGGCCGAGGCTGGCAGCCCCAGCTTGGCGGCCTGCGGGCGGGCGTGCACACCTGTCCCAGCGAGGTCCCTGGACCTGAGGCCTCCCCCGGGCCTGGTGCTCAGGCTGGAGCAGACGCTCTGGGCCACACGCCCCATGGGAGACTCTGGGACTCCACGTCGGCGTGCCCCGTGAGCTCCTGCTGGCGGTGGTGGTGCAAAGTCCCTCGTTTCTCCCTCTGATCACGGAGGTCTCCCCCGCTGGGCCGGGCTGCTCTCCTGTCTGGCCCAGACTCTTCCACGTGGCACCCGCCACAGCCACCACCCCGCAAGCCAGAGGGTGCCGTCTCCCAACACGGGCTTGGAGGTGTTAGGGGCCGGCCCTGCCACGAACTTTGGAAAAAACGTGGGTTTGCTTTTTAAGGAACTGTCCCTGTCCTGTATCAGCCTCTGGTGGGCAGGTGCTCTGCAGGGGGCGGCCTCAGGGCGCGGCAGACCCTGCACCAGCCCCGCCAGGCGCGTGGACGCTGGCGCCTTCTGTGGTCTCTAAGCCACGTGCTCTGATGACGGATAAACTGATTTATTTTCTACCATTACTGAACATTAGACGAACAATAAACACAAAACTCGGACAACGGTGCTGATCCCGGTGCGGTCTCTGCTCTCCCGGGGATAAACTGTCAGCTGTACAGAGAAGACAGTGGGTTAGGAAACGCAGGAGGGGCTTTTTAAGATGTTAGTCTTGTAGCGTGCATAAACACCGTCACCTTCTGTGTGGTGGCCAGCAGGTCACACCCTTTTTGGCATATACCTTTTTAAATACTGTAACTAGTGCAGTAACAGTGGGGTTTTTTTTGTGCGCCTCTAAAACATTCATAATGCATTCACGTTTATTTTCTGTTAAAATGTTTTTGACGGTTAAGAGCAGTCTTTTGGCTCAGAGCATTTCTTGTTCTGTTTTCAATGAAATCAATAAAAAAAAAAAAAGTACTTTAAACGAGGTTTTTATTATGGTGCCGTGTCCAGCCGGTCTCCGTAAGGGCCTGTGCCTCCCAGGAGGGCGGCGTGCCGAGGGGCACACGCGGGCCCCGCCGGGCCAGCCCCATCAGGTGAAGCCGCCCTCGAGCTGCTCTGGTGAGACGCCTCCCCAGGAAAGTACCAGGGGAGCCTCTGCCTGAGGGTGCACCTGTGTGTGCCTGAGTGTGTGCATGTGTGCACATGCATGTGTGTGTCTGAGTCTATGTGAACCTGCATGTGTGTGTGAATGTGTGCACATGCATGTCTGTGTGTAAGCCTATGTAAAGTGTGTCCATGTGTGCATTTGTGGATGTGTGTGCCTGAGTGTGTGCATGTGTACATCTGAGTCTGTATGAACCTGCGTGTGTGTAAATGTGTGCACGTGCATGTCTGTGTGTGCCTTGAGTGTGCATACCCATGTCTAGTGTCGTGTGCTGGGGCTGGGCGTCGTTCCGGAGGCCAGCGGGGCAGCACCAGGTGAGTCCGCGTGCCCAGAACCCGGTCTGTGGCCCCAGGGAGGGTGGGGCTGGAGCCCTCCTGGCAGGCCGGGGCTCTGCCATCTCCACTCTGCCCGACCAGCACCTACCACAGGAAGGGGCCCTTGCGATGTCCTGCCTTGGGCAGCGGGTGACCTGAGGCCCGGAGCCGTGCACACTTGGCAACTGCATAGGGACTGAGCAGGGGGGCCCGGGCCTCAGTGGCCCTGGGGGAGCTGGGGGCACTGGGCCTGGGCCCTCGGTTTGCGGACACGCCCTCCGAGCTTCTGAGCCCCTCCCAGGCGCAGAAAGCTTTAAGCGTGGGGCCTGGCAGCAGAGGGAGGTGGCCGTCCTGCAGCCGGCAGGCGCACCCTGGTCACTTTCCCGTCCTGTACCCTGGGAACTAGGGTACAGATGGTTTGTGGAATTTGGCTCCAGCCCAGTGACAAGGCTCAGGGTCCCGGGTGGCCCCCAGGCAGTGAGGCCCCAGAACCTGCTGCTGCTGTCTGGCCTGGCCCTGCCCAGCTGCTCAGACGGGCAGGCAGCTCGTCTGCCCCAGGCCACGGTCTGACGGCGGTCTGGTTACCTGGGGACCTCTGCTCAGAGCAGGGCAGTGCGGGCCGGCGGGGGAGAGCCAGGCCCCGGGCCTTCTCGTCTGCTCTCGTGGGAACGGGGGGGGGGGTCAAGCTGTGGTGTGTCCTTCCACGCAGAGCTGGTGTGGCCGGGCCCAGTGAGAGGCAGCAGCGAGGTCCCCGGGTGCGTGGGTACCCTCCCCACACCTGCGGTGCAGCACACGTAGGGCCAGGCCCAGCATGCTCGGTGCAGACTCGGGACCCCTCGGCCTGCAGCGGCCTGGCCCCAGCCTGGGTGGGGCTCAGCCAGGTGTGGCTTCTCATGTTCCCAGGAGTTTGAGTCAGGCCCCACGGGGTAGTGCCCCTCCCGGGAAGGGTTGGGAAGGGTCCTGGGGTCTCCACGTCCCCATGTCCTGGTGGCTTCCTCCCACAGGTGCCACCAGGACAGCGGTCGTGTGAGTGGAGACCACTGGGCCACCGAGTGCAGCCATCCCCGTGAGCCACGCCTGCCGCTGCGGAGAGACCGCAGCCCGCTAGGCGCCAATCCTGCTGCTGCAGCCCGCTGGCAGTCCTGCGCCATCGGAGGTCTGCCCGGCCCACTCCCTGATGGTGTTTCTAACTTCACCAGTAGAGACAACGCCGGACCAAAGAGCCTGGGCACCTTTCACACCGTGCCACCATCATCTGCGGGAGGGTCAGGCCGCTGCCACCTTCCGGAGCTGTCGCTAGAACCTCGGTGGGAGCTGCACACTGGCCCTCCGGACAGCAGGGTGCCTTGCACAGCCTCACCACGCACCACGCAGCGCCCTGTCTCCTCGTCTGGAGGGAGAGGTGCTTCACTCTTGGGTCACGGCTGGCCTCGAATGTCTCCACGTACAGGTTGGCCGCCCCCTGGGGCCCTGCCGGCTGCTCACGGCCCTCTTCGCAGCTGGGAGCAGCTGTCTGCTCCTTACGGGTTTGCGCCCGCCTCAGACTCACACTCACGTGTGGCAAATCTGGGGCTTCTGGTTGTTCTGGAGAGACCTCTGTTCCCAGCGACGGACGTGCCCCCAGGACAGGCTCCAAATGTCATCAGGGAGTTCAGCTCTGGACTGCGGGTGTCTGGCGCGTGGTGTGCGATGACGGTGCAGGTCTGTTCCTTCCATGGAGGGTTAAGTGCACAGCAAGACAGCCAGTGTGCGTCCAGACTGACAGGGCCCGGCCACACCTGGGCTGCTCTGATTCCTCCTGCCTGGCCCCAAAGGCATCCCTGTTCTTATTTCTTTCACCATTAATTTTGCCTGTTTGTGACGTCATGTAAGCGGAAACATGCAACCAGTAGCTCTTTTTCTTTCCTTTTTTTTTTTTGGAGAGGTTTTTGCTATAGGGCTCATGCATGCACCAGGCAGACAGAAAGTGAGAAATCTCCCCCCAGGGGGGGATGGCCACGCCACAATCCCTTCTCCCCCATTCTCCTCTTGGGATCTTGGGCACGCACGCACATGCGCCCGGCATAAGTTTAAGCCACTGGGTCCGCGACTCGAACCGCAGTCAACTACATGGGAGTCCAGGGACATAGCCATTACGCCACCTGCTGGTCCCATGTTTTTTAATTTGCTAGAGCGCATGTGCACTTTTTGGGCGGTAGAAAGCACCCCCGGAGGGATGGGGGATGGTCACGCTGCCTTCTCCATTCGGGATCTTCGGCATGCACTCAAGCCTCTGAGGCCAGGACCCAACTGCACAGTTGGCCACGTGGGATCCAGCCACGTGAGCCACCAGGCCTGTGTCTGGGCCTCCATTTTTTTTTAACTGCCAGGGCGCTCATGAGCTCAGCAGAGGGAGATGGAAAGGGAGAGGGAAAGGCAGGAAGCAGCCCACGGGTGGTCACACCAGAGCATCGTCATTCCTTGTCGGGATTTCAGGCATGTGCAGTGCCCGCAAGCCTCCAGTGCTGAGACCCGAACCACACCTTCCACCCCTGCCACAGCGGCCCGGTGACTGAGGGGGCTGCTCTGCCTCAGTCTGAACAGCACCGCTGTCGAGCTTGCCCTCAGGCGGACAGTGCGGGCGTCCAGCCGGAACGTGCAGCCAGGCAGGCTTCCCAGGCGCGACCTGGGTATCGGCGTTACCAGCGAGGTGTCTGCGGGCCTTCTCGTGGAGATCTGTGTGTGTGTGTATAGGTTCTCGTGGAGGTCTTTGTGTATGTGTAGGTTCTCGAGGTTGTGTGTGTGTGTGTGTGTGTAGGTTCTCGTGGAGGTCTGTGACTTTTTGGCTATTCTACATACTCCTTTTTTTAAATATGAATTACAGAATTGCTGTGTAAAGTCCTATGAGAAAGCCCGACAGAATTTATTTTAACCTAACAAATTGACTACGTATTGTAAAAGGCACCATGTTAAGTATTTTGACAAACATGTGCCCAGGTAACAGCACCACAGTCAAGATACAGGGAACACCCTCACCCCATGCCCCAAACCCAGGAGTGCCAGACTGGCTGGCCTGCTCTGGGACCTCCTCTTACCAGAGTCAGGTGGCGTATGCCTTGTCATCTCTGGCTTCGTTGGGTAACATGTATTTTTAGGTTTGTTGGTTTGGTTTTGCTATAGAGCACATGTGCTAGTGAGAAAGAGAGAAAAAGAAAGTGAGAAATCACTCCCCCAGAGGAATGACCACTCCATAATTCCTTCTCCTCCATTCTCCTCTTGAGCTTTGGGCATGCACTCACACATGCTCAGCTGCTGGGTCTGGGACTTGAACCACGAAGTCAGCCTGTCAGATCCAGCCACTTTAACCCATGCTACCTGGCTGCCCCCAAATTTTTTGCACCAAAAGAAACTCAAATTTTAATTCCATTTTCCACAAATTTTCTGAAGTCCTTCTGTGTATGGTGTGAGGTAGGGATCATGTGATACCAGTTGTTTCAGCACTGTTTTCCCCATTGAATGGTGTTGGCACACTGCTTAAAAACCAGGCAGCTCCACGTCCAGCCTGGTAGTACAGTTGGTATCAAACTGCACTGCAGTGCTGGAGACCACGTGGCTGGCTAGTCGGACTCTGCGGTTGGCCGGGGAACTGGGGACATCCGTGTGCACCCAAGGTCCTGAGGAGCCAGAGTGTGGGAAAGGCGGCCCTGACCTGACAAGACCATCAAGGGTGCTTCTCTCTGTCTCTCTCTTTCTCATGCACACACATGCACTGTCTATCATGAATAAAATATATAGACTTCAGACTTTTAAAAACTGGGGCCAGCAGGTGGCGTGGTGGTTAAAGGTGCTGGATTTTCACATGTCCAACCACAGTTCAAGTCCTGGACCTGGCGGCCTGCTTTCTCACTTTCCTTTCTCTCTCTCTTTCTCTCTCTGGTCAAATTAAAAGATAGTAATAACAAATGGAATTAAATAAATAATTTCCAAAAATTGAACTATATGACAAACACAGGAAAAGATGTTTAGTCTCGCTAATCATTAAGGAAAAGCCAATCAGAACTACATTGGAATGCTACCTCTTGTGTACTAGGGTAGGGGCTAGCAAAACCCAGAAGATAGCCATATTGACAAGGATAAATAAAATCCAGAACCCTTTCACACTGTTGTGGAAGTGTAAAACAGCACAGCTGCTGTGGAAAGTGTGGTGGCCCAGCCTCCGCAGTGCGGTGGGAGACTAACCAAATCACGGTCCTGGAAGCCACGTGGCCGACTGCAGGTTGGGATGCTCAATCCACTTGCTCTTGGGCCTGCTAGAGGCGCATGTGCAGACCCAGATCTTCACAAGCTGGAGGAGGGATCGCGGCACAACAGGCTGCTGAGGCTGCTTCTCTTGCTCAGGTTTTCTCACACACATGCGTGTGCTATCACAGATAGTAATAATAGTGATTTTTAAATTTTTATTTATTATTTTAATGATTTAATTTGACCAGAGAGAAACAGAAAGAGAGGGAAAGAGGGAAAGCAACCTGCCAGGTCTGGGATTTGAGCTGCAGTCAACCACGTGGGAATCCAGTGCCCCAGCTACCACACCACCTGCTGGCCCCAATAATCATTGTATTTTGGGGTTTGGGTTCATTTATTGTATTAACTCATACACAATTATTTGTCTTCTAGTTTGTTGAGACAGTTGGACAACATTTGCCACAATAATGCCTGTCAGAATGGCGGGCCGTGAAGACTGGTACCTCATTCATCTGAAGGGCGCTCCCGACGAGGGCGACTCGTCTTGTCATTCCCTCCACCTCGTAGTACTTCAGGACGACCAGCTTAGCCCTCCTCTTACACTTACTCTCCCGGGGAGTGGGCGAGACTTCGCTCTCTTCCTGGCATTCCCACGAGTTCCCAGCGGGAGACGAAGAGTCCACGTCTGCCCGTCTTCCAGCTGCTGTCCCACAAAGTGCAGTCTCCGCCGCTCAAGAGGCAGTCCTGATCCTGGGTTTTGGCTTTTACATTTTCTTTTCTTTTTTCTTTTCTTTTCTTTTCTTTTCTTTTCTTTTCTTTTCTTTTCTTTTCTTTTCTCTTCTCTTCTCTTCTCTTCTCTTCTCTTCTCTTCTCTTCTCTTCTCTTTCTTTTCTTTTCTTTTCTTTTCTTTTCTTTTCTTCTCTTTTCTTCTTTTCTTTTCTTTCTTTTCTTTTCTTTCCTTTTCTTTTCTTTTCTTTTCTTTTCTTTTCTTTTCTTTTCTTTTCTCTTTTCTTTTCTTTTCTTTTCTTTTCTTTTCTTTTCTTTTCTTTTCTTTTCTTTTCTTTTTTCTTTGTTATAGGGCACGTGCGCTCGCCAGACAGACAGAGACAGAGAGACAGAAAGTGAGAAATCAACCCCGAGGGGGGATGGTCACGCCGCAATCCCTTCTCCTCCATTCTCCTCTCGGGATCTTGGGCACGCACGCACACGCGCCCGGTGTGAGTTTTAAGCCACCGGGTCCGGGATGCGAACCGCGGTTGACTACGTGGGAGTCCAGTGACATAGCCATTACGCCAACTGCTGGTCCCTGGCGTTTACATTTTCTATCATATCCAGTGGTTCAACCTCAAGGACAATGGTCTTTCCCATAAGGATTTTTACAAAAATCTGCATCCTGTGGCAGTCCCCCCAAGAGGGCAGGTTGGAAAAGGACAGTAGTGTTATAAAAGTTAGAAAAACACACAGAACGGTGGTTCCGGAAAAAATTAATCGTATGAGAAGGTCTTTAAAAAGTTTTTAGAAGGGGCTGGCAGGTGGCATGGTGGTTAAGGGCGCTGGCTCCCACATGGCTGACCATGGTTCAAGTCCTAGACCTGGCAGCTCACTTTCTCACTTTCCCACTCTGTCTCGATCAGGTCAAGTTAATAAATAAATAAATAAATAAATAAATAAATAAGTTAAATAGAAGAATTCTTTAAAAAAAAGAAGAAAAGTTTATAGAAGGGACCAGCAGATGGCATAATGGTTATGTCGCTGGACTCCCATATAGTCAACCGCAATTCGAGTCCTGGACCTGGTGGCTTAAAACTCACACGAGGTGCGTTTGCTTGTGGTCAAAATCCCCAGAGAAGAATGGAGGACAAGACGCTGTGTGTGGTCATGCGCCTTGGGGAGTGATTTCTCTCTTTCTCTCTGTCTCTTTGGCGAGTGCATGCACCCTATAGCAGAAATCTCTCTTACAAAGCTTTACAGAAAATGTGTATTAGGAAATTACTATTCATGGATTTAAAATGTTTTTGCACCTAAATAAACTCACACTTCAATTCCTTTTCCACAAACTTTTTGAGGGCCTCTCATACAAAGATGAACTCAGTGGGCGAAAGCCCTGAGCAGCAGCCGGCGCTGCACCGTGATCGCTCGGCAAACGGGCACGTCATTGTGGACTAGGCAATGGTTTCTTTAAGAAGCGCCAGCAACAGAAGAAGAAAACAGATACATTGGACTTCATGAAAATTAAAATCTTTTGTGCGTCAAGAAGCACCATCGAGAGTGAAAAGACGGGGCTGACAGGTGCCGTGGTGGTTAAGTGCTGGACTCCCACACGGCCGGCCGGCCATGGTTCGAGCCCTAGACCTGGTGGCTTGAAGTTCACGCTGGGTGCATGTGCGTGCATGCCCAGAATTTCTAGAGAAGAGGTTGCAGTGTGGCCCTCCCCCAGGGGGTGATTTCTCATTTTCCCTCTCACTGTCTCTCTCTCTCTGCCTCTCTCTGGTAAGTGCACACACCCTATGGCAAAAACCTGAAAAATTTTTTTTTAAAGTTTAAAGATAACCTATAGATTGAGAGAAAATAATTGCAAATCATATATCTGATAAGAGACCTGTACCTGGTATATATAACGAACTCTTATGACCCAATAAGAAAAAAAATTTTTTTTAAATGGGTAAAGGGACTTGAACAGGCATTTCTCCAAATGGCTAATGAGTGATGAAAAGATGCAGGACGTCACCAGTCAACAGGGAGTGCCAGTGAGAGCCACAGTGAGGCCAGTGACGCAGTGCTCCGTGGTGCTGGACCCACATGGAGGGTCGTGGGGTCTTGTCCCCAGGTCTAGCACAGGCCGGGCACACGTGCATGCCCACGATCCAGCCCGACGGGCTATTCCAGCATGAAGACCCTGCTGCAGGTGCTTCTCTCTCTCTCTCTCTCTCTTTTCTCTTGCACACAGAAGAAAGAAACTCACAGGGGAGAAAGCCAGCAGGTGGCGTGGCGGTGAAGGCCCTGAACTCCCACGTGGCCAACTACGGTGCCATGCTTGCTTTCTTACTTTCTTCTCTCTATCTGGTTCTGGTCACATTAAAAGTAAATAAAAAGGGACCAGCAGTTGGCGTAATGGCTATGTCGCTGGACTCCCACGTAGTCGACCGCGGTTCGAGTCTTGGACCCGGCGGCTTAAACTCACGCCGGGCGCGTGTGCGTGCGTGCCCAAGATCCCGAGAGGAGGATGGAGGAGAAGGGATTGCGGCGTGGCCATCCCCCCTGGGGGGTGATTTCTCGCTTTCTGTCTCTCTCTCTGTCTCTCTCTGTCTGGCGAGCACACACACCCTATAGCAAAAACCTCTCCTAAATAAATAAATAAATAAACAAACAAATAAATAAATAAATAAATTCTTTAAGAAGAAAGGAAAACCACATGTGGTGATGTGCTACTCTGTACCACCAAGGTGGCTGTACTGAAAAAGATGAAGAGGCCCAGCCACGTTGGGCAGGCGGGGCCACCCCTCGAACTTGAGAGCCTCTGTCAGTGTGGGCCCGTGGGCTTGGCTACCCGGGGCTGGGGCAGAGGGCCGTGTCTCCGTCTCCCCCACCCCCGTCCCCTCTCACTGCCTCTCCTCACTCCCACCTCCCGTCCGTGAGGACGTGTGGGAGTCGGCCCTCGCAGTGGGGCGCGGGGCGCAGCCGGCGGCTCAGCAGGACAAAGGGCCCACATACCCCGCCAGCCACTCCCAGGAAGGGGGAGCCTTTGGGTGCTGTAGCAGCGGTGGTCACAGCACCAAGACGGTGGAGAACAGCCCAGTGGCCCTCGACTGACAGGCGGGGAAGCATGTGCTCCACCCACTGACGGAGGGTCCCCTGCACAGAGCGTGGCGGGCACGGCGGCCCTGTGGCACGGGCAGGCTTCAAAACATGCTAGGCGGAAGGGGCCGGACACAGAACACATCTTACACACGACGGCCAGCACAGGCAAGTCTGCAGGGCTGGGGCTCTCGTGAGAAGTCACTCGTGGGCACATGTTTGGGGCGAGTGACAATGACTCACGCCGGTTGTGGTGACTGGCACAGACCTGAGTCGACTAGGAAGGGCTGAGCGGTACACCGTAAAGGACTGATTACGCCTCGCGGTGCTCTGCCGGGAAAAAGCAGGACTCGTGAGAAAGTGGTCTCCAGGCCGTGAAGTAATCACTGGCCATCCGGAACCGCAGCCAGGGGAAGGCGAGTGACCGCATGGCAGTGTCACTGCGTTCAGTGAGAACGAGATTGTCACTGCGAAGTTTCACCTCTGTGAAGCGGTACGATAGTACTCGAAGGAGATATTTGGAGGAAGTTGATGCGTGTCGTAGCCCCTGAAGCAAGCAAGCAACCCACAGAACTCTGCACCTAAGATCCCAGCGAAGGAGGCCACACGTATTGTACAAAACATCCGGCACCAGGGCCAGCCCATGGCCTGCTGATTAAGATGGCTGGATCCAACACAGCCAAACACGCGGTTCAAGTCCCAGATCTGGCAGATGCAAACACTCCAGGCACCCAGAATTCTGGGAGGGAGAGATGGAGAAGGGGCCGCTCCGTGACCGTGTCTGATGGCGGATTGCTTTCTTGCTGTCTCTCTCCCTGGCACGTGCACATTCCTTCTGGCAATTTTTTTAAAATTTAACTTTATTTATTTATTTTAATTTGACCAGAGAGTGAGAGAGAGAAGAGAGAGAGAGAAAGTGAAAAAGTAAGCTGTCAGGCCCAGGACTCAAACCATGGTCGGCCGTGTGGGAGTCCAGCACCTTAACCACCACGCCACCTGCCGGCCCCCCTTCTGGCAAATTTTAAGAAAAGAAAATGGGTATAAAAAAGTTTGAACACACACACTACCGAAGAAAGAGAAGGAGAAAGCAAAAACAGAGGACGAATGCGATGAACACGAGACAGAGCGGCAGAAGGAGCCTCGGGTAACGCTGCGTCTCGGGCAGAGGTAGGCGGACAGGGAGGAGCCCGGGGCCTGGAGCCTCGGTGCCCCGTGAAGACCGACAGACGAGGCCTGGCAGTCTTCTCAAAGGGCGTCCGCGGTGCTCGCAGCAACGTGGCCTGGGAGTGACCCAGCGTCCGCCTGCGGGTGAGCGGGGCGCTCCGTAGCGGGAGGAGCAGCTGCTCAGCCTGCGGGCGCTGCAGGGGGCCGGCCCCCCAGAGTGCTGTGCGAAGTGAGGACACCCACGGAGGCACGTGGTCAGACAGACGGACAGCGGGCTGGCGGTTGCCAGGGGCTGGGAGGGGCGTGGGGAGGCAGCGTTTAAGGAGTGGGAGTCTCGGCTTTACGAGGGCGAAGGCCACAGACGAGACGGCGCACACGTGTCACTGAGGTGCGGACTCCAGCTGGTGGGTGGCGTGGCGGTTAAGGTGCCGGACTCCCACATGGCCGACAGCTGCTCAAACCCCAGACCTGGCAGCTTGATAACCACGCTGGGCACATGTGCGTGCCCCAAAATCCCAAGAGGAGAATAGAGGAGAAGGAATTGCAGCATGGCCCTCCCCTCTGGGGTTGATCTCTCAGTTTCCCTCTGTCTCTCTGTCTCTCTCTCTGGCGAGCACATGCCCCTTATGGCAAAAACCTAAAAACGATGACGCCAGCAGAGGAAGCACCAGCTGAGTGAGGTGGCGACTCGGCCGCTGTGGCCACACGGAAGGCCTGCGCTGTCTCCCCCTCTCAGAAGCCAGGCGCAGCCGTGTGGCCGATAGTCCCAGCTACCGAACAGCTAGGCAGGAGGGCTGCGGCCAGCGAGGCCGTCGGGGGATGGATAAAAGGTTAAAATGGTAAAATGTATGTCACATACACTTTAATATTTTAAAGAACTATTTTATTTAACTTTATTTATTTATTTATTTTAGTTTGGCCAGAGAGGGACAGAGAAAGAGAGAGAGAAAGTGAAAAAGCAAGCCGCCAGGCCTGGGACTTGAACCACAGTCAGCCATGTGGGAGTCCAGTGTCCTTCACCACCACACCACCTGCCAGCCCCGAAATTTTAAAATTTAAGAAAAAACTTGGGTCTCAAACTTGAGAACCAGCGCAGAGCTTGCCCTGTGGCTGGGTAATTAAGAAGCTGGATCCTGCATGACTGACCGCGTGGTTCAAATACAGACCCAGCGGCTTGAAGAACACGCTGGGCACGCATGCATGCGTGTCCCGGACCACGGCAGGGTGGAGAAGTGGAGAGGACGGCACCACGCTCTATAGCAGGAGGAGCAGCGTGTCTGGGGGTGAGGGGACTGCCCTCCCTCTCCCTGTCTCTGGAGAGCGCACGCGCCCGCTGGAAAATATTTTTTAAAAGAAAAAGAAGGGCCAGCAGGTGGCGTGCTGGTTGAAGCACTGGACTCCCTCATGGCCGACTGGGGGTCCAGTCCTGCACTGGCAGCTTGCTTTCTCACTTTCCCTCTCACGTTCTCTGTCTCTCTGGAGAGTGCATGTGCCATATAGCATCTTAAATAGTAGTGATAATAAAAATAACATTAAATAAACCATTGTTAAAAAGTAAAAATGAACCAAGGCAAAATGTCTCTTCACTTGTCCATAAGACCGACCTTGTGGGGCCAGCAGGGGGCGTGGTGATTAAGGCTGGACTCCCACATGGCCAGCCACGGTTGAGTCCCGGACCTGGTGGCTTGCTTTCTCACTTTCCCTCTCTCCCTCTGTGTGTGTGTGTCTGGTCAAGTTTAAATAAATGATGAATAAATATAATTACATCACAAAAGAGCCGGACCTTGCCTTGGTGGGTTAATCTAGATCTCTGAGCATCTCTGCAATTATCTAGGTTGATTTTAGTTCATCTCCCAGCTCTGCAACCCCGGATCCCAGGCAGGACCAGGCCGTGGTCCAATGCTCCGGAGCTAAGCAGGCCCCGACCCACCTCAGGTGGCCATTCATCACCAGAGGGAGCCGGTACTCCCCCTAGAAATGCCGGGGCGGATGCTGCCCTGGCCCGTCCCCTGCACCCCTGCAGGGCTGACACAGCAGGGTATCCCCAACGACCCTCTCACCAGCGGGGAGTCCCCAAGGCCACCTGCCACGGCCACGTGTGGGGCCCTGTGGCCTCACTGCCCGGCGCCCCTCGGCTGGGCGACACCCCTGCTCTGGGCACCTCTGGCACAGCGGCGGGAGCAGCTGCAGCTTCGATGAGAGCCGGGTTTTTGCCATTTTTAGCTGGGTTGTTTGTTTCCTTATTGCTGAGTGTGAAGCTTTTTGTATAGTTTGGATACAAGTCGTTTATCAGCTCCATGGTTTGCAACTGCTCTGCCCAGGCCGTGGCTGGTCTTTGATTCTCTTAATGACGTCTTTCATTTTTCCCCTGAAGAATTATTTATTTAGTTTAATTTATTATTTATTGAAAAACTGATCAGGAAGAAAATTCCCCACCGAGCACCGTGTGGGCAGCAGTAGGTGGGGGTGTCCAGCTGGTTAAGCCACATTCGACAGCGCCAGTCCCACAGTCTCGATGGCGACGCTGGGCTGCCGGGGACCAGCCTCGGCGGGGGTGGGTTATCTCGACGGAGGCAGCGCAGGTGAACAGAAGACAGAGGCCTCGGTGCCTTTTCAGGCACGTCCTATGCCGGACACCCCTCAAAGATCGCTCTCTGGGGAGTGACAACTGCTAGGAATCATCGTGCCTTTTTATTGAAAATGTGTTACATGCAAGTAAATGGGAGAGGGGCTACGTGCTTTCAATTATCAGCTCATAAAGGTTTTAACAATAGGGAACATAGATTCTATTCAGGGTTGGATTAAGGGTGGGTGTCGTGCATTTCCGCAATTGTAGGTGGGTCTCCATAGAATGCAGTTTCGGGAAGGTGGTTCCGGTAAGCAGCAGCGCAGCAGCCATCTTGTGATTACTGGGAATGGCTCTGAGAAAAGAAAATCTCAAGCATAGATATGAGTTCCTATGGATCTTAATAATAAAGAATGATACTTACATAGTTTTATAGGGATCTAAAACTTGATTACCTATTTTGCTTGGTGAGGGCAGGGGGTGGTCCTGGGCCAGTTTTGGCCTAATCCTATTTTACATAAAGAAAGGATTAAGTTTACCTTAAATGTATTTTGAAGGGCCTTCCAAAGACCATTTCCACCTAGATAGAACTTCAGCCCACCCTCTACTGTGACCATGGAGATAAAGCATTGTAATTAATAGTAGGTGATTATGGCCAAGGGGAGTGGTCGGGGGAGTTCCTGGAAAATTTTATCATATACTCAGGATGTATAAGAGAGCTATGCGATTCTTTTATAGTAGTAAATTGGGGAGTCAGAGGGGGGTCGCTTCCCAGCAAGGCTGCCAGTTTTCTGGAGCAAATAGCAAGCAGTTGCTGACATGCTAATTGACCCAAGCTTTGTTCCAAGATCAGGGGGGTGCACAACAGTGGCCTTGCCAGCATATTGATCTGACCGGAAGCGGAGCTCAAAAGTCGGGGGGGCTCAGACAGATCCTGGGGCCTCGCGGGGTCGGACCCGTCCACTGGGCCTCTCAGCCACTCCGTTCACTCACTCGGGCCACTCCCACCTCTCAGGGCTGCAGTTTTGCTTTTACTTAATTAACTGCCTTTTCCTTTCACTAAAAAAATTTAAATATTTTCTTTTCTTTTATTTATTGGAGTTTTGCTACAGGGCATGTGTCTGGAGAAACAGAGAGACAGGAAGTGAGAAAGCTCTCCCCGGGGGAGGGCCACACCACAGTCCCTTCTCCATTCTCCTCTCGGGGTCTTGGGCATGCACGCACACCTGTTGTGAGTTTCAAGCCTCCTGGCTCAGGACTCGAACCTCAGTCAGCCATGTGGGAGTCCAGCGAGATAGCCATTATGCCATTTGCTGGTCCCTATTTTATTATTTTTAACTTTGCTAGCGAGCACGAGCACTCATCAGAGATGGGTTGGGCAGGGGAGTGGGAATGCAAGCCACCAGGTCTGGGACTTGAACTATGGTTGGCCATGTGGGGGTCCAGAGCCTTAACCACCATGCCACCTGCTGGCCCAATAATGTCCTTTATAGAGCAAAAGTTTTTAAATTAAAAAAAAATTTTGTGAGGGAGATGGCATGGTAGTTGAGGGCGTTGGACTCCCACATGGACAACTGCGGGTTAAGTCCTGGACCTGGTGGCTCGCTTTCTGTCTTTCTCTCCCACTCTGTTCCTCTCTGGTCAAATAAAAATAAATAAATAAGTAAAGTTAAATAATAAAATAACTCTTTAAGGGAACCAGCAGTTAGCGTAATGGCTATGTCGCTGGACTCCCACGTAGTTGACCGCAGTTCGCATCCCGAACCCGGTGGCTTAAAACTCATGCCAGGCGCATGTGCGTGCGTGCCCAAGATCCCGAGAGGAGAATAGAGGAGAAGGGATTGCGGTGTGACCATTCCCCCGGGGGGTGATTTCTCACTTTCTGTCTCTATGTCTCTGTCTGTCTGTCTGGCGAGCGCACGCGCCCTATAGCAAAAACCTCTCCAAAAAAAAAAAAAAAAAACCTCTTTAAAAAAATTGTTGTAGTGTGCACTTACCAGAGAGAGACAGAGAGGGGTGAAATGAGAAGCACCCCCAGTCCCTTCACCTACATCCTGTTCCTGGAATTGTGGAGGCACACACACACACACACATGCACTTGGCGTGTATTTTGAGCAACCAGGTCTGGGACTCAAACCACACGGTCAGCCATTTGGGCTCCAGCCACCTTAACCACTATGCTACTGACTGACCCACATCTTTCATTTTATTTATTTTTCTTTTTTTGGAGAGGTTTTTGCTATAGGGTGTGTGCGCTTGCCAGAAAGACAGAGAGACAGAAAGACAGAAAGTGAGAAATCACCCCCTAGGGGGGATGGCCAGACCACAATCCCTTCTCCTCCATATTCTTCTCTCGGGATCTTGGGCACGCACGCACACGCGCTTGGTGTGAGTTTAAGCCACCGGGTCCGGGACTTGAACTGCGGTCGACTACATGGGAGTCCAGTGACACAGCCATAACGCTAACTGCTGGTTCCCCTAATTTGTAGGTTGTCTTTAAAAATGGATTGTACATTGGGAACCAGCAGTTAGCAGGTGACATGGTGACTAAGGGCACCGGACTTGCACATGGCTGCCAGCCCCTGTCCTCTAATCTTTTCACCCCTACCGTGGAGTGCGGACCACCTGTACATATGAAGGGGAGACGTGCCAAACCACGTGAGCCGTGAGTCTGTAGTTTTACTCCCACTGCTTTAGTATAAAGGCAATGTCGGCCTCACGCTCTCATCATGCTGCGGGACTGCCCCAGTCTGCAGTGTACGTTTACGACTGACGCGGGCACTGCCACCAGCCGCTCCGCCTCACGGCCACGGAGCGTGCCCAGGCTTACCCGCCCAGTCCTCAGAGTGGCGCTGTCTCTCATCTGCTCATGTCACCACACACTCTGGTCCCTACCATGCTATCAGTAGTATCTGAACAACCACCCCTCTAGTATATTCATCAAGAGTAAGAAAGTTAGGGGCCGGCAGTTGGCACCACCCGCTGGCCCCACCAGTGTGATTTTCAAGGCCCCAAGTCCAGCACTTGAGCCATACGGCCACCCATGGGGATCCAGTGCCTCGGCCCCCACGCTTTTAAAATCACCCCCGGCCCTCGAACATTCCGCCGCGCCTCTCCTAGCCTCCTTGCTCTGCATTTCAGTTTATGAGGTTTCTGTGGCCCCATCTGGGAGCTCCGGCTTCTTCCCTTAGCTTTGTCTGTGCCACGGACGAGCCCGGCAGAACACTCCTCTTTCCTGTGGTGGGGATGGTTTCTCACGGCTCCCGCTGTCCCGTTCTCTGTCTCCAGCCCTTGCCCTGGACGCCAGCCTGTTCTTGCCCACTGGGGTCTGAGGCCGGAGGCCCGTGGTCGGGTCCCCTGCTAGTCCGAGCAGCGCCGGGCGCTCGGTGCCAACTGCAGCCGTAGGATGGGAGTCTTGCACTTCTGTCCCCCATCAACCTCAGGTTTCCCTACAAGCTGCTGAACAGAGTCTGCACCGCGTAGCTGTGGTGCGTGGTGGAGTGTGCGGAGGGGGTGCCTCGTGATCCTAGGGGCCCGCGTCGCTGGCTATGAGCGGCTGTGTTTGCCAACTCATTCTCCTTAGGTGAGACAGGAAACTGAAGGGGGCTGGAGGTTAACTCCCTTCCCCCAGATAGGAATTCGTCTTCATTTTGGAGATTATTTCGGTGAGTCTAGGATTCGAGGTTACAGTTTACTCCCCCATTAGCACTTTAGACACGCACTCCAGGCCTTGTCTTGTTCTTTTTTTTGTTTTTTGTTTTTTTTTTGGAGAGGTTTTTGCTATAGGGCGCGTGCGCTCGCCAGACAGACAGAGAGAGACAGAGAGACAGAAAGCAAGAAATCACCCCCCAGGGGGGATGGCCACGCCGCAATCCCTTCTCCTCCATTCTCCTCTCGGGATCTTGGGCACGCACGTACACGTGCCCGGCATGAGTTTTAAGCCACCGGGTCTGGGACGCGAACTGCGGTCGACTACGTGGGAGTCCAGCGACACAGCCATTACGCTAACTGCTGGTTCCCCCTTGTCTTGTTCTATAGCATCACTTCTTTTATTAAATCCACCTGGCAAAGCTTGATTTCTTATTACTTTTATTTAACTTATTTTATTATTATTATTTTTAATTTGACCAGAGAGAGAGAGAGAGAGAGAGAGAGTGGGGAGGAAGCTGCGAGGTCTGAGACTCGAACCACAGTCAGCCATGTAGGAGTCCAGCGTCTTTAACCACCACACCGCCTGCCGGCTCCGTGAGGTTTTCATTTTAGAGACGATAATTTTCAGCTCTAGGCATTCCATTTGGTTGTTTGAGATTCACTACTGCCTCATTACATTCATATTTTCCATTAAGATCTTTGAACATATTTGTAATAGTTCCTTTTATTCTTTATGTTAATTATCTCATCGCTGAAATACCTGTTGACTTATTTTTCTCCATTAATGCCATTTTGTCTACTTGGCATGTCTAGAAATTTTTAATAGACTCTTGAGTAGTATGAATGATGTGTTATTAAGTGTCTGGATTTTGTTGTCTTGTGGAGAATATTGAGTTTTTTTTTTTTTTTTTTTTTTTCTTTAGAGATTTTTGCTATAGCGTGTTTGTCCTCGCTGGAGAGACAGGGAGAGAGAGAGAGACGGAAAGCGAGAAATCACCCCCCGGGGAGATGGCCACGCCGCAATCCCTTCTCCTCCATTCTCCTCTCGGGATCTTGGGCACGCACGCACATGCGCCCAGCATGACTTTTAAGCCCTGATCTGGGACTAGAACCGCGGTCGACTATGGGGGAGTCCAGCGACGTGACCAACACGCAGCCTGCTGGCCCTCAGTGTTGGGTCTCATCCTGGCAGGTCGTTATTTGATCAGGCCTTTCTCGGCTGTGTCGGGGGCTCTGAAGCAGTCGTTATGCAGGGCTCGCCAGGTCTGTGCTTGAGGTCTCTGCTGAACGCCACGGGGCCCGGCCACAGTTCTCCACCCGGCCTGCCAGAAGCAGAGTCCCGGAGAGCCATGCCTGGCCAGGCCACAGTGCCTCTGCTCTGTCTCGAGCCCCCAGTTTTGGAATCAGCCTACACATGCTCCCTCTCTCAGCAGACACAAGGGGACACCTGGTCGGATGTCTGGCGTGCTCTGGCTGGCTCCCTCCTGGCCAGTCTGTGCCCTGGAGCTCTGGCCACCTGTGTTTTGAAATCCTGACCTCCGTTTTTTTTTGTTTTTTGTTTTTTGTTTTTTTTTCTTTTTTTGGAGAGGTTTTTGCTATAGGGCGCGTGCGCTCGCCAGAGAGAGAGAGAGACAGAGAGATAGAAAGCAGGAAATCACCCCCCAGGGGGGATGGCCACGCCGCAATCCCTTCTCCTCCATTCTCCTCTCGGGATCTTGGGCACGCACGCACACGCGCCCGGCGTGAGTTTAAGCCGCCGGGTCCGGGACTCAAACCGGGGTCGACTACGTGGGAGTCCAGCGACATAGCCATTACGCTAACTGCTGGTCCCCTGACCTCCGTTTTTTAACAGCTACGAGAGGGTAGTCCCTGCCAGGTGGAGAGCAGGCGGCGCTGTTTTCTCTGTTCACATCAGTCTCCTGCCTCCCGCAGCCGGAGCTCGGACAGCTCCGTCCCCTTGTGCCCAGTGCTGTGGCCTGTGGTGGGGGAGAGAGAGAGAAAGGAAGAGAGAAAGCGAGAAAGCAAGCTGCCAGGTCTGGGACTCGAGCTGCGGTCAGCCACGTGAGAGTCCAGCGCCTCACCACCACACCACCTGCCAACGCCAAGCACCTGCACCTTGGTGTCCAAGCACCGTTCTAGGGCCCCCCTCCTCCCAACAACTGATGGAGCAGGAGAAGGGCCGCACGGCTGCCCGCAGCTGCTGCGTCCACGGGGCGCGCCACAAGATGGGCCCTGCTCATCCGAAACCCTCTCTGGACGTTGTGTAACTGAAGTTTCTGCGTGACCACGCTTGTCTTCACCTGCGAGGCAGCTTTCCTCGACCTCTGCCAGTCAGGTCGTGACTCTTTACTACTGATCTTGAAGATCCCTTTGACTATCAAGAAAACCCATCCCTTCTCTTACAAATTGCTGTCATTTCAAATTTGCTTACAACTTAAAAAAAGATTAGCTTTGAGAGCTTTTCTCCTGCCTGCGTCTGGGGCTGTCATGTTCTGCTCAGCCTGTGAGCCGGGTGGGTCACTGTCCTGGGTTGTGGAAGTCAGCCTGGCACGGCCTTCAGGAGCTTGGCGACCCGGCGACCACACCGGGCATCTGGGTTTGGCATCTCACTTCGCATCTCCTCTCCACTGTATTTTTTTTAAAAGAATTATTTTATTTGAACTTATTTATTTATTTATTTTAATTTGAGCAGAGAGGGACAGAGAGAGAGTGAGAAAGCAAGAAAGCAAGCCGCTAGGTCCAGGACTTGAACCATGGTCTGCCATGTGGGAGTCCAGTGCCTTAACCACCATGCCACCTGCTGGCCCCATCCTCTCCTCTTTTAAGATGATAAAATTAGGGACCGGCCGGTGGCGTGGTGGTTAAGGGCGCTGGACTCCCACATGGCAGACTGGGTTCGAGTCCCAGACCTGGCAGCTTGCCTTCTCGCTTTCCCTCTCTCTCTCTCTCTTTCGCTCTTGCTGTTACTCTTGCTCTGTTCCTCTCTGGTCAAATCAAAATAATTAAATAAATAAATAAAGTTAAATAAAAAGAAGAATTCTTCACCCCCCAAAAAGATAATGCTAAAGAAAAGATGATAAAATTATTAACTTTTGTTCTCTTGGTAATTACTCCTCGCACTGGCATCATTTGGTTACTGTTACCTCAGGGCATTGTTAGGAGCGTTCCTTTCCTGACGTTCACAGGACTAGCCGAGGGCAGGGCAGGCCTGTCCCAGGGCCCTGACCGGCCACGTAACCTGCCTGGGGCCTAATGCCTCCTGTGCACTGTTTAAACTGTTCTCACTCACAGTTAATTGTCATAAAGCTTTACGGCGTACGACGTGGCTTGTCAAGGCTCGTGCAGTGTCATAATCAAGTCCAGTATATGACCACGTGTCTCTTTCTTTTTTTTTTTTTAACTTTTTCTTGTTTTAGATGTTTTTGCCATAGGGCACACGCACTCACCAGAGAGAGACCGTGAGAGGGAAAGTAAGATGTCATCCCCCGGGGGGTGGCCGTACCAGAATCCTTTTCTTGGGCACGCACGCAGTGGCGTGATTTTCAAACCTCTAGGGGCAGGACTGACTGGATACGCGGTGCCCAGCAAGTAGCCAGTAGGCCATCTCCCAGCCCCTACCATATATATTTCTTTCTTTAAAACAATTATTTATTTAATTTGTTATTATTGTTTTTTAATCTGACCAGAGAAAGAGACAGAGACAGAGAGAAAGGGGAAGTGACAAAGGAAGCCACCAGGTTCGGGACTTGAACTGTGGTTGGCCGTATGGGAGTCCAGCGCCTCCAACCACTACGCCACCTGCTGCCCCCCCCGCCCCTCACTATATGTAGTTCAACAAAGAACTTTACAGCCTTGTGTCTGCTACATGTTCTGCTGAGTCCCCCCGAATTCACACCCCCCCGAGTCTGTCAGGTGTTCTGCTGAGCACCCTCGCCCCGTGTCTGCACTTGCCCTCTGCACTGCTGTCCTGGGACCCTCTGGGCTCTGCTGCAGTGTGAACCGTCCTGCACATCGGCACAGCCCTACGACGTGCACTCCCACAGGCACACGGGACCCCTGCCCCAGTCTTCAGCTCCTGGGCCCTGCTGCCCATGCAGTGCCCCCCAGGTGTGAGCCCCAGTCGGCCGCCTGGCCCCTAGCCTGGCAGGGCGTGGTGCTGTCCTGAACCTGGCCTTGGGCCGCAGTATGTTCTCTGTGGCTGAAACAGGTCCTCCTCGCTTTTCCTACGTCGTCTTCATCATTTTATTCATTTGCTCTTCCGGACTAGCTTTGCTATGGCTCTGTCCACTTTCTTCCACCCGGTTGTTAAAACTCCCGTCTCTCCAGGGGAGAGTGTCCAGAAACAGCCCTCCAGCCTGGAGTCGAGGGAGAGCCAGGAGGCTGAGCAGGTCCCGGCTGGCAACGTCTTGCCCACCGCGGGCTGTGGGTACGGGCAGCTTTGGCGGTGGGGCCAAGGGGGCGCTGGGACGACCCCCGCCACGGATGCTGTTGGCACCACGGTGCACAGCAGCCCCCGCCACAGAGGGACCTGCCTGCGGTGCCTTCAGAAACCAGCAATGGAGACACGGGCTGTGGCTCTCATGCCCGTGTCCAGCCTGGATGTCCAGGGCTGGGGGCACTGGCTGAGCCTGGAGGCCGTCCTGCCCAGGCCAGCGAGCTTGAGCTTCAAAGAGACTGGGCAGTGGTCAGACCTGCCCTTGGGGAAAGCACCCTGACGGCTGCAGGGGGGCCTCCGCTGGGGGTGCAGCGTGGTGGGGGCCGCGGGCCGCACCAGGGTGGCCACTGGGGAGCCGTCACAGAGTCGACGAGGTCGGGATGCGGCTGGCCGCGGGGAGAGGGGCCAGCAGCACTGGCACTTCATGGGGCTGGGGCTGAGGGGCTGCCCGAGCGGTTCCTGTCCTCATGGAGCGTCCGTTCGATGCCCGGTGGCAAACCGGCCACCAGAGTCGAGGAATGCAGAGGGGCTGGGAGTGCGGTGGTCCCGGGGCTGGGGCAGCAGAGCAGAGGTGGGCTCCGCGGAGCTTCCCGAGTGGGCAGGTGAGCTCCGCCAGCTCCCGAGGTCCCCGCCCTCGCCCAGGCGGCCCTGTCCCTCATGTCACAGCCTCCAACCACACCTGTGTGCCCTCAGCAGGGCCTCTGCGGCCACCCCATCTGCTTGCCAGCTATGGCATCCCTCACTGGAACATTCTCCCGGGCTGTCACTCAGGAAGCCCCCGCCTGGGGAAGGACCCCAGCCCCCAACCTTCCGCGGCCAGCCCCAAGCCCTCTCGATCTCACTGTTTTGGTCCAGGTCTTCCCGGATGCAGTGGGTGAGTTGTTCGTGGGTTCCCAGGTGGTGTTCTTGGACTGTCCCGCTCCTGTCCTCGGAGATAGGTGGGTGGGAGCTCAGAAAGCTAGGAGGGCCCTAGCTGACCAGCTCCAGCTGCCCAGAGGAGAGGGCAAGGGCACAGCAGAGGTCCTGGGGCCCGGTGTCCGTGGAGCGCTCCGTAAAGCGACCAGGGAGCCCTTGACCTGAAGTCCGGCCCTGACCTGGGGTCCACGCTGCTTCTAGCATTTGAAGGCTGCAAGGCACATTTTCATGGTAGCTGCAACTGTTTACAAGAACGGTAATGTCCAAAGTGAGTGTGTTTGTTTGTTTTTTTTTTTTAAAGAGAAGCTAAAATTAATTAGCTCACCATCCACCTGAAGTAAAATAAACCCCAATGAAGGAGAGATCAATAATAAAGAGCAGTTGAGACCAGCAGATGGCATAATGGTTACGTTACTGGACTCCCATGTAGTCAACGGTGGTTCAAGTCCCAGACCTGGCGGCCTGAAACTTACACTGGGTGTGTGTGCCCAAGATCCCGAGAGGAGAATGGAGAAGGGATTGTGACATGGCCATTCCCCCAGGGCTGATTTCTTGTTTTCTGTCTCTCTGGAGAGCACATGCACCCTATAGCAAAAATCTCTTCCCCAAAATAAATAAATAAATAAGTAAATAAATAAATAAAAGCAGATACTGGGACCAGCAGGTGGCATAATGGTTACCTTACTGGACTCCCACGTAGCCGACAGTGGTTCAAGTCCCAGACTTGGCAGCTTAAAACTCACGCTGCGTGCGTATTTGTGCGTGTCCAAAATCCCAAGAGGAGGGTGGAGAAGGGATGGTGGCATGGCCATCCTCCCCAGGGAGTGATTTCTTGCTTTCTGTCTTCCTGTTTCTCTGGTGAGCACACACACCCTATAGCAAAAATCTCTAAAATAACAATAATGATGGTGAGCAGATATTAATGAAATAGACAACAGACATACTCTAGAGACAAATAACACTGAAACCGGCTCTTCAACAATACTAATAACAGTGGCCCACCTGGGGTGGAGGGCAGAGAGAGAGAAAATACCTAAACAATCAGAATGTTATTATTTAAAAAAATAATTATTTAATTTAATTTATTTATTGGTTTTCAATTTGATGGAAGAGAAAGTAAGAAAGCAAGCCTCCAAGTCCAGGCCTCGAACCACGGTGGCCATGTGCAAGTGTAGCCTTAACCACCACACCACCTGCTGGCCCTACAATAAGAATTTTAAAGAAGACACAGCTACAACTATAGCATAGATTAAAAAGATAGTATGAACAACTTTAGGCTAATATCTTTCTTTTATTTTTTTTGGAGAGGTTTTTCGCTATAGGGTGTGTGCGCTCGCCAGACAGAGAGAGACATAGAGACAGAAAGCGAGAAATCACCCCTCGGGGGGATGGCCATGCCGCAATCCCTTCTCCTCCATTCTCCTCTCGGGATCTTGGGCACACATGCACACGCGCCCGGCGTGAGTTTTAAGCCACCGGGTCCGGGACGCGAACCGCGGTCGACTATGTGGGAGTCCAGCGACATAGCCATTACGCTAACTGCTGGTTCCCTAGGTTAATATCTTTCTAAGAAAATATAACTGAACTAACACTGACTCAAGACTAGAGCACCCGAGCAGTCTCTCCGTGCTGAAAGGGACAGTCAGTAACTGAGCCCCAGGGCAGAGGGCTGGTCGGTGCGAGCCACGTCCAGGCGCGGACCCGGTGGACATGAGCCCGGGGCAAACCCTGTCTTGGATGTTCCTTCAGACAGAGCTGCAGAGATGCTGGCTTCCAGGAACCCGAACCCCAAGAGCATGTGGGAACGACACCCGATCACGGCCAAGTTTGACGTGCCCAGTAGGGACAGCGTGGTTTAACTTTGGAAAGCCAACGAAGGGATCCTGCACACAGAGAAAGGGAGAAATCATGACCGCCTCTGACGGAGCGTATCACCTGTGCACTATGCCTGCTCCTAGAAATGAAGAATTTCATAACGTGACAAAGGGATCTGCTTTTTAAAAGGAATATAGCAGGACCAGCAGGTGATGTGGTAGTTAAGACATGGCCAGCCGTGGTTCGAGTCCCAGACCTGGCGGCTTGCTTTCTCACTTTCCCTTTCTCTCTTTCTCTGGTCATTTAAATAAAATAATAATACTGAATAAAATTAAATAAATAATTCTTTTAAAAATGTATTTTAAGATGAGGAACAGGGGACCGGCAGGCGGCATAGCAGTTATGTGACTGGTCTCCCATATGGCCGACCAGTTTGGATCCCAGACCTGGTGGCTTACAAGTCACGCCGGGCATGTGCACGTGCGTGCCCAAGATCCCGGGAGGAGAATGGAGGAGAAGGGACTCATGTGGCCATCCCCCGGGGGCGGTTTCTCGCTTTCCCTCTCACTGTCTCTGTCTCCTTGTGTCTCTCTACTGAGCCCTAAGGTAAAAACCTCTAAAGAAAAAAGATGAGGGGCAGGGTGCCCCCTCCCCCAGCTTTCCTGTATAGCACAGCAGGGGCCAGACGGGGACCAGACAGGGGACCAGAGAGGAGACCAGACGGCGGACCAGACGGGGGACCAGACGGGAGACCAGACAGAAGGTCGGCTCTGACATCTCCTCACCCCTTCCTAAGGCAGGGCCATTTGTAAACCACCGATTTCTCTGCGACATTGTCCCCATAAACTTTGTGTAGAATATCAGGGGCTTCACCACTCCCCCACCTGAGCTTCGTCATAAACTTCGTATTCTTCAGTTTTAGCAAAAGCAACAGCGCTCTTTCTGAACTTCCTCTCCTTAGTGCCGCAAACTGTCTCGTTCCGACTCGTGATAACAATGAGATTGAGCTTATTTTCTGCAGTTTTTAATAATATGCGTTCTCCATGAACTTTTGGAAGACCTGCCACGTCTTCAGTTTGTGACACTCGAAGGCGGGACGCTGCGCAGCGCACGCGGGAGCCGAGAGCGCCGAGCCCCGCCGGCGGCCCCGCAGCCGAGCGTGCGGTCTGAGCGGGGTGTGCCCGCCCGACCCGCAGGCCGAGCAGTGCAGCAGGGACCAGGTGTGGCCACGCCTTCGGGGCGGTGCTTCCTCCCGCGCCCTCTGCCGCCCTCCTCAGTCTCTCCCTCTCTCTGAGAAGCACACACACCCTTTGGCAATAAGACAAAGCCAAGCCAGTGCTGGTCTCCGCACATGGGAGACTGGGCCGCGTCTGAGCGCCGAGGGGAGGGATCCTCACGGGTGGGGGGTTTCTGCCCGCCCACGCGGCGCCTGCTATTATTATTATTAAAATGCGACAGTAAGGGGGTGACTACAGAGGTCAGAGCAGGAAGATGTCCTGCGGAACCTCCCTTGGTAGAGCCTCTGTCTCCTTTTCTCTGTCTCGTCTGTCTCTTTCTGCCTTCCTGTCTCTGTCTCTTTTCATTTAAATAAAAATTTCTCTTTAAAAAATTTTTAAGATAAAGTTTTTTCTAGGCTCTGAAATTCTCCTTTATCTTGATAATAATCTCCTCCCCCCTTCCATCTGGGCAAAAAAAGGCAGGCCAGGAGAAGACTGAGTCCGCCAGGATTTCGCACAGTGCCTTTGCATGCCGCTCAGTTTTCATTTTTTATAATTAACAAATAAATAATTTTTTGTTTGCTTTATCCATTTTTCTCTCATTTTTCTTTCTCTCTTTCTGTTTTCTTATCCTTTCTCTTTTACCTCGTCACTTTGCAGCTCAACTTCCACCTGAATGTCTAGACAAGTCTAAGTGAAAAGTTGCCAAGTCTGAATACTATTTGGGTCCTCGTATTCCTCAACTCCCACTGAATCTGTGTCACAAGGCGAGAAAAACGCAACACCAAAGAGTTTGCAGACCACACCCTCCTGTGCACCTCTGGTTGCTCAGATTGTTCTTCTAGAATTTAGGAAGAAACAGATGACCCATCAGATGACTAGAAATCACCGCAGGTCACAAAAAAATATGTGAAACCAAGAAAATATCTCATCCCCTAGGGAAAAGAATAACTTCTCTTCATCCACGGACAGTACAATACAAATCATGGAAATGTCTGATAAAGAATTTAGAGTATTTATAGTGACAAAACTAACAGAAATGGAAGAGAAGAGGGACAATGAACACCAGAAGAAAAAAGCTGATGAGTCCCAGGAGGTGAGGAATTTCTTTTGAGAGCTGAAAGAGGAAATACATACCATAAAAGAGTCAAATGGAACTGTTGGAGATGAAGGCTATAATACAGGATATCAAAATCTCCTTTGAAAGTATTAAAAGGAGACTAGATCATACAGAAGATCGAATCTCAGATACAGAAGACAGGATCTCTGGACTAGTAAAATCCACCACTAAGACTGAGAAAATAGCCCCCAAAATGAGAATACTATATGAGAAATACTAGCATATAAATACCACCAAGCATCCAAACATCAGGATAATCGGTATCCCAGAAGGTGAAGAAACTAATAGGGCATTGACATTGACAATCTATTCCATGAAATCCTGGAATAAAACTTTCCAAAGCTAGAGAGGCATTCAAAGATCCAGACTCAAGAAACACAAAGGACCCTAAATAAGATAAACCCAAGAAGATTTTCTCAAAGACACATTATAGCCAGAATGACCAAAACCACAGACAAAGAGAAGATACTCAGACTAGCAAGAGAGAAATGTCAAGTTACCTACAAAGGATATCCCATAAGGCTAGCAACAGACTTCTCATTGGAAACAATGCGAGCAAGGAAAGATTGGGAAAATATATTCAAAGTGTTGAGTGAAAAACAATTTCAACTGAGAATACTATACCCAGCAAGATTATCCTTCATATGGGAAGAAAAGACAAGAACATTCTCAGATAAACAAAACCTGAGAGAATTTACTGATACCAGACCAGCTCTCCAAGAATTTCTGAAGGGAGTGCTATCCCAGGAAAACTAAAGTCAGACCACAGAAATAAGAGTTCTAAAACAGCTGAGAAAATGGCCAGCTTAATGGTAGGAACAAGTCCAGAGTTGAATGTTATCTTCCAAATCTAAATGGAGAGATCGGACCACAGCAGAAGATAAAGTACGTGAGCTTGAACTGGTGAAATAGACTTTTATAACTTTTGACTAAAACATTACTGACCTTCTATGCTTGGTTTTCCAGTGTTAAGGAGTTTTGTCTTCTCTTAAGTTGTGATGGGTCCATGTACCTACTATTCAAACAGAATCCTAACCTGTTTCCTGGCTTTAAGTATTAAGCAAAGTTCTCTTAACACTTTTTTATTTTGATTTCTTAAAGCCAAAACTGCTTTCTTGGGGAAAACAAACAAACAAACAAACAAAAAACACAAAGCCTTGGGAACTAGCAGTTAGCGTAATGGCTATGTCACTGGACTCCCACGTAGTCGACCGCGGTTCGCGTCCCGGACCCGGTGGCTTAAAACTCATGCCGGGCGCGTGTGCGTGCGTGCCCAAGATCCCAAGAGAAGAATGGAGGAGAAGGGATTGTGGCGTGACCATCCCCCCTGGGGGGTGATTTCTCGCTTTCTGACTCTATGTCTCTCTCTGTCTGTCTGGCGAGCGCATGCGCCCTATAGTGAAAACCTCTCAAAAAAACCAAAACCAAAACAAAAACAACAAAAAAACAAACAAAAAAAACCACAAAGCCTTTCATCACCTGGGCCTGCCTGCCCGCCTCTGCTTCCTCGGCTCCGTAGCCCAGCCACTGCAGGACCCATGAACTCCTCAGCTGTGCCAAAGCTGTCAGATTCAACCACGTCTTTCTTCATTCCCTTTTATCCAGCCAACATCCCCTCATCCTCCAGGACTCAGCTCCTGGAAGCCTTCCAGGGTACCCACACCCGAGGCTCGGCTGTTCCCCTGGTCTGCTGCACGCCGTGTCTGCGTACTTGGCTGTTGTGCTGGCCTGCTGCCTCCGTAACTGCTGGGTGTCGGTCTGTGTCCCTGATTACTCTTCTCTGAGCCTCCACCTCTGTCCCTCCTGCCTTACTGCGTTCCCCGACTTGGAGAGGTGGCCCAGACAGGCTGGCCTACGGGTGAGGTGGATCTGGGTACTCTCTGCATTTGGAGCCACGCAGGCAGTGGAGTCTGTCTGGGGTGGTTATTTTCTCTTGATTGAAGAGCCAGGCAGCCTCCAGCCTCCTAGAAATGGGCTGGAGTGACTTTATCACTAGCGTCTAGTACTCACTAGAGGGTGTAAATGTGTATGAGAATGCAGTTATGGGGGGACCAGCAGTTAGCGTAATGGCTATGTTGCTGGACTCCCATGTAGTCGACCGCGGTTCGTGTCCCGGACCCAGTGGCTTAAACTCACACTAGGCATGTGTGCGTGCATGCCCAAGATCCCAAGAGGAGAATGGAGGAGAAGGGATTGCAGTGTGGCCATCCCCTCCGGGGGGTGATTTCTCGCTTTCTATCTCTCTGTCTCTCTCTGTCTGTCTGGTGAGCGCACGTGCCCTATAGCAAAAAAAACTCTAAAAAAAAAAGTGCAATTATTTTTGAAGGAGGTTGAAGCCTTTTCGAACCCATCATGTCATCTGAACACAGTTTAATTTTTTAAAAATTATTATTTATTTAATTTTATTTATTCATTCATTTATTTTAATTTGACCAGAGAGAAACACAGAGAGAGAGAGGGAGGGAAAGGGAGAAAGGAAGCTGCCAGGTGCGGGACTCGCACCGTGGTCAGCCATGTGGGAGTGTCCAGCACCTTAACCACCATGCCACCTGCTGGTCCCAACACAGTATAATTGAGATTTATGTCTAAGGTTAACTGTGGCCATGTTTAAGATGGCAAATCATAAAATCAAAATATTTATTCTCATAGGTCTTCTCACAGTTGATCCAAATAAAAGACTTAAAATGTAAAAAAAAAAAAAAGGAAAGAAAGAAAGAAAGAAGAAAGAAAGACAGAAAGAAAGAAAGAAAGAAAGAGATTAAATTTAACAGTAACGGCCAGCAGGTGGCATAGTGGTTAAGGCGCTGGACTCCCACATGGCCGAGTGCAGTTCGAGTTCTGGATCCAATACCCTGAAATCACACGGGGTGGGCGTGCATGTGTGCCCAAAGCCTTGAGAGGAAAATGGAGGAGAGGGGATTGTGGCATGGCCCTCTCCTGGGGGGGCGGAGACTTCTCACTTTCTCTCTCTGTCCAGTGAGTGCACACACCCTGTAGCAAAAATCTCTCTTAAAAAAAAATTCAGGGGTCAGCAGATGGCGTAGAGATTATATCGCTGGACTCCCACACGAGTTACCGTAGTTTGAGTCCTGGACATAGTGGATTGAAAGTCATGCCAGGTGTGTGTGCGTGTGTGTCCAAGATCCTGGGAGGAGAATGGAGAAGGGATTGTTGTGTGGCCACCCCCGGGGGATGATTTCTCACTTTCTGTCTGTCTGTCTCTCTCTCTCTGGCAAGCGCATGTGCCCTAAAGCAAAAATCTATTTAAAAAATTAAACATGAATAACATATAAAGAAAAAATATTCACAGTTGCCCCTTCCCATCAAGGATCCAGCCCTGTGTGGGGTTGGGAGGGAGGCCCTGCAGGGGCAGCTGCAGGCATGGTGGGAAGGGGCGGCGGGACCCTAAGGCCCCTTCCCTCCCAGAGTTGGGGGGCTGGTGCAGAGCTTCCAGGACTGTGGAGCCAAATAGCACAAGGGCAGTCACCACCTGGGGGTCCCTGGAATACTTCTCAGGGGATGGTGAGTGCCCTCCAGCAGCCGGAGCCTGCAGGCCTGTCCCTGGAGGTGTGAGGTAGGCATTCTACCTGGTGAGTGGGACAGAGGGAAGGGAGGGCGGGCGAAGGACCAGGGCAGCTTGGTGGGGTGGGTGCAGGGCAGAGTGGGAGGGTGTGGGCTGGGTGAGTGAGCACTGTGGGGGTCCAGGAGAAAGAGTGGGCATGGAGGTGTGGCTCGCCTGGCCACCAAGTGACCCTGACACCTGCACTGTGGCGCCTCACTGTCCTCCTGGCCTCAGATGGCCGTGCAGTCCCGCCATCTTCCCGGAGCGCCCTCCCCCTGCTCTGCTGTCCACAGTGCCTCTCCTCATGCTGTCCCTCCTCTGTCCATTGTCACACTTCCTATTTCATGGAGGAAGTCCAGCCTGCTGGCCTGGCTGCCCTCCCTCTGCTGTGAGCTGTCCTGGTCCCCCGTGCCTGTCTAGAACAGCAAGCTATGCTTTCCCCACATCAGACTACGGTGTGAGTCCCAGACACGGCAGTTTGAAAATCACAACAGATAAGTAAATAAATAAATTTTTTTTTTTTTTTAAGACTTAATTGGGACCAGCATATGGTGTAATGCCTACATCGCTGGACTCTCATGTAGTTGACGTAGTTCAAGTCCCGGACCCGGTGGCTTAAACTCACGCTTGGCTCATGTGCGTGCGTGCCCAAGATCCCCAGAGGAGAATGGAGAAGGGATTGCAGCGTAGCCATCCCCCCGGTGGGTGATTTCTCGCTTTCTGTCTCTCTGTCTTTCTGGGGAGCGCATGCATGTCTCAAAAAAAAAAAAAAAAAAAAAAAAAAAAGAAAGACTTAGTTGATAAAAAGACTTCTTGCATCTTAAATTTCGTGACAGTTGGAAGACCTTGTTTTGTTACTATGCAACAAGAAGGATTACCCTCTCAAAGGGCCACCTAGCCACACCTGTGCAGGCCTCCCCGGCTTGGGGCTTGGTTGGTGGCAACAGTCCTGACCCTAACCCAGATACGGAGGTGTCTTTGGAGGGCAGGGCCTCAGCTCGAGCCCAAGGACACCGTGCCAAGCAGGAGGTCTGTTCCCTGAGCCGCGCTGGCCCAGCAGGATGGCAGCCTGGGCACAGAGCAGAGGGGCAAGGGCCAGAGGCACCTGCCACTCTCGGAGCTGGGTCAGAGCTCGGCCTGGCCTGCCGTCTGAGCGCCCCTCTCAGTCCCAAGCTGCTTAGAGGGCTCGCACGTCTGCCGAGTACGCAGCTCAGTTTCCATCGGTGACTAACACACGCCTTTCTCTCCATCTCAGCAGAGGGCACAGCCATTTGCCCGTCACTCAGCCCCGACTCGCGTCACACCTCGCACTGATGCACGTCCCACCCAGACCCCCCGTTCGCCAGGTTGCCATCAGACCCTCAATGGCGTCCAGCCCTGCTGCGGGAGGCCCCTTCCTCTGCCCAGGCGACTGCTGGCTCTGGGGGCAGTACCCAGCCCGCTGCAGTGGTGCCGCGCTCCCGGTCCCTCTGCCAGCTGTGCCCCTCCAGAGACAGAGGGAACGAGAGATCACTCCCTCAGAGGGATGGTGGCGCCACAGTCCCTTCTCTTCTGCTGTCCCCTTGGGATTCTGGCACGCACTGCTCAGGGTGATTTTCAGGCCACCAGGTCTGGGACTCAAACTGCAGCCACCTATGTGGGAGCCCAGTGCCTTAACCACCACGCCACCTGCTTCCTCCCTCCCTGTCGGGATCTAAAGATGGACGCTGGCAAGGTCACCCCCTCTGGGCGCTACCCCACTTCTCTTCCCTCTCCGTCTCTCCGGCCAGCGCAGGCATCCTGCAGCAGATCTGAACCAGCTCTGTGTCACCCTGTGCCCGCCACGTGTGTTTGAGATGGTGCCGTAAAGATGTGATGTCTTGGGCTATAGCAGCCACTTTGGGCCACGAAGCCACCAGCACCAGGACAGGGAGCTCCTGGGAGGGAGGGGACGAGAGCGCTGACACTCCTTGAGCTTTATCTTGTGGGACGAGGCTGCCCTGTACTGCTGGCTGCAGTCAGGTCTCTCCCTCCCCCACCCCAGTGTGACCCAGTGCACAGCCCTGGCTTCCTGGGTCCGTGAGCTCACGTGGCTCAGTCTCTCCAGACTCCCACTGCATCCGGGACAGAAGGCAGAGCCGGCCCTCAATCTGCAGTCTCCAACTCCCCCCACCCACGTCTCCACAGTGCCCCTCTGCCTGGCCTCACTTCACTGGCTTGGCCTCTGCAAGGACTGAGTCCACAGCAGGGCCCTGGAGGTGTCCTGGGGCGGGGGGAGTTCCTCCTGTGTGGGCAGCGACCTTGCCCCTGGCTCTGGCCGCCTCCAAGCACACCCCTGCCCTGTGCTGGGGAGCGGTGGGCACTGGCCCCTGCGGTCTGGCGCTCAGCAGGGTGGGATGGGCCACGGTGTGGGCACCACAGTGGCCAGACCAAATGGGCTGCCTGCCTCTGCTCTCCTCTCTGTAAGCAGCTCCCCCAGGTGGGGCTGGGAGCCCAGGGCAGTACCAACTCGGGGGCTCTGTGCGTGGACAGCAGGGTCTCTTTACCTTTTACTGAATGACCTGCGGAAGGAAGGGCCCTCCCCGCTGAGGTCTCAGAACTGACTAGGAGCGATGACAAGGTCCAGTGCAGAGTGGCCTAGGCGCCCTAGGCCGGGACTGTTCCTAGGAGAACCCTGGAGACCACGGAGTCGCAGGACACAGGGGCTGGCAGGACGAGGCCCGGGAGCCAGCACCGTCTGGGACGAGGACGGGTCCGCCGGGAGGGAGCAGGCCATGTGGTTTCTGGGAGGAGCGAGGCGCGGGAGCGGCCTGGGGAGCCAGGTCCCGGCCCGCCCGCTGTGGGCTGTAGCAACTGGGGCTGGTGATGCCCCCTCGGGGCCGGCGGGCAGCGTCTGAGGGCCCTGGGCACCCGGGGACTGTCGGACAGGCGGGGCGCGCTCCGGGAACGGCCCCCAGCTCCGTCGAGCGCGGCTGTCGAGGACGCCCAGCCTCGCGGGCTCAGCGTCAAGCCAGCGCCGGTCGGGGCGCGCGGAGGGCGGGTCGCCACGTCCGCCGGAACCTGGGGCGCAGCGGAGAGCTCCGGGGGGCAGCGGCTGGGACCCAGCTGCGGGGACCCGGCTGCTGGGACCCCGCGGGGGAGGCCAGCTGGGGGCGGGGCCGGCGCGGTCCGGCGGGCGGGTTGGTGCGGATTGGCCGGGCGTGGCCACGTGACCGCCCCCTTATAGGGCGTGGCGCGGGGCCGCGAGTCGGGTGCGGCGGCGGCCAGGCCGGGCGAGGTCCGGCGCGTCCCGGCAGCTCCGCGGCTGCTCCGCTCAGCGCCTGGCGCGCCCGCGCGCTCTCTGCCGGGGCTGCCGGGCCGGGGATGCGTGCGGCGCCCAGGAGCCATGGTCCGCTTCGGGGACGAGCTGGGCGGCCGCTATGGGGGCCCCGGCGGCGGGGAGCGGGCCCGGGGCGGCGGGGCTGGCGGGGCCGGTGGTCCGGGCCCTGGGGGACTGCAGCCGGGCCAGCGGGTCCTCTACAAGCAGTCGATCGCGCAGCGCGCGCGGACCATGGCGCTGTACAACCCCATCCCGGTCAAGCAGAACTGCTTCACCGTCAACCGCTCGCTCTTCGTCTTCAGTGAGGACAACGTCGTCCGCAAATACGCCAAGCGCATCACCGAGTGGCCATATCCTAACGGAGGTCGCGGGGACGGGGACCGGGCGCGGCGTCCGGCGTCTGCACCCCGTCGACTCGGGGAGGGTCGGGTTGGGGCGGGTCGCCTGCAGCGCCAGTGGCCATCTTTCCTGGGCCGGGCGGGCCGGGCGGGGGCTGCGACCTGGACAGGCGCGTCGGAGGCGCAGCGGTGGGGCGAGGAGGGGGCGGGGCGGGGCCCGGGCCCCCTGCGTGTGCGCGCGCGCGTGTGTGGTCGCGGCGGCGCTGGGCGGAGTCCTCTGCCCCCGGGCGCGTTGGGGATCCTGGCCCGAGTGCAGAGCGCGGCCAGTCTGGAGGGCACCCGAGGGCGCATCCGTGTCCGTGTAGGTGTGAGCTTCGCGTGGACGCGAGCCCGTGCGCGTGCCCGGCTGCAGGTGCTTGCGCGTGTGTGAGGGCATCACACGAACCCGGTGGTGCGCGTGCGTGCGTTCTGGCTCTCGGTACATGTATGTTCACGTGCCTGTGTAGGTACATGTGGCTGCGTGTGCCTTCAGGTGGTGTGCGCCTGCGCGGGCACTCCCTCCGGCCTGGCTCCGGGGGCGCACAGCCCCCTCCGCTGGCGCCCGGGGTCGGGCGGAGCTGGGCGGAGGCGCTGTCCGCGGTGCTGACGGCCGCGGTTGCGGAGGGGCTGGTGGCCCAGACTGCAGAAGCCTGGCCTGGCGCTGCCCTCGGGACGGGGACGCGGGCGGCGGGTGGCGAGCGAAGGGGACCACGCAGAGATGGGGACGGACTGGGACTGGGACGGGGACGGGGACAGGACGGGCACACGGGCAGCGAGCGGAGAGGACCATGCAGGGACGAGGAGGGATGGGTCGGGTCCGGACGGGGACTCGGGCGGTGAGAAAAGACGACCGCGCGGAGACGGGGGTGGAATAGGGCCGCCGGCCGCCAGCGAAGAGGACCAGGCAGAGATGGGCACGGCGCGGGGCCGCGGGCTGAGCGAAGAGGACCTCGCAGGGACAGGATGGGACAGGTTGGGGACAGGGACACAGGCGGCAAGCGAAGAAGACCACGTGGGGCTGGACCAGGCGGGACTGGGTGGGGATGGGAGATTGCTGGCTCTCGGCCCCTCACCCAGGCCTTAACCCGCACACTCCGTTCGAGTACATGATCCTGGCCACCATCATCGCCAACTGCATCGTGCTGGCCCTGGAGCAGCACCTCCCTGACGGCGACAAAACACCCATGTCCGAGCGGCTGGTGAGTTCCCACCACCGAGGACGGTGGCAGCGGCTCCTGGGAGCCCCCGAGCAGCCTCCCCAAGCTGGGCAGGCGGTGCTCCCTCAGTTCAGTTCAGTTCAGGGAGAGGGTGGGAGCTGGGCGGCCAGGACAGCCCCGACAGGACACCACAGCCGCCGCCGGCTGCCCTGTGCTGAGCTGGCCAGTCTGGTATGCTTCCCAGGCTGCAGGCACCAAGACCCCGAGTTCCAAACCCGGGCAGGGGCAGGCGCGGGCTGGCTGGTGCCTGTGCTCCCTGTACTACGTCCAGGGATTCAGGGACTGTGGACCTCCAGAGTGGCCTTGTGTGGCCCGAGTGGAGCCCTTCCCCATGGGAAGTGGCTTTCTAAACTGCCGTCACTCGCCGCTAGCTTTGTGGCAGAGCGCTCCAGGCCCCCGCACACCCCACGTTGAAGCTCAGAGCCCCCGAGGGTCAGGGTGCCAGGGCAGGGTCTTTGCAGGAGGCATGGGAGGAAGTCAGCCCTGCAGGGTCCCCGAAGGGGCCGGGGCAGAGGGAAGGAGACGGGCACTATTTCAGAGGTGAAGGCGTGACCCCTGGCTCCTTGCCTGGGCTTGACAGGGGCCGATTCTGGAGCCTGAGAGTGGAGAGAGGAGGGGCCAGGTGGGGCAGGGCTCGGCCTGAGGTCCCGACCAGGTGGGCACTCTTGGGCCATTGGAACTGCCCCCTCCTCCCTGTTCCCACGTCTCGGCTGGACTTAAAGTCCATGAGCCAGGCCTGGTTGGTGCTCCCAGCGGCCCCGCGTACCCCTGGCACATTTAACCTGAAGTCACCTGCTGCGGAGGGCAGCGGGGTTGGGCCACCACAGTTCGTGACTGGGTGGAGCACATGAGTAGGTGGCAGGGGACAGGGCTTCTGGAGCACGTGAGAAAGGTCAAGTGGGTCCAGTGTGCCCTCGGGGCCCCAGGCCCGGCAGGACAGCGAGAGGGATCTGAAGGTTCAGGCAGAGCCACGGATGCCAGGCCACAGGGCATGGCCCCATCTTCAAGGACATCTCGCGGAGGTCGGGCAGAGGGAGCCAGGCCAGAGGCCAGGCCTGGGCTGGGCCAGTGAGGCCCTGAGCCTGTGCCCTTGTGGGGCAGGCATGATGGGGCACGGGTGAGCCGGGAGGTGCGGGAGGGTGTTGGGGTTTCACTTCTAGGGGATGGGGCTAAGCTGTCTGGAAAACAAGCAAAACATACCTGCTCTTGGGCCAAGGCTCTCTGCCACCCCAGGCCCAAGTACGGGCAGAGCTGCTGCCTAGGGAGTAGGCTGTCCGTGTTGCCGTCTGCCCGCCGACCCTGGGCAGGGCCTCCCTAGAGCCTGCACCCACCCTTAACTTCTGGGGCTGCCTCTTGCCATGCCCTGGCATGCCATCTGGCGCCCCCCTGGTCTGGCTGCCTCCGAACCCACCTCTCCCACCTCTCGTCCAGCCGCGTACCAGGCCAGGGCAAGGGGAGGGCTGGGTGCAGAGCTGTGGGGACAGAACAGGCAGAGGTGCCGCCTGGAATCTTTCCACCGAGCATTCTGGGAAGGCGTTTATGGAGGTGCAGCTGCCTCTCCCCTCAAGAGTAGGGACCCCCCGAGAATGTGGCCTAGACTCAGGTCCGGCAGAGCAGTGCACACCTCCAGGCCCCATTCTCATAGTCAGGGTCAGAGCTGCAGCCCCTCGGTGCTGTGCTGCCAGCCCGTGACCGCTGGCTCCCTGTGTGGTGGCCTTGGGCCCAAACTTCCTGGGGGCCCAGGCTGTCTCACAGTAGAGCCATCAGAAGGCAGCTCTGTGGGGCTCGTCTCTGAGGGCACAGCCTCAGAGGCCCTTGAAGCCGGCCTCTACCCCACGCAGGGCGCAAGGCAGCGCCCCGAGTGTAGGCATCTCCCCTGCTGCTGTCAGCCCCTGCCCACTGCCCAGGCTCGCCGGCCCCGCCTGCCGTCGCCAGGCAGAGCTTCACCAGACCTGGGCCCCGCCTGCTAGGCCACAACACCGCCTCGGCGGGTGTCGATGGAGATACCGGGTGGAGACACCTGGGCCTTCCGTGGCTCCTTCAGTCACGTGGCCCTCCACCGACCTGTCCTAGGCCCGCCACGGAGCCTGGCTGCCCGGAGCAAAACCTCGCAAGGCTCCTGGACCTCAGGCCTGCGTACCTGGGGCCCTCACACACACTGCCTTCAGGGCGAGGGTCTGCCTCTTACTTGTTTCTCCTGCCCAGGAGCACGCTGAGTGCAGGTGGGCACGGGAGGTCTGAACTCTGACCCCAGTGGCAGGAACCCAGGGCGAGCCCTGGCAGCTCCTGGGTGAGAGGCCTGCCCTCGGAGTGCAGCTCCCCTCGCCGGTGGGGCTGGTGGGCAGGCGCGGCCACCCTCCAGGGCTGCCAGTGTCGGGACCCTGCAGCCGGGCCCCAGCAGGCTTCGCGACGGGAGGCCAGTCCAGCCAGCCCTGGCCGAGGGCAGCGGTGACCGCCTCTGCTCTCCTGCAGGACGACACGGAGCCCTACTTCATCGGGATTTTCTGCTTCGAGGCGGGGATGAAGATCGTCGCCCTGGGCTTCGCGCTCCACAGGGGCTCCTACCTGCGCAATGGCTGGAACGTCATGGACTTCGTGGTGGTCCTCACGGGGTAGGTGGGCGGGCCCAGGCCCTCGGCCCTGCCCGAGAGCAGCAGGTGTCAGGCCCCCCGCAGGGCCAGGCTGGGGCTCTGCCCTGGAGCAGCCGTCCGGGCCAGCAGGTGGGCAGGGGTCTGCCTCGGGGGGACTGTGGTCTGGGAGGATCCGGGTTCGGGTTCGTTTCTGCCGCGAATGGGCTGTGTGTGGCGTGTGTGGTTTCTAGCCCCAGGAGGGTTAATCTGTGTCCCTCCACTGTTTCTACTCAAGAGGGTCTTGATAATCCTCACCTTGTGATTCCCAAAACCACCTGCAGATTGGGAACGGGCACGTGGGGACTGGCGGCTGGGAGTGTGGGCACCCAGCCCCGCCCTCAAGCCCAGCTGGTCCCTGGGGCCAGCAGGCAGAAGGCTGGGTGGCCCTGGGGTGGGTGGTGGGTGGTGGCGGGCAAGGGTTGCCCGGGAGTCTGCTCCCCGAGCACCTGTATGCGAGACTGAGTCCCTGAGGCGCTGTTTTGGCCAGGACTGCAGTCTTCTTCCCTGGGGAGGCTTGGAGCCCGGGTGGGAGGGGTAGGGGGGTGAAGTCGTGAAAATAACCCTTCCATGGTGGGGGACTCCATGAACACCCCACGCTGCCTGTTAGGGTGGGTAGAGGGAGTGGGAGACGTGGGACTCCCTGTGAGGGGGGCTAGGGCTGGCCAGGTGGCCTCTGCTCCCAAGTCGACCCTCGGAGTGAGCCCCGTCTGGGCACCAGATCCCCCCTGGCCGTCACCTGCCCCTGTCCAAGGTACCTGGTTCCCTGCCCGCTGGAGGACAGTGTGCGATCTGACCCTGCAAGGTGAGGACGGTGTGGTCAGGACTGGGCACAGGCAGGGGTCCCGCAGAAGGCAGGCCCAGAGCTGCGTGGTGCCCAGCACGTCCTTAGAGCAGTGTCTTTGCCTTCAGGTGGGCTCGGCCCCAAGACCTGCCACTGCGAGCTGGGGCACAGGGTGGTGGTCGGCCTGCTGCCGCGTGCTCCCACCCATGGGCTCTGCTGGGGGGCCCAGGAGTCACCACAGCTACTGACATCTCTCACTCCAGCCCCCAGCCCCTGGGACAGATCTTGTTTTTCAGGATGTCCCTTGAGGAAGGCACCCTGGAGGGACAGGAGCTTTTGCTGATTAAAAGATCCTGGAGGGGAAGGGAAGGGGGAGGGAGGGAGAAGAGGAGCAGGGTGGAGCTGGGCCTTGCAGGACCTGCCTCCTGGGCACTGTCTGGGGCTGTTTCTGAGCAGTGGGGGCGGCCAGGGGTTTGTGTGCGAGTCTGGACTGCCCCCTCCCCGGGAGCTCACTCCCTGCCCCACCAAGACGGCCCCAAGGGCCCTGAGACCCCGCCTACCGCCCTCTTCCCTGTGTCCCCGCTGCGGCCTCTCCTGTTCTTCCTTGGTTCTCCTCCCCTCCTTCTGGTCCCCCCTTCTCCCCTTTCCCCCGAGAGGAGACCTCCTCCTGGTCTGTCTTCCTGCCTCTAACTAGATCTCCTCCCTGCCCTCCCTCGCTTCTCTGTCTCCGCTGGCTCTCCTGCCCCACGGCCTTGCCCTCGCCTCTGTGTCCCTGTGTCTCTCTGTCTCTGTCTCTGCTGGCTCTCCTGCCCCACGGCCTTGCCCTCGCCTCTGTGTCCCTGTGTCTCTCTGTCTCTGTCTCTGCTGGCTCTCCTGCCCCACGGTCTTGCCCATGCCTCTTTGTGTGCCCGTGTCTCCTGGCATGGGTGACGGGTTTCCATGCTCCACTCTGCACACCTCATCCCCAGTGGGGGCCTGGGTTGTGAGGGAAACCCCGCCTGCTCTGCCCCATGGGTGTTCATGTGAGGCTGCCAGCCACACCAGGGATCTGAAACGGGGACTCGTGTGCGTGGGGGAGGTGCTGGTCTGTGTTGGGGTAGGTGCAGCTGTGGGGCCCAGGAAGCGCCCCTGCCCTCTGAGCCGAGACCCCCATGGCAGCAGGCTGCAGGGCTGAGACCAGTGAGGGTTTATGTAACGTGCTCAGGACTGGGGCTCAGGGAGACCTGGAGAAGCCCCCTGGTCCTGAGAGGGCGGTGGGGGTCGCTGCTGAAGCTGTTGTGTGGCCTCCGGACCCACAGTGTCAGGTCCCGTGTCCGCCCTGCTGCAGGGAAGCCCACTGGCCCGAGACGCTGCCCACCTGCTGGTGCCCACCTGCTAGCCTAGGGACCATGGGGCCCTGGGGCCTGTGTTGGTATGACTGGCTGGCCTGGGGTGCGATCCACTGGCCGTGGTGGCTATCCTGGGAGACAGGCGTGGCCTCTGAAATCCTGCTTTCCAAGGGTGGGAGGCCTGACACAGACCACAGGACCCCTGGCCTTTGAGGGTTGCCAGCAGCTTCTGGGGGTGTGGACCCTGGGCCTATCCGTGCTGGGCAGCCTGGACCCTCAGCTGTGAACACCTCTCAGTGGGGTCAGCCTGTGTGACCACCTAGAGCCTTCTCATTGCCTTGGGTTGAGAGGGAGTGGAGTGGCCACGTCCCTGACGTGGGCTGGGCCTCATTTTCAGGAGTGGTGGTGGCCTCTGTGGGCCTTGTGCCCCTGGACAGTTTACCCAGATTCTAGGCTGGGGTCCGGACACCATTCCCCACGCTCTTCAGTGCTGCGTGCGGAGCTGGGCCCACCCCACCCAGAGCAGCCTGGCGGGGCCCCCAAGCTACCAGGGACGGCACTGGAGGGTCTCCGGCCACGTGGAGAAGGGGTGCCGCTGCTCGCCCTGGCTAGGGTGGGTGGGGGGCTGTAGCCGCATCCTGCCCCACCCGGGCGCCGGCCTCTGCTCTTCCTCCGTCTGCCTCTAGCTGCTTGGGCCCCGTCCCCCGCCCCAGCTCCTCAGTCACCGTCCATTCAACATCTGCTGAGCTGCTTCCAAGTGCTGAGGGCATGTGAAGGAAGGAGGCCGGCCAGGCCCACCCGGCTGTGCAGAGACCAGGCAAGCCCCTGCCGGCCCCACGCCAGGTCCCCTTGCTCCATGCCCAGCTGTGACTCTGCTGCTCCTCCGCCCCTGCCCCACGAGCACGCAGCAGCTGCCTGTGGGCACAGAGGTGCCAGCTTAGACCCACGCCATGTCCTGTGTGGGTCACGGGTGAGGGGTGCAGGGTGCAGCCTGGGGGCCACTGCTCTGTGTGGGGCAGAGGGCCTCGTTGAGTGCGGACCTGCAGACATGAGGGTGAGTCGCGTGGAGGGTGAGAGGACATGGTGGCAGGGGCCTGGGCGTGGTGTCTGTCAGAGCCCCAGGAACAGGGGGCGGGGAGGAGACGCTGCCCAGGACTGACGCAGGTCACCCTGACTTCGTGTGGCTGGCGGAGAGCGAGGCCCAGGGCTGGACGCTGTGATCAGCCGCGGCAAGAGGGCCCCGAGGGGAGTGGGACGGGGTGGCTTGCGGTGGTGGGAGCAGAGGCTCTGGGTCTTGTGAGCAGTCTCATCTTCTAGGGAGTTTTTCAGAGAAATGGGCCGAGAGGGTTTTGTCAGGTCTCCGTGCGCGGCCCAGGGTGTGGGTGGCCAGTCAGGAAGACCGTGTGGGAAGATGGAGCCCGGGCCCCGGGGCTCTAGGCCTGCCCTTTCCCGGCAGGGGCTGGAGGGCGCAGGTGGGGCACGCCGCCCCCTCTGCCTGGGGTCCCCCTGGGCCTGCAGGAAGTGCATTAGCAGAGGGCTGGGGTTGGAGGAGATGGCGTGAGGGAGCAGCGGGGAGGGGTGGGTGAGCAGGGCGCCCCTTTGCCCGGCCCAGCCCCTACTCCTCAGCTCCCCACTCCTGACCGTCCATTTGCACCAGCGCCCTCCTGTCCCTGTTCTCATTGCGGGGATGGCCCCACCCTTCCCCGAGACACGTGTGTGCCCGCAAGGCGGTGAAGGCCCAGGGTGGCCGTGAGGACCATAAGGACAGGCCAAGGGAGGGGGTGCAGGGCCTCCGGAGGGTGGCCTCGAGCTGCTGGGGGCGCGGGGATGGAATCAGAGACGTTACTCGGGGCCCTGGACGGGGAGGGTGGAGCACGTGCCCCTGTGGGGCTCCCGAGAGGGCGGAGTGTGCGCCTGGAACCCACGCCCTCCGCTCCCCCTGCCCTGGCGTCCTGTGCCCATCCATCTGCTGGGTGTCGGCTCTGTGTCTGCCCTTGTCACGCCCCACAACCGGAGGGGTTGGTCCCACCTGGTGCAGCCAGCCAGCCCCCCGGAATCAAAAGCCTCAGTGTCCCCACCCGAGTGGCCCAGGTGGCTCCCCACGGGATGTCTCCAAGCAGCTGCCCGCGGCCCTCCAGATGGGGTGCAGAGCTCTTTCCAGGACGTGACATGAGAGCTGGCACTGGGCTGGGCCTCCCATGGGAGGGGTGGGCATGTGGCCGTTCGCAGGGTGGGATTCCCGGGACAGAGGGTCTGGTCAGGAGCTCAGGTCACAGCCACTGTGGCTGTCATCAACCTGAGTGCCTTGGGCTGCCCGGTGACCGTGCGGCCCCCTTCCGCACAGGGCACGTGGACACAGCCTGATTCGGGAGGTGGCTGGGGCTTCCTGGGCAGTGGGGTGGGGGCTTGGCTAAGAGATGAGAGGCCGCAAAGCCACAGGCCCGCCCACACTAGTGTCCTGCTGGGCGAGGAGGTGCCCGCCAGTGAGCAGCAGCCCAGGCCAGGTGCGGTGCCCCAGGGCTGGCCCCTGGCCTTCTGCGCAGTGGCCTGAGCCAGCCCTCCCTGACTCTGCAGGCAGCTCCCGGTCTGGCCCCGTTTGCCCCCCACATCCCCGCTGCAGCATGGGTGGGGCTGGGTTTGACTGTGGCTGTTGGAGCGTGTCTGGGCATCAGGTTCCGCCCCTCCAGGGAGCGTCGTGGGCATTGCTGGAGGCTTACGGCAGCAGGTCTGCAGCCAGGACAGCAGTCCCAGAGGCCTCACCTGAGCCTGTGGGCTGGCCACGCCGTGGGCAGGCCCTGAGGGTGCTGTCCTCAGGCACCTCCCCAAGGGCGGCCTTCACCTGTGCATCCCTGGGTCAGGGTTACGAAACTCCCAGGGATCCTAACCCCACATGGACTCCGCCTCCCTCCTGGCACCCCACTGGGTATTTACAGGCAACCCTGTCCTGCTCACTCCCCCGCTCTCCTCTGGGGACTTGGGGAGGGGGCAGAGGCCCCCCTCCGTGTGCAGAGAGCTGCCTTGGGGAGGGGCATGGGCAGCAGGCCCGTGTGCCCGAGGGAGCGCCAGCTTGCGTGATCCTGCTGACAGCCCAGAGGGGGAGAGTGGTGCCAGCGGCAGCAGGAGGCGCGGGCTTTCCCGGGGCCAGGCCAAGGGGAGGGGAGGAGGGAAATTTCAGCTGGACCCAGAGAAGGACTTGCATCCACGGGGGCCTCTGCGGCTTGTCCAAAGGCGGTGAGGAGCTGTGCCCTGCAGCTGAGCCGGTGCTGTTGCCGGGGGTCATGGCCCGGGGCCACCATTCCCAGGGGGACACACATGGGCGGGCTGAGGGGCAGGGGCCATGCTGCCCCAGGCTGGGCTGATGAGGGGATGGGCGTGGCCCGCTGGAAGGGAGGCCCGCGGCTGAGGGGGCCCTCTGTGCACGGCCTGGACTGTGGTTAAGGTGGCCGGATCCCTCGTGGCCAACTCTGGTTCAAGCCTCTACCTGCAGTCTGAAAAGCACGCTGTGTGTGTGTTCTGATCCCTGAGGGGAGAGGAGAGATAGAGGAGAAGGGATTGTGGCGTGGTCCCCACCCCCACGAGCTTTCTCTTGCTCTCTGTGCCTCTCTCCAGCAAGCATATGTACCCTATGGCAAATTAAAAAAAGCAAATCAAAGCAAAACAAAAAACCCAAAACCAAAACCTAGAAGGGACTGTGACACACCGTAGGTCCGTATGGCTCGGGAGAATCCTCTGGGCCTCACTCCCTCTGAGAGCTTGCCCTTAGCTCTGGGCAGCAGCCTGGAGTGGACCATGGCCTCCTTCCTGGGCTCAGGCCCTGGGCTCTGCTTCTGGGGGCTGAGTGAGGGTGGAGCCTTGCCCCTGCAGCCCAGGTCCCCCCGCCAGCTCCAGGCACTCAGTACCCTGCCCCAGTTTACACGGAAACCAGAGCTGAGTTAGGCCTGGGGCTGGTCCATAGCTGAGGCTCTTTAGGGCTTCCTTGGCTTCTGGCTCTTCTTGGTGGGGGCCGCTGGGCCCCCCCACTACCTGCTGCTCTCCATCCCCTCGCAGCCAACCAGCACTTCAGAGGAGTCCCCTCTGTCCCTGGTGGCACTTGGGGTGGCCTGCCAGCCTCACGCTGCCACCCTGGTCTAGGGGCCCCGCCACACCAGCCACGGCACCGTCGGTCACTCCTGAGAGCCTGGAAGCCCATTGAGAAGGAACCTGCCCCTCTGGCCCTGGGAACCAGCTGGGGAGCAGCAGGGGCCAGGGCACCTGCACCCCCAGGCTGGCCCTTGCCCTTCCCCCAGGACTCCTGTGGGCCTGTCCCCGAAGTGGCCGCAGAACCTGCAGACACTCGTTCTCCTGCAGTTCTGGCACAGCTCTGAGGGGCATTGGGGTTCTTGGCTGCCAACGGCCACCTTCCTGTGATGGGCGCAGTGGGGTGACATGAGCCTCTGCCTGCCTCTCAGGCTCAGTGTCAGCTTTGCGGCCTGGCCCCTGCTCGGGAATGCATGTGGTGGGACACCGTGGGCTCTTCCCTGACTGGAACTCCCCGCCCCACCAGTCTCTGGGAGTGTGGTTACCGCAGGCACCCAGGAGGGGCCAGGCAGGACCCCTGCGTCCCCAGACCCTCCCAGCCCTGGAGGCATAGCTGGAACTGGAGGTTGTGGGGACTCCCACAGCCCAGCACCTCCTGTTGAGGATGGGATCCCCGAGGGAGTCGCTCTGCGACTGGCCTCCCCAGCACCCGCCGTCTCACGCTGCAGCCAGCTGGTCCTCCCCACACTGCACGGGCGGTTCGAGGGCCCTGTTCTTCCCTGGATGCAGCCGAGGCTCAGAGGCTCTCGGAGACTCACACCCCATAGCACCCAGGTGGGTGCAGGGCCTCAGAGGGGCCCCACCCAGTGGTTGGGGTCCTCCCAGGGTGGTGCCTGCATCTCTCCCTGTGCCTGTTTGGGTCCTCAGCCTGGGGAGGGGCGGAGTGTGCTGAGGCCAGGACAGTGCAGGTAGGAAGAGGACGGTGGGCGGTGTAGGCCCCTGGCCCGTAGCAGGTAAATGAACATAAAAGCTGACTTCCACTTGGTTTTCTGTGCCTCTGCTATTCTACAGTAGTTCTACAAGTTCTATGAGCTCGATGCTAATATTAACACTTTTTTTTTTTTTTTATAAAAAAGAAGCTTTAATTTTGAGCTGGTCGCAGATCCGTACTGCAGTCGTGGTAGATAGCAGGGTGCTCGTGGGCAGCAGCGGCACAGCCAGGGGCTGCGGAGACATGAGGCCCGGCCCTTTTGTAGCTACCCCTGCTTTTGTCCAGCCTCACCCCTTTCTTCACTTCAGGCAGTCACTAACGCAGTCCCCGTGTCTATGACTTTGTCATTACAAATACTTCGTATGAAAGGAATCACACATCTTCAGGTTTCTTCCTCACGGAGGGTGTCGGTGTCACTTCTGCAGAGACGACAGGACACCCGGTTCTTCCTCACGGAGTCTTTATTCACAGGTTTCCTTTATCTTTCTTCTTTCTTCCTCCTCCCTCCTCCCTCCCTTTACCCCCGTATATATAGGATCCTCCCGACCGCCCCGCCCGCAAGTTCCTTTGCCTGTACAAGGCAAGTACCGGAGACACGCCTCCCTATGCAGCCAGCGGCCTTATCTTGGCTCTGCGGCCAACAGGAGGGAGGGAGGGAGAAGCACGTCGGCGGGCCTCACACCTCAGCCCACCCCCCTCCCCGGGCACCCAGCCCCAGTCCGGAGGCATTTGCCCTGGCTATTCTAGCTCGGCTCAACTCTGTACCTTGAACCAAATTGTCATGTGTTCGAAAATTGTTTCTTTCTGTTGTGTACAATATTGCATCCTACTGTTTAAAGACTCCTGGGTTCTTTCGTTTTTTGAAATAGGAACAAAGCTTTTATACACATTCAGGTATGACCCTAACTTTTCATTTCTCTGGGAAAAATGATCAAGAATACCATTGCTACATTGTATTGTGGTTGCATGTTTTTTTTTTAAAGTTATTTATTAATTTAATTTATTATTATTACTACTTTTAATTTGCCATAGGACATGTGTATTCATCAGTGAGAGAAGAGAGAGAGAAAAAGCATGCTGTTAGGTTTGGGATTTGAACCATGGCTGACTGTGTGGGAGTCCAGTGCTTTAACCACCACGCCACCTGGTGCCCTCCACCCCTCGAGTTTAGTTCTCAAGGAACTGCCAAACTGGCATAGTGGTTATGTTGCTGGACTCCCACGTAGTTGACCACAGTTCGAGTCCTAGACCTGGTGGCTTAAAACATACCAGTGTGGGTAAGCACATTTGCCCTTTGGCAAAAACCTAAATAAATAAATTTATATTTCTTTGGTAAAAAAACAAACACACCGGGCATGTATACGTGCGTGTGTGCACACACCCTATAGCAAAAATCTCTCTAAAAACAGAAAGTTTTTAGAAACAAGTTAAAAGAGAAAATTCTCATTCTCTAGCTATTCCTCAATTCCTTATCTTCTGTCTCCTCTTGGGGGCTAGGGCACGCATGCACACATGCCTGATATGATTTTCAAGCTGCTGGGTCTAGGACTCAAACCACTCCGTTGGCCATGTGGGAATCCAGTGCCCTAGCCCCTGTGCCACCTGCTGGCCCCTGTGCATGATCTTCTAATTTATAGCTAAGTATTCTAAAAGATTTTCATGATTATAAATGGCATGTAATTCAAATTTTGGTATTCATATGTTCATTGCTAGTATATAAAAAACTCGTAGATTTTGGGGCCAGCAGGTGGCGTAGTGGTTATGTCATTGGACTCCCACAATGTTGACTGCAGTTTAAGTCTTGGACCTGGTGGCTTAAAACTCACGCTGTGTGTGTGGGTGCGTGGGTGTCCAAAATCTCGAGAGGAGAATAGAGAAGAAAGCTCTGTGGCGTGGCCATCCCGCCGGGGGGTAGTTTCTCCCTTTCTGTCTCTATATCTCTCTGTCTCTCTGGCAAGCAAAAAAAAAAAAAAAGAAAGAAAGAAAGAAAAGAAAAACCATAGATTTTTTTTCTTCAGCCTTGCTGAATTCATTTATTAGTTTTTAATTTGCCATAGGGTCTGTGTGCTCACCAGAGAGAGGCAGAGGGACAGAGGGGGAAGCAGCCCCGGTGCCTCCTCCTTCCCCCGTCAGGACTTGGGGCACACACGCCTCGCTTGTTTCTCAAGCTGCCGGGCTGGGGATTCAAACTGAAGTCGACCATGTGGGGTCGGCTTCCTTAACCGCCAGGCCATGGGCGACCCGTTACTCTAGCTCTGGGAGATTTATTTTTATTTTTATTTTCTGGCAGATCCCTTGGAATTTTCCATGTCACCAACTTGTCGCCTGCAAGTAGGGACAGATGGGTTTCTTCCTTTGAATCTGTGTGCCTTTTCTTCCTTTCCTCGCCTTTTTGCATTGACTAGAACTTCCAGTCCTTTATTGAATAAGAGCAGTGAGAGGGGACATCTTTGCTTTATCCTGATCTTGGGAGGAAAACATGCAGACTTTTACCATGAAGTAAAATGCTAGCTGTAGATTTTTATAGGTGGTCTTTATTGAATTTGGGCAATTCCCCTTCATTCTAATTTTCCAAGAGTTTCTGTCATAAATGGGTGTTAGATTTTGTCAAAATCTTATTCTCCATTGGTACGATGGTGCTCTTTCTTTTTCGAAATGTTAGCATGGTGACTTACAGTGGTTGCTATTTTGAGTCTTAAACCAGCCTGGGGTAGACATGGTTGTGTCGTGTAGTTCTTTTTATACTGCTGCATTTTACTTGGTAAAATTTTGCTAATGGTTTTTCCATCTGATTTCATCAGGTCTTTTGGTCTGTAGTGTTTTGGTTTGGGTTTTTGGTACTATTTTTGTTTTTGCCATCAGAGTAATACAAGCTTCATAAAGTTAATCTGGAAGTGTTCTTTTATTTTCTAAAAGCCATTCTATAACATGGTATTAGTTCTTTCTAAACATTTGGAAGAATTCTGTAGTGAATTCAGTCAGCCCTGGAGCTTTATTTCTTTTGGTGAAGAATTATTTATTTAATTTTATTTATTATTATTTTTTAATTTGACCAGAAGGAGAAAGAGAGAGAGAAAGGGGAAAGGCAGGAGAACAAGCCGCAGGTCTGGGACGCAGACCGCGTTCGGCCATGTGGGAGTCCAGCGCCTTAACCACCACGCCACCTGCCGCCCCCCCCCCCCCGCCCCCGAGCTTTCTTCTTTGGGGGAATTTTTAAAGTATGGATTCAAGGGCCGGCAGGTGGTATGATGGTTAAGGCACTGGACTCCCACGTGGCCGACCATGGTTTGAGTCCCAGACCCTGTGGCTGGAAAATCATGCCAGGTGCGTATGCCTGTGTGCTCAGGACCCTGAGGGGAGGATGGGAAGGGACTGCACCATGTCCATCCGCGCTGGGGGGCGATTTCTCACGGTCCCTCTCAGTTTCTCTCTGGTACATGTTCCTTATGGTAAAAACCTTAAAAAAAAAAGAAAGAGTGTATTTTGTTTGTCAGTCCAGGAAGATAGTATGTTTTAACATTTATCCAACTATCTCTCCTTTTTGTAAATTAGATTTTGTCGTTTTCTTTATAAAGGTTACTTATACTTTTTATTTTTATTATTTCTATTTTTCAATTTGTCAGAGTGTGTGTGCACTTGCCAGAGACAGAGAGACAGGGGAAGGCAGGCTTTCCCGGCAGTGGGACGTGGCCATGCCGCAGCCCCCCGTTCCTCCAGCTGTCGGGTTTGGGACACGCGTGCCCAGCATGTTCCTCGGGCTGCCAGATCGGGGACTCGAGCCGTCTGTCGGCTGTCGGGATCTGACGCCCTCTGGCCTCTGAAATGACCCTCACGGCGGTCTCTGTATTTGATGTGGTTGAAATTGAGATGCCTTATCTCGCTGTGTGTTCTTTCTGTTCTTCCCCTCTTCTCTTCTGCGTGGCTTTGCCTGTGTGTCATTCGTTTATTCTGGGACGGCATTTCAAAGGGCCTGCTCTGGGGACTGCGTCTTTCCACACCTACACTGCTGACTGCAGACCGGGGTATTTAACACGCGTTTTCCATGTGTTCGTATTCTCGGTGAAGTAGTAGTTAGTTATGGAGTTTTTTTCTCAGACAAGTAAAACCATATACACGCGGCGGAAATACTCCGAATATGGTCGCCCATCACTCTCTGTCGTCCTCTTTTACCTTCGGGGGGGCAGTGGTCTGAGTGCCGCTGGTGGGAGCATGTGTGTGGGCCCACCAGCTCTGGGGGGCCCTTTGTATCCGTGAGCGAAACGGAGCATTGCATGGTATTTGTGTGAGTGTGTGTATTTACACATAAATATGTTTATTCCGCAAGTGGCCTTTTTACACAATACTACGGTAAACATTTTCTATGTTAAGTTGTGGACTGGCTTAGTGTACATACGTACCCGTGTTAACTGAAGGGTATTATTCCCTCGTGTATGTACACTGCGGTGAGTGTACATGCGTACCCGTGTTAAGTGGAGGGCACTACTCCCTTGTGTACGTACACCGCAGTGAGTGTTCTGTCCTTGCGACGTGCAGTGTCTTGTTTCTGGTTTTCACGGTCACAGGCAGGGGTAGGTGTATATCTTTGTTTGTCTGTGTAGTCTGCAGTCAGGGTGGGCGGCCCCTAGAGTCAGAGATGCGCTTTTTTGCAGGAAGTCGTCAGATGGTCTCTGAATGGCTCTGTACTTCCTTCCGCCCGCAGAGGTGTTGCTTGACATGAGCAGGCTGCAGCCCCGTTTGCTAAACCGAGAGTCTGAAATGGCATCCCTGCGTTTTGGCGTGGAGGTTTCCGTGTTGGTATTTTGAGCATCTTCTTTCTCTTGTGGTTTGACTGTTCGGATACGTTATTTGTATTTTTCCAATAATTATTATAGAAATTCTTTTATATTCTTTTATATTTCTTTTCACTTTTTAAAAATTATTTAATTTTATTTGTTACTGGCTTTGTTATTATTTTAATTTGCTACAGGGTGTATGTACTCACGTGACGGCACGTGAGAGAGAGAGACAGAGAGAGAGCGCGCCCGTGGGGAAGCCAGCTGCCCGGTCTGGGACTCGCACTGCAGTCGGCCGTGTGGGAGTCCAGCTGCCTTAACCAACCCGCCTCCAGCCGGCCCCGCTTTTCCCTTCTTTATAGAACCCTTTGTGGTGCAGTTTAATCCCACGGTCGGCCAATGTCTCAGTCACCCTGTGGTTCGCGGTTTGTGTGTCTCCCTTTGAGACCCCCCCCACTTCACAATTGTGGAGCCGTTCTCTTGTATTTTCTTGTCAAAGAAATGGTTTTAACTGTGTAAGTTTTTTTTTTTTTTTAAAGAAGTATTTATTTAATTTTATTATTATTATTGGTATTATTATTATTGGTATTTTTGCCTATGTGGGCTCACCAGAGAGAGAGAGAGAGACGAAAGGCAAGAAAGCAAGCTGCCAGGTCTCAGACTTGAACTGCCGTCGGCCGTGTGGGACTGCAGCACCCTAACCAACATGCCAGCCGCTGGCCCTCGTGTGAGTACGTGTTCAAGCTTGCTCTCCACACGCAGGCCTTGCCCACCTGGATGTGCTTCTGCGTGATGCTGACCTTTTGCATACAGAGAACAGGCATCCCCCCACCGTTTGCGGACGGCTTTGTCATTTTCCCTGTTCACAGTGGCACTGCCAGCTTTGCCGTGGGTCAGTTTCCAAAGCTGGGCTGTGTCTGGGCTCTACGTTCCCTTTAATGCCGAGAGTGCGTGTGCACAGGCAGCACGTGGGGGCCGCCCCAGGGCCCTCGGCACCCAGCACATACGCACATGCCGGTAGGGCAACCGGGACTCGGCCGGGACTGCCGTGTGGCCTTGCCTGCTGGCGGAGGGCCGGCCCTCTGTCAGTCCTTTCACGTCTGATGTCACTTGCTACAGCTTACAGAAAGTCTTTAAAACTGGAGCAATTGAGGTCCTCTTTGCTCTTCAAAATGTTGGGTCATTAGAAAAGTCATGATGGGATCGGCAGTTGGCGTAATGGCTGTGTTGCTGGACTCCCATGTAGTCGACCGCGGTTCAAGTCCTGGACCCGGTGGCTTAAACTCACACCGTGCGCATGTGTGTGCGTGCCCAAGATCCCGAGAGAAGGATGGAGGAGAAGGGATTGCGGCGTGGCCATCCCCCTGGGGGTGATTTCTCACTTTCTGTCTCTCTCTTTCTGGCGAGTGCATGCGACCTATAGCAAAAACCTCTCTCAAAAAAAAAAAAAAGGTCATGATGCATTTTTGCATATAAAAACACAGAAAAGAGTACATAGTAGCTCTTCTGACGATCGAATAGTCCAGGCTGTCCTTGAGCTTTCTGTCTTCCGTATAAGATCAACGATGAGCTTGTGAAGTCCCAAGTCTCTACTGAGAGTTTTGCCTTTTTTTTTGGTAACAGTTTTATCAATATATAATTCACATACCATATAATTTTCCCACTGAAAATGTTCAGGTTAATGGATTTTGGTATATTCATTATTAGTCATTATTTTAAAATAGTATTTTTAAGTACATTATTATTTTATTTAACTTTATTTATTTATTTATTTATTTAAATTTGACCAGATAGGAACAGAGCAAGGGGGAGTGGTGTGGAGTGAGAAAGCAAGCTGGCAGGTCCGGGACTTGAACCACGGTCAGCCATGTGGGAGTTCAGCGTCCTTAACCACCATGCCACCTACCTCCCCCATTCATTATTAATCTTAAAACGTTGTGGTGAAAGGGCCTGCCAGTGGCATGGTGGTTAAGGGCTGGCTCCCACACGGCTGAATGAGTGGTTCAAGTTTCAGACCTGGCGGCTTGAGACACATACTGCGTACATTTGCGTGCAGAACCCTGGGAGGAGAATGGCGGAGAAGGGACTGCACTGTGGTCTCCTCTGAGAATGCTTTCTCCCTGACCCTCCCCGGCAACCACATGTGCCCTGTAGCGAACTTCTTAAAAATTTAGGTAAACTATATAATATGAAAGATTTATTTATTTATTCAGAGAGATTGTTGCTGTAGGATGCGTGTGCTCACCAGAGAGATAGAAAGCGATCCCTTCTCCTCCAGTCTCCTCTTGGGATTTTGGGGACACATACACGCACACACACACACGTGCCTGGCGTGAGTTTCAAGCTACCAGGTCCAGGACTTGAACTGTGGTCGGCCACGTGGGAATCCAGTGCCTTAACCCCTATGCTACCTGCTGGCCCCAACATGTAAGAATTTTAAGTTCTTAACATGCGACAATTTAGTTGCATTAATTATGTTTTACATTCATGATGCAATTCCCAAAACTTTTTTATTAACACAAGTGGAACTCTACCCAGTAAACAATAACACACTCTCTTTTCCTGCCTTCGCTGGTTCCTAACCGCTTTCTGTGCGAATTTGCCTGCCCTGTGTTTCTTGTATGAGCAGAACAACAGTCTTTGTCCTGCGTCTGGATTGTTTTACTTCAGATAATGTCTCGTCCACGTGGCAGCGCATGTGGCATTGAGACGCACTTGTGTGGCCGGGCAGCGGTACACACACTCCCATGTGCCCGTGTGTGTGTGCACAGGTGTTTGGTTGTTGTTTTAGCTACCGCTTTACGTTCCCACCAGCAAAGCACAAGGCCCCCACATCCTCACCGACATTCGTTATCTTCTGGTAGTTTTTTTCCTTTCTAAAACTTGTTTTTTTTTTTTTTTCCATAGGGTATGTGCTTACTGGTCTGGGATTCCAACCGCAGAGACCACCATCTGCAATACAGTGCCTTAGCCACCATACCCACCTGCTGGCCTGTTTTCTGTTTATTTTTATTATCATTATTTTTTTTTTTGGAGAGGTTTTCGCTATAGGGCGCGTGCGCTCACCAGACAGACAGAGAGAGACAGAGAGACAGAAAGCGAGAAATCACCCCCCAGGGGGGATGGCCACGCCACAATCCCTTCTCCTCCATTCTCCTCTCGGGATCTTGGGCACGCACGCACACGCACCCGGCGTGAGTTTTAAGCCACCGGGTCCGGGACGCGAACCGCGGTCGACTATGTGGGAGTCCAGCAACATAGCCATTACACTAACTGCTAGTTCCCTGTTTATTTTTGATAATAGCCAACCTAATGGGTAAGAAGTGACATTTCACTGTGTTTTGATTTGCATTTCCCTAATGATAGTGATGTCGAGCATCTTTCTTATGAGCTTATTGGTCATTTGTATAGCTTTTTGTTTCTTTTTTTTTTTTAAAGAATTATTTTATTTAACTTTATTTTATTTGCTTATTTATTTTAATTTGGCGAGAGAAGAGAGAGAGAGAGAGAGAGAGAGAGAGAGTGAGAAAGCAAGCCACCAGGTCCGGGACTCGAACCGTGGTTGCCCATATGGGAGTCCAGCGCCCTTAACCACCATGCCACCTGCTAGCCCCTTGTATAGCTTTTCTGGAGAAATATTCATTAAAATTCTTTGCCAATTTAAGTTTTGTTTTATTGTAGGAGTTTTTATATTTTTTTATGTATCCCTTAGTAGATATATTATTTGTAATTATTTTCTCCCATTCTGAAGGTTATCTTTACTCTCTGACAGTATCCTTTGGTCACAAAATTTTAAATTTTGATGAAGTCCAGTTTATCTTGTTTCCCTTTGATTCCTTACATTTTTGGTGTCATATATACAAAATTATTGCCAAATCCAGTGTCATGAATATTTTCCCTCATGTTTTTTTCTTTTTTTTTTTTTGAGAGGCTTTTGCTATAGGGCATATGCACTCGCCAGAAAGAGAGAAACAGAGACAAAAAGCAAGAAATCACCCCTCAGGGGGGATGGCCATGCCAAATTCCCTTCTCCATTCTCCTCTCGGGATCTTGGGCACACACACACACATGCCTGCCATGACTTTAAGCCATTGGGTCTGGGACTCGAACTGCAGTTGACGACATGGGACTCCAGCCATGTAGCCATTACGCCATCTGCTGTTCCCTTTCTAGGTGTTTTCTAGTTTAAGCTTAAAAAAAAAAAAATTGTCGCAGTGCATGTGCACTTGCCAGAGAGAAGAAAGAGAGAGAATCACCCCCTGGGAGGATGGCCATGCCACGATCCTTTTCTCCTCTATTCTCTTCTCAGAATTTTGGGCACACATGCACACACACCCAGCATGATTTTTCAGCTGCCGTGTTCAGCACCTGAACGGTGGTGAGCTGTGTGGGGGTGCAGCACCCTAACCACTATGCTACCTGCTGGTCCCTTTAATTTTAGCTCTTGGATTTAGACCTTTGATCCATTTTGAGTTATCTTCTGTGTGTGTTCTAAGGTAAGAGTCCAACTTTATTCTTTTCATGTGGATAGCCAGTGTTTCTAGGTACAGTTTGTTAAAAAGATGGTCCTTTCCCGCCAATTAATTGTCTTGGTATCCTTGTTGAAAATCATTAGGCTATAGATGTGAAGGTTTATTTCTGGGTTATTCTTCTCTTCAGCTGGTCTCTATGTCTACACGAGGGGACTTCATAAGTGGATGGCAGAATGGAGTTAGAGTACAAGCTTCTTTTGATGCACAAAGATTTTGAAATCCATGTATAGTTTTTCATAATATGCATTTTACATGAACTCTCTGAAGACCTCCCCACATTTATGCTGGTTATGGTTACCTTTATGTTCACTTGAGCTTGGTTGTGGATTTCAAAAGCAGGACCTGTGAGTCTTTCAACTTTGTTCTTTTTTGAAATTGTTTTGACTATGTTGGGTCCCTTGAGATTCCATATAGATTTTAGAATGCGTTTTCTACTTTTGTAAAGAGTGCTGTTAGAATTTGGATGGTGATTGCATTGAATCTCTGGATAATTTGGGGTAGTATTGTCATCTTAACAATTTTAAGTTTTCTAGTTCATGAATGTGGGATGTCTTTCTATTTGTTCTTTAATTTCTTTCAATAATGCTTTGTAGTTTTCAGTATACAAGTCTTTAACCTTCTTGACTAATTTTATTCTTATGTATTTTTTTTTTGGAGAGGTTTTTGCTATAAGGCGTGTGCGCTCGCCAGACAGACAGAGAGAGACAGAGAGACAGAAAGCAAGAAATCACCTCCCCCTAGGGGGGATGGCCACGCCGCAATCCCTTCTCTTCTGTTCTCCTCTTGGGATCTTGGGCACGCATGCACACATGCCTGGCGTGAGTAAGCCACCGGGTCCGGGACTCGAACCGTGGTCGACTACATGGGAGTCCAGCGACATAGCCATTACGCTAACTGCTGGTCCCATATTCTTATGTATTTTATTCTTTTGGATGCTACTGCAAATTGATAATTTAAAATTTCTTTGTGTGTGTGTGTAGAAGTAAAACTTATTGTATTGACTTTATATCCTATAACTTGCTGAATTCATTAGTTCTAGCATGTGTGTGTGTTTTGCTTCTTCCAGTTTTCTGTATGTAAGATCTTTGGACATTTTGACTGGAAGTGCATTGCATTTATTGATCAATTTGAGAAAAAAGTATGTTGCAGAATCGTCTCATCTAGTAAGAGAGTTCCTACCATTTATTTCCTTGTCCTTTAAGATTGTTTTGTGATTTCATCAAGATATTGCATTTATTTTATTAGATTTTTTTGTAGATACATTATACATTTTGTTTCTGTTATAAACAATACTTTTATGATTGCTTTATTGAGATATAATTCATACACTATAGACTAACTTTTTACAAAAAGATTGGTGAGGATGGGCTGAGCAGTAACATTTAACAGACACAAGACATGTAAGCAAGTTGAACGGGTTATAGAGTAGGTGTGCTGCAGGCTAAGAGAGGGATCCCCAGTCTTACATGTATCTCTTCCAAATAAAGCAAAACACAACAGAGCACTGTAGAGGGGGACGGCAGGTAGTATGGTGGGTAGGGTTGTTGGACTCCCACATGGCTGACTGTGGTTTGAGTCCTGGACCCGGCAGCTTGCTTTCTCACCTTCCCTTTCTCTCTCTCTCTGTCTCTCTCTGATCAAATTGAAATAAAAAAAGAAAGAAAGAAAGAAGGAAATAAATAAAATAATTGGGAACAAACAAAACCACTAGTAGAACACAAATTATAGGAACACAACATAATGTAATGTTCTTTGTTGATGATTAAGACGGGCCCGGTGGTTAAGGCAGCGGGACCCCACATAGCTGACTGCTCTGTTGGAGTCCCAGACTGGACAGCTTAAAAACACACTGGGCATGTGTGCGTGTGTGCCCAACATCCTGAGAGGAGAATGGAGGAGAAGGGGTTGAGGCGTGGTCATCCCTTCAGGGGGAGCGTTTTGTCACTTTCTGTCTCTGTCTCTTTCTCTGTCATCAGAGCACATGCCCTATAGCAGATGTCAAAAAAAAAAAAAAAAAGGTAATGAATATGGTGCTGTCCTTGATCGGATTATCACATACTACACACATGCTTTGAAAAACCACATTGTACCTCACAAACATGTACAACAATTGGGGACAGCGGGTGGTGTGGTGGTCACGTCACTGGACCCCTGCATGACCAACAACGGTTTGAGTTCTGGACCTGGCAGCTTGAAACTCATGCCAGGTACGTGTGCGTGTGCACCCAAAATCCCAGGAGGGGAATGGAGAAGAAGGGATGGCTGTGTGGCAGTCCCCCCTTGGGGGTGATTGCTTGCTTTCTGTCTCTCCATCTCTCTGTCTCTCCGGTGAGTGCATGCGCTCTATAGCAAAAACCTCTCTAAATCAGCAACAACAGAAAAAGATGTACGACAATGAAATGTCAGTAAGAAATGATAAAATTTAAAAGAAGTAATAAAAAATGTTTGATTATTGTTTTCAAGAATGAGAGAGACAGAAAGAGAAAGAGAATGAGAGACAGCACCCAAGCAGGGCTGCACACCACGGTCCACCTCAGCCCAGCCAGCCCACGATCGTTAGCGTGTGCATTCTCGGTGTGCTCAGGGAGGTCTCTGGACAGGAGCCCAGAACCTTCCATGTGCATCAGCCTCACAGAGGGTTTTTTACTGCTACGCCATCTTCTAGCCCCAAGATTCACCTTTTTGAAGAATATAATTCGGTGATTTGAAAAAGTACGTTCACAGAGTTGTGCAACTATCTGGTTTTAGAATGTTTTGTCACCAGAAAGGAACCCCATACCCACTAGAACAGTATCTTTTCTTTTTTTAAAAAATGTTTCAAATAATTATTTTATTTATTTATTATTACTATTATCTTCTTTTTAATTTACCGTAGGGCATGTATATTTACCAGAAAGAGAACGTGAAAGAGAAAGTGAGAAAGCAAGCTGCCAGGTCTGGGACTTGAACCATGGTCATCGTGTGGGAGTCCAACATCTCAATCATCAAGCCATCTGCTGGCCCCAAGAAATACAGTTTATAAAAATACTGTTCTATGGGGCCAGCAGATGGCGTGGTGATGGAGGTTCTGGAATCCCACATGACCCACTGCCATTCGAGTCCTGGACCTGGCGGTTTGCTCTCTCACTTTTTTCTCTCTTTCGCTGTCTCTCTAGTGAGTGCTCATGCCCCTTAGCAAATTAAATAATAATAATAAATAATAAGGTTAAATAAAGAATTCATTAAAAAAGTTGTATTTCTTTATTGTGTGTAAATATAGTTCTTTTTTTGGGGACCAGCAGATGGTGTAATGTTTACCTTGCTGGATTCCCACATAGTCGACCGTGGTTCAAGTCCCTGATCCGGTGGCTTAAAACTCACGCCAGGTGTGTGTGCGTGCGTGCCCAAGATCCCGAGAGGATGGGAGAAGGGATTGTGGCATGGCATTCCCCTGATGGTGAATTCTTGCTTTCTGTCTCTCTGTCTCTGCCTCTCCAGCAAGCACACAAGACCTATAGCAAAATATCTCTCAAAAAAAATCATCTTTTTTTCGTGAAAGAGAGAGGTTTTTCATTTTTTTTTCCCCCTACAGGGTATGTTCACTTGCCAGCGAGGGAAAGTGAGAAATCACTGCCTGAGGAGGGATGGTCACACCACAATCCCTTCCCTTCCATTTTCCTCTCAGGATGTTGGGCATGTAATCCTGGTATGACTTTCAAGCCACTGGGTTCAGGATTTGAATTGCAGTTGGCCTTGTGGGAGTCCAGGGCCTTAAGCAACGCCACATGCTGGCCCCAGAGAAGGGTATTTTGGACAGAGTCTTGCCATGCCATCATATGCCTGCCCTAGCCACCCAGGGAGCTGGAATTGCAGGAGAGTGCTGCTACACCTGGCTCGTTGAGGTTGCTCTGGGAACTGAACCCAGGCTCCAGCGTCACGTAGCAGTGCCTTACCACTTGCATCACGTGCCCAGCCTATGTTTGGAAAACAACTTATTTTCACAACCTTGCTGAAGTTTCTGATTAGTTCTAATAGTTCATTTATATATAAATTTGTGTTTCTATGTAAAAATCATACTGTCTATGAATAAGACTTTATTTCTTCCTTTGTAATCTTTATATATACTTTTCTTGTCTAACTGCTTTGGCTAGGATAATCATATGACATAACTTCTATAGATAGATGTATTATCACTGCATTTAAAGAGAAATGCTCTAAATTTTTTTTCTAAAATTTTTTTTTGATGAAGTTTTGCTATAGGGCGTGTGCGCTCTATGAAAAGACAGAGAGACAGAAAGCAAGAAATTACCCCCCAGGAGGAATGGCCACTCTCCAATCCCTTCTCCATTCTCCTCTCAGGATTTGGGGGATGTGTGCACATGGGCCCAGCTTAAATTTTAAGCTGCTGTGTCTGGGATTCAAACCATGGTTGGCCAAATGGGAGTCCAGTGCCTTAACTACTACGCCACCCGCTGGCCTCTCTAAATGGTTTTTAACATATACCTTTTTCAGTTTCAAGAACTTTTCTTCTATTCCTTGTTCTTTTTATCATGAAGGACATTGAAGTTTTATCCAACTTCTACATTTTTCTAAAAAAGATTTTTGTCATTGGGCATGTGCGCTCACTGAAGAGACAGAGAGAGAGGGAAAGTAAGAAATCACATCCCCCGGGGTGGGTGGCCATGCCCCAATCCATTCTTCATTCTTTTCTTGGGATTTTTGATACTCATGCACATGTATCTGGCATGTTCTTCAAGGTGCCAGGTCTGAGACAACTTGTACCATCCATTTGGCCACATGGGATCCAGTGCCTTCACCACACCATCTGCTGCCCTCTTCTACATTTTTTAACACGATGATAGTTTCTATTTTAAGTTTTTAATGTGGCAGGTTACATTAATAATTATTCTTTCTTTTTTCTTTTTTGGAGAGGTTTTTTTTTTTTTTTTTTTTTTGCTATAGGGCGCGTGCGGTTGCCAGAAAGACAGAGAGGGACATAGAGATAGAAAGTGAGAAATCACCCCCCAGGGGGGATGGCCACGCCACAATCCCTTCTCCTCCATTCTCCTCTCGGGATCTTGGGCACACATGCACACGCGCCCGGTGTGAGTTTAAGGCACCAGGTCCAGGACTCGAACCACAGTCGACTACATGGGAGTCCAGCAACATAGCCATTATGCTAACTGCTGGTCCCATCTTTTTTTTCACTTTTAAAAAAATGTATTTTACAATTAAAGTATGAACTTATTTTGGTACAAAAACTTTTTGAAATTCATACACAGTTTTCTCATTACACATATTTCCATGAGCATTTTTTTCTGAAACATTTTTAGAAATTAATTAATTTACATTCATTCCCTAAGCATCATCACAGTATACAAAATGTGATTTCCCATTCAGAATATACTGCATAGTGGCTTAATCATGCATGTTATTGTCAATAATTTTCCATTTCTAGTTTCATTTATATATATGTGTGTGTATATATATATATATATTTTTTTTTTTTTAACCCCTATTTCTGACCCTCTTCCCTTTCCCACCCTCCTCCCACACTATCTATGGTGTCTACAGTTGTTTTCCATTCCTTTCCCCCCACATTTTATTGATCACACAATTTCTTATATAATCTAACTACTTTTTTTTTTTTTTTTTTTTTTTTTTTGAGAGGTTTTTCGCTATAGGGCGCGTGCGCTCGCCAGACAGACAGAGAGAGACATAGAGACAGAAAGCGAGAAATCACCCCCCAGGGGGGATGGTCACGCCGCAATCCCTTCTCCTCCATTCTCCTCTCGGGATCTTGGGCACGCACGCACACGCGCCCGGCGTGAGTTTTAAGCCACCGGGTCCGGGACGCGAACCGCGGTCGACTACGTGGGAGTCCAGCGACATAGCCATTACGCTAACTGCTGGTTCCCTCTAACTACTTTCAATAGCAAGTTCAGGTGGTAATTTTAAGAAAAGCAATTTTGGGAACCAGCAGTTAGCGTAATGGCTATGTCGCTGGACTCCCACGTAGTCGACCACGGTTCGTGTACCGGACCCGGTGGCTTAAAACTCAGGCCGGGGGCGTGTGCGTGCGTGCCCAAGATCCCGAGAGGAGAATGGAGGGGAAGGGATTGCGGCGTGACCATCCCCCCTGGGGGGTGATTTCTCGCTTTCTGTCTCTCTGTCTCTCTCTGTCTGTCTCGCGAGCGCACGCGCCCTATAGCAAAAACCTCTCCAAAAAAAAAAAAAAAAAAAAAAGAAAAGAAAAGCAATTCTAACTGTAATAAATCAAAGAAATGCTAAAGAACTTTCCTTAAAACTGAAAGCCAGGAAATAGGTTAGGATTCTGTTCAAAGAGTAGGTACATGAACCTATCGACAGCTCAAGACAGGACAAAAATCCCTAAAACTGGAAAACAAAGTCTAGAAGAAAATCAGCAATGTTTTAGTCAAAAGTCATAAAATGCTATTTCACTAGTTCAGTCTCATGTACTTAATCTATCTTCTGTTGTGGTTCAATGTTCCCGATTAAATTCTGGGATATAGTATTCAACTCCAGACTTGTCCCTACTATTAAGTTAGCCATTTTCTTAGTTTTTTTTTTTTATCTCTTTTTTTTAAAGAATTATTTAATTAATTTATTTATTTGAATTTGACCAGAGAGAGACAGTGAGAGAGAGCGAGAGCGAGAGCGAGAGCGAGAGAGAGAGAGAGAGAGAGAGGAAGTGAGAAAGCAAGTCTCCAGGTCTAGGATTCAAACCGTTGTCAGCCATGTGGGAGTCCAGCGCCCTTAACCACCACGCCACCTGCCGGCCCCCCCATTTTCTTAGTTTTTGAACTCTTATTTCTGTGTGTCTGTATCTAATTTTCCTGGTATAGCACTCCCTTGAGAACTTCTTGGAGATCTGGTCTGGTATCAGTAAATTCTTTCAGGTTTTGTTTATCTGAGAATGTTCTTGTCTTTTCTTCCCATATGAAGGATAATCTTGCGGGATACAGTATTCTTAGCTGAAATTGCTTTTCCCTTAATACTTTGAACATATTTTCCCATTCTTTCCTCACTCACATTGTTTCCGATGAGAGGTCTGCTATTAGCCTGATGGGATATCCTTTGTAGGTAGCTTGCCGTTTTTCTCTTGCTAATCTTAGTATCTTGTCTTTGTCTGGTTTTGGTCAGTCTGGCTATAATGTGCCTTGGGGGAGATCTTCTTGGTTTGATTCTATTTGGGGTCCTTTGTATTTCTTGGGACTGAATCTTTGAATGCTTCTCTAGGTTTAGAAAGTTTTATTGCAGGATTTCATGGAATAGATTATCAATGCCCTTATGAGTCTCTTCGCCTTCTGGGATACCAATTATACAGATGTTCAAACGTCTGATGGTATCTAGTATTTCTCATATATTATTCTCATTTTTGGGGGGCAATTTCTCAGTCTTTGTGGTGGATTTTTTAGGCCATCAATTTTCTCTCCTATGTCTGAGATTCTATTTTCTGTATGATCTAGTCTGCTTTTAATACTTTCAAGGGAGATTTTTGATTTCCTGTATTATAACCTTCATCTCTAACAAGTCCCTTTGATTCTTTTTTAAAGTGTGTAATTCCTCTTTTAGATCTTGCAAGAATTTCCTCACCTCCCGGAACTCGTCAGCTTCTTTCCCCTTCCTCTTCAGCAGTTCATTGTCTCTCTTCTCTTCCATCTCTGTTAGCTTCACCATTATGAATGTTCTGAATTCTTTATCAGACATTTCCATGATTTCCATTGAACTGTCTGTGGATGAAGAGGAGTTATTCTTTTCCCTTAGAGGAGAGGTATTTTCTTGCTTTCCCATATTTCTTTTTTTGGAGAGGTTTTTGCTATAGGGCGCGTGTGCTCGCCAGCCAGACAGAGAGAGACAGAAAGCGAGAAATCACCCCCCGGGGGGATGGCCACGCTGCAATCCCTTCTCCTCCATTCTCCTCTTGGGATCTTGGGCACGCACGCACACGCGCCCGGCGTGAGTTTAAGCCACCGGGTCCGGGACTGGAACTGCGGTCGACTACGTGGGAGTCCAGCGACATAGCCATTATGCTAACTGCTGGTCCCCTTTCCCATATTTCTTGTGATCCTGCGGTGATTTCTAGTCATCTGATGGATGGTGTATTTCTTCCTTATTCTTGAAGTTCAATCTGAGCGTTCAGGAGCGTACTGAAGGGGGCGATGTGGAGTCTCTTTGCTGTTCTGTTTCTATCCGTTTGTGCAGCAGATTCAGTAGATACTGAGGAATATGTTAACCCAAATAGTATTTGTATGTTTGGCTGTGGTTCCCTTAGGTCCATCCAGAAACACAGAGAATGGAGATTGAGGAGCTGGGGGATAAAATAAAAGAAAAAGAAAAAAGGAGAGAGAGAGAGAGAGAGAGAGAGAGAGAGAGAGAGAAAGAGAGAGAGAGAGAGAGAGAGAGAGAGAGAGAGAGGAGAGAGAGAGAGAGTGAGAGAGAGAGAGAGGAGAGAGAGAGAGAAGAGAGAGAGAGAGAGAGAGAGAGAGAGAGAGGAAATGAAGAAACAAAGAAGGGAAAAATTTATTATTTTTTTTAAAAAAGCAAAAAATTAGGGACCAGCAGTTAGCGTAATGGCTATGTCGACTCCCATGTAGTCGACAGCGGTTCGAGTCCCAGACCTGGTGGCTTAAACTCACGCCAGACGCGTGTGCGTGCGTGCCCCAAGAGGAGAATGGAGAAGGGATTGCGGCGTGGCCATCCCCCCTGGGGGGTGATTTCTTGCTTTCTGTCTCTCTCTGTCTCTCTGGCAAGCGCACACGCCCTATAGCAAAAAAACCTCTCCAAAAAAACAAACCAACAAACAAACAAAAATTTTTTGTTTTTCAGTTTTGGTATCACTGTTGTACTAGCATCATAAAATGAGTTGGAGGCTTTTGTTTGTGTTTGGTATTTTATACACTGAGACAGTTTGTGTAACGCAGGGATCATCTGTTTTTGAACATTCACAGAACTCACGCGTGAAGTTGTCTGGTCTGTTGGCAGGGGGAAACCAAGTTTAAACTGATTGTTTCTAACATCACTTTGACTGTGGCAGACAGCCTTTAGAGGGGCCCTCCCCGCTCCCAGCCTTGCCTGCCATCCCTGGCCGTGTCCCCCCCGCCTCCGCGTGTGGAAAATGCCCTGTGAATATTATGGGCTATCTCCCCCAGGATTAGGTTACTATTATATTGACTGTGAGCTATTCAGAAGGGAGATTATTTGGCTGGGACTAACCTAATCAGGTGAATATTTTAAAGGGCCTGGGCTTGCCTTAAATCAGATTTCGGAAGTATCAAAGGAACTGTTGAGGGGACCAGGTGGCAAGTTCAGGAACAGCTGCACAAAGACATGGGTTCTGCTGACAGCACGAAGGGTGGAGCAGCTCTTTCCCTAGTCTAGCCTCCGGGTGAGGGTGAAGCTGGCTTGAGCTCAGCCCCTGAGATTTGAGCACATCCCTAGCTGTGCTCCTTGCCGTCTGGCCCACAGAACTGCAGGTGCGGAATGATGCCTTTTAAACTTTTTTTAAAAGAATTATTTCTTTATTTGGGACGAGCAGGTGGCATGGTGGTTAAGGGCACTGGACTCCCACATGGCTGACCACAGTTCGAGTCCCAGACCTGGTGGTTACTTTCTCGTTTTGTCTGTCTCTGGTCAAATTTAAATAAATAAATAAATAAAATAAAGTTAAATAAAATAATTCTTTAAAAAAATTATCTATTTAATTCCATTTGGTGTTACTATTATTTTTAATTTGACTAGGTAGAGACAGAGAGAAAGAGAAAGGGAAAGTGAGAGAGCAAGCTGCCAGGTCCGGGATTTGAACCGCAGTTGGCCATGTGGGAATCTAGCACCCTTAACCATCATGCCACCTGCTGGCCCCTGAATGATGCTTTTTTAGGTCACTAGATTTGTGGTAAGTTTTTATGTAGTAATGGAAAACGAACACCGTAGTTCATGGTTTACTGAGATTTACAGTTCTTAAGTCACTTTTGGTATTTTGTATTTATTTCATCAAAGTTTGAGCATTTATTGACATAAAATTGTATTATTCTTTTGCAATCCCGAAAGTCTCTCCTTCTGTGGTAAAGTACCCAGTGTGCGAATGAATCTGTGTGCACGTGTGAGTTATGCTGTGCGTGGAGCGAGTGTCCTGTGTGCTTGTGTATGCGAGTGTCTGTGGTGATATGTATTTGTACATGCTCTTTTCTTTTTTTTTTTGGAGAGATTTTCACCATAGGGCGCATGCGCTCGCCAGACAGAGACAGAGAGACAGAAAGCAAGAAATCACCCCCCGGGGGGATGGCCACGCCGCAATCCCTTCTCCTCCATTCTCCTCTCGGGATCTTGGGCACGCACGCACATGCGCCTGGCGTGAGTTTTAAGCCACCGGGTCCGGGATGCGAACCGCGGTCGACTACGTGGGAGTCCAGTGACATAGCCATTACGCTAACTGCTGATTCCCCTGTACATGCTCTTTTCTTGATGTCTTGCCACAAGCTTGTTTATTTTATTAAACTTTCAGAAGTCCAACTTTATTGTTTTCCCATCTTAACTATTTTTACTCTTACCTGTTTATTATTTCCATTTTTGTACTTTCTCTAAATTAATGTTGTTCTTTTTTTAGGCCTAGGATATACATATTAATGTTTTTTTTCTAACCTTTAAAACAGAAATTAATTTAAGTTTATAAATTTCTCTTAAAGTATAATTTTTACTGATTCCCACACACTTTTGTTTTTAGTGTTGTTGATGAGTTTTGAATATTTGGTAACTTCCATTCTTACTTCCTCCTTAATTAATTAGTTATTTAGTTGTGTGTTTTTGAGAGCTTCTTTCTTTAACTTGTTACAGGGTACGTATGCTCACCAGATTTAGAGAGAGGAGAGAGAGAGAGAAAGTGCGAAAGCACCCAGTGGGAAGGGCCATGCTGCAATCCCTTCTCTTCCATTCTCTTCTTGGGATCTTTGGCATGCACCACATACACTTGGTGTGAGTTTAAGCCACCAGGTCGGGGCTTGAACTGCAGTCAACTACATGGGAGTCCAGCAACTTAACCATTATGCCATCTGCTAGTCCCTCCTCCATCTCTTGGGATTTGGGGCATGCATGCACAGGTGTCTGGTGTGTTTCTCAAGCCACTGGGTCCAGGACTTGAACTGCACAGTTAAGCATGTGGGAGCCGCCTTCACCACCACAGCACCGGCTGCTCCCGGGGTTTCTGTACATGTGGGTGTTCTTCTTCTTCTTCTTTTTTTAAAGATTTATTTATTTAATTTTATTTATTCATTCATTTATTTTTATTTGGCCAGAGAGAGACAGAGAGAGAGAGGAAAAGTGAGAAGGCAAGCCCCAGGTCTGGGACTCGAGCTGTGCTTGGCCATGTGGGAGTGTCCGGCACCGTAACCACCATGCCACCCAGGTCTGGGACTCCAGGTGTGCTTGGCCATGTGGGAGTGTCCGGCACCGTAACCACCATGCCACCCAGGTCTGGGACTCCAGGTGTGCTTGGCCATGTGGGAGTGTCCGGCACCGTAACCGCCATGCCACCCAGGTCTGGGACTCCAGGTGTGCTTGGCCATGTGGGAGTGTCCGGCACCGTAACTGCCATGCCACCTGCTGGTCCTCCATGTGGATGTTCTTTTAAAATGAGTTTTTGTTGTTCGATTTTAATTGCCAAAGTACAATAATACATGTTACTAATTTTTAAATTTGCTGAGGCTTCTTTTAACATAGAATATGATTAACTTTTTTTTTTTTTTTTTGGAGAGGTTTTTGCTATAGGGTGCGTGCGCTTGCCAGAAAGACAGAAAGCGAGAAATCACCCCCCAGGGGTCTGGCCGCAATCCCTTCCACTCCATTGTTCTCTTGGGATCTTGGGCACGCATGCACACATGCGCCCTGCATGAGTTTAAGCCACAGGGTCCAGGAGTCGAACCGTAGTCAACTACATGGGAGTCCAGTGACATAGCCATTAGGCCTACTGCTGGTTCGAGAATATTTAATTATTATTATTAGTTAATTTTTAAAGATACTGCTTTGTACTCCAAAAAAATTTACATTCTTCATTTGTTAGGAGCAGATTTTGAGATTATAGACAGATGGGGCCGGCAGGTTGTGCAGTGGTTAAGGTGTTGGACTCCCATATGGCTAGCCAGTTTGATTCCTGGACCTGGGGCTTGCTTTCTCATTTTTCCTTTTTTCTCTCTCTCTGTCTTTCTCTGGTCAGATTAAAAATAATAATAATAATAATAATAATAATAATAACAAGTACTAGAAAATAATTCTTAAAAAAATTTAAAAAAAGATTATAAACAGACCAGTAGATACATAAGATATGAAAGATGTAGAGAACTAGGACTGTATAGTGTACCTAAAGTGTTCATTTCGTTTTAATCTTGTATTGCCTCATGGGTTTTTCTTGGCCTTTTAGACTGTGATGAGAAGTTTGTTAGACTCTCCTGAGTTAGGGGAACTTCAGTTTTATTTACGTAGTTTGAGTTCATGAGGTTGTGTGGAAGGAAGTTGATGACTGGGGCCCTGCGGAGGAATGTGGCACTCTGCAAGGCTGACGCACACGGGAAGCTTCCAGGCAGTGTCTGAGACCTCCCGAGTTCGTGGACACACGTGCCTGTGACCCAGGCTGGTGCACCGCGGGTGGATGGCAGTGTCAAGACCTTGTTAGGGTACATTCTGTCTGTCTCTGTATCTCTCTCTTATGGAAGAAATGGATAAATGATTTTTGTTGTTAAGATTTTGACCATAGGGCAGGTGTGCTCGCTAGAGAGAGAGAGACAGACAGAAGGGAAGTGAGAAATCACCCCCCAGAAGATTGGTCACATGCAATGCATTCTCTATCTCCTCTTAGGATTTTGGGCATGCATGCACATGCTCCCAGTGTGTTTTTCAAGCTGCTGGGTCTGGGACTCAAACCAAACATTAGGCCATGTGGGATCCAGCTCTTAACTACCATGCACCTGCTGGCCCAAGGGAGGAGCTTTTCTGAATTCTATAGATTGATAAGATATTCTGTATTTCCTATTCCTCATACACCTTTTTCTGCTCTGCTCATTTTGAAATAGATGGTATCAGGGCCAGCAGGTTTCATGGTGGCTAGGATGTTGTAGTCCCACATGGGTGACCATGGTTTTTTTTTTTTTTTTTGAGAGGTTTTCGCTACAGGGCGCGTGCGCTCGCCAGACAGACAGAGGCAGAGAGACAGAAAGCGAGAAATCACCCCCCAGGGAGGATGGCCACGCCGCAATCCCTTCTCCTCCATTCTCCTCTCGGGATCTTGGGCACGCACGCACACGCGCCTGGTGTGAGTTTTAAGCCACTGGGTCGGGGACGCGAACTGCGGTTGACTACATGGGAATCCAGCGACATAGCCATTACACTAACTGCTGGTCCCATGGGTGACCATGGTTTGAGTTTTGGACCTGGTGGCTTGAAAATCATGCCAGGTGCATGTGCCTGTGTGCCCAAAATCCTGACAGGAGAACGGAGAAGAGATTGCAGCATGGCTGTCCCCTCCCCAGGGGTGGAAGTGATTTCCCACTTTCTCTCTGTCTCTCCATCCTTCCAGCGAGTGCATATGCCCTGTAACAAAAAGTATCTCTTAAGGGACCAGCAGTTGGCGTAATGGCTGTGTCGCTGGACTCCCATGTAGTTGACCGCGGTTTATGTCCCGGACCTGGTGGCTTAAACTCATGCCGGGTGCGTGTGCGTGCGTGCCCAAGATCCCGAGAGGAGAATGGAGGAGAAGGGATTGTGGCGTGGCCATCCCCCCTGGGGGGTGATTTCTCGCTTTCTGTCTCTCTGTCTCTCTGTGTCTTTCTGGCGAGTGCACACGCTCTATAGCAAAAACCTCTCCAGAAAAAAAAAGAAAAAGAGAAAAAAAACCTCTTAAAAAAAAAATAGAGGAGCTGGGAGCTAGCAGGTGGTGTGGTGGTTGAGATGCTTGACTCCTGTATGGCTGACTGTGGTTCAAGTCCTGGACCTGGTGGCTTGCTTTTCTCACTTTCCCTTTCTCTCTGGTCATATTAAATAGTAATAATAATAAATAAAATTAAAATAAGTAATTATTTAAAAAATGGTGGGGCCAGCAGGGTGTGTGGTGGTTAAAGTGTTGGACTCCCACATGGCCAACTGTGGTTTAAGTCCTGGAGCTGGTGGCTTTCTTTCTCACTTTCCCTCTCTCTCTCTGCCTCCCTCTGGTCAAATTTAAAATAAAACAAATAAATAAAAGAATTAAGAAATAATAGATGGTATCTCCGTCCATTGCCTGGACACCCTTAACATTTCAAATATGTCCTTGTCATTGCGCGTTGTGTGACACAGGGCCGACAGGTACAGACCTTTAGACTCGCTGCCTGTTTTTGTAACCAACAGTTGATTAGAACGCAGTCAGACATGTTCATCTGCATGCTAGCTGTGCTTCGTTGTGTGCAGCAGTGGGAGAGCCAAGAGGCTATGGCAGAGGCCTTGCGGACCACAGAGCCTGAATATTTGTCACCCGGCTCTTTACAGAAAATATCTGACATCCGCTGCTTTAGCGTGGTGAAGAGCGACTTAGCCTCTCTAACAGTTTGGGGAAGCAACAGTTCGTATTGCCTCCGAAGGTTAAGACAGCTGGATACACCACGCCTTCCCTCACAGTTAGGGTCCTGGACCCAGTGGCTCGAGAAACACACCAGGTGTGTGCGCGTGCCTGCCCCAAATCCCAAAACGAGAGTGGAGAAGGGATTGTGGTGTGGCCATCCCCCTGAGAGATAATTTCTCACTTTTTCTCTCTCTCTCTGGTGAGCATAAGTGCCCTATAACAAACACAAACAAACGAAAATTATTTTCTGTCTACCATTATTTATCTGTTGTGTATTTACTTTGGTTTCAATTTACTTGTTATTTTACTGAGGACCTGAAGTGATGATGACTTATTTCATATCTAAGTGTATGTTTATTTTGCCCTCAATCTTTTATTTTAAAATTTTTTACACATTCAACCACACTAATTAGCTTACAAAGTGAACATTTCAATATGTGAACATTTCTCCCCAGTCCAGTTGATCAAAATATCTTCAACAGATAACACCACACCTCCCCGTCCCATCAATGCTCTGCCCTTGTATCCCTCCTCCAAATGTCCTTCCCCAGTCCCCCCCCCTCCACACACACCACTGCCCTCAATCTTTACTGGCAGTTTAGCTGGATAGAAAGTTTTAAGATGACAGTTGTTTTCCTGCTGTTCCTTTAGTGTTAGCCTTCATTTATCTTGTATTACATATGTATGTATATATTTAAAGTATTATTTAATTCCATTTGTTATTATTTTTTAATTTGACCAGAGAGAGAGAGAGAGAGAGAGAGAGAGAGAGAGAGAGAGAGAGAGAGAAAGCGAGAAAGCAAGCCTCCAGATCCGAGACTCGAACCATGGTTGGCCATGTGGGAATCCAGTGCCTTTAACTACCACGCCACCTACTGGCCCCATTTTATTATATATTTTTGAGAAGGTGAACTTTTTTCTCCTTTTAATTATCCTTTTTCCCCTTAGATAATTGTCTTTTATTTTATATATATATATTTGAGAGGTTTTTGCTATAGGGTGTGTGCGCTCACCCAAAAGAGAGAAATAGAGAGATAGAAAGCGAGAAATCACCCCCCAGGGGGATGGCCATGCCGCAATCCCTTCTTCTCCATTCTCCTCTCGGGATTTTGGGCATGCACACATGTGTGTCTGGTGTGAGTTTAAGCCACCGGGTCTGGGACTTGAACTGCTGTCAACTACATGGAAGTCCAGCGACATAGCCATTATGCCAACTGCTGGTCCCCCAATAGTTTTTTAAAGACTTTGTATTTTTTTGTTTGTTTTCTTTCTTTCTCTTTCTTTCTTTCTTTCTTTCTTTCTTTCTTTCTTTCTTTTTTTTTTTTTTTTGGAGAGGTTTTTGCTATAGGGTGCATGTGCTTACCAGACAGACAGAGACAGAGAGACAGAAAGCGAGAAATCACCCACCAGGGGGGATGGCCACGCCGCAATCCCTTTTCCTCCATTCTCCTCTCGGGATCTTGGGCATGCACGCACACGCGCCCGGCATGAGTTTAAGCCACTAGGTCCGGGACTCGAACTGCGATCGACTACGTGGGAGTCCAGTGACATGGCCATTACGCTGACTGCTGGTCCCAAGACCTTGTATTTTTATTTGATGGCTTGCAGTCCCTTATGCTGTTTCTAGCTATGGATTTATTTTTTCCAATTGATTGATAAAGGTAGCACACTTTATTTATTTACTTTTGAAAAATTATTGTATTTAACTTTATTTAAATTTAATCAGAGAAGGGCAGAGTGAGAGAAAGAGAGAGAGAGTGAGAAAGCAAGCCACCAGGTCCGGGACTCAAACCACGGTCAGCCGTGTGGGAGTCCAGCGTCCTTAACCACCATGCCACCTGCCAGCCCCAAGGTAGTACACTTTAAATATGAAAATTTATGCCTTTAATTCTAGAAATATCACAACTGAAAATTTCCCTCACCATTCTATCTGTTTTCTTTTCCTGGAACTCAGATTTTAGGAGTATTAGATCTCTGGTCTAATCTCTACGTTGCCTAACATTTCTTATTTTTTTGCCTTTCTGATGTCTGTGGGTGAACTTCTTAGTCCTAGTGTTAGCAGTATCTTCTAAATCATTGATTAAGCCATGCCTCCAGCCTAGAGTGTGAGTCATTATTATTACTATTATTGATGTTATTTCAAAACTATTGGATTACTGGAAAAGTCATGATGTATTTTTCTTTGCAAGAATGTGTCGTGACTTTTCTGACCACCCAGTATTTATTTATTGCCAAGACTTAGTTAATTTTTAATGTCCATTTGTGTCTACCTGTTTTGTTTACTAGTTCACTGCCTCCATTTGAACCACATCTGTCCTCCAGTAGTTGACTCTGTTGGACGTTTCCCTCAGTCAGAGTTTCTGGTGTGTTTGGCACTTTGGTTTGACTAAAGAGTTCCTGCCATTCTCTCCTTTTCCCTTGAGAGATTTAGCTTAATTTTGGCAGTGGTTCATTCTCAGCTTTTGTCTTCGCTGCCATGAACTTGGAGCAGGGAGCACAGAGCTCTTCACCAAGAATCCTGGATATACTTTAAAGGCAGAGACGACAGGGCTGTGGGCAAATGGGGTGGTGGGGTATGAAAGAGAGAGGAGTCAGGGCTGAAACCGGTTCTGGCCCAAGCCAAATTGACTAGTACCATTCTTTCACCGAGGGTACTATGCTGGGGGAAAGAAAGATTGGGAGTCAGAATCAGAAAATCTTCTGTCACTGTGATGTAACAACTGAATGTAAAAACATGGTTCATGGTTTTAAAAAGGCACACGTTTTTAGTACTATTGTTAAGATAAAAAAGAATGATTGGGACCAGTAGTAAGCATAGTGGCTCTGTTGCTGAACTCCCATATAGTCGACTGCGGTTCAAGTCCCGGACCCGGTGGCTTAAACTCACACCGGGTGCGTGTGCGTGTGTGCTCAAGATCCCGAGAGGAGAATGGAGGAGAAAGGATTGTGGTGTGGCCATCCCCTGCCGGGGGGGGGGGGGGGGGGGTGATTTCTCGCTTTCTGTCTCTCTCTGTCTTTCTGGCGAGTGCACCTGCCCTATAGCAAAAACCTCTCAAAAAAAAAAAAAAAAAGAATTATTTACTTGTATAATGTTATATACTCTCTCTCTCTCTCTCTCTCTCTCTCACTCTCACTCTCTCTCACTCTCTCTCTCTCTCTCACACACACACACACACAATCTCCAAATGGAAATGTTTAAAATGCAGTTGTGTATATGAACCTGCAATACCAGGTCAGAGTTAAAGATGTCAGCTTGGCAGTTATAGGTGTGCAGTTGTATTCAAAGCTGTTGGGTAGATTCTATATGGAATGTTTCTATATGGGACGTTCAATTTTTGAGTCTAATAGAAGAGAAAAAACTGGCAAAAGAGACCAAAGAAGAGGCCGTAGGGAATTGGAGGAAAACAGAACACTAAAGGGCAAGAGATGATACTATTTATTTATTTATTTTATTTATTTTTTTGAGAGGTTTTTGCTATAGGGCGTGTGTGCTCGCCAGAAAGAGACAGACAGAAAGTGAGAAATCACCCCCCTCACCCCCCAGGAGGATGGCCACGCCGCAGTCCCTTCTCCTCCATTCTCCTCTTGGGATCTTGGGCACGCACGCACACACACCTTGCGTGAGTTTAAGCCACTGGGTCTGGGACTCAAACCACAGTCGACTACATGGGAGTCCAGCGACATATCCATTATGCTAACTGCTGGTCCTGAGATGATACTTTTTTTTTTTTTTTTGAGAGGTTTTCGCTTTAGGGCGCGTGCGCTCGCCAGACAGAGAGAGAGACACAGAAAGTGAGAAATCACCCCCTGGGGGGATGGTCACGCCGCAATCCCTTCTCCTCCATTCTCCTCTCGGGATCCTGGGCACGCACGCACACGCGCCCGGTGTGTTTTAAGCCACCGGGTCCGGGACGCGAACCACGGTCGTCTACGTGGGAGTCCAGCGACACAGCCATTACGCTAACTGCTGGTTCCCGAGATGATACTATTTAAAAAGAGTACTTGGTGTTAGAATCAGCAAGAGGAGGGCCTGGTGTGGCATTTCATTGTGAGTTGGGTGTAAGAACTTCGAGACAGCCAGAGAGAGGCCACAAGTTAAGGAAGTAGAGAAATCAAGAATCTTTCAATGGGCTTTGATGTGAAGAGAGAAATGCTCTGTGGTTGGAGGTGTACTCCTCCCTCTCAAGATTTTTTGTTTTCAAATGGGAGGTATTGGGGCCAGCAGGTAGCAGGTGGTTAAAGGTGCTGGATTCCCATGTGGCCAACTGTGGTTTGAGTCCCGAACCTGGTGGCTTATTTTCTTACTTTCCCTTTCTCTCTGTCTCTCTTTGGTCAAATTAAAAAAATAATAATAACAAATGCAATTAAATAAATAAATAAATATTGAAAAAATAAAGATGGGAGGTATTGGGAGGTCCTTTATGATGGTTTTCCTGAGTCCTCTGTACCCTCTACCACCTTCCCTGCCCCTGCACCCCCCACCCCATCCTTCGGAGAGCAGGTGAACAGGGTGGTGGCACGTGGCACTCGTTCAGGCTCTGCCCGGCGGTTCGCACTTGCCACCTCTCATGAGCAGCACAAAACACAGTTGGGGTGGTTGGGAATCTGGTTCAGATTTGGACTCAGGTGGAAAACAGATTCATTTCCAGGCCAGGGGCCAAGTGCCCCTCAGAGAGGGTGCCTTAGAGCTGGATGGACGGTGCTGCGTGTTGAAGTTGCAGACAGCGTTCCCGATGAGGCTTTCAGGTTCTGTACCTGTCTGCCCTTAGCAAGCCCCGTCCTAGCACTGGCCCTGTGGGTGGACAGAGGGGACACAGGGATGATGCTGTCAGTGCTCCCCGGGGAGAAGTTGTGGTGGGAGGAGTGCGTTCTCTTCCAGACTCAGCGAAGAAACATTCCCTTTCTTTCCCTTACTCCTGCCAGGATCCTTGCCACGGCCGGAACTGACTTCGACCTGCGAACTTTGAGGGCTGTGCGTGTGCTGAGGCCCCTGAAGCTGGTGTCTGGGATTCCAAGTGAGTCCGGCTAAGACAGGCAAGCCCAGGCCGACCCAGAACGGCTGCCTCCTCCCCAGTGCCCGCCACGGCCACGACACGGCTAGCCCCCAGCTAGCGGGCCCTGGAGTGTCGGCAGCTCCGAGTTCGCCAGGGACCCGGTGTGAGGAAGAGCCAGGCCTTTTTCAGTCTCACCCACTCCATGAAGGCCTGGAGGGCGACCCTGTTGCTTCGCCCTGGCTTGTTTGTTTCCACCCACACGGCTGCGATCCAGCGCTTGGCTTTTGCTGGGATTAAAGAATGCATGGGTTTGACTGAGGTGGTGGGACAGGGAGCCGCAAAGGACCAGCTGTCTTGGCCCACGGTTGGTGGGGCCCCTGGAGACCAGCCTCAGACACGCTCCTTCCGGGTTAGGCACGTAGGAGCCCGGCGTGGCAGGTGCAGCGGGGCGACCTGTCCTCTGGAAGCATGGTCTGGGTTTCTAGGGCTGGCTGGGAGGGGCCCAGCATCCTGTCCTTCCGAGGTCATGGCCGACTGCCCACCCTGCGTCACCCAGGTGAGGGCTGCGGTCCGTCTCGTAGAGTGGGTCGGGCTGGAAGGGGTCCAGCCTCCTCTGTGTTCTTGGCTGAGGGCAGGACACTCCCTGGGGCATGGCCTCCCCTCACGCTCCTCAGGGAGCTGGGTCATTAGCAACCCCTGGTTTTCCCAGCATCCCCTGCCCTCCCCACCAGCATCCCCTGCCCTCCCCGGGCTTTCCTGGCCTATTACCTACTTTCTGAGGACTCTGCTCTTTACTCCAGCTCTCGCCATCTCCCCTGGGGGCTCTGCTCTTGCCCCCAGCTCCTGCCCTCCAGAGCCCCGGGCGTCACAGCTCACGTGCGCCCAGGGCTCTCGCTGCCCCCGGCTCTTGCCGTCCGGCCCTTCGTCCCCGGCACTCCCTGCCCGGCTGAGGCCCACGGACCCCGCTTGGGGGCTGCAGACGCTCGCCTGCCACCTGCCCCTGACCTGCCCCCTGCCGCTCTGGCCAGGTTTGCAGGTGGTGCTTAAGTCCATCATGAAGGCCATGGTCCCGCTCCTGCAGATCGGGCTGCTGCTCTTCTTCGCCATCCTCATGTTCGCCATCATTGGCCTCGAGTTCTACATGGGAAGATTCCACAAGGCCTGCTTCCCCAACAGCACAGGTGAGCCCGACCGCATTGGCGGTCACGTCCAGTCCCGGGGGGCGCCTCTCGGTGCTGGAGGTGAGCTTCATCCCAGTCTGGGGACAGACAGTGATCTGAGAAGCAAACGAAGAACACATCAATAAAGCAGTTACGGGTTTCTAGGAAGGAAACATCCGAGAGGAATCTGAGGTAGAGTAATCTGGAGGCTGCCTTCCAGAGGCTGGCCTGGGGAGGCCCCTGCCAGCGCACTGGAGGGAGGCCTGGCCCGTGGCTGCACACCTGCCGCAGGGGCCAGTGAGCGCAGACGCCCGGGCGAGCTGCACCAAGGTTGGAGACCCTCGGTTGTCCTGGCTGTGGTGAGAGCTCTGAGTCTCGTTCTGAGACGTGGGAAGACCAGAGGGCACTGAGCTCTGAGCGAGCCGTGAGGTCTCCGTCGATCGGGCTGCCCTGGGAGGCAAAGGCAGCCGAACGAGGGGGTGGGAGAACCTCTGTCCAGGTGAGACCGTGACTGAGGCCGCTGTGTCTTGGGAGAGGGAGTTAGAAAGGGTCTGATTCTGGGCATGTTTAGGTAAAGCCAACGAGATTCTTCTGAGGGATCGTATGTGGGATGTAAGTAAAAGAATTAAGAGGACACTAGGGTCTATGGCGTGAGCTACAAATATGTATATGTATTGAAGAGAGCTTTTGTTTTTGCTGTAGGGTGCGTGTGCTCACCAGAGAGACAGACAGACAGGGAGAAATCACACCCCGGGGGGATGGCCATGCTGCAGTCCCTTCTCCTCGGTTCTCCTCTCATGATTTTGGGCACGCACACACACGTGGCATGAGTTTTCACCCACTGGGTCTGGGGCTCAGACCACGGGCAACTACGTGGGAGTCCAGCAACATAACCATTATGCCACCTGCTAGTCCCAGGTACAAATATATTAAGGGAGAAAACACATGTGGTCATCTCTCATATGTAGAAAAAGCTTTTCCTGAAGTTTTGATACTTAATGATTAAATTTTTTAAATCATAGTGGAAATAAAAGGGAATTTTCTTTTTTTTAAAGAATTTTTAAAATCCAATTTTATTTATTATTATTTTCTAATTTGCTATAAGACATGTGCTCACTGAAGAGAGAGAACAAGCCTCCAGGTTTGGGACTTGAACCACTGTCGGCCATGTGGGAGTCCAGCGCCTTAAACACCACACCACCTGTTGGCCCCAAGGAAATTTTCTTAATTAAATTTCCTGGAGTCTCTGCAAACATTATACTTCATTGTAAGTCCTGAAGGTCCGGTCCATGTGGCATTGGCGGTCACGTCCAGTGCCCGAGACGAGAAGGAAGGGAGGGCCTAAGCAGGGTGGGGAGGAAGCGGCCGCGGCTGCAGAGTGCAGGTGTCCACGGCAGACGGCTGTCCTCTCATCTTCACAAGCATTTACCAAGATACCTGCAGGGAGAGGGATGAACCTGCACACAGGAGCCTTCGCTCTCCACCTAGCATTTCCGTGTCCCTGTGCTGACGGGGTCTCCACGTGTCAGTGCTCTCTTGCGTCTGCCCTGCCCTTTCCTGGTTCTGGGAGTGAGGGGTGCATGTGTGCTGCTTGTGTCGGTGCCGGGGTCAATGCTGGTCTCGCCGTGTGACCCCAGCCGCCCACCGGGCAGGTCAGAAGGGTTCCCACTGTGAGGTGCAGGGCCTGGGGGCGCCAGAGCAACAGAGACCTGAAGTCAGGGTCTCGCTGTCAGTTCAGGCTTGAGGGAGAAGGGAAATCGGGGCAGAAGAGTTAGGAAGAATTGACGGTTAGGGTGGACCAGTTAGGGGTGATTTTAAGATGAGGGGACTCCAGGGACCGGCAGGGGGTGTGGTGGTTCAGGCGCTGGACCCCCACATGGCCGGCCAGAGTTCGGGTCCTGGACCTGGAGGCTTCCTTTCTCTCTCTGGCCTAATTTAAAAAAAAAAAAAAATAGTAATAAATGGAATTAAATAAACAATTAAAAAAAAAAAAAAAAAAGACGAAGGGACTGAAGCGTGTTAGGTGATGCAGAGCAGGCTCTGGCGGAGAGGCAGAGGCCGGTTCTGAGCCCAGGTGGCAGCGGGTGGGAGGCAGAGAGGGTCTGCCCGTCTGCAGTGGCTTTACAGAACCAGGGGCCCAGGGGCGGTGACCGCTGTCACTTCTTTCTTTTCTTTCTTTATTTAGTTATTGTGAGAGGGTACGTGCACTCACCAAAGAGACAGAGAGAGGAAGAGAGTGAGAAATCGCCCTCTCACGGGGAAGGGCCATGCCACAAGCCCTTCTCCATTCCGCTCTCTGGGTTCTGGGCACGCACATGTGCCTGGTGTGATTTTCAAGCCACCGGGCCTGGGACTCGAGCCGCACAGTTGGCCATGTGGGATCCAGGCACGGCCTCGTCTGAGCTCAGGGCCTGCTTCCTTTTCCTCTCGCAGATGCAGAGCCTGTGGGTGACTTCCCCTGTGGCAAAGAGGCCCCGGCCCGGCTGTGTGAGGGTGACACCGAGTGTCGGGAGTACTGGCCGGGCCCCAACTTCGGCATCACCAACTTCGACAACATCCTGTTTGCCATCCTGACGGTGTTCCAGTGCATCACCATGGAGGGCTGGACCGACATCCTCTACAACGTGAGCCGCACCCCGGCCCTGGGCGGGGGGGAGGCCTGGGGCACCTGGCAGGCGCCTCTGGGGTCCCATTGGTGGCACTTCTGACTTAAGACCCTCTGCCCAGCCCAAGGGGCCACCAGGGTCAGTCTCAAGTCTCAGCTAAGTCTTGGCCTAAGCCTCCCTCCTGAGGTCTCCAGGGTTTCCTTAGAAAAAGGAAGCTGAGGGCTGGGGCAGGGGTCGCAGGAGGCTCCAGAGCAGGTGCTGCTGTGGCTGAGGACGGACGGCCACTGTGACCCGTCGCCTGCTGTGTCACTGCAAGATGCCATCGCAGCGCTGAGGAGACCGAGGGGGTGGCGCAGCGCCTGGCCGGGGCTCCGGGCTAGGGGCTCTCGAGGCCCCAAGTGAGGCCAGCCCTGCTGGGTCTCCAGGACGGAGGCAGGGATGGTGCCTATCGGGGCCATGGGGCTGTGGGGCTGAAGCAATATCCAGGTCACTGTCCCCCCACACCCGCTCAGCGCTGTCCCTCCACACCCGCTCAGCGCTGTCCCTCACTGTCCCCCCACACCCGCTCTGCCCTGTCCCTCACTGTCCCCACACCCGCTCTGCCCTGTCCCTCACTGTCCCCCACACCCGCTCAGCGCTGTCCCACACTGTCCCCCACACCCGCTCCGCCCTGTCCCTCACTGTCCCCCCACACCCGCTCAGCGCTGTCCCACACTGTCCCCCACACCCGCTCTGCCCTGTCCCTCACTGTCCCCCACACCCGCTCCGCCCTGTCCCTCACTGTCCCCACACCCGCTCAGCGCTGTCCCTCACTGTCCCCCACACCCGCTCTGCCCTGTCCCTCACTGTCCCCCCACACCCGCTCTGCCCTGTCCCTCACTGTCCCCCCACACCCGCTCAGCCCTGTCCCCCACACCCGCTTTGCCCTGTCCCTCAATGTCCCCCACACCCGCTCTGCCCTGTCCCTCACTGTCCCCCCACACCTGCTCCGCCCTGTCCCTCACTGTCCCCCCACACCCGCTCCGCCCTGTCCCTCACTGTCCCCTCACACCCGCTCAGCCCTGTCCCCCCACACCCGCTCTGCCCTGTCCCTCACTGTCCCCACACCCGCTCAGCCCTGTCCCCCACACCCGCTCTGCCCTGTCCCTCACTGTCCCCCCCACACCCGCTCAGCGCTGTCCCTCACTGTCCCCCCACACCCGCTCTGCCCTGTCCCTCACTGTCCCCCCACACCCGCTCTGCCCTGTCCCTCACTGTCCCCACACCCGCTCTGCCCTGTCCCTCAATGTCCCCCCACACCCGCTCTGCCCTGTCCCTCACTGTCCCCACACCCGCTCAGCCCTGTCCCTCACTGTCCCCCACACCCGCTCAGCCCTGTCCCCCACACCCGCTCTGCCCTGTCCCTCACTGTCCCCCACACCCGCTCTGCCCTGTCCCTCACTGTCCCCCCCACACCCGCTCCGCCCTGTCCCTCACTGTGCCCCACACCCGCTCAGCCCTGTCCCTCACTGTCCCCTCACTGTCATTGTGGCAGCTGCCTCAGCAGTTCAGGGCACCTGTCCTCGGTGCCAATGCCTGGGACCCCCCCACTCCCGTGTTCTTCCTCTGGGCTCCCCTGTGGACTCTGCCATTGATGCCGATGAGAGTCAGCCTCCGAGATGCAGGGTCCTCACCGCTGCCCCGCGCGCCCACCCTGTGAGCCATCAGGGCGTGAGCACCTTGGGGGTTCGAGGGAAGGTGGCAGGGCCAGGACGGAGATATGTGGCCACTGCACTGAGGGCACCTTCTGGCCACCGTGGGGCGAGTCCCTCTCGGGTGCTGTGCGGGGCAGAGCACGAGGCTCTGCCGCCTGGACCCATCGCTTGTGGGCCGAGGGTAGGCTGGGCTATCTGTCCCCGGCACCCTGGGCCTCCCTGTCCAGCCTCCCACCACAAGGCCGCGAAGACAGGCCCTCGGCTCTGTGCCGCCCCAGGCCGAACACGGGCTGGGTGTGTGTCAGGGCTGCGTACGCCGTGGGCTGATGTCAGGCGAGCACACAGGCGGATGGCGGGTGAGGAGGGCTGGCCCAGGATGCGCTGAGCCATCTCCCTTCGCGAGTGGGAGTCGTGTCTGAGGACAGGCTGTGTTCGGTGGAGGGATGAGAAACAGGACCAAGGGAGTGACAGGGCTTGGCTGTCCCCTCCTGGCAGCAGTCGGGAAAGTTTCCGCGAAGACAGACCCAGAAATAGCCCCTGCAGCGGCACTGGCTGAAGGGCCGTGTGGACGGGGCTGCGGCCCTCCCCGGCCTGACCTGGCCAGGGGCCGTGTGACCTGGACCCCTGCACGGTCTGCCCATGCAGTGGATGGGAGCTGGGGACCTGGGCCGGGCACACAGGTGTCACCCACGTGAACTTAGGAGCCCTGGGCGCTGGCCCTGCTGTGCAGTGAGCAGGGGCCTCGCTCACCGGGTCCAGGTAGCCCCGTGTGAGAGGCCGGGGGCTCAGGGCACTCGGAGAGCGAGGCCTGGTGGGCGGGGAGCCAGGCATGCAGGGGGTGGCACCCGGGCCATTTGGAGGGGCACCAGGGGGTGGCAGGGGTGGTGGCTGTGAGCCCAGTGCTCCCCAGCTCCCCAGATACTGAGGTCTGGCCAGGCTCTTCCACTGGGGGCTGAATGTGGGAAGGTGGATGGGGGTCTCGGAGAGGGTTCTGGGAGAGAGCCAGCCCTGGCCTCCAACCCAGAGGTGGCTTGTGCGGCCTCCTCGGGTGGAGGCTCCAGCGAGGAGTGCTGACTCATAGCGGGGAGGGAGGAGGTGGGCACGTTTGGCGTTGGAGGGGGGCAGGTGTGTGCAGCTGTTGACAGGGGAGAGCGGGCGGTCAGCCCAGGGAGGCTGGGGTCCCACCAGAAGAGAGTGTCTGCTGACTGGACCCCCAGGCGGCAGCGGGTGGGGGTGCGGCCACCTGGAGAAGTGTCTTGCCTGTCGTCAGCCGGACTCCAGCAGAGCCTGCAGGTGCACTTGGAGACAAATCGTGCAGACCCGGGTCGGGCCAGGATGAGGATTCTGGACAGCACCATGTGCAGCCTCGCCCTCCCTGTCCATCCAGGCTGAGGCTGGCAGAGAGGGGGCAGTGCAGGGCGTGGGGGCAGCGAGGGCCCACGCCTCCCGCTGAAAGAGCCAGCTGCAGCAGGCCAGCGGGGCGAGCTGGATCTCTGTGCGACGCGTGCCAGACAGCCTCGCTCCCAGCTGGGCTGCTTTTAATTACCGAGCTGGGAACATTCTGTGCTTCGCTTTGAAGTGGCTGCAGCTATCAGGACGGCCATGGGCTCGCCCAGGCTGCCATCCAGGGCGGGGGGCCCGAGGCCAGCTCACGGTCACACACGTGTGGCTGCCTGTGGTGAGGAGCTGAGGGCAGAGTGGTCGAAGCAGGGCAGTCCCACGCGGCCTTCCAGCACTGCAGAGGTGGGTGGGCTGGGACGGCTAGCTGCTCAGCAGGAGAGGCACAGCGTTACTGGCCTTTCTCCTTTTTCCTTTTTTAGAGATTTTTGCTATGGGGCGCATGCGCTCGCCAGAGAGACAGAGACAGAAAGTGAGAAAACAGCCTCCAGGGGAATAGCCACGCTGTAATCCCTTCCCCTCCATTCTCCTCTCGGGATCTTGGGCACATAAGCACACGTGGCCTGGGACGAGTTTCAAGCTGCAGAGTCCAGGACTTGAACCATGGTCAGCCACGTGGGCATCCAGTGACACAGCCATTATGCCATCTGCTGGTCCCCCTCTGGGTCTTTCCTGACAGCACCCAGTCTGGGGGCTTAGGGGTCTCACTGCAGCCAGGGAGGGTGGAGTCCAGGCTCCCCCAGGTGTCTGCTGGAAGCACAAGGCAGGGCCACCTTGGCCTTGCACGCCCAGGCCTGCTCCAGCCTCTGGCTTTGCTGTGCTGCTGGCTGCCCCTGTCCGTTGCAGCTGGAGGGAGCTGGCTTCGGTTGGTGCATTGTCTGCCTGTGCTTGTTGGCATTTCTAAGTTGTAGGCTGCCCTGGCTACACGTTTGGACATATGAGACAGAAGGAAAGCAGGGTGAGCCCCAGCATGTCCCCAGGTCCTCACCAGGACACCGGCTCGTGGTGCTTTGTTCGCTGTTCTCAGCGGGGGCGGCAGGGCCACCATGTCTGCTGTAGCCTCCCAGGCACGGAAGTCACCTCTGCTCTGGGTTTAGAGACGGGGCTTCCGTGTGCTCCCGGTGCTGGCTCCGGGTCACTACTGCAGCTGTGGTTTGTCTTTAAGACGAGAGTGACTGGCACGGCACGGCGACTGCTGGGGCGACGGGGAGCTCGCGGGGCAGGACTCAAGCCCGTGGGTGGAGCCGGCCGCAGCCGCCCTCTTCTTTTCCCCGAAGGAAGGCAGTGTCGATGCCCTTGTAGGGACGCTGGTGGCTTTGGGGGCATCTAGCCTGCAGATGTGAGTCACGTGTGGGACTGGGCAGGGGTTAGCCGAGGAACATGGCAGTCGGGACTCTGAGCATCAGCTCTGGGTAGAGGCCAGGGATCTCGGCGGGCAGCCAGCCGGGAGTCTGTGCGGGGATCAGAAGCCATGACCGGTCACTCTGGGCCTAGGACTTCCAGGGGTGGGGTCTTTAGATCCTGCCAAGGCTGGCAGATGCTCGAAGGCAGGAGACCCCTAAGTACCTGGAGGTCAGCCTGGCTGTGCCCAGGCTGCCCTCTGCCTCTGTCCTGCCTGGGGCCCTGGCCCACGACTCTTGGCCCTTCTCCCCGAAGAGCGCGAGGCACAAAGGCCAGGTGGCTGCCTACCTGCACACCGTTCCCCTCTGTTTGCTTCTTGTGCTTGACTCGCACGAACGGAGAGGCTCCCCACCCTTCGGGACCAATCCTGGGGTAAAAACAAACCGCTGGGAGTTACATGGCGTTCGGAGGCACTCACCCTTTTGTGGCTGTGCTACAAAAAGCAGCAGATCTGGGAGCCACGGTCTTCTGTGTTCAGCTGTGCAGATCGTGCCTGAGTGCTGGCTCTGTCCTGGGTTAGGCATGTGGCAGGACGCCCTCCAGGACGTGAGGGCCACGCACACACATGACAGTCAGGACCGTGCGACTGGACTCCCGAGGGCGTCTTGGTGCTGCTCAGGTGTCTGTGACTTGAGACGGCCGTTGGGGTCTCTTCAGGAAGGTGCCGGGCGTGCCACCCTTGGGGCTCCTCCTTGGCTTTTCAGCATCGCTGAGCAGTGGCCAGAGGGTTTAGCATCTTGGTCCCCCAGCCGGGCAAGGGCAGGCTGACTGGTTGGACCCCTAGCCCCATGTAGCCCCACCCCCAAACCTGGACCCCCATCTGGCCTCCCCTGCCTGGTCCTTACTGGCAGGGGCCGGGGAAATGAGGCCAGGTGTGTCCTGCCCACACCCTGCTCATCTCTGCTGCTTCCAGACGAACGACGCGGCCGGGAACACCTGGAACTGGCTCTACTTCATCCCCCTCATCATCATTGGCTCCTTCTTCATGCTCAACCTGGTGCTGGGCGTGCTCTCGGGGTAAGACCCGGGAGTGGGGGTGCTCGTAATGAACCAGGTGCTGGGTGTGCTCTCGGGGTAAGACGTGGGAGTGGGGGTGCTCGTGCTGAACCTGGTGCTGGGTGTGCTCTCGGGGTAAGACCCGGGAGTGGGGGTGCTCGTAATGAACCAGGTGCTGGGTGTGCTCTCGGGGTAAGACCCGGGAGTGGGGGTGCTCGTGCTGAACCTGGTGCTGGGCGTGCTCTCGGGGTAAGACGCGGGAACGGGGGTGCTCGTACTGAACCAGGTGCTGGGCGTGCTCTCGGGGTAAGACCCGGGAGTGGGGGTGCTCGTACTGAACCTGGTGCTGGGTGTGCTCTCGGGGTAAGACGCGGGAACGGGGGTGCTCGTGCTGAACCTGGTGCTGGGTGTGCTCTCGGGGTAAGACGCGGGAGTGGGGGTGCTCGTGCTGAACCTGGTGCTGGGCGTGCTCTCGGGGTAAGACGCGGGAGTGGGGGTGCTCGTGCTGAACCTGGTGCTGGGTGTGCTCTCGGGGTAAGACTCGGGAGTGGGGGTGCTCGTACTGAACCTGGTGCTGGGTGTGCTCTCGGGGTAAGACGCGGGAGTGGGGGTGCTCGTGCTGAACCTGGTGCTGGGCGTGCTCTCGGGGTAAGGCCCAGGAGTGGGGGTGCTCGTGCTGAACCAGGTGCTGGGCGTGCTCTCGGGGTAAGACCCAGGAGTGGGGGTGCTCGTGCTCAACCTGGTGCTGGGCGTGCTCTCGGGGTAAGACCCAGGAGTGGGGGTGCTCGTGCTCAACCTGGTGCTGGGCGTGCTCTCGGGGTAAGGTGAGGGTTGGGGAAGGGGACTGGCTGCCCAGTATGTTCTTGGATCTGGAGAAAGGTGCTTCTCGACCCCCCGCGAGTACTGGTGAGGTGTGGCAGCTGGTGTGGCCAGGTCTGGCCCCAGGCACATGGCACCCTTCTGCCCTGATGGACTGAGAGGAGGGCACTGCCCTGTGCTCAGGGGCGTAGTCGGGTGGGGTCCCCCGCTTCTGGGCTGAGGAATCTGCTGAGCAGGAGGTGGTGTCGGGCCTGCCGGGCTCCACGCCTCCCCTTGGCCTCAGACCCCGGAGGCTGGAGTAGGGCACCTCCATTCTGCCCGTCCTAAAGGCTTCTGCTCGGACCCAAAGCTCCTGCGTGGGCTGGGATAGATCTTGCTGGAGCCTGGCCTGGAGAGGAGGGCTGCAGGGAGGGTGGCCCAGGAGTGGGGCTGACCTGTGCCCTGCGCTGTAGGGCTGTGGTGGCACCACTGGATGCACGCAGAGCTCCTAGCCAGGGCGGGAGGCCGCGGTCGGGCTGAGGCGGTCCTGGGCAGTGGCCTTCTGCGCAGGCCACACGGGGGCGGCATGGAGAACTGCCGGGGCCCTGCCTAGCCGTAGCTCTGGGACTCAGGGTGCCCCAGTGCAGGGTGGGAGCCTGGGCAAGATCCCTCTTCTCGTCGCCCGGGTGGTGGCAGATTGTTCCCTGGCAGACCCCGGCCGGCACGAAAGCCAGACTCCTCTTGCTGTGGCCACATGCCGGCTCTCAGGTCTGCCAGGCCCCATGCCCTACCCAGGGCAGCTGCTCCCAAGGAGAAACAGCCCTGTGGTTGCCGCCGCCCGGCCACAGGGGTGCGAGCACCTGTCTGACTGGGGACCCAGATCTTGCCTAGGCCTGAGCGAGCGGGCTGGTCCAGGTGCTGGGTGCCGGTGTACATGTTTCACGTATGTGCACACGTGTGAGCGGATGGTTTCCTGCTGGTGCTGTTGGCCTACAGTGGCCGGGAGGCGGAGGCCGAGTGGAGGGTGGGGCTGTCTCTGCTGTGAGTGAGGGCTGGGGTGGTTCTGGGGCCAGCAGGGCGGAGGCCTGTCTTCTCTCCTGTTATCAGGAGCCTCGGGTTGGCAGGGGCTGCATGGTGCTGACGCTCCGCCCCCTCTGGCCTGCCCAGTCCAGCCCCTTCTCCGCCCACCTGCAAGGGCCTGCTGCCTGAGTCTGAGTCAGCAGGGGAGGCAGGGTAGACGCTCTCCTTCGGAGACGTTTCCCAGAAGCTCTGCACAGGACAGCAGGTAGCAGGCCGAGCTTTCGGGGTGCCCTGGCCTGCTGAAGCGAGGGTGTGGTATCGCCCCTGCTCTCTCCGTGCCCCCAGGAGGCCATGGGGTGCCCTCAGTGGAGGGAGTGAGGGGAGCTGAGGGAGCAGTTGTGTGGGCACTCTGAGCACGCATGCGCAGGGCCCGGGCCCATCTCTGCTGCCTCCTGTCCCAGCCTGGCTTTGGTCCCCTTGGTCTGGGGCACACTCCCTTGGGGCCATGGCTGGGCTGGCACTAACCTGACCTGCCTGTCTTTCCGGCCCCCTCCTGGCCCAGAGAGTTTGCCAAGGAGCGAGAGCGGGTGGAGAACCGCCGCGCCTTCCTGAAGCTCCGCAGGCAGCAGCAGATCGAGCGGGAGCTCAACGGGTACCTGGAGTGGATCTTCAAGGCCGGTGAGAGCCCTGGGCAGGGCCAGCTCGCGGCCTGCTTGCACCGTCTGCCTCAGGTCCGCTCTGCGGTCACAGCATGGCCGCCCTCAGCTGGGTGGCGTTTGGCGAGGACCAGGAGCTGGGTGGTCGGGAGAGCTGGTGGCAAGGGCCTTCCTTGTCCGCTCAACCAGGGCCCACGTGACCCCCAAGACAGCAGCCTTGAAAGCAGAGGCCCAGCCTGGCCCAGTGACAGCACCCTGCCCAGTGCCAGGTTCAAACCCCTCTGCATACTAACTCCGGGCCCATCAGCCTGGACTTCGTGACTCACCTCTCGGCCCAGTCCCAGGGACTCTCGCTAGTAGGCAGTTGCTCCCAGGGCGACGATGTGCGAGCAGGACGTGGGCCTGCTGGCTTCTGGGGTGTCAGAGCAGAGGAGGCAGTGTCTGCAGACAGCGGGGTGCTTTCATCCAGGGCTTTCCCAAGGCCGCGCCCTGCCAGGGTGCACACAGGCCGGCCCTGACCCAAGGCTGTGTCCCCACAGAGGAAGTCATGCTGGCGGAGGAGGACAAGAACGCAGAGGAGAAGTCCCCTCTGGATGGTAGGTGCCCCTGGCTAGCACCCTTTGCCTGTCCCCACGCTGAGAGGCACGTGCATGTTGTCATGTTAACGGATGGACTAGGGTCTGACCATCAGCCTGGAGTTCTGCTGGGCCGTGGGTTTTAGCCAGACTGCTTGTCCCAGGGCTTGGGGCAATGGTGCTAGGAGACAAAAAGCCAGGAGACAGGCTTGAGGCCACAGTCCCGGTGGCACAGGCCAGCAGCTGAAGGCCACCCTCACTCACGGCACCAGCCACCCTGTACTGGCTGGCCCCATCCTGAGGCTTGGGGCGATCTGTACCAGCCCTCTGCAGCCCTGGCACTGCCCCAGGTGGGGTTTCCCTGGTCTCCCTGGTGGACGGGCCTCCCCACGGGAGGGAGGGGAAAGCAGGGGTCCACCCTCAAAACTCCTTGTTCTTCCTGCTCTAAGACTGAGGGGGCTGAGGGGACCAGTCCGTGTCCTGCCTCCACCTTAGGCAGGAGCTCAGGGAAGGTCCCCAGCTGCAGGTGGGGTGACGCCCCAGCCCGAAGGTCGGCCTGCAGGCTCCTACTCATGCAGCCCCTGCCCTTTGCCTAAAGCAGTGTTGAAGAGAGCAGCCACCAAGAAGAGCCGGAACGACCTGATTCACGCAGAGGAGGGGGCGGACCGGCTCGCAGACCTCTGTGCCCTCGGTGAGTCTCCGGGCTGGGAGACAGAGGCCCAGCCTGCCGTAGAGCACGGAGCGTGGCCCTGTGAGCCGTTTCTGTGAGCCCAGGCAGCTGGCGAGGCTCTGGCCTTAGTTCCGCTGGCGCCTTTAGGAGGGCGAGGGGACTGTGACAGGCCCCGTGTCTGGGCCCTGGGCTTCCCTAGGTGTGTTTAGAGCCGAGCTGGTAAGGGTTCCAGGGCCACATGGAGGGGATGTGGTTTTGTGCATACATGCCTGTCAAAGCTGTGTGGTTGTGTGTGTCGCATGTGGTCTTTCTCACCATGGGCTGACAGGCTCTCACCAGGCAAAGCCCAGGAGCTGGAGAAAGGCCGTGGCCTCCCTGAAGAACTAGTGCCACACCCTTCCTGTCCCCCGCCAAAGTGACTGTGCATGTGCTGGGCGTGCTGCATGGCTGTAAGCACTGGGCGCGTGTGCTGTCGAGCACGTGCTGGGTGTGCTGCTTGCCTGAAAGCACTGGGTGCGTGTGCTGCCATGCACGTGCTAGGTGTGCTGCATGGCTGTAAGCATGGAGGGGGGCATGTGCTGCCATGCACGTGCTGGGCATGCTGCATGGCTGTAAGCACCGGAGGGCGTGTGCTGCCATGCATGTGCTGGGCGTGCTGCATGCCCGTAAGCACGGGGAGAGGGGAGTGTGCTGCCGTGTACGTGCTGGGCATGCTGCATGGCTGTAAGCACCTGGTGCATGTGCTGTGAGCATGTGCACATGTGGCTAGCGTGTGGACATGTGTGGCCCTCCCTTGCACTCGTGCTGGCCGTCCTCAGCGTGCTCTGCTCTCTGCAGAGGGAGTGCCCCGGCCATAGCACAGCTGAGCCTGGCTGAGCCTCACCGGAGCTGCTCTGACTGCGGTGGCTGCCCCACATGGCATCTGGTGTGGGTCGTGAGGCTGCGTCCTAACGTCACAGAGGAGAGCTGTGGTGGACAGTATGGACGGTGGCACCCGTGTGCAGGCCCTCAGGCCCAGTGTGGTCATCCGTGGGCTGACAGGCGCCCACCTCTGACGCTTCTCTGTCCCTGGGGCCCCTGTCTGCCTGATGCAGCCACTCAGCTTGCAGTGGGCTCAGGGACTCGTCTGCTTTTCAGTGACTCCAAGAAGATGCCCGTTTGACAACATTGTTAGTGTGCTACAGAGAGCCAGGGTGTGCATGCATACACACGTGCAAATGCACAAGAACATACAACACGCGCCCCACACACGCTCCACACCCTTACACAGGGACCCCACGCTGAGAGACCCAGGCTAGGGCATAGCCGTGCACACTCCCCAAAGACACAGACAGGCACACACACCAGGTGCTTACACAGACATAGCTGTGCATGCCTGCCCCAGACACAGCACCCCAGCACCCTCGGTGCGAGCTCAGTGTGTTCTGGGAGTGGGGCAGGCACAGGGCTGGCTGTGACGGCACAAATATGCCGGGTGGGCAGGAGCGCTCCATCAGGGCGGCGTGCTCTGACCAGGGGAGGAGGCCCGCCAGCCATGTGCTGTGAAGGTGTTCCGCAGGCAGGAGACACGCAGAGGGCCAGAGCAGGACGGAGGTGGTGCCCACGGCCATGAGAGGGGGACACCTGGTCTGAGTGCTGAGCAGGGGAGGTGGGAGCAGGTGGCAGCAGTGCTGGTCCACTTCCCGGCGAGCAGGCGTCCAGGGCCTTGTGGGCAGGGCAGCAGCCGTGGACCGCAGCTATGTGCAGGAGCTCAACTGTGCTCCAGGAGAGCCGCTTCAGAAACAGATGCTGTCCTGCATCAGTGCAGGAGGGCCAGACGCTGCCACCCTCGCAGTCCACGCAGAGGTGGGACTGGGGCGGGACTGCCTTGGTCAGGTTTGTGTCTTTGGGAAAAGCTTGGGGTCCTGGCCAACTCCTGGATGGCAGCCTGGGTGCTGGGACCAGAGACTGCAGATAGTCCTGTTCCAGTTCCAGACTGGCACTTGCATCTAGCACCCGGTAACCATGGAGATCATGGAGGCCTCTTGGGTCCCTTATCTGCCAAATGGGATGGGGCCAGAGGCTACTGAGGGAGTCCCAGGTCATAGGAATAGTGGGCTCCATGCCAGGGACGGGGCAGCTGCCCTAGAGAGTGGCCCTAGGGAAGCTGTGTCCATGGGTGGGGCAGGTCTGAGAGGACGTCCCCACAGGAAGAGCCTGTCATCCGGGGAGGGTGCATTCACTGCAAGGCATGTCCACAGGGAGGGTGTGCCGCAGGGGATGTGCCTGTGGGGTGTGTCTGCAGAGAGGGTGTGCCTAGGGGTGTGTATTGCAGAGAAGGTGAGCCCGCAGGGAGGGTGTGTCTGCAGGTAGAGTGAGTCTCAGGGAGGTGTGCCTTGGGAGGTGTGTGTCTGCAGGGAGGGCATGCCAACAGGGAGGCGTTCTTGTGAGTTGTGTCTGCAGGGAGGGCGTGTCTGCAGGGAGTCCTGCCTGGGATGGTGTCTGCAGGGGAGTGTGCCTGCTGGGAGGCGTGCCTGCTGGGAGGCGTGCCTGGGGTGTGTGTCTGCAGGGGGGCGTGCCTGCTAGGAGGCGTGCCTGGGGTGTGTGTCTGCAGGGGGGCGTGCCTGCTAGGAGGTGTGCCTGGGGTGTGTGTCTGCAGGGAGGTGTGCCTGCAAGGAAGAGTGCCTGGTGTGTGTGTCTGAAGGGGGTGTGCCCACAGGGAGGGTGGCTGGGCCCTCCTGGGACTGCTGTTCTCAAGCCCTGGTGTGTCCCGTCTCCCCAGGATCCCCCTTTGCCCGTGCCAGCCTCAAGAGTGGGAAGACCGACAGCTCGTCCTACTTCCGGAGGAAGGAGAAGATGTTCCGGTTCTTCATCCGGCGCGTGGTGAAGGCGCAGAGCTTCTACTGGGCAGTGCTGTGCGTGGTGGCCCTGAACACGCTGTGCGTGGCGGTGGTGCACCACAACCAGCCGCAGCGGCTCACCACAGCCCTGTGTACGTGGCTCCCTCCCCGCTGCCCTGCACGGTGGCATGGAGCCTGGGTGGGAACCCGTGCCACCCAGAGGGCTGGTGGCCTGGCCTGGGGGCCTCTGCTCAGTGGCCTTGCCGCCCCAGGCCCTGGAACCTGGGAGGCTGCTCTGGCTGGTGGCCTCTGCTGGCTGCGGTGCTGTGAGCCGAGGGCAGAGAGTGGACTGAGAGGGGACAAGCCAGGCGGGGCGGCCATGTCTCCTGAGGACCTCATCCAGGACAGGGGCTTGGCACTGGCCTCTGTACTGATGCTCCTGCCCAGGTCCCCTGAGGAGTTTTGGCTTTAGCACTTCCTAAGGGATTTCTTGGCCATTTTTGTTTTTCTTTATAATGGGTTGTATCTAAATGTGCTTGTGACCATCTGACCAGACCTGACTTCCAGCCCCATCTGGACACTACAGAAGGGGCCCTGGGCACCCAGGTGGTGGTGATAGTTCAGGAGGGACAGCCGGGAAGAGGACAGGGTGTTAGGGCACTTCGTACCCGCCTCAGCGTCAGGACTGCCAGCCCTTTGTGCTCCAGGGCAAGTGGGACCTGCGTCTCAGGTCACAGGATTAAATCAAAGGACCCAGGGGTGCCCCCCCTCTGTGCGCAGTGCTGGCCTGCTGCTCCCGGGTTCAGCCAACTCACTGCTCCAGGGGCCAGGGCCTGTGGGCTCCCACAGGGCGTCGCCCCATGAGATCTCGTGGAGAACCCTTTGTGACCAGAGAAAGAGCCACCCAGGCCCCGCTTCTGGCCTGGCTGTGTTCCACTGTGATCTGACCACCCTCGGGCTTCAGCAGGCTGGCCACTCTGAGCCCACCACGGCTCCCGAGCACCCTGCCTGTGCCCTTGCGCACCTCTGAGTACACGTGTACCCCGAGTACCCCTGTGTGCGCAGCGTGCTGTCGGGCGTCCTGTGTCCACCCTGAGCACCGTCGCGGGTACCCCCGTGTACCCGTGTGTACCCGTGAGCACTGCTGCGGGTACCCCCGTGTACCCATGAGCACTGCTGTGTGTCTCCCCGTGTACCTGTGTGTACCCATGAACACTGCTGTGTGTACCCTTATGTACCCATGAGCACTGCTGTGTGTACCCATGTACCTGTGGGCACTGCTGCGTGTCTCCCTGTGTACCCGTGAGCACTGCTGTGTGTACCCCTGTGTACCCATGAGCACTGCTGTGTGTACCCCTGTGTACCCGTGAGCACTGCTGCGTGTACCCGTGTACCCGTGAGCACCGCTGCGTGTCTCCCCGTGTACCCGTGTGTACCCGTGAGTACCGCTGCGGGTACCCCCGTGTACCCATGAGCACTGCTGTGTCTCCCCGTGTACCTGTGTGTACCCGTGAGCACTGCTGTGTGTACCCCTGTGTACCCATGAGCACTGCTGTGTGTATCCCTGTGTACCCATGAGCACTGCTGTGTGTCTCCCCGTGTACCTGTGTGTACCCGTGAGCACTGCTGTGTGTACCCCTCTGTACCCATGAGCACTGCTATGTGTACCACTGTGTACCCGTGAGCACTGCTGTGTGTACCCCTGTGTACCTATGAGCACTGCTGTGTGTACCTGTGTGTACCCATGAGCACTGCTGTGTGTCTCCCCGTGTACCCCCATGTACCCATGAGCACTGCTGTGTGTACCCCTGTGTACCCATGAGTACTGCTGTGTCTCCCCGTGTACCCCCATGTACCCATGAGCACTGCTGTGTGTCTCCCCGTGTACCTGTGTGTACCCATGAGCACTGCTGTGTGTACCCCCGTGTACCCATGAGCACTGCTGTGTGTCTCCCCGTGTACCTGTGTGTACCCATGAGCACTGCTGTGTGTACCCCCGTGTACCCGTGTGTACCCATGAGCACTGCTGTGTGTACCCCCGTGTACCCATGAGCACTGCTGTGTGTCTCCCCGTGTACCTGTGTGTACCCATGAGCACTGCTGTGTGTACCCCCATGTACCCATGAGCACTGCTGTGTGTCTCCCCGTGTACCTGTGTGTACCCATGAGCACTGCTGTGTGTACCCCTGTGTACCTGTGTGTACCCATGAGCACTGCTGTGTGTACCCCTGTGTACCCATGAGCACTGCTGTGTGTACCCGTGTACCTGTGTGTACCCATGAGCACTGCTATGTGTACCCGTGTACCCGTGAGCACTGCTGTGTGTCTCCCCATGTACCCGTGTGTACCTGTGAGCACCGCTGCATGTACCCCTGTGTGTACCCTGAGCACTGCTGCGTGTCTCCGTGTGTACCCGTGAGCACCATTGCATGTACCCTGGTGTGTACCCGTGATCACCACTGTGTGTTCCCCCATGTACCTGTGTGTACTTGTGAGCACCGCTGCGTGTATGTACCCTGATCACTCTGCTGTGTGTCCCCCCATGTACCTGTGTGTACCTGTGAGCACCACTGCATGTACCCCCGTGTGTACCCATGAGCACTGCTGCGTGTACCCCCGTGTGTGCCCCTGAGCATCCTGAGTCCACCAGGAGCACTACTACGTGTATCTGTATACCCGTGTGTACTCTGAGCACCGCTGCATGTCCCCCTGTGCACCTCTGTGTGTACCCGTGAGCACTGCTGCGTGTCCCCCTGTGTGTGCCCCGTACACCCCGAGTCCACCAGGAGCACCACTGTGTGTACCCGTGTACCCCGTGTGTACCCTCAGCACCACTGCGTGTACCCTGTGTTTACCCTGAGCACCGCTGCATGTACCCCTGTGTGTGCCCCTGAGCACCCCGAGTCCACCCTGAACACTGCTCCATGTACCCCGTGTGCACCTGAGCACTGCTGCGTGTACCCCTGCATGTGCCCTTGCGTGTGCCCCTGAGCACCCCGAGTCCACCCTGAACACTGCTCCATGTACCCCGTGTGCACCTGAGCACTGCTGCATGTACCCCTGCGTGTGCCCCTGCGTGTGCCCCTGAGCACCCCGAGTCCACCCGAGCACTGCTCAATGCCCTGCCCCTCCCGCTGAGCTCTACAGAGCCCGGCCCGTGTTGCCCTGAGGGCCCATGGCTCTCCTGAGTGTGCGCTCTGACACTCCATACAGGAGAGCGGGCTTGTGTGTTAGGTGGGATTCTTGTCCACGGTGTCCTGGGCATTTGTATCGGAGCCCATTCACCTGTGGGGTGGGGAAGGAGGAGCGGTGGCAGAAGCGAGGGACCTAGGGGCTTCCTGCAAACAGCCTGCTGTGGCCCCAGGGAGGGAGGTGGGTGTGTGTGGTCGGCCTTGCCCTAGGCCCGTGTCCTGGGACTGCCTCAGGCTGAGGGCTGGGTGGGGACGGGCCTTGCTTGTCCATGAAACAAGCCTGTCTCCCGGAACCCTATGCCATGGCCTGTCGGATGCCTGCCCTGTGAGAACCAGGGCTGGAGGTGCCGGGCGTTGGGCCAGGCTGCCCCCAGCTACTCTTGTCTTCTGTGGTTTCTGGGAAGTCCCAGAACCATGGGCACCACAGGAGAAAAACGCTGGAGGGAAAGGTGGGCGTTTGCTGGGCCTGGACCTCTGCTCCGTGCGGGGCCTCTGCATCCACAGGGCCTGGCCACTCGCAGCGCCTTCTGTTCTACATCCCCCAGGCTCCCTGCGTGCGTGCCTTGCGTGCCCACGCCCATGTGCCTGGCAAGTTTCCAAGTCACTGGGCCTGAGCCCTGGTCGGCCATGCGGGCCAACTCCCTCTGCCCGGGACTGAGCTGGCCACACCGCTCTGGCCACTTGCCTCTGCTCCCATGGGCTGTGGACCGTGCCCCGGGCCAGCCCGAGCCGCTGTGCCCGCTGGTTGAGCAGTGACGCAGGACCAAGCGTGTGGGTGTGTTCTGTGTGAGTGTTTTCTTGGGTGGCATGTCGGGGGGTTCAGATTCCTTTCTTAGAAGGGCATCACCTTGGCAGTTCTTGTACTCATCCTTATGAAGTCTCACTTTTGCCTTCGGGCCAACGCAAGTGCCTGATAGCCACACCGCTGGCCCTGGTGTGGGTGGCCGGCAGCCTGGGCTCTGACCTGGGGCAGCCTGAGGTACGGCCTTGGTGAGGAGCTTGGAGTCTCCAGTCCATAGTCACTGGAGCCACCTGTGGCCTTCCCAGGCCCCGGGGGACCCGGACAGGTCTACCTGGGGCGGGTCCTCCTTTTCTGAATGGGTCCTGCCTGAGGGTCAGTGAGCGTCCACGCCTCCAACCTTGGCCGCGAGGTCCTTCCAGGGAGCCTGCTTGAGCCTCTAGTTACAACCCCTCCTTGGCATGGCGCCTGCTCTTCTGACTGGCATAAGGGCCGAGTTGCCCCAGGAGCTGGTTGCTCATGTACTCTGGCCATGAAGGGTGTCCCCTCCCCGAGACCCTGTGTCTGCCCGCGTGGTGCCGCTTCTCCACTCGTCCAGGGCCTGGGCTGCAGTGGACCTGGTGGACGGCTGTGGGCGAGGGTGGATCCCAGGGGCAGAGGACAGGAGGAGTGTGGCCCCCTTGCGTCCTGTTCCTGGTCCCAGTCCCTACCGAGACCTGGGGTGCAGAGCCCTGGGAGGCTGGGCTGGGGTCTGCCAGTGACTAGGCTTGTGGGGCTGGGCCTCCTCCCATGGCCTCGCTCCTGCTGCTGGTTCGAGGCCACAGCCTCCTGTGCGGTTCGGCGTGCGGAAGCAGGGCGGGCAGTGCCCCGCCTGTCTGTGCCTGCGTGTGGGCTCAAGTTGCTGCGGTCACTGCAGCCCTGTCCTGCCTCCTCCCAACCCTCTGCCTGCCGAGACAAGGTTGTTCCCTCTGGCCCAGGCCTCCCTCCAACGAGGCTCTGGGCCAGCGGTGAGACTCGTGGGCAGGGCAGGCCCTGCCTCGCTCCTGAGGGGCCCACAGGAGCCTCTGCGACCGATGGCAGGGGTGGGCCGAGCCCTGGGAACCCAAGCGCTGTGTCTTGGGTGGGCCTAGGGGGCCATGACTGAGGCGCCTCCAGTTCTACAGGGAATGCCAGCGTGGCGCTGGGGCCCCCGGAGGGAGATTCTGACCAGAACAGGGGTGGGCAGAGACCCAGTGCGAGGCCTGTGCGGGCTGTAACAGACCTCGGGCCTCATGACCCGCTCCTCCTGCTCCACCGCTTCCCTGTGCCCCGCCTTCCAAGTAGGCAAGCATCGTGTCCCCTCAGCTTGTCACCTGTCCTGGGCAGAGGTTTCAGAACGCGGGGGCTGCTGACCAGCCTGGGGCTCGGCCCGGGCAGGCCCCGAGTCTGTGCCCCCATCTGAGCAGCAGCTGGAGGCCGCCCCGAGCTCACCCCTTCTTCTCCGGCTTTCTCTAGACTTCGCCGAGTTTGTGTTCCTGGGCCTCTTCCTCACTGAGATGTCCCTGAAGATGTACGGTCTGGGGCCGCGGAGCTACTTCCGGTCCTCCTTCAACTGCTTTGACTGTGGGGTGAGTGGGGCCTGGGGTCCAGCGGGCCTGAGTGTGCACAGCCCCTGCCCACACACCCCGCCCAGCCCAGGCTCCCAGAAGCAGGGAGCTTGAAGGCCATGGGGCCAGGCCGGGCTGACAGGGCCGCGTGGCCGCTCTGCTGCGGGGCGTGCTCCCTCCTCCGACCCCGCGTCAGCCTCTCCAGACCCTCTGAAGGCCTTGCAGCCCCCCGTGGCCGCCTCATCTGGGAGCGCCTCGTCTGTGCCCAGCAGAGTGCAGGTGGGCCGTGGCCCTGGGAAGGCCTGGGCTGCCACAGTCCCTGGAGGGCTGGTAGGCCGTGACGGACGCCTCGCCTTTCAACAGCCTGCAGGTCGGGGAGTCTCAGGCACTTTGTAGCCCCTCGGAGAGCAGGCCAGCGCCCAGGGCAGTGCAGGTTTCCTCCCAGACCCAGCAACACATGCATGGCCCTTCTCAGCTGAGCTGGGGACCTGGGATGTGCACCACCGATGTCTACAGACCTGCCAGGGCTCTGAGTGACAGGCGGGGGTGCTGTCCGGGGCTCCGAGCTCTGCAGAGTGAGCTAGGCTAGGGAGGGCCGCCGAGGCAAAGCTCGGCTGAGAACCCAGCCTGCCTTGGGCTCCTCTGACGGTACCTTCTGTGCAGTCGGAGCACCTCGGTGTCCTCAGTTCTGTGTGGTCTGTGACTCTCATGTCACAGACAAGACGCTGGGCCATCTCGGATGGTCTAAGGCTGCCAGCTGGCCTGTAGGTCAGCGGTTGATGTTAGGGTAGTGATTCCGATCTCTGCAGGACAGGCATGGCTGGCCAGCGTTCTCTGTGGCATGGACACCAGTGGTTTTACTAGGTGACTGAGAGAAGACCAGCTCTCTGTATCTTTGCCGCCTTGGTCCCAGAAAGGCCTAACCCTAACCTTAACCTTAACCCGTGCAGAGGGGAAGTGGTGAAGGGTCACTGTCTCTAGCCTCACCGTCTGCCCTTTCTGAGCCTTCTCTCAGACCAGATGGCCTTCTCAGGTCTGTCCAGGGGACAGCTGGGAGGGGGTCCTGCCCTTGCTGACAAGTCCCCTGCCGGGGTGGCTCTCAGGAAAACGGACAGGCTAGATGTGGCACCGTCTCTCCTTGGTGGCGTGTGCTGGCTCTTGGTCGTGAAAGGTTTGTGGACCTGGTGTCGTGGAGCAGTGGCAAGCTGGCCACAGGAGGCAGAGTGTGATTCAGCCCAGGTGAGGCCTTAGACAAGGTGGCTCAGGAAACCAGAAGGCCTAGCCCAGTGCTGTGTCTGGAGCAGGACAGGGGCAGAGGACAGGGCCAGGCCCCCAGGGCTCTGCAGCCTCCCTGGGTGTGCTCAGCGCGAGGGCCGTGCCTGAGCTACAGGCAGGGCAGGTGGGCACCTGCGGGGAGAAGCAACCTTGCGGGTGCCCACAGGGTGATGCCCATGTTCGTTGATGGCATGTGTGTGCACACCTGTGCAGGACACGTGCCCGAGGCTGAGGCGTCCCTGTTGCAGGTCATCGTGGGGAGCATCTTTGAGGTGGTCTGGGCTGCCATCAAGCCGGGGACCTCCTTTGGGATCAGCGTGCTCCGGGCGCTCCGCCTGCTCAGGATCTTCAAAGTCACCAAGTATGTTGTCCGCGCTCCTGTGCTGGGGAGACCGGGTGGGGCGACGTGTAGTCAGCTTGTTCCCAGGAGCTCGTGGGGTCCGGAGGCCCTTTGTGGCTTATAACTGGCCCGAGTACATGTGGTCACGGGGCAGCTCTCGCCTGGCGTCACCCACAGTTCTATGCCAGTCCCCTCCTAACTCCCAATCTCATCTCCCCTGCAGCCTGGCTCCCTGCATTGCAGCCAGCAGAGAACGCAGAAGTTAGGCCCTGCCCCGAGTCTGCCCACCTGCCCTGTACCCTGCCCTGGGGGGGAGAGGGAGGCCACATCCCGTGAGGCCGTGACCTGACCGGACCTGAGCCAGCCTGGCCCCACCCGGCCTGCATCCTCCACTCTCACGGCCAGGCCCTGGTGGTGATGACAGGGACAAGACCATATTTTCAGCTGTGTCTCAGACCCTGACTCAGATGGACTGAACTTCTTTAAAGTCAGTCTCCAGACCGATCGCAGGCACCAGGGTGCCCGCATGGAGGAGGCACGGAGGGCTGCTCCGAGCATGGCCACTTGGTGGGCAGTGGCCGTGTTCTGCTGAGGAGAGTCACACAGAGCAGGTTTGGAGCATGAGGGTGGACACCTTTCTGCTGTCCCCATGGGGTCCCAGACAGAAAAGGCCAAGGCAAAACGTGTCAGTTTCACATCATGGTGTGGCCCTCAAGGTTCAGGAGGCTTCGAAGCCATAGCTTGGCTGACAGAGCCTGGGTGGCGTGAGGTCGGCGTCCCTGCCAGTGTGGCCCAGGGTGCCACCACACCTGGCCTGGCCCGCAGGTACTGGAACTCTCTGCGGAACCTGGTGGTGTCTCTGCTCAACTCCATGAAATCCATCATCAGCCTCCTCTTCCTGCTCTTCCTGTTCATCGTGGTCTTCGCTCTGCTGGGCATGCAGCTCTTCGGGGGCCAGTAAGTGGCCAGAGGGGGGGCAAGTCTGGGCCCCCGGGGCGGTGCTGCCCAGGCCTGCCTCGTGCCCCCCGAAGGTCCTCAGCGGGCTGGCGAGGCCAGAAGGCAGCCCCCGCGGGCCGATGCACATGTGGGGTGGGGTGCTGGCTCCCTGTGCTCCTGCCGGGGCTGGCCCTTCGCAGGAATTCTGTCCTCCTCAGGTTCAACTTTCAAGATGAGACTCCGACGACCAACTTTGACACCTTCCCCGCCGCCATCCTCACTGTCTTCCAGGTAGGCCTGGCTGCGCGTGGCACTCAGTGCTCCTCCGCCCGGTGTGTGGGGCTGTGTGAGTCAGCCTCCCGGTTTCCCACCCCCCATTCCTCACTCTCCCAGTGGCTGAATTCCCCACAGAACCTCTCCCAAGGCCAGAGACAGCAAGGAGGGTCTCCAGTCCTGGCCCCGCCTGGCTGGAGAGGGAAGCTGGGAGCTGCGATGGGGCCGAAGGAGCGCGCAGTGGCCTGGGAGCCCCGGCTTTAGACCACCCGCTTATCCCCTCATTCTCAGACGTGGAGTCACTGTTGCCTTTGATCTTTGGGAAAACACCTGAAGCCCTCTCTGAACTTCTCTCCCGTGCCTCAGGCCCTGGTGGCCCTCCACCCTCTCTTGTATCTGGAGGACATGCCTGCCACGGCTCCTTGGAAAGCCACGGCTGTGCCTGCTTCGTGTGATTGGGCCTGTGGGCGCAGGAGGCTCTGCCCTCTGGGGGCCCCCTCTTCAGGACTCATTCGGTCGGGCCCTCTCCGTCACAGAGCCCTGGCCCTACAAGGTCCGCCCATGAACAGCCTCCCCGATGGAGCAGGCGTCCTGTCCGTGGGGCCTACGTGGACACCACATGCAGATAAGCTGACTGGGCTGGGCTGGCAAAGGCCCGCGACTGCTGGGGCCAGGGCCGGGGCCAGCATGTCCAACAGGCTGCTGGTGCTGGAGCCCACGTGTGAGGGGAGGAGAGTTCGGCCGCAGACCGCTCGTGCGGCGCTGGCTCGGAGCCCCACAGCCCCTGCTCCTGCTCTGGGCCTTTCAGGCCTCGTGGTTTCTCACCCCTCCTTCCTCTCTGATCCAACCTCATGTCACTCTGGCCCCCTCCAGTTCTCCAGTGCAGGACTCGCCAGCACACTGTCCACCCTGCTCTTACCGGTCATGGACATTTGGTTTGTTCGCAGGCCGCGCCCTCCCAAATTGGTGGTTCGGATGCGTTTGAGCACTCAGTAGGTGGCGGGCTGTAGATGAATGGTGTTTGAGACAGGGGCCTGAAGCAGCCAGGTGCCTGCACGTGGTGGGGAGAGGCGTCTGGGTGTTACAGCATATGTGGCTCGGCCTGCTCTGGGCCTGGGAAGGAGAGGCCTTGGCTCTGCTAAGGAGCTGATGCAAGCTGAGGGCGGCTGGGCTGGAGGAGGCCGAGAGGTGCCATGGCAGCACCAGTGCAGACGGTGGCCGGGCCAGACCCGGTTCCCACAGGCTGAGAGCCCGGCATGGGGGCTTCTGCCTCTGCTTGGGTCTGGGCCCGGGGTAAGAGGGTGGCGAGGAGGAAGAGGCTCATGGCGAATCTCAGAGGGGCGAGACCACCCCAGGGGCAGACACAGGTGACACGGAGCTGTACGTGCTACGATGCTCAGAGCGGGGAGGGAGAGCCCGTAAACGTACCCCTGTGGGAAGTTTTTAAAACTAAGGATGAAGAATAGGTGGGCTTGAAGAATAGCTCAGTAGAAACCCTCCAGATGAGAAACACAGCTACTCAAGTTTCAAAAACGAAGGGTGGACTGTACCAAGTGTGACCCAGGAGGGGCAGAGCCAGTTCCAGCATGGAGACAAGTCACGCAGCGAGGAGCCGGGCCAGCGCAGGCAGGAGACGCATTGTCCAGCTGAGCAGGAGGGCGGCTGGTTCCCTCCCAGGGGCGCCGTGGTGGAGCACACAGGGCCACCAGCACGAGCAGAGGTCTCCCGGACCTGGACACCTTGCGGTAAGGAGAAAGTCTAAATGCTGCCCAAGAAAGATGAGTGCTACCGAAGACCGGCCAGGACTTCTGAGCAGCGGCTGCGGAGGTCCTGGGAGTGACCGAGGCGTCAGCCTAGAAGCCCGAGCCCAGAGATCTGTGGCTAAGCACACGTGTGGACTGCAGCCATGCTAGTCACGCAGCAGGGGGTTACCGGCCTGCAAGCCTGGCGGTTGGGGACAGTCTGTGAAGCACGTGACTGAGAGGTTACGCCATTGGTTGTCCCATTAACCCAGAAGAGATAGGAACCCTGACCCGTTTCAGAGACTGAATAATTGGAAGTCTTCCTCCTGGGACCAGCAGATGGTGTAATGGTTATGTCTCTGGACTCCCACGTAGTCCCAGACCTGGTGGCTTAAAACTCACGCTGAGCATGTGTGTGGCGTGCCCAAAATCTGGAGAGGAGAATGGAGGAGAAGGGATTGTGGCAGGGCCGTCCCACATGAGGAGTCTGTCTCTCCGGCGAGCGCACGTGTCCTATAGCAAAAATCTCTAAAAAAGAAGAAAAAATCTCCTACCTAAGCCACAGAGTCAGATAGTTTTATATGTGAATTCTACTAAATATTTAGGAAGAGAATATAAAAAAGAAAGTCCCCATTCATGAGAAGAGGCTAGAATGACCTCCATATGAAAAGTACACTAGAAAGTATAAAGAAAATGTAGATGACTATTACAGAGGCAAACCAGAAGGAAGTAATCATTAACCAGCAGTGAACACAAAGGCACTGGGTCCCACATGGCCAGCTTCATGCTTCTAGTCCTGTAGCTTGAAAATCACGCGGGGTGTATATGCATGCGTGCCCCAAATCCCAAGAGGAGTGTGAAGGAGAAGGGGTCATACTGAGGAGGAGGAGGCTCATGGGGCGGGAGAGAATATTTGCAAGCTGTATTTCAGACAAGGGGTTACTAACCAGAATTTATAAGGAACAAAAAACGAACAAACAAACAAAAAAAACCAAACAAACCCACCTACCAAAAAAAAAATTCCTTACTTACTCAATTGAAAAACAGGTAACTGATGCGAACACTTCTCAAAAGAATATTTTAAAACGACTGAAAAGCATATGTAAGAATTTTCCGCATCACTAATCATAAGGAAAATGCAAATCAGAACGATGGTGAAGACAAGTTCCATAGCACAGTAGCTTAGAGCTGGATTCTACGTGCTGGCTGGAGTTCAAATCCCAGGCCTGCTGACTAGAAGAACACTCTGGGCATGTGTGTGCACATCCTCAGAATAGAGAGAAATGGAGGAAAGGGTTGCAGTATGACCACACCCCATACTCCATTGGGGATTCTCTTTCTGTGCTCTCCGGCAATAATAATAATGATGATAATAAGATCTTTAAAAAGCCCACGGTGAGTTGTAACCTCACACCAGTCAGAATGGCTGTTATCAACAAAACAGTAACAGGTGTCGACAAGGCTGTGGAGAAAGGAGAGCCCTTGTGCACGGTTGTGGGAATGTGAGCAAGTACACCCACTGGAGGCTGCAGGTTCCTCAGGACCTAAAACCGCAGCTACCTTTCAACCCAGGAGTCTTACTGACTACGTACTGACAGGGTAGGGAGTCAGCTGTCAGAGAGAGATGCGCATCTGTGGTTTTGAAGTATTAGTCACAATAACCAAGACACGGAATCGACCTCTGTGCCCGACCAACAACCTGTTTTTTTAATGGGTATAGAAAATTCATTAATGCATGTGATGGAGTACTACTCAACTCAAAGAACAAAGAATTCCTGGTGTTTGAGGCAAAATGGGTGGACCCGGAAGACACCATGCTAAGTGAGATAAATCAGGCCGTGAGAGACAAACCCCGTGTCCCTCTTAATAACACGGCATCTTCATTAGTGCAAGTTAAAGACGTGGTTAGTGAGTACAGATGCTAGGTGTGAGTGGAGCGTGGGAGAAGGGGCAGAGGTGGGTAAAAGACAAGCGTGTGCCTCCACGCGGAGTAGGTTTTGGAACTGTGTACACAGTAGTGAACGTCTTCAGCAAAGGGATGCGCTGAGAGAGCAGCTTTCGGACGAGCACAAAGTAGCTGTTGTTTTGAATGCTGGGGATGGTGAAGGTGCCTCTGTCCTCGATTTGAACACTGCGCACCATATGCATGCTCTGAGAACCTGTACCGTGCCTCACAAACAGAAAACAATTGCATATAAGTCAGAAATTACAAAAAAGGAAGCTGTTACAGTAATACTAATATTCGCCAAACGAGAAGTTAAGGTAAAAAAAGATTAGTAATGGGCGAGCCACTGGCATGGGTGGTTAAGGCAGCTGACTCCGCATGGCCGACTGCTTGGTTTGAGTCCTGGACCTGGCAGCTTGAAAAAAATACCAGGCACGTGTGTGTGTGTCCAAAATCTGGAGAGGAGAGTGTGAGAGAAGGGATTGGGGCATGGCCACCCCTGGGGGTAGTGTGGCGTGTACTGCCACACTGACAGAGCTGCCAAAGGTAGGGAGGGCGGGGAAGAGCTCTCGAATGTGAGCCTGACCGTATGTAGAACTGTGCCCGCAGGTAGCAACTGCAATTTTGATTACGTGGGGCATAGAGAACACCCACAGAGATGGGCCACTTGCTAGCTCGCCTAGGAAGGAAATGCCTACCAATGTAGACAATTGCTATCTACAGAACATGTTCTTGGCACCATTGCAGTAAATAGTCCCATTAACGTCTTCCTCGTGTTTGTAAGTTAAAGGATTGGGTTAAAGAGGAAGTCACAGTGGACGTTATAAACTATTTAAAGTCGTATCAAAACCTGTGGGGAGGGACCAACAGATGGTGTAGAGGTTACGTCCTGGACTCCCACATAGTCGACTGCGGTTCCAGTCCTGGACCCGGTGGCTTAAACTCACGCCAAGCATGTGTGCATGGATGTCCAAATCTTGAGAGGAGAATGGAGGAGACAGGGTTGTGGCATGGCCTCCCCCAACAGGGGGTGATTTCTCACTTTCTGTCTCTCTGTCTCTCCAGCAAGTGCACACATCATATAGCAAAAATCTTCCTTAAAAACACAAACAAACAAACAGAACTTTTGGGGTTAAATGGAAGCAATACTTAGAGGTAAATTTCTAATATTAAATGCAGTTATCAAAATGCAAATAAGAGCTTGTCTGAACATCTAAAAAACAACGATAACAGCAGAAAATAATGCTGAGAGCAGACGCTCATGAATCAGAAAACGCAAATACCAGTGTGACAAGAGCTTGTTCTTAAGAAGGAAGCAGGTAAGTTTTTGTTTGTTTTTTATATTTTTTCCATAGGGCATGTGTGCTCATGGGAGGCAGAGACGACGAGAAGGGAAGTGAAAGTCACCTCCCCAGGAGGTTGGCTGTCCTGCAGCCCCTTCTCTGCTCTCCTCTTGGGACTCTGCATGCAAACACGTGCATACTGCAAGAGCTTCAAGCCATGTGGGAATCCAGTGCCTTCAACTACCACACCACCTGCTGGCCCTGAAGCAGATAGTCTTTTAAAAAAATTATTCAATTTTGTTAGTATTTTTTAATTTGACCAGAGAGAGGCAGAGAGAGAAGATGAGAAAGCAAGTCACCAGGTCCAAAATGAACTGCGGTCAACCATGTGGGAGTCGTACCTTAACTAGCATGCTACTTGCTGGCCCTCTGAAGCAAATAGTCTTATATCAAGACTGATCAAGAAAAATACCTACACATACATTAAAAAAAATCAGAGAATCATAGCTATAGAAAAAGGTTTTTTCTTTTTTAATTCTCAGTGAGTATTATGCCAATGGATTTAAAAACTGAGATGAAACAATCATTTTACAGGAAAACAAATTAAGTTGGGTCAAGAAGAATGAAGAAACCTCATAACTATTTAAGAAATTGAATCAGGGGACCAGCAGTTAGTGTAACGGCTATGTCGCTGGACTCCCATGTTGTTGACTATGATTCGAGTTCCGGGCCTGGTGGCTTAAACACATGGCGCGTGTGCGTGCGTGCCCAGGATCCCGAGAGGAGAATGGAGGAGAAGGGATTGCGGCGTGGCCATCCCCCCTGGGGGATGGTTTCTCTCTTTCTGTCTCTCTGTCTCTCTCTGTCTTTCTGTCTCACTCTCTCTGTCTCTCTGTCTCTCTCTGTCTTTCTGGCGAGTGCCGCACCCCACAGCAAAAACCTCGCCAAAAAAAAGAAAAAAGAAATTGAATCGGTAGTCAAGGCTATCTTCCTGTCTCTGCCCTCCGCCCCCGGACTGGTCAGATCCTGGGGGCTTGTACTGAGCCTTCGAAGAGCAGTTGGTAATTGTCGCGGACCATTCATGAGGCGGGTGCGCCAGCAGCACTGAACCCCTCAGGACAGTGGAGACTGGCGCCACCTGCAGCCAGTCATGGTCTGAGCTGTTCTGTTGTGACCTCGAGCTGACTAACCCTGAGCACCGCAGCACGCTTACGATAATACTCCGTGAAAGTAGAGGAAAATAATCCAAATGAAATATGTAGAAGTCAAGGTCAACTTTGTCTAAAAAGTTTTACAGCTAGACTGTACATCCCAGTAATGTACTAATCTGTCAAAGCAATTACTTATTTCTGTGGGTTAGTAAGAAGACCAACCATGTCTGGACCAACAGGTGCCGTGGTGGTTAAGGTAACGATTCTCACGTGGCTGACCGTGGGTTGGACTCTGACCTAGTGACCTGAAAATCACACCAGGCACATGTGTGTGTATGCCCAAAATCCCAGAGGAGAATGGAGGAAAGGGATTCCAGTGTGGCCATCCTCCCGGGGGGAGGGGGTGGTTTTTCACTTTCCCTTGTGCAAAAACCTTAAAAAAAGAAAAAGTTGGGACCAGCAGTAGTGTAAATGGTCAACTGTGAGTCCAGTCCCAGACCCGGCAGCTTAAAACTTGTACTGGGCGCGTGTGCGTGCGTGCCCAAAATTCTGAGAGGAGGATGGAAGAGAAGGGGTTGAGGCTTGGCCATCCATCCTGGGGGGTGATTTTTCGCTTTCTCTCTCTGGTGAGCGCACATGCCCTAAAGCAAAAATCTCTCTCTAAAAAAGAAAAAGCCATGTTAACAGATGCAGAAAAATGACACATACCAACTTTTTTGTTTTTAGGTTTTTGCCATAGGGTGCATGTGCTTGATGGAAAAAGAGACACTGAGAGGGAAAGTGAGAAGTCACCCCCAGGAGGGACGGCCACACTGCAATTTTTTCTCCTCCATTCTGCTCTCTGGATCTTGGCACTCACACACCTGGCATGACTTTAATCCGCCAGGTCTGGGATTTGAACCATGGTTAGTTACATGGATATCCAGCCACCTTAACTGCCACACTACCTACTGGCCCCCAAACATGTCAACTTTAATTTGTGCTATTGAGCTGTCGGGAAAGTCATGCTGCATTTTTGCATAGATAAAATAACCCTGACTCTCCTGGAGACCTAGTATCATGCTAAGTTGATAGAACTTAGCTTTTTCCTCTGCTAAAGAGTGCCTGCCAGAAACCTGTGGGCAGGGCAGCCGATACTGAATTCCCTTTCTGGGGGGGTGAAGAGGCTCTGAAATGGTGCTGTCAGTGGCATGTACTTGTGACATGCCAAAATCTATTGAATCCACCCTTTAAATGAGTAAATTCTATGACGTGTGAATTAAATTTCAGTAAGCTGGGGCTGGCAGATGGTGAAGGGTTATGTTACTGGACTCCCACATGGTGGGCTGCGGTTCAAATCCTGGACCTGGTTAGCTTGAGTGTGTGCGTGCGCATGCCCAAGATCCCAGAAGGGATTGCGGTGTGGCCAGACCACAGGGTGATTTCTTACTTTCCCTCTCACTGTCTCTGTCTCTGTATCTCTTGTTCTCTGGTAAGAGCACTTGCCCTAAGGCGAAAACCTCTTTTAAAAAAGCTGTAACTTAAGACACTCTTAGAAAATAGTAAAAGGTTATAACCATTGGGGCCAGCAGGTGGCGTGGTGGTCAAAGCACTGGATCCCACACAGCCAATTACGCAGTTCGAGTCCCAGACTCAGTGACTTGAGAAGTATGCTGGGTGTGTGTACAAGCACGTCCAGAATTCCAAGAGGAGAGTGGAGAGGTTTTGATGTGGTCACCCCATCCCCCCGGTGATCTCTCACCTTCTCCCCGTCTCTGGTGAGCAAAGGTGCCTATAAAAAAAATTAGATCGCTGTCCACACACAACACAGGACTCCGGTTACCAAGGAGCCTAAATGTGGAAAATCAGGTTTTAAAATGATTCAGAGAAAACTTAGGGCAGCTTTATGGTCTCAGGTTGGAGAGGAATTCTTAAATAAGGGGCAAAAAACAAACCCTAAAGGAAAACACCGATACGTTGGAATACGATAAGCTTTACGATATGAAAATACTAAAAAAGCAAAGAGAAGGCTATAGATATTTCAGATACTGCAGAGAGGGCTAAGGTGTACAAGATGCAGTAGGTTTTTTTCTTTTTTTGAAGAGGTTTTTGCTATAGGGCGTGTGCACTCACCAGAAAGACAGAGACAGACAGAAAGTGAGAAATCATCCCACAAGGTGGATGGCTGCAATCCCTTCTCCTTTCTCCTCTTGGGATCTTGGGTACGCACACACACGTGCCCGGCGTGAGTTTAAGCCACTGGGTCTGGGACTCGAACCGTGGTCGATTACATGGGAGTCCAGTGACATAGCCATTTCGTCAGCTGCTGGTCCCAAGATGCAGTAGGTTTTGCAGACAGGGCTGGGGTACAAGATACAGGAGGTACTGGGGCGGGGCTGGGGTACGAGTTACACAGAGGTCTCACACATCAGTGAGAACAGGGTCGAAATGGCCCAGGGATGGGGTGGGGGAGAGTCTTCCTCTGCAGACGCCCGGGCAGCAGGCCTGTCTGACCTCACTCTGGCCCTTTTGACTCTCGTCTGAAGTAGTGACGGGTGTGAGATGCCGGGTACAGCTGCCTCCTGGAGTTCCGCGTGTGCACCAGGAGACAGCAGGTGGACACCCTGTCTTCCGCCCCGGTTCCTCCAGGGCAGAGCGGGCGTGTGCGGAGGCTTCAGCGCTGGGCCGAGGAGAGCAGCATGTCGAACAGCACGTGCCCTGTGCATGTTTGGTGCAGGGGTGTCTGCAGTGGGGTGCTGGTGACCAGAACGCCTGGCTGCAGCCCTGACCGTTTAGGGCTGCCCGTAGGGAGTGGCTGTGGCAGCAGGGCCAGTGCACAGGGACACAGGTCAGCGCTTTCCCTTCTGGGGGTGGACACCGGGTGCTTGTTAGTCTCTCCGCTGGTATTTAGGAGAAGCGTGATTTACGGACAGACCAGCGTGGCAGAGCGGAGGCCCTCTCCCGTCTCATGTCCTTGGGTGTGCAGCCCCTTTACCTCAGCTCCCCGACTGCCCCTCCCTGCGCCCACCTGCCTCGCCCTTGCTTGGGCTCCTTCCTGTGTCTGGTGGGCGGTCGGGGCAGGCTGTCCTATAGGACCTGGCCTCGCTCAGCGACCGTGAGCCAGACGTCCTGAGGGCACCTGGGCTGCTCGGACCTTCGAAAGCACCATCGTCTCAAGATCTGCACGCGTGTGTGGACGGGGTGTGCCCAGGGCCTCTGGGGTGTGCTTGTGCCCTGCCTCGCCCCAGCACGCGTATGCATGTGAGTCGTGTGTGGGAGGAGCAACCGGCGTGCCTTGACCTCCTCTCCCGGCAGATCCTGACAGGAGAGGACTGGAACGCCGTCATGTACCACGGGATCGAGTCGCAAGGTGGCGTCAGCAAAGGCATGTTCTCATCCTTTTACTTCATCGTCCTGACACTGTTTGGAAACTGTATCCTCCTGTGGGCTTGGGCCTGGGTGGCCAGTGGCAGCTCTTTCCTGATGGCCATGCCTGGCTCCCTCCAGGAGGGTGTGTGGCCGGGGAGCTGATGGGGCTCAGGCTGAGGAAGCATGAGCTGCATTTGGGGTACCTGGTGGTGGGGTAGACTGTGGTCCGGAGGGGCAGCAAGGTGCTGAGCGGGCTTGGAGCCTTGTGGGAAGGTGGGGGCCAGGGCCAGGCTGCAGGTTTCCCTCTCACTCCGATTTGGCTGAGAGAGAGCTTTGGCACTGAGTGTTAAGAACCCAATAAACAAGTAAAGCCAAACATCCCTCCCCTGCTGGAACAGCCCTTGTAGAGGAGCTCCCTCAGCTTCCTGCTGCCTGGAGGTGAGCTCAGGTGGCTGGCCCTCCCCTACGACCAGGGCCCACATGTGCTGCCCTGGCTGGGAGCGTTCATGGCAGCCTGAGGTGGCTCTGCTCACAGGCCCTTCTGGAGCCCGGGGAAGCAGGCGACGTTGACCAGGAGGGTTAGTTTGCTGGCCAGGAACAGAGGCGTGTACACGTGTGCAGGGCGTTGGCCCAGCACAGCCTCAGCTCTGCTCTGGAAAGAGCCCGAGTGCTGGCTCCTGGCCTTCGAGGGAGGCCAGCCACAGGGTCGAGTCCTGGAGGGACCGGGCGGGGGCACTGGTGTCTGGGCTCCGGGTCTAGGGGTGTGGGGGCCTGAGGGGGGAAAGGTGGAGGCTGGTGGAATCTTGGGGTGGTGGACGGGCAGCAGGCTCCACCCTTAGCTGGACCCCAGACACTCTGCTGAATGTCTTTCTGGCCATTGCTGTGGACAACCTCGCCAACGCCCAGGAACTGACCAAGGTAGGCGGGCACCACCAGACCTGTGAGCAGGGAGGGGCCGGGTCAGTCCCCAGTGCTCCGGACGAGGCCGCGGAGTCGCTCACAGGAGGCTCAGGCACCAGGCGCATGTACCGTGTGACCACTGGCCATGGGAGTCTCCTCAGGGTCCTGGACAGAGGGAAGGCTGCCCCTTGGGTGGGGCTGGAGCTGAGAGGGGCCCCTGCCGGGCAGAGTGCCCTGGCAGGTGTGCGTGCAGAGCGCATGCTGGCCGTAGGAGTGAGCTCCGAGGTGCCTCGGTCAGTGTTGATGTGGGGAGATATCCCTCCGGGCAGGGCGTGTCTTGCTCTGAAGACCCAGCCTTGGGCCTGGCCGTGCTGGGAGCTGGTGGCTGTGGCTCAGAATGTCGGCCACGGCAGGGCAGCGCTTCCCTGGGCAGTGCCCAGCATGTGCCGCTCAGCACTCACCCTGTCCCTGCCCCGGCTCGGGGACGGTTACAGGCGTCTCCCCACAGTAACAGGCCGCACCTGGCTTCCCTCCTGCAGCCCTGGACGCTCGGGCTGTGCCGTCCCAGCCTCCACTGCCTGCTTCAGCCCAGTGCTGCCCAGGCAGGGGGCGCCGCCTTGTCCAGCACCGCACGCTGGGAGCGTCCCGTGCTGTGCTCTGCCAGGCGGGTTGGTGCATGCAATCTTGTGTGCGGCTGTGCGTGCCCCTGTCCCTGAGCAGCGTCTGTGCCCTGCACCCGTGCACGCCCCTGAGCCTGCTCAACCCCTCCCCTGCTCCGGGCTGAGGGAGACAGTTTGGGTGTCCCACTGCAGGTGGCGGAGTGGCAGCCCCTGGAGGAAGCACGCCATTGGTGCGCTGTCTCCACTGTGGCCAACATCGCCCTGCGCTCTGCCCTCCTGGGCCCTGGCCTGGTCTAGGCTGTGCTGTGGGCCTAGACCTTGCCGTGCCTCTGGTTTCGGGGTCACCCTGGCCAGCTCATTGCTGTCATCAGCTTGGGCCAAGGCTGAGTCTCACCTCCAGGAGGGGTTGGAGTGGCCTGGGCCCTGCACCCACAGAGTTCTTCGTGACGTCAGCATTTCTGGGCCCTGAGCTCGGCCTGCCCGGCACCTTGTGGTTGTGAACACCAGCCGTCCCGGCTGGGGGCTCAGTGCGGAAGCCCCACCATCCAGGTTCTGCTGTGGGTGCTGGCGTGTTGTGACGGGGACTTGTGCCCTCGTGCATCCCTTGGTGGCCTCTAATTCTGGGGTTTGTGTGCTTTGGGTGACCTGGGGCTCCTGAGGCCTGTCTTGTCTGGCTATGGGGCATTTCTGGGCTGGCCAGGAGCCCCAGAGGGCTCCCACAAACCTGCTTGTTTTTCGAAGTGGGAATCAATTAAACCTGAATGTGGTCTTTCGAGCAGTGGTCCCCACCCTTCCCTGTGTCAGGGAAGGCCTTGTGGGAGACAGTCCTCCATAGACTGGGGTGGGGTGTGGCTGTTCCTGGGGTGGCCCAGGCGCTCCACCTCTACCGTATACCCATGACCACCACTAGCATGCTGCGACATGCAATGAGCCCGTCATGTAACAGTGGGTTCGAGCTTCAGGCCAGGACGACCGCGGCCCCGACGGAGCCCGGCATGTGAGACAGGGCCTTGCTACCTACCCTGCCCCCACCCCCGCCCCATGTGGCCTGGTGGCCTGGCCCCTAGCAGGCCCCACACTGGCACTATTCCACAGCCAGGGTTTGGGGACCCCTCTTTTAGAGGAGCCCCGGAGCCGCCGCTGTCAGGGCTGCAGAGCTGGTGCCAGGTTTCAGGGAGGGCCGAGCAGGCTGCCGTGGTGGATCGTGGCGCTGTCCTGGTGGTGGAGGGACTTGCAGGAGGGTTCGTTTTTGCCCCTTTGTGCTCCTGACAGCATACCGAAGAGCCTTTGGGGGCTGTGGGAATGCCTGCCCCGAGCAGAGCCAGTAGGCTGGGCTTGAGGAGTGACTCCGGAGTCAGAGGGACAGTGCGAAGGTCTTATCCTTCCGTTCTGCTGCCCGTGGCCTCGCCTGTCATCTGGAGCTGTCACCCAGGACCCGGGAGGGGAGCGTGTTGGCTTTACTCAGTAATGCAGGATCCTGGTGTCCATCCCCTCCCATCGGTGTCCGCACACACGTGGATGTGCCAGAGCAGTGGAGCCCAGGGCCGGGCATTCATAGCGGTCATCCAGGTGCAGGAGACCGGGCAGGGCTTCTCATAGCCTCAGGAGGAGCTGGGGACAGGTGCCATCTGCTGGCCCAGAAGGGAAAGTGCGAAGGTGCTACGTGGCCCTGCTGACCGCAGCCCTGGCCAGGACGCAGTGCAGCGCAGTCCATCCTGTGCCCTCATTCATGTCCTCGGGGGAGTCTGGCTTTGTTCAGGTGTGATGGGTGCTCCTGCAAGGGCTGGCGGGACATAAGAAAAGACAGGTTTGTGTCTTGTTGGCCAAGTCCGAGGCCCCATGGCACAACCAGCAGCAGTGCCCATCAGCATCGAGGCACCAGGGGTGGTTCGGGGTGCAGGCACGTATGTGGGGCTGGAGAGCAACCCTGGGTGTCACCTCTGAGCCAGCACCTCAGACGGAGTGGCCCTTTAGGGACCAGAGAGCTGGTGTGGGCTGGGCTCTCAGAGCTGGGTCAGTGTGGACCTCCTGGTACCAAGAGCAGGAGGGACACACAGGCTCTGGGAAGCCATGGCATTCCAAGGGGGACCTGGACATGCCTGTGTGTCCCAACAGGATGAAGAAGAGATGGAGGAAGCGGCCAATCAGAAGCTGGCTCTGCAGAAGGCCAAGGAAGTGGCAGAAGTCAGTCCCATGTCTGCCGCGAACATCTCCATTGCTGCGTAAGGGTCCTGGAAGAGGGCCACGGGCGCAGTGGGGCTGGGAGGGCCACAGGCGCAGTGGGGCTGGGAGGGCCACGGGCGCAGTGGGGCTGGGAGGGCCACGGGTGCAGTGGGGCTGGGCCCAGGGCACCCTTTGCCAGAGGCTTCCTGGGGGCAGCTCACCATGGCGAGGCTTGCAAGGTCACAGGCCTCGACGTGACTTCCTGCCAGCCATTGCCAGGTGGGGTGCAGTCAGTCAGGCGAGCCCTCACACTGTGGGCAGGACCAGACCCAGTGTTTACTCCTGGGCAGGCCAGGGATGCTCCAGGGCCATCCTCGGTCATGGCATGGGGTGAGGAGCCAACATACTGATTTTTAAAAAGCATTTTTGCTGAGAGTGTGCTCTCCCAGGAGAGAGGGAGGAGTGAGAGCGAGGGCTGTGGAGCAAGCACTCCCCATGGGGGTGGTCAGGCTGCAATCCCTTGTCCACTTTCCACCAAGTCTGAGACTTGAACCTGGTGTCAGTCGTGTGGGATCCAGCGCCCTAACCCCCCCGCCCCACCTATTGGCTCCCAACATGTTGATTTTATGCACAGCTTTCTGGAAACGGGTTATGTGAGCTAAGAAACCCTGAATGCCCCTTGGCAGCCCAGGAGACTCGGCGCCGTTCCCAACTGCGTCTGCGCGTTTGGGCTGGGACAGGCGAGAACGGGCATGGCGGGGCCACTTCTGTGGGGAAAACACAGGCCCCTGGGCTTGGAGGAGCCTTGGGCACAGAGCGGAGCCCTTGGCCTGGCCCTGGTGGACACAAACAGTGTCTCCTGGGAGCTTACTCCTGGGCCAGGCCACTCGGGGTTGCTGGCTGTGTCCCTGGCCACCCTCCCCCTCTGAGTGCTGTCACCACACACTGGGGACAGCCATGGGCATGTATGTGATGACATATATGTCTGCACTACTGAGCACGTATGTTAGCATGTGGATGAGTGTGCTGGGCATGTAATGAGAGACTATGATTGGTGCGTGCATGTGTACTTGTGAGTGTGTGCACACATGTGCTATGTAAGTGTGCATGTATTATGAGTGTGCTATGTGAGCATGTGTGTGCACGTGCTATGTGGGTATGTTTTTGTGCACATGTTATAGTGTATGCTATGGCATGTGTGTGCTTTGTGAATATGTGTGCTACGTGAGTGTGTTTGTGTGCATGTTAGCATGTGCTGTATGAACATATGTGTGCATGTGTTAGAGTGCTGTGAACATGTGTGTGTGCTGCATTAGTGTGTGCACATATTAGAGTGCTGTGAGCATGTATGTGCATGTGCTATGAGAATATGTGTGCTATGTGAGCGTGTTTGTGTGCATGTTAGTGTGTGCTGTATGAGCAGGCGTGTGTGCTACATCAGTGTGTGCACATGTTAGAGTGCCGTGAGTGTGTGTGTGTGCTATGTGAATATGTGTGCTACGTGAGTGTGTCTGTGTGTTAGAATGTGCTATGTGAATATATGTGTGTGTGCTATGTGATTGTGCACGTGATAGAGTGCTGTGTGTGTGTTATGTGAATATGTGTGCTATGTGAGTGTGTTAGTGTCCTATGTGAATATGTGTGCGTGTGCTACGTGATTGTGCATGTGTTAGAGTGCTGTGAGCGTGTGTGTGTTCTGTGAATATGTGTGCTATGTGAGTGTGTGTTAGTGTGCTATGTGAATATGTGTGTGTGTGCTGTATGAGTGCACGTGTCAGAGTGCTGTGGGCACACGTGCTATGTGAATGTGTGCATGTACTATGTGTGTACACGTGTTAGGGTGTGCCATGTGAGTGTGTTAGAGTGTGTGCCTTGTGAGCATGTGTGTGTGTGCTGTGTGAATGTGTGCACGTGAGTGTCCATAGTGGCCTGGTCCTGCCTGGAGCTTACCAGGGAGATGGTGTTTGCAGAGGGCTTGTCTCTGAGCCAAGTAGGACACGACAGACTTTGGAGGAGAAGCAGCCAGAGAGGTCACAGCCCAGGGGCCCTGGGTGGGGTGGGGGCTGCAGGAGAGCGCTGGCCGGACGGGGCTCTCCAGCCGTCGGTGTTGCTGCTGCGTGACTTTGCGCCTGGACGGTCCAGTGACCCACCCTTTGGTCCTGCAGTCTGCTGATCTGGTTCCTGGTCCCAGGTTGCTGTGGGAGGGGCCTGAGCAGAGCGAGGCTGCCATGCAGCTTCACGTGGGCTCAGTGCTCCTGGCTAGCCTCTGTGTCCTCTGAATCCTGGAGGTGAGCATTCACCCTTGGTCCCTGCTCCTGCCTGGCTGTCTCTTCCTTGAGGGTGTGAGAGGCCTGAGCCTGGAGTGGAGGAGCAGGCCCCTGGCACCCACAGGCACCCTTCACAGATGCTCCCCTGGTCTGTGGGAATGGGCTTTGGCCTGGCCTCCCCCGGCACAGCCACCTTGGCGAGTGCTGGGGAGGCCCGTTTCTCCTGAGACTGTCAGTGCCCTCTGCCCTGGCTGGGGCCAGGATCCGTCCTGCTGGAGAAGGGCTGTGCCCGATATTGGCCTCCGTCGGCTGTGGTCCTGCAGGCTCGGCCTGCAAGGGAGCTTCAGGCCTTTGTCCTCTGTGTGTCTTCAGCACGTTTCTGTCAGACATGGAGGTCAGTCCGACAGGAACACAAGAGACCCTGTGAGTCCTGGGGGGGGGGAGGAAGATGCCACCCCACGCCGGGCTGGTCTGCCCTGGTGTGGGTGGGTGCTCCTGGGCAGCTGCTGTTTCTCTCTGTCTCATCCCCCCTCCCCTCACTTTTCCCTGTCCTGGTGGGAGGGCAGTGCCTGCCGTTTCCCTGAGGCCTGGGCTGCTGGGCCAGCCTCCGCGGCCCCTTGCCCTGCCCCGATCCCCACAGCTATGTGGGGCTTTGCAGAATGGAGCAGGTGGGATGTGCCATGTGGTGCTCAGGAGTGAGAGGACCTGCTGTCCCTTGTCCAAGAGCTGCTGGCGGTCCCCGCTCGGAGGGTACTGCGTGTCCTCAGGAGTCCGTGGGACTGAGTGTCCTGGGCCTCAGGCGGTTCCCTCCTGCTGCCGTGTAGCCCTCCTTCGACCCCAACTGGTACAGGCACTCATGCTCACACTCAGACTCATGCTCTCGCACACGCATGCCCTGTGCACTGGGCTGTGGCGGATGAGCTGCTGTGAGCTCCTCACACGGGTTTCCAAGGCCTTATCCCTGAGAAGGAGCTGACATGGCAGGGGACGTGAAGGGAGCTGGCTGTGGAGAGAACTTTGATTTCTTTCTTTGGCTTTGGAAAGGCTTCCAGACAGACACGGGGGACGACTGGGGTCGTCATTAAGAATGATGTGCCCGGGAACCAGCAGTTAGCGTAATGGCTATGTCGCTGGACTCCCACGTAGTCGACCGCGGTTCGCGTCCCGGACCCGGTGGCTTAAAACTCACGCCGGGTGCGTGTGCGTGCGTGCCCAAGATCCCGAGAGGAGAATGGAGGAGAAGGGATTGCGGCGTGACCATCCCCCCTGGGGGGTGATTTCTTGCTTTCTGTCTCTCTGTCTCTCTCTGTCTGTCTGGTGAGCGCACGCGCCCTATAGCGAAAATCTCTCAAAAAAAAAAAAAAAAAAAAAAAGAGTGTTGAGTGTGAAGCCCTGGGATTGGAGCTTGGGGAGCCAGGGTGGGGCTGGGCAGAGCGGGTGCCCCAGCAAGGCAGCGGGTCTGGCAGGACCACAGGTAAGGGCACTCTGCCCCCGTTCCCAGCTCTGCCTACCTGGAAGGCTCAGACCTATGGTGGGGGTCTGGCAGGCTGCAGGGAGGTGGAGCCAGCGTGTTCGACCAGGAAGGCAGCAGGCCTGTGAAGCCTGCCCCGTCTTCCAGCCGCTGTGGGCTGCTGTGGCCCTGAGCTTCGTCTTCTGCACTCATGGAGCTGGCCCTCAGCTTTCACCCTGAGGCCTTGGCCGGTGCCCATCTGGCCAGAGTGTCCCTGGCCTGCAGCCCAGAGGCACACGGCAGCCCATGCCCGTGCCCGCACTGACAACGGCCCACGTGTCTCTGGTGTCTTCGAGAACTTTCTGGTTTCTCACTTCTGTTTTGTCTTGTTTCTTGCATGTGCAGTTTTGTAAAGCAAACTCGAGGTACTGTATCTCGCAGCTCATCTGTCTCCAGCGTAAACTCACCGTGAGTTGCTCTGCTACAATATACCCACCCATGGCTTCATGACGGCTACATGCAAATACCTCCCCTCCACTCCACTGCTTTCCCTCGAGTCATTCCCGTCCTGGGGCAGTCCCAGGCAAACCTCCTGGGCCTGGGCCAGGAAAGGGGGCTCGCTTCTGACACCCCATCCTTCTCGCAGGCCTGGACTGCTCTGAGCTCAGCCCCCCTCCTCACTCCTGGTGTGTCGTCTGCTGTGCGTCCACGTGTGGTCACTCTGGTGTCTCGGTGTGTCTGCTTCTGAGTGGACTGGGCGCTGCAGTTCCTGTGAAGCCAGGGCCTGTGAGCAGGGATGGCAGGGGCCATCCCACCTGGGAGGGAATGTGCTTATCATTCTTAAGAAGAACTTTTTATTTTAGAATAATTATTTATTTAATTTTATTATCATCATTATTATTTTTAAATTTGCTATAGGGTATGTGAGCTCATTAGAGAGGGGAGCGTGAGAAAGCGAGCCCCTGGGCCCAGAACCCAGGCGCGGTCAGCCACGTGGGAGCCTGAACCTGTACACTACCTGCCGGCCTCGGATGTTTCCTTCTTTAAATTTTTTTTAATTAACAGAGAGAGAGAGAAAGCACACCACAATCTTTTCTCTTCCATTTCTCCGTTCCATCAGGATTTGGAGCACACACACCTGCCTGGCGTGTTTTTTAAGCCACCAGGGCTGAGATCTGAACCGTGGTAGGCCGTGTGGGATCAAGTTCCCCATGCACAGGCTCATCCACTGTGCTGGCGGCAGCTCCACTCTGACAGCAGCCTGCCCTCAGTTGCAGTGGGTGGTAGAGGAGACAGAGCCCAAGGCAGCCCAGGGTGGGCCCCGGCGTGAGCTGGCCTGGCCTGCCTCGGTCTTCTCAGGCAGCCCCTCCCAGGAGCTGCTGGTCTCCGTGGGATTCCTCTCCAGCTGCCCTCTGCCCCTAGTGATGGTGAGGGTGCCGTGGCCCTGCCCTGTCCCCCCACCCCCCGCAGCCAGCATGGTGCTGGACTGTCTTCCCACCGGCTCTGATGCCTCCGAAGTGTGCTGGATCCCATGTGACTAATGCCTGCAGTGGCCTGAGACCCAGGTATGAGCCCTGGTGGGGTCACACCAAGGCTGCTTCGCAGTGTCTGAGCAGTGACGGGGCCATTGCTGCCCAGGTCCCCATGGCCTCTTTCTGAGTCTTGCTGTCGTCCCAGCACCTGGGCTGAGGGGCCGGGCCGTCTTCGCTGGCCCCGCTGGGTGGTGCCTACAAGCCTGACTGTGATGCCTCAGAGCCATGTGGTCTCTTAAGAGCCCTTGAGGCAGGGCAGTGCTGGATGGAGGCTGCCTGCACCCCGTGCTGAGGTTGGGGGCCACCAACCCACACTCTCAGGAGGGCGAGCTGCTCGTGAGCGTGGTGGGGAGGATGCGGGGAGAGCCCAGCCTGGCCATGGGTGCAGGGATCTGCAAGTCGACTTGGACTCCAGCAAGAATAGAGTTGGAGACTTGGGGGTGCATCCAGGGAGGAAGCCAGGGTCCTGGCGGAGTGGCGGCAGGCACCCCTCTCTGGGGAGTTTAGGGCCTGGTGGAGCACTTGGTGCAGGCACAGGCTGCCGTGCCCTGCCCTGCCCAGTGGCCTGCAGGGAGCCTGCCTGTCCAGTCGCCCCCTTGGGTCTGGAGGACACCTGCTGCTGTGTGGTTGAGGAAGTTCTTGGGAGGAAGAGCTGCACCTGAGGGCCTGTGGAGGGCTGTGCAGCCTTTGCCCGTCTACACTGCATGCCTGTCCACACCGCACGTATCCTAGGGCCTGTGGAGAGCTGTGCAGCTCATCTCCGTCCACACCACACACCCGTCCGCACCGCACGCATCCCGGGGTCTGTGGAGGGGTGTGCAGCCCATCCCTACCCACACCGCATGCCTGTCTATACCGCACACACCCGAGGGCCTGTGGAGGGGTGTGCAGCCCATCCCTACCCACACCGCATGCCTGTCTATACCGCACACACCCGAGGGTCTGTGGAGGGCTGTGCAGCCCATCCCTACCCACACCGCATGCCTGTCTATACCGCACGCATCCCGGGGCCTGTGGAGGGCTGTGCAGCCCATCCCTACCCACACCGCATGCCTGTCCACACTGCATGTATCCTAGGGCCTGTGGAGAGCTGTGTAGCCCACGCCCGTCCACACCGCATGCGTTCCAGGGCTGGCGGAGGGCCGTGCAGCTCATCCCTGTCCATACTGCATGCCCGTCCATGCCGCACGCACCCGAGGGCCTGTGGAGGGCTGTACAGCCTTCGTCTGTCCACGTTGCACGCCCGTCCACGCTGCACGCCCGTCCACGCTGCACGCCCGTCCACGCTGCACGCACGTCCACGCTGCACACCTGTCCACGCTGCACGCACCGGCCCTGGCCACAGCTGCAGTGCCCCCATTGTCCATGCTGATGGGAGCCATGTTGCTGGGCTTCAGGACTCACTCACCTGAGTGGACCCACTCCCTGCTGCCCTGTGGTGGACTCTGGACCTATGGAGAGGCCTGGGCAGCCACGGGCCGCCAGCCCTCACCGGCCTCCTGCGCTGGGTGCATACTCTCCTGTCTTCCATCTTGCTATTCAGCATTGTTGAGATCTGGACCTTGTTTTCGTCCCTGCTGGGAGTGGGCAGGGCCCCATGGGTCTGTGGCAGACCTCCCTTGGGGGTGGGCACAGCATGGCTTCGATGCTCAGAGGGTCAGGGCCTGGTGTGGCAGTGAGGCCACAGCCAGCAGATGGCCCCCACAATGCCCTGGCTGTCTGCCCTGGTCCTGGGCGCAGGCCTCATGCTCCTGCTTCCACACTTGCGAGGTGCGACCTGGGTGGTGGCCCCCACAGGAGCCTGGACTTGCACAGAGGGACCGGGTTCGTACTCGCACCACCTTGGGAGGACTGACTACAGAGGCAGGACTTCCCCACGCTCGGCTGTCTGCCTCCGCAGGTTGGCCCAGCCTGGCGCTGGTGGCCAGCCTGGGCCCGAGGCCTGGGCAAGGTGCAGCTGCACCCCTCGTGTGGCCGCGCATCTTCCTGGAGCTGCACACGTGCTTCTGGCCCGCACGCGTCAGATCCTGGCTCCCGCAGTGGAAAGTCATGATGCTCTCTAGTCTCCGTATCTTCAGCCGAATGGGGACAAGAGTAGCACCCGGTTGTCATGGTGGTTTGAAGGCTGGATGAGGTGGGCTCTGAGCCGAGCTCCATTAGCAGGGGTGAGGGGAGACGCCATGGCCATTGCCAGGGTTATCAAGACCACAGAGGTGGAAGTGCGGGCGGGCCTCGGGCGAGGCTTCTGCTTAGGGAAGGTGGGGCTCGGGTTGCCTGCTCTGGCGGATCCCACAGAGAGCCCAGAATGTAAAGGGCTTCCCACACACGGGCGGTGGGGCCCCAGGTGTGGCATGTGGGTAAAGGAGGTCCCTGGGTCCATGGGCCAGGGGTGGGCCAAGGCCTTTGGTGGTCTGGACCACTGGCCACCCAGGGGAAGGCTCTGCTGGAAGGCTCTGCTCCCAGGGGAGGAGGGGACTCTGGGGGTCAGGAGAGAGCATTGTTTAGCGTGGAGAGGGGTACTGCCAGCCCAGACCTGCCGGGATTCCTTGGGCCAGGTGGTAGCTGCCTAGCCAGGACCTTGTGCTCAGGAGTGGGTGAGGCTCTGCTCCCTCCTGGGTGGGCTGGATGTCCCTTGGCCACTGCTCTGTCAGCACCTGCTCTTGGGCTGTCTTGCAGACAGCCTTCTGTAGCTGGTGGCTGTCCCCCTGGGAGGAGGTGCTGCACCAAGTGTCTGGGCCCTGGGTCGCTCTGCGCAGGCTGGGGCAGGCCCTGTTCCCAGGGGAGGCCTGCAGGGTGCTCCTGGACTCCCACTTCTCCATCAGCCCTGCCCTCTCCTCTCCCAACTCTGGCCTACCTGGCCCTGCCCTGGTGCCCGGCTCCCATAGCCCTGCACCCTTGGTCTGAGGCCATTGTGCCCCTGCTGGAGAGTGGCCTGGAGCCCCTCTGTCTTCCTGACTGTGGGGTGCTGAGCGTGCCCCCCAGGTATTCTCACCAGAGCTTGGCATCATCTCGAGGGGCTTGAGGGCTCCGCAGCCCCCCCGGCCCTCCCGCACCCCTCCATCGCCTGTCTCCATCCGGCTTCCCTGGAGGTACACAGGTTGGCAGGTGCCCCCGGGGGCTCACTCCAGTCTCTCCACAGCAGGCAGCAGAACTCAGCCAAGGCGCGCTCGGTGTGGGAGCAGCGGGCCAGTCAGTTGCGGCTGCAGAACCTCCGGGCCAGCTGCGAGGCGCTGTACAGCGAGATGGACCCCGAGGAGAGGCTGCACTACGCCACCTCGCGCCACCTGCGGCCGGACATGAAGACGCACTTGGACCGGCCCCTGGTGGTGGAGCCGGGTCGGGATGGCCCACGGGCTTCCACGGGGCCCAAGGCCCGGTCCGAGGGCGTGGAGGCCACCGAGGGCATGGACCCACCACGCAGGCACCACCGGCACCGCGACAAGGACAGGGCTCTGTCCACAGCCCCCGCAGCAGGGGACCAGGATGGCGCAGACGCCCCGAAGGCAGAAAGTGGAGGGCAGGTGGCCCGGGAGGAGCGGGCGCGACCACGCCGCAGTCGCAGCAAGGAGGCCGCGGGCCCCCGCGAGGCGCGAGGCGAGCGCGGCCGGGGCCTGGGCTCTGAGGGCCCCCGGCGCCACCACCGGCATGGGTCCCCAGAGGAGGCAGCTGAGCGAGAGCCCCGGCGCCACCGTGGCCACCGGCACGCCGACCAGGGCAAGGACGGCACCACCCTGGGAGCCAAGGGTGAGCGGCGAGCTCGGCACCGCGGAGGCCTCCGGGCTGGCCCCAGAGAGACGGAGAATGGCGAGGAGCCCGCGCGGCGGCACCGGGTCCGGCACAAGGTGCAGTCCCCACCTGAGGGCACGGAGAGGGAGGCCACGGAGACTGCGGGAGGGGACCAGGACAAGGAGCCCCGGAACCACCATCCCATGTAAGCGGACAGGGAGGGCCTGGGAGCCCTGGGCAATGTGGGGGGCCCAGCTCCTGGCTGGAGGGTGGTGTCTGAGGGGCCAGACCGCCCTGTCCCCGAGCCACCTCAGGCCTGTGTTCTCCCAGGGGACGGTGAGGGGCAGCACGCTCCTGCCTGGCAGCCTGTGATGGGTCCTGGGTTGTTTGAGGTCCAGGAGGCTCCCCGAGGGCGGGGGATGTGGTGCTGATTTGGGATGCGTGACGTGGGAAGAAGGAGGCCAGGGTGAAGAGAAAGCTGAGTGACACTGTTGGGGGGGGAGAGGTGGGGACACGGGAGCGCTGAGGAGGCCCCTGGCTGGCCCTGGGTGGGGCAGGGCCTGGCTGCCTGAGAGTGCAGAGTGACGAGCTGGAAGCCAAGAGGCACCGCCCCACCAGGTTGATTGGCCCGAGGCAAGGGTTTGGCCAGCCCAGCTGTGGCCCGTGTGTCCTGAGCTCTGGGCTGGGCTTCTGGCCTGGCAGAGCACCTGGTGTGGCAGCTTAGGACTCACCCTGCAGACTCCTTCACTCAACAGATGTCCCGTGTACAGGTCGCAGTGCCAGCCCTGCCCCTGCCCCTGCCTGCCGCCGTGCCACGTCCTGTCTGTCCAGGCTGTGCGGGGTGGTGACTTAGAGCCTTCACCACACGGGACCCCAGAGTAGCAGAGGGGCTGGCCTGAGAGCAGGCTGCACAGGTCAGGGTCGAAGGGCCCCGGTGCAGGCTGAGCAGGAGCTGGGCTCACGCGCGATTTTGGTTGCAGGGAGCCGAACTGCGACCTGGAAGCCAGTGTGATGGCGGGAGGGGCCCCTGCGCACACGCAGCACAGCACGTGTCTCCAGAAGGTGGAGGAGCAGCCAGAGGATGCAGACAATCAGCGGAATGTCACTCGGACGGGCAGCCCCCCCTCAGACCCAAGCACCGTGGTGCACATCCCTGTGACCCTGACAGCCCCCCCAGGGGAGACCGAGGTCGTTCCCAGTGAGTATCCCCCGGTGCAGCCTGGTGCAGCTCCGGACACCCCCTTTCTCTCCTGCTCCTTGGCAGCTGCTCTGGGGCCCAGCTGCTCTCCACCGTGACGTGGCCCTTTGCCCATGCTTGTCCCGACGGCCGTTGCCCCTGAGTGCCCAGAGTCCAGCTCCATTTTCTTCTCTTCCAAAGACACGCTAAGTTGCCAGCCCAGTGCCAGGCTCCTGTCTGTGTTGGCCACAGCCGAGGGCTGTCACCGGCCTGTGGCTGTGAGCCGGCTAGGGCTGTAGAGAGGCAGCGCTGATGGGGGCTCTGCCACCCACCCAGCTGCCACTGGCCTGCTCCACGCCCTGCCTGCCCGCCCGTGCTGCCGCCTTCCTCCTCGTGTGCGTTCGTGGAACCCGTGCAGCACCAGGCTCCTGTCAGGCCAGTTTAGCAGAGACCTGCGTGTGACTACTGCCGCCCTCCCGCCCAGTGCATGGCTGTTAGCAGCACCCGGAGGAGCCCTCTGGTCTCAGACCCAGAGAAAACGTTCTTACGGGGGGCTCTAGGCCAGGTCTCGGGGCCTCCAGGAGATGGGGCCAACAAGTGCCACCATGTGTGCATTTGCACCCACACTGCATGCACCTGTGTTCTCCTGCCCAGGTGCCTTCTGGGGCCTGCGGACCTGTGACCCCAGGCGTGACTGGAAGGTGGAGGCTCTCGTGGCTCAGTTCCCTTCTTCGACAGTCCCAGGTCTCCTATTGGCTCGGGGCAGTGAGCCCCATCTTCCCAGCCCCTCGTCTGATCCTCTTGGGTCAGCGTGAGGATGACCCGGGGTCCCTGCCGTTGGCACACGGGAGTCCAGTCGGCCCTGCCCCATCCCTATACCACTGGCAGCTGCTGATCTTTTGAAGCCCCGACGCTGTCGCGGAGCCGGGCTGCATGAGTGTGGCCTCTCCAGACGGGCGCTTCGCTCAGCAGCTCGTGCCCGCCTTCCCGTGGCCCCAACCTGGTAGCTGTCCCTGTCTAGCCGCGAGCTGCTGACCCCTGTCCTACACGCTGCAGTTTACCCATTCACCTATCGAAGGGCATCTTGGTTTCTTCTAGTTTTTGGCAAATATGGATAAACAGCTATAAACACTCACGCACGGGTTTCTGTATGGATGCACTTTCCAGCTCGTTTGGGTAAATACCCAAGAGACTGCTGGGCTGTGCAGCGAGACCGCGTCGTCTTTGTAAGAGGCCGCCTGCCATCTCCCTCTGGGGCTGCCCTGTCAGCACCGAGCAGCAGTGGGACAGCCCTTCGCCTCCGCTGGGTGTTGCGAGCGCACTGGAGTCCAGCCTTCGAACTCAGCGTGCAGTGTGGCATCGCATTTTAATCTCGGTTCCCCCGTACATGCGACTCTGAGCACTCGAAATACGCTTAGTTATCATCCTTGTACCTTTCTCAGTGAGCTTCCTCTTCAGATATTATGCCCACTTTTTAGTTGGGCTGCTTTTTTATTCTTTAATTTTTTGAGAGGTTTTTGCTAATAGGGCACATGCGCTTGCCAAAAAAGACAGAGAGAGACAGAGAGAATCACCCTCTGGGGGGATGGCCACACCGCTATCCCTTCTTCTTCGTTCTCCTCTCAGGATCTTGGGCACTCACACACACACCCCCAGTGTGTTTTTCAAGCTACTGGCCCCAGGACTCGAACTGCTGTCGACTACATGGGAGTTACATGCCATCTGCTGGTCCCTGGGCTGTTTGTTTTCTAGATGTGAAGTTTTAGGAGTTCTTTTTTATTCTGGGTACAAGTCTTGTATCAAATACGTGTTTCCCAAGTGTCTTCCCTAGTCTGCGGCTTGGTTTTCCGTTTCTCTGTCTGGTGGTGTGATTGTTACTGTTGAGGGAGTGGTCTGGTCTCCGACTGTTTCTGTTAGAAGCGGAAATCCAGGTGATTGGTTTTTATGTTGGTCATGTATTTCCCACTTTTCTGAATTCTTAAATTGCCTTAGTTTCAGTGTTGATTCTGTGTGTGTTTTCCAAGTACACTGTGTGTAGATTCCTCGGGGTTTCCTACCTGGAGGCCCGAGTCACCTGCAGACGAGCACCTCCTTCCCTCTCTGCAGGGTGCTGGCCGGGACCCCAGCTCTGTGCTGTGGGCGGGGCCCACAGCCCCTGACCTCTTGTCTCAGAGGAAGCTTTCCGTTCTCCAGCATTTAGTATGACGTAGCCGTGAGTTTGTTTTTGTACATATTATTTATTAAATCAAGGAAGTTCCCTTCTATTCCTCTTTTTCTGAGAGTTTTTTTATTTTTTCTTTTTCTTTTGAGAGATTTTTGCTATAAGGTACATGTGCTTGCTGGAGAGACAGAAAAACAGAAAGTGATAAATCATGCCCCAGGGGGATGGCTATGCTGCAGTCCCTTCTTCCATTCTCCTCTCGGGATGTTAGGCAACATGTACACATGCCCAGCCTGAGTTTTAAGCTGCCGGGTCCAGGACACGATGTGCGAGTCCAGTGATGTAGCCATTACGCCATCTGCTGGTCCCATTCTGAGAGTTTTTTGAGTCATTAATGAGTGTTCAATGTGTGAAATGATTTTTCCATTTCAGTTTCTATGACCATGTATTTTTTTTCTGGTAATAAGGAAGTTTATGTTGACCGATTTTTCACATGTTAAGCCAGCCTTGTGTCCCTGGGGAGATCCGGGTTCCTGTGCATTGCTGCATCCTATTTGCTAGCACTGGCTGAAGGGCGTCCCTCTGCCATCGTGCGGGGTACTGGTCTGCTTGGTTCTGTGCTGCCCTGGTCTGGCTTTGGCGTCAGAGCAGCACCGGGGATTGAGTTCCTTGAGTGGCAGCCTACCATGTTGACTTGTCTTTTCCTCTTTCTGATGTTAGTATTGTGAGTACCACTCTTAGCATTGTGTCAGCTGCACCCATGTTTTTCATGTGACATATTTTCATCTTGGTTCAGTTCCATTTGAAAGATTTCCCTGAGACTTCTATGACTCATGGATCATGGTGGGGATTTTCCTGTGCATTCTGTTGCTAACTTCTCTTTTGATACTGTGTAGTCAGTGAGCATGCTGTGTTATTTTACTTATTTTAAGCTTGTTAAGATTTGTTTCATGGCCCAGGGTATGGCATATCTTGATATATATTCTGTGGGTATTTGAAAGAGCAAACATACTCGTGCAGTTCTGCTCTAGTTCTGTACCTGTCGGTTAGATCCAGGTAGCTGAGGGGCTACGTGGTGTTTCTGGGGGCATGCAATTTCTGTCTAGACTATGAGTTGTCAGGAAAAAGATGCTCACGTCCCCAGCTACACGAGTGGGTCTCTACTCCCCTCACACTTGCTCAGCCCCAACTACACGAGTGGGTTTCTACTCCCCTCACACTTGCTCACCTCCAACAACACGAGTGGGTCTCTGCTCCCCTCACACTTGCTCACCCCCAACTACACGAGTGGGTCTCTACTCCCCTCACACTTGCTCACCCCCAACTACACGAGTGGGTCTCTACTCCCCTCACACTTGCTCACCCCCAACTACATGAGTGGGTCTCTACTCCCCTCACACTTGCTCACCACCAACTACAAGAGTGGGTCTCTACTCCCCTCACACTTGCTCACCCCCAACTACACGAGTGGGTCTCTACTCCCCTCTCACTTGCTCACCACCAACTACAAGAGTGGGTCTCTACTCCCCTCACACTTGCTTACCCCCAACTACACGAGTGGGTCTCTACTCCCCTCACACTTGCTCACCCCCAACTACACGAGTGGGTCTCTACTCCCCTCACACTTGCTCACCTCCAGCTACACGAGTGGGTCTCTACTCCCCTCACACTTGCTCAGCCCCAACTACACGAGTGGGTCTCTACTCGCCTCACACATGCTCACCCCCAACTACACGAGTGGGTCTCTACTCCCCTCACACTTGCTCACCTCCAGCTACATGAGTGGGTCTCTACTCCCCTCACACTTGCTGACCCCCAACTACACGAGTGAGTCTCTATTCCCCTCACACTTGCTCACCCCCTACTACACGAGTGGGTCTCTACTCCCCTCACACTTGCTCAGTCCCAACTACACGAGTGGGTCTCTACTCCCCTCACACTTGCTCAGCCCCAACTACACGAGTGGGTCTCTACTCCCCTCACACTTGCTCACCCCCAACTACACGAGTGGGTCTCTACTCCCCTCACACTTGCTCAGTCCCAACTACATGAGTGGGTCTCTACTCCCTTCACACTTGCTCAGTCCCAACTACACGAGTAGGTCTCTACTCCCCTCACACTTGCTCACCTCCAGCTACACGAGTGGGTCTCTGCTCCCCTCTCAGTTCTTCACATGCTTTACTCCCTGTCCTGTGTTCCTGTTGTTGGGCACCTACACTCTTAGGGTTCCTGTGTCTTCCTGGTGGACAGGCCCTTTTCTCCTCTCTGTACCTGGTAACTCTCTTTGGTTTGGATTCTATTTATCTTACATACAATATTCATTCTCGCTTTTTTCTGAGTGGTATTTGCATTGTTTGAAGATATAGCGAGACAAAAGAGACTCAAATGCAGCCCTCTCGCTTGTCAATGAGCACAGACTTGTAAGAGCTTTCTCCCCATGTGCCCAGGGATAAGCTGTCACCAGTGGGCTTCATCTGGGTGGCCTTGAGCTCCATTCGCTCTGACACCACCTACCCGAGACAACGGTGCCAGATGCCACCAGTAGAGGGCCCAGTCCCTGCGGGTGCTTCCCTCATGTCAGATGAGTCTCGGGCCTCGGATTGTTTCACCTGTGCTTCTGACTGGCTCTAGAAGTCAGGGTCCCACAACTCCCTCCTTGGGTGTGACCGACTGACTTGAGTAGCTCGTAGAACCCAGGAAGACAGTGGTGACAGTCAGCCCTCCCTTTCCACAGGTTGCACACTCATGGATTCAGCCACCTGTGAGTCAGAACGTCACCTTGCTGCTGTCATGTCCTCTGCCATTGACCTGTGATGGCTGTGTCTGTGTTGACATGTACCCACTTTCACGTCATTACTGCTTAAGCGACACAGTATGACAGTTACTTGTATAGTATGTGTGCTGTAGTCGGGCTCGTAAGTGACTCGGAGATGCTGTAGAGCATGTGGTGCCTGTTGGACCTGCTGCTGAGATGCAGGCTGGGGAGGGGGGCCTGCGGTGTCGGATCCTGCCAAAAAGGAATCTCACACTCATCAGTAAACCAACTTAAAAACAAGAGAGAGCTCTACACGTGGCACATGCCTGTTGTCCCATGTGGGAAGCTGAAGCAGGAGGGTTGCCACGGGAGACCCTAACGGTTTGTTTAGAAATGAAGTGTATTGGAAGATGAGTGCAGGTTATACGCAAGTACTGCATCGTTTTAGATGAGGGGCTTGCTCATCTGCGGATTTTGGTATCCGAAGGGTCCTAGAACCATTCCCCATGGAGCCCAGGGCGTAACTGCACTGGTCTGTTATGAAGAACGTGACCAAGGGACCCACGGACACCAGATGACGAAATGCACAGGCCAGGCGTGGTGAGGGCGGGGGTCTCTGGTCTCTGCCCTCACTGGTGTGCCACTGCTAGGATGTGCCCAGGTGTCCCGAAGCTCTCAAACTCAGTCTTTTCTTTTTGTTTTAATGGAAGCTTTATTCCACAGGCACGAGTGAGTGAGTCACTGGCCATAGTGGTCAGTTCAGCCTTTGGCCTCTTTCCTCCATGGAGTCTGGGGTTGGGCTGGGGCTAAGAGCCCCAATCCTCTCACCCTGCCTGGTGACCGTCCTGAAGCTACTGAGGGCTGTCAGCTACTCGTTAACGTACAAAAAGACACCTCTCCTTTGAAGAAGCCAAGGGTTTTAGGAGTTGTGTGCCAAGAAACAGGATTGAGATCAAATCTATGTGTTTTGTATTATGGCACACAGTATAACCTATGTATATTTAAAGTGAAGTTCTTATCGACAGCATGTAGCTGAATTATGTTTCTAATCTACTCTTTCAATTCTATCTTTTATTTGGCGTATTTAGTCTGCATTTAATACAATTACTGATATATTAGGGCTTGTCTGTTATTTTACTTTTTGTTTGTCTTGTTTTCATTACTCTAGTTTCTTTTAATGTCTTCCTATTTGAACATATTTTAGAATTCTATTTAAATTTGTCAGTGGTATTTTGACTGTATCTCTTGTTTAGGCTTTTAAGTGATGGTCCTAGGCTTGCATTTTACACACACAACTTACCCCCAGCTCACTGCCATCATCACTTTATCTGAGTAAAGTCTAAAAGCTTTGCCTTTCCTCCCATCTCCTTTTCATTCCCCACTTATAATAGAATGATCTGAAATATGTCTTCTACTCACATTGAGAACCACATTTAAGAGTATTATACTTTTTGCTTTACATGTAACCTAGGAAACACGAAGCTAAGGACGTGTGTGGTGTTTACCATATTTTTACTCCTGTTGTTCTTTCTTCCTTCCTGATGTTCTAGTATTTCTTCCTTCCTAATTTACTCTGTTTGGAGGCCTGCTTTAGCCCTTCTTCTAGGGTAGGGCTACAGGTGACAAATTCTCTTAGTTTTCCTTCGTCTGAGACTGTCTTGATTTTTCCTTCATTCCTGAAGGATATTTTTGCTGGATATAGAACTCTGGGTTGACAGTTCTTTTTTTTTCAGCACTTGAAAAAAAACGTGTGCCTCTTCCTTCTGGCCTACATGGTTTCTGATGAGAAATCTACTGTCATTCGAATTCTTTTCTTCCTGTAGGTAAGATGCTGTTTTTGTATTTGAGAAGTTTGATTGCAGTGTGTTTTGGCATGGATTTCTTTAACTTTATCTTGTTTGGGGTTTGCTCATCTTCTCGAATCTGGAGGTTTATGTCTTTTGCCAAATTTAGAACATTTTTTCATCTTTTATGTCTTTGAATACTTCTTCATCTCAGCCCTTTTCTCTTTTCTTTCTAAGACTCTGATATGAGTGTTAGATCTGTCATGGTATCCCAAAGGCCCGCTAACTCTGCTCACTTTGTCTTGTCTTTTTCTCTCTGTTGCTTAGGTGAGAGAGTTGCTGCCATTCTGTCTCCAGTTCACTGACTCTGCCTCTGTGCCTTCTGTTCTGCTGTTGAGCCCATACATTGAGTTTTTATTTTCAGTTATTATATTTTTCAGATCTGAAGTTTCCATTTGATTCTTTATATCTTATATTTATTTGCTGAGATTTTCTATCATTTGTTTGTTTCGAATTGTTGAGCACTTTTATGATGAGTATTTAAAAAAATCTTTGTCAGAAAATTTTGCCATCTGTATCATTTTGGTGTCTATTGATTTTTTTTTTCTCATTTAGGTAGACATTTTCATGGTTCTTGGTGTGATGAGTGTTTTTTGATGGAAACCTAGATACTTTAATTTTGTGTTATGAGCGTGAGCCTGGTTTAAATCTTGTGTTTTAGCTGGCCCTATGACACCGTGGTGGGAGGGGTCAGGTTGGACATGGCCTTGTCATTGACAGATGGAGTGTAAGTATAGACTCTTCTCTTGACTTCCGTCGACACTCAGAAGGAGAGGGTCCTCACTCAGCTCACCGCCAGGCCTCCCTTCCACTAATGCCTCTCCTTGTCACTCATGTGGCCACCGGCTCTGGGGGTTGACTGTATCACCTCCAGCAGTAGTAAAAGTCCTGACACCTTCTAGGACTCATTCCGGTGAGTGGAGTAAGGGGACCTCCACCTCCTGTGGGGGTGGGAGGCATGAAGACCAGATTCCCCACATGACCTTTACTGGCATTGCATGGGCTGCGGGGAAAGGGTCTTGCTGCCACAGAATGAGGGTGCACGTCTCTGCTCCCCACAGGGCTCCCCATGTGGTGCCTTATGACAGGCGGCGAGGGAGGGGTCCAGGTTCCCCATTCAGTCTTGCTGGCCCGAGAGGAGATAGGTGGGGTCTAGTCTCCTCTGCGGCATTGGCTGTGGTGTGGCAGTTGTGTATAAATTTTCTGTCTTGCTTGGCTGCCCTCCCTTTGTCCTTTCATCAGGGTGATCAGGATTTTGTTGGGACTTTAAGAAATCTGCTCCTGCTGGCATTTTGTCTTTAGCTTCTCTAGCACCAAGTCTGGGGTATATGAGGCATAAAAGAAAATCCAGGAAAGGAAAACCTACTGTGGTGTCACTCCTTGGGTCCCAAGTTCCTAGCTCATCTACCTTCTTCCCATGTTTCAGAGTCTTATGTTTGCCCTATGTAATGTTCAAGGTCACATGTATTCACTTGTTCTTAGTGAGATGAGCAGGTAAGTGTTTCTACTCCATCTTCCAAGAAGCTCAAGTCTTGAGCTAATTTGTATATGGTTGAGATAAAGGTTGAGATTTGTTAATTCTCCCTCACCTTGGGTGTCCATTACTGTTTGTTGAAAAGACTATTCTTTTCCCATATAATAACTTTAGCATTTTTTGTCAAATATCAATCGATCAGTGCCATTTTATTTATTTATTTATTTATTTATTTATTTATTTATTTATTTTTAATTTATTTTTAGTTCTTTGCCATAGGCTGTGTGTGCTTACCAGAGAGACAGAGAGAGGGACAGTGAGAAATTACCCCCGCCCTTCCCCCTCAGTGAGATGGCCACACCATAGTACCTTCTCCATTCTCTCTTTGGGATTTTAGGCACACACACACATGCTCAACATGATTTTCAAGCTGCCGAAGTCGGTGGCTCAAACTGTGGATGGCCGTGTGGGAGTCCTCAGCCACTGTGCCACCTGCTGGTACGATCAGTGCTATTTTAGTTCAGAAAAATTTTTTTTAAAAAATATTTATTGAATTCCATCTGTTGTTATTATTATTATTAATTTGACCTGAGAGAGGCAGAGAGAGAGAGAAAGAGAGAAAGGGAAAGTGAGAAAGCAAGCCACCAGGTCTGGGACCCAAACTGTGGTCAGCCATGTGGGAGTCCAGCGCCTTTAACCACCATGCCACCTGTCACCCCCATAGTTTAGAAAATTTCTGGGATTATGGTTTTATTTTAGTTCTGTTAACGTTGGTTTATTTCTGTGTTTCAGACATTCCAATTATACAGATGTTGGATCTACTTTGTCTGTTTTTTATATAACTTTCTAACTCTTCTAAAAACTCATTCCTTATTTTCTATTTCTTTCTCTTGGCTCATTTAATTCCTATCTCCTTTTCCTCTTGCTGATTCCTGTTGGCTGTTCTCTCTGGGACTCCTTGTGATTTCCGAGATGACTTTATTCTTTTCCTTATTTTTCTCTCCCGAGTTTGGCCATCTCATATCTCACATCTTTTAGTTGTCCATCCACTTAATTAATTAATTTGGAAAGGTTTTTGCTGTAGGGCACGTGCACTCGCCAGAAAGACAGAGAGATAGAAAGCGAGAAATCACCCCCCAGGGGGAATGGCCACACCACAATCCCTTCTCCTCCATTCTCCTCTCGGGATCTTGGGCACGCACGCACACGCGCCTGGCGTGAGTTTAAGCCACCGGGTCCGGGACTCGAACCGCGGTCAACTACATGGGAGTCCAGTGACATAGCTATTGCACCAACTGCTGGTCCCTACTTTTGTGTTGTTTCTATTGAGTGTCATCATTAGTTGAAATTGTTTTTGTGTGTCTTATTTCTTACTATGGGAGATAGAAACAGAAGAGAAAGTAGAGGCGAAGGTGTGGGCCCACCCCATGTTGGTGCTCCAGCCTCATCTCACTCACCCTTGCTTTCCCATGTGCCATTTTGGGTGTGAATATGCCAGTAAGCAGCTCTAATGTTACGGACTTAGTATAACCCAGTAGCCTTAGTGCGCTTACCGGTGTTAATAGTAATTCCTTCACATTATCTAACACCTCATCCAAGTTCAGATTTTACCACTTATCTCAAAAATAGCTGAATTTCTTGAATCAAGACCCAGCAAGGTTTGGTCAATTGACTTTGCTTTGCTGTCCACGTCCCCTTTCCTCCACAGCAGCTCCTCCCTCTCCATCCCCCTGTGCTGTGTGCAGGAGCGGCCGTGTTAACCCAGTAGACCTTCCACATGCTGCACTTGACGTGCTCTGGTGCACGGCTCCACCCTTGTGAGTCTTGCTCACTGGTGAGCAGATTGGAGCAGGACCGCAGGACCCCAGATCTTGCTGCCATTCGCCCAGTACCTTTAGGGTCCAGCAGTGCCTGGTCTCCATGCATGGTGGCTAGCAGCATTCTCCAGGTGTAACGGCCAGAGGAAGTCTCCAGGCTGTGAAGCCTGGACCGGGTACTTTCTCAGGAAGGGTCGAGTCCAATTTCTCCAGAAGCCGTGCAGGGAGCGGGGGTTTTAAGGTTGCCCCGTCTTGGCCAAAGGAATGCCTCGGCTTGGCGTCTTGTCCTTCTCCAACTCTCGGAGTGGTCTTTGACAGCTTCTGGTTGTCACCTGTGACATGTACATTTCCTGCCCAGCCTTCCTAGACCCTTCCTCCAGAAGGCCTGAGTGCAGGACCCTGTCGCCCAGACCGCCCTCCCTGAGACTGGTGCACCTCTGCGCCTGGCAACCTCACCTAGGGCTGCTCTCTGAAGCACTGCTCTGGGGCTCCCAGGACCAAGAAGGCACACCCAGAGACAGTGCAGCATGTGGAGGTACACGGGGAGGTACGGGGAGGTACACGGGGAGGTACACGGGGAGGTACATGGGGAGGTATGTGGAGGTACACGGAGAGGTACATGGAGAGGTATGGGGAGGTACACTGAGAGGTATGGGGAGGTACACAGGGAGGTGCATGGGGAGGTACAGGGAGGTACATGGGGAATATGTGGAGGTACACTGAGAGGTATGCGGAGGTACACAGGGAGGTGCATGGGGAGGTACACAGGGAGGTGCATGGGGAGGTACAGGGAGGTACACGGGGAAGTATGTGGAGGTACACGGGGAGGTACACGGAGAGGTATGGGGAGGTACACAGGGAGGTGCATGGGGAGGTATGGGGAGGTACACAGGGAGGTGCATGGGGAGGTACGGGGAGGTACACGGGGAAGTATGTGGAGGTACACGGGGAGGTACACTGAGAGGTATGTGGAGGTACACAGGGAGGTGCATGGGGAGGTACGGGGAGGTACATGGGGAATATGTGGAGGTACACAGGGAGGTACACTGAGAGGTATGTGGAGGTACACAGGGAGGTGCATGGGGAGGTACGGGGAGGTACACGGGGAAGTATGTGGAGGTACACGGGGAGGTACACTGAGAGGTATGTGGAGGTACACAGGGAGGTGCATGGGGAGGTACAGGGAGGTACACAGGGAAGTATGTGGAGGTACACAGGGAGGTACACTGAGAGGTATGGGGAGGTACACAGGGAGGTACACTGAGAGGTATGTGGAGGTACACAGGGAGGTGCATGGGGAGGTACGGGGAGGTACACGGGGAAGTATGTGGAGGTACACGGGGAGGTACACGGAGAGGTATGGGGAGGTACACAGGGAGGTGCATGGGGAGGTACAGGGAGGTACACGGGGAAGTATGTGGAGGTACACGGGGAGGTACACGGAGAGGTATGGGGAGGTACACAGGGAGGTGCATGGGGAGGTATGGGGAGGTACACAGGGAGGTGCATGGGGAGGTACGGGGAGGTACACGGGGAAGTATGTGGAGGTACACGGGGAGGTACACTGAGAGGTATGTGGAGGTACACAGGGAGGTGCATGGGGAGGTACGGGGAGGTACACGGGGAAGTATGTGGAGGTACACGGGGAGGTACACTGAGAGGTATGTGGAGGTACACAGGGAGGTGCATGGGGAGGTACGGGGAGGTACACGGGGAAGTATGTGGAGGTACACGGGGAGGTACACGGAGAGGTATGGGGAGGTACACAGGGAGGTGCATGGGGAGGTATGGGGAGGTACACAGGGAGGTGCATGGGGAGGTACGGGGAGGTACACGGGGAAGTATGTGGAGGTACATGGGGAGGTACACTGAGAGGTATGTGGAGGTACACAGGGAGGTGCATGGGGAGGTACGGGGAGGTACACGGGGAAGTATGTGGAGGTACACGGGGAGGTACACGGAGAGGTATGGGGAGGTACACAGGGAGGTGCATGGGGAGGTACGGGGAGGTACATGGGGAATATGTGGAGGTACACGGGGAGGTACACTGAGAGGTATGTGGAGGTACACAGGGAGGTGCATGGGGAGGTACAGTGAGGTACACGGGGAGGTACGGGGAAGTACACGGGGAAGTATGTGGAGATACACAGGGAGGTACATGGGGAGATACATGGGAGATACAGCAAAGTACACAGGGAGGTACGGGCGGTACACGGGGAAGTATGTGGAGGTACGTGGGGAGGTACACGGGAGGTACACGGGGAAGTACACGGGGAGGAACGTGGAGGTACACGGGGAGGTACATGGGGATGTATGGGGAGGTACATGGGAAGTACATGGGGAAGTACACGGGGAGGTACGTCGAGGTACACAAGGAAGTATGTGGAGGTATGTGTGGAGGTACACAGGGAGGTATGTGGAGGTACGTGGAGGTACACGGGGAAGTATGTGGAGGTACGTATGGAGGTACACGGGGAGGTACACAGGGAAGTATGTGGAGGTACGTATGGAGGTACACGGGGAGGTACACAGGGAAGTATGTGGAGGTACGTATGGAGGTACACGGGGAGGTACACAGGGAAGTATGTGGAGGTACGTATGGAGGTACATGGGGAGGTACACAGGGAGGTATGTGGAGGTACGTATGGAGGTACGTGGAGGTACACGGGGAAGTATGTGGAGGTACGTATGGAGGTACACGGGGAGGTACACAGGGAAGTATGTGGAGGTACGTATGGAGGTACGTGGAGGTACACGGGGAAGTATGTGGAGGTATGTGTGGAGGTACACAGGGAGGTACACGGGGAAGTATGTGGAGGTACGTGTGGATGTACACGGGGAGGTACACAGGGAAGTATGTGGAGGTACGTATGGAGGTACGTGGAGGTACACGGGGAAGTATGTGGAGGTATGTGTGGAGGTACACAGGGAGGTACACGAGGAAGTATGTGGAGGTACGTGTGGATGTACACGGGGAGGTACACAGGGAGGTATGTGGAGGTACGTATGGAGGTACGTGGAAGTACACGGGGAAGTATGTGGAGGTATGTGTGGAGGTACACAGGGAGGTACACGGGGAAGTATGTGGAGGTATGTGTGGATGTACACGGAGAGGTACACAGGGAGGTATGTGGAGGTACGTATGGAGGTACACGTGGAGGTACACAGGGAAGTATGTGGAGGTACGTATGGAGGTACACGGCAAGGAACGTGGAGGTACACAGGGAGGTACACGGGGAAGTATGTGGAGGTACGTGTGGATGTACACGGGGAGGTACACAGGGAGGTATGTGGAGGTACGTATGGAGGTACACGGGGAGGTACACAGGGAAGTATGTGGAGGTACGTATGGAGGTACACGGGGAGGTACACGGGGAAGTATGTGGAGGTATGTATGGAGGTACGTGGAGGTACACGGGGAAGTATGTGGAGGTACGTATGGAGGTACACGGGGAGGAACGTGGAAGTACATGGGGAAGTATGTGGAGGTACGTATGGAGGTACACGGGGAGGAACGTGGAGGTACACAGGGAGGTACACGGGGAAGTATGTGGAGGTACGTATGGAGGTACACGGGGAGGAACGTGGAGGTACATAGGGAGGTACATGGGGAAGTATGTGGAAGTATGTGTGGAGGTACACAGGGAGGTACACGGGGAAGTATGTGGAGGTACGTATGGAGGTACACGGGGAGGAACATGGAGGTACACAGGGAGGTACACGGGGAAGTATGTGGAAGTACGTATGGAGGTACATGTGGAGGTACACAGGGAAGTATGTGGAGGTATGTATGGAGGTACACGGCGAGGAACGTGGAGGTACATAGGGAGGTACACGGGGAAGTATGTGGAGGTATGTGTGGAGGTACACAGGGAAGTATGTGGAGGTACACAGGGAGGTACACGGGGAAGTATGTGGAGGTACATATGGAGGTACACAGGGAGGTACACGGGGAAGTATGTGGAGGTATGTGTGGAGGTACACAGGGAGGTACATGGGGAAGTATGTGGAGGTACGTATGGAGGTACACGGGGAGGAACGTGGAGGTACACGTGGAGGTACACAGGGAAGTATGTGGAGGTACGTATGGAGGTACATGGCGAGGAACGTGGAGGTACATGGGGAGGTACACCCAGAGATGGTGCAGGACATGGAGGGACACGGGAGGGACACTGCAAGGTACACCCAGAGAAGGTGCGGGCCATGGGAGCCCAGCTCTGTGGCTCCTGGCCGGGATGACTTGGCCTACGGAGAACTGCGGAGTCTGGGGGGCGAGAGCTGCTTTCCACAGGCTCCGCCTGCCTGTGCCACGCGGCCCTCCGGGCTCCTCTCACCCACTCCTGGGCACTTCCTTCACTTCACCATTGCATCCCGAGGTGTGTGCTTTCAAGGAGTGTAAGGCTGATCCTCCGTGGTCACTGCTAGCAAGTTTCTTACTGTCTTCAGGTTTTAGATTGCCTTTTCTTTTTTTTAATTTGTAGGGAGTGTGTATACTCACCAGAGACGTGAGAGGGAGAGAGCGCATGCCCAGGAGAAAGCGCCCTCCCTGGGCTCGGTCATGCGCGGTCTCCTCCATCTCTTCCGCTTTGGGATGCAGGCGTGCATGTGCACATGGTGTGTTTCAAGCTACCGGGTCCTGGACTCGAACAGCAGCTGTGTCAGATCCAGCTGCCTTAACCACCAGGCCATGGGCTGTCCCAAGAATTTTTTTTAATAGACAAGTATGTCATGAATTCTATGGCATTTGTAATTTAAATAGAAGATGATAAGATTTTCACCTTACTTCGATTTTGTACTTGTGTCTTTTATCCTGAGAACCTCATGTGCTTACTTAGCTTACTCTGTTTTCCAAATGGTATTATCTCCAAGCTCTGCGCTCCTGTCATTCGCTCCCGCTGCACAGAGACACAGCCTGTTCTCTCCTGTTGGTTTCATGTTCAGACAGATGCCGAACTAGCTCCTGTTACTCTGAATAGGCTGTAGGTCATTTTTTGTTCAGGTGAACACAGTTGTAACATCTGAAAATAGGTCATTTTTGACCCATGGATTCTTTAAAATCTGTTTTTCAGTTTCCAAATGTGAGTTTTTTTTTTTTTTTTTTTTTTTTGGAGAGGTTTTTGCTATAGGGTGCATGCGCTCACCAGAAAGACAGAGAGAGACAGAGAGACAGAAAGCGAGAAATCACCCTTGGGTGGGATGGCCACACTGCAATCCCTTCTCCTCCATTCTCCTCTCCGGATCTTGGGCATGCATGTGCACACACACACGGCGTGAGTTTAAGCCACTGGATCTGGGACTCAAACCGTGGTTGACCACATGGGAGTCCAGTGACATAGCCATTATGCCAACTGCTGGTCCCCCAATTGTGAAATTTAAAGCAAAGTTAATCTTTTTGCCTCTGTTTACTACTTTAATCTCTTACTTACTTGCACTGTGATGAGCTGCGTGGCCTGGGGTGTCCTTGGATGGCTGTGTGAATGTCCTGTGTGTGCTAGAGAAGGGTGCCTCTTTTTTTTTCTCTAATTTGGGGAGCACTAGGCTTTTTCTATTTGTCTGCTAAATCAAATTTGTTAGCACTATTGTATTCAAACATCAATTTTTTAAAGAATTATTTTATTTCATTTATTTTCATTATATTTCATTATATTTCATTTTATTTCATTTGTTTAGTTTGACCAGAGAGAGACAGAGAGAGAGAGAAAGGGAAAATAGCAAAGTAAGCCTCCAGGTCCGGGCCTAAAACCATGGTCTGTCATGTGGTCAGCACCTCAGCCACCATCCCAACCGCCCGCCCCAGACATCCAAATGCTCACGCCCAGTCTGCCTGCCTGACCTGCCAGTCACGGGGAGGGGTGCACTGAGCCGCTCTTCCCCTTGCTGCGCTCGCCCCAGTCACGGGGATGGGTGCCCTGAGCCGCTCTTCCCCTCGCGGTGCTTTTGCCGCAGTGATCGTGACTCTTGGAATACACAACATAGTACAAAAAAGGCTTTAAGAGAGTACTCACTGTCACATACATTTCTAAAACACTGTGTGCGGGACCAGCAGTTAGCGTAATGGCTATGTCGCTGGACTCCCACTTAGTCGACCGCGGTTCGAGTCCCGGACCCGGTGGCTTAAACTCACGCCGGGCGCGTGTGCGTGCGTGCCCAAGATCCCGAGAGGAGAATGGAGGAGAAGGGATTGCGGCGTGGCCATCCCCCCTGGGGGGTGATTTCCTGCTTTCTATCTCTCTGTCTCTCTCTGTCTGTCTGGCGAGCGCACGCGCCCTATAGCAAAAACCTCTCCCAAAAAAACAAAAAAAAAAAAAAACAAAAAAAAAAAAAACAAAAAAACAACAACAACAAAAAAACCACTGTGTGCTTCTGAATTTCTTTTTGTGAGGGCTTTTTCTTTCATTCTTTTCAAAACAAACTTGTCTATTAAAATACATGAGTAGGGACCAGCAGATGGCATAATGGTTACATCACTGGGTTCCCACATAGTCGACTGTGGTTCAAATCCTGGACCTGGTGGCTTAAAACTCACACCAGGCATGCGTGCGTGCCCAAAATCCTGAGGAGATTGGAGGAGAAGGGACTGCAGTGTGGCTGTCCCTCTTGCGGGGTGACTTCTCGCTTTCTGTCTCTCTTTGTATCTCTGGAGAGTGCACACGCACTATAGCAAAACTTTCTTAAAAAATAAAATGCGTGAGTCGTTACCTCTTAGCCCTGATGATTTCTGCCTTAGCGTGTGTTTTCTCAAGTAAACCCACACCCTGAGATGTCCGTTCCTCGTGAGCGTGTGCCAGTCGAGCTGTCTCTGCCCTGACTCTCAGCCTCTGTGTGGAGGGTTGCCTTTTGGAAACTGCATGCAGCTGTGTCCTTGAGGTCTGCTGAGCCGGGGCGGGTGCTGTGGACCTCACATGGCTGACAGCTGTTCGAGTCCCGGGCTTGGCGGCTTGAAAATCATGCTGGGTGTGTGCCCGAATCCCGAGAGGAGAATGGAGAAGGGGCTGTGGTGTGGACATCCCCCACAGGGTATTTCTCACTTTCCCTCTATGCTGAGTGTATGCGCCAATAGAAGGGGAAGGCCGAGCACCTCCTGTCACTCGCCGCCAAGTCTCCGCACCCTTGTCTGCTGGGACCACCACGCCCCTCGGATCTGCTTCCCACTTCTCAGACGATGCCATCTGTTTCATTTTCCCTATGCTTTTTTCTCCTTTTCTTCCTTTTTAATATCAAATGATTAATTGTTTTAACTTTTTTAACATATCACATTTTCCCCTCTGCTAGTTTAAAAACTATATTCTATTTCTGTTCTTTCAGTGGTTACTTAACCACTAAAAGTAACTTCACCACACATACACAACAAAATCTACAGTTATTTTAAATATTAACGTCCCTTGGGGCCAGCAGGTAGTGTGGGGGTTAAGGTGCTGGACTCCCACATGGTCGACAGCAGTTTGAGTCCTGGACCAGGTGACTTGCTTTCTCACTTTCTCTCGCTCTCTCTGTCTCTATGTCTCTGTTGTGAGTGCATGTGCCCTTTAGCAAATTTAAAAAAAATTAATAAAATTAAATTATTTAAAAAATATTAACTTTCCTTTAACAGTACTAAGACCTTAGAACAGTATCTGCAGTCACATTTCTCCCAGCTTCCTAGTGAATGTTTGCCGGGGTCCAGCCTCGGTGTGGGTGGGTTATCTTGATGGAGGTAGCGAAGGCGAACAGAAGACAAAGGCCTCGGTGCCTTTTCATGCACGTCCTACGCCGGACACCCCCAGAAATCGCTCTCTGAGGAGTGACAACTGCTAGGAATCATCGTGCGTTTTTATTGAAAATGTGATACATGCAAGTAAAGGGAGAGGGGCCACGTGTTTCAATTATCAGCTCATAAAGTTTTTAACAATAGGGAACATAGATTCTATTCAGGGTTGGATTAAGGGTGGGTCTCGTGCAGTTCCGCAATTGTAGGTGGGTCTCCATGGAATTGTAGGTGGGTCTCCATGGAATTGTAGGTGGGTCTCCATGGAATGCAGTTTCGGGAAAGTGGTTCCAGTAAGCAGAGATGATTATCAGCTGATGCGGCACAGCAGCCATCTTGTGATTACCGGGAATGGCTCTGAGAAAAGAAAATCTCAAGAATAGATATTAGTTCCTATGGATCTTAATAAAGAATGATACTTACACAGTTTTGTAGGGATCTAAAACTTGATTTGAGGAATCCTAATATATTTATCTATTTCACTTGGTGAGGGCAGGGGGTGGTCCTGGGCCAGTTTTGGCCTAATCCTATTTTACATAAAGAAAAGATTAAGTTTGCATTAAATGTATTTTGAAGGGCCTTCCAAAGGTCAGGATTATTTCTGCCTAGAAAGAACTTCAGCCCACCCTCTATTGTGACCATGGAGATGAAGCATTGTAATTAACAGGTGATCAAAGCAAAGGGGAGCTGTCGGGGGACTTCCTGGAAAATTTTATCGTATACTCAGGATGTATAAGAGAGCTATGTAATTCTTTTATAGTAGTAAATTGGGGAGTCAGAGGGCGGTCGCTTCCCAGCAAGGCTACCAGTCTCTGGAGTGTACAACAAGCAGCCTTGCCGAACATGTTGAGTGGACCCAAGCTTTGTTCCTAGGTCAGGGGGCATACAACAGTGGCCTTGCCAATGTGTTGATCCGACTGGAAGCGGAGCTCAAAGGTTGGGGGGCTCAGACAGATCCTGGGGCCTCGCCGGGTCGGACTCCTCCAAATGTTATACTGTTTAGTCCTTTAAAACCCTATGAAGGTAGGTATTAATGTTGTTTTGCTGTTACAGAAGGTGTTACAGCCTTGGGGACCAGCAGGTGGTGTGGTGGTTATGGTGCTGGACACTCCTACATGGCCGACCAAGGTTTGAGTCCTGGACCTGGTGGCTTTCTTTCTCACTTTCCCTCTCTCTCTGTGTGTGTCTCTCTCTGGTCAAAGTAAAATAAATGAAGGAATAAATAAAAATAAATAATTTTTAAAAAATTATAAAAAGCAAGTGTTACAGTCTTGGCTTTAAATGATCTACTTCTAATCATGAATGCAATCTGCTGTGGTTTTCTTTTCACCCTTAGCCGTGGTCTTGCCTGCGTGGCTTGGTGGCTGTCTCTGGAAGAGCACTGCAGGGAGCCCACTCAGGAGCAGCCTTCCAGGCTCTGGTGTCTTCCTACATTTCTTTGCTTTTTAAATTTGCTGGAGAGTGCACGCACCCACCAGACTGAGGCGGGAGAGGGAAGGGAGAGCATGTGCCTCTGGGTGTGGCCCACCCAGGCCTTTCCCCATCTCGTCCTGTCGGGACTGGTCACTCACACACAGCTACCAGGGCAGAGGCCAGCAGCACAGCTGGCTGCGTGGGACCCCAGCCCGACCAGCAGGCCCCAGAACCTCCCTGTCCATTTCTTTTAAGCAGCATGACTCCTCACCGAGTCCAGATGGGTTCTTTCTTCCCAGGTTACTTCCTCTTGGGTTCATTCCATTGTTATTGTGAAGGCTGAAAAACATGTAATTTTTTTTGTTTAGAGAGATTTTCGCTACGGGGTGTATGCACACACTGGAGAGACAGAGAAACTCACAGGGGGATGGCCACGCCGAATCCCTTCTCCTCCATTCTCCTCTAGGGATCTTGAGCATGCACACACACGTGCCTGGCGTGAGTTTAAGTCACTGGGTCCGGGACGTGAACTGCAGTTGACTACGTGCGGGTCCAGCAATGTAACCATTATGCCATCTGCTGGTTGCTAACGTAATCTTCTTACTTGAAGAAGTATGGAAATATTTTAAACTGTCAGACGTATAGTGAAAAGTCAAACTTACTGTCAGAGAGTGATCTGAGATGACCACAGCTCACGCTTTGCCGTTTCTCTGTGCGGATGTCACTCTCCGTAGAGGAATGTACGAGTGTGCAGCCTTTGTTTTCTCTTTTAATTTAGCGTACAAGCCTCTTGTTAAGGCATTTAAACTTTTGTGGGGCATTTTAAATATCCATAGTATGGTGTTTCATATAAATACTGTGTGTTTTACTTAGTTGATTTATGGTTGTGTGTGTGTGTGTGTACGTGTTTTATGTGTATATTTTAACAAGAAGTTTATTTAAACAATTGGACACTTGACTTGAAGGGAAAACTATCTAGGATTCCTTTTTTTCCTTCAAGAGTAATTTACTCCTACTTAAAGACAAAATTGCCCCATGTAACAGCTACGTACAAAAAGTTATAAAATTGTCCTTGGTTTTACAATGATAAGTGAATAACATTAAAATTCTCCAATCAAACAAGGTATGCAAGGATTTTTATGTTGTTGGTTTTTGTTTTTATTATTTTTTCTTTTCCTTTTTGTTGAAACAGTGAGAGCAAAATGCCTTACCGGAACATGAAGATCAGAGCTGAGTGAGCATGCCACTGATGGAGCAGGGGATATTTTCACAGAACCAGTATTTTTTCCCATCCCATCTCCATTTGATGTCAATCAAAACATACCACTGGCCATTTAGTTAAAAAAAAATGCGATATGCTTGTGCACACACACCGGTTACTTTATGTACAACAAAGGAATGGGGGAGGGAAAATGATTGAATAGAGAGAACTGTGCTGTGGTCATCAGGGTGGGGGAACCAAATTGTCGCTCCCTAATGGAGAATGCATGTTGGTCTGTACGAGCAGAGTTCTGGAGTAAAGTAGCAGGTTCCCTTTTCAGTAGACCCTCCTGTCTGCAGCTGGGCACATTCATTGTGTCCTCAGCCTCCATCTCCGCTGTGCGGGTATGTCTGTTTCCTTGATCGGCTGCCCATCTAATCCGAATCCGATCTGCCTGATTGACAAACCCTGTAGTTCACAGTCGGCTTCCCTTAGCTTACTAAGTGGTGTGTGCCTCATCTTAAGCTGCACCACAGAACCATCCTGCCCCACCTCCACATTAATGTAATAACTGTTCGCAGTTCGGACGCCTTCCTTGGGCTTCTCGTGGGCCATGGTGAGCGCCGGAGTCTCCTCAGCTGCACGCAGCCAGCACTGGGAGTGGGGGGAATGTGGTTGTGTGTTTTATAATTTTTTGTTATAGTACAGATTTTCATAAATACAGAGTTTTTTAGAGAGGTTTTTGCTATAGGGCGCATGTGCTTGCCAGAGAGACAGCAGAGACAGACAGAGAGACAGAGAGCGAGAAATCACCCCCCAGAGGGGATGGCCACACTGCAATCCCTTCTCCTCCATCCCCCTCTCGGGATCTTGGGCACGCACACACACGTGCTGGGTCTAGTACTCGAACTGTGGTCGACTACGTGGGAGTCCCGTGACATAACCATTTCGCCATCTGCTGGTCCCCCATAGGATTTTTTATTTTTAAAAATATTATTCTATTTTAACTTAATTTAATTTAATTTAATTTAACCAGAGATGGACAGAGTGAGAGCAAGAGAGAGGAGAGAGAGAGAGAGAGAGAGAGAAAGCAAGCTGCCAGGTCCAGGACTTGAACTGCGTTCGACCTTGTGGGAGTCCAGTGCCCTTAACCACCACCTGCTGGCACCCCCCATAGGATTTTTTAAGGCTTTAAAAAAGTATTGCCAAATTATCGTTTTAGGAGGCTATGTAATTTACTTTTTGGAAGGGGAATCAGTAGTGCCATTTCAGAAGTGGTCACCTTAAAATGGCCTACACTTGTGGGTGGGCTCTCTCTGGTCTTAGTGGAAGCTTGGGTGGAGCAGGCTCTTACTCTTCTTTAGCTGCTTCCGTGCTCAGCTCGAGGGTTCTCTGTAGGACCTCAGGCCAAGGTCTTAGCACCTTGTCTCCCCAGCAGGCTGGGGTCAGCACCTTCGTTTTCACTGTTCTTCAACATCATCTTTGCTTGACTCTTCTCTGAAGACCTGAAAATGGAACGTGCAAGGAGGGTCCAAGAGACTGCCCCAGCGTCCTGGTGTCTCCGACATCTCAGGAACCTGCAGACTCAAGTGTGTGTTCTGGTAGTTTCAAAGGAAGAGTTGTGAGAAAATACCACGTGAGCACGAAAGTTGCCTGCAACAGAAGACAGGTTATGACATGTTAACCCTGAGGAGTTTGACTTGTGGGAGCAAAGCTGAGGGTCAGGGTGCTGAGGGGAGAGGGGAGGCCATGGGGGAGCAGAGCAAGGCCCAGGGGTGAGGATGGTGAGCAGAGGTGGTGTGGGTCCTCTCTGGGTCAGAGTGGCCTCCTGATCTCCAGGGCATGGAGGAGAAACGCCCAGGCCAGGGCAGACTAGACAGCAACGTTCCGGGGACGGGTCTGTGGGTCTGAGGCAATCCCACCCATTGCCCTCGGCCCAAGATCCCTGTTGTTTGTTTCTTTTTTTTTTTTTTTTAATTTTTAAATTTTTACTTAATTAATTTACATCTATTCACTGAGCATTGTCACAACATACAAAATGTGATTTCCCATCCAGAATATACTGCATAGTGGCTTAATCATACATGTTATCATCAATAATTTTATATTTCTAGTTTCACATATATATATATATATATATATATACATATTTTTTTCCCTATTTTTCACCCTCTGCCATTTCCCACCCTCCTACCACACTATCTCAGGTGTCTACAGTTGTTTTCCATTCTTCCCTCCAACACATTTTTTTTTTGTTTGTTTGTTTTTTTTTGCTATAGGGTGTGTGCGCTTGCCAGAAAGACACAGAGAGACAGAAAGCGAGAAGTCACCCTCCGGGGGGGTGGGGGGATGGCCACACTGCAATCACTTCTTCGCCATTCTCCTCTTGGTATCTTGGGCATGCACACACACGTTCCCGGCGTGAGTTTAAGCCACAGGTCTGGGACTCGAACCGCGGTCAACTACATGGGAGTTCAGTGACATAGCCATTATATTAACTGCTGGTTTCTCCCCCTACATTTTATTGACTCACAAAATTTCTTAAATAATCTAGCTATTTTCAATAGCAAGTTCAGCTGGTATATACATATATGTGAATATATGTCTGACTTCAGATGTGAAACTCTGAGTAGAATGAATATACTATAAGGTAGTACCTAGCTGATGCTATATAGTTTACTATGGTCATTAAATAGGTATTTTGTACTATATTTTAAATTTCAAGAAAAACAGTTTTAGCTTTAATAAATCAAAGAAATGCTAAGGAACTTTGCTTATAACTTAAAGCCAGGAAACAGGCTAAGATTCTGTTCAAATAGTAGGTACATGAACCTATCGGTAGTTCAAGACAGGACAAAGATGCCTAATACCAGAAAACAAAGCCTAGAAAAAATCCACAATGTTTTAGTCAAAAGTCATAAAATTCTATTTCACTAGTTCAGTCTCATGTACTTAATATATCTTCTGTTGTGGTTCGATCTTCCCAATTAAATTCTGGGTTATGATTTTCAACTCCAGACTTGTCCCTACGATTTGGTTGGTCATTTTCTCAGTTTTTGAACTCTTATTTCTGTGTGTCTGTATTTAATTTTCTTGGTATAGCACTCCCTTGAGAACTTCTTGGAGATCTGGTCTGGCGTTGGTAAATTCTTTCAGGTTTTGTTTATCTGAGAATGTTCTTGTCTTTCCTTCCCATATGAAGGGTAATCTTGCTGGGTACAGTATTCTTGGTTGAAATTGCTTTTCCCTTAAGACTTTAAATATATTTTCCTATTCTTTCCTCGCTTGCATTGTTTCCAATGAGAGATCTACTATTAGCCTGATGGGCTATCCTTTGTAGGTAACTTGCTATTTCTCTCTTGCCAATATCTTGTCTTTGTCTGTGGTTTTGGTCAATCTGGCTATAATGTGTCTTGGAGAAGATCTTCTTGGGTTGATTCTATTTGAGGTCTTCTGTATTTCTTGGGACTGGATCTTTGAATGCTTCTCTAGGTTTGGAAAGTTTTATTGCAGTATTTCATGGAATAGATTATCAATGTCCTTATGAGGACATCTCTTCGTCTTCTGGGATGCCAATTATCCAGATATTTGGATGTTTGAAGGTATCTAGTATTTCTCATATATCATTCTCATTTTGGTGGGCCATTTCCTCAGTCTTCGTGGATTTTTCTAGGCCAGCAATTCTATCTTCTACGTCTGAGATTTGATTTTCTGTATGATCTAGCCTGCTTTCCATACTCAAGGGAGGTTTCGACTTCCTGTATTATAGTCTTCATCACTAACAGGTCCATTTAATTCTTTTTTATAGTGTGTATTTCTTCTTTTAGATCTTGCAAGAATTTCCTCACCTCCTGGAACTCATCAGTTCTTTTCTCCTGCCTCTTCTGCAGTTCGTTGTCTCTCTTCTCTTCCATCTCTGTGAGGTTTGTCACTATGAATAGTCTAAATTCTGCGTCTGACATTTCCATGAGTTCCAGTGTACTGTCTGAGGATGAAGAGGAGTTACTCTTTGCCCTTGGAGGAGAGGAATTCTCTTGCTTTCCCATATTTCTTGTGACCCTGCGGTGGTTTCCAGTCATCAATGGACGGTGCGTTTCTTCCTGTTTCTTAAAGTTCCATCTGAGCGTTGAGAGGCGCGCAGGCGGAGGTGATCCTCAACCTCTCTTCTGTTCTGTTTTCACTCTCTGTGCATCAGGTTCAGTGGGAATAGAAGAATATTCTGACCCTGATCGTATTCAGATGCTTGGATCCTGTTCACTTGGACCTGTCTACGCACTTTGTGCGTAGAGACTGAGCAGCCAATGAACAAAGATAAGGAAAAAAGGAAAAGAATTAGAGAAGAGGAAAGAAGAAAAAATAAAATAGAAAAAGAAAAAAAAGATAAAAAACACTTTGAATTTTAATTTTAAAAGGCAAAAGATGAAAACCACATGGCACAGTTTCAATTTAAAAAAATTAAAAGACAGGGAGACAGAAAGAAATGGAAAGGAGAAGAGGTAGCCCTACCCACTAGAAATGAATCTGGAGGGAAAAGTCTTAGCAGAAAATCTTCATTTTCAGTCAAGGAAAGCAATATTTCACAGCTCAAGTTTGGTATCCATCTCCTCCCTGCTGTTTCTTAGACGTCTAGACTGCAGCCCTCCTGGGGGGGGTCAGCCGCTGCAGCTTCTCCTGCCCTATCCCAGAGAGCTGCAGGGTCGGCCGGTCTTCATGCCACTCCCCTCCCCGGGGCCTGGACATCTGCCTCACTGGCTGCGACGCTGGAGCCGGGAGAGACCTGTGCAACTCAGGCTTTGGTGCTCTGCACACCTGACCGTGGCCCCGTGTCCTCGCAGGTGGTAACGTGGACCCGGAAAGCCAAGCAGAGGGCAGGAAGGAGGTGGAAGCCGACGAGGGCATGGGGAGCGGCCCCCGGCCCATCGTCCCATACAGCTCAATGTTCTGCTTACGCCCCACCAACCTGTAAGTCCACCCACCAGCCCACAGCGGGGCGTACCCCTTCCGTTTGTCACCTCTGAGCACACTAGACGGCATGCATGGACCTGCACTGGCAGGATTGGCTCCACACGCTTACATGCCTGAACCCAGTAACTGTTACACGCTCCTGAGAGGCGCAGAAGTTCTGGGACACCCAGTAGGCCCAAGAGGCTATGCTGGTTCTAGATCGGCATCAGCACGAGAGCACAAGCTCCCCTCCCTGCGGTGCCTGTCTGTGTCCGCCAGGGGCTCCAGTCACACCATCATGCCTGCTCACGTCTGTTTCATGGCCACCGCCGTGTGTGCATGCACGTGGTGTCTGCCCACCCGCCAGTGTCTCCGTGCAGTCAGCATTCTGGGTGCTGGGAACTTAGAGCATACATGAGATGAACAGCCAGCCAGTTGAGTGCCCCTTGCCCTTCCTAAGTCTGTACCAGTGGGCGACAAACAGCATGAATGACAGGGACATGCAGGGTGTCGGCGAGATGAGCTGGGGTGAGCGTGCGGTGGCATGCCCCCACGCAGCCCTAGGAGTTCGGCGGGCTGGCACTGGTACCAACCCCGAGAAGTTCCTTAGGGAATGAGAGCTGGTGCCGATCCCCGTCTGATGGCACCGGGCTCCCTGCCCTTGGCAGGCCTGCTCTGTGAAGGGCTTGTCCGTGGGCCCTGTCAGCTCTGGGGCCACAGGTCCCTGTCGTGCTGCCCAGTTCTGCCACAGCCAGCAAGAGGCTGAGAGGATGTGGTGTGTCCACACAACTGCACTCACACCAGTGGGTCGGCCTGCTGTGGCCAGCCTAGCCCCCACCTCCAACCTGGGTGCTCTCCCAAGATCCTCAGTCACCCCAGTCACCTAGTTGTTGTCCCAAGACAGTCGGTCAGCAGGGCCCGCTCCTCCTCCAGTGAGAGGCCTGGCCCGCCTCCCCGGGGCTGCCCGCCTGGCTCTGAGCTCGTAGTCACCCTTGCTCTGCCGACAGGCTCCGCCGCTGCTGCCATTACATCGTGACCATGCGCTACTTCGAGATGGTCATTCTCGTGGTCATCGCCCTGAGCAGCATTGCCCTGGCCGCTGAGGACCCCGTGTGGACAGACTCACCTAGAAACAATGTGAGTGGCTGCAGTGACCAGTCCGCCACCAGTCTGTGGGGTGTAGGCAGTGTGTCTCTGGTGGCCAGAAGGTCTGAGGTGTCCCTCCGTCTGGAATGCGGATCCAGGCCTGGAGAAGCCACTGCAGTCAGCCTCGTCCTCTGGGAGGCCGGGCCTGTCAGGCAGTGGTTAGGGCCCCTGTTTGCAGAAGGGTTCTCACCCGCATCTCCCCTGCCCCCAAAACTGGTCAGTGGGCTCCCGGGGGGCCCTCTTGTTCCCCTCTCTACTCAGGAGGAGCCCTGGCCGCCGAGATGGCCCGGCCGGGCCCCAGCTCAGCGTCTCAGGACTCTCCCTGTGGTTGCAGGTTCTGAAATACATGGATTACATATTCACGGGCGTCTTCACCTTCGAGATGGTGATCAAGGTGAGGTGCGGCTGCCTCTGGGCCCTGTCCCCTCACCTCACGGGACGTGACCTCAGCCCCACCCCTCCCCAGGGGGCATGGCAGGTGTCCCCCATGTGCACTGCCGTCACAGACGTGTGCTCATGTCCACGGCCACCACGCTCAGTCTTCCTCTGGGAGGGCGGCGGGATCTGTGACTTCCCTGCCGCTCTGCTTTTTTAATGCTGCGTCTCTAAAGTGTGTTTCCCCCTGAAGATGGTCGACCTGGGCCTGCTGCTGCACCCTGGGGCCTACTTCCGGGACCTGTGGAACGTTCTGGACTTCATCGTGGTCAGTGGGGCCCTGGTGGCATTTGCCTTCTCGTAAGTAAGCATGTCAGCTCTGGCTCCCGCTGTTGTAGCGCCAGACGGTGGCGTGTGGCTGGGGAGTGGGGAGGAAGGACAGGCCCCAGGCTCCCCCGTGCTGCCTGCTGGGGTGGGGTGGACCTAAGGTTGTCTGTCCCTGACAGGCCCGTGGTTCTTGGATTGGGTGCAGGGTGAGGTTGGCGTGGGGTCTGCCTGGCAGGGTCCTTGGGACGAGCCAGCCTGCTCTTGGATGAGTGCTTGCCCGGCAGCTGGTGGACGCCTTCCCACTCACTCCTCTGTTGTTGTTTCTGGGGCTGGGGCGAGCTCCCCAGGAGCTTGGCTGGATTTGGGGGTGACGACATCTAGGGAGGGGGTGGGGTAAGAGCCAGAGGTGGGGACGATCCCTGGCAGAGGGCGGATCCCGGATGGTGGGGGGAGAACTTCAACTGGCTGAGCCACAGGGAGGGCTGTGCCCAGGGGGTTCTGGGGGACAACCCCTGGCAGGGAGCCAACTCTGGGGAAAGATTTTCGCCTGGCTGAGCCACGGGGAGGGCTGCGCCCAGGGGGGCCTTGGGATGGGATGACCTCTGGCGGAGAGCGGAGGGGTGCTGAGCCATGGGGAGAGCTGTGCCGGGGGGCCTCACCGCGGGAGCCCGCTGATTGTGCTCTCTGTCTCTCTGTGCTGGACCTTAGGAGCGTCATGGGGTAATGCTCCCTGCCCCTTGCACTGCCCTTACTTCATGGTGTGGCAGCGGCTCTTGGCCACCTCATCGCCAGCCTCACCTCATCCCCTCTACCCCGTCTGGGCTGCATGCTGTAGGGGCTCGGGCCGGGGCGGAGCTGGGACAGGCCCTGGGCAGAGAGTGCTCTGGGTGGGTTGCCAGGGTAGCCAGGCCGCGCTGGCCCCTCTCAGAAGTCAGGCCCACCTTCCCGCACCCTGGCCCTGTCGCTATGAGGAAGCGAATGGGCCCCAGGAGCATCAGTCCTTGGCTGGAGGCTGGTGCGGGCCAGGAGGGCGGGCGGATCGATCATTCTTGCCTCTGCCTTCCCGCTGCTCCCTCCTGGTGCTGGAGGACGCTGGTCTGAGCTAGTTGGAGTGCTGTCAGCAGAGCATGGGGATGAATTTCCCGGGGGAGTTGACATAGCCCGCCGCGGGCAGGGAGGAGGTGGGGTGGGCTGCCTGTGTACCCCTTCCCTGAAGAAAGGGCCTGGGCTCTTAGCAGCCCCAGAGCTTCGCTGGAGCCCAGGGAAGGCCCCTGGGGCAGGGAACTGGGTGGGAAGTGGTCTCTGAGTAGGCTGGGAGGGCTTCGGTGAAGGAATCTGAGCCTCTCAGCAGGAAGCCTCCCCTGGACTCTCTGGTCTGGTCTCCTGGTTGGGAGGGCCGGCCCCAACAGGCCGGGGAGCTCCCTGGCCCTGGTTCTGGACTCCCAGCTCCCCTGACCCTGACTCAGCTTGCCTCTGTGTCCCAGCGACAGAGCTTGTTCTGGGCCCGCTGTGCACCCCCCGCCTTCCTGTCTCCCCTGTCTCTGGGCGCCTCTGCCTGCTTCCCTGTCTCCTGTGGCTCCCCACCCCCGCTGGACCCCTCATTTGCTTTCTCTGTCCACCTGCCTCTAGTGTGGGCTCTGCTTCCTTTAACTGTCTCTTCTTTATCTCCTCCCCGCCCCCTCCTGCCCTGTCAGGCTCATGTTACCTGAGGGCGGAGGGGGGCAGGCAGGGGGCTCTGTAGGGCAGAGGACAGGTAAGCCCTTACCTCCCTACACCTGGAGTGAAAAGCAGGAGTACAGCACTTTCAGGAGGTCCTAGCCCTGAAGGACGGGCGTGCAGACTTCCACTGTGGGCCAGCAGGGCATGCACGGCCCTTTGAGCCTTTTACTCCTGGACACGGCATGTGAAGTAGCCGATGTGTCGGCGCCCTGACCTGGAAGCTTGGCTCTGAGATACCAGGCACTGTTGTTCTGGCGTGGCCCCGTCCTCAGATGAAGCCTGGCTGGGGTGACACGGTAGCTGGTGGGCAAGACCCTCCTGCTCCTGGGTCCTCTGCCCTGGGCCAGGCTCCGCGGGGCAGTGTGGGAGCCAGGCACACCCAGCCCGGCTGTCTGCATCTGTGGCTTCTCCCTTCTAGAGGATCCAAAGGGAAAGACATCAACACCATCAAGTCCCTGAGAGTCCTGCGTGTCCTGCGGCCCCTGAAGACCATCAAACGGCTGCCCAAGCTCAAGGTTGGAGCCCGGAGTTGGGCTCGAGGGCGGGCGTGCATGTGTGTGCATGAGAGTGCCGTGTGTGTGTGTGCACACGACTTCACAAACCCCACGGTGTGTGAGGGGACGCTCCCCTAAGGGGCATCTCCTCCGGGTAGCCCTCTTGAGACTTCCCAGCCCACGCACCATTCAGGACGGTGGTTTCTGTCAGCAGGGGCAGCTGAGGGAGGAGGGGCTGCCGAGCGGGACAGGGTCGTGGAGTGGGGGTTCCAAGAAGGAGCTGCTGACAGGCCCGGGAGAGGGAGCCCTGAGCTCCCACGTGAAGGGAGCGTGACACCCTAACCCCGGGAGTGTGGGAATCGCCAGCGACGGAGCTTGTTCTAGGCCCGCTGTGCAAGCCTCCGCCCCCCACTCTTCCTGCCCTCACCACCTCGTGCGGCAGCGCTGCTGGTAACAGGCTGGCACGGGCGTGGGGGCACCAGGCGATGCAGGAGCTACAGGGCCGTTTGCTCAGACCTGTGTGTGGAGGGTGGGCCGGAGGTGCGGGAGGCATCGGCGAGGGGCCAGCCTGGCGCGGTGGGGAAGGGTGCCGTGGAGTGGGCGTTGCTGCATCTGCCAAGCGCCAGGTGTGGCTCCGGTGCTGGGGCCTGGAAGCACAGTTCTCTCCTCGGCCCTGAGTACCCGGGGAAGGCTGAGCTTCCAGTGGGGCGGTGTTGCAGACAGCACTGCCCACGCCCATGGTGTGCCCATTCCCTTCCCACCGATGGGCGGGGTGAAGTGCGACCCGCTGGTAGGCCCCACATCCCTCCGGCACAGCTTGGCCTGGGCTCTGGCCAGCCTTGTCCCCGCGGCCTTCCACCATCCACTCCTCCGAGGCCAAGAGGATGCCCTCCAGGGCAGGGACAGTGCCAGTCCTCTTTCCATCTGGAGGCAGCCAGCTGTGGGGCCTTGCAGGGTCCCCGAACACAAGGGCGCCTTGGGGCCCCAGTGGTCCCAAAGTTGTGAGCCTGCGGACGCCCTGGCCGACTCCCGCATGGCCCCTTGTCCTGCAGGCCGTGTTTGACTGTGTTGTGAACTCCCTGAAGAACGTGCTCAACATCCTGATCGTCTACATGCTCTTCATGTTCATCTTCGCCGTCATCGCCGTGCAGCTGTTCAAGGGGAAGTTTTTCTACTGCACGGACGAGTCCAAGGAGCTGGAGAGGGACTGCAGGTAAAACATGGCAGGGTGGATGGAGCGTGTGGGCCCATGGGCAGGGACCAGGACTGGTCACACGGCCCGGGAGACCCCATGCAAGGCAAAGCAAAGCAGTGTGGGACATGTGAGGGCTGGGGAGTGTGTGAGGTGTGCTGTGCACCATGGAGGAGGGGCCACCCACCCTCAGCTGTGTTCTGAGGGACCACCCTCTTCCGGCCCAGCTTCCAGGGAACAGCAAGGGGCTGGAGCTGGAGCTGCCCATTCAGAGTGGCCACCCCGCTGTCCACACAGCACCTGGGCTCTTCCTGGCCTGGCCCAACCCTCAAAGCAGACAGGAGGGCCACCCTCCAGGGGAGCCGGGGAGACGGAGGAGGAGGGCAGTCGGCAGCTCCTGCCTGGCCGCACAGACTCCCGCACCCCGGTTGTGGTCCAGTCTCTGAGATGGACCCCAGTGGACTGCTCGCCCTGCCAGCTGGGCCACCAGGCGGTGGGCTCAGCGTGTGTTGGTGGTTAGCAGTATGTCATTCCTAGGGGACGAGCGGGATCACTGGTCACGGGCTATGTGCGTTCACCTCCGAGCAGATGCTACCAGGACACGTGTGACACGACGGGCTTGCTGCAGGGACGCCTCTTGCCGCCCAGCTGGCCTTGTCTTGCTGTTTGGCCTTCTGGCTGCCGTGGTGATCAGTGGGGCTGAGGCCCTTTTTCTTCCTGTGTTGGCTGCTCAGATGTCCTCCGGCAATGTCTGGGCAGGTCTCCTGGGTTGGCTGTCTGTTTCGCGTTGGTAGGAATTCTTTAAGTCCTCGACAGAACTTCTTGGCCAGGTCTATGGATTAAAGAGGGACCGCTCCCCCCGCAGGGCGCTTTCTTCCCCTTTAATGGTACCCGTGATTTCGATGTCGCCCAGCTGCTCCCGTGTTCTGTTTCGTGCTCTGTGTATCCTATCTGAGAGGTCTATCCCTGGTCCAGGGAAGGTTACGTCTTCACCTTTCGTATTAAGATCTGCAATCTCTCTGGAGCTGGTTTTTGGGTTTTGTTTGAGGTATCGGCAAAGGTACACTTTCTGAAGATGGTTATCTTGCTGACCCAGAGCACATTTCTGAAAAGGCCCTCCCCTCCCGCTGCAGTGTGCTGTTCTTGCAAGCAGCGTTACTGAGGTCTTTCCACATTGCACGCTTTATTCATGTGACCCACGTGCGGTGTGCGCCGGGCCGGCCTCTGCAGTGTGAGGGCAGCTTCCCCCGCAGGGCCAGGGGTGCTGTTGCTGCCGCAGTTCCAGGTAGGCCTGGAGAACATGCCGGGTGCCCAGGACCCCGAGGAGCTGGAGGGAGGGAGAAGCGGCTTGCAGTGTGAGACCTTGTTTGGGGTGATTTCTCCCTCGTGCTTTCTCCTGTGCACATGCAGGTGCTTTCTATCCTGTAAAGGAATAAGGACACAGAGTAGGTCTTAGTGTGTTCACAGACACTACTGCTGTCACCACTGTCATTCTTAGACCGTGTCATCACCCAAACAGCAGCAAACCTGTACCTTTCAGCTATCACACCTGTGTCCCTCCTCCTAGCCCTGAGCAGCTCCGATCTGCCTTTGCTTGGTCCTCTTCTCTGGACGCTGTGCATATGTGGACTCGTGTGCACGTGGCTGTCTGTGACTGGCCCCTCTCATTCTGCGGGACATCTCGGGTTCAGTGAGCCACCTGCATCAGTGCCGCCTCCCTTCAGGCGGGATCTCTGTCTGTGCACGCTGTGTCTCCTGCACTCGCCTGTCTGCTGACGGGCACTCGGGCTGCACGCTGCATTCCCTGTGCTCGCCTGTCTGCTGACGGGCACTCGGGCTGCATGCTGCATTCCCTGTGCTCGCCTGTCTGCTGACGGGCACTCGGGCTGCACGCTGCATTCCCTGTGCTCGCCTGTCTGCTGATGGGCACTCGAGCTGCTTCTGCCATTGAGCCCTTGCACTAATGCTGCTGAGAGGCACTGTGTGCGTTTCTGTAGGGACCTGCGTTTTTGTTCCTCCTGGGTGTATAGCTGAGAATTGCTGAGTCATGTGGTTACTAGATATTCAGCTTTACATTCAGTTTTTCTTTAAAGAATTATTTATTTCATTTTGTTATTTTTAATTTACAGTAGGGTATGTGTGCTCATGAGAGAGAGACAGACAGAGAAAGCCATCTGGTCCAGGACTCAAACCACAGTCAGACACGTGGGAGTCCAGAATCTTAACCACATGTCACCTGCTGGCCCCACATTCAGCTTTGTAGGGAGCACCGAGATGACCTTCAGAGGAGCTGCACTGAGTTACACTCCTTTGGAAGTGGGTTCCTGGGTGAGATATAGGACCTTTGTGTCTTGCTAGTTGAGGAAATGCCAGGCTGTCTCCAGGATGGCCGCACCATTCCCCACGGCGTGCACCGCGGTGCTCTCCCCTCTGCACATCTTTGCCACACGTGAGACTTTCGGTGCTTTTGTTTTTCCAAATCACAGCCATCCTGACGGGCAAGAGTGACACTGTGGTCTCAGTTTGCTTTCCATGGTGACCACTGATGTTGAGCGTATTTTCCCATGCATTTGTGTATCTTCTTTGGAAAAATGTCTGTTCAGATTCTTTACTTATTTTTTAATTTATTTTTTATTATTGTCTGTAGCAGTTCTTTATATATCCTATATACAAGTCCTTTGTCAGGCGATTAGCAAATATTTTCTCCCATTCTGTGGGCTATCTTCTCACTTTCTTCATGGTGTCTTTGAAGCAAAGATTAAATTTTTAAAAAGTAATTATTTAATTTTATTTATTATTATTATTTTAAAATTTGCTATGGGGTATGTGTACTCACCAGAGAGAGAGTGAGTGAGAAAGCAAGCCACCAGGTCCAGGACTTGAACCGTGGTCAGTCATGTTGGAGTCCCAACACCTCAACCACCATGCCACCTACTGGCCTTAAGATTAAATTTTGTAAGAAAGAGACAGTGAGAGGGAAAGTGAAAAATCACCCGCCAGGGGGACGGCCACACCGCAGTCCCTTCTCCTCCATTCTCCTCTTGAGATCTTGGGCACGCACACACATGCACCCTGCATGAGTTTCAAGCCACCGGGTCCGGGACTTGGAACCACGATTGGCTATGTGAGAGCCCAGCGACATAGCCACTACACCATCTCCTGGCCCTTAAGATTAATTTTTTTTTTTTTGAGAGCTTTTTGCTATAGGTCGCGTGCCCTCACCAGACAGACAGAAAGAGACAGAGACAGAAAGCGAGAAATCATCCCCCAGAAGGGATGGTTACGCCGCAATCCCTTCTCCTCTGTTCTCCTCTCAGGATCTTGGGCATGCATGCACACGCACCCGGTGTGAGTTTTAAGCCACCGGGTTCGGGACGCAAACCGCAGTCGACTACATGGGAGTCCAGCGACATAGCCATTACGCTAACTGCTGGTTCCAAGATTAAATTTTGATACAGCTCAGTTTATCTATTTTTTTCTTTTTTGTTCATGATTTTGATGTCGTATGTAGGAATCGATTCCCAAATATGAGGTTATGAAGACTTGCCCTTGTTTTCTTCAGAGGGTTTTATTTTTTTCAGCTCTTACATTTAAGTCTTGAATCCATTTTCCGCTAGCTTTTTATGTGGAGTGTTGTGTTCCGCACGTGGACATCTGGTTGTCCCAGCACCTCCTGCTGAAACTTTCTCCCCTCACACGATGTTTTCGGTACCCTTTCAGATGTCAGTGACCATAGACAGGGAGGTTTGCTTGGGTCCCCCGTCTTCGTCATGTAACCTCTCCATGTTCCGATTCTCAGGGGTCAGTATTTGGATTATGAGAAAGAGGAAGTGGAGGCTCAGCCACGGCAGTGGAAGAAATACGACTTTCATTATGACAATGTGCTCTGGGCCTTGCTGACGCTGTTCACGGTGTCCACAGGCGAGGGGTGGCCCATGTGAGTGCCCACGCGGTTCACCATGGCTGGTTTGCGCAGAGCGGTGTGGTGAGAGCAGAGGGCAGCACAGCCTCCCTCCCCCGTTACCCTGGGCTCAGCTGTGGCTCGCCCCGAGCCCCGCCCCGTGCACAGGCCTCGCGTCCACTAAGCTCTCTCCTCTGCGGGTCCTCCTGGAGTCTGACATCTGTGCCCTCTCGGCCAGGGTGCTGAAACACTCTGTGGATGCCACCTACGAGGAGCAGGGGCCGAGCCCCGGGTACCGAATGGAGCTGTCCATCTTCTACGTGGTCTACTTCGTGGTCTTCCCCTTCTTCTTTGTCAACATCTTTGTGGCCTTGATCATCATCACCTTCCAGGAGCAGGGGGACAAGGTGATGTCTGAGTGCAGCTTGGAGAAGAACGAGGTAGGTGGGCACCTGCCCCCCTGTGACGGGAGTGTGGGTGGGACCACCGGGCTTTCCTGCCTCTGCCCGGATCCCTCGCCACTGGGGCAGCTTTGGCGGCTACTGTCTGCCATGCAGGGTGGGCCTTCTGCCCTTGACACAAGCAAACCGAGAGAGACCCCCGCTGGGAGAGGCTGGACTGCCCCGGCTGGCCCTTTTTCAGAGCTCCCAGTGAGGGCTGGACAGGTGCGGTGCCGCGGCCGCCGCAGGGCGCCTTCCCTCTCCGAGCTCGCCGTGTGCCCCCCCCGCAGCGGGCTTGCATTGACTTCGCCATCAGCGCCAAACCCCTGACACGGTACATGCCGCAGAACAAGCAGTCGTTCCAGTACAAGACGTGGACGTTCGTGGTTTCCCCGCCCTTCGAGTACTTCATAATGGCCATGATAGCCCTCAACACAGCAGTGCTGATGATGAAGGTGCGTGAGGCCCTGCGTGGCAGGACCTGGGGCCTGTGGGGTGGGGCTGATTCCAGGTGGAGTCAGCTTCTCCTGCTGGCACGTGCCGGGGCCGCAGGCGCCCTCTGTGCTGGCCGGCAGAGCTCACTCTCCTCTGCTGCCTGTGCTGGGCTGGGAGATGTCCTGTGTGCACAGGAGACCGGAGAGCGCTGCAGGCCTGGCCAGTGTGGATTCTGTTTGCCGCTGTGTGAAAGGGGTCATCGTGGCCCCAGGGGCTTTGGGGCCGCTAAGCCTCTGGCCAACACTCTCCTTCCCTGGGCAGTTCTACGACGCACCCTATGAGTACGAGCTGATGCTGAAGTGCCTGAACGTCGTGTTTACCTCCATGTTCTCCATGGAGTGCGTGCTGAAGATCATTGCCTTCGGGGTGCTGGTGCGTGTCCCATCCCCTCTGCCATGGAGGCCTGCACTCGGGCTCCCCTCCCCTTCAGGGACCCACAGTTTGGAACGGGGAATTCTCCGAGCCCTCTGGACACACACGACACTGCAGGGGCCCAGGGAAAGGGGCTGCTCCCTCTCAGCTGCCTGAGCTCTGCCTGCCCAGACCTGGAGGCTTGGCTCTCAGTCCCACTCTTCCCAGAGCCATGGGTGTCCATGTGCCTGGCTGGAGTGGACGGGCTGACCATGGGCATCCAGCCAGTGGCCCATCTGTCCGGGGCTAGGAGTATGTCCCCTCCCTATCTTGGTTGAGGGCCACCTCCTCCCAGTGACTTCGCCAGCGACCACTGCACGCCCTTCCTCTTCTCTAGAACTACTTCAGAGATGCCTGGAATGTCTTCGACTTCGTCACTGTGCTGGGGAGTATCACTGACATTTTAGTCACAGAGATTGCGGTGAGTAGCACTCCTGTTCCCAGGTCGGGCCCCACGGTGTCCCTCCTCCGGGGATTCCCCTTGGCATGTCTCTTGGGCTCTCCGGAGAAGATGGAGGCTTCTCTCCAGATGTGCAGTTTGAGGAGTGGGCATTGTCTTCTAGGCTAGTTGCCTGAGAACCACTTGGAGTTCCGTGGCAATAACTGACTGAGAACACATACGTTTGTTTTTATTTATTTATTTTTATTTATTTTTGGCCACAGGATGTGTGTACATGCTGGAGAAAGACAGAGAGAGGGAAGCTGAGTAATCTTGCCCCAGGGGTGCAACCCCTTCTCCTCGGACTCGTGGTGTGTACACACACTCTCCTGGCTGACTTTCACGCTGCCCGTCCCAGGGCTCAGTCCTTGGTTGGCCATGTGGGAGCCCAGTGCCTCAACCGTCATGCTACCTTCTGGCCCCCACAGGAGGCCATGTTTTATGTGTCGAGTATGTAACAACTTGGTATCAAAAATGTTCAGGGAAACCAGGAAGACCTACTTAAACTAGGAGCTTGCTATACACACGTGCATGCTCGGTACCCAGCTAACTGCACAACTGGAGACCCTCATTCCATCACACACGTGCAGATTACATCAGAAGATTGACCTGTGCTGGGACATGAACTCATCTTGACAAATGTCTGAGACTCGGGTGGTGGAGCATGTTCTGGGTGGCTTGGAAACAAGACAGAAACGTGTTTGGTCTCCGGTTACCCTCTGGGGCAGACACTGAAGGGTTTACGTAAGAGTTATTTCTCAGGAAGCGTTCTGTGGGAAAACCAGCGAGTGGTATGGGCATGGTGGGGAGAGAAGGACCCGAGTGCTGCAGCTCGAGCCACCTCTGGCCTCCTGACGCTGCTCTGGCTGAGGCTGGGGGGTGGCCCAGACCCTAACCCTAACCCTAACCTTCTTGCCATTCCTTTGTCTGGCCCTGGCTGCTGTAAGAATCCCTCCACACTGAGTACCGGTCATAGGAACATCTAGAAAAGCCTCCACGAACCTCCTGAGTCCAGGCAGACTTCTCCCTGCCTCTGAGCAGTATCTGGACAGGTGCCCCGGCCAGCCAGGGAGCTCTCCGCACTGCGGGCTGCCTCGGCCGAGAGCCCAGGTACCGGCGGCTTCCCTGTGTGAGCCCTCCTCATCCCTTTGAGACAGGACTTCACTCGCCCAGCCTCGAGCTGTGGGAACATGAGCAGAGTCCACGACAGCTCTCTGGAGCAATGGCGAGAGGCGCTGCTCCTGCCTCCGCCATTTCCTGTGGGCCCCAGGACTGTGTGGCCACTGATGTCTCTCAGGCACGGCGTCTGACGTGTGCCATGCCCCACCACGCTGGTACCACCCAGAGGCTGTGGCTGGACCAGTCGCTCTGAGCGGGCCCTGCCCTCACGGCCACTCCTTTGTGGGCTCACGGCTGCACGTTGGCCCTGCTGAGCATGGGCTGCCGACCTCTGTGGCCCACTTGTCCCAGACTTGGTTTCTAGGACCTGTGCCCCTCCCTTCCCAAGGCCCACCCGTAGGCCCCGCTCCCAAACCTGGCTCCCTTCAGACCCTCGCGGACCTTCGCCCGTCTCAGGGCCGTAACCTCCACACAGGTGCTGCGCCTCTGCACACGCCCGCCTCGCCGCCATCGCTCTTGCTGTGTGCGGGGTGCTCCAGGGAGGCCTGCGTGTGGTGTGGACTACCTCGGCCAGGCTGGGGGTGGGGTGAGCGGGGGACGGGGTGGGGGTGGGCCACCCGTCTTGTGCTACGCCACTCTTACTGCTCCAGACGGTTTGAGATGTGCCACTTCCCTGCTCACTTCCACGACGAGGCGCCTTGGTGTCAGTGACACGCGCAGTTGCTGCGGGCCAGGGCCACGTGTGCCCCTCACTGACGTGGTGACGTCTCGCTTCTGCAGAAGACCCGGGCTGCTCCCCTTCTCGGAGTCTGCCCTGACTTCTGGGAGTCTGCGCGGCGTTTCCGTCTGCTGCACACGCCCCGCGCCCTCGGGGTGGCTGGCCTCAACCTCGACAGCTGCGCGTCACAGCGAGCCCCCCCAGTGTAGCCTCGCCCCTGCACCCACATGGCGTCGCCCGTGTCCTGGGAGGCCATCGCTGTAGTGGCAGTGGCCCTCCTGGAGGATGCCCAGGTGGGCCGAGGGGCGATGGGCTGAGGCCTGCAGTGCCGCCTGCTGCCCCGACCCTCAGCTCTGGTGTGAAGAGACCGTGCCATCAGGTCAGAGCTGTGCCAAGTACCAGGGACAAGCAGGCAGCAGGTCCCACCCAGCCAGGCCGCTGAGGCGCGTTCCCCACGGGTTGCCCACTGCTGTCTGTCCCGGTCTGGTCTCCCACACAGTCTGCAGGGGTGAACCCCGTGGGGAGTTCCCCAGTCTGCGGTGGCCCCATTCACCCTTGCACAGACGCCGGGCCGGCATTCTCTCAGGGTGGGGCTGGTGCCGGGCCGTGCTGCCTCTGCTGCTCTGACGGCCGCTCTCCGCGGGGCAGGAGCCTGTGCGACGTGTCTGCCAGCTGCTGAGTGTGGGTGCACTGCTCCCTGAGACGGACCTGGGTCGGGCTGCTTGGACACAAAGCCACAGCAGCATTGCGGCCCTTGGTGTCCACGTCAGCTGGACCTGTGCCCAGCAGCCTTGCAGCACACGGGGTTCCTCTGGTTAAGGAACTGGCTTACCCTGTGGAGGGGCGGGAGGCCTGGTGTGTAGATGCCCTCTTTTGGGGCAGGTCCTCCCTCAGGGCAGCCTGGTCACTCCCCTACGCTGTGAGTTCTGGGTCTAGAAACCCACTCTGGTTGGAACTGGCGGGGTGCGCCGTCCCTGCACTGGCTCACACCGCCTTCTGCCCCTCCATTTTGATTTGGCGTTACCCTGCGGTCCCCGGCCTTGCCATGGGCGGGCCTGGTCTGTCAGCTCCCTCGATCCTGCGCTCGGGGATCCAGCTGCCGTATGAGCTTGCCCATGGGGTGGTTCCATCCAGGCAGCCCCTGCTGGTGGCCTGCTGTGCGGCCCTGCCTGCCTTCCCCAGGAGCCCGTGTCTGCAGCCTCCCTCCCACCGTGGCCTAAAGAGGAGCTGCCAGGAGCCGACCCCCCATCACTGGTGATGCAGCATGTCCGCGCCTGAGCGCCCCTGGTGCTGGCATCTCTGGGAAGCTAGCCGAGGCAGGTGGGACCTGGCCTACATAAGAGAGCCTTCTCAGCACACTCTGCTGTTCGACATTTGACCCCATGTGTGATATCTGCCCAGGCCTTGCTGGCACTCTGACCCATATAACATGGGCTGAGACTTTCTCCAGGCTTTGGAGCCCCCAGCTCCAGGAGCCTTGCCAGGGCACTGAACCCTGGGCTGCAGGGTTACACGTCCTCAGTAACCCCTTCCAGAAGAGCTCCCAGGTGCAGCTCTCTCGCCTCTGCCCTGCTCCCACTCTCTGCAGCACCTTTGCTGAAGAGCCTTGCTTGTCCCTCAGCAGGGCCACCACTTCCCTAGGGAGGCTGTGGAAACCCAGGCTATGGGTCAGGTGGCCAGGAGGGGAGTGGGGGGATCTTGAGGGGCAGGTGTCTGCTGACCGGCCGCTAACTAACCAGTGCGGTTCCTGCAGGTGTTCAGGCCAGAGGAGGAAACTCCTGCGGCAGGGAAGACTGGCCTAGAGGTTTGGGGAGTCTTGGAGCTTTGTGTCCTGGACACCCTGGTGTCCCTATCCAGATATCGAGGTGCCCAGAGGAGTGTGAGACCCACAGAACCTCTCCAGCTGGTCTTCCCATAAAGCCCCAGGCCGACCCCAGCACGGGAGCCACCCCGCACCGTGCCTGGAGTTGCTAAGTGCCACCTACACGTCAGTGTGTCTTTCAGAGCAGCTGTGGCACCTCGCCGAGGCCTGCCAGTTCCACAGCCCTGGCCGCTGCTGCCCCTGCTCCTGAGGGCCTGACCCTGTGCAGCGACCTGGCCTCAGTCTCCACCCGTACCCCCAGGGGCGTTAGCATCGGCTCACCTGCCGCTTGCCCGCAGAGAGGGGAAGAGAGTTTGCCTCCAAGGAGCCGCCCCAGTGCCAGCTGACTTAGGGCCAGAACTTTGCAGTGATGTGTTGCGGACCGTTGCCGGGAGCACGCGGTGAGCATCTGGGTGAGGAAGGGAGCCTGTACCCGGTGGTTCTGGGGCTCATTTCACACCTATCCCCTCAGGCTCTCTGGGGGCAGTGTGCTCCCAGATTCTGAGTTGGCTCAGGCATGGGCCAGCGTCGAGGGCATTTTAAAAAGTTCATGGAAAAATGGAGTCAAAATTGTGAGTTCACTGTAGTGCATAAATTCTGAAATCCATGCAGTGTGCATACCACATATTGCCCTGACTTTGAAGACACCAGCTTTCCCCGTAGGTAGGTCCTGGCAGCCTGTGCGGCCAGAGTAGGATCGAATCGGGGGGAGGCTCCTGTGTGAGTCGTAGCTCAGTGAGAAACCGCGGCATTTAGACAATGCGTCCAACCAGAGATCTGCCGAGACCTGCTAGGCAGACGGGGCAAGGGCCCCCTCCGAGTGGGCGTGGCGGTGGGTTTCAGAAAGGACAGTCACACGGACACAAATGTGGAGAAAGGCAGGGCTCTGGCCGACCAGATGTCTCCGATGGAGAACGCAGTGGCCCTTAGCCTTTCCCAGGGTCAGTGGGGGAGGGGGGCAGCAGAAGGCCAAGCCAGGTCTTCCATCCTCAGTGGGGCATCTGCCTCCCCGGCTCTCCGTGCGCCCCGCCTGGCTTTCTCCGGCTGAAACGCTGTTTGCTGTGCAGCATCGGCAAGCCAGGGAGTCTGCTCAGCTTGTCTTTAAAGGTCACTCTGCCTTGGCTCAGATTTGGCGGTTCCCTATGAAGATTGTACACATGCTGTGTACTGAAATTCATGAGATGCAGTCAACGCAATATTGGTAAGAATTCTCTGCCTTAGATGCTTGTATTAGGAAAAGAAAAAACTGTGAAAATTTCCAAGTGTCTAACTTAAAGAGTTAGAAGAATAGAAGGATAAATTCAATAACGTAAGGAAAATGTAAGAGTAGAAATTAGGCACTTGAAAACAATGGCACAGCAGAGAGAAGCAGTAGTCGAAACTTGGCTCCTTAAATACTTAAACACAGACACACCTTTGGGAAGATTAACCTGAGAGAAAAAAACAAGGTCATGTAAGTGCTGTAAGAGGTCATGGTTATATATTTGAACAGCTTATGCCAATACACTCGAAAACTCAGGAATTGGAGAATAGGAATGACCAACCTGACCGAGGAAGAGATGGAAACCTTAGATGGTCTTTATTAAAGCTTTAGAGACGCTGGGTCAGTGAGAAAACACCAGATCTTAATAGCCTGTGCGTTTTGTTTCTATAGCTCATTCCAGTGGTAAGCAAATTTCATCCAGAGAATAGAACAGTGAACATTCCCTAATGTTATGAAACTGGCATTACCTATTGTAGAATCAGGTTGCGACCCATACTCACTAGCGTGAAAAGGCCTAGACACGGGAACCAGCAGTTAGCGTAATGGCTATGTCGCTGGACTCCCACGTAGTCGATCGCGGTTCGTGTCCCGGACCCGGTGGCTTAAACTCACGCCGGGCGCGTGTGCGTGCATGCCCAAGATCCCGAGAGGAGAACGGAGGAGAAGGGATTGCGACGTGACCATCCCCCCTGGGGGGTGATTTCTCGCTTTCTGTCTCTATGTCTCTCTCTGTCTGTCTGGCGAACGCATGCGCCCTATAGCGAAAACCTCTCAAAAAAAAAAAAAAAAGACTGAATGGATTTCAAATTTTTTTTGCACAAAATGCACTCATACTCCATTTTTCTTTTCTTTTTTTTTTTTTTGAGAAATTTTTGCTATTGGGACCAACAGTGTAATGGCTATGTCACTGAACTCCCATGTAGTCAACTGCAGTTCGAGTCCCGGACCCGGTGGCTTAAACTCACGCAGGGCACGTGTGCGTGCGTGCCCAAGATCCCGAGAGAACGGAGGAGAAGGGATTGCGGAGTGACCATCCCCCCTGGGGGGTGATTTCTCGCTTTCTATCTCTCTGTCTCTCTTGTCTTTCTGGCGAACGCATGCGTCCTATAGCAAAAACCTTTCAAAAAAATTTTTTTTGCTATGGCGTGCATGTGCTTGCCAGAGACAGAGAGAGAAAGTGAGAAATTATCCAGGGGGATGGCCGTGGAGCAATCCTTTCTCCATTCTCCTCTTGGGATTTTGGGCACGCATGCACATGTACCTGGCGTGAATTTCGTGCCTCAGCGTCCAGGACTGGAACCAGCCCTGTGGGACTCCAGTGCCTTAACCACCACTCCACCTGCTGGCCCTGGTTTTCTATTTGTGACTTCCTCTTATGTGTAGAAAATGATGAGTCTATTAACAGACATTTAAAAAGATTTAAGTAGATGGAGTTACACATGTTAATCATTTAGTGTCAATTTCATATAATTGTCGCTTTCCCCCAATGATCGGTAGATTAATTGCAACCTCAGTAAAAACAAATGTTTTCATTTAGTTTTTTTTTTTTTTTTTTGGAGAGGTTTTCGCTATAGGGCGTGTGCGCTCGCCAGACAGACAGAGACAGAGAGACAGAAAGCGAGAAATCACCCCCCAGGGGAGATGGTCACGCCACAATCCCTTCTCCTCCATTCTCTGGGATCTGGGGCACGCACTCACACGCACCCGGAGTGAGTTTTAAGCCACCGGGTCCGGGACGCGCACCGCGGTCGACTACGTGGGAGTCCAGCGACATAGCCATTACACTAACTGCTGTTTCCGTTTAGTTTTGAACTTTACAAGCTGCTTGTAAAACTCATAAGATAGAAGAAAAGGCACGCAAATAGTCAAGATACTTAAGATGAAGAAGGCATGGCTGGGGAGGCGTAAGCTGTGGTGGTTGAGGGGTGTTGGCTTAGGCAGGCCTGAGTAAGAGGGTCCAGATGGTAGAGCTGTCAGTGCATGCAAGGCTTTCTGTGTGACACTAGCTGGCAGCTTAGTGGGGAGACGGCTCAGCAATTCAGTAATTAGTGGATGTCCATGGGTGACCGGTATGGGTAAGACCAGAATTGGATCTTGGCTCACACCATTCACAGTCAATCTCAGATGGATGTTAGACTTAATAAGTAGCAAGCCTCTAAAACTTTAGAAAATAATGCAGGAGGTGACTGATGGCTTGACAATTAAGGTGCTGGACTCCCACATGGCCGCCCACAGTTTGAGTCTCAGACCTCAGTTTGAAGATCATGCTGGGCATGTGTGCATGCTCAAAATCCCGAGAGGAGAATGGAAAAGAAGGGATTGCTGAGTGGCCATCTCCCCGGGGGGTGAGTTCTCACTTTTCCTCTCTCTGTCTCTTTCTGTTGAGTGCACATGCCCTCTGGCAAAGATATATGCGTATACATATATATGTGTATATATATATATGTATATATCTATGTGTGTATATATATGTATATATATGTGTATATATATGCGTATACATATAGATGTGTATATATATGTATATATATGTATATATCTATGTGTGTATATATATGTATATATCTATGTGTGTATATATATGTATATATGTGTGTGTATATATATGCGTATACATATAGATGTGTATATATATGTATATATGTGTGTGTATATATATGCGTATACATATAGATGTGTATATATATGTATATATATGTATATATCTATGTGTGTATATATATGTATATATATGTGTGTGTATATATATGCGTATACATATAGATGTGTATATATATGTATATATGTGTGTGTATATATATGCGTATACATATAGATGTGTATATATATGTATACATATGTATATATCTATGTGTGTATATATATGTATATATCTATGTGTCTATATCTATGTGTGTATATATATCTATGTGTGTATATATGTATATATCTATGTGTGTATATATGTATATATCTATGTGTATGTATGTACATGTATATATCTATGTGTATATATATGTACATGTATATGTCTATGTGTATATATATGTACATGTATATATCTTTGTGTATATATGTACATGTATATATCTATGTATATATATGTATATATCTATGTGTATATATGTATATGTATATATCTATGCGTATATATGTATATATCTATGTGTATATACATGTACATGTATATATCTATGTGTATATATATGTATATATCTATGTGTATATGTATATATCTATGTGTATCTATGTGTATATGTATATATCTATGTGTATATGTATATGTATATATATGTATATGTACATGTATATATCTACGTGTACATATACGCACATGTATATATCTATGTGTATATATATGTATACGTGTATATATATGTGTATGTATATGTATATATCTATGTGTATATATGTGTGTGTGTGTGTGTGTGTGTATATATATATATATATATATATATGTATATATATATATAATTTTTTTTGAGGAATTTTTGCTATAGGGTGCATGTGCTTGCCTGAGAGACAGAGAGACAGAAAGCGAGAAATCACCCCCAGGGGGATGGCCACGCCACCATCCCTTGCCCCTTGGAATTTTGAGCACACACAAACACACCTGGCACGAGTTTTAAGCCACCAGTCTGGGACTCGTACCATGATCGACTACGTGGGAGTCTGGCAACATAACCACTACGTCATCTGCTGCATTTTCCCCCATGGCAAAAATCCCTTTTTTTTTTTTTTTAAAGAATTTTAAAATTTGAATTTATTTTTGAGAGGTTTTTGCTACAGGGCACGTGTGCTTGCCAGAAAAAGAGAGATAGAGAGATATAAAGCAAGAAATCACTTCCCAGGGGGGATGGCCACGCTGTAACCCCTTCTCCATTCTCCTCTTGGGATCTTGAGCATGCACGCACACGCGCCCGGCGTGAGTTTAAGCCACCAGATCCAGGACTTGAACTGTGATCGACTACATGGAAGTCCAGCGACATAGCCATTGTGCTAATTGTTGGTCCCTTAAATTTATTTTTTATCATTATTATTAATTTATAGTTTGACCAGAGAAAGAGAGAGAAAGTCAGTGAAAAGTGAGAAGCAAGCTGCCAGGTCTGAGACTCGAACTGCTGTCAGCCATGTGGAAGTCCAGCATCTTTAACCATCAGGCCACCTGCCAGCCCCTGGCAAAAATCTTAAAAAAAAAAAAAAAAAAAAAAAAAAAGGTAATATAGGAGATTATGTTTAACCATGGAATAGGGACTGATTTGTTAAGCACAATATATAAAGCACCAGCCTAACTGGAAAAGCAACCTACAAAATTAAGCTTCTGCTCATCACGCCTGCATGTGTGCGAGATGTGGGGGCTCGGATGATTCCGCAGAGCCATTGAGGCGGGCGGAGCGGGGGTGCAGGAGCTGAGGGCAAGGCTTGGCTTTGTGTTGAGTGAGACAGGAGGGTTTTGGGACGAGGAGCGACAAGATCTGGCTTGGAAGGCATCCCGCTGGCTGTTGTGAGGTTGCAGTGCAGGAGCCCAGGCAGAGGCAGCCAGTCTGGTCATTCACTGGTGCCCTCCAGAAACAGATCCTGGGACAGGAGTTTGGTGCAAGTTGTCCTTTGGGAGGTGATACCAGGAACAGTGGCAGGGGGTGGGAAGTGAGAGAGAAGGGAGACCACTGACGGTGGCTCTGTCACCCAGTAGGTGACCTGTGGGAAGCTGGAGTTTCCTGCCGGGGCTCAGCCTGTTTGCACAGATATGCCTCCTATTCCAGGGGGACCAGAGCGGGGCCATGGTTGGTCACCGCCTGAAGCCTGGAGACAGGCAAGCAAAGTGTAAAGGCTCTGGCATTTTCAGCTGGGCTGGGCAGGCCCTCAGGATGAAATATGGGGACGCTGACTTGGGTGTGGGGTGTGGCGCTGCTGAAGCCTGCAGGGACTCAGCCCTGAGTGTGTCTGCACACTTCAGCAGCAGAGCAGAGTGTGAGGGCTGGGGTGGGACACGGTCAGAACCCTGTGTGCTCAAGTGAGCAGAAGGCGTGTGAGAGAGGCAGCAGGGTGGCCTTGGCTCTGCCGCGAGCCGCGGAAGGGTGATTGGAATGTAGGAGGGACAAGTTCCTCAGGGAAGGCCCGCATGTGATTTGGACATGGCAAGTTTGAGCCGCCTCTCAGGCTTACCAAAGGAATTGCCCAGCAAGCGTATGGGTGGATGGGCCTGGAGTTCAGAGGAACGGTCTGGGCCAGTGGAGTGCAACTGAGAGCCAGAACATGACATGCCTGGCTGAGAATGACAGGGCCACTGAGTTCTGGGCAGTCCAGGGCTTAGTGCGGGGGCCGAACAGGTCTAAGGGCTTTAGTGCCCAGCGTGTGGGAGGTACTTCTGTGATGCAGTCACAGAAACAGAAGTGATGAAATGGGAAAGTGAGCAGGGGCACCACTGGGCATTCTATAGAACACGTTGATGGGAATAATAACCCTGCAGGAATGATCACTAGTGCAGCTGATTCTAAGCACGGAGGGAGTGACCTGTCTCAGAGAAAGAGTTTCTCGGGACGCTGAGACACAGTGGCTTCTTTGCCGTAGTTCTGAGAGTGGGGGGGATCGCGAGTCGGTACCAGGAGTCTTACAGCCCAGACAGAAAGGCAGGATACCGAGAAGCGAGGTCTGTAGGCTAGAGGTGAGTTTGAAATTCTTAGATTAGTAATCGGTTTAAGGAAAATGCAGATCCCTCTTCCTGAAAGAAAGCGAAAGAAGGTTTGTGCTTTACTCTAAGAGATAAGGGTTGGGCCGACAGGTGGCGTGGTAGTTGAGGGCGCTGGACTCCCTGGTGGCTAACCATGGTTCGAGTGCCGTACCTGGGGGCTTGCTTTCTCACTTTCCTTCTCTCTCTTGTTCTGTCCCTCTCTGGTCAAATTAAAATACATAAACAAATAAAAGTTAAATAAAATAATTCTTTAAAAAAAAAAAGAGATAAGGCTCATTGCATGCCCTAGAAACACAGAGCCGTGGACGGGGGGCGTCCCACGCTGTTGACCCAGCAGCCTGACCCACCCAGCCCCTGGAAACAACTCTGGAACAGCAGAAGTACTCAGAATTCTTTCCTCAGGTAGGACGTGTAAATGGCAGTGAACCCCAGGAGATCAGAACAGTGCCAGCAGGGTGACCTTGAGCTATGCATCATGCCTATCGCGTGCCGGATGCTGGGCTTCAGGGCCAAGCCTGGAGGTGTGGGGCAGCCAGAACTCACCCGCTCTGGGTGGGGTGGCAACTGGCACGATCTCTTTGGGAGATGGGCAGTGGCTTAGAGCTTAAACTCAGCAACTTCACAGCTGAGTGTGTGTCCCAGGGGCCTATAGCTGTTCACGACAGCTACACGTGGAGACGCCCAAGTGCCCTTGGCCATCGAATGTCAGCTGCTGGGTGTGTCCATGAAGCAGAAGCAGAGCAGTGGGGATGTACACACACTGCCTGCCCTTCGGGTCTTGTCTGCTGGCGGCCAGCCCGACTCTGCACACATTGGAGCAAGCCATGCACACGCGATCCCGTGACACATAGGGCCATGCATACACGATCCCATGACATGTAGGGCCATGCTCACACGATCCCATGACACGTAGGGCCATGCTCACCTGATCCCATGACACGTAGGACCATGCACACACGATCCCATGACACATAGGGCCATGCACATGCAATCCTGTGACATGTTGGGCCATGCTCACATGATCCCATGACACATAGGGCTATGCACACACAATCCCGTGACACGTAGGGCCATGCACACACGATCCCGTGACACGTAGGACCGTGCTCACATGATCCCGTGACACGTAGGGCCATGCTCACACTGAGAGGAGGGAGGTAGACACAGGAAGGTCCTCGAAAGTGATTCCATTTAGGTTTTATGGTTTTAAAAGTTACGGCAGATGGCGTAATGGCTACAATGGAGGACTCCCATGTAATTGACGCAGACCCCGCCAGGTGCATGGGTGTGCGTGCCCAAAATCCCAAGAGGAAAATGGAGGAGAAGGGATTGCAGCATGGCCATCCCTCCTGGGGGGTGATTTCTTGCTTTCTGTCTGTCTCTCTGGCAAGGGCACGTGCCCTATTGCAAAAAAAAATCTCTCTTGAAAAATAATTAAAAAGTTAATGATTTAAGTAATCCAGGCAAAAAAGCCAGAACCTATCTCATGAGCAGAAAAGCCTAGGCGGCTTTGTCCCGAGAAGGCCCTGGGCCCAGAAGCGCGGCCAGTGCCATCTGCTCCCCGCCCTGGCATGGTCTCAGAGAAGCAGGCTGTACTGGCCCTGCTTCTCAGCCCAGGGCCTCCTCAGAAACATGCGTCTCTGGGACCGGCAGTTAGCGTAATGGCTATGTTGCTGGACTCCCATGTAGTCCACCTTTGGTTTGAGTCCTGGACCCGGTGACTTAAACTCACGCCAGGCGCCTGTGCGTGCGTGCTCAAGATCCCAAGAGGAAAATGGAGGAGAAGGGATTGAGGCGTGGCCATCCCCCCGGGGGGTGATTTCTCGCTTTCTGTCTCGCTGGCGAGCGCACGCGCCCTATAGCAAAATCCTCTCCAAAAAACAAACAAAAAAAGAAACGTGTGTCTGTTCACTCCAGTCACGGTGTGGTGCCTTCTTTCTAAGCCTGCTGAGAGGGCCCAGAGGGGAGGGTGCCGACAGCAGGAGTCAGCTGATATCTAGGGAAGCGGCCCCCTGAGAGGCCCTGGGATAAGGCAGAGGCCAGTAATGCGGGACCCTGAGTGACCCTGACAGCACCCTGCCCTCAGCTGCTGACGGCCAAGTCCAGGGCTTCCGTGGCTGCGTCAGGCGCTGCTCAGCTCCCCCTGGCAGCAGCACCACCAGTGCTTGGGGCTTGGACTGTGCTCTGTTCTGCCTGGAGGGGAAAGGGTGACAGGTTGCCACGTGGAAGGGCCGTGTTTGTTTGTTTGTTCGCTTTTCATCTGCAGCCACTTTGTGTGTTTACTTCATGAATGTGCTTTTTTTCCTTAGGCAAAAATGTAAGTGTCAGTTTCCATCAGCAGCTGTAGCGTTGAGAATGAGCGACAGTCTTAGCCAGGGTGTCTAGAGAGAGGGCTCTGAGCACCCGTATAGCTGACATTGATTTCTTTGCCTGGAAATAAAAAAACAAGTGTAGTGTCTGTGAGTCGTGTTTGGATTTGCATTATAAACTAAAATGCAAATGAATGCCACCTGTTAGCATAACCTACAGGTCCCCAAACTGTTTTGATTTGATGCCTTTGTAAGAAAAGTGTGCGTTTACTGGAACCCTGACGTTCTCTGAGTGCTTGGGGTTCGAGGTTGCTCCTGTCGATGACGCGTTTTCTCTTTTGTTTCTGTTTTTGCTCTCGATTCACCCCAACCTTCTGCCGACTCATCCAACCAACATACAACGTGAACCATGTCCCCGTCTGTATGTTTTGCCTGCTGCTCACACCACCCCAATCTGTAAATAACACGCAATTTCCATCCATGAAAACATCACATACAGGAAACGGTTGGTTCCCTGACTTTAAATGGTTCTGAAAACTCCCGGCTCTGCTTGCTCTGCTCCTCTGTCTTCTGTTCTGGGGACTCCACGCCACCCTCTGAGGCATGTCCAGGTCAGCGCAGTGCTCACCTCTGGCCTCTGGCACCCCCGCCCCTCCCGGAGGTCTGCCGGGGCTTCCAAGGTCCTTCCAGCGGCCCTCGGTCTGGCAAACTGGCCTTGGTGGGCGTGTCCAGGACCTGCCAAGGAGGGGCGTGGAGTTTTCTGGAGTGGGGGGCAGTGTTTCCTGTCGAGACTGGCTCAGGCTTGGGGCTGTTTGGCAGGACATGAGTTTGGTTCTAACCCTGCAAGTCCATGGTTCTGCTGCATTGTTATGTCCCCTTGCATGTCCCCATCCCACTGACAGAGGACGCACCCTCGGCTTTACAGGTGGTCTCTGGCAAATCCCCCTGTAACATTTTCCTGGACAGACCCTTTATTAGGGGGTTAGGTCTGGAGCCCCAGGCTCGTGAGCAGAGTTTAGAGATCTTATCTTCCTGATTCAGTGGGGTCATGGAAGGCCTGCCTATGAGGAAGGGTTCTGGGCCAGGAGACAGCAGAGCTCAGGGTTCCCATCCCACTCCATGGGCCAGGGGCTCTCAAAGGCCAAAGGCATTTTGAGAGGAGACCCGACCTTTGGCACCAGACTCGACCTCAGTTGTCGCTGTGGAAACATGTCTGAGGTGGCAGGCATCTGAGACTCCTGTTGCACACGCGGGTGTGACATGGGCTCGCACTGTCAGAGGAGGCCGTCTGATGCTGCGACTGCCTGGGTGTGCCCTCTGCACCCAGCCAGCGTGCTGCCAGAGTCACCTTCAGAGAGCCCTTCTCTGGGCCCAGCCCGTCCCCTTCTCATGACACCTGGCCACAGTGTGCACATGCGTGTTTCTTCCCCTCTTTACACCACCTGTCCGCCTGAGGTCTGCAGCTCTAGGCCAAGCGTGCAGCTGCCACTGAGGGGCAAACCCAGCTTTCCTGGGCCCCTGGCCTGAGGCTGTGGTGGACGTGGGCGGCAGAGATGCTGCTGTGGCCTGGGGTCAGGTGGTCACCTTTGCAGCTGGCGCCCTTAGGTGCTCAGTGCACGCTTGATTTCTGTCTCTCAAGTACTCACCTCTTGAGCATGGTGCCCCACATGTCCCCGTTTTGTGAACAAGGAAGCTGAGGGTTAGGGACCAACATCCCCTCAAGATGAACCGGCCGCTTCATGAGGTGCTGTAGTGTGCCTTGGGGTTCTAGCTCTTCCCGATTCAGAGATAGGGAAGGGCCTCGTCTGAGTGGCCGTAGCCCCTCCTGGCGTGGCAGAGATTGTGGACTCCAGGGGGGTTGGGCTGGAAAGTCCATCCCCGAGGGCCAGCGGAGGCCAGAGGTGACCGTGGTGCACAGCCGTGGCTGCATGTGCTTGAGGGTCCTGTGTCCTGCATGCAGCTGCGTGGGTGCCTGGGTGCTGTGCTGGGGGGTCCGTGGCCACTGTCACTCCCCACGGCTCCCTAGGGCTGCCGGGCTGGGGGGACCCGAGTCCCAGTGAAGCCCTGGTGGTGGCCAGCCTAGATTTCTGCAGGAAGTGCTCTAGGTGCCCTGCTGGCTCCCGCCCCTTCTTTCTTACCTGGGAGGCTGTATTTCCAGCATCTTCAAGAAACCTTATCCACGCCAGCAGCCGGACAGCAGACTGCTCTGAGCGGGACAAGGGCTTGTCCCTTGGGACTGCCTGGTGGTTTCACTGTAGAGACCCTGAGGAGGCCCTGGGGGCCTCCATGTGACCCTGCTCCTTCACATTACACGAGGTCTCCAGCGCTGGGGCAGGGCCTCTCACCCTGCTCCTCCCTCCCAGCTGGCTGCTCTGTGGGTCCTCGGGGCCCAGAGTGGTGTCTGCCTGCTGGCCTTTTCCCATCACAAGTGGGTCCGGGGCTGCAGGCTGGCCTGGGCCCTTGCAGGTCATACCCGACTGGTCTCTGTCGGCCCCTGTGGGTGTTCATACCCGCCCTGCTCCCACAGCCGCAGTGTCCTGCCCGCGTCAGTCCCTTCAGGACAGCTCTGAGTCTCCGCCCACAGAGACCAAGTAGAGCCTCCCGCTTCCCTGCCAGGATGAAGAACTTGCAGGGGTGGAGCAGATAGGGAGAGGGGCCCTTTCAGCGTGGCCGAGCCACTGTCTGTGGCAGTAAGTAGGGCCCACCTGGTGGCTGGTGCCTTCACCCAGCCGGGACGGGCAGCCCTGGAGAGCCGTGCCCTGCCTGCCAGCCCACCTCTGCACCTGCACATGCCCTCCTTCGCTGTCTCATCCCACATCTGTGTTCCCTTCCATCTGATGACTGGGTCTGACAATACAAAGGTGTCTGAGCCTGAGCCGCTTGCATATTAAAATATACCAGAACAGCAGGAAGCTGCTCTCGGGCTGCGTGTGGGCACCTGGCCTAGGTGCACAGGGAGTGCAGCCTGCGTCCACACATACCCTGTCTGTGCGTGGACCTTCCCCAGAGCCCTGAAGGGATGAGCCAGTGATCCAGGTGCCCTGGGCCAAGTGGAAGCCTCACTCCCAGGCAGTCTTTAGAGTCGTCCATCAGTCTATCTGTGCTGGATTGGAGCGCTCTGGCAAAGGAGTGGTGCTAGATCCACCAGGCCCTCTAGGGCAGAGCCTCCAGGACTGGAGTGCAAAGTTGGCTTCTGCAGTGAACAGCCGCACTCCCTTCCCCTCCCCTGACTTGCTCAGTCACCTGGAGCAGCCCCAGAGGGCATTTGCCCCTCTGTTGGCCCCAGCTGGGGTTCCAGGCAGGCAGCGACCTGCCAGGAAGAGTGCCAAGCCCGAGATGGGGGCAGCATCCCTGCAGGGGTGTGTGCTCCTTGGAGAAGCAGTGACTGGCACCTGGACAGAGTGGCCTCTGTTGGAGGGTCCCCTCCCCACAGGAAGTGGCTTCCCAGATCTCTCTCCCTGTGGGGGTGGGAAGGGGCCCTGGAGAGCAGAGGGTCATCTGATTTGCTGCATGAGGGGTGACCTGCAGAGCTTGGCTGTCCGACGGTTCCTGGTGGCCAGTCAGTGCTCAGATTGCGAAGGGCCACTTAGTTTCCTCTTTCTTTTAACCACTGTCCTTCAGGCCACAGGGAGGGGGGTTGTGGGCTGGAGCAGCTTGCCTGCTTTCCGAAGGTCAGAGAACAACCCTCTCTGCAGAACAACTTCATCAACCTCAGCTTCCTGCGCCTGTTCCGAGCCGCGCGGCTCATCAAGCTGCTGCGTCAGGGCTACACCATCCGCATCCTGCTGTGGACCTTCGTGCAGTCCTTCAAGGTGACCGTCCTCGGCTGCTGCCCACCGCTGCAGCAGTCCCCTCGCTCAAGGGCTGGGGAGGGGCGGGCATGCACATCTGCGGGGGCCGTCGCCCTGATGGTTTATAGTGAAGCCACCTGTGAGTCTTCTTAGCTCACAAACTTCAAAGTGGCTTTCGTGACCTTGTCCCATAGAGGGAAAAATCCTGGTGGAGGGGCTCGGTGGTCGGGGGGCCTGAGACCACCAGGCGGGGGCAGTGAAGTGACGGAGTGCTCCCCGCTGACGTGCGTGTCCCTGCAGGCCCTGCCCTACGTGTGCCTGCTCATCGCCATGCTGTTCTTCATCTACGCCATCATTGGCATGCAGGTGGGTGCATTGGGAGTGGAGGGAGGACTCGGAGCTCTCGGCAGCTGGGCATAAGGCATCGCTCACCGTCCTCGTGCGATAATGACCAGCCGATGTTTAGAGAAGATTAACTGCAAGGCAGATGCACTAATGAACTTCATGCTTGGAAAGCCCATCTTACGGAGGAGGACACTGAGGCACCATGGGGTGGGCAGCTGACCCGGGGTGGCAAGTGGCCCGTCTCTTCCAGCAGGTGCCCTGCAGTGCTCTCGAAGGTGGCTTTCAGGCATGGCAGTGTCAGGGTGCTGGGCACGCATGCAAGGCTGTGAGGGCATCTCTGAAGGGTACAGAAGGTTGTGCCCCGCGGAGAGGAGCTTGCCCGAGGGCGTGAACAGGACCTCGCTGGGTGCTGTACTTGACGGATTTAGCCTGTGTAGTTACAGTTTTAAAGATTTTGCCAAAGAACACTTTGCCAGCTTTTGGGGAACAACAGCAACAACAAGTAAAAACACTAGACAGGCAAAGCCGTGCCCTAGTTCCGGACCTGTGCACCTGCTGTTTTCCAGAGACGGCTGGGAGAGGGGCCTGAGTCTCCATTTACGATGGGAGCTGCCAGTGTCCCGACAGCAAGCTGAAAGCTGAATTTTTCAGGCTTTTTTCAGACAGTTTTATAAGTACTTTTAAAAGTTTATTTCTTCCGTGAGATAGGAGACAGAGAACAAGGCAAAGACAAGCACCCGGCAGGTCTTCAGACCACGCTCCTCCCCAGCCCAGCCCGCCAGGGCGCTGGGCGTCTATGCAGCGTGCACGCAGTGTCCCGACACAAAGCCAGGACCACCCACGGCCTCAGGAGTACTGTGTCCCCACCACACCCGGAAGCTGTGTTTTAACCTATTTTGGGGATAGAAAAGTTCTCTTGCTTTCAATTCTCCTGAGATCTTAGGCTATTTAAAACAAACATGCACTTCCTCCTTCTTTGGTCGCGCGGGTATGTAGGAGGTCTTTGTGGAAATGTGGTAGGTAAGTTTCAGCCAGATTCCAGATTTCAGGCTAAGTGCAGTTCCTGACTGACTTGCATTTCTGACCCTGATAAAACCAAATGAATGGATGGGAAGCTCTGTGTGTGGCGTGCACAGAGGTTTCAGAAGCAGCTGTCCGGTGACTGGTCAGCCCTATGTCACTGCCTCATGATGATTGATGAGAAATGGACTTGAGATACTCGCCTCCTGCACAGCAGAGTCCTGGCGGCAGGCTGGGCCCTGGGTACTTCTCACTGGCCACTCAGACTCCTGTCAGAAACAGGCTCAGAGCTGGGCCTGCACGTGTGCTAAGCACAGGCCATCCACACCGCCATGGTGCTGTCCCCTCCAGGAGGGCGTTTCCAGCTGAGGGACTGTGTGTGCCTCGGGGGGCCCTGTGTTGCACGCACTCTGTCCGGCCTGGCTCCGAAGTTCTGCAGTGCTACCATCACCTTCTCCCTCCAGGTCTTTGGAAACATCGCCCTGGATGACGACACCAGCATCAACAGGCACAACAACTTCCGGACATTCCTGCAGGCCCTGATGCTGCTGTTCAGGTGTGTTGTCAGGGGCATAGACCAGCGTCCACTCTGCTCAGGGCAGGGAAGTGGCCACAAGCCTGCGGCTCCTCCTGGCGCTCGGCTGTGCTGCCTCAGGGCACCTCTGCTGTTCCTCCCCTCCCTCTGCTCACTCTTTCCAAAGGGATGTTGGTGTCTGCCATAGGCCAGGCCAGCCTCCACGGCCCTTCTCTGTTCCCTGGCAATGGCCGAACAGCTCTGGTGATGCTGCGGCCGGAGTGACAGGGAAGGCAGAGGTGCCCGCAGGTCTCCGCAGTGTGCGGCCTCCACTTCCATGATGTCGTGTCGACCAGGGGCCATGCGGCAGCAGGTTCAGGGCCCGTGGGCCCCTGCACTGTCACCACGTCATGGGTGCCACAGCCTCTGGGCTCCTGGGTGCAGTGAACGAAGTAGCTGGTGGAGCCTTCAAGGGCTGAGGTCCCTCGGCACGAGGTTCGGGGCTGACTGGGGGAAGGCTTGGTGCCAGCTGCTATGCTGGGGCAGGGCACTGTCTGCAGATGGCGCTGTAAGACCCTCTGGTCTTGGCAGGGACCTTGGGGTCTAGGGCAGGGGTCTGCCGCTTGCTACCCATGACCCACAGATGAAAGAGAAGAGCTTCACAGGGATTTACGGTGGAGGAAGGGCTGTCCTCAGACCCTGCCTTGGGCTCTTTCCCAAGGTCTCAGGTCCACCTCACCACTTCTGTTCATTTCTGTAACTGTGTGGCTGCTGCAAGGCCAGCTTTGGGGTGCCCGGCGCAGTCCTTCCCACCCGCAGGCTTGGGGCAGTTCTCAGTGGGCGATCTCAGCCCTAGACACACTTTGCCGAGCTAGCAGAGACCGTGTCTGCTGCTGCTTCGTGTGAAATGGACACGCCCTGGGAGGCTGGCGCCCCACAGTGGTGCTGTCTCTTTGGGCTTCTGCCGTGGCACTAAGTCTCTTTCTTCATTTATGAATATTCCATCTCATGCCACAAAGGCTGTCAGGGAGACCTCTGGAGTCAGCCTTTGTTTGGAACCTCGATCTGAAAGGTATTTGTTCTTCCTGAGCCTTGTGTCATGTGATGCGCCCTCCACGTCAGGCCCCACGTGGGCTGGAGCACAGCCCAGCAGAAAGCCCCCTCCTGGCCATCGTCAGGGAGCAGTGGCCAGGTGGGTGCGTGGAGACAGGACCCAGATCCTTGCCCTCCTGTTGCAGTGTGCCCAGGGACATGAGTCCAGGCAGGAGCCCAGTGGCTGCCCAAGCCCAGGGTGGGCATGTCCTTGAGGGTTTGAGGCAGCTGGAGTGGACTGAGCAGGGGCGAGGCAGGGGGAGGCCATGGGAAGCGTGGACAGCAGGTCCTATGTGCTGTGGGCTGTTGTGTGAATGCTGGGTTTTCTGGTGAGTGGGAGGAGTCGCTGGACAGGGAGGTGACACGATCTGGCCTGTGCTGTAGACCCACTGGGTTACTGGGGGGGGGCCAGTCAAACACTGTCATGCCAGCGTGACAAGAGACCTGGAAGAGTCTGGCTGTCTGAAGGTGGATGAGCTGACAGATAGGCACGGAGAGAGGGAGGAGCAGCAGGGACTCTCCCAGTGCTGGCCAAGCAGCCGGAAGGACGGCCGCCACATCTTGAAACAGGGTTGGCATGGCACGGGCCTGGGCGGAGGTCAGGGCCCAGCCAGGTTCCTGTCCACAAACGGATGTCCCTGTGGTGCTGGCTCCTGGCAGTGAGAGGAGCTTTCGGTAAATGCGCTCCTGGGTTGACACTCAGGGTGGAAACCTACTGCCAGAGGTCCTGAAGAGACAGCCGTCCTCCAAGGCCTTACGTGCGTGGGAGGCACCCGACTGTCCTGAGGCTCAGGCCCCAGTCCTGGCTGGCGAGGCTCTGGGTGCAGCTGAGGCTGTCCCTTCCCAGGCCCCCGTGGGTCACAGCTCTGCCTTCTTCTCAGGAGTGCCACCGGGGAGGCCTGGCATGAGATCATGCTGTCTTGTCTCAGCCACCGGGCCTGTGACAGGCTTGCCAACGCCAGCGAGTGTGGGAGCGACTTCGCCTACTTCTACTTCGTCTCCTTCATCTTCCTGTGCTCCTTCCTGGTGAGTCCTGTCAGGTGCCGTCCCAGGGCCCACGCCTGACGTCTCGTAGCTCTGAGGCTCTGAGGTCTCCTGCCGATTCCCAGCTTCGACTCAGGCATGTCTCAGCAGGTTCCATTTAGTCACTGACCCTTGTTTTCTCAGAGATGAGAGTCTTCAAGCCTAGAAAGGACTCACTCAGTAATGAACTCCCAGGGCCCCTCCTGGGCTCCCACAGGAAGGGGCTGCCTTTCCAGGGGGCTTCTGCCCTGTGGTTTTCAGCTTCTAGGGTGTTCCCTGTGGTGCTGGGACATGCACAGCCAGGGAGGGGTGGGGCCGTCCGGAGAGGCTGGCCGTCTGAGCCCAGGGTGTGGGTTTGGTTTCTAGTTTGGCTCCCAAAAGCCTCTGGGACCTTCGAGCAGGAGTAGGGGCATGATCTCTTTGGCTGTGGTTTCCGTGTGGGTGGTGAGGCCAGGGCAGCCGTAAGCAGGAGCTGACTGGCCTAGAGAAGGCGGTGAGGGGTGGGTGGGGTCGGATGGAGCTGACAAGATGGGCGACAGATATGGTGCTGGTCCCTGGAAACGCCAAGCCTTTCCGTGGAAGTCCAGGCAAGACCCATGGGAGCTCGTTACCGAGCAGGTCCTTTCTGGGACTAACGTGGCTAGGGCACCTTCTCTGGGGAGGGCAGGTGCGCCACAAGAGGGAATGGGTGGGAGGAGGGACTACAGAGTGGGCTAGGGAGGGAGTTGAGACGCCTGCCCTCTGGCCCTGGCTCTGCAAAGTTTAGTCCACTGTCCCGAGTGCCGCTGAGAGAAGCACGTCCCGGGGCCTCTGCCCAGGTCCCCCAGATCCCGGATTCTGAGCTTTAAGAAGCTCTCGAGGTGATTCTGTGTGTGCTAACCTTTGAGGAACATTGACATGGAGAAAAATGTGGACCCCAATCCCAGCAGGATGGAGATGGAGGAGAAGGGGTGTGGTGTGGCTACGTCCCACTGGGGTGTGCTCCCCCCCCAATCCCAGCAAGATGGAGATGGAGGAGAAGGGGTGTGGTGTGGCTGCGTCCCACTGGGGTGTGCTCCCCCCCCAATCCCAGCAAGATGGAGATGGAGGAGAAGGGGTGTGGTGTGGCTGCGTCCCACTGGGGTGCGCTCCCCCCCCAATCCCAGCAGGATGGAGATGGAGGAGAAGGGGTGTGGTGTGGCTGCGTCCCACTGGGGTGCGCTCCCCCCCACACACACCAATCTGTCTCCTCCCTCTCTGGCAAAGAAAACAATAAAACAAGAATGTGGCGTGAGGAAAAGGCCGAAGACTGCCCAGGACCACACAGGGAGTGAAAAGAGAACTGGGTCCGGAACTGAGGGTCTAGTCAGGAAGGCAGGTGCAGCAGGCTGAGAGGTGCCCGAAGCCAAGGAAGGCCATCTGGAGAGGGACAGGCTGAGCAGCCCCTGAAATGTAAGGTGGTGACTGAGAAGGGGGAGGCCACTGGCGACCTTCATGAAAACAGTTTCCTGTTGCTTGTGGTGAGACAAGTCTCGCTGCCGTGGATCAGGAGACAGGGAGAGGTAAGGGGACACTGCAGGCCGTGCCCGGACTCTCAAGCGGGGGCCCAGGCCATGGGAGCTGTGCTCTGCCGTGTCCACTGGGCACTGTGGGTAGAGGGGGGGTGTCGAGAGTGGGGATTTCCCAGTCACATGTGAGGAGGGAGAGAGACCCCTCCTCACATGTGTGTGTGGGGGGCGCTGGACTGGGTGCTTATCGTCAGGGTTCAGGTGTGGAGGAGGGAGCAAGGGTGGGTCATGTGTGGTGAGGGTAAGATGCGTGCAGTGAGGCCTGGCCGGGTCCAGGAAAGAGTCATGGGAGTCAGGGACCAGCAGGTCAAGGGGCAGAGAAGCAGCAGCGGCGGACCCACCTCTGTGGAGAGATGGGAAGAGTAGACATGGGGGCAAACGGAAGCCGGCAGCGGGAAAGGCAGTGGGCAACATGAGCCCTGAAGAGCAGGTGTTTTCAGGAGGTGAGGGGGCATGTTGTGTTTCAGCTGGAATGAGAGCAGGTGAAGACCCCTCAGGAAGACAGGGAAATGAGAGTTTCTGCTGATTGTGGGCTGGGAGCTGGGAGAGTGCAGCAGACAGTGGGGACAGTCAGACAATTGTGTGCACCTGTGCGTGCACGTAGGTAGAGGACCAGAAACTTCCAGGGAGCCGCGTTTTAGTCATTGCCGGGGACCAAGGGGAGGGTTTGCATGTTGGGTCTTCTCCTGATCTGTCAGAAGACCCCATGGGCAGAGGGAGACTGTCTTGTAGGTCTCTGTATTCTTCCAAGATATCTGTTACTGCAAGAGCCAGTCCGCCCAGGGGCACGAAGCCCAGCCCACTGGGCTGGCCTGGTCATGCAGCAGGCTGCAGAGAAGAGGTCCCACAGAAAGCCCCGTTCACAGTGCCGTGCCACTAGAGAGCCCATACGCCCCAGACGAGGTGGGGTGAATCGAGGAGTCCCCAGATTTGGCTGTTACTCTCCTTTGGAAATGTTTGGGGCCTGTTTTTTGCATCTTGTTTCCATGGACCTGCCTCATAGCTTTTGGGTGACACTGGTGCCTTGTCCTTGACTGAAGCAGACAAGGAATATGGCTGGAAGCACAGCCTTCTGGCACCTCCTGAATAGGCGGGACAAGTATGCTTTGAAACACGTTGGTCTCATCTGGTCCTGATAGAGGAGTCAAAGTAGAAAAAGACAATTATGATTTTGGTGTGGGCTGCAGGGTTAGGTCTGGCTGAGATTCAGTTGCCTTGATTAGAATAATAAGAAATGAGATCAGGGGCCAGCAGGTGGTGTGGTAGTTAAGGTGCTGGACTCCCACATGGCCAATAGTGGTTCGAGTCCCAGGTCTGATGGCCTGAAAGTCATGCCAGGGGCTTCTGCATGCATGCCCAAATCCCGAGACGGGATTGCGACATGGCAATCCCCCTGATGGGGGGGGTGTCATTTCTCACTTCTCCTCTCTCTGTTTCTCTCTGTCTCTCTCCAGTGAGCACACATGCCCTATGACAGAAAAACAAACAAACAAACAAAAACAAAAAACAAACAAAAAATCTAAACTAAAAATAAAGAAAGAAAGAAGGAATAAGATCAGTGACAGCACCCTGCTAATGAGGGCCGAGTTAGCCACCACGGAGGGCCTTTGAGAGCGCACTCTCTTCTAACAGTCGCGCCTCGGTGTTACAGCAGAGGAATGGAGGCCTGGAGGTGTTAGATATCTTGGGCAGCTCATGTATGGGACTCATGCTACTGAATAGACCAGTTCCTGAAGGAACAGAAATTACTATTTCTACACAAAAAGAAGTAGAAAATGAGAACAGACTTACAGCAAATAAAGAGGTTGAGCAAGTAATTAAAAATATCCCAATGAGAAGAAGCCTGAGGCCATTTAATGGTGAAAGGATATTCTTTTCCGCTACTGCTGTCAGGAAAACTGAAAAAGGAGTTAAATTGGGGGAATGGCAGATGGCATAATGGTTACCTTGCTGGACTCCCACAGAGTCGACCATGGTTCGAGTCCCAGACTCAATGGTTTAAACTCATGCCAGGCATGTGTCTGTGCCCCAAATCTTGAGGGGAGAATGGAGAAGGGGTTGCACATGACCATTCCCTCTTGGGGGGGTGATTTCTTGCTTTTCATCTCTCTGTCTCTCTTTGTTTCTCTGGTGAGCACCATGCCCTGTGGCAAATATCTCTTAAAAAAAAAAAAGAATGAACTTGAATCTTTGCCTATACCATGTACAAAGACGAACAAAAATCAATCAAAGACCTAAATGTAAGAGCTAAAACTATAATATTTTTAGAAGAAAACACAAGGGGTAAATCTTTCTGATCTTGTATCTGGCAAAGGAGCCTTAGACTTGACTCTAAATCACAACAAAAGAAAAAATAGATAAACTAGACTACCCCAAATTAAAAGCTTTGTGCATCAAGGGTACTTGAACAGGATGAAAAGACAACCCAAGGAATTGGAAGATGTTGGCACATAATGTACCTGACAAGGTATTGACATCAGAACATATAAAGAAGGAAACTTAGCCAAAGTCCAATTAGGAAATGGTCACAGGACTTCCAAAGAAAAGATAGTCTGTATCCATACTCATCAGAAATGGTGAAAGTACCACATCCTATCCACAGTATTTCGATTATACAAACAGGAAAGGACAGGCATTGGCAAGGGTGTGGAGACACTGAAGTCCTTGCGTGCTGGTGATGGGAGTGTAAAATGATGCGACTGTTGTTGAGAACAATATGGCAGTTCCTCAAAAAAACTGAAAAAGAATTATAATGCAATCTCGCAATTCCAATCTGGTACATACCCAAAAGAATTGAAAACGGGCACCCAAACAGATATTTATACATCCATGTCTGTGCAATAGCCAGAAGATAGGAAGAAGCACTTTTCATCAGATGAATGAGTACACAGAATGTGGTGTGAACATGCAATAAACTATTATTGTACCTTAAAAAGTAAAAGTGTTTTGGAGACAGCAGGTAGTGTAGTGGTTAGGGTGCTGGACTCCCACGCGACTGACCATGGTTCAAGTCTCAGACCCAGCAGCTTGAAACTCACACCAGGCACGTGTGTGTAATGTGCCCCAAATCCTAAGAGAATGTAGGAGAAGGGATTATGGCGTGGCCATCCCCTCAAGGGGTGACTTCTTGCTTTCTGTCTCTCTGTCTCTCTGTGTCTCTCCAGCGAGCACACATGCCCTAATAGCAAAAATCTCTTTAAAAAGAAACAAAAGAGTAAACATGTCCTGATACATGCTATAGTGTTAGTGACCTTCGTCCAGTGAGAGAAGCCAGCCACAAAAGGACAGGCACTGCAGGAGTCTGTTTATACCAGGTGCTGCTGTGGTCACACTCACAGAGATGGGAAGAATGTGACTGCCTGGAGTGGGGGCGGGGCGGGGACTGCAAGTCAGGGTTCGTGTTTAGTGTGGGAGGAGCGCCTGGAGGTGGTGGGGTGAGGGCTGCACAGCAGTGTAAGGGTGCTGACCTCTGTCTGTTATTGCTTTAGCAGAAATACCCGAGCCTGGGTGATTTTATAAAGAAAATAGAAGCTTATTTACAAACTCATGATTCTGGGGCTGGCAAGTCCCAAGCCCTCAGCCTGCCCCGTGGCTGACGGACACGCAGAGGACGGGAGCGTGTGCCCTGATCTGTTGGGAGCAGCCAGTTCTCACGAGAGCTGGCACTCAGTGGGACTTGAGAGAATCGTTGGTCTGTTCACGAGGCTCCTGCCTCCCCGATGCGTCTCTGTGGACCGGTCACCGGCCCTCGCACCTCACCCTGACGCCGCGTGAGTGAGGTTTTCACTTAAGACCGTTAGAGTACTGTCAATATGGTCAAGTCCCAATTTATGAGTTTCTGGGGAAAATACTCAGACCTCCACACTTAAAAATGGTTAAAATGGTAAATTTTATGCTGTGTATATTTTGCCACATTAAAAAATTGTAATTAAAAAATGAACTAACAGGGAACCAGCAGTCTGCGTAATGTCTATGTCGCTGGACTCCCACGTAGTCGACTGCGGTTCATGTCCCGGACCCGGTGGCTTAAAACTCACGCCGGGTGCGTGTGCGTGCGTGCCCAGGATCCCGAGAGGAGAATGGAGGAGAAGGGACTGTGGCATGACCATCCCCCCTTGGGGGTGATTTCTCGCTTTTTGTCTCTCTCGTGTCTGTCTGAAAACCTCTCCAAAAAAAAAAAAAAAAAAAAAAAAGAACTAACAGTAAAACCCTTCCCCAAAGTAGGAGGTAAGTGAACACCTCCTGTCTTAGTCTATGGCACTAGCATTACCCCACCTGTAACCATGACCAAACATGCCACAAAAATAACATCTTTTATGAATATAGACAAAAGAATCCTCCAAAAAATACAGCTGACCCTTGAACAACAGGGGCTAGGGGCGCTGGCCCTCAGCAGAGAATTTCATGAATAGCTTTTGACTTCCCCAAAACTTAACTCCTGATAGCCTACGGTTGACCAGAACCCTGACCCTTAATGTAAAGTCAGTTAACACGTACATTGTACGTTATATATATTTTTTTTTTATATGTTATAATCTATATAAAGCAAACTAGAGAAAAGAAAATGTTACCAAGAAAATCATAAGGAAAGGGAAATACATTCCCAGTACTGACTGTTTAAATTAACATACTTATAGAAAACCTGTGTGTAAGGAGACCCACGCTACCTCAAGGTCAGTCATGTGGCACGTAGGGGAGTCCCGTCTGTGACATGTCACGGACACGAGGCGGGCCCGTGGTGAGAGCAGGACTGAACTTCCCTGCCCAGTGATGCCGTAGCCTTGCTCAAGTATTTGCGGAGTGCTATCAGTTCTGTGAAAGTATAGTGCACTCAACTATGTTCAGTTCATGGGACCGATGATAGTAACTGGCTTTGAAACTGGTTTATGTGTTTTCTATACTGTGCTTTTGTCATTCCGGGGGTGGATTTCACTTTCCTTCTCTCCGGCCAGCATCCATACCCATAGCAAACCCAGAAAGAGAAAGAGCTGCGGCAGAACAGTGTGTACTACGCCTCACTTACTGCATCCCTGGATTGTATCATTTCCTCTTGTGCCTGATTTAGATCTTGTCTTGTTTTGCCCCTCATGACCCTTCCAGTGAGACAAAATGTGGAGGTGAAAGACAGTGATATTCATGACCCTGACCCTGTAGGCCTATGCAAATGTGTGCGTTTGATCTTAGTTGTTATCAAAAACATTTAAAAAGAGAAAAGTAAAAGAAACAATTAAAGGAGAAAAAGCTCATGGAATAAGGATATAAAGAAAGAAAATATTTTTGTATGGTTGTGTTGTGCTTTACAAAAGCTGAGTGTTATAAAATATTGGAAAATTTTTTTAAATTTATAAAGTAAAAAGCTGTATAGTAAGCCTTATTATTTATTATTTAGGAAATAAAAATATTTGAAAAATAAATTTAGTGCAGCCTAACTGTACAGTGTTTATAAAGTCTATAATCGTGCCCAGTAATGTTCTGGACTTTCTCATTCACTCACAGCTCATGCTCACCCAGAGCAACTTCCAGTCCTGCAAGGTCCATTTTAGCAAGTGCCCTACACAAGCGCACAATTGTTTATCTTTTATGTCATGTTTTTACTGTATCTTTCGTATGTTTAGATACAAATCTAATGCTCAAATGCTCACCTTTGTGTTTCAGCCTACAGTATGCAGACAGTTCTGGGCTGTACAGGTGTGTAGCCTAGAAGCGATGGGCTGGACACATACCTGGTGTGTAGTGCTCTGTACCACCTGTTCGTGTAAACACACTCTGTGATGCTCACACGACAGTGAACTCACTTAACAATGCACTTCTCCATCATTAAGTGTACATGGCTGTACTAGCAAACCAATGCCAAGAACATATTAGAGGAATTAGACACCGTGATCAAGTGGGATTTATCGGAGGAGTGCCAGGGTGAGTCAGCATAAGGAAGCCAGTTAGTGTAACATATCGCAGTACTGGAATGAAGAAAAGCCACATGGTCATCTCAATAGATGAGGAAAATGCATTTGACCAAATAAAGTACCCTGCCATGATAAAAAGAGAATACTTATCAAGCTAAGAATAGCTTGATAAACGACTTCTATGAAAAACCCACATCTAACATCATACTCACTGCTGAAAGCTGAGAGCTTTCCCCCAGAGTTTGGTAACAAGATAAGGATGGCCATTTTCAACATTATGGTGGAATCTATTCAACATCATGATGGAAGTCCTAGCCAGAGTAATTAAACAAGTAAAACAAAAGGCATCCAAATTGGAAAGGGAGAAATAAAACTCTCTGTGTGCAGATATGATTCAATGTATAGAAATTCCCAAGGAATAGGCACAGACACCCAAAAATAATACTATTAGAGCTAATCAACCAATTCATCAAAGTTTTATGGTATAAAATCAGAACACAAAAATCATTGGTGTTTCTATTCGCCAGCAGTGGATAACTTGAAAAGGAAATTAAGAAAACAGATCTGTTTCAAATAGCATTTAAAAAAGTAATACCTAGGAATAAATAACCAAGAAGATGAAAGATTTGTATGATGAAAGCTACAAAACATTGTTGGGCAGACATTAAGGAAGACTTAATTAAAGAGATCACATGTCCATGGATTGGAAGATTTTTTTATTGTTAAGATGCTAATACTCTCTATGGGGCCAGCAGGTGGTGTGGTGGTTAAGTTGCTGGACACTCCCACATGGCTAACCACGGTTTGAGTCCCAGACCTGGTGGCTTCCTTTGTCCCTTTCCCTCTCTCTTCCTCTGTGTGTGTGTGTCTCTCTCTGGTCAAATTAAAAAATAAATAAATGAATGAATAAATAAATAAATTAAATAAATAATAATTTTAAAAAATGATGCTAATATTCTCCTAAGTGGTGGATAGATTAAATGCAATCCCTATCAAAATCTCAGTGGACTATTTTTTTTTCCAGAAATGGAAAAGCAGATTCTCAAACTTATATGTATGTATTGTGAGGGGCCCCTAAATTACCACAACAATATTAAAATAAAAAAACAAAGTCAAAAGAGTCACATTTCTTCATTTCAAAACTTACTACAGAGCTTTAGTCATCAAAATAGTGTGGTCTTGGCATAAGGACATATAGGAATAGAATTGGGAGTCCAGAAATAAACCCAAGCATCTAGGGGCAATTGATTTTTTTTTCTTTTTTTTTTTTTTTAAATGTTCCTGCACATATTTTTTCCCTATGAGCAAAAACATGGAGGAAGAGAGACAGACAGACAGACAGCACCCCCTACAGGGTCTTGATGCCACAGTCCATCCTCACCTTCAGGCAGCAAGTGATCCTGGGCACGGGTGTGCCTGGTGTCCTCAGAGTGGTCTGTGAATGTGGCCCTGGGGCCTCCCATGTGGGCCAGCTTCACACAGGTCTGTGCCTTACCGCTGCCCACAGGCAGGCCCCAGTGACCAGCTGGTCTTTGGCAAGGGTGCTAATGTAGAGGGAATTCACTTTCTTTCAATGACAATTCAATGGAGAGAGAATAGTCTCTTCAATAAATGAATGGTGTGGAGAAAACTGGGTATCTATATGCAAAAGAATGAGGTTGGACCTCCTCCTCCATATGCAAAGTTAACTCCATGATCACAGACCTAAATAGTGTAAACTATAAAACTATTATAAGAATAAGTAGCGGGTGAATCTTGAAGACCTCAGAATTGGCGGTTGAATTAGATTTGACACCAAAATCATAAATAACAAAACTAAAAAGATGAATTGGACTTCATAAAAAATAAAAGACTTGTGGGCCAGCTGGGGGTGTGGAGGTTACGACACTGGCCTGTGCTGTTTGGGTCTCAGACCCATTGGCTTGAAAACCACTCTGGGCACATGTGTTTGTGCACCCAAAATCCTGGCAGGAGGCTAAAGGAGAAGGGATTGCAGAGTGGGGTGGCCATCCTCCCTGGAGGGTGATTTCTCATTCTCCTTCTCTCTCTCACTGTCTCTGTCTCTGGTGAGCACATGCACCCTATCACAAAATAATCATCATAGTAATAAAAGAGTTGTGCTGATGTACAAGGGACATTCCTAAATATGTGGAAATACAGTTTACAGGATGAGAGAAAATATTTACTATAGTAATACTTTCTAAAAAGCCAGAGGGTGTGGAGAAATAAGAACTGTGGTATATTGCTGGTGGGAATATAAATGTAGCAACCTTTGGAAATTGTCAGTTCCTCAACAGATTAACATAGAATGACTAGTACCCAGCAGTCGTGCCCCTAGGCACATACAGATGTATTGTATGTCAATATTTACAGCAGCGTTAATGATACTAGCCAGAAGAAGGGAAGGACCCAGTGTGCCTCAGGACAGTATTCAGCCATAGAAAGCAGTGAAGCCTTGGCATGTGCCACAATACGGATGGTTGAGCCTTGGAAACACACGAGTGAGAAAAGCCAGACAGGAAGGTCCCGTGCTGTGTGGTCTCTGTCACGTGCATATCAGAGTGGACACATCTATGGAGCCAGCAAGGAAGCTGGTAGTTGCAGGGGACAAGTGGGGGGGGGAATGGCCGGAGATTACTCGATGGGTATGGAGTATCTTCTGAGGTGACAAAAAGTTTTGAAACTAGAGAGGTGATTGCATAATGTTGTGAATGGACTAAATTCCACTGAATTGTGTATTTTTAAATGGCTAATTGTATGTGTGTGAATTTTGACTTAATTTTAAAAAGAACACAAGTTGTTGGCCTGTGCATTCACTGAGAGCTGAGGGATGTGGGGTGTGGGGAGGGTGGACCGGCCTGGGGGAGGGCTGGGCAGAGTAGGGGCAGAAGCCCCCAGAGGACAAAATGCCGGGTAGAGATCAGTGTTTGGGGCCGACAGCTTGGGGGGTGAAGGACTCTGCTACCCTGACAGCTTCATGCACAGGTGTGGCTGGAGGGTGGGGCTGGGAGAGGGCAGGCTGAGGTCTCTGTGTCACCCCCTCTCCTCCTGTCCTGCAGATGTTGAACCTCTTTGTGGCTGTGATCATGGACAATTTCGAGTACCTCACACGGGACTCTTCCATCCTCGGGCCGCACCACCTGGACGAGTTCATCCGGGTCTGGGCTGAATATGACCCGGCTGCGTGGTGAGTGACGGGCGCTCTGTGGCTGTAGGCCTTTGGACACCGCCCACGTATGTGTGCCCCGTCAGATGGAGCCCGGGACCCGTCTTGCTCCGTGGAGGGTGGGCCGGCCCTGACTGCTGCCTTCCTTGGCTCTCATGTGCCTTGTGCATCTCCTGGGCTGAGAAACCATCTTCCGGGAGCCTCTGGAGGGTGCCTGGGTGTCATGGGAGGATTTTGGGGGGCTTGTGAGACTTGGGGCTCTTTTTTTTTTCCTAGAGGGCATGTGTGTGGTCACCAGAGAGAGAAAGAGAGACACAGAGAGAAGGAGAGAAGAAAGCTTCCCCTGTGGAAAATGGTCACACTGCAATCCCTTCTCCACCTCTCCCTCTTTTGGGGATTTTGGACACACATGTGGACGTGCCCGGGGTGTTTCTCTTGCTGCTAGGTCTGAGATTCGAGCCATGCGGCTGACCCTGTGGGAGCCGTTGTCTGAACCACCAGCCATAGAGCCAGCTTAGAGACTGAGGCTCTTCCCGAACAGGCTACTACCGCCTTCTCTCCAGACCTGTCAGTTACGGTGCTGCGGAGGGCTCTGTGGGAAAGGGTGTGGAGACCTCATGGCTGCCCCATCCTTGTGAAACTTGGAGGGATTCAAGAGCATAAATAATGTGCGGTTTAAGGGTGTTCTCCTTGAGAGGCTCAGGAGTCTCTCCCCTGCCCTCTCCCTTGGGGACAGGAGCCGACGTGCCCAGCTCGCTGCGTGTGGCAGGCACATGGTGAACTCTCACTGAAGTCAGATGAGACCAGGAAGGTGCTAGTGTCCTCATGGAGGGAAAGGATACTCGTGTGGCACAAGTGAGGGGTGACCCGTCCCCAGCCGGCCAGGAGCACATGGAGCAGCTGTGACCAGGAGGTGGGCCCGTCTGAGACTGCTGTGTGGGCAGCTCTGCACACCTAGGATGTACCTTCACCCTCGGGCTGAGAGCAATCCGGGGGGAAGGATAAAGCGGCAGGACTCCTCACGGCTGTGTCCACCCCTCATTCACTCGCTCACTCGTGCACCTGAGTAGAGTTCACACAGAGATTGGGGCTGAGAGCCGTGCTTTGGGTGACATGGGCCTGCCGTGTGCTGAGGCAGTGCTCAGAAAGTGTGGATGAGCAAGTCTCAGGCTGCGGGGGCAGCCACACCTCCTGTGCCCCAAGACGTGAGCAGAGTAGCTACCTGCACCCCTGTGCTGCAGGAGAGGCCTTAGGAGGTGGTCGGGCCCCTGGTGCCCAGCTCATGCTGCCCACAGAGCCTCTTGGGTCCTGCTTTTTTCCCCCATAAATTGAGGCTAAGCATAGAAACGTGCCCTGGAAAACACAGAAGGCTTGGGCGCTTGGCTGCCCCTCGCCTCTCTTTGCCTTTCTGCACCCCTCGTCACAGAGGGTCCAGAAGGTATGTGAGGCCCCCTCCAGTCCAGGAGGGCTCTAGAGCAGTGTCAGGGTCCCTGGACTGATGCCTCTTGTTCAGGCTCTGAGGGTCTCTGTGTGTTCCATTTTAGTGGAAAATGTCAGAGCGCCACAGATATGTGTGGCGTGCTGTGCACGGCTGTCTCCGTGGCTGCAGAGCGTTCCTTAGGTCTGATGCTTCAGTGCTCAGCATGGCTGTGGTCAGGAAGGCCCATAGGTTGGAGGGGAGACTGACCTGAGGCCTTGAGCTTGCTAAGTAAAGGCAGGAGACTTAGCGAGTCCCAAGTGAGACCCCAACTGTGCTGTCTGGAGACCTGGAAACATGTTTTCTGGAGGAGACGGCTACGGAAACAGCTGCTTTCTATGTGGTAGTTGGAACTGAAGGGCAAAAGCAGGAAGGGGTGTCTCCCAGATCTTCATGAGCTGTACACCCTGGCCGGTCCAGCAAGGGCACCGGGCAGCCTGCATTTTTGGGCTGCGTGTGCAGTGAGGGCTCCCGCTGTGTCCCAAGCTCTGGGCCCGGCAGACGTGGGCAGCTGGGGATGTGACCAGGAAAGAGCACTCAGTGGGGCAGCCTCTCGTGGGCGCCTGTGCCAGGCCATGCCCAGACCCACAGGCTGTGAAGGCGCAAGGACATGATAACCTCTGCTCCCAGAAAAGACCCAGGCACAAATGCAGCTGTCTGCAGATGACTGGGAAGGCAGAGGGTCTGGCAGAGTAGCTGAGCAGATTGAGTCTGGACCCCCTGCTGGCACCTCCTGCCGAACAGCAGTCTCCTTGGCAGGTGTAGGGATGTGTCATCTTAATCTCCCATTCAGATGTCCCATTCTTTGGGAGATACTTTGAAACCACAACAGAACTGTGACATGTCATGTTTTGTGTATGCATGTGTGCATACATGTGGCTGCGTGTGCATCCACAGCGTGGACAAGTGTGCCTATGTGTGCATATAAGGGGTGCATTTGTGTGCATGTGTGCACTGTTCTAACACTGTACGCATGTGCATGTGGATATGTGTGTGCACATTGGTGTGTACACACATGCAACACAAGTCATGTGTGCGCACAAGTGTATACATAGCATTTTGTGATGTGTGTGCACACGTGTGATCTTGTGTGTGAGCTGCATGGTTGTGTATACATGCCTGTGTGTGCATACTCATGTGTTTGTATGCTCACACCTCAATACTATGTGTGCACACATGTCCATATGCTTGTGCACACATGTGTGCCCTGTGTGCACACACATGCAAGCTGTGGGGAAATTCGGAAGGTGTGGACTTGATCTCTGGTACAGCCTTCCGCAGCCTCCCTTTCGCTGTCATCTGACACCCTGTGGAGTGCAGACACTCAGAGAATCGCAGCCTTGCTTTTGGAGCAAGCATTTGCTCCTTTGATGTCCATCCGTCTGTCTGATAACATTTCCCGAGCGTCTCCTGTGTGCTGGGGTAGGGCCAAAGGCAAAGCAGGCATTGTTTAAGCCCACAGACTGTGCTCAGAGCTGTCAGCCTGGCCGGGCGAGGGGACAGCTGAGTGGCCATAGGGCGAGGCCAGACCATGTCTGGGAGAGTCCGCATCTGACTTGGTGAGTCTGAGGAGAGGGCAGGGAAAGCTGAGGCTGCACAGAGGCCCGGGGCGGGGGGGGGGGGGGGGGGGGGGGCAGACCGTATCTGTCTGTAGAACATTGTGAAGGGGCTTCAGGAGGCTAGGACAGGTTGAGGAAGGCCACACACTTTGACTTTGCTTTGTGGATGGGGGGGTGGGTTTCTGAATCTGGAAGTGACAGCGTCAGTTTGCTGTTCTCACCTGTGGCATCTGGCAGGTTTGGTCAGAGACGATAATGGAGGCTGGGGCCCCTTGCGGGGCCAGGGAGCTTAGGAAGCACTTCGGGTGAGGCCACAGTGGGGCTTCCTCGCTCCTTCCTCGTTTGCAGCACACAGTGTGCAGCTGAGTGGACCGAGGGGGTTGCAGTGGGTGCTGGCCCAGGATGAGGGAGCCTGAGCCACAGCGGCACGTCAGGGGAGGCCGCAGAGTGTCCAGGGAGATGGAGCAGTCAGAGGCTCATGGCTCAGTGCCCGAGGTTGCTGTGATAGTGCCTGAGCTCAGGGGTCTCCTAGAGACCAGCCACTAACAGGAAGGAGGGTATGGGGAGCCAGGAGAGACTGACTGACAGCCACGGTAGAGCAGGAAGTCTGGGCTCAGCATGGGCTAGCCGTGTAGACCTGTTCTGCTCCTGTGGGACACACAGAAGTTCTGTATGGAGAGTCTCCTGCCTGGGTCGGACTCCGGGAGTCACCCTAGTACTGCTGGCCCTCCTGGGGGACTCCAGCCCCAGAGGGAGCTCCCTTTCTGGCCGCACTTCTCACCCCACAGCACACTGTGCAAGGCACAGCTTCCCACAGCAGGTGGGGCGGCGGGTGGGACGGGCTCCCTCGTGCCTTGTTACCATAACCTGTGACATTTCCTTTCCAGTTGCCGGATTCATTATAAGGATATGTACACTTTGTTGCGTTGTATTGCGCCACCTGTTGGCTTAGGGAAGAACTGCCCTCGTAGGTTGGCCTACAAGGTTTGCAACTTCAGAGCCTCCATCCGACATACTCCCTGCCCGACCGCAAACACAGCACACACTCCCTGCCTGGTTTGGGAATGAAGACACCTCACCTGTCTTTCCCCTGCCCCGCCCTGCCCCGCACCCCAGCCTCCTGGACGCTTTGGCTCCCTGTCTAATCTCCCCCATCTCTCCAGCTGGCACAGAAAGCTTTCTGGCTGGCCATGAGGGCTGGGACCAGCCGCTGGGTAGGGGCTGAGGGTCAGGTCCCGCCTGTGCCATGGAACCACGGTCTAACCCGGCTTTTTCTTTGAGCTCTCAAGGGTGGACTCATGGTCAGACAGGTCAGAGGCCCTGGCGAGGGGAGGAAGGGAGGAGGGGAGTGTGGGCACAGGTTACCAGCACGGCTGTCCTTGGGGCCGAGGAGCCCCGTCACCAATCCTCCCCTGGGGAGGAGGGGCAGAGGCGGAGGCGCCCAAGGACAAGCCCTCCGGCTTCACTTCTGGACCTGTCTGCTCCACCCAGACAGGAGCCCGAGGGTAGCACCGAGATGAAGGTGAGGCCCGAGGAAGGCCCACCGAGGAGTCTGCCTCCTCCTAGGCTGCCTGAACCTGGCCGTGCTTCTGGGACTCCAAGCCCACAGCCAGGTGTACCTGGCGCAAGAGGTCTGCTGGCCTGGCCACCTCCTCTTCAGGAAGCCCCAGGCACTGGCCCCAGGCACTGCCCCTGTGATGCTCAGGCCACCGCCGGAGGCCCCAGGCCGCGTCCCAGCCCAGCTTCCCTTCCCAGCGTCTCCCAGCTCTGCCCAGCCCTGCCCCCCAGCAGCAGCCCCGCCCTGGGCGGCCTCGGGCGTCTCTGGGCTTGGAGCAGGACTGGCCCCATGGTCAAGTGTGGCTCGAGAGCTTCAGGGCTCCCTCTAGTTGGCTAGTTTGTTTTAGATTTTTCTCACTTTCAGCCTCTAGCCTTGTTCAGAAGCAACCTGGCTGCTGTTTTCTGCTGTGGCTCTTAGCTGCAGCCTCACCTGCCACACGCCTGCCGGCTCCTCGGCTTGATGGACTTTCTCGTTTGGCATCACCTGTGGTTTCTAAATAGTAAAAGCAGAAACTCACAACCCAAAGCCGCCCTGATGCAGCCCTCCCTACCCTCCATGTTCATTAGCTCAGAGGTCACCCCACCTGCCCTGCCAGGGGCTGACGAGGAGGTGGGGCTCCAGGGAGGGGGCAAGGAGGGGTAAAGTCCAGGCGAGAAATCCCTCATTTTACTTACTTTGATTCTGGGCATTTCGTCTGACTCTTGGATTAACTCGATCTGTTTTCTTGTCTGCTCCCTCCCGGTCCCCTCCCGCTGTCCCCTGCGGACCTCCCCTCTGCCCTGGCCTCCCGGGGACGGGCTTCCAGTGGGCGCATCAGTTACAATGACATGTTTGAGATGCTGAAACACATGTCCCCACCTCTGGGGCTGGGGAAGAAATGCCCTGCTCGAGTTGCATATAAGGTAGACCCTAACCCTAACCCTCAGGTGCTGCTGGGGTCTCCGCTGGCCCAGTGCTCTCCAGGCTGCCGCTCCTTCCTCAGGGCTTGCCCAGCTGCCGTCCCCTCCGCTGTCTGTGCCTCACCGCCTCATTGCCTCTTCCCTACCCCACCTGTCTCTGCTTCCTTCCCAGACAGAGGGACACGGCCACTGTGAAGTGACTGTCTCCGCCCTGGCCCCCTGGTCCCCTGGTCCCCTGCCTCACCCCAGCCGCCCCCTTGCCTCCCCCAGCCCCCAGGACAAACCCGTTTTTCCGACAGGTTGTTTTTGTTCTGGGCTCAGGGCTGCTCTGTCCCTAAGCCCCAGTGGGGTGGGACATCCAGGCCCCAGCCTGGCACGCCCTCCCTCCATCAGCAAGTGCAGAGGGTCTGGGCTGGGTGCTCAGCGGTGGAGCCTGGAGCCGCTATGGCACTAGGAGGGGGGTGTGAGGATGCGGCGACTTGCTTCCTTCCCGGGGCTTCAGAGGGCCAGAAGTCCCAGGAGAGTAAACCAGGGCCCCCTCGCTCTCTGCTGCCGGGGGAGCAGCCATGGCTCAGCTCTAAGCCTGTCCCCTGCTCGTGGTGTCCTTCCGACTGAGCCTCAGCGGAAGCACCTTCTGCCCCTCTAGCTCCACTCGCGCCAGTCTGCAGCCAGAGCCCCCCTTCGTCTCCCTCTGTCTGAGAGCTCCCACCAGTGCTTCTGTCTGACTCTGTGGGCATCTCCTGTGCACGCTGTCCGTCTCTACCCGGGTCTAGGTCTTGGTCTGTCACCTGTGGGGGCCAAGTGGCTCCTTCAGGTCACAGATGCATCTGGCACCCTCCTCAGCCCCTCCCCCGCCCATGACATGCATGTGCTTGGAGGCCCTGCATGCAAGGCTGTCACTTTGTCCCCAAGAGGGAGAGCCCTGTCCACACTGGCACCTGGGGCCAGGGGTGGCCTTTGGAGCCCTCCCAAGCTGACTTCTGGGCATGAAGAGGCCGAGGACGGCCTTGGGGGTGGGGGGTGTGCAAAGGCCTGGGTGAACGGGGAAGGGTCTGGGACCCAGGAAAGAGGCGCCCGTTTGCCCTGGCCTCGCCCCTCACCTGCTCCCCGAGATCCCTGGGCAGATGGGCCTCCCGGGGCAGCTCTCAGTGCCTGGACAGGGCTTTCCTCCACGGGAGCCACGTGCTTGCTCCTCTGCACTCCTGCCCCCAACTCCTCTCTGGGAGAGGAATTCCTCGGCCGCCTGCTGGTCTGCAGGGACACTTGCTGTGTGACATATAATGTGACCATGAGGGCCTGGGACCAAGTGGACTGGCCAGGTGGGCTTTGCCAGCATTCAGGGCACAGACGTGGTGTATGTTTCTAGCACCCTGCAACCTCCTGCCCAGCCAGCCTTCCAAGGACTCTGGATTTGGGACCAGGGCTTCCCAGAGAAGGGCCTGAGGGGCTGCCCTGCCACAGGATATAGGCTTGGGAGGGAAAGCAGACCCTGGAGAGAGCTCTCGTCTCGAGCTTCCACCCTCGGCAGAGGGCAGGATGGCCATGTGTGCCCAGGGCTCCACGTGGTGTTCCCCAGATGCACTCGAGACCTGTTTGCCCCTCAGGCCTCTCGAGTTCTGCTGGCTGGAGGACTGCAGTACACCTTTCTCTAGCTGGTTTCTGAAAACTGCCCATCTGAGGGGCTGAGACAAAACCGTAGCCACTGCGCTCCCACCCCCTGCCCCTACACCTGTGGCGGGCCTGAGATCTTGCAGCCTCACCTGCTCCGTTCCTGCCTCGGGCTTAGACGGGCTCTGTCTCCACCTGGCAGCAGGTGTCACTTCTCAGTCCCCCAGCTGGTGACAAGAGACAGAAGCCTTGCTGGGTCTGAGCTGAAGCCAAAGTCACCCCAAGGAATGCCCAAGTCAGGGTCACCTCCAGGAATCTCCCCTAGCCCTGCGGTGGCAGAGACTAAGGTAGAACTCTGAGGTCCTGGGCCCTCAGCCCTGAGCCCTCCTCCTTAGCCAAGGCACTCGCCTTTCATTGGGGCGGGCCCTGGCTGAGATGCGCCGTTCTTCCAGAGCGGCCAAGGCACCTGGCCTGCCCCGTGAGGTCACCTTTACCTGGTGCTCTGCTTCTCCGTAGCCAGGAGAGCCCAGGTCGGAGGAGAGCGGGTCTAGGGTGGTGTGAGTGCTGGCAAATTGCCCATCCTCTCAGCTTTCCTTGGGCCAGGCTCTGCAGGGACCCCAAGCACTGTGTAGCTGTAGGTGGGGCCCCTCAGAAGGCCTGGCCCTCACCTGCCCCTGCTTGTCCCCAGCGCCTGGTCCGCATGAACATGCCCATCTCCAACGAGGACATGACGGTCCACTTCACGTCCACACTGATGGCCCTTATCCGGACTGCACTGGAGATCAAGCTGGCCCCAGGTGAGCAGGTGGCCTGGGGGAGGGGACACCAAGCCAGGGCCACAAGCCACCACCAGGAGCCAGTCTATGTGGGTGTGCAGGAGGAGGGGGCGGTGCTGGCTCTGTCTGGAAGGCTTTGAGCACCCACTCTGCTGGGGCCTCACTTTAGCCCCTGCATGTCAGCACCGGGGTGATGTCACTTTCTGGTAAGTAAGCTCAGTGACTTGCCCAGGGTTTTCAAAGCCAGCTTGTGGTGGACCCAGGATATAGCCTGACCCAGCTTCTCCATGGCCTGTGCCCTTCTGCAGTGAGACATCTGCATGTCCCTCGCCCCTTCCTGGAATGTGCCTCGCCCGTCAGGTCCTCTACTGGCCAGGTTGATAGGACCTCAACAAGGAGAAAATGTTGCTCCAGATGGCTTCCGCTGCCGCCTCCCCCTCCTCAGAGATTGGCCACCAGAGGGGCCCTGCCCATGCCTGGTTCCTGCCCTTGTCCAAGGTGCTCGTTGTCTGTCCTGTTACGGGTGTACCAAGTCCCGTTCTGTGGTCCACCCATCAGTTCCTCACCCTGTCAGTTTTACTTTCCCTCTTGGATCATTGGTGTCTCTACAGATGCACTCTTCTCCCGTCTCTGGAGAGCTCTCCTCTTTCCCGTGGTGGCTTCCCTGGTTTTCACTTCCCTGGTGTCAGCCAGCTCCCTGGGAGGTGGGGCTCCATGTCTGGTTCTCCGTTACGATCTCCCTGGGGCTCGGGCCACACCCAGTTCTGCTCTCGTTGACAGCCCGCGCGGCCTCCATACTGAGGGGAGACTCTTTCCACGTTGTTAGGCCTTCTGCGGTCCTTCCTCAGTTCACGCCGGCCTATCTGAAGCCTTTCTGTTTCTCTTTTTCTGGCTCCTCTTCTCTTCCAAATTCAGCGAGCCTGTGAGCCTCACCAAGTTCTCTTTGTTTCCATCGTCCCTCGATCCCAAGGCTTTAAAGATCTGCAGCTGCAGTTTTGTGTTTTCAGTACAGACTTCAGCCCTGGGCTCGACTGCAGCCCACGGGGCCGGCGCCGGCCTCGCTCAGAGGCCCGTTCGTATTCCAGAAAGGACTTCCCAAATGTCAGGTCCAGATTCCCCCAGCTTCCTCCATCTGTAAATAGAAACTGCTTTTCCAGTGCTTGAGCCAAACCCTCTTGGATCATCCTTACCTCTTTTTTTCTGTGTCCCTTTTCTGATCCATGTCTGGTCTCTTATCATAACTTCTTGACTCTACCTTCAGACCCCACCCAGAATGTGGTCACTGCCCTCCCACCCCACCAGGGAGCCCAGGGACGGAGGTGCTGCAGCAGCCTCCCTGCAGACCTGCCGCTGTGCCTGCTCCTTCGGTGGGCAGCCGGGCAGTCAGGGTGTAAGTCCGACCAGTAACGTGAATACATCTCCAGCTAGACAGCTCCAGAGAGATGAGAGAAGCTGCAAAGAACAAGTATCAGACAAGAGGAGGGCCATCATTGCAGGTCCTTTTTCCATGGAATAGATGACAAATATTAGGACTTTGCGTCAATAAATGCAATAACTGAAAAGCACAAACTTCCAAGTCTGTTCAATAATAGGAAGTCTTGGTAATATTATATTTATTAACTAAATTAAATCTGTAGTGAAAAAGCTTCCAACAAAGAAAATTCCAGACCCAACGATGTCATTGGTTAAGTCTACCAAACTTTTTCTTTTAGGTTTTTGCTGTAGGGCATGTGTGCTCACTAGAGAGAGACAGAGAGAAAGGGAAAGTGAGAAATCACCCCCCAACACATCACAATCCCTTCTCCTCCATTCTTCTCGCAGGATTTTGAGCATGCACGCATATGCACCTGGTGTGGTTTTCAAAACACTGCGTCCAGGACTCAAACCATGGTTGGACATGTGGGAGTCCAGCCTTAACCACCATTCCACCTGCTGGCCCCAAGTCTACCAAACATTTATTGAAAAAATAATATCAATTTTATACAAATTTTTCCAGGAAATGGAAAAACATGGCATATTTCTCAACTTATCTTATGAAACTAGTTTTATTCTGATACATAAACCAGACAGACATGGTAAAAAAAAACTATACACCAACATACCTCATTGTAGATACAAAACGTTTCAGCACAACTTTAGCAAACTCAGTGTAGCACTGTATAAAGTATATAATACGGTCCATGACAGAAGTGTGGCTTATCCCAGGAATGCAAGGTTGGCTTAACATGACACAATCAATGTGACTTACCATACAAATGTGGGGTCTGGAAGGTGTTGCAGTGCTAACGCAACCCTCTGCAAGAATGACCTAAGTGGACGTTCTGGGTTTGTGCCTGAAGACCTCCATGAGCATGCCAGGCACATGTGTACCTGTGATCTGGGGCCTGGGGCTGGGGCTGAATCATGGCATGGGGGCCCTTGTTTGGGGTGCCTGTCTCCTCTCTCTCTGTCTCTCTTGGTCATGGAAGAAAGAAAAGGAGAGGAATAGGGAGGGAGGAAGGGAAGAAAATTGTGATTATCTCAATAGATGTAGAAAAGCATTTTACAATACAAAACATTCTTTTGCGATTTAAAACAAATTATACTTAGGGACCAGCAGGTGGTGTAGTGGTTACTGTGCTGGACTCCCACACGGCTGACTGTGGTTCAAGTCTTAGACCCAGTAGCTTGAAAATGACACTGGGTGCATGTGCATGTGTGTCCAAAATCCCAGGAGGAGGATGAAGGAGAGGGGATTACAGCGTGGCCACCCACTCCTGGGGTGTGATTTCTCACTTTCCCTCTCACTCTCTCTCTCTCTCTCCGGCAAGCACGTGTACCCTATGGCAAAAACCTTAAAAGAAATTATATTTAAACTCCCTCAATCTTATCACATCACTTATAAGGATATAGGATGTCTATGAGAAACCTCCAGCTGATGCCGTACTTGACAAAGCAAAACTGACTCCTTTCCTCCTGAGATTGGAAACAAGGCAAGGACATTTGCTGTGATCACTCATTCAGCATTTTCCTTGGTGTTGTAGCTAGTGTAATATAGCAAGGAAAGAGGGGGCAGATATTGGTACCATGGTAAAATGTGACATTCTGTGAGACTGACCACCGGAAGGGTTCTGGGTTCACATCCTGAGACTCCCCAAGTATGCTAGACACACTTGTGCTCCTGACCAGGGACTGCCTGGGACTGGGGTGAACGGATGCATTAAGATCCTGGGTGGGATGTCTGTCTCTTATTCACAAAGGGAATAGCAAGGGACCAGCAGTTGGCGTAATGGCTATGTCACTGGACTCCCACGTAGTCGACCGCGGTTCGCGTCCTGGACCCGGTGGCTTAAAACTCATGCCGGGCGCATGTGCATGCATGCCCAAGATCCCGAAAGGAGAATGGAGGAGAAGGGATTGCGGCATGGCCATCCCCTCTGGGGGGGGTGGTGGTGGTGGTGGTGGTGGTGATTTCTTGCTTTCTATTTCTCTGTTTGTCTGTCTGGTGAGCACACGCGCCCTATAGCAACAACCTCTTAAAAAAAAAAAGGAATAGCAAATAAATAAACTAGATTATTTTTAATAATTTAAAGATAAAAGGTGTATAGGTTGGAAAAGAAGAGACGAAATTGCCTCTATTCACAATTTACATGATTATGCAAAAAAAAATCCTACTGAGTCTATTTCAAAATTGTTAAAACTAGTGAGTACAAGGTCATAAGTTATGAGGTCACCTCCTTAGAGGTCCAGTCTCCACAAATAGTCATGCTTGGGGTCAGGGCTTCTGCAGGTGAATTCTGTGGGGGACACAGTTAGGACCATAGTATACCTTTCACCCTCTACACGAGTGAATTAAAAGTGGATCATAGACCTAAATGTAAGATGTAAGATTATGAAAGCCCTAGATGAAAACACAGAAGGAAAATGTTGTGACTGCAGATTGAGCAAACATTTCTAAGTCCAAAGGTGTAATCCATAAAAAGAATGGATAAATTGAACTTCATCAAAATTAAAACCTTTGTTCCTCAAAAGATACTCAAGAGAATGAGAAGATAAGTCCAAGATTTGAAGAAAACATTTGCTAAATACATATCTGATAGATATATTGGTATCTATAATATGAAAGGTCTTTGAAAAGTTCATGGAAATGCTTATTATAAAAAAAAAACTATGCATGGATTTTAAAATTTTTCCACCAAAATAAACTTGTTCTTTAATTTTATTTTTACATGACTTTTTGAAGTCCTTTTATATATATATCAAGAATGATCAAAACTCTGTAATAAGAAAGTAACTTGAAATTGTGAGAATATTTGAACAGACATGTATCCAGAGAAGATATGTAAGAGGAAAATAGTCACATGTGAAGATGATCAATGTTGTAAATCATTAGAGAAATCCGAGGTAAAACCACGATGAGGCGACGCCATATTTCATTACAATGGCTAAGATGCTTTTGAAAACCTTAAAAACGTATTTATTTATTTGATTCCATTTGTTATTATTATTATTATTATTTAAAATTTGACCAGAGAGCGACAGAGAGAGAGAGAACAAGGGAAAGTGAGAAAGCAAGGCGCCTAGTCTGGGACTGCCTCACGGTTGGCCATGTGGGGGTCCAGCGCCTTTAGCCACCTGTCAGCTCCAGTGGCTCAGATGCTTTTCAGCTGGCAGTGCTCAATGGTGGTGAGAGCGTAGGGTGGCTGGAGTTCATACAAGATGGTACAGCCTCCTCATGAAGCAGTTTGCAGTTACTTTGCTCAGCTATCCCATCCAAACCAACACCTGCATGCAAATGCTTACTTTTTGTTTGTCCATTTGTTTGGTTTTGCTATAGGATATGTGCACTTGCCAAAGAGAAACACAGAGGGAAAGTGAAAACCCCCCCCAGCTCCAGGAGCATGGCCACCACCATCATCTCCTCCACCCTTCCCTTTGGGACCTTGGGTGTGGCGTACACATGCCTGGCACATCTCTTGAGTCCAGGACCCAGACCGCTCAGTCGGCCATGTGGGATCCAGCCAGCCCAGCCCAGCCACCATGCCACCAGCTGGCCAGTGTTTATGTTTTTATGTGTAATTGCTGAAAACGGGAACAACTCGTGTGCCCGTTGTCTGTGATGGTTAGACAAGCTGGCCCAGCTATGCAGGAAGGAGTCTGCAGAGATGGCGGCTCCACATGCAGCATGCGGGCCGGTCACAGATCCCTCGACTGCAGTCAGACAGTGGCTGGTGCTGGACTGCAGAGACTCATACACTCTGGCAGGTTCAGGGCCTGGGAGCAGGGCTGGGGGCTGGCTCACAAAGGGCCATGAGGAGTTTGGGGTGATGTAGCCATTGCCTCCCCTGCGATTGTGCTGGTGGACATATAGGTATGCACATTTGCCAAAATCCACAGGGTAGTGTAACCAGGAAGGGAGAGTCTTTTACCGCATGTGAATTACACTTGGATAGGCTGCATGGTCTACACAGTGAGATTATCCTGTTCCTGTGCTTGACACCCTCCTGGTCCCCGCGTTGTCTCCTGCCTGCCTCACCCCACTGCACATGCCGCCTTTCCAGCTCTGTGACCCACACGCTGGGCCCTTTGCCTTCAGGGTGGAACCCACATGCCCCTTCCTCGGAGTCCTTCTCTGACCACCCTGCCCACGTTTGCAGCCTCTTGATGCTCCTCGCCCCCCCACCCCCCGCTCTCCTGCCACCCTTCCCCATCTGTCATGGCGGGCTCTTGCTACTTGTGAAGTGATGTGAACTCCACAGAGGTGGTTTTTTGGCTTTTTTGTCCCATTACTTTCAGGTAGTGTCAGGTACCACAGTGCCTCACTTTCAGTGGGTGCTTAATATATGTCGATGGATGAGCAGGGGAGTGCTGGGGACTATCATATCCCTCCTACATCCCACTGCCACCCCCATGCACACATGCATGTACATGCACGCTCATGCACATGCAGCATACAACACACCTGCTTGCGTGGATTGTGCAAATATACCCTCACAGTGTGTGTTTGTTCACACACACATGTAGCTGACACAGGCAGGCACACACACGCAGACATGCTCAGACCTGCCGGTTGGATGCCCAGCTCTGGGAAGGCTCCTGGCAGAAGGTTCTGGCAGCTCCACATTAGTCTCTCCCTCCCTTCTAGCACAGCCTTAGCCCCACCCTCCCCAGGTCAGCTCTCCCAGGTTGTCCCAGAGGGCTTGCAACACGGCTCCTCAAGACTGTCTCCCCCTCTCTACTGCTGTCCTGGCCTAGCTGGGACAAAGCAACACCAGTGTGACGCAGAGCTGAGGAAGGAGATCTCCTCCGTGTGGGCCAATCTGCCCCAGAAGACCTTGGACCTGCTGGTGCCACCCCACAGGCGTAAGTGTGAGGGGTGCTATCCCTGGCCCTGGCTTCCCGCCTCACCTGGACATGAAGGCTATAGGAGGGGCTGGAGGGACGTGAGGTGAGGGCCAGGAGAAGTTAGTGTTGGCCACAGGGAGCCCTGGGTGCCACAGGGGTGGGGGAGATGCCCTGTCCTCCTCTGCTGAGCAGTTACTCACACTTCTATCCTAGTGCAGGGAATTTATTTTTTAAAATTCAGAGAAAAGGTAGGAGGGGACCCTACAGTTAGTGATGCCCAAAAGGAGGTCATGCCAAGCTGAGGCACTCAGTGTCTGGGTGACTTTCTCAGAAGGAGACAGAGGAAGGTCCTGCCCTAAAGCCACCATTTGGATGGCATTGACCTGCTGTGGGGCCTGGGGAGGAGCCAGTGGCTCACGGTGGGACAAGCTCGGCCTCTGAAGTAGCCACAGAGAGGCCAAGCAGTTGTGGCCAAGGCCCCGGGCTCTGCCAGTGCCCCTTTGTCCTGGGGTGTTCCAGGTGTCCTCATGGTAGGACAAGGGAGGGGACCAGCTTCCTCATCTTGCTCCACCCGAGATGTTTTCTGGGCTGCCTACCCTCTTCCTCCTGCACACCTCTCACCTGCTCTGCCCCCAGCTGGTGAGATGACAGTGGGGAAGGTGTACGCTGCGTTGATGATATTCGACTTCTACAAGCAGAGCAAGACCAGCAGAGACCAGGCTCGCCAAGCGCCTGGGGGCCTGTCCCAGGTACTGGGTTCCAGGGCTTCACGAAAAGACTTACCCCTCTGAGACCATAGCACCCTTTGGCAGCTCAACTGTGGTGGGAGACCCACACCCTTCTTGGAGAAAGTGTGGCAGAAGAGAGATGAGCATGTGGCAGATCCCTCTCTGGCCCTGAAGTTAGAGCCTAAAACTGTTCTGCTTCCATCAGCCAGTGCCAGGGTCTCGGGGAACCCTAACTGGGAGGGCTAGTGTTGGGGCAGGACACAGGGGCCTGAGGACAGAGGTCCTAGGGAATAGCACTTTCTCTAAGTGGTAGAAGAGAGGAGGAAGATGTGCAGAATGTTTGAGGAGTATTGTTCTAGAGGTGTGTTGGGTCCAGAGACAAGTTCTGCCTGAGTCTGATGGGCACGGCTGGGGCCCATCTTCCTGATGTTGTTCATTAGAGGCAATGGCTGCCTTGTGGCCGTCACTCTAGCCCTGTCCAGACATTGCTCAGAACTCCCAGGGGCACGCACCGACCCTGGGTGGGAATGTCTGTGTTCTCTGTCCAGCTCCCTGTCCGTGACAGACATCACTAATCAATCTCAGCAGCCTGCTCAGCTTGAGCTCTAGGCAGTTCTGGCTATCGGTGCGAGTGGGGGAGGTGAAGTGCTTTTGCCCTGTGTAGTCTGGTCAAGTCCAGACCATGTAGGTGGGGAAGCGGGCTCTGAGACATGGTGTGGCTTTCCTGCAGTCATTGTAGGCCAGGTTCTGAGGAAGAGCTGCCTCACTATTCTTGGTCATACATTCACTTGTAGGAGCAGGTGGGGAGGAAGGATGCAGCTGCTAGCTGACGGGGCTGCCGTGTGGTCAGAGCATCACAGCCCCTGGGGCTGGCTCCCTGGCCCCAGAGCACTTTGTCTTCTCTTTGCCCCCTTTGCAGATGGGTCCTGTGTCACTCTTCCACCCTCTGAAGGCCACCCTGGAGCAGACTCAGCCAGCTGTCCTCCGAGGAGCCCGGGTCTTCCTTCGTCAGAAAAGCTCCACCTCCCTCAGCAACGGTGGGGCCGTGTGAGTGTGGGGGACCAGCTGGCACGGAAAGCCCACAGCCAGGGAAGGGAGGGAGCAGGAACCCTACCTCCTCGACCTCCAGGTGCTTCCTGGCTCCAAACACCTAATGGGGCCTCAGGCAACATTGCAATAGTTGGGGACCCACCTCTGCCGTGTCCCATGGGATCCGCTTCCTAAGGGCTGCTAAGCTACTGCCGCCTGGTGCACCTGTCTCTCTCAGCTGTAAGGTCTCTGTCTTAACCTGTGAGACAGTCAAGAATTTGTTTCTGCCTCAGTTCTTACCCTTTTCTGTTAATGGCCTGGTGAAGTTCAAATATTCTTAACTCCTTTAAGACATTTTACCACAGAGCTCCATTTTTCAGTGATTTCTGAAGCTGTTGTGCTTTGTAGGCAAATTGGTGAGGTCCTTCTATCATTTACCCCTACTGAGGTATTTAGTGGTGACAGACCATCCACACTAAGTGAGGTGCAGCAGGACCTCCACAGAGGGGATGTGGCTCCTCTCATTCCTGGCCCAGGGCAGGGCACACCGGCCTGCCGGGCCCTCCTTCTGGCACTGGCCTGAGAACAGGGCAGGTGCAGACCTTCTTTGGCTGCTGCTCCTTCCCCTCTGGCCCGCACCCCACAGACAGGCTGAGGCCTCAGAGGAGAATATGGCCAGAACTGGAGAGCAGGGGAATGGACTTCCAAATCCAGGGCCCAGGTCAAGGAACCCCAGGTCCCCTAGAAGTGCCCCTTATGCCCACTCTCTGCTTGTTGGTCAAGATCCCGCTTTCACATTGACCGTGAACAGTTGATTCTGTATGGGTCTGCGTGTTGGAGGACGTGGTGAGGTGTCTTTTGGGTTGACCTGAGCCAGGCTTTCAGCGAACTTCACGTATTTCCCTGGTCAGAGTTTCTCCATTACAGCTCTTCTGTTGCGAGTAAGAGAACCCCATGATTGGCTCAGACAGTAGGGTATTGAGCCATTTCTCAAATGGTCTGAGCACACACCTGGCTTCCAATATGGTGTGGTTTCAGGGTCGGCCATGCCACGAGGGCCCTATGTTGGTTCCTCTGACTGTCCGCTTCTCTCAGGGTCAGCCTTCCTGAGGCTGCTCTGTCTCTGGCAGTGTGTGTGGGGAGGGGCCTGCAGCTGTCAGAAGTGGAGGAAGAAGCATAATCAGCCCGGGCCGTGGGGCTCCCTGCTGAGGTCAGAGTGATTGGCACTTTCCACCGGCACAGCCAAGAGCACGGCAGTGCTGAGAGGGTGTGCACACACTTGGTGCTGCCGAGACAAGCGACAGGAGCGCAGGGCACTCACTGGGCTGGGACAGCGAGGTGCCTGCGGGAGGAATGTGACTGGGGTCCCCTTCCTAGAAGGGGACATCTGAGCAAAGGTCTGAGGGTAGATAGGTGACTGGGGGAGGGTGTTGGGGGTGAGGCCCCGGCTGGGCAGGGTCTGTTACACAGGCCTCACACACGGCTTCACCCCTTTCCACAGTGGCCTGGTGCAGCAGGGCTGCCCTGCTCCCATCACAGGTGAGCCTTGTCCGGGCTGAGGGACCGGCTGGACGTCTTCAGACCAGGAGACGACAGGCCCCCGCTTCCCTGTGCTGGGCAGCTTGGCACCCTCTGCCTGCTGGAGCTCGTGTGCTCAAGGGAGGGCTCATCTTGCCCAGGATGGAGTGACCAGGGCCCCTTCCTTTGGCAAAGTTGTGGCTGGTACAGATTCCTTGGGGGCAGTGCCCAGGAGACTCTAGCCCCCAGGACACCCTCTCTCCTCTCACACAGACAAACCCAACAGAGTGGCATCAAAGAGTCTGTTTCCTGGGGCACTCAGAGGACACAGGACACGCCCTGCGAGGCCAGGCCTCCCCTAGAGCGCGGCCATTCAGCGGAGATCCCTGTGGGGCAGCCAGGGACACTGGTGAGACCCCCCAGGGCTAGAGGAGGGGCAGGCGAGACTGGAGATGCCTCATGAGGTGTGACCGTGAGGTTGTCATCCCCCTAGGCTGTGGATGTCCAGACAGTCCTGAAGGACCCCGATGGGGAGCCCCAGCCTGGGTTGGAGAGCCAGGGCCGCGCTGCGTCCATGCCCCGCCTGGCAGCAGAGACACAGGTGGGTCTGGGAGGGCCCAGGCCATGTGGTAGAGGTGGGACTGTGCCCATTCAGAGGGTGAAAATGCCTGGGACCCAAGAAGGCCACTGTGCCTAGCTGTGTGGGAGGGAGGTGCCCTGGGCAAGCTGGCCACAATCCTCCCTGTGCCTCCCCGTGTCACCCCTGAGCTGCCCCGGAGTGCCACAGCCTTGTTGCTGAGAGTAAGTCCCTGAAATTCATCTCTGGAACCTTTGGTTCTGCCTCCAAGCTCTGTCCCCAGCTCTGTCCCCAGCTCTGTCCCCAGCTCTGTCCCCCAGCTCTGTCCCCAGCTCTGTCCCCAGCTCTGTCCCCAGCTCTGTCCCCCAGCTCTGTCCCCAGCTCTCTCCCCAGCTCTGTCCCCCAGCTCTGTCCCCAGCTCTGTCCCCAGCTCTGTCCCCCAGCTCTGTCCCCAGCTCTGTCCCCAGCTCTGTCCCCAGCTCTGTCCTCAGCTCTGTCCCCCAGCTCTGTCTTCCAATCTCTGTTTCCCAGTTCTGCCCCCACCTGTCACCCAGCTCCATCACTCAGCTCTGTCCCCTGGCACTAGGGCCCAAGTCAGCTCTTCACTCTCTAGGACAATTTGTTTAGTTTTGGAGAGATTTTTGCTATAGGGGACGTGCACTTGCCGAAGAGACATACACAGAGAGAGAAAAAGTTGAAATCACCCCCCAGAGGGGATGGTCATGCCACAATCCCTTCTCCATTCTCCTCTAAGGATTTTGGTCATGCATGCACACATGACTGGCATGAGTTTCAAACCACTGGGTTCAAGACTTGAACAGTGGTTGGCTATGTGAGAGTCCAATGCCTGCCTTACTGCCCCGTCCGCTGGCCCATAGGACACAATGTTTTTATCAAGGGCCCACTCTGTATAGAGTACAAGCTTCATCTGGATGTCTCCCGTGGTGCTGTTTATGACTCGGGATGCCATCTCTGATCCTAGCTCGTTTTCTGCCCGGCCCCTTGCTGGTGGCCTTACTCGGTGACACTAAGGAACAGGAAGCCCTGGCCTAGAGAGGTCTGTGGCTCTCTGTTCCCGGGGCCGAGCCTCTCACAAGGATGGTGGCGGGTCTCTGTCCCAGGATGTCTGGGGGCACTGCTCCCACCTTTGGCAGGTGGGGTGCTCCAGGAGCTCTGGATGTGCAGAGCCTGCCTTGGCCCCCGCTCTGGGTGGCCGAGTGTCCGAGCCCCCATCCTGCCCTGCACCGTGTCCTTGTGCTCTGGCTCCCACATCCACCCGGAGCCTCACTCTCACTCCATCGCCCGCTCCTGCGGCTGCGGCTACGGCGCCTCCTTCCTCTTGCTGTTTGCTGTTTGCTCCTTCCGACCTCGCCTTCTCCCTTCCCTGCCTCCCAGGTGTCACCTGCTGCTGGGCACAGGAGCCCTCCCTCCTCACACCTGACACGCAGACACTTGTGGGCGAGCCCCACCTGGAGGCTGTTCCCTCAGGTCCAGGTTCCAGCCTCAGGGTGCCCTGCAGCCAGCCTGCTTCAGACAGCCCGGGGGCGGCCCCTGCAGCGGCGAGGCATCTGTGGGTCCCTGCCCCTGGCGTCCCTCTTCCTGGCAGGACCCACAGGCGGGGGCCCTGCTACACACCACGTGCTCCCCACATGGTCAGGCAGCGCCCACACCCCGCCTGTCCTGTCTGGGGAGAGGCCTGACCTGTGGAAGCACCTGTGGCTGGTCTGGCTTCTGACTGGGCTAGTCCTGCTGCTGGCTAGCCGCCCCTGGGGCCTCCCCTGGCCCTCACTGCCCACCCTGTCCCTGCCCACAGCACGCCCCAGATGCCAGTCCCATGAAGCGCTCCATCTCCACGTTGGCCCAGCGCCCCCACGGGGTCCATCTCTGCAGTGCCACCCTGGACCGCCCTGCCCCGAGCCAGGCCACCCATCACCACCACCACCGCTGCCACCGCCGCAGGGACAAGAAGCAGAGATCCCTGGAGAAGGGGCCGAGCCTCTCTGCTGACACGGACGGTGGTGCGTGCACAGGGGTCTGGGAGCCCTGGCTGAGGGGGACAGGCAGCCCATGGGGGACTCCCTTCCTTACAGCTCTAGTTACCCGTAATCAGCCCAGAGCAGGTGTGAGCGTGAGTTCCAGGTCCAGGGCCCAGGCAGGACCGCGCTCCCCTCCCTTTTCTGTCTCTGCCCTTCCCTGTCTTGATGACCCTGTGGAGGACTGGGTCGGGTCGGAGAGCTCCCTGCCTGGAGTTCAGCCGCACTGACTGCAGCCCTTCTGGGCCAGCACCCAACAGCACTGCAGGGCCGGGGCTGCTCCCAGGAGATGGGCCCACAGGCTGCAGGCGGGAGCGACGGCGGGAGCGGGGCCGGTCCCAAGAGCGGAGGCAGCCCTCCTCCTCCTCCTCAGAGAAGCAGCGCTTCTACTCCTGTGACCGCTTTGGTGGCCGTGAGCCCCTGCCGCCCAGGCCATCCCTCAGCAGCCACCCTACATCGCCAACAGCTGGGCAGGGGCCAGGGCCCCACACGCAGGTAAGGTGCACCCCCTGGTGGGGAGGCCTGGGCCTGCTGCTCCTCACCTGCAGTCCCAACGCAGGGCCTCCCTCCCACCTCCACACCTGAAGGGCCAGGAGCCCTCACCCCCTTGTCTTTCAAGCCCAATGTGCCCACTGTACCCCATGAGGCTTCTCCAAATGCTTGCACCTTCCTGATTGCGTCTGCTGTGGTTGTGGGTGCCGTTGCACTCTGCCCTGGCTCGTGCCTGTCCTTCTCAGCTCCCCTGTGCCCACATCTACCCCCCAGGACCACCGTCCCACCTCCTGTCTTCTCAGCTCCCCTGTGCCCCACTCCCTCTGTGTGCCCTGTGCTCTGCCTCTGCTTTCGATTTGTTTCTTTCTACTTTCATGCAGGATAGTGGACCAGTTAGTGGGAGCCCCCTGCTGCCAACACCTGGTGCTAGCACTCCAGGCCGTGGTGGGCGCAGGCAGCTGCCCCAGACTCCCCTGACCCCCCGTCCCAGCATCACCTACAAGACGGCCCATTCCTCACCTGTCCACTTCGCCGGGGCTCAGACCAGCCTCCCCGCCTTCTCCCCCGGTCGGCTGAGTCGCGGCCTTTCTGAGCACAACGCCTTGCTCCAGAGAGACACCCTTAGCCAGCCCTTGGTCCCTGGCTCTCGCATTGGCTCTGACCCTAACCTGGGCCAGCGCCTGGACAGTGAGGCTGCTGACCACCCCCTGCCTGAGGACACGCTCACCTTTGAGGAGGCTGTGGCCACCAACTCAGGCCGCTCTTCCAGGACTTCCTATGTGTCCTCCCTGACCTCTCAGTCCCACCCACTCCGCCGTGTCCCCAACGGCTACCATTGTACTCTGGGACTCGGCTCGGGCAGCCGGGCACGGCACAGCTACCACCACCCCGACCAAGACCACTGGTGCTAGCTGTGCCGTGATCGCCACGCCTGCACGCAGCGGCACGTCCCACGGATGAGTTTTATCATCCACCTGGGCTCCTGAGGATACTGGGGTGGCCGGGGCAGCAGCAGCAGCCCCTGGGCAGGAGGGACCTGGCCTGGAGGCCACCTTGGCAGAGGCTATGCTGCGCCCTCCTCCCTCTGTCACTTGATGGGTTAATAAAGCCCTTTTTGGAGGGATGTGGCTCCGTCCCCCTCGCGTGCTGCCTTCTGGATCTCACACTGCACGTTTGATCTTGACAGGAAGTGGCCGTCAGAAATGTGACTGAGAAGGACCTGGCGAGTCCAGACCCTGTGTCCTGAACCCCAGCACTCAAGGTGGTGCTGGGACGCTTTTGTGGGTCTTGACTGAGGCCGTGGTCTGGGGGAGCAGGGCCTGAGGCTGTGGTCTGGGGGGGGGCAGGGCCTGCTGAAGTTGAAGTGGCCCAGCCCGTGGCCCCCACTGCCCTCGTCAGCATCTGTTGTGCTCTTTGTACTTTGTCAGCAAACGTGAGCTAGAAATGCACCCAATGCTGTCCTTCCCTGGACACTGTCAGCCCTGCCAGGGAACAAATCTGGAAAACGTTCTTGCTGTCAATTTCAGTTTTTAATCACAATACACTTCACTATTTTGTCATTTCTATATACTTAGAAAAAAACATTAAACCAGAAAGGGAAGGAAATGTTAACATAGCTTAAAAAAATCAACTTTGTAGAACGATCTGAACCTTTCATTGTGTGCTTTTGTGACTTGTGCGAGATGCTTCTTGCAGACTGTCCAGTCAGGTGTCCCCCAGATGCCCCTGGCTCCCACTGCTCTTGACCAAGTGCCTGACCTCAGGCCCTCACGCCCAGCCTCTGAGCATCATGGTGTGAGGCGAGGCCTCGTGAACCATCACCATGGGTTTTTGGAAACCTGGATGTTAGTGAATGCCAGAGAGCATTGAGCAGGATGTCCTCGTCTTCCTCCTACAAGCTAGGGGTGCCTGGTGGGGGCTGGAGGGCAGCAGGGCATATGGAGTGCGAGGTGTTTTCAATCTTCCATATCTGATCTCAGGGATGGGGTGCCTGCCAAGCAGGGCATGATCTCTGTTGTGTGTCAAATACGTTTTTTTTTTTAACCTCAGGCTGTTAAGAAGGGAAGTTAGCAGGGGGAGGGCTGGAGCAGAGAGGGCAGGGAGGGTGGGACTTGGAGCAGGTGTAGAGGAGGAATGGGTCCCAGAGCTCAGGTTGGGCAGCTGCAGCCCAGCACTGTTCCGGCACATGGTGTGGGGAGGAGGCAGCAAGAGAACCTTGTGGCCATCTCAAAGGGAAGATCATACTCAGGATGTTGCCTGGTGTGCTCAGAATACTGGGAGAGCCTTCATTTCACAAAGAAAGGAAACGTTTAAGACAGATTGGTCCTGGTGTGTCCTCTGTGTTTTGAAATTTCAAATGATCTTTGTTGGATTATTGTTTCCATCCCGAGTCTCCTCAAAGAACTGTATGTGCCTATGTGCATGTGTGTGTGTGTGTGTGTGTGTGTGTGTGTGTGTGTGTGTCTGTGCTCATGGGAGGTGTGGGTGTGTGTGGGGTGTGTCCAGCGAGTGGATGTCATCCACCCTTAGGGCTATGCAACAAAAGACACATTTAATAGAAACAATGCACGAGACTGCCACCTGGTCTGTGGGTTTCGGCATGATTGTGACCAAACCTTTTTATAGACTCTCCTCCACGAAGGGCACAACACTCTGAAACTGTAAAGGTAACAGAGCATTTTATTCCAATAGGAGGAGATCGAACAGGAATCTCCAACTGTGCATTTGATTGCCATGCTCATGCTGAGAGGGGGGGGCATGTACTTTGACACTGATGTTCTTCCAGCCCATGTTATCCTGTGTCAGTGTATTCAGAACCGTGGGGGCATGTACTTTGACACTGATGTTCTTCCGGCCCGTGTTATCCTGTGTCAGTGTATTCAGAACCGTGGCCATTTCTGCAGTCCATGTTGGGCCCAGATTTATCCTTTCTAGACCTACATACCTGGAGGACTTGTCTGGAGTTTTCTAGGTATTAGAATGAATGAAAGTCACAGGGAGGAGGAGGGAGATGTGATGTCTTGTTTCCCTTGCTGGGTTTGGTTTCTGTACTGTCTCTTCTCAAGCTATCATATGTTCCCTGAAATCTCATAGTGAGTTGCCAAATTTGAAATGCATCAACCAATTGTCTGCATCTGGGACCAGTCGAGCAGTGGCAGCAGTTTGAACAAGTTGTGTGTGCATGTAAAATATATACATATACACATATATACAAGTCTGTGCATGAAAATGTATATCTTCGTACTTTTTGATACCATGTATCCCTTTGTTAATTTTTAATTATATTTGATATAAATTGAAGGTTTGTTGCAAAAGTTTATATTTAAGAACAGTGTTAAAAAAGTCCCAACAATGAAACATGACTGGGACCTACTTAAAAAAAATTCTGTGATTGACTAGTTCGCTGCCTGAGTAATATTTATCAGCCAAACTTTGGATTCTGCTATTGTTTCTACAATGACATTTTGTATGAAGCAACGTCCTTGAATTAAAATAAAAACTTAGCAAAAAAATCAAACACAAAACCCCATCATGGGCTGGATGGTGTATGCAGGGGTGTGGGGATGGCACGTCTCAGGGTGCAGTGTGGCTGGAGCCTACTGCCAGGAAGGTTTGGAAAAGGATGAGGACTTACACAACTTGGTGTCTGTTTACAGTGAAGTGGAGGAGCAGTTGGGGCTCAGTGTAGACACTTGGGAAAATAAAGCCTCCTTGGGGGTTAGGAGTCATGTGATGGGTAGGTTAAGGTTTGGGTTGAGTAGATGAGTGATATTTGGGAAGGTCATAGGGTTTAGGGTAGAGTTGGAGACTAGAAATTGTAGTGAGAGAACAGAGGGTTAGGTTATGGTTAAATTTAAGGTCAGGTTGGGAGATCAGGATTTATGGTTAGGGTCAAAAATGCGTTTGACTCTATGCAATGGCAATGGGAGTTAGTGTGACAAGAATGAGGGATGGGTTCAGGTTGAATTTTAGAAGTTATGAAATAGGGCAAGATGGGGACAGGGTTAGGTTTCAGGAGAAAATATGAATTATGGTTCTGATTGTCCTTGAGAATGGGATCAACTTAAAATTCTGATAACCAGCAGTTAGTGTAATGGCTATGTAGCTGGACTCCCATGTAGTCGACCGCAGTTCAAGTCCTGGATCCGGTGGCTTAAACTCACGCCGGGTGCGTGTGCGTGCATGCCCAAGATCCTGAAAGGAGAATGGAGGAGAAGGGATTGTGGCGTGGCCATCCCTTCTGAGGGGTGGGGTGATTTCTCGCTTTCTGTCTCTGTCTGTCTGTCTTTCTAGCGAGTGCACACGCCCTATAGCAAAAACCTCTCAAAAAATTTCTGATTTAGGTGTGACTTTATATTTGGAATACAGTTGGAATTTTGTTGAACTAGAATGCAGATTAGGATTAGGATCAGGTTCAGATTAAGGATCAGGGGTAATGATGAGGTCAGATAAAAGGATAAGAGTTAGGGTTATATTATGGTGAGGGTAAGGATAAGGTTAAGTGTGTGAGGATCAGGGTTTGGCTGGTGTAGGAATCAGGGTCAGGGTTGTAGAAGGGATCAGGGTTAGGATCAGGGATCTTGATCAGGGTCAGGAATCAGGTTCAGGGTTGGGTTAGGGTCAGGGGTCTTGGTCAGGGTTAGGGTTGCGGTCAGGGATCAGGGTCAGGGTCTGTTTCAGTGCTGGCTTTGGTTTAGTGCCAGTGTCAAGGTCAGGCTGGATCTAGGGACTGGGTCAGGATAGGAGGTTGGAAGGTTATGGCCAGAGTCAAAGCCACAGCCAGGGCCATAGTCAGTGTTAGGGTAGATTAGGGCTTACTGTTTATAAACAGTAAAGAGAGATTTAGCAATGGATCTAAAATAAGGGGCTAAGTCTAGGGTTCCATTTGTGTTTGGGTTCATGTAAGGGATTAAATGAGGATTTGAAATTCAGCTTTTGGATTTTACTCCAGTTTGAGGTTCAGAATCTGCTTTGGCTTCTTGTTCTGGCTCTAATTAAATGTGATACTTCAGATTAGGGTTACAGTTAAGGGTTGGGGTTCAGTTGCAAGTTAGGATGGAGTTCATGTTCCTGTCATAGGAAATTACGGTTCTAATTAGGTCCTGACTTTGGTTCTGGTAAGTGTGTGTGGATCTTTCTCAGGTTCATTTCTGGCTCAGGTGCTCATGAGTATCTGTGCTCTGATTAGAAGCTTGAAGTTTGAGATTCTATCTGGGGTTGTGTTTGAGTTGGGGTTCATGTTCAAGATTAGGGTTCAGTGATAATATTTAAGGATTGGGATCAAGTATTGGGCTCAGGGTTGTGTTCAGGATAGAGATAGGAGTTAGGTTTAGGGAGTTGGGGTTAGGCTTATGGTTGAGGTTTAGTGGTTAAGGTTAGGGTTTACTATTCTTATCCAGTTCAGCTGGTTTTGGTTTATACTGGTTCTTGCTGTTTCTAACTAGTTTAGATTCTTACCAGCTGGTTACCAGACACAATCTGTATGAGCAAGTCAGAACCAGTATTAGCCAGTCAGATGCAATGTTAATTGATATGCACTTCAGTATCAGGGTGAACCAGTCAGATTTGGGCAGGGTGATCACACACCAGTCATAAGTTGCCAGAACTGGTCTGACTAGTTGGAATGAGAATGGACCCATCAGAGTAGACAAAAGTCACTTGGAATTGGTATGAACTGGCCAAAACAGGCCAGAATAAGTAAAGAAAATTTAGAACTGGCATGAGCCAGTTTTAACAGATCAGAATTGCTATGAGCTGGTCAGAACTACTGTAAAGAACCTGTATGGGCTGACCCAAGTTGTATGAAACAGTATGAACCAACTGGAACCGTCCAGGAAGGGCATGGGTTGCTGGAAACGGCTATGAATTGGTATGTACTGATTAGAAGCAGTCAGCTTCTAATGACACAGTATGAGTCATTTGAAACTGGTATTAGTCAATTGAAAGGGTATGGAAAAGTATAAACCAGTTCAAACCAGTATGAACTGGTCAGAACTTGCATTAGGCAGTCAGGACCAGTGTGGTTTAATAGAAACTGGCCATAACAGATATCAGCCACTTCAAACTGGTGTCAGCCTATAAGAAATGATCAGAAACAAAAAGAATAGGAATGAGTCAGTCTAACAGGTATGAACCAAGTAGACTTTTCTAGTCCAGTATGAACCAGTCAAATCCAGTCTGAACCAATAAGTAATGTTATGAAACACTCTGAGCCACTTAAAAACGTTCAGCGCTGATATGAACTGATATGAAACAATACTGGTATGAGCTAATCAGAACTGATATGAACAGGCATAAACCAGCCAGAATCAATATCAACTGGTCAGAAACAGCATAGTCAGTCAGTATGAACCAGTCAGAACCAGCAGAAACTAGTCAGTGAGTATGAGCCAGTCAGAACTGAGGACCACTAAAAACCAGCAGGTGTTGTGAACCAGTAGAAACGAGTTTGAACTGGTCAGAACTGACATGACACTGTCAGAACAAGCATGAAACAGTTAGAGCAGGCACAAGCCAGTCAGAAAAAGTCAGAATGGGTACCGAGTGGTGAGGACTAGTATAACCTGGCACCGCAGCATGAACCACTCAGAACTGATATGATCTGATCAGAACCATGTTCCCCAAAGAACCTGTCACAGCTTGTGTGAACCAGTTGTAATCAGCATGAACAAGTATAAACTGGTTTGAACCTGTCCAAAATTAAATATATTAAAGGGAAGGAGAAGATGGGGCCAGCAGATGGCGTAGTGGATACATTGCTGGACTCCCATGTGGTCAACCATGGTTTGAGTCCTGTATCCATTGGCTTAAAACTTACACCAGGTGCATGTGTGTGTGCCCCAAATCCCACAAGGAGACTGGAGGAGAAGGGAATGCAGCCTGGCCCTGCCTTCTATGGGATGATTTCTTGCTTTATGTCTCTCTGTCTCTCTGGAGAGCACACATGCTCTCTAGCAAAAGTATTTCCCAAAAGAGGAAATAGAAGAAATTATGACTAGTTTAAACTCTCAACAATCTCCCATTCCTCCTCTTCTAATCAGTGAGAACTGGTATGAAAGGGTTGGAACTGCTCTGACTGGGTCAGAACTCGTTTATTCAAGTAATAACAGTATGAGCTAGACGAGACTGATGTGAACCAGAAAGTAATGTCATAACAGGATTTAAAGAGTTGGAACTGACATGGACTTCATGAAATGAATAAAAAAGACGCGCGACCTACACGAGTAGTTCATGACTGGTATAAGCCAGTCATAACCAGAATAATTTTGTCAGACCCGTATGAATCGATTGGAACTAGCAAAGAACCATTTTTAACCCTTCAGAACTGGTATAAGCTAGACTGAATTGAAAAGAATCAGGCAGAACTAGTAATAGCAAAGGAGATGGTCAGAACCGATCAAGCCAATTAAAAGTAATATACACCAGTTATAAACGTCATGGGCCAGTATAATTGGTATCTAGTAAGAGCCAGGATGAACACTGAATCAAAACCAATCAGATGTGCAACAAACCCTTCAATCGAGTCCAAGCCAGTTGTAAGTGGCCTATACAGTCTAAACTGCTATGAACTGATCAGAAACAATATAAACAGTTCTGAAATGGTAAGAACGATTAAAAAAAAAGTATTCTGAAGAGAAGCAATGTGATGAACTAATAAGAATGGGAAGTAAAAAACAGCATGAAAAGGTTCAATCATCGATTATAGCCACTTGAAACAAATACAGACCATTCAGATGGGAATATGCCATCAGTACCAGCACAAAAGAGTGAGAACCTGCAAACTAATCAAAACAGGCATAAACCAATTAAAGAGGGTAAGAGTAACTAAAAACCATTATAAAAGAGTGTAAGAGTTAGGTTAGGGTTAGGGTTAGCTTAGGTTAGGGTTAGGGTTAGGGTTAGCATTAGGGTTAGTGGTGAGGGTTAAGGTTTTGGGTTAGCGTTAGGGTGAGAGATTAGGGTTTAAGGTTACAATGAGGGTTGTTTGGGTTAGGGTTAGGGAAGGGTTAGGTTAGGATTAGGGGTAGGGTAAGGGATATTTAGGGTCAGGGTTAGGGGTGCGGATAGGGTTAGGGTTAGGACTTGGTTAGGGTTAAGGTTAGGTTAGGGTTAAGGGTTAGTGTTTAGGATTAGGGGTTAGGGTTAGGTTTTTTTTTTTTTTGGACCGATGAAAACGAGGGGTGTGTGGCAGGTGGGTGTGTCTGCGAGTGTGCGGACCTGGTCTCCGGAAGTGAGTGTGCGTGCCAGGGTGCTTCCGGGTCACGTGCGAGAGGTCAAAGGTCAAAGGTCAAAGAGCACTCCCGGAATCCGCGTTTTGCTCACCTCCGGAATTAGGGTTAAAGTTAGGGTTAGGGTTTAGGGTTAGGGTTAGGGTTAGGGCTTGGGGTTAGGATTTGGGGTTAGGGGTTAGGGTTAAGGGTTAGATTAGGTTTAGGGTTAGGGGTTAGGGTTAGTGTTAGGGTTTAGGGTTAGGGTTCGGGGTTAGGGTTAGGGTTAGGGTTTAGAGTTATTGTTAGGATTAGGGTTAGGTTTAGTTTTAGGTTTAGGGTTAGGTGTTAGGGTTAGGTTTAGGTTTAGGGTTAGGGGTTAGTGTTAGGGGTTAGGGTTAGGAGTTGCAGTTGGGGTTGGGGTTGGGGTTAGGGTTAGCATTAGGGTTAGGGGTTCGGGTTAGGGTTTGGGTAGGGTTAGGGTTAGGGTTAGTTAGGGTTAGGGTTAGGGTTTAGGGTTAGGGTTATGGTGAGGTTTAGGGTTTAGGGTTAGGGTTAGGAATAGGGTTAGGGTAAGGGGTTAGGGTTAGGGTTAGGGGTTAGGGTTAGGGTTAGGGTGTAGGGTTAGGGTTAGGGTAGGTTTAGGGTTAGGGTTAGGCTTAGGGTTAGGGTTAGGGGTTAGGGTTAGGGGTTAGGGTTAGGGTTAGGGGTTAGGGTTAGGGGTTAGGGTTAGGGTTAGGGGTTAGGGTTAGTGTTAGGGTTTTGTTAGGGTTAGGGTTAGGGTTAGGTTGGGGTTAGGGTTAGGGTTTAGGGTTAGGGTTAGGGTTAGGATTAGGTCTATGGTATGATTTAGGCTTCAGATAAGGTTAGGTTTGAACTTAGTTTGAGCGAGTAAGTTTAGGGCTATTCTTAATTTTCGGTTAAGTGTTACAGTTGTAGTTAGCGTCAGGGTCAGGTTATGGTTGGGTTTAAACTTCAGGTGTCCGCCTAGGTTTAGGGTAAGGTCTATGGTTTGATTTAGGCTTCAGGTTAGATTAGGTTTGAACTTAGCTTGAGGTAGTAAGTTTAGGGCGACTTTTAGTTTTCATTTCAGTGTTACGGTTGGAGTTAGCGTCAGGGTCAGGGTTTGGTTAGGGTTTGGGTTAAGCTTTAGGTGTCCGCCTAGGGTTAGGTTTAGGTTTATGGTTTGATTTAGGCTTCAGGTTAGATTAGGTTTGAACTTAGTTTGAGGGAGTAAGTTTAGGGCTACTGTTAGTTTTCGGTTCAGTGTTACGGTTGGAGATAGCGTCAGGGTCAAGATAGGGTTGGGGTAGAGATTCAGGTGTCCGCCTAGGGTTAGGGTTAGGTCTATGGTTTGAGTTAGGCTTCAGGTTAGGTTAGGTTTGAACTTAGTTTGAGGGAGTAAGTTTAGGCCTATTGCATTTTTCGGTTCAGTGTTACGGTTGGAATTAGCGTGAGGGTCAGGTTAGGGTTGGGGTTGAGCTTAAGGTGTCCGCCTAGGGTTAGGGTTAGGTCTGTGGTTTGAGTTAGGCTTCTGGTTAGGTTAGGTTTGAACTTAGTTTGAGGGAGTAAGTTTAGGGCTACTGTTAGTTTTTGGTTCAGTGTTACGGTTGGAGATAGCGTCAGGGTCAGGTTAGGGTTGTGGTTTAGCTTCAGGTGTCCGCCTAGGGTTAGGGTTAGGTCTATGGTTTGAGTTAGGCTTCAGGTTAGGTTAGGTTTGAACTTAGTTTGAGGGAGTAAGTTTAGGGCTAATGTTAGTTTTCGGTTCAGTGTTACGGTTGGAGATAGCGTCAGGGTCTGGTTAGGGTTGTGGTTGAGTTTCAGGTGTCCGCATAGGGTTAGGGTTAGGTCTATGGTTTGAGTTAGGCTTCAGGTTAAGTTAGGTTTGAACTTAATTTGAGGGAGTAAGTTTAGGGCTACTGTTAGTTTTCGGGTAACTGTTACTGTTGGAGTTAGCCTCAGGGCCAGGTTAGGGTTGGGGTTGAGCTTAAGGTGTCCGCCTTGGGTTAGGGTGAGGTGTATGGTTTGATTTAGGCTTCAGGTTAGGTTAGGTTTGAAGTTAGTTTGAGGGAGTAACTTTAGGGCTACTGTTAGTTTTCGGTTAACTGTTACGGTTGGAGTAAGCGTCAGGGTCAGGTTAGGGTGGGGGTTAAGCATAAGGTTTCCGCCTAGGGTTAGGGTTAGGTCTATGGTTTCATTTAGGCTTCAGGTTAGGTTAGGATTGAACTTAGTTTGAGGGAGTAAGTTTAGGGCTACTGTTAGTTTTCGGTTAACTGTTACGGTTGGAGTAAGCGTCAGGGTCAGGTTAGGGTGGGGGTTAAGCATAAGGTGTCCGCCTAGGGTTAGGGTTAGGTCTATGGTTTCATTTAGGCTTCAGGTTAGGTTAGGATTGAACTTAGTTTGAGGGAGTAAGTTTAGGGCTACTGTTAGTTTTCGGTTCAGTGTTACGGTTGGAGTTAGCGTGAGGGTCAGGTTAGGGTTGGGGTTAAGCTTAAGGTGTCCGCCTAGGGTTAGGGTTAGATCTGTGGTTTGATTTAGGCTTCAGGTTAGGTTAGGTTTGAACTTAGTTTGAGGGAGTCAGTTTAGGGCTACTGTTAGTTTTTGGTTATCTGTTACGGTTGGAGTAAGCGTCAGGGTCAGGTTAGGTTTGGTGTTGAGCTTAAGGTGTCCGCCTAGGGTTAGGGTTAGGTCTGTGGTTTGAGATAGGCTTCAGGTTAGGTTAGGTTTGAACTTAGTTTGAGGGAGTAAGTTTAGGGCTACTGTTAGTTTTCGGTTCAGTGTTACGGTTGGAGATAGCGTCAGGGTCAGGTTAGGGTTGTGGTTGAGCTTCAGGTATCCGCCTAGGGTTAGGGTTAGGTCTATGGTTTGAGTTAGGCTTCAGGTTAGGTTAGGTTTGAACTTAGTTTGAGTGAGTAAGTTTAGGGCTACTGTTAGTTTTCGGTTCAGTGTTACGGTTGGAGTTAGCGTGAGGGTCAGGTTAGGGTTGGGGTTGAGCTTAAGGTGTCCGCCTAGGGTTAGGGTTAGGTCTATGGTTTGATTTAGGCTTCAGGTTAGGTTAGGTTTGAAGTAACTTTGAGGGAGTAAGTTTAGGGCTACTGTTAGTTTTCGGTTCAGTGTTACAGCTGGAGTTTGCGTCAGGGTCAGGTTAGGGTATGGGTAAAGCTTAAGGTGTCCGCCTAGGGTTAGGGTTAGGTCTATGGTTTGATTTCGGCTTCAGGTTAGGTTAGGTCTGAACATAGTTTGAGCGAGCAAGTTTAGGGCTACTGTTTGTTTTCGGTTTAGTGTTATGGTTGGAGTTAGCGTCAGGGTCAGGTTAGGGTTGGGGTTAAGCTTAAGGTGTCCGCCTTGGGTTAGGGTTAGATCTATGGTTTGATTTAGGCTTCAGGTTACGTTAGGTTTGAACTTAGTTTTAGGGAGTAAGTTTAGGGCTACTGTTCATTTTCGGTTCAGTGTTATGGTTGGAGTTAGCGTCAGGGTCAGGTTAGGGTTGGGGTTAAGCTTAAGGTGTCCGCCTAGGGTTAGGGCTAGGTCTGTGGTTTGATTTAGGCTTCAGGTTTGGTTAGGTTTGAACATAGTTTGAGGGAGTAAGTTTAGGGCTACTGTTAGTTTTCGGTTCAGTGTTACGGTTGGAGTTAGCGTCAGGGTCAGGTTAGGGTTGGGGTTAAGTTTAAGGTGTCCGCCTAGGGTTAGGGTTAGATCAATGGTTGGATTTAGGCTTCAGGTTAGGTTAGGTTTGAACTTAGTTTGAGTGAGTAAGTTTAGGGTACTGTTAGTTTTCAGTTCAGTGTTATGGTTGGAGTTAGGGTCAGGGTCAGGTTTAGTTTGGGGTTAAGCTTAAGGTGTCTGCCTAGGGTTAGGGTTACGTCTATGGTTTGATTTAAGCTTCCCGTTAGGTTAGGTATGAACTTAGTTTGAGGGACTAAGTTTAGGGGTCCTGTTAGTTTTTGGATCAGTGTTAATGTTGGAGTTAGAATCTGGGTAATGTTACAGTTGGGGTTAAGCTTAAGGTGTACGCCTACGGTTAGGGTTAGGTCTTTGGTTTGATTTAGGCTTCAGGTTAGGTTAGGTACGAACTTAGTTTGAGGGACTAAGTTCAGGGGTCCTGTTAGTTTTCGAATCAGTGTTACGGTTGGTGTTATTATCTGGGTAAGGTTACAGTTGGGGTTAAGCTTAAGGTGTACGCCTAGGGTTAGGGTTAGGTGTATGGTTTGATTTAGGCTTCAGGTTAGGTTAGGTTTGAACTTAGTTGAAGGGAGTAAGTTTAGGGCTACTGTTAGTTTTCTGTTCAGTGTTACGGTTGGAGTTAGCGTCAGGGTCAGATTAGGTTTGGGGTTAAGCTTAAGGTGTCCGCCTAGGGTTAGGGTTAGGTCTATGGTTTGATTTAGGCTTCAGGTTTGGTTAGATTTGAACTTAGTTTGCGGGAGTATGTTTAGGGCTACTCTTAGTTTTCGGTTCAGTGTTACGGTTGGAGTTAGCGTCAGGGTCAGGTTAGGTTTGGGGTTAAGCTTAAGGTGTCCGCCTAGGGTTAGGGTTATGTCTATGGTTTGATTTAGGCTTCAGGTTAGGTTAGGTTTGAACTTAGTTTGAGGGAGTAAGTTTAGGGCTACTGCTAGTTTTCGGTTCAGTGTTACGGTTGGAGTTAGCGTCAGGGTCAGGTTGACAGTTAGTTTTCGGTTCACTGTTATGGTTGGAGTTAGCGTCAGCGTCAGGTTTGACAGACCACAGCCACAGAGGCCTGACAGGCCAGCTCACCACTGCAAAGCAAAAGCACTGTCTCCACTGTCACCAGGAGAGACAGTTCATGTCAGAAATGCCAGGCAACACTAGCTTGAGGTCTTAAGGAGGGAGTCCACACTACCAGACTTCTGGATAGAGATTTAGACTACACTACCGAGAAGTCTCTGAGAGGAAATGTTCCCGCAGAACGCTAGAATAAACTTGGCAGTCTCGCCCGGGTTCTGGGCACAAACTCCAGAACACAAAGCATGACACAGAGCCATCTGGGGGGACTTCCAGCTAGAGCTTCAGGCTAGGGGAGAAATCTAGCCACCAAAAACCCAGAGTTCGCTTTACAGTCACCAGGAGGAAGAATTCATGGCAGAAATGCCAGACTACAGTACCTAGAAGCCTCTGAGTGGAAGAACCCTGACAGGATGGTAGAAAACAATTCTAGAGTGGCTAGCAGAAAGCTTTCTGGGTAGAAACACCAAATTACTCTCCCTGATGCCTCTGAAAAAATACTTTTCAATAGAACCACAACTGCACTCAGCAGAGGCATGCAAGGAATAACCTGACCAGAACGCCAGAGTTCCAGGAGTAATACTTTTGGGACAAAATGCCAGGTTCCAATACCCAGAGGTTTCTGAATTTCAGGAACAGTGCTCAGAGGACACTGGGATGGAGAATTCTGGGTAGAGCTTGAACTAAGATACCTAGGAACCTGCGGGAAAAAAAATTCACCTCCAGAAGCCAGAGTACATTTTCTGGAAAGATGAATTCTTGAGAGAAGTGCCAACTACACAACACAGTGACATTTGTGAAGAGAATTTCACCTGTTAGTAACAGACTCTGGGAGGTGGTCTTTGTTCCTCCAATGGACTATGGGAGGCTGACTTTGATGTAAATCTTCGGACTACTCTACCGACGGGTGTAGGGTGGAAAACTTGCCACCAGGAAGCCAGAGGACACTTTCCAGAATAACCAGGAGGAATGATTCTGGGTATAAATGACAAACCACACTAGTTAGTGTGCTTTTGTGGGCACACATCTGGGTAAAGATTTAGACTACACTACTCAGACATGTTTGAAAAGAAAACCTCCTGGGACCAGCAGTTAGCATAATGGCTATGTCGCTGGACTCCCACGTAGCCGACCACATTTCGAGTCCCAGACGTGGTGGCGTAAACTCACGCCGGGCGCGTGTGCGTGCATGCCCAAGATCCCGAGAGGGGAATGGAGGAGAGGGGATTGTGGCGTGGGCACCCCCTGGAGGGTGATTTCTTGCTTTCTGTCTCTCTGTCACTCTCTGTCTGTCTTTCGAGCACACGCAAAAACCTCTCCAAAAAAAAAAAAAAAAAAAAGAAAGAAAGAAAGAAAAAAGAAGGAAAAAAGTAAACCTCCTGAAGGAATGGCTGTATGGTTTTCCTGGATTCTCTGGGGGAAGAGTCCCTGACAGAAACACCAGACTACATTACCCTTAGCGATCTCAGAGGGAGACTTTCAGGTAGAACTTTAGACTGAATTACCCAGAAGCCTAGGGAGAGAATCACTCTACCAGAAAGATTTAGTGCACTTTCCAGAGGAGCCTGGAGGAAGACTTCTGTCTGAAATGCCAGATTATACTACATACAAGGCTTTGGGAGGAAGAATTCCTGACAAAATAACAAAATTTACTTCCTAGAGTGGCCAGGGGAAACTTCTAGGCAGAAATGCCAGACTACACCACTTACTGCCTGTGAAAGAAAGATTTCCAGGTGGAATCTTTCTAAATCTACACTAAGCAGTGTTCTCCAGAAGGAATACCTCTGGCCAGAATGTCATAACACAATTCCCAGAGTCCCTGGGATTAATAATTCTGTGAGTGAGTGTTATACTTCAAAGTCCTGAGGGTTTGGGAGAATGACTTCAAGGTAGAGTAAAAATAATATGACCCAGAAGACACTGGGGAGGGAGAATTCCAGGTAGAGCAGCACTTAAAACATACAGAGGCCTGGAAAGAAATATTTTACCACAAAGCCAGAGTACACTTTAAAGCTGCCAGGAGGAAGAATTCTGGTCAGAAACACCAGACTACTAGCTAGAGGGCTCTAGGATTCACTAGCCATAAATCTCTGGGAGGAAAACTTCTGGACACAATGACAGAATAAACTTTGTAGACTGGCCAGAGTAAGAGTTCTTGGCACAAACACCAGACTACATTATTGAAAGATATCTGAAACGAAAGGTTCCGGGTAGAGCTTTGACTATGTTACCCAGAAGTCTAGGAAGGAAATCTAGTCACCAGATAGACATAGAGCTCTTCAGAGTGTTACTAGGAGGGAGAATTCAGGATGTAAGTGCCAGATTGCCGTGCCTACTAGCCTCTGACAGAAATAATTCTGACAGAATGACAGAATTCACTTTCTAGAGTGGCCAAGAGGAAGGTTTTTGGGCAGAAATGCCAATTTGCTCTTCTCTATCTTCTGTTGCAGTTCGATCTTCCCAATTAAATTCTGGGACATAATATTCAACTCCAGACTTGTCCCTATGATTAAGTTGGCCATTTTCTTAGTTTTTGAACTCTTATTTCTGTGTGTCATTAATTTTCCTGGTATAGCACTCCCTTGAGAACTTCTTGGAGATCTGGTCTGGTGTTGGTAAATTCTTTCAAGTTTCGTTTATCTAAGAATGTTCTTGTCTTTTCTTCCCATATGAAAGATAATCTTGCCAGGTACAGTATTCTTGGTTGAAATTGCTTTTCCCTTAACACTTTGAGTATATTTCCCCATTCTTTCCTTGCTCGCATTGTTTCCGATGAGAGGTCTGCTGTTAGCCTGATGGGATATCCTTTGTAGGTAACTTGACATTTTTCTCTTGCCAATCTTGGTATCTTGTCTTTGTCTGTGGTTTTGGCTAATCTGGCTATAATGTGTCTTGGAGAAAATCTTCTTGAGTTGATTCTATTTGGAGTCCTTTGTTTTTCTTTATTTCTTTTTTCTTGGAGAGGTTTTTGCTATAGGGCGTGTGCGCTCACCAGACAGAGAGACAGAGAGACAGAAAGTGAGAAATCACCCCCCCCCCCAGGGGGGATGGCCACGCTGCAATCCCTTCTCCTCCATTCTCCTCTCAGGATCTTGGGCACGCACGCACACACACCCGGTGTGAGTTTTAAGCCACCGGGTCTGAGACGCGAACCGCGGTTGACTACGTGGGAGTCCAGCGACATAGCCATTACACTAACTTCTGGTCCCCTCCTTTGTTTTTCTTGAAACTGGATTTTTGAGTGCCTCTCTAGGTTTGGAAAATTTTCTTGCAGGATTTCATGGAATAGATTATCAACGCCCTTATGAGTCTCTTTGCCTTCTGGAATACCAATTATACGGATGTTTGGACATTTGATGGTATCTAGTATTTCTCATATATTATTCTCATTTTTGGGGGGCAATTTTCTCAGTCTCTGTGGTGGATTTTTCTAGGCCAGTAATTTTATTTTTTGAGAGGTTTTTGCTATAGGGCGCATGTGCTCGCCAGAAAGACAGACAGAAACAGAGAGACAGAAAGTGAGAAATCACCCTCCCGGGGGGATGGCCACGCTGCAATCCCTTCTCCACCATTCTCCTCTCAGGATCTTGGGCATGCATGCACATGTGCCCAGCGTGAGTTTAAGCCACTGGGTCTGGGACTCGAAACGCGGTCGACTACATGGGAGTCCAGTGACATAGCCACTACACTAACTGCTGGTCCCCAGGCCAGCAATTTTGTCCTCTACATCTGAGATTCTATTTTTTGTATTATCTAGTCTGCTTTTAATACTTTCAAGGGAGATTTTGACTTCCTGTATTATAGCCTTCATCTCTAATAGGTTCCTTTGATTATTTTTTAAAGTGTGTAATTTCTCTTTTAGATCTTGCAAAAATTTCCTCACCTCCTGGAACTGGTCAACTCTTTTCTCCTTTCTCTTCTACAGTTCACTGTCTCTCTTCTCTTCCATCTCTGTTAGCTTCGTCATTATGAATATTCCTTATCAGACATTTCCATGATTTCCATTGAGCTGTCTGTGGATGAAGAGGAGTTATTCTTTTTTCTTGGAGGAGAGGTATTTTCTTGCTTTTCCATATTTCTTGTGGCCCTGTGGTGATTTCTAGTCATCTGATGGATGGTGTGTTTCTTCCTAAACTTGAAGTTTAATCTGAGCGTTCAGGAGCATGCAGAAGGAGGTGATCTGGAATCTCTTTGTCATTCCGTTTTTATCCCTTTGTGCAGCAGATTCAGTGGATATTGAGGAATATGTTAACCCTAATAGTATTTGGATGTTTGGCTATAGTTCCCTTAGATCTGTCTAGAAACACAGAGAATGGAGATTGAGGAGCAGAGAGATGAGATAAAAGAAAAAGAAAAGAGAAGAGAGAAAAAACAACAATAACAACAACAAAGAAACAGAGAAAAAAAGAAGGGAAAAAAACAGCTAAAAAACTTATTATTATTTTTTAAAAAGCAAAAAATTTTGCACAAGTGTGCCACACAAAATCACTAGTTCTCAGGAGCCATGAGGAATCTTCTTCTGAAGGCCTGCCCCTTTCCTCTCTTGGGTGAGAGGGGGAGAGAGGATTATTATTTTTTTTAATTTATTTTTTCATTTCATTTTCTTCCATGCATTCAATCACATTATTATTTGTCTTACAAAATGGATATTTCAACAGGTGAACACCTCTACCCAGCACCGTCGATAAAACCACGAAACATCTTCAACAGATAATACCACACCTCTTTGTGCCATTAATGCTTTTCCTCCCTGTCCCTCCCCCAAATGTCCTTCTTCAAACCCTCCTCTTTCACACACACTATATCTGGTATTTACATCTATATACTGCGTTTCTATATCCTTTAGACAATTAGTTTCAGTCATAGAGTGCAGACACTCGGTATATATTAAGTGGGGACATACAATGCCTCTCCTTCATAGCATGGCTTGCTTCACTCAGCAGTAAGTCTTCCATATTCATCCACTTCCTGTCAAAAGCCAGGGTTTTTTTTTTTTTATGGATGAATAGTATTCTATTGAATATATGTGCCACAGTTTTTCTAACCATTCATCAGTTCATGGGCATTTAGGTTGCTTCCATGACTTAGCAATCGTGAAAAGTGCCACAATAAACATCGATGTGCAAACACTTTTCCGATAAAGTATTCTTCTGTCCTTTGTAGATACCAAGGAGTGGGACTGCTGGATCATATGGTAGTTCTATTTGTAGATTTTTGAGGAATCTCCAAATTGTTCTCCACAGTGGTTGGACCAATTTACATTCCCACCAGCAGTGTAAGAGAGTTCCCTTTTCACCACACCCTCGCTAGCACTTACCATTTTTTTTTTTTTAATCTTAGACATTCTGACTGGGGTTAGGTGATATCTCATTGTTGTTTTGATCTGCATTTCTCTTACAATGAGGGACGTTGAGCATTTTTTCATATGCCTTTTAGCTATTCGTATGTCATCTTTAGAGAGTGTTTTTTTCAACTCATTCTCCCATCTTTTAATAGGATTGATTGTCTTTTTCAGGAACAGCTGCTTGAGTTCCTTGTGAATTTTGGTGACCAGTCCCTTATCTGACGCATAGTTTACAAAAATATTTTCCCATTCTGAGGTCTGTCTATTCACACTAAACACTGTGTCTTTTGCCATGCAGAAATTTCTTAGTCTGATGTAATCCCACTTGTCTATTTTGGGGATTATTGACTGTGCTTTGGGAGTCTTATTAAAGAAGTCTTTCCCTACCCCAATGTCTCCCAGAGTTTCCCTGGTGTTTTCCAGGAGTAGTTTTATAGTTCGAGGTCTTAGATTTAGATCTTTGATTCACCTTGACTTTATTTTTGTCAGAGGTGAAAGGTAGGGGTTCAGATTCATCTTTCTGTAAGTGGAGATCCAGTTTTGCCAGCACCATTTGCTGAAGAGGTCTTCTTTTTCCCACTGGATTGACTGGTACCCCTTGTCAAAAATCAGTTGGCTGTAAGTTTGAGCATTCATTTCTGGGGACTCTATTCTGTTCCATTGGTCCACCTGTCTGTTTCTGTGCCAGTACCATGCTGTTTTGATTACCACAACTTTGTAGTATAGTTTTGGGTCAGGAAGTGAGATGCCACCCATTCCACTCTTCTTGTTCAGAACTGCTTTGGCAATACGGGGTCTCTTATGATTCCAGACAAACTTTATGATTGTCTTTCCTAGATCTGTGAAGAATGTGTCTGGTACTTTGATTGGCATTGCATTAAATAGGTAGATTAATTTGGGTAGAATTGCCATTTTGATTATATTAATTCTTCCAATCCAGGAACATGGGATGTCCTTCCACTTTTTTGTGTCATTTTCAATTTCTTTTTTTTGTTTCTCATAGTTTTCCTTATGAAGGTCTTTAACTTCTTTGGTTAGATTTATCCCTAAGTATCTTACACTTTTTGTGGCTATGGTAAATGGAACAACTTTTTTCAGTTCTATCTCAGTCTGCCTGTTGTTCATATACAGAAATGCTATAGATTTCTGGATATTAATTTTGTATCCTGAAACTTTACTGTAATCATGTATTACTTCCAGAAATTTTTTTATGGAAACCATTGGGTCTTCCATGTATACAATCATGTCATCTGAGAATAGAGAGAGTTTCACCTCTTCTTTTCCTATTCGAATTCCTGTTATTTTTTCCTCCTTTCTGATTGCAATGGCCAGAACTTCCAGTACTATATTGAAGAGGAGTGGAGAAAGTGGACATCCTTGTCTTGTACCCGTTTTTAGTGGAAAAGCTTTCAGCTTTTCTCCATTGAGGATGATGTTCGCTAAGGGTTTTTCATAGATAGCTTTTATTGTGTTGAGAAGTGACCCTTCTATGCCGATTTTGCTGAGAATCTTGATCATGAAGGGATGTTGTATCTTATCAAATGCTTTTTCTGCATCAATTGATATGACCATATGGTTTTTATCTTTTTCCCTATTAATATGGTGTATTACATTTATGGTTTTGCATATGTTGAACCAACCTTGCATTCCTGGGATAAGGCCTACCTGATCATGATGTATAATATTTTTTATAAGCTGTTGTTGAGAATCTTGTTGAGATTCTTGTTGAGAATCTTTGCGTCTATATTTATCAGATATATTGGTGTATAGTTTTCCTTCCTTGTCCTGTCCTTATGTGTTTTAAGGATAAAGGTGATAGAGGCTTCATAGAATGAATTAGGGAGAGGGTCGCCCTTTTGGATCTTTAGAAATAACTTGAGCAGAATGGGGGTTAACCGTTCTTTGAAAGTTTTGTAGAATTCAGAGGTGAAGCCATCAGGGCCAGGGCTTTTCTTTGTTGGGAGGTTATTTATAACTGATTTGATCTCCTGGCTTTTTATGGACCTATTCATACTTTCTATATCCTCCTGGCTCAATCTAGGTAGATTATACGTGTCCAGGAATTTGTCCATCTCATCCAGATTGTCTTGTTTCTTGGCATATAGTTGTTCATAGTATCCTCTAATGATGTTCTGTATTTCTACTTTTTCTGTTGTTATATTTCCTGCTTCATTGCAGCTATGATTCACCTGGTTCTTTTCTCGCTTCTTCTTAATAAGTCTCGCTAGTGGCGTATCAATTTTGTTTATCTTTTCAAAGAACCAGCTTTTACTTTCATTTATCTTCTGTATAGTTCGTTTATTTTCTATTTCATTTATTTCTGCTCATATCTTTATTATTTCCTTTCTCCTGGAGTTTTTTGGATCTTTTTGCTGTTGCTTTTCCAATTCTGTGAGGCATAATGTTAAGTGATCCATTTGCCTTCATTCCATCTTCCTCTTATGTGCACTAATTGCTATGAACTTCCCTCTTATGACTGCTTTAGCAGTGTCCCAAAGATTATGGAAACTCATGTCCTCATTGTCATTGGTTTCCATGAACCTTTTGATTTCAGTCTTTATTTCTTCAGTAGTTGTGGAGTCATTCAGGAGTAGGTTGTTAAGTTTCCATGTATTTGAGTATTTTTGAGGATTTCTCTTGAAATTAAACTCAAGTTTAATTCCATCATGGTCAGAGAAGATGCTGGGTATAGTTTCTATGCCTTTGAATCTGTAGAGGCTTGCTTTGTGCCCATTGATGTGGTCAATCTTCGAGAATGTTCCAGGGGTCGAAAGATGGGAGTGGGGTGTCTGTAGGTCTAATGGCCTTCCTATGTGCTAGTGAGAAGAGAGAAATTTATAAATGAAAGAAGAGGAGAAGGAGAAAAAAAAAGTGTACCTGGCTGACAGAGGGGTTTCTGGCTTGGGGGTCCTGGGGCTGGAGCTTCAGGGGGCAGTCCTCCCTCGCAGTTCCTGGCCCAGGGGTCGAAAGATGGGAGTGGGGTGTCTCAGAGAAAGGATTATTAACAAGATAAAGGAGGGGCTGAAAGCTGAGAAAATACTTTACTTTAAAATTTTTTTAAAGGAAAAATTACTACAAAATGAGAAGACAGAGACAGAGGCAGAGAGAGACAGAGACAGAGAGAGAGACAGAGAGAAGGCTGAGGGGCTTCCTAGCACTCGAGTTTGTGGGCTGGAGGCTGAATTATCAGTAGAAAATCTTAATTTCTTTTTTCCCCCTGAAATCACTAGTTCTCAGGAGCCATAGAGGAGTCTGGAATTTTTTTAAAGAAATGCTAGACTATACTACCTAGAGGGCTGTAGGAGGGAGACTTCTGGGTAAAAAGTTAGACTACATTATCCAGACTTTTCTGGGAAGAAAGTCTCCAGAAATAATAACTTTTCTAACTTTCCTGTATTCTCTGGGGGAAGACATCCTGGAAAAAACCAGACTACATTACCCAGAGCCATCTTAGAGGAGGAATTCTGGGTAGAGCTTTAGACTGCATTACCTAGAGCCTAGGAAGAAAATTTAGCTGCTACCAGAAAGCTGGAGTGCACTTTCCAGAGGAAACAGGAGGAAGACTTCCGGGCAGAAACACAACCACACTGCCAAGTAGGCTTTGGGGACAGGAATTCCAGACAGAATGATGGCATTCACTTCCCAGAGAGGCCAGGGGAAGTTTTCTAGGCAGAAACACCAGACTACACCATCCATAGGCCTATGAAAGAAAAATTTCTATGTGGACCACAGAATACACTAACAAGTGGCCTCAGAAGGAAAACCTCTGGCCAGAATGCTATAATGCAATTCCCAGAGACCCTGAAGGCAGTAGCTCTGATGGGGAACCTCAGACTTCAAGACCCCAAGTCTGCCGGGAGTGTGATCTCGGACAGCGCCACAACCACACTACCCAGAAGACACTGGGTGGACGACTGCTGGGGAGAACTTCAACTACAACACAAGGCCTAGAGAGGAAAACACGTCCCCAGAAAGCCAGAGTATGCTTTCCACAGCCACTGGGAAGAAGAATTCTGGTCAGAAAAACCAGACTACACTAGCTAGAGGCCTTAGGAGGAAAATCTGAGTAAAGATACAGACTACATTGCCCAGAATTCTCTGGGAAGAAAACATCCACAGAGAACAACAAAATAAATTTCCTGGACTGTCCAGAGGAACAGTTCCAGGCAGATTCACCAGATATATTACACAGAGACATCTGGGAGAAAGACTTTTTTTTTGGGTGGAGATTCATATTACCTTACTCAGAGGCACAGAGAGGAAATCTACCACCAGAAACTCAGAGTGCACTTCACAGTGTCACTAGGAGGGGGAAATTGTGCTGAGTCACCAGACTCCACTACCGGGACTCTGAGGAAGGCTTCCTGGAGAATGGCAGAGTACCCTTCCTGGAGTGGTTCACATGGGGCTTTCTGGGCAGAAATGCCAAATTAAGCTACCCTGATGCCTTGGAAAAAATATTTCTGTGTAGAATTACAGACTATGCTAACCAGAGGCACCCAGAAGGAAAACTTCTGAACAGAATGCACTTTTCACAGTCCCTGGGAGAAATATTCCAGGGACAAAATACCAGACTCCAAAACTCAACGGCTCCTGGGAGCAAAAATTCCATGTACCGGCAAAAACTATAATACCCCAAAGATACTGGGAATGAAAATTCTGAGTAGAGCTTCAACTGAAATACCTAAAGGGCTCTGGCAAGAATTCGCCACCCTAACTCCAGAGTACATTTTTCTCAGTTGCCAGGTGGAGGAATTCTGAGCAGAAAGGCTGGACCTCACAGCACAGCGGTGTTTCTGAACAGAAGTTCCAACTAGTGACAAAGACTGCACTACCAAGTAAGTTCTGGGTGGTCAACATGGAGGTAAGGCTTTAGGGGACACCACTCACAGAGGTAGGGAGGAAAACCAGTCTCCAGAGAGCCAAAGGACAGTTTCCAGAATCACCAGGAAAAAGAATTCCTGGCTTAAACACCAGTCTACGCTAGCTAGTGGGCTCTTGGAGGACCCCTCAAGGGGAAGATCCAGATCACACTACCTCCCGAGATCGTCCTGGGAGGAAAACTTCTAGAGAGGATGAATGAATATACTCGCTAGACTGCCAGGCGAGAGATTCTGGTAGCAACACCGGACGACATCACCTTTAACTTCCTTTTTGAGGCTAGGAAGCTGAGCCAAGAACCCACCACCAGATTTCACCCTAGAACCTGTAGGTTTTGATGAATTTCTCTCTGCTTGAGGTCCTTGGAAACATTCAAAATATCTTGAGATTCCTAGGACTACCAGGAAGCGACCTTCTTTGCTGTTCTGTAATGCTGTACAGCAGGTATCAGGCCGTTTTCAGTTTTTGCTTTGTTTTGTTTTCCTCAGAGGCTGTGTGAGCAGTGGCTCTGTTAAGTCAACTTTATTTCTAGAAATTATCCTGTCATGTCTGGTCCTATGTGCACCATAATCAATTATGACATCATAATCAAAGCTATATATATATATATATATATATATATATATATATATGTGTGTGTGTGTGTGTGTGTGTGTGTGTGTTTGTGTGTGACCAATGTTCCCAGTTATGTCCTGTTATAAGGTAAACAGACTCTTATTAAACTCGTGCATGTGCAAATGACTTACCACCATGAGAATATTCAATGAGAGTTTCTCAGTTCTGGAGGGATCAGGGAAAGAATAAGGTAATTGCTTTGCTTCTGTTTACAGATGTAAAATCTGGTAAATTGTTACAAATTATAGTTTAAGAGATTAGAGAAAGGAGTTTCTTAAATCCAAAAAATAGAATGTTAGTTAGGGAAACAACAGTTTTTCAAGCCACAGTCCATATGTCAACAATCATCATTGGTTCATGCATTCCCATGTAATCAACTCCAATCCAGCTTGGTTTTGGTTAGCAATGTTCCTCAGCTTCTCAGCTATAGTCATGAGACCCTTTCTAGGTCCAGTGGTGTGACCTCACAGTTCTTTCAGCAATGGCCTCAGACTCCTTTACATGGAGCACCCTAGTCTTTCCCTAGGTCTCAGGAGTCCTTCTGGTTATAGGGAAATAGCCAAAGATGAGATCTGAATTTGTCTGATCCCATTGGACAGCCTAGAGGAGACATCTGGTCTGCACTGGTGAGTGAGCCTCACCCTGCATCAACCCCATAGCCAGCAGGGAGTGCCCAACCTCAGCTCATGGCGAGGCTCACCCTGAACTGCCCCGACGGCCAGCCGAGACTAAGTGGCCTCAGCTGGCAGTGAGCCTCCTCCCACATTGCTCTCACGGCCAGCAGGGAGCCTTGCCATGAATCAACCCAGATTGCCAACAGAGGGTGAGGACCCATCTTCTGCCCAGGAACCCCCTTCCTGCTTCCTCCCAGCCAGTGCCTTTGCCAGCACAGGAGCTCCTCCTTAGCACCCGCCAGAGGGCACCACCTGGCCTTGGCTGACTGGGCACCACCATAGGGAATAGCACCTTTCTGCCCCAGCCTGGTGATCAGTGGCAGCCCATGGTAGAAAAAGAGGGAAGACTCAGGGCAGCAAGACCAGACCGTGTGTCTGAGTGTGTGGGGCTCAGGGATGGGCATGGGCTGCCAGGACGATGTGGCCTCCCTCTTCCTCACAGCTGGGATGGGATGGTCTGTGGCTGCCCTGCAGACACTCCAGGGGGCCCTCCCGGGCCCTGATCCATGTCAGAGGTGGCGTAGAAATGACATCCTGGCAGGTGCTATACATGACATGAGGGTGCCTGTTGGTCTTGTTGACACACACACAGGCCAGAATGTGCTCTGTGGTGCTTGAATTTTGGTGCTTGCATGGAGGGTGGGCATCAGGCTCAAAGCCCAGTCTAGCTTTGGCCGTGATCGAGAAGACCCACCTGCATATATTGGGCATGCTGCCGTCCACAACTGGAAAACACCAGCTTACTATAAAGCACTGATTTTCCCGAGGCCGTGGGTGGTGGCCCGGTGTCAGTGGAGTAACCACAGCTCCGGAAAACTGCAGCTTTCCTCCGTGTCCTCTGTGGAACAACTCCATTTAGTGGATTAAAATTCAGGTAAGAACTGAGGTTTTTCTTTATGAAATTCATATGACATAAGTGTCATCATGTTAGCCTTATGTAAGGACACAATTCCATGGAATTGACCACTTTGGCAGTATTGGACAACTCTCTCTGTGCTGTGGAGCATTTTTAATGACCTGAAAGGAAACTCAGAAACCTCGAGGAGTCTCTTCCCACCCCTCCCTGGCAGCTGTGAACCTGCTTTCTGTCTCTGGGTCTGCCTGTTCTGGAGGGTCCACATACATGGCTCACACATCGCGTGGACTTTTGCTTTCTGTCTCCTTTACTTCTGTCATTTCTGTGGCTCATCCCTGTCGTGACAAACACCAGCACTTTGTTCTTCTTATGTTTGTGATAACACAGACATGAGATAGTTTTTACTGTTTAAATCTTTTTTTTTTTTTTTGGTCCTTTGGTGGTACGTGTCTGTGGTGGCTTAAATAGGGTGTCACTGTGTGGTGCTCTCTCTACCTGAACGCCCCAAGCAGCTGAGACCACAGGCCTGTGCCATCACACCAGCCTTTCAGGGTGTGCTGCAGCCTAAACTCAGGAAGTCAGGCCTCCCATGTGACCTCAGTGAGTCAAGCAGCACATCTGGCATGTGCTACCACAGTTGGGGCTGAACCTTTTATTTTTTAATGAGAGAAGGATGAGAGAGAGAGAGACCGGGAAAGGGAGAACAACAGAAAGGTGTTTTTGACATGACCTAGTCTTCTTATTTTCCTCTTTCCTCAGCCTCTGGATTCACTACAGGTTGAGCATCCCATATCAGAAAACATGAAATGTGAAATGTTCCAAGGCAAGCTTTGAGCACTGACAGGAAGTCAAAAGTGGAAAAGTCCACACAGAACTCATGCGGTAAGTGGCAGTCAAAATGCTGCAATACAAGCATTCACGAAGTCTCTGTCTGTGTACGCGAAGTGTAGGTCAGAAATAAGATACCTCTGTGTGTACACGGGTGTCATTCCCAGGGTAGCTCATAATGCACGTGCAAATATTCCAAAACCAAAGGAGTGAGCGCAGCACTGGAAGGTCTCTGCTTCGGAATACGCAGCCGTACTGCCCCCTTTCTTCTGTGAGCTGACTGTTGAGGAAACTCACACAGATCAATACAATCTCTGCCCTTCTCTGCCTGGATTATCTCACTACAGTGTCAGTGACTCCAGATTCATCTATTTGGTAGCATGTTTCAGACTTGCCTTCCTGACCCACTGTTTACAGTCGGGTTAGGGATTTGGGACTAGTGGTTAGGAGTCAGGGGTTGAGGGTTTGGGGTTAGGGTTAGAGGGTTAGTCAGGATTGGGGATATAGAGGAAGGGTTAGAGGGTAGGCTATAGGTTTAGGGGTCAGAGGTGAGTCCCCCTCTCCCAAGGAGAGTCTGTGAGGGAGCATGCCTGTGCCGAGTTGCACCAGCAGAGGCCTGGAAAAGCTGAGCCTGGCATGGTCAGAGGCAGCTGCCTTCTCAAGTCAGGATGCTTAGCCCCTGCCCACTGTACAGTGACCCCTATCTGCCACCTACCTGACCACCTGTGCTGCTCACCTGCTGTGGACGAGGAATGGATTTTGGGGTCAGGTTGGGTTGGTGCCCTCTCTGCTGTGGACTCTAATCTCAACAGTCAACTCTGCCAATCAGCAGACACCACTGCACTGGGGACATTGCCAGGCCCTGAGAGCATCTTGCTCAGACCTCAGTTTCTCTAACTGTAAAAATGGGATTGGGGGACCAGCAGATGGTGTAGCAGTTATGTTGTTGGACTCCCACCTGGCTGACCATGGTTCGAGTCCCAGACCCAGTGGCTTCAAAGTCATGCCGGGCATGTGTGTGTGCATGCCCAAGATCCTGGGAGGAGAATGGATGACAGATTGCAGCGTGGCTATCCCCTCTGGGGTGGGTGATTTCTCACTGTCTCTGTGTCTCTCTCTCTCTCCAGCAAGTGTACATGCTCAAAGGCAAAACCTCTCAAAGAAACAAATGAAAAAAAAAAAAAAAGGGACCATGGGCAGCACCATGCCAAGGCTGCTCACAAGGAGGAGCTGTGCCATTATGGAGTGGTCTTCACAGCTCAGGGATTCTGGCCCTGCACAGGTGATGAGATTCCATCCTTCAGAGTGGCCATCAGGATGATGGCAGACACAAGAGACCAGCTGACCTAGCCAAGGTACTCTAGCTCCTTCCCAGTACCTGGACAAGCCCGAGTCACCTATATTCTGGTCTCCCTGCTCTGGCCATGTATGTGGTGTCCACTCCACCGTGCCCCATACAGAGCCTGTGTAGGGCTGGCTGGGACATGAGGGTGCCACATGGCATCCCACATACTGTGTGGCATGTCCTGATGCACATACTGTGCAGTTTCTGGGGGGTCTTCACCAGCAGCCTCCAAGGTCTAGAGCTCACCCAGGGTCAGTCTTTGTCCACTGGTGGTCAGTGCTGCCCTTCCAGCAATTTTTCTAAAAAAGAGCCAAATGTTCCCAGTACACAACTTACTTTGGGAGAGCAGTATGGTGAAAAGGCAGGTGTCTATCCAAGGTTCTAGACACTTGAGGAACATGATGTGTCCTTGGGCTTTGCTGTAATAGAAAGTCTACAAATTGAGCTTGATGGAATCAAGTTAAATACCTGCCCATCAAACACAGGATCCTTGGTCACTTAAGGATACCAGGGTTGCCATCAGAAAAACATGAAGTACAAAATCCTAGACAAGAGGGATAGCCAGTGGCATAGTGGTGAGGTGGCTGAACCCCCTACAGCTGACTGAGTGGATCAAGTTCTGGACCACGTAGCATGAAAAACAAGCCAGGTTAATGTACATGTGTGTGTGCCCAGCATCCTGAGAGGAGAATGTTTTGTGGTGTAGCCATTCCCCCTGGGGATGATTTCTTATTTATTCTGTCTCTCTGGAGAGTGTATTCACCCACTAGCAAAAAAGAAAAAAAAGTCTACAGGCAAGTAGAATTTTATTTTGTTGACAAATCTGTGGCAAGAAAGGACTACTAGGAGGATCTAAGACATATTGACCAAATGTAATGGATGCTCCTAATTGGTACGTGACTTTTTAAAGATCTATTAAATGTATTTGAAATAGTTGGAGAAATCTATTGCACTTAAGTTAGTCTCTCTTCCCACTTTCTCCACTCCTTTTCAACATAGTACTGGAAGTCCTCGCCAAAGCAATCAGAAAAGAGAATAAAATAAAAGAATTTCAAATAGGAGAAGAAGCATGAAATTATCTCTATTTGCAGATGACATGATTGTATACATAGAAAACCCAATAGTATCCACAAAAAATTCTTGGATGTAATAAATGAATACAGTAAAGTTGCAGAATACAAAATCAACATTCAGAAATCTATAGCATTTCTATATATGAACAGGAGCAGACTGAGATGGAACTGAAGAAAGTAATTCCATTTACCATAGCCACAAAAAGTACAAGATACCTAGGAATAAATCTAACCAAAGAAGTTCAAGACCTCTACAAGGAAAACTATGAGAAACTATAAAAATAAATGGAAAATGACACAAAAAAGTGGAAAGACATCCCATGTTCCTGGATTGGAAGAATTAATATAAAAGTGGAGACCTGAGATAGTGTAAGAGGAGGGTGGGAAATGGCAGAGGGTGAGAAATAGGGGAAAAAAATATATATATAACTAGAAATGGAAAATTATTGACGATAACATGTGTGATTAAGCTACTATGCCGTATATTCTGGATGGGAAATCCCATTTTGTATGCTGTGACAATGCTCAGTGAATGAATGTAAATTAATTAATTTAAAAATTTAAAAATAATTTAAAATAAATAAATAAAAAATTTAAAAAATGTCAATTCTACCCAAATTAATCTACACATTTAAAACAATCCCAATCAAAGTACCAGAGACATTCTTCACATATCTAGAAAAGACAATCATACAATTTGCCTGGGATCATAAAAGACCCCCTATTGCCAAAGCAATACTGCACAAGAGGATTAGAGTGGGCAGCCTCTCACTCCCTGAGCCCAAAATATACCATAAAGCTGTGATAATCAAAACAGCATGGTATTGGCACAGAAACAGACAGGTAGAAAAATGGAAGAAGATAGAGATCCTAGAAATACACTTCCGAACATAAAACTAGCTTATTTTTTGACAAAGGGTGCCAGTCAATCCAGTGGGGAAGGAAATCTCTTTAGCAAATGGTGCTGGAAAAACTGGATAACCATCTGCAGAAAGATGAATCTGAAAACCTACTTCTCACTATTGACAAAAATCAACTCAAAGTGGATAAAAAATCTAAACCTAAAACCTCAAACTATAAAACTGCTGCTGGAAAGCACTGGGGAGTCATTGGGATAGGCGAAGACTTCTTAAATAAGACCCCCAAAGCGCAGTCAAAAATCCCCAAAATAGACAAGTGGGATTAAATCAGATTAAGAAGTTATTGGATGGCAAAAGACACAGTAATTAGTGTGAATCAACAGCCCTCAGAATGGGAAAATATTTTTGTAAAGTATGTGTCAGATAAGGAACTGATAACCAGAATACAAAAGAAACTCAAGCAGATCCCCCCCAAAAAAGATGCTCATCCCTATTTTTTAAATTAATTAATTAATTAATTTTTATTTATTTTACATACTTTCACTGGACATCACCTCAGCATACAAAATGTGATTGTCCAGCCAGAATATACTGTAAAGTATCTTAAGCATACATGTTATCATCAACAAATAATTTTCCATTCCTTGTTTCTTGTATATATATGTTTCTTGTAAATATATATATACATATATATGTATATATGTGTGTGTGTGTGTGTGTGTGTGTATACACAAATACATATATATTCCCCCTATTTCTCACCATCTGCCATTTCCCATCCTCTTCCCACCCTGTCAATGGTTTCTGCAGTTGCTTCATTCCTTTATTCTTTCCCACATTGTATTGATTCACAAAACATCTTAATTAATCTAAATACTTTCAATAGTAAGTTCGGCTGATATATACATGTCTGTGAATAAAAGTTGACTTTAGGCGTGAAACTCTGTGGATAGAATGAATATACTATAAAATAGCACATAGCTAAGGCTATATAGCTTACTGTGGTTACCAAATAGATATTTTTAAAAATACACTTTTTAATTTCAAGAAAGGCAGTTTTAGCTTTGATACATCAAAATAAAAAAATGTTAAGAGAACTTTGCTTAATACTTAAAACCAGGAAACAGGTTAGAATTCTGTTTGAATAGTAGGTACATGGACCTGTCCACAACTTGAGAAAAGACAAAACTCCTTAACACTGGAAAACAAATCTCATCCCTATTAAAAGATGGGGGAATGAGTTGGAAAAAAGCACTCTCTGACAGACTGGCCCTTGCTCTCAGGAGCCCTCCATCTCCATCTCCAGACCTCTGGCCAGCAAGGGAAACTGAGGCAGAGGCACCACTGCCCCTGCTCCACTTCCAGGCTCCCAAGACCAAGACCTCAAGCCCTTTAGAGACTGGCCCTTGCTCTCAGGAACCCTCCATTTCCATCTCCAGACCTCTGGCCAGCAAGGGAAACTGAGGCAGGGGCACCACTGCCCCTCCTCCACTTTCAGGCTCCCAAGACTAGGACCCCAGGCCCTTTAGAGGCACGCAACTTTTTCTTCATTCTCTATAGTCTTTTTTTTCATCTTACATTATCCTGTCTTCCTCATCCTCCACCCTGCCAGAGGAATTAGACAGATCTAGAATCACAGTTCTGAAATTCCCTAGTATTGTAAGGTTCCCTGAGATCCTCCCCTATAATGAACAACATGTGAATATGAAGATAGTACTCTTCAGACACTTGAGTAGAGTACACCTCTTGAGACCACATTGCTAAAAAACAACAGAAGAGAAGACTTTTGCACACATCAATTCACAGCAAAAGGGAAACACACTTGCTCCTAGTTGAAGAAACGTTCTCCTGAGAGGTATTCAAAAGTGAATACATCTTCCAATGGCTATAAGTAGAAGGGCCTCAGGTCTGAATAAGCCAGGAAATATGTCTCCATCAAAGAAATAGACTAACTTCCCTCCATCTCTCCTAAAATCTGAGGACGTTACCAAAATGTCAGGAAAAGAATTTAGAACATTCATATTGAACAAATTCTATGAGTTGGAACAGAAAAGAGATAACGAACTACAGGAGATTAGGAAGTACTTCCAGGATATGAAAGAAGAAATGGATACTCTGAGAAAGAATCAGATGGAGCTATTAGAGATGAAGCCTGTAATACAGGAAATCAAAACTCTCTTGAAAGTATTAAAAATCGATTAGGCCATGAAGAAGATCAAATCTCTGATGTAGAAGATAAAACCTCTGACCTAGAAAAAAACCACCAAGAAGATAGAGAAAATAACAAAAAAGCATGAGGATAATATACAAGAAATATTAGATTCTATAAGACACCCAAACCTCAGAATAATTGGCATCCCAGAAGGTGAAGAAACTAATAACGGCATGGAAAATCTATTCCATGAAATCCTGGGAGAAAATTTTCCAAGTGTAGAGAGGCACTCAAGTATCTAGACCCAAGAAATACAAAGGACCCCAAATAGACTCAACCCCAGAAGATCTTCCCCAAGGCAGATCTTAGCCAGACTGTCCAAGACCACAGATAAAGACATGATACTAAAACTGGCAAGAGAGAAATGAGAAGTGACTTTCAAAGGTCATCCCATCAGGCTAACACCTGACCTCTCAATGGAAACAATGCAAGCAAGGAAAGAATGGGAAGATATATTGAAAGTGTTAAGAGAGAAACAGTTTCAACCAAGATTATTATATCCTGCAAGATTATCCTTTATATGGGAAAAAAAGATTAAAATCTTCTCAGACAAACAAAACCTGAAAGAATTTGCCAACACCAGACCAGCTCTTCAAGAAACCCTGAAGAAAGTACTGTTCCAGGAAAACTAAAGAATTAACAGGCAGAAACAAAGGAATAAAAGGCAACTAAGGCAATGGCCAACTTAAATGTCAGGACAGATCTGGTAACATCGATAATAACATTTAATGTGAATGGATTAAATTCTCCAATCAAGAGACACAGACTGGCTGAATGGATATAAAAAAAGAAACCCTCTATCTGTTGCCTACAGGAAACCTACCTCATGGATAAAGACATACACAGACTGTAAGTGAAGGGTTGGAAAAAGGTTTTCCATGCAAATGGGAACCAAAAAAGAGCTGGAGATGCGATACTAATTTCTGACAAAATAGGCTTTAAAACAAAAACTGTTCGAAGAGACAAAGAAGGGCACTATATTGTAGTAAAAGGATCAATAGATCAAGAAGATATAACGCTTATAAGTATCTATGCTCCTAACACAGGAGCACCAAATATGTGAAGGAAAGACTGTTAGATCTAAAAGGGAAGATAGACTGCAATACACTAATTGTTGGAGACCTCAACACTGCACTAACTGCACTATCCCCTTGGGACAGATTATCTAGACAAAAAATAGATAAAGAGATAAAGGATCTGAATGATACCATAAATCAAATGGACTTAACAGACATCTATAGAACTGTCCATCCAAAAACCATGAGATATACTTTTTTCTCACCCCCACATAGAACCTTTTCGAAAACTGACCACATAATAGGGCACAAAGCAAGCCTCTACAGATTCAAAGACATAGAAACTATATCTAGCATCTTCTCTAACCATGATGGCATTAAACTTGAGTTTAATTTCAAGAGAAATCCTCAAAAATACTCAAATACATGGAAACAAAATAACCTACTTCTGAATGACTCCACAACTACTGATGAAATAAAGACTGAAATCAAAAGATTCATGGAATCCAATGACAATAAAGACACGAGTTTCCATAATCTTTGGGGCACTGCTAAAACAGTCATAAGAGGGAAGTTCATAGCAATTAATGCATATAAGAGGAAGGCGGAAAGAAGACAAATGGATCACCTAACATCATGCCTTAGAGAATTGGAAAAGCAACAACAAAAAAATCCAAAAACTCCAGGAGAAAGGAAATAATAAAGATATGAGCAGAAATAAATGAAATAGAAAATAAGTGAACTACATGAAAAGTAAATGAAAGTAAAACCAGTTCTTTGAAAAGATAAACAAAATCAATACACCACTAGTGAGAGTTATTAAGAAGAGAGAAAGGAACCAGGTGAATCAAATCTGCAATGAAGCAGGCAATAAACTACAAAGTAGAAATACAAAACATCATTAGAGGATACTATGAACAACTATATGCCAAGAAACAAGACAATCTGGATGAGAAGGACAATTTCCTGGACACATATAATCTACCAAGATTGAGCCAGGAGGATATAGAAAGTCTGAATAGGCCTATAACAAGTCAGGAGATTGAATCAGTAATAAATAACCTTCCCACAAAGAAAAACCTTGGCCCTGATAGCTTCACCTCTGAGTTCTAGAAAACTTTCAAAGAAGAGTTAACCCCCATTCTGCTCAAGTTATTTCTAAAGATCCAAAAGGGCGACTCTCTCCCTAAATCAGTCTATGAAGCCTCTACCACCCTTATCCTTAAAACACATAAGGACAGGACAAGGAAGGAAAACTATACACCAATATATCTGATGAATATAGATGCAAAGATTCTCAACAAGATACTAGCCAATTGTATCCAACAGCTTATAAAAAAGATTATACATCATGATCAGGTAGGTTTTATTCCAGAAATGCAAGGTTGGTTGAACATATGCAAAACCATAAATGTAATACATCATATTAACAGAAAGAAAGATAAAAACCATATGGTCATATCGATTGATGCAGAAAAAGCATTTGATAAGATACAACATCCCTTCATGATCAAGACTCTCAGCAAAATCGGCATAGAAGGGTCATTTCTCAACACAATAAAAGCTATTTATGAAAAATCCATAGCAAACATCATCCTGAATGGAGAAAAGCTGAAAACTTTCCCACTAAAAACAGGTACAAAACAAGGACGCCCACTTCCTCCATTCCTTTTCAATATAGTACTGGAAGTCCTCACCAACGCAATCAGAAAAGAGGAAAAAATAAAAGGCATTCAAATAGGAAAAGAAGAGGTAAAACTCTCTCTATTCTCAGATGACATGATTGTATACATAGAAGACCCAATGGTTACCATGAAAAAATTTCTGAAATTAATGCACTAATACAGTAAAGTTGCAGGATACAAAGTCGATATACAGAAATCTATAGCATTTCTATATACAAACAATAGGCAGACTGAGATAGAACTGAAAAAAGTTGTTCCATTTACCATAGCCACAAAAAGTATAAAATACTTAGGAATAAATCTAACCAAAGAAGTTAAAGACCTTCACAAGGAAAACTATGAGAAGCTAAAAAAAGAAATTGAAAATGACACAAAAAAGTGGAAGGACATCCCATGTTCCTGGATTGGAAGAATTAATATAATCAAAATGGCAATTCTACCCAAATTAATCTACCTATTTAATGCAATGCCAATCAAAGTACCAGACACATTCTTCAAAGATCTAGAAAAGACAATCATAAAATTCGTCTGGAATTATAAAAGACCCTGTATTGCCAAAGCAATTCTACACAAGAAGAGTGGAGTGGGTGGCATCTCACTCCCTGACCGAAAAATATGCTACAAAGTTGTGGTAATCAAAACAGCATGGTACTGGCACAGAAACAGACATGTGGACCAATGGAACAGAATAGAGATCCCAGAAATAAATTCCCAAGCATTCAGTCAACTGATTTTTGACAAGGGGTACCAGTCAATCCAGTGGGAAAAGGAAAACCTCTTCAGCAAATGGTGCTGGAAAAACTGGATTTCCACCTACAGAAAGATGAATCTGAACTCCTACCTCTAACCTTTGACAAAAATCAAGTCAAGGTGGATCAAAGATCTAAATCTAAGACTTCAAACTATAAAACTGCTCCTAGAAAACACTGGGAAAACTCTAGGAGACATTGGTGTAGGGAAAGACTTCTTAAATAAGGCCCCTAAGGCACAATCGATAATCCCCAAAATAGACAAGTGGGATTATATCTGACTAAGCAGTTTCTGCATGGCAAAAGACACAGTAATTCGTGTGAATCAACAGCCCTCAGAATGGGAAAATATTTTTGTAAATTATGCATCAGATGAGGGACTGATAACCAGAATACACAAGGAACTCAAGCAGCTGTTTGGAAAAAAGATGATCAGCCCTATTATAAAATGGGAGAATGAGTTGAAAAAACCACTCTCTAAAGATGACATACGAATAGCCAAAAGGCATATGAAAAAATGCTCAACACCCCTCATTGTAAGGGAAATGCAGATCAAAACAACAATGAGATATCACCTAACCCCAGTCAGAATGTCTAAGATTAAAAAAAACAAAATGATAAGTGTTGGCAGGTGTGGTGAAAGGGGAACTCTCTTACACTGGTGGTGGGAATGTAAATTAGTCCAACCACTGTGGAGAACAATTTGGAGATTCCTCAAAAATCTACAAATAGAACTACCATATGATCCAGCAATCCCACTCCTCGGTATCTACCCAAAGGACAGAAGAATTCTTCATCGGAAAAGTGCTTGCACATCAATGTTTATCGTGGCACTATTCACGATTGCAAAGACATGGAACCAACCCAAATGCCTCCATACAGATGAACGGATTGGAAAACTGTGGCACATATTCTCTATGGAATACTATTCAGCCATAAAAAACCCAACAAAACCCTGGCTTTTGACAGAAAATGGAAGAATATGGAAGATTTACTGCTGAGTGAAGCAAGCCAGGCTATGAAGGAGAGACATTTTATGTCCCCACTTAATATATACCGAGTGTCTGCACTCTATGACTGAAACTGACTGACTAAAGGATGTACAAACACAAGAGATTGGTGTGATTGCCAGATGTGGTGTGTGTGGAGGAGTGGGTCCTGGGGAAGGACATTTGGAGGAGGGATACAGAGACAGAGCATTGATGGGACGGGGAGGTAGTGGTGTTATCTGTTGAAGATATTTTGATCAACTAGATTGGGGAGAAAGGTTCACATATTAAAATGTTCACTTTGTAAGTTAAATAATGTGATTGAATGCATAAAAATACTAAATAAATTTTTAAAAAAGAAAAAAAATAAAAATAATCACTCTCCAAGGAAGACATATGAATAGTCAAAAGGCATATGAAAAAAATGCTCAACATCCTTCATTGTAAGGGAGCTGCAGATCAGATCAAAATCACAATGAGATACCACCTAACCCCAGTCAGAATGAGTAAGAGTAAAAAAAAAGAATACAGAAAATGGTAAATGCTGGCTGTAGTGTGGTGAAAGGGAGACTCTCCTACACTGCTGGTGAGAATGTAAATGAGTCCAGCCACTGTGGAGATCAATATGGAGATTCCTCAAAGATCTACAAATAGAACTACCATATGATACAGGAATCCCACTCATTGGTATCTAGCCAAAGGACACAAGAATGCTTAGTCAGAAAAGTGCTTGTACATCGATGTTTGTTTCGGGATTATTCACAATTGCTAAGACATGGAACCAACTCAAATGCCCATGAACAGATGAATGGATTGAAAAACTGTGGCACCTATGCTCTATGGAATACTACTCAGCCATAAAAAACAATAAGACCCTGGCTTTTGACAGAAAGTGGATGAATATGGAAGATTTACTGCTGAGTGAAGCAAGCCAGACTATGAAGGAGAGACATTTTATGTCGCCACTTAATATATATCTAGTGTCCACACTCTGTGACTAAAAATGAATGACTAAAGGATATAGAAACACAGTAAATGGTTGAGAATACCAGATATAGTGTGGGAAGAGGATGGGTGAAGGAGTAGAGTCTGAAGAAGGACATTAAGGAGAAAAACAGAGAGGCAAAGTATTAATGAGACAAAGAAATAGGGTATTATCTGTTGAAGATAACTTTATAGTATTATCAACTTGATTGGGGAGAAATGCACACATGTTGGAATATTCACTTTGCAAGCTAAATAATGTGATTGAATGTATAAAACAATTTGAAATAAAAAAGAATACACTATACAGTGGCTTAGTCATACATGTTATCATCAACAAATAATTTTCATTTTCTTGTTTTATATATATATATATATATATATATATATATATATATATATATATATATTTCCCCACCCCCATTTTTCACCATATGCCATTTCCTGCCCTTCTCCCACCCTATCTCTGGTATCTACAGTTTCTTTCCATTCCTTTCCCCCACATTTTATTGGTTAACAAAATATATTAATTGATCTAACTACTTTCAATAGCAAGTTCAGCTGATATATAAATATCTGAGAACAAATGTTTGGCTTTAGGCATGAAACTGAGTAGAATGAATACACTATAAAAAAGCACCTAGATGAGGCTATATAGCTTACTGTGGTCATTAAATAGGTATTTTTAAAATATATTTTTTTAATTTCAAGAAAGGCAGTTTAAAAAATAAATCAAAATAAAAGAAGTTAAGAGAACTTTGTGTAAGTCTTAGAGCCGGGAAACAGGTTAGGATTCTGTTCAAATAGTAGGTACATGAATCTGTCGATAATTCAAGAAAAGACAAAAATCCTTATCTTGGGAGTACAAAGCATAGAAAAAGATCAGTATTGTTTTATTCAAAAGTCATAAAATTTTATTTCATCAGCTCAGTCTCATGTACTTAATGTAAGTTCTGTTGTAGTTTGAGCTTTCCATTTAAATTCTGGAAGATAATATTCAATTACAGATTTGTCCCTACCATTAAGCTGGCCTTTTTTTTTTTTTAGAGGTTTTTAAAACTCTTATTTCTGTGTGTCTGACTTTAATTTTCCTGATATAGCACTCCCTTCAGAACTTCTTGGAGAAATGAACTGGTGTTGGTAAATTCTTCCAGGTTTTGTTTATCCTTTAAAGTTTCTTTTTGTTTATTTATTTATTTTTTAAAATTATTTATTTATTTATTTATTTACATTCATTCACTGTACATCATTATAGCATACAAAATGAGATTTTTCCATTCACAGTGCACTGTATATTGGCTCAATCAAGCACATCAAGATGTGTGTTATTGTTAGCACATAATTTTCCATTTCTTGTTTTCTGTATATTTTGCCTTTTTTCCCATTCTTGATTCCCTATCTCACCCTCTGCCATCTCCCACTCACCTCCCACATTGTGTCTGGTATCTATTGTTGCTTTCTCTGCCTCCCCTATTTTATTGTTTCACTAAATATCTTAATAAATCTAAATATTTTCAATAGCAAGCACAGCTGAAATATACATATCCATGAACACAAGTCTGACTTTAGGCATAAACCTCAGTGAGTAGAAAGAACATACTATAAAGTAGCACCTACCTAGGGCTATATAGCTTACTGCAGTCATCAGATAGGTATTTTTAATGCCCTTTTTTTTCTGAAAAAAATTTTTTCTATTAATTTACATTCATTCCCTGAGCATCATCACAACATACAAAATGTGATTTCCCATCTAGAATAAACTGGATAGTGGCTTAATCAACTGGATAGTGGCTTAATCATGCATGTTATCATCTATAATATTCCATTTCTACTTTCATGTATATATATTTTTTACCCCATGTCTGACCCTCTGCCCTATTCCACTCTCTTATTACACTATCTCTGCTGTCTACAGTTATCTTCAATTCCTTTTCTCCCGACATTTCATTGATCACACAATATCATAAGTAATCTAACTATTTACAATAGCAAGTTCAGCTGATGGTTTCACGAAAAGCAGTTTTGAACTGGTAAGGATATTTCCTTGAAACTTAAGGTTTCAAGGTTAGTATTCTGTTCAAATATTAGGTACCTGAATCCATTGACAACTCAATACAGGACAAAAATCCTTAAAACCGGACAACAAAGCTTAGAAGAAAAGCAGCAATATTTTAGTCAAGTCATAGAATGCTGTTTCATCAGTTCAGTCTCATGTACTTAATTTTCTTCTGTTTCTGTTGAGGTTTGATTTTCCATATTGAGCTCTGGGATATAATACTCAACTCCAGACTTTGTCCCTACAATTAAGTTGCCCATTTTCTTAGTTTCTGAACTCTTGTTTCTGTGTGTCTACATTTAATTTTACTGACATAGCACTCCCTTAAGAACTTCTTGGAGATCTGGTCTGGTGCTGGTAAATTCTTTCAGGTCTTGTTTATCTAGGAATGTTCGTGTCTTTTCTTCCCAAATGAATGATAACCTTGCTGGGTACAGAATTCTCGGTTGAAATTGCTTTTCCTTTAATGCTTTGAATATATTCTCCCATTCTCTCCTTGCTCGCATTGTTTCTGATGAGAGATCTGCCGTTAGTCTGATGGGATATCCTTTGTAGGTAACTTGCTGTTTTTCTCTTGCCAGTCTTAGTATCTTGTCTTTGTCTGTGGTTTTGGTCAATCTGGCTATAATGTGTCTTGGAGAAGATCTTCTTGGGTTGATTCTGTTTGGGGTCCTCTGTACTTCTTGGGAATGGATCTTTGAGTGCCTCTCCAGGTTTGGAAAGTTTTCTTGCAGGACTTCATGGAATAGATTATCAATGCCCTTATGAGTTTCTTCGCCTTCTGGGATGCCTATTATCCGGATGTTCGGATGTTTAATTGTATCTACTATTTCTCGTATATTATTCTCAAATTTTTGGGCCATTTTCTCAGTCTTCATGGTGGATTTTTCTAGGCCAGCCATTTTCTCTTCTACATCTGAGATTCTATTTTCTGTATGATCTAGTCTGCTTTTAATACTTTCAAGGGAAATTTTGACTTCTTGAATTATAGCCTTCATCTCTAACAGTTCCATCTGATTCTTTTGTAATGTGTGAAATTCCTCTTTTAGATCTTGCATGAATTTCCTTACCTCCTGGAACTCTTCAACTCCTTTCTCCTTCCTCTTCAGTAGTTCCTTGTCTCTCTTCACTTCCATCTCTGTAAGCTTTGCCATTATGAATGTTCTGAATTCTTTATCAGACATTTCCATGACTTCCATTGAATTGTGTGTGGATGAAGAGAAGTTATCCTTTTCTCTTGGAGGAGAGGTATTTTCCTTCTTCTCCATATTTCTTGTAGTCCTGAAACGGTTTCTAGTCATCTTGTGGATGGTCAATTTCGTCCCAAACTTGGAAGTTCAATCTGAGGGTCGAGGACACGCGAGTTGTCTATACTGGAGGCTGAATTATTAGTGGGATCTCTTCATTCCTCCGTTTCCCCCATCATGGCTAGATCTCAGGAGCCATGGAGCTGGTTCTTGAAGAAGGGCTGTTCTGTTCCCTCTGCCTCTCCACGCGAGTTGTCTATACTGGAGGCTGAATTATTAGTGGGATCTCTTCATTCCTCCGTTTCCGCCATCATGGCTAGATCGCAGGAGCCATGGAGCTGGTTCTTGAAGACTCTTTTTGTTTATTTTTAATCATTGAAAAAATATTCATATGTATCATTAATGTCTTACATTCATTAAAAGTTACTTTCACTTCTTCATAGGAAACAAGGGGATGGGCCTTCTAGTAAGTGTGTTGCTTTATATGTTGCCAGGGTTTTTTTTTTTTTTTTTTTAGTTCCCAAGTTTTATTCAAGAACTCATACAAAATATTTCAGATAAATGAATTTTAATCCTCATCTTCCTCTTCTTCTTCATCCTGGTTAATCTGGAAGTAACATAATTCGTAACTCTCTTTGCTGTTAGCAACTATGCGCAACCAATCACGTAGATTATTCTTCTTCAAATATATTTTGGTGAGATATTTCAAATACCTTTTGGGAAAAGGCACCTCAGATGTTACAGTGATCTTGCTCTTGCTCCTTTCACTGGTTACAATACCTCCACCGAGATTCCCAGCTTTTCCATCCACTTTGATTCTCTCTTGGAGAAACTGCTCACAATTGGCAGCATCCAGGATTCTATCTTCTACAGGGTGGGTGCAGTCAGGGGTAACTTCAGAACCTGCTTCTTTTTCTTTGCCCCACTTCACCACAAGCTTTCTCATGGTGCCATGGCAGCAGCCATTTTTTTTTTTGAGACCTTTAAGGTCTATTTCTGATCTGTTAAAATAACATTTAAAAAGTATTAAATGTTTTTATTTCAGCATTGTGTAATTTTTATTTTGAGATTATATATGTCTGAGTATTTGGCAAGTCTTATTTAGTGCAGGAAGTGTGCTAGTTGAATTTTATTCTAAAGTCATTGGGTGCCCTATGCATTCATAAGGCAATTTTTAAAACAGAGATGAGAGCGTTCTATGTTTGTTGAACTCATAAAAAGTATATAATTTAAAAAATAATGTATAAAAGGTTATCATACTTGAATGAACTGACACAGATGTTTGCCAAATATTAAGATTGTTTGTTGAACAAAGTATAGATTCAGTTTAATTTTTAGAAAAATTTTTGCAGAACCAGCAGATGGCATAATGGTTATGTCACTGGACTCACATGTAATCAGCTATGGTATGAGTCCCAGACCTAGATGATTCAAACTCATGCTGGGCACATGTGTGTGCATGCCCAAGTTCCCAAGAGAAGAATGAAGAAGAAATTGCAGCATGGCCATCCCCCCGGGGGTGAAATCTCACTTTCTGTCTGTCTTTCTCTGTCTCTCTGGTGAGTGCACACATGCTATGGCAAAAATCTCTCTTAAAATTTTTATTGGCCTTGGGAACCAGCAGTTAGCATAATGGCTATGTTGCTGGACTCCCACGTAGTTGACCACGGTTCACATCCCGGACCTGGTGGCTTAAAACTCATGCCGGGTGCGTGTGCGTGCGTGCTTAAGATCCCAAGAGGAGAATGGAGAAGAAGGGATTGTGGCGTGACCATCCCCCCTGGGGGGTGATTTCTCGCTTTCTGTCTCTATGTCTCTCTCTGTCTGTCTGGCGAGCACACGTGCCGTATAGCAAGAAACCTCTCAAAAAAATTTTTTTATTGGCCTTTCACCAAGCCTTTGAAGAAGCATAGATAGGACACTGGTCACCAGTCAGAGCTCTCTGACACCTGGATGTGAAGTGGTGCACAACACAAAGGTGAATTTTCACCCAACACCTTGCTCAGTATAGTGACCAATAAACCTTACTCAGCTTTTTAGCTTTGTGAAGAATCTTGCCATCAATCACAGTGACTAGCGATGTTACCTATAAGAGAGATCCTTGCTCCATGAATTCCCATGTATTCATGGGACTCTCAACACTCTTGGGGTCAAGCAGTCTTCTCAAACTATGGCAAAATTGTGGGTTTCTCTGTTCATAAGAGCCTTGTTTTCGTTCAGTATGTTAATGAGAGGAGTGCCCAGGCTGCTGTGGCAGGAGAGGATGGCAGGATGATTGCTGGTTAGGTTTTAGATGTTAATCTGGCCGCAGAGCAAAAAGTGAACCGAGGAAAAGCATATGTGAAACAATCTGTAGCAGAGATGTATGGCTCCTCTTTTGACTTGGACTCTGACTTTCAATGCGACTATGACGACAGGACGTACAGTTTCCAGCATGTGTTCCACTGCCACCTCCTATTGCTCTTGCTGTAGCGTCCTTGAAACTCCAGTGTGTATCAGGAAATGCTTCAAGAAGGGGCAAAAACTTCAACTCTAAGAGTGGACAGTGAGGATCTTCCAAGTCTGTAAAGTTAAAAGGAGACGACTCAGATAAAACAAAAAGTGGACAAAGAAATGTGGTATTATCTGTTGAAGTTAATTTTATAGTTTTATCAAACGGATTAGGGAGAAATATTTACATGTTGAAATATCCACTTTGTAAGCTAAATAACATGACTGAATGTATAAAAGAAAATGAAATAAAAAATATTTAAAAACAACAACAAAAGTCACGTTTAGGTTTAAAATGAGAAAAAAATCCCAAAAAACAAAAAGTGGATATTCTCTTCTGGAAAACCTGGAAAAAATAAAAAAAGGAGCAGAGAAAACAAACAGAAGAGGTGGATAATACGTCAGAAGAGGAGCAGAGAAGGAGCTCCCAGGAGAAAGATGAGACTAACGTGAAGATGGAATCTGAGGGGGTGTGGATGACTGCTGAGGAGGGGGACCTATAGGATGGTGATAATGAAGATCAGGAGAATGACAAGCTCATGTTGATCAAGAATGATGAAAAATAGGATGACGAAGGAGGATGACAGAGGCAGCACCAATGGCAAGGATGACTCTAAAGCACGTAGTGGGATTTAGAATTCTTACCCATTATTTATTTATTTATTTATTTTTTGTTGTTTAAAAGACAATTTATTCCTTTAGTTGAACGAAGTCAAATGTATGGTTTAAGACTTTCTGAGTTAAAATGAATCTAGGATTCAAGAGGTTTTATTAACCTAATATGAATATTTTCTGGCAATTAACTGAGCCTTTTAAAAACTATAGAGAAAATTGGAAAAGTTCATTCTGGAAAACCAGCAGTTAGATTTTGAATTCAAACTATTATTTGCCATAACTTGAAAAGAATTAGGGCAATTCTGTATTTCCTTCACCTTCAAATTGACCCTGGGGAACAGGAGCATACTGTACTGGAAAACATGATGTCAACAGAAACGCAACACGATTTAGTGGCATGTTTAAAGTCAAGGTAGGCACAGAACAGACTGCTCAGTTCTGCAGAACGGTCAGAATTTTTAGGGTAATTTGACCAGGAATGAGAAAAGTAACCGGGGACAAAACATCAAGTTAGACTGGAAACCATGAGCCTGTACTGACTTCAACTGTGACTTTCTTCAGTAGCCTTATGGCAGCGGTAAGTGGGTTGACCTGAGATGATCCGTAAGACTTAGACTGTGCTGCAATGTGCTTTTAGACAATCATTCTTTCCCCTACCGAGCTTGAGGTTTTGTAACAGTCATGAATTAGTGTTACAAGTATTTAAAGTTTTTTTCTAACCTCACCTACTTGGAACTTTGCCTAGTGTTCAGTTTCTGCCAGCTACAAAATAAACCAGTGCAAATACCATTATTGACTACTCTCCACATAAAACCAGGATTCCAGATCCCAGGGAGCCATAGGAACACCCCAGCTTTTACCTTGTAAATACTCTGAAGATGGAGGCAGTTCTGTTAGATTAACTCAGACTGGTTTCATTGGTAGGAGAAGCCTCTTGCAATAGGTTTCTTCTTCTGGAAATGGAGGTGCTTGGGTAAACCCTTTTCCTTCCAGATCCAAGCTACACAAATGGAATGCTGGATTAAATCCAAAAATGGAGGCTCAGGCTGAGCCCGTTAATTTTCTTTTCTTTTCTTTTTTTTTTTTTTGGAGAGGTTTTTGGGCGCTTGCGCTCGCCAGACAGACAGAGAGAGACAGAGAGACAGAAAGTGAGAAATCACCTCCCAGGGGGGATGGCCATGCCGCAATCCCTTCTCCTCCATTCTCCTCTCGGGATCTTGGGCACGCACGCACACGCGCCTGGCGTGAGTTTAAGCCACCGGGCCCGGGACGTGAACCGTGGTCGACTACATGGGAGTCCAGCGACATAGCCATTGTGCTAACTGCTGGTCCCAGAGCCCGTTAATTTTCTACACGACCATGACATGGGTTAGGATATCTTCCTCCAACTCTACTAATTTCCAAGTTAAATCCAAATTTAAGTTTGTACTAACCCTAATCCAAAAACTAGCCAATTGAAAGTTAAGCAGAGCATTGCCACCACCCTGATAAAGCTGTAGGTCTCACCACATGCACCAAACAAATCTACAGGGCTAGTTTCTGAACTCCTGTTTTAAATAATTTATTTTTACACCTATTATACCACACGTTTTAAACACCAACATATAACTCCCTAATAAGATAAAGGAGACAAAAAACTTTACCTTATTAGAAACAAGATACACTATCATTTATAATCTTCAAACATTATTGCACTTGGAACTTTTGTAATTTGACAAAGCATTTATGAAACAATCTACAGACTAGTTTAACAGACAAATAACACTTGTAAGCAGATATGACTGTCCTAAATTGTTTATTAGGTATGGATTTTACGAACATTTCTTAGATTTGCCTTAACGGTGGAGCTGGAGAGTATTGCGCTTTCTCCAAACTACACAGTGAGAGCCACCAACGGTGTGGTGGAACTTGTGACCCTTTCCAAGGCCTCGGCTCTTGCGGCCTGTAGATGTCTGCCCATGTATGCTTGTGGACTGGTTTGTCGGGGTTTCTTTTCTTTTCTTCTTTTTTTTTTTTTTTTGGAGAGGTTTGTGTTATAGGGCGCATGCCCTATAAGACAGAGAGAAGGAGAGACAGAAAGGCGAAATCACCCCCCAGGGGACATGGCCACGCCACAATCCCTTCTCCTCCATTCTCCTCTCGGGATCTTGGGCACGCATGATGCCCGGCGTGAGTTTAAGCCACCGGCTCTGGGACTCGAACCACGGTCGATTACATAGGAGTCCAGCGACATAGCCATTACGCCAACTGCTAGTCCCGAGTGCCTAGTATCTTTAACCGACCAAACCAGGGTTTGTTTGGAACTCTTCTCAAAGGATGTTCCAGGCCATAGTGGGCTGTCAAGGGAAGCTTCTCTCTGGAGCGCAGCGACCACACCGCCCGGAGGCCTCTGGGGGAAAGATCTCAGCGCACAGCACCAGAACACGCTGCACTGAGGCCTCGGGAGAAAGGCCTGCAGGCCTAGCGCCAGACTCCGCTCCTGGAGGTCCCCGCTCTTCCCTGGAGGTGGCGAGAGGGCGTGATCGGACTACAATACCCAGAACTCTCTGGGAGCGCGCTCTCTGGGCCTACTTCCAGACTCCATTACCCACAGGCCTCTGGGAGGAAGCCTACCAGGCCGAGGGCCAAACTACACTTTCCACAGGCCTCTCAGATGTAGGCCTCCAGTCATCGCGTGAGACTGCTGTACCTGGAGCCCTCCGAGAGAAGGAATTATGGGCCTAGAGCCAGACTACATTCCCCTGGCCCTCTGGCAGGAAGACCGCCATACACAGTATCGGACTACATTACCCACAGGCCTCCAGGAGAAAGACTTCTGGCAGCGTAGTGAACTACAATTCCCACAAGCCCCTGGATAGACTTCCGGCTATGATGCCGGAAGGCACGCTTCCCCAACACCTTCGGGTGCCCCACTCGCATGCCGGTAGGACTCGGGACACGGAGTTCCGCTTCTGAGCAGTGAGCTTTCCTCCCTTGGCGCCAAGGCTTCACCTGTCTTTTTGAAAATCCACGTTGCTGTGCCAGCAAGCTACATGAGGTTAGGGCGCTACGTTCCCGGTGGCTGACTCCACAGTGGCTTCAGGATCGCTTGGCGTGTGCCCAAAGTCGTCAAGGGAGCAGAAGAGAGAAGCGGGGATTCCGGCAGGGCCGTCTCTGCCCTGGGCATTTTTTTCACTGCCCCCCACCCCGACCCCCGTCTGTCTCTAGTGAGTGGCACATCCCATGGCAAGAACTACAAGGAAAAAAGTTGAAGTTTCCATCGGACGTAAATCCTTAGGTTTATGAGCGATGTCAGTGACTGCTCTTTGCAAATCAAATGTATTTCCTGAAAATATATTTTCTCCTGTTAAACAGACAAAACTGTAAGGCACGTTAGTCTTCATTTCATTGGTGAAATTTTCACGACTTGTCATCTTAATTTTTATATGGTTTTTACCACAGTAATGGAAAATTTAATTTGGGATTTATACTTTCCTAGCTTCTTTAATTTTTTTCTTTGGCAAATTGTGAAAGCATAGTTATATGTGTCATTTATGTTTTACAGTCATCCAAAGTGTACATTCTCACCTTCACTTGAAGCAAGAGGATGGCACTTGCTGTAAGTGTACCATTTTATAGACTGCAGGAATTCCTTTTGAAGAGCTTAAAGTCTACTTTCATTCTGTTCAAACTATTGTGTCAAAGGTATCAAATGCTTCTGATTTCAACCTGTGCAATTCTGAGACTATATTTCTCTGTATTACATTTGATAAGTTACTTTGTATGGGAAGTACCTTGGTTACACTTTATCGTGATGCCCAGTGGGTGCCCCTACATGTTCATAAGGTGATTTTTAGAACAGAAATGAGAATGTCTCATACCTGTTGAAGTCACAAAAAGAAGAATGTAACTTCTTGTCATATTTAAAATGGTTATCACACTTGAATTAATATGTAGAAATTTGGCACAGTAAATTAAGATAGTGAGTTGAACAGATTCAGTTTAATTTTTTTTTTCCCAGATGGCACATGGGGGTGGGTGGAGAGAGAGAAAGAGAAGAGAGGGAGAGGGAGGTAGAGTGAGAGCCATCCTTTCATAATTTGGGGTATGCCCATCCACTCACCTGACGTTTCTCAAGCTGCTGGGTCTTGGACTTGATGGGATCCAGCTGCCTTAACCATCAGGCCATGGGCTTCCCCCAACTTAACTTTTTTTCCTTTTATTGGGAAGGCTATCTGGCCTTTTCCCTTTCTAACCTGCTCTACGTGTCCATTATCAGATATCTCACCAGGAATATTTTTATTTCAGAGCCTTTGTTTCCTATTTGTTGAGAATATCCCATGCTAGACTGAATCTATTTTTCTTTCCTTTCAAGAGAGTTATGGAGCTCCCTCCGTGGCCATGACGTGGTATTGCATTTGAACACACTTTCTGAAGGGAGCTAATTCTGTCACACAGTCAACCCTATTTAGACTCTGATAGTCTCAGTTCTGTTCCTCGGAACATCACTGATCCATCATGTATTTTAGTACACAAATAAAGCACAGATATTCTTTTTAATCATTCACTTCATAACTAGCTCTATTGGCATCAAATTTACTGTATTTCTTTAGGTATTTTTGTTTGTTTTAGGGTGTTCGCAGTGGCTGGAGAGAGACAGTGTTAAAGTGAGAAATCCCCCACTGGAAAAGTGAGATGGAAAGTGAGAAATAGCCCCCGGGGGGGATGGACATGCCACAATCTCTTCTCCATTCTCTTCCTGGGATTTTGGCATGCATGTCTACACAGCTGATGTGATTTTCAAGTTGCAGTGTCCAGGACTCAAACTGTGGCCAACCATGTGGGAATCCAGTGCTTTAAGCTCCATGTCACTTGTTGGTCCCATAGTTAATGTACTTAAAAGTTCAACCAAGTTTGGAAAAATTCCAGAAATTTGGTTTCCAAGAATTCTTTGCGAGCCTCTGAAACCTAAATCATTTTTGCCCAATAACTTCTAACAGTTCTCATAGAAGACCCCGATGTTTTATGTTTCTTTGTTTTGATTACTTTGCCCAAAGCATCACTGAGGTAGACTGAACAACTTTTAAAACTCTTCTGACATAAAGAGCGTTGGGGGAATCCTTATGATCACAGACTGTTCATGTCTTGCCTTTTTGAATATTATCTTCATAGTGCCAAATGCTTAACTTTATTATATTTATGCTCTAAAGAATGCATGGGAAGAAAAAAAAAGGACATCTTTGTGAGAGCCAGTCCAGTCACGGTGACTCAACTTGTCCATGGAACATCCGTCTGTATTTATTTTTTCAGAAAGTCAGTGTTTGGAAAATGTCCAATGAGTAACTGAGATAGTCTCTAAAATGTGAATTCACTCCTGTGTACAAACGTGGAGTTGTATTTTCTGGACAAATGTACTGTTCTACTGTGCATGTTTTGTCTGTTATTTATTCATGTGTGCATATGTGAATGTGTATTTGCATGTGTGTTTTCAAGCTGCAAGAGTGTGATAAATTTGGAGTACAAAAGGATTTCAGAGCTATCAGAAAGATTTATAAACCACACCATTGGATAGTGTTTTTTTTGAAAACTGTAGTACTATTATATTGTGTGTGTGTGCGTGTATTATTTATACACGTGAATGTGTGTTTGTGTATGCTTGTCTAAGCTTTGAGGGTGCAATTTAATTACAGAAGGAAAGGGTTTCAGACCTTACAGAAGAATTTGCCAAAGGCTCTACTGGAGGTGTAGTCTTTAGGGAAATGTGTTAGTTTTCTACTACTGTGCTTGTGTTGATTATTCATACATGTATGCATGTGAACATTGATTTCTCTTTGTGTGTGTTCAAGTTTTAGGCTTCAGATTCATTTATAGCAGAAGAGGATTCTAGAGCTTACAGAAAGATTTGAGACAGGCTACATTGCAGTTGTGTTTTCTGGAAAGATGGAGTACATTTATACTGCGTGTGTGTGTTATTCATACATGCACGCATATTTAAATGTGTGTCTGTGTTTGTGTGTGCCTGTCTAAGCTCTGGGAGTGCAATGTATTTACAGCAGAAAAAGATTTCACAGCTTACAGAAGGACTTGCCAAAGGCTCCATTGAAGTTCTATTTTTTAATGCAGATGTGATTTCTTTATACTGTGCCTGTGTGCATTATTCATACGTGTGTGCTTTTGTGACTGTTGGTGTGTATTTATCTCTGTGTGTCCAACCTTAAGGAGTGCAATTTATTTAAAGTGCAAAATAATTTTAGAGCTTACAGAAGTATTTGCCATAGGCTCCACTGGAGTTGTATTTTTAGGGAGATTTATTACCTTCCGACTGTGCATGTATTCATTATTCATACATCTTTGCATATGTGAACATGGGTGTATAGTAGTGTGTGTGTGTCCTGGTTGTAGGCTTGTGATTTGTTTACAGTAGGAAAGGATTGTAAAGCTTAGGGGAGGATTTTCAAATGGCTCCATTGCAATTGTGTTTTCTAGAAAGATGTAGTGCCTTTATATTGTACATCTGTGTATTATTTTTTTTTTCTTTTTTCTTTTTTTGGAGAGGTTTTTGCTATAGGGCGCGTGTGCTCGCCAGACAGACAGAGAGAGACAGAGAGATAGAAAGCAGGAAATCACCCCCCAGGGGGGATGGCCATGCCGCAATCCCTTCTCCTCCATTCTCCTCTCGGGATCTTGGGCACGCACGCACACGCGCCCGGCGTGAGTTTAAGCCGCCGGGTCCGGGACTCGAACCGCAGTCGACTACGTGGGAGTCCAGCGACATAGCCATTACGCTAACTGCTGGTCCCACATCTGTGTATTATTCATACATGTGCACATATGTGAGCATGTCTGTGTATTTGTATGTGTGTGTCCAATCTTCAGGCTTGAGATTTTAGAGCTCACAAAAGGATTTGCAAAAAGCTCTACTGGAGTTGTGTCTTCTAGATAGATGTAATGCCTTTATTGTTTGCATGTGTGTATTATTCACACCTGTGTGTATGTGAATGTGTGTCTGTGTTTATATGTACTTATCTAAGCTTTGGGAGTGCAAATTATTTACAGTAGAAAAGGGTTTCAGAGCTTACATGAAGATTTGCCAAAGGCAACATTGAAGTTCTTGTAATAAAGATGTAGTATCTTTGACCTGTGTCTGTGTGGATTTTTAAATATCTGTGTGCTTTTGTGAACATTGGTCATATTTGCTTGTGTGTGTCCAAGCTTCAGGATTGCAATTTATTTAAAGTATGAAATGATTTCAGGACTTACAAACTGATTTGCTAAAGCCACTACTGGAGTGGTATTCTTTAGGGAAATGTGTTACTTTTCTCCTGTGGACATGTCCATTATTCCTACATATGTGCATATGTGAGTGTGGATTTGTATTACTGTGTGTGTGTCCAAGTTGTAGGCTTGTGATACATTTAAAATATAAAAGAATTCTGGAGCTTACAGAATGATATGTGAAAAACTCCCTTACAGTTGTGTTTTTGAGAAAGATGGAGTACATTAATACTGTGGATGTATTATTCATACATGTGTGCATATTTGAATGTGTGTCTGTATTTGTGTGTGTCTGTCCAAGCTCTGTGAGTTCAATGTATTTACAGCAGAAAAAGGTTTCACAGAAGGTTTTGGCAACTGTTTGCAGAAGGATTTGCCAGAGGTTCCATTGAAGTTTGTTGATTTTTTTTTTTTTTTAACGCAGATGTGGTTTCTTTGTACTGTGCCTGTGTGTATTATTCATACCTGTGTGCTTTTGTGAATGTTGGTGTGTATTTATGTGTGTGTGTCCAATCTTCAGGAGTACAATTTATTTACTTTGCAAAATAATTTAGAGCTTACAAAAGGATTTGCCATAGGCTCCACTGGAGTTGTAGTTTTAGGAAGATGAATTACTTTTCTACTGAACACATGTCCATTTTTCATGTATGTATGCATTTGTGAATGTGACTGTATTTTTGTGAGTTTGTCTAAACTACAGGCTTGTGATTAATTTGCAATAGAAAAGAATTTAAGAACTTACAGAAGGATTTCTAAAAGGCTCCATTGCTGTTGTGTTATCTAGATAGATTTAGTGCCTTTATACTGTTTGTGTATTATTCATGCATGTGTGCATATGTGACCCTGTGTCTGTGTTTGTATGTGCTTCTCTAAGCTCAGTAGTGCAATTTATTTATGGTACAAAGGATTTCAAAGTTACAGAAGAATTAGTGGTCAGCTCCACTGGAGTGGTTTTCTTTAGGGAAATTGTTACCTATCTACTGTGCTTGTGTCTATTATTCATATATGTGTGCATATGTGCACATGGGTTTGTATTACTGTGTGTGTGTCCAAGTTGTAGGCTTGTGATTTGTTTATAGTATAAAAGAATTCTATAGCTTATAGATAAATTTCCAAAGGCTCCATTGCAGTTGTGTTTTCTAGAAAGATGCAGTACCTTTATACTATGCTTTTGTGTGTTATTCATGTATGTGTGCATATTTGAACATGTGTCTGTGTTTGTGTGTGATTGCCTGAGCTCCAGGAGTACAATTTATTTACAGCATAAAAAGATTTCCGAACTTTCAGAAGGTTGACCAAAGGCTCCATTGAAGTTTTTAAAAATGGAAATGCAGTACTTTGTACTGTACCTGTGTGTATCATATCTGTGTACTTTTGTGAAAGTTGGTGTGTATTTACATGTGTGTCCAAGGTTCAAGAGTGCAATTTATTTTCAGCACAAAATAATTTTAGAGCTTACAAATGGTTAGCCAAAGACTGCTGCAGTTGTATTCTTTAGAAAGATGTATTGTTTTTTTACTCTGTATGTGTCCATTTTTTACTCCTATGTGCCTATGTTAATGTGGGTGTGTGTTTTTGTGTGCATGTCCATTGTTCATAAGTATAATTTCTTTTCAGTAAAAAAGGAGTTTTGATCTTTTAGAAAGATTTGTCAAATATTCCTGTGGAGTTGTGTTTTCTAGAGAGATGTAGTAACTTTTTACAGTGTGTGTATTATTTCTTCACTTGTACCTATGTAAACCTGGATGTGTATTTGTGTATGTGTGTCCATGCTGAGTTGTGTGATTCTTTTATAGTAGAAAGAAATGTATATCTTACAGAAGTATTTGCAAAGGGCTCCGTTGGAGTTGTTTTCTAGAAAGATGTAGTATTTTTATACTGTACATGTGTGTACTATTCTTTCATGTGCACATATGTGTGCATGAGTGTGTATTTCTGTGGGATCTTCCATCACTCCTGTGCAGTCACTTACAGGATGGGGACCTGTGGGGATGAGAGCTAACCCTACTGGATCCCCAGCACAGTGTAAGGTCCACTCATTAGCTCTTACCTTAATGGGCAGGGCAGCAATCCCTTTACCACAGGCAGGAAGTCCATCCCATCTCTCATCCTTTGTGCATGTAGGACAAGCATGCTGAGTAGGAAGCCAGTCCTTGGGGGCAGTCTGAGGGCAGGCTTGGAATAAACCAAACCCTAGAAGCTGAATTTTAGCTAAACTGTCTGTCCTTGGTGTTCTTGCAGGGTGCCAGCCTGCCCATGGGGAAGCAGTAGAGCCTCCTGGGTTGGGGTGGAGAAGTCATGTCCAGACCTACCAGTTTCTTGAGTAACCCAGCCATGGGCTACCCTTGTGGACCCACCCACAAGGGTATGTTGGGAATGTTCACGGCCAACTGCAGGGAGAGCAGAGAAAGTCACAGGCATAAAGGTGCCAGGGGAGGGCTACCCAGCAGTGGCCTGTCTGTGTCAGAGGGTTTCTTGAAACCAGAGGCAAGGCTCCAGAGAACTTCATGCCAGCATTTCAGCCTTCCTTATGGCTAGGAGAAAGCTCAGCCCTGATATGTCAGAACAGGCAGCTTAGTCATGGGTGCAGCCACTGTGCTGGACAACTCAGCAGTTCTTCGAAAAGCCCACTGAAGGGGCTAGCTGCAGTGCATAGTATAGCACAACACTCTCATGCTGAAGCCACATGGGAAGGTCCCAGGTGTGTGTCCTGAGGTCTCCCTGTGTACACTAGGCATGAACACGTGACCATAACCCGGATGGACTGACTACGCAGGGATGATGTGGCATGGAGACCCTGCTGGGTGTGCCTGTCTCTGTATCTCTCTCATAGAAGAAATAAACAAAAACCTTAAGAGTTACCATATGATCCAGCAATCCTGCTTTTAGGTATATACCAAAAGAATTACACATTTTCTAGAGCCAGCAGGTGATATGGTGGTTAAGGTGACTGGATCCCATATGGCCAACTGCACAGTTTTCCTGACACCTGGCAGCTTGAAAAACACGCATGTGTATGTGCATGCATGCCTGAAGTCCCAGAGAGAGTGGAGAAGGGATTGCAGTGTGGCCATCTGTGGAGGTTTCTCACTTTCCCTCTCCTGGTCTCTCTGTTAAGCACACACACCCTATGGCAAAAGCCTAAATATAAGATACAATTTTATATATATATTTTTTTCCCTCACGAAAACCTGAATGGTAGTGACCATATCAGCATTACTGATAATAGCCAGAAATTGCAAACAACCCAATTGCCCATCATCAGATGAATGGGCAAATAAACTGCGGTGGGTCCACATGATGGAGCATTATCCAGCCTTTACAGTAATCAATATTTGGGACCAGCAAGTGGCATGGTGGTTAAGGCACTGGACTTCCACCTGGCCCATTGCAGTTCAGGTCTCAGACCTGGTGGTTTGAAAACCATGCTGGGTGTGTGTGCATGCATGCCCAAAATCCCAGGAGGAGAATGGAGAAGTGGTTGCAGCATGGCCATCCTCCCTAGGGGGTGATTTTTCACTTTCCCTCTCCCTGTCTCTATAGCGAGTGAATGCATCCTATTACAAAAACCTAAAATAAAAAGTAATAGAGTTTCTATATGTGCCATAATATGTATATCTATATATCTATATCTATCTATCTATCTATATATATATATATATAATTTTTTTGGAGAGGTTTTTGCTATAGGGTGTGTGCGCTCACCAGAGAGACAGAGAGAGACAGAGAGACAGAAAGTGAGAAATTTCCCCCCAGGGGGGATGGCCATGCTGCAATCCCTTCTCCTCCATTCTCCTCTCGGGATCTTGGGCATGCACGCACACGCGCCTGGTGTGAGTTTAAGCCACCAGGTCTGGGACTCGAACCGCGGTCGACTGCATGGGAGTCCAGCGACATAGCCATTACGCTAACTGCTGGTCCCTATATATGGGTTTTGAAAACATTAGTCTGAGGAAAGATATTAAGGAGAAAAATAGATAGGCAGACATTTATGGGACACAGAAATGGATTATTATCTGTTGATGATAATGTGTACAGTATCCTCAACTGGACGGGTGTGAAGAGTATTCATGTTGGAAAATCCAATTTACAAGCTAAGTGATGTATAGTGATTAAATGTATAATTAAAAAAAATGCTATGTTAAGAAGCCAGGTACAAAAGACCTCCTATTATACAGGACTCCATTTATATGAGTATCCAGAAAACACAAATCTGTAGAGACACAAAGTGAAATTGAGGTGGCCAGGGGTTGGAATAATGGGTACTGAAAACTATGACATTTCTTCGGGGAATGATAGAAACATTCTGAAGTTAGACAGAGGTGATGGTACAACACAGTGAATATACTGAAAATCTCTAAAGTGTCCATTTGAAATGATGAATTTTGGGATAAGTAGGTACTGTAGTATTAAGGCACTGGACTCCCACATGGCCAACTATGGTTTGAGTCCCAAACCTGGCGACTTGAAACTAACACCAGGCATGTGTGTGTACATGCCCAAAATCGTGAAAGAGAGAATGGATTATGGTGTGGCTATCCCCTCTTGAGGGTTATTTCTCACTTTCTCTCTCTCTCTCTCTCTCTGTCTCTCTCTGTCTCTGTCTCTCTAGCAAGTGCATGCACCCTATAGCAAAAATCTCTGAAAAAGAAACAAACAAAATGACAAAGAAAGGGAACTATTGAACCAATAATCCCATCCACCCTGAGGCCTTAGGAAATGCTGTTCCACCTGCTTTCTTCTCTGTGTCTGATTCTGTGTGACAGGCTCTTTCTCATACTTCAGACTTCTGTTAAGTGTCACCTTAAGAGCTGGGACTTAGCCTTAATGTAAAATTGCTATTCACCCTCCACCTCCATTTCTTTATGTTCCCATGCACTGTTCAGTTTATCTGTAGTACATAATTATCAGTTCTTATTTGTAGTTTGTCTCCCTAACTAAAGTGTGATACCACAAGGCAGGGACTTGTCCTCCTGCCCTGTCTGCCAGTGGTGGGTGAGTGAATTGTGTGTTTGTGGGTCAGGTGCACAACAGCTCGCACTTGTCACACAAGGTTCTACATTTCGTGTGTTTCAGCTTGTGAAGTCCATTTTGGAAACACCAGGGTGCCCATCGATAATGTCCTTGGGGAAGTAGGAGGTGGGTTTAAGGTGAGTTGCCAACCACACCCCTTGTGGTCAGTGCAGGTCACCTGTGGCTTGTGGTCTGCCAGCTTCCTGTTGCACCCCTGCTCGCAGTAGACCAGCTTGGGCTTGGCAGGTAACTGTGTGGTTCTCTACTGAGAAATCAGCAAAATGGAGATGGGGAGACCAGCTGGCTCCTTGAAGAATGGAGTGTGCAATCAAGATGTGGCTTCTTCCTCTCCCAGGTGTCAGGATGGGACCCTCCCTGCAGGTGTGAGAGAGTGCAGGCCTGTGGCCTGCATAAGCCCAGGTTCTGTGAGCACACAGTACTGGGTCTGGAGTTCCTGCCCTCATTGTTCTTCTTGGAGTCAGATTTATTTATTTTTTATTGAGACAGAATCCAACTAACTTAAATTCACCTTTTTTTTTAGAAAGAGATTTTTGCTACAGGGCAGTTGTGCTCACTGGAGACACAGAGACAGAAAGAGAGAAAGTGAAAGATTACCCCCCAAGGCGATGGCCATACCACAATCCCTTCTCCTCTCTGAATTTTAGGCATGTGTGCACAAAACACCTGGCATTACTTTCAATCTTCTGGGTCAGGTATTTGAACCATGGCTGGTCATGTGGGAGTACACAGTAACTGCAGTGGGCTTTCTGCACCCTACTGCTGATGTGCAGGCTGGCATGGGACTGCTGCAACCAATGTAGTGCCATACTCCCAACAGGAGTGAGTGCCTGCAACGTGCCAATGAAGAATATACCCCTGATGGCAAATAGAACACATGGGCAGACCTGAACCCAGTACACAGCCTGAAGCAGGCTGCCTGGACACCCAGACTGTGAGAAAACTGAAGTCGAGTCCTGAGGTGGGTGTCTGATAAGACCCTACAGGAATGAACAATTGGCAAACCTTCCAGGGAGGTTCTGAGCATGCTGGGGGCCATAAGCAAAGCCAATGTGTGTGTGCTGCAGCCGTGGAGGGTAAGTGTGGCTGGGGAAGGCAGTACTCACTGGGCTGGGGACAACCCTCTTTCAGGACGCAGCCCCCAGAGAACTGAATGCTGAGCAGGGACTACAGGTGGCACAGGTGAACAGGAGTGGAGAGGAAGGAGGAGTTTAGGCAGGAAAGACAGAATGTTTACCTAGGATGCTAGACTACCTATAGACCCTTCTTGGTATCCACTCCCACCCTGCCACGAGGCTGATGGCTCCTATGGTCTCTTTCACCCTAACTGACCTCTGAACAACATGTGGAGAGGTGAGATATGTCTGCTGAGTTAATGAGTTGGCTTCAGGGAACCCATCTGCATTGCATGAAAGACTTGTCTGTGGCTGTCTACACTGGGTTTTGCAAAAATGCTTAAGTGGATCCACAACTACCTAAATCTCATTTTATCTTTCTATTCAGATGAAGTATACAGTCAGTAGCATGCTTGCTTTACACACATGTGTGCATGCATTCACACAGCTACTTACTGTCAGAGCCCCAAATGCCCAGCTTATTTTCAAATTCCCCATTGGTGACTCCCCCAAGGCCTCTTTCCACTATGAATGCTGCAATTTTATCTTTTGCTGTGCTGTCATAGTCAACAACCTCAGTCTTTGCAAACACAGTGAAAACATTGCCCAGTCCTCCGTTGGTGGTCCAGACCTGAGGGAGGAAAGAAAAAGGGGTCAGGAGACAATGTAGCTCCTACAGACACCTCTCAGCACCTTTTCTCTTCGCCACTCCCAGCTACCATGGAGGTTCAGGCCACACACACAGCCGGGCTCTGAAGATGCTGAGCCTGCACTGTGAGAGGCAGGGCTACACCCAGCACAAGGATTGCCCTAGAGAGGCCAGTGGCCAGGGCAGAGAGCAGCCAACAGTACTAGACAGCCCAGGCTTTGCCTCCAGATGACTGATTTTTTTCCAAGAAAAAACTCTTTAATAACTTATAGGTTAGGACCAGCAGATGGCATAATGGCTACATTGCTGGACTCCCACATAGTTGACCACAATTTGAGTTCTGGACTCGGTGACCTAAAACTCACGCTGGGCATGTGTGCGTGTGTGCCCCAAATCCCGAGAGAATAATGGAAGAGAAGGGATTGTGGTGTGGCCATCCCCCCTGGGGGGTGATTTCTCACTTTCTATCTCTCTGTCTCTCTAGCAAGCACCTGTGCCCTATAGCAAAAATCTCTCTAAAAAATAAATGAATCATTTATAATAATTTCACAAGATATACATGTAACAAAACATTAGGCTGTATACCATAAGTCAAATCTCTGACCCTTGAGCAATTTAAGACTCAGGGTGATCGACTCACTAACACGGTGGAAAACCATCTTGAACATTTTGTTTAAGACTGATCCTATTTACCTTGGCCTCCCAGGCAGGACCACAGGTGGGTCTTTCAAGCAGGGCCTTGCGATGTTGCCCGTGCTCTGAGCTTCAGGGATTACAGAAATAGGTACCGTGTCTGACTTTTAGGTCAGACTTGGAACTGAAACTGGGCCTCCTATGTGTGACTAGTTTGTGGAACAGTCTTTCCACACAACGGCCTACATTAATTTTCATTTTGCTAGAGGAATGTGTTCTCACCAGAGAGAAGCAGCAAGAGAGAGACAGAGAAAGCAAGAAAGCACCCCCCATGGGGCATGGTCATGCCGCAATTTCTTCTTTTCCCTCTCTTTCTCCTTTGGGGATTTTGGGCATGCATGCACATATGCCCAGCATGTTTCTCAAGCCCCATGGGATCCGGCTGCCTTACTGCCAAGCCCAGGCTGGCCCATGTATAATTTTCTGCTCCCCCAAGTTTAACTATGAAATGCCTACTGTCGGCTGGAAGGCTAGCTGGCAACATGAACAGTTGGTTAAATACATTCTGTGTGCGTGTTACATACTGTATTCCCACAATAAAGAAACCTAGAGAAAAAAGTTAAAGAAAATCACAAAAAGGAAATGCACTTACAGGTCTATATTGTATTTTTGTCATGCTTACTGAGACCCATGCAGTTTAAATTGTGTTGTTTAGAGTCAGGCTATATACACACTTACTTGTCAATTTAGAAAAAGCAGAAGGGGTGAGGAGCAGAGGAAGAGGGAAAGATAGAGACACTGCTCAACAAACCACAATGTGTTTGGAACTTTTTTGGATCTGGATTCAAGCAAACAAACTTAAGAAAAGGTGATTCAGTTAGTAAAATTTGAACACTGATTAAAATGTTTTTTTTTTTTTTTTTTTTTAAATAGTTGTATGTCTTAGAATTAAGTGCCAAGGGGCTGGCAGGTGTCATGGGGGTTAAGGCGCTGGACTCAAGGTGCTGGCCAACCATGGTTCAAGTCTTGAACCTGGTCGCTTGCTTTCTCACTTTCCCTTTCTCTCTCTCTCTGTCTCTCTCTGATAAAATTTAAAAATAAATAATAATAATAACAAATAAAATTGAATAAATAAATAAATCTTTAAAGATAAGTAAGTGTTGAGACCACCACAGATGCAGCTGGGGGGTGGGTGTGGTGCAGACAGATGAGCTGTCCATGAGCGAGCAGCTGCTGACACTCATGGCAAGTGGCAGGAGTTCATCATCTGACATCTGTGTGTGTTTGAGTTTTGGCTGAAAAACAGAAACAAGCACATGGGCTGGATAGTGACACAGCACCAGACTGTGACACTCTGTGAGGCTAACCCACATGGCAGGTTTCTGCAGTCTCCCTAGGTGATCCAGGCCTGTGTGAGCCCATGATCAGGGCTGGCTTGGGCTGGGGTGGACTGTGGCATCAAGATTCTGCAGGGGGTGCCTATTTCTCTCTCCATCTTTCACATGGAAGAAAGAAATAAAACAGGCAAAGGAAGGCTAGCAGGTAGCATGATGGTTAAGGCACTGGAATCCAAATGGCTGACTTCACGGTTCAAGACCCAGACCTGGCCACTTGAAAACTACACCAGGCATGCTCAAAATCCTGAGAAGAATGGAGAAGAGAAATTACCCCTGGGGGTATTTCCCACTCCCCCTCCCTCTGTTTCTGGCAAGTGCACTTACCCTATAGCATAAAAAGCTAAACAAGAAAAACCCACTGGCTGTGTGTGCATGTGCCCAGGTCCCTGGAGGAGGGAGAGATAGAGAAGAGACTGCAGCTTGACCACCCTATTGGGGGTGTTTTCTCACTTTCTTTTCTCTCTCCAGTGAGTGAACATGTCCTTTGGCAGAAAGAGAAAAGGGAGAAAGAAAAAGGAGATGAGAAGAGAGGATACAGGCAAGCAAACAAAAGCACATAAGTGCAGCCAAGGAGGGCGCTGGAGGCACAGACACATGAGACCCTTGAGCCTTGATCTAATCCCAGCTCTGCCACTGAAGACACTGGCCTGAGCAAGTTGTGCAAGCTCCCTGAGCCTCAGATTCTTTGTCTAAGTAGCAACAGTTGGTTGGAAAACTAAGTGCACACCCTTTACCATTCCCGGTGTGTGTGTGTGTGTGTGGCAGTCACAGGGAAGCAGTGAGGGGCTGTGAGAGCCCGGCCAAGGCCCAGGGGTGGTGAACACCTGGGAGCCACTGAGAATGTAGTGCTTCTTATCCTCACTCAGTGTGGCTCTGGTCTGGATGGAAGCCACGTCATTCCCACTGCAGAGATGGAGAGATGCGGTCATGGGGAACTGCAAAGTGCACGGACAGGTTGGAAGGCTGCGAGTGCCTGAAAGGGAAGTTTTGTAGTGTCCAAATAGGCATTGGTAGACTTTTAAAATAAAAGATCACATAACAGGACCAGTAGGTGACATAGTGGTTAAGGCGCTGGACTCTCACATGGCTGACCACAGTTCAAATCCTGGACTTGGTGGCTTGAAAGTCATGCCAGGCAGGTGTGTGTGCATGCTGAAAATCCCAGGAGAATGGAGGAAAAGAAATTGTGGTAGGGTTATCCTCCTGGGGGCGATTTCTCACTTTAACTGTTTCTGTCTCTCTGTGGTGAGTGCAAGCATCCTGTGGCAAAAACAAACAAACAAACAAAAAGGTCACATATTAAATATATTCAGCTTTCCAAGCCATAGGGCATCTGTCTTGCCTCCTCAAGTCTGTCACCAGAACACAGAAGTGGCTGGAGATAACTTGCAAACAGGGAAAATTCCAATAACACGTTATTTATGAAAGCAGGCAGGCTGGATCGGGCCACCCTGCTCATTTATCTGGTGGAAGAGTGGCAGTGGCCCCCCTGGGCTCCAGGTTAGATGTGGAGATGTGGCTCCTAGAACATTCATGGGGCTGCTGTGAGGACGAGCCCAGGCCCCCCAGGAAGGGTCACCATTTCTGTGTCCCCAAGTGAAGGGAAGTAGGGTGGAGCATGGCCTCCCACCACACTTGCCCCAAGTCCTGGGGCCCCACTGTGGCACTGCAGAGGGGGCGTGCACCGCTGTTTGAGGCTGAGGCCTTGTGAAAGGCCTGGGTTCTGTTCCAGCCCAGCCTGAGTAGGCCGTGTACAGTGTATGCCGGTAGTCCCAGCTAACCAAAAGGCTGGTACAGGGTTGAGACATGGTAAAGCCCTGTCAAGAAGACCCCATCTCTCCCTCCCATGCACTTCCATTAAAAATAATTACATAGGAGTCAGAAGGTGACAGAGTGGTTAAGGCACTGGACTCCCACATGGCTGACTGCAGTTTGAGTCCTGGAGCTGGCAGCTTGCTTGTTCACTTTCTCTCTCTCTCTCTCTTCTCTCTCTGTCTCTCTCTCTCATGCATGCATCCTATATCAAATTTAATAATAAACAAATAAATAAAATGAAATAATTCTTTTTAAATAAAGAAAATCAAGGACTAGCAGTTAGCGTAATGGCTATGTTGCTGGACTCCCACGTAGTCAACCACGGTTCGTGTCCTGGACCTGGTGGCTTAAAACTCATGCTGGGCGCATGTGCGTGCATGCCCAAGATCCCAAGAGGAGAATGGAGGAGAAGGGATTGCAGTGTGGCCATCCCCTCTGGGGGGTGATTTCTCGCTTTCTGTCTCTCTGTCTCTCTCTGTCTGGTGAGCACATGCACCCTATAGCAAAAACCTCTAAAAAAAAGAAAAAAAGAAAGAAAATCACAACAGGCGCATGTGCATGCATGCCCCAAATCCCTAGAGAGTACTGGAGGAGAAGGGATTGTGGTGTGGTCATCCTCCGGGTGGGTTTCTCACTTTCCCTCTGTCTCTTTCCAGCAAGCACATATGCCCTCTGGTGAAAATAAAATAAAAACCACATACTTTAAAACCCACATTTCTGAGGACAGCAGGTGGCATCATGGTTAAGGCACTGGACTCTCTCATGGCTGACCATGATTCAAGTCCTGAACCTGGTAGCTTGAAAATCATGCTAGGTGTGTGTGCATGAATGCCCAAAATCCCAGGAGGAGAATGGAAAAGAGATTGCAGTATGGGCATTCTCCCTGAAGGGTGATTTGTCACTTTCCTTCTCTTTGTCTCTCTCTGGTGAGAGCATGTGCCCTATGGCAAAATCTTAAAAAAAAAATCTCCCCATGTTCCTAAAAGTAGAGGTGGGAAGGCATCCCTAGCAAAATCTCTCAGTCTCAAAGACTACAGATCCCAGAGGCTTTCGCAGTGACTTTCCTTTCAGCAGGCACACCTGTGGGTGTGTCCATATGTACCCCTTACCATTTTTAGTATTTTTTTTCTTTTAGAGAGAGAGAGAGAGAGAGAGAGAGAGAGAGAGAGAGAGAGAGAGAAAGAGAGAGAGAAATATTTTTGCTATAGGACATGTGTGCTTGCCAGGGACACAGAGAGACAAAAAGTGATAAATCACATCCCTTCCCCACAGGAGAAATGGCTGCACAGCAATTCCTTCTTCTCCATTCTCCTCTCAGGATTTTGGACACACACGCACACATGCCCAGTGTGTTTCAGGCCTCCAGGTCCAGGACTTGAATCTCAGTTGGCCATGTGAGAGTCCAGCAACATAACCATTATGCAAGCTGCTGGTTCCAAGTCTTAAGACCTGAGTCTTGCCTACATCAGGACTGGGTGGTAGGTGCTGGTGGATTTGAGACTTGTTTTCCTTGACTCCTTCTTGTCTTGATTTTCACTTCTGAACAAAGATAAATACAGCTGGACAGGAGTTAAAGCAGTGGCCACAGCTCCCTCCTATGTGAAAGGCCTGGCTGACATGTACAACAATCCATGGGTCTGGATCCCAGAAGACTTAGCCTGCTTCTGGTTGGACCATTCACAACGCTTACCAGAACATTCCAGAATGGGAACCCTACCGAATCGTCACTGCCATTCTCCAGCCCAACATCCAGAAATCACTGGCTGTCTTCTTCAGAAACTGAATTTCCTACTATTAATCTTTGTTTTTCTTTATTTTTGTAGAAATTCCCTCCCCTTAAATGCCTGGCTTACACCATCCAGCAAATGTTAACTACCAAGTCCCAATAGATGGTTCAGCTGGTCCTAAATGAACAAAAGACAACCCATAGGATAATGGACTTATATTGTCTAAAAGATTAAAGAATAATGCCTCTTCTTTCTTTGAACAAGATAGGGAAATAAGAGAGGTTCTGTGCTTGTCAGACTTTAGTCAGGCTCCCGAACCTTTCCCTGGACTCATACGTTACTTTCTTATAAAATGCAAGTCAGCAAAGAACCCCATTGAGTCAGTTTAATAACAACACACACGTCATATCTGGTTATCCTTAAAACTCACGTTCCTGGGACCAGCAGGTGATGAGGGTCCTCTGTCTCCATCATGCCTCCGGTGATGTCTGATTACCTTCACTGTCTTCAGAAGAATCTTGTTAAGTCATTTTAGTCTGAATCTCCCTTGATGTTTCCTCTTAATAGTTTTCCATCTGCTGACACCCTCCCCCCCAACACCTTTAAATTCCCATGCAATATTCAGAGTTCAGCCCAATTGTTTTCCCTGCTGTCCAATTCCATTGCAGTGGTTCCTATATCCACTGTGGTAGTCCCAGATACAAGAGCCTCCGCACTGCCCTAACCACCTGCCCTATCATTTAGAAATGTGCGTGGACCAGGAAACATTTATGCAATGGGTCCTCAGAGATTTTGTTTAATTGGAAAATTGAACAATTTGTTTCTACGTCACCCAGATACACGGAAATCAGGCTGCATCAAGAACATGTAACAATGCAAGAGAGAGGCGGGCACCCTGCAGGAAAGGTCTCAAAGCCTAGCTGGATCCTGGCTCCTGGCTGCTCAGCTGGCAGGACCATGGACAGCGCCGAAGCCTGGTGCACATGAGAGACCTCAGGACACAAACGTGGACCTCCCCTGTGGCTCCAGCATCACAGAGTGCTGCATTACTGCTGTGACACTGTGGCTTGCACCTCATCCCCTTAAAGGGCTGGCCTGGAACCTGTTGACACAGGTGAGATACCAGGTGGTGCCTCCTCTTTCTGTGCCTTCCTGGGCACCTTTCCTACTGAGGTGAAAAGTGAGACAGTTCTGCTCTAAGCTGCTGATGGCTGGGAGGAGGGCAGGTCTGGAGTAAGAGTGGGGCTTGACCAGCCTGGGCTGCTGGGCTCCTGGAGCAGCAGTGAGGCTCAGCGACAGCTCCAGGGAGGCTGACTCCCCAACCCCCGTCCTCATCCTCCCACTGGCCCAGGAGGCTGAGAGCTGCGGCCAGAGCTCCAGTCAGTGACCATTGCCTGTAAAGAGCCCTGCTTCCCCCTCACCCTCTGGCAGGGTGGGCTTGGAGAAGCAGCTGTGGTCTAGAAGGGCAGTGGGTAGACCAGAACATGCCTGTGTTCCTTCCCTGGGCTGCCCCGACAGCACCACAGACTGAATGGATCAGGACAACGGAGACTTGTCTTCACTCTGAAGTCGCGAGGTCTGGGATCAAGTGGCAGTAGAGTCACACTCCATCTGATGTGCTAGGAAGGGTTCATTCTGGGCCTCACTCCAGCCTCTGGTGGCTTCTTGTCCATGACAGCAGAGCTCCGATCTTTACAGGGCACTTGTCTGTGCCCAGCTCTCCACTCTGTGAAAGGCCCACTCACAGTGGAGTAAGACTGGCCCTAATGAGCTCACCTTAACTTGATCATGCACAAAGACCCTGTTTCCATGTATGGTCATTGTCGCAGGTACTGGGGATCCTGGGGATTCTGGCATACAGATTTTGAAGACACAGTTCAACCCATGAAGTGCCCCTCCCACCTCCCCCTCCCCACTGGCCTCGCCTTTGCCTGTGATGCCGGATCCCCCAGCCCACCCCTGCTGTTGACCTCCTCCTCCCCACCTGCCCCACCTTTGACTGATCCCAACTCCTGTTGGCCTAGGCCCATGGCCCCTCCCAGGATCCTCTATTCCCCTCCTGGGTGTGCTCCAGTCATACTGACTGCTGGGCTTTGTGCTGGACTGGATCCCCTACCCAGTGAGTGCTGAGACAAGGCTGTTCAGAGATTGGGTCACTGAAGTTTAGAAGGTAAGATAAAATGGACCGAGGGGCCTGGGGGCTGATCTACGCGGAAGGGTACCAGGTTCATATCTAGAGACCAGCCAGAGTATGGTAGGCATGTGTGCCCATGATCCAGGGCTGATTAGCTGAGGCTGGAGGTGAGTGTGACACGGAGATCTCCATTTGGGGTGCCTGTCTCTCTGTGTGTCTCTGTCAGTCATGGGAAAATCAAATAAACTTAAAAGAAATGGGCCCTGAGTCACAGGGGCATCTCTCCTGGGGCTCCCTGTTCCCTGTGTCCTGAGCAGGAAGAAGTACCGGCAGGCACAGACTCCCAAAGACAAAACCCCTTCCAGCTCAGATAGGCGTCCCTCCTAGCCCTGGAGCCTGTGAAGCCCCTGGTGTTTTCACGAGGAGCCTCAGGGACACCAGTTCCTGGAGCAGGGGTGAGGCAGAGCACGGAGTGAATCTTTAGCATCTAGAGGGAGGGGTGTGGACTGGAGGGTGGCATCCCCAAGTGCAGTGGTTCGGATGCTCTTCTGTGCTTTATTGCATAACTTTTATAATTTCACATTTGAAAATTTAAGTCTATGAACTGTTAATATGTTCAGTATTATTGGTGAGCTCCAGAGTTTGCATTGATGTCCCTTCCTCTATTCAGCTTTCCTAGTTCTGCTGCCATTTGTGGAACAGGCTTTCCTTTCTCTAGTAAATTCCCTTTGTCCCATTGACAAAACCAATTGACTATATGTACACGGGCCTCTTTATGCTGTGTTCAGATCCAGATGTGCAAGTTCTTTAACTTTGCTCTTCAGTCTAATGTAATCTATTTTAGGTTTAAAAATAATGTGCTGATAGCTTTATGGGGACTTGATTGGGATTCTGCTGAGTCTGTGGTTCAAGTGAGGAAGATTGTCTTCTAATAAGGAGTGTACTAGTATTGAACAAGGGATTTACTTGCATTTATTCATGTTTCTCTCAACTGGTTCAAGGTTTGGTGACTGTAAACTTGCATAAGTTTTGTTAGACTTGTACATAAGGCCTTCAGTTTTGGGGGTGGTATCATATGGATTTTTGTTTCATTTTAAATAACAAATATTTCTTTAATACTGATGTATAGGAACTCAACTGCTTTTTGTCTCTTGGCCATCTGTAATACTTTGTTTCTTGTTATCATCATCCAGTGCATCAAAGCAGAAGATGATGGACTTTATTTTTATTTGACTCTCCAAGTTTATGGCTTTAAGCAACCAAAACTGGGACTAGCCAGTGGCATGGCGGTTAAAGTGTCTGGATCTCGCGTGACAGACTGTGCTGTTGAAGTTTCAGAAACAGCAGCTTGAAAACCATGCCAGGCCTGCATGCCTCTATGCCCAAAATCCTGAGAGGGGAGGTGGAGGAGAGAGGCTTGCCCTGTGGTCATTCTCCCCAGGGTTTGATTTGTCCTTGTCCATTTTTTTCTCTGTCTCTGGCCATTCCTCCAGGAAGTGAGTTCTCACTTTCCCTCTTTGTCTCTTTCTCATGTGCCCTAGAGAAAAGAAGAACCAGATCAGAACTTTTAGAAATTCACCCAGGACTCTGTGTTGGGTGGGAGGGTGGCCTGGTGCAGTCAGGGCTGCAGCTGCCCAGTGGGTGGTAGTGGGCGGGTTTCCCCACCAGGGCCCACCCACCCGGGTCTGGGCTGTGCGGAGCACCTGAGACCCTCCTCCAGCTGCAGCCTAGACTTGGGGAGGCCTGGGGGCTTCTCTGGAGGGCGGAGGGCAGAGGGCAGGAAGCAGCAGGGAAGGAGCCCCGCTTGGCGCCAGCTCTGCCCAAGTGAGTGCGGCGCGCCAGCAGATGGCACAGGTGAGTGCAGCGGGCCCATTGGGGATTGCGGGGGAGCCGGGAGGAGCGCGGCATTTCCACAGATGCGTTTCCACAGTCCCTGAAAGAAGGGGGATGTCCCGTGTTTCCACAGACCCGGGGTGTCCTGGAGACGGTCGTGCTGTGGCAGAAAGGGGGACACCCCTGGGCCGCTCGCCGCGGGCGGAGGGAAGCGCCTCTCGGCTTGTGTTTTCCCCATTTTTCTGTGTTAAAGGGTTGACGCTGTAGAAAAAGGAAAACTAGGTGGAGCAAAATCCGGACATCGACCTGTATTATTCTGTCCAGACCAGACGGCATTCCACATGTACCTGTGACCCTAAGGGAAGTTCCTGTCCTTTGCTCTGTTGAGAATGGAGCGGCTGCAGAGTGTCGCCAAGGTCTGGACCCAGGTCTGTGTGCTCTGACACCGCCTCAGGTGGGACGCCATAGACCGGGACCATTTTAAATAAAATCAGGGTTTGTTAAAGGTCACCTAACAGCAGGGAACCTGCGAGGCCGGGTCTTTCCTGGGGCGAGCTCAAGCTTTCCCACTGTTTGCTGATCGGTCTGCTAGCCTTTTACTTTACAGTCCGTTCTTTATTGTGCGTTTTTCCAGAGGGTGTTTCCCCATTGTTTTTAGTTGGTTGCAATAGCTTTATCTTATTTAACTTAACTCTTCCTCTGTAATTTTCCACAGAATCTTTAATTCTATTTACTTCTATTTTCAATCATCATTATTTTAATAATGTATTTTAGTTTATCTTATTTTTGATTGAGAAAATTGTCACAATTCTCGTGATCCAGTAACAATCTTAAATATTTTAAAATTAATTTCTGCTTAATAAGACCTCTTTAGGAGGACTCTTGTGTCAATGGTATTACTATTGACTATCAGTTACTTTAATTGTCATATTTAAGACAATAGATTTCAAGTCACAGTGGTAAGTAAAGCTCAAGAACACATAGTACTAGAATAGTTCCAAAGAACTTAAACTGTATTCACTTGCAGTTTGTTGTTCCAAAGATGCATCAAGACAAAAGAAAACACTGCCACAATAGAATTCTTTTACATCATGGTCAGACTTTTTTTTTTTTTTTTGAGAGGTTTTTGCTATAGGGCATGTGCCCTTGCCAGACAGACAGAGAGAGACAGAGAGACAGAAAGCGAGAAATCACCCCCCAGGGGGGATGGCCACGCCACAATCCCTTCTCCTCTGTACTCCTCTTGGGATCTTGGGCACGCACGCACGCTCACGCGCCCGGCGGTCAAACACTTCTCAAGCTGCTTTCTGTAAGGCTGAGTCCTCTACCCACTTGGCTTTACTCCCCAGAACGAGGTTCTGGAACACATTGAGTAATGAATTTGTATCTCCATTTGTAGGTTCTGTTGTATGGTCTTTATCTTGACTGAATTGTCCATCCTGTCCAAATCATCTTTCTATTCGTTGTTTTCAGCCGGTATTTCTAAAAGCTTACTTTTTGAAGCTGTTTTAATTGTAATCTCTCTCTCTCTCTCTCTCTCTCTCTCTCTCTTTTTGAGAGAGATTTTTTGCTAGAGTGCACCTGCTCTTGAAAGGTTTCAGCTGGCAGCCGGCTGAACCTCCTTGTCCAGGGAGTACTACGGCGACCCCAATCAACCACAAAAGTCGGTTCTTGATGTAAAGTACAAGAGGCTTTATTTCTAGTGCACTAGGACTCCACTCTCGGTCCTACAAGACACAACAGAGAGAGTGAAGTCCCGAACAAAGGGGCATTTAGGTTATATAGACACAAGTCCATGGGGGGAGGGGAGGAAAGAATGAGGAAGTAAGATAAGGGGCTTTTTACAGGGAGCTAGTAAATTGTTTCGGGCTTCCACAACTTCAGCAGTTTATCATGAGGGTTGTATCAGTTTTAGTACAGAAGCAAAAAAGGCAAAGGTTAAACTTTATCTTTACAAAACAGGATAGATACAGTTTAATTTTATTTTACACTCTCACTGGAGAGACAGAGAACCAGAAATCACCCCCTGGGTGGATGCCATGCCACAATCCCTGCTCCATTCTCCTCTTGGGATTTTGGGTGCACATACACAAGCACCCTATGAGTTTAAGCTGCTGTGTTGAACAGTTGACTATATGAGTCTAGTGATGTAACCATTATGCCATCTGCTGGTCCCACAATCTCTTCATTCTAATAGTAAGCAGTTTTTCCTCTTTTTTAAAAAAAATATTTTATTTAACTTTATTGATTTATTTTAATTTGACCAAAGAGGGAGAGAGAAAGTGAGAAAGCAAGCTGCCAGGTTTGAGACTAGAACTGTGGTCAGCCATGTGGGTGTCCAGCACCCTTAAGCACCATGTCACTTGCCAGCCCCTAGCAGTTTTTCCTCTTAATCCCAAGATTACTGCTGGATTTCATTATTAATTTATTTAACCTTAACACTTGTTCCATCCAATATTTTTTTTTTTTTCTTTTTCGGAGAGGTTTTTGCTATAGGGCGCGTGCGCTCGCCAGACAGACAGAGAGAGACAGAGAGATAGAAAGTGAGAAATCACCCCCCAGGGGGGATGGCCACGCCGCAATCCCTTCTCCTCCATTCTCCTCTTGGGATCTTGGGCACGCACGCACACGCGCCCGGCGTGAGTTTAAGCCGCCGGGTCCAAGACTCGAACCGCGGTCGACTACGTGGGAGTCCAGCGACATAGCCATTACGCTAACTGCTGGTCCCCCATCCAATATTTTTTATGTCAATTTTCTCCAGGCTTCTTTTTTTGTATTTTTAAAATGTATTTATTTACTGTACATCAATACAGAATATAAAATGAGATTTCCCATCCAGAGTACATTGCATATTGACTTAATCAAGGATATTACCATACATGTTATATAAACAAATAATTGTTGTTTCTATTTCTTGTTTCTTATAAATTTTTCTTTTTCCCCCCTTGATTCCCTATCTCTCATCCTCTACCAATTCTACCCTCTCCTTCCACACTGTTTCTGGTATCTCTGGTTGTTTTCCATGCCTTTTTTTTTGGTCATTTTATTGATTCACTAAAGATTTTAAATAATTTAAAAACATCCAATAGTAAGCACAGCTGATATGTACATATATATAAACACAAGTCTGACTTCAGGCATAAACCTCAGTGAGTAAAGTGAATATACTATAAAGTAGTACCTAGCCGGGGTTATATAGCTTACTGCAGTCATTAAACAGGTATTAATAGGTATTTTTAATGCATTTTAAAATTTTAGTTTTAAAAGATCAAAATAAAAAATTGCTACAAGAAATCTGCTTAAAACTTAAAGCCAGGAAAATGGTTAGGATTCAGTTCAAATAGTAGGTGGATAAACCTATCAACAGCTTAAGACAAAAATCCTTAAATATGGAAGTCAAAGCATCGAAGAAAATCAGTAATGTTTTATTCTAAAGTCAAACAATTCTATTTCACTAGTTCAGTCTCATGTATTTAATCATTCTTCTATTGAATTTGCACTGTTATTATGGTCTGAACTTTCCATTTAAACTCTGGAAGTTAACATTCAGCTCCGGACTTGTACCTACCGTCAGGCTGGCCATTCTCTTGGTTGTTTCTTGTACTCTTATTTCTGTGTGGCCGATTTTAGTTTTCCTAGTACAGCACTCTCTTCAGCACTTTTTGGAGAGCTGGTATGGTGTTGGTAAAGTCTTTAAGGCTTTGTTTTTCTGAGAATATTTTTGTCTTTTTTTTCCCATATGAAACATAATCTTGCTGGGTATAGTATTCTTGGTTGAAATTGGTTTTCACTCAAAACATTGAATATATTTTCCCATTTTTTCCTTGCTTGCATTGTGTCCGATGAGAAGTCTAACGTTAGCCTGATGGGATATCCTTTGAAAGTAACTTGACATTTCTCTCTTGCCAATTTGAGTATCTTGTCTCTGTGGTTTTGGTCAATCTGGCTATGATGTGCCTCAGGGAAGATCTTCTTGGGTTGATTCAACGCGTATTTCCTGGGTCTGGATATTTGAATGTCTCTCTAGGTTTAGAAAGTTTTCTTCCAGGATATTCATGGAGTAGATTGTCAAGATTGTCAATGCCCTTATTAGTTTCTTCATCTTCTGGGGTACTGATGATCTGAATGTTTGGGCATTTAAGGGTATCTAGTATTATTGTATGTTATTCTTATTCTGGGGGGTTATTTTCTCAGTCTTTTTAGTGAATTTTTCTAGGTCAGAGATTCTATCTCCTACAACTGAGATTCGATCTTCTGCATGATCTAATCTGCCTTTGATATTTTCAAGGGAGATTTTTATTTCCTGAATTACAGCCTCCATCTCTAATAATTCCATTTGATTCTTTTTTATGATGTGCATCTCCTCTTTTAGATGATGCAAGAACTTCCTCACCTCCTGGAACTCATTGTCTCTTTTCTCCTGCATTTCCTGGAGTTCATTCTCTCTCTTCTCTTGCATCTCCATTAGCTTTGTCACTATGAATATTTTAAATTCTGGCTCCTGGCTAGATCTGGGGGCATGAGGGTGAAGTCTGGGCAGAGGTCTTCAGTGAAGAATGGGGCCGCTCAGAACTCTGAAATAGATGGCTGCTGGTTGGCTTGTCCTGGCTCCTGGCTAGATCTGTTTGGGAAGTCAGAACAAGGAACTCTTATAGAAAATGTCCTTAGCCTGGCTCCAGGTACCATCAATGATGATTACTGTGGAAGAATCTAACAGAAATTCTTCCAAATTAGCAGCTTCGGCCACTGGATATAATATTAATGTACCAGACTTATGGCAAATAGTTGCAAGTTCAGGATCTCTTTCTTCACTGAAGCGAGGGCCAATCTTTACTTTACATTTACCCTGGGGGAGGCATGCTGCTAGCAGGGGTACAGTCTGCAACACTTTGTTTTCCTCTGCTGGGTGCTGGATTATGTACGAATGGGTTGAGATACAGAGGGCACACGGGGAGAAATGGACACAAACACACTCTCTGAGGCCGATTGCAGTGGCCTCACTCGGGCCTCTGCTTTGCCAGCTCCACCAGCAGCTCCCACAGCTGGCCTGCACTGGCACCATCTGCCTCTGTGTCGCCCTCCTGCCGCTCCTCGATGTTCGGAGCCTGAGAGCTCGAGGTCCCAGGCAGACACACGACGGGGTCCCGGGTGTTCTTGCCTCTTTCTGTGGCTCCATGGCTGGCACTTGTCAGGCGGTCGCATTGAGGTCCTGCTGCCGCGGGGCGGAGGGGGGAAACGCCACTTGCTGGAGAAGCCAGCCTGGCTGCGCAGCCCTACGCACACATGCATGCACGCACGCACGTATGCCTCTCCAGGCTTTTTAAAAGTGCACTTGAAAGTTGCATACTGTCTAATGTAATACTCTTTTTTAAAAATTGTAATATTCTTTAGTTCAAGAGTGACTTTCACCTCCTCAATTTCATTTTCCATTTTTAGCTTCTATTTGCTTTTCTTGCATAATTTATTCTGGAGTTTTTTTCTTCATTTGCATCAATCATAGATTTATACTCTTAGAGTTGTTGTTCTGTCTGTGTTTTTAGCTAAACAGCAGGGTCATGCAGTCCTCGCTGTCCACCACCTGCATGTACTGTCCAGTCCCTGCCAGAGTCTACAGGCTCCGCAGCCCCTGGCTCCTCTGGCTGCTGTGCACCCAAAGACCCTCCACTCAGAGCCAGGAGAGAAGCTTCAGAACTGGTTGTTATTCCCACCCATCAATGGTATTATTTTTAAAAGTTTATATTCATACATATATGCACACACACATACAGCTGAAACCTCTTTCAAATTTGGATGAGCGTTCTAAGCAAAATTCAAGAACTGGTAGATAGAAACAGAATGGTAATATTTTTTTAATGCCAACTATTGTTATTGCATGATGCCTAAAGACACTTAAGGTGAAATTTCTACAGGACACAGTCAGAATATTTAATAATGAAGTCAGTGGCTGTTTTTTGTAAATCAGATATACTTACAAAAATACATCTTCTCTCACTAAAGACAAAATTAGAAAGTATATTGGTCTTCATTTCTTTTTTCTTTTTTAAAGAATTATTTTAACTTGATTTATTATTATCCTTAATATTTTCCAATTTTCCCAGAGAGAGAGAGAGAGAGAGAGAGAGAGAGAGAGAGAGAAAGTGAGAAAGGAAACCACCAGGTCCAAGACTTAAACCATGGTTGAGCATGTGGGAGTGCAGCATGTTTAACCACCACGCCTCCTGCAGGCATTTTATCGGTGAAATTTGCATGTTGTAATATTAATTTTTATGTGGCTAATGACCATAGTAATGGAAACTTTTATCTGGCGATTCATACCTTCAAGTTTCTTTTAATTTTTTTTCAAATTTGGAAAGTATATTCATATGTATCATTAATGCCTTCCATTCATCAAAAGTTACTATCAGTCCTTCATTGGGAATGAGGGGATGGGCCTTCTAGTAAGTGTGCTGATTTATATATTGCCGAGATTTTTTTAGAGACCTTTAAGTTCTATTTCTGATCTATTCAAGTAACATTTAAAAAGTATCAACGTTTTGACTTCAGCATTGTGTAATTCTTATTTTGAGATTATGTGTGTCTGAGTATTTGGCAAGCCTTATTTTGTGTGGGTAGTGCCCTGGTTACATTTTATCCTAAAGTCCATTGGGTGCCCAGTGTGTTCATAAGGTAATTTTTAGAGCAGAGATGAGAACATCCCATGCTTGTTGAATTCACAAAAAAGTGTATAATTTTAGAACCACATAGAAAAGTTTATCATACTTGAATTAACTGATACAGAAGTTTGCCATATATTAAAATTGTTGGTTGAACCAAGTATACATTCAGTTTAATTTTTTAAAAAAAATTTTGCTAGGGGACCAGCAGGTGTCATAATGGTTAAGGTGCTGGGCTCTCACGTGGCTGACCACATTTAGAGTCCCGGACTGGTGGCTTGAAATTCATGCTGGGCATACATGTATGCATGCACAAAATCCCCCCACCCCAAGAAGAGAATGGAGGAAGAGGGATTGTGGAATGACCATCTTCCCTGGGGGATGATTTCTCACTTTCTGTCTCTGTCTCTTTGGTGAGTGCACATGCCCTATAGCAAAAATATCTCAAAAAATTTTGTTTTTAAATCTTGAGTCAAGCCAAACAAACAAACAAACAAAAAACAGAAAACACAAAAACAAAACAAAACAAAACAAAGAACCAAAAAAAAAAAAAAAAAACCCAAATAAAGCCATGCCAATCTCATCTTGTTTTCTGCGCACGTTAGGTTTTGTCAAGAAAGGGTGTAACGCAACTAAGTAACAGTCCACCTAGAAGCATTTGCGGTGCACGATGGAGGATTTAAAAACTGGAATGGTGAAGGTGACAGCAGTCACAGTTGGTTGAAGCGAGCATCCCTAGAGTTCTGCAATGTGGCCAAGGACTTGGATTGTACATTGTTCTTTTTTTAAATAGTCATTCAAAATATTGTGAGATGCATTGTTACAGTAAGTTCTCGCCCTCCCAGAAGCTGCCCCACTTCTCCCTAAGGAGAACAGCCCAATCCTCACCCAAATACACATGGGGAGGTGACAACATTGCTTTTGTGTAAATTATGTAATGCAAAATTTTTAAAATCTTCGCCTTAATACTTTTTTATTTTGTTTTATTTTGAATGATCAGCCACCGTGGACCCCCATTTTTGTCCCCCAACCTGAGATGTATGAAGGCTTTTGGTCTCCCTGGGAGTGGGTAGGTGTGGAGGCAGCCAGGGCTTACCTGTACTCTGACTTGAGACCAGTTCAATAAAAGTGCACACCTAAAAAAAATTTTTTTGTTAATTGGTGAAGGCACTAAAGAGAAAGAGAGAGAACAGGAGAGATAAAGCATCCTACAATCCTGTCTCCTCCATCTCTCTTTCTCTTTTCTTTTTCCTTCCTATCTTCTTTTCCTCTTTCTTTTAGTTTCTTCTCCCTCCTTTCTTGATTCTGGGAATGCACACATAAGTGCTTGGTGTATCTTAAGCTGCTAGAGTCAGGACTCAAACCGTGTGGTTGACCATATGGGACCCACCTGTTTTAACCTCAAGGCCACAGGCTGCCCTCAGATTCAATTTCATTTTTTGGGGGGGCAGAAATATATGGCTTTTTCCCTTTTCTAAACCTGCCATAATTCTTCATTACCGGATATCTAGCCAGGAACACTTTTATGTCAGTAGCATATGTTTCCTATTTGTTAATAATTTCTAAAGCTCAGGATCTGTAGTTGGTATAATGGCTATGTAACTGGACTCCCATGTTGTCAACTGTGGTTTGAGTCCTGGGCCCGGTGGCTTAAACTCATGCTGGTGCACGTGTGTGCATGCCTATGACCCTGAGAGGAGAAGGGAGGAGAAGGGGTTGCAGCGTGACCATTCCCTGGGGGGTGATTTCTCGCTTTCTGTCTCTCTGTCTCTCTGGTGAGTGCATGTGCCCTATAGAAAAACAAAACAAAACAAAACAAAAACAACAACAACAAAACAAAACAAAATAAAACAAAAACCCTCTCAAAAAACATTTCCAAAGTTAGACTGTATCTACTTTTCCTCAACAAAGTCATGAATCTCTCTTCTGTTGCTCTCATGCTGTACTTCATGTAAACATGCTGTCTGGTGTAATAGATTTCTTCACAATGAACTACTTCCCTTATACCATCAAACCTAGTTGGATTCTGGTATCCTCAGCTATACTCCTAGGAGAATTAATGACTCAGTTTTATTTTAGTACACCAATCAGGGACAGGTCCCCTTCTTAATTGTTCACTTCGTGATTAGCTATATTAGCATAATAATAATTTGTGTGTGTGTGTGTGTGTGTGTGTGCGCGCGCGCGTGCGCACATGCTTACTAGAGAGAGATGGTGAGAGGGAAAATGAGAAATCCCCACTAGGGGGATGAATACTCACAATCCCTTCTCCTTCATTCTTCTCCTGGGGTTTTGGAAACTCATTCATATGCATCTGGTGTTTTTTTTTTTTTTTTTTTTTTTTTAGAGGTTTTTGCTATAGGGCGTGTGCACTCACCAGAAAGACAGAGAGAGACAGAGAGACAGAAAGTGAGAAATCACCCCCCCCCCCAGGGGAGATGGCCATGCCACAATCCCTTTTCCTTCATTCTCCTCTTAGAATCTTGGCAAGCACACACATGCACCTGGCATGAGTTTAAGCCACCAGGTCCAGGACTCGAACCACAGTCGACTACATGGGAGTTCAGTGACATAGCCATTACGCTAACTGCTGGTCCCTCTAGTGTGAGTTTCAAGCCACCAGGTCTGTGACTTGAACTGCAGTCAACCATGAAAAAATCCAGTGCCTTAACCTTGATGCCACCTGTCTACCCTATAATTAATGTACTTAAACGTTATACTAAATTTGGAAAAAGTCTGAGAAGTTAGGTTTCCATAAATTCTTCATGAACCTAAGAAATAAGAGTCATTTCCCCCCATATAATGAGTCCTAGAATATCCTGACATTTATGTTACTTCAGGCATAACACTTTCCGCAAAGCATCAATGAGATTATTGACTCAGAACATCTTTTAAACTATTCTGACTTAGAATGTGTCTGGATGAATCCTAAAAGTCCAGGACTCAATTCTGTTCATGTTCTTGCTTTCTGTGAATATAATTTGCATAGTGCCAGACGCTTGATTATAGCATATATTACTGTTATAAGGTATGCACAGAAACAAAGAGTGGGCATTTTTTAAAAAAATAATCCAGTCACAAAGAATAAACTTATCATTGGAATGTTAATGAATTATGATTGTTTTCCAGAGTCTCCGTCTTGATCATGTTCGACAAGGCATCCGTACTGTCTAACAATGTGAATTCACTGCTGTGTCATCAACTCCGACCTTGCTTGACCTCGGCTGGCAGTGTCCCGCCTGGATCAGCCAGGGAGCTAGAGTCACAGAGACCCTTCCTCAGTCCAGCGGCGTCACCCTGCGGTTCTTGCGGCAGTGACCTCAGGCAGCTGTACCCAGAGCACCCTGGTTCTTCTTTCGATCTCAGGAGTCTACCCGGCATAGGCCAATAGCCACATAGGCAGCCTGATTTTGTCTCATCCCACGGGATGGCGGAGAGGGGGCCTCTGGCAAGCGCTACTGAATGAGGCTCGGCCTGCAGAAACCCCCTCGGACGGTAAGGGGAGATTGGCCTCACCTCCTCAGTGAGGCTCGCCCTTCACTGCACCCCCCTGAAGGCCAGCTGGGAGCTCTGGACACCAGCTGGCTATCAAGCCACCTCCCACATCACCCTGTTGGCCAAGAGAGGGTGCTGGGCTTCAGCTGACTGGCGAGCCTCTTCCCACCAGGTCCGAGATAGCCATCAGGGGGTCCAGAGCCACCTTCTGCCCCAGGAAGTCCCGGTTCCTGCTTCCTTCCGGTCAGTGCCTCAGCAAGCACAGGGGCTTCTTGGCACACAGCAGAGGGCACCACCTTGCTTTGGGTGACTGGCCACCGTCTGGTGAGTAGCCGGTACCTTCCCGCCCCGGATCAGTACCTGGCAGCGCCCTGCAGGCAGAGGGGGAGGGGAGAGCTTGGGCAGCAGGGCCAGAACCACTTTTCTGGGAGTGTGGGGCTCAGGGCTGGGGTGACAGGATGATGTGGCCTCACCCTTCCCATCATAGCTGGGTGTGGGGTGGTCTGTGTCTCCCGCAGGTGGGAGACATTCAGGGCTCGGGCATAGGGTGTTGCGAAAGATTGAGAAGAGAGACCTGGGAACAGTGAGAGCAGGGGGCTGCAGCTCTCTTGGAGCAGAAGCCAAATTGCCCCAGAGCAGAGCCCGTTTATTCCAAATGAAATCGGACAAGAGGCTGTTGAGTTTAGCTATAAAGGACAAGGGACGAGCTCCATGACGTTCTTTGTAGGTTCTGTTCCTGGCACTAAGTCGATAGCTAGCATGAACTCGGTAGTCAGAGGACACGTGGCATTGCGGAATGTCACCCAACATCCTGGGACATGGCCTGTGCCTGGAGCCCCGTCCGTCTGGCTGACTGTGCGGTCCCTGCAGCCTTCTGTCCGGGAATGGGCTTGCTTTCAACTGCCTCTGGAATGCTTCCCTTCTGGCCGTCTCTTAGGCCCGGGCTGGCTTCTGTCTCCAACATGCAGATGCTCTGGGGAGCCCTCCCGCGTCCCGCCCCCTGCCCCCAGTCCCCTGGTGCACTTCGTAGGTAGCGTAGGATCAATGTCCTGAGATGTGAGGAGGCCTGCTGGTCTCCTCGGTGGCAGAACACACTCTGAGCTGTTTGCATTGTGGCATTTGCATCAAGGCCAGGGCAGCTGAAAAGAAATTCGGCAACATCAGGGAATCTCGTTCCCACCCCCGACCACACACTGAATCTGCTTACAATCCCTGGGTCCACCTGTCCTGGACAGGCCACACAGATGGACCATCACACACCGTGTGGCCTTTGGTCTTCTGCTTCCCTCACGTCTGTCATCTCTGTGGCTCATGAACCACGCTGTGCCATGCCCCGGTACCTGGCTCAGGTGATCTCTGTCATCACATGGACAGGAGGGGATTCTTGTGGTTTAGATCTTTTGTCCGTCCAGGGGAGGGGGACGTGGGAGCAGTGTCGGTGGTGCGGCGCTTTTCCCTGGGGGTGAGGAGGGAAGGATTTCTCAGCGTTTCCCCCTTTCTGGTGACCAGGTGCCACCTATGGCAAAAGTGGAAAAAAGCCCTACAGACACACGTGATACTGTTATGTTTACAAATTCAGGCAAGCGGAGCTCGCTAGGGAACCCCGAGACATACCGGCCAGAGGTGTTGGGGGCGCCCAGTTCGATCGCGAGGTGTCTGTGTGTACGGACCGTCTGGGATGTGATAGGAGAAGCCCGTGTGCTTATCAGCCACGGGTGGTGACGGCATCACTGTCGACTGTTTTCGGCCTGGCGACAGTATCAGGGCGACGTCTGTCTCTCTTCCGGTCGCCTGCCCGAGATGTCTTACCGACGACACCCGGGCCATGCTGGAAACCCCTCCCACGGGGACTCTAGGGTCACAATGTGCCGTCAGGGAGAGACCGTCCCCGAAGCTCGAGGGGAAGAGGTGCGGGTGGGGCGCCGGACGACCAGCAGGCGCGGGCCCCCCTAGAGGTCCCCCCGGGGGCACGGTGCGGCGCAGGTGTGGCACGTCATGGAGCAGCAGGGCGCGGCGCGGCACGGCACGTCACGTCACGTCACGTCACGTCACGGCACGTCACGTCACGGCACAGCACAGCACAGCAGGGCACGGCGAGGCGCAGCGCGACACCTATCCAGAGTTCTCAGAGGTCTCCGCGAGTCCAGGCCGGAGGGCGTCAGGGCGTGGCAGGTGAACAGCCAGCCTAGAGGCTTCAGGGAGGAAGGCCTCCGGGCCTCGCGCCAGACTCCATTTCCCAGTGGCCAGTGGGTGGTAGACTCCTGGGTGAGGGCCGGACCACATTCCCCCCCTTTCCCGCCCCTCCACCCCGGGCCTCTGGGCTATGGCAGTTCTTCCGTCGTAGCGTCCGAGTATAAGGTGGGATCACGGAGCCCGCTTCCCTTCTCCCCCGCCCTTAGAGTTATGCGTGTAGAGCCGGACGGCATTTCCCAGAGTCTCTGAGAAGTGTGGCCTGGCGCTGTGCCCAGAAGCTTTCCTCCTCAAGATCTCTGGGAGGTGTCTTCTTGACTCTGTGTAGAAGCCTTTCTTCTGGAGGCCTCTGGGTAGTCTGGCATTCTGCCTGAAAGCCTTTCTTGGCACAGGCTGCCGCTTCGTGTCACCTGGGATGGTGCTGGAGTTCCTCTTCACGGAGGCCGTGGGGCAGTGTAGTCTGGTACTACACCCAGAAGCTTCCTCCGGGAGGTCTCTGGGTAATGCAACATGTTCTGGTTTGGGGCACTGAACTTTAGGAGGTAGGATAAAATGGGCACCAAGGGGGACCTGTTGGTAGAATTGTTTCGGTGTGTCTAACCCACATGGGGTGGTTCTGGGTTCACTTCCCTAGCACATCTGGCATGCGTGCCCAGGATAAGGGCCTGGCTGAGGCTGGAAGTAGATAGGGCGTGAGGAACTTGCCAGGGATGCCTGTCTCTCTGTGTCTCTGTTTCTCATGGAAGAAATGAATAAACTTTAAAAAACAATCAGCCCTGGAGGCCAGCAAGTGGAGCAGTGGCTACGTGGCTGCACTCCCACATGCAAGCCGTGGTTCGAGTCCCAGACCCGGCGGCTTCAAAATCTTACTGGGCATGTGCGTGCATGCCCAAGATTCCAGGAAGAGAACGAAGGGGGAGAGATTTCATTGTGGCCATTGCCCCTGCGGGGGTATTTTCTCACTTTCCCTCTCATCTGCCTCTCTCTCACCCTCTCCCCCGCCACCCCCAGCAAGCACACACACACACACACACACACACACACCCAAAGGCAAAGACCTCTACACGATATAATTTGTTGATACCTCTGCTGGGAACTCAATTGGGATGCTGCCAAGTCTGTAGATTGGGTTAGAAAGATCATCTTTGAATGATAATGAGCATCCTCATCTCGAATGTGGAATTTCTCTGCATGTATTTATACCTCTTCTGATTTCTTTCAACTGATTCAAGGTTTGGTGAATGTATATTTGCATGAGTTCTGTTAGACTTCTTGATTCTGGGAATGCACGCATATGTGCTTGGTGTGTCTCTCTGGCGGTCAGGATCAGGACTCAAACTGTGTGGCTGACCAAATGGGAGTCACCAGTTTCGCTTGTGTGTTTCTTTTGGAGAGACTGTGTTTGTTTCAGAGAGACTTTTTTATTTTATTTATTTTATTTATTTATTTTATATATACTATGGTGTACATGTGCCAACTGGAGAGGCAGAGAGACAGGGGAACAGAAAGCAGGGAAACACTCCCCAGCTCCCGGGAGTGGATGGGGGGGAGCATAGCCTCACCACCATCCCTTTCCTCTCTTCTCCTCTCAGGATTCTGGCACTCATGACTATGTGCCCGGTGTGAGTTGTAAGTCACCCAGTCTGGCACTCAAACCGCATCTGACTATGTGTGAGTCTGGCAACATATGCGTTACGCTACCCACCGGTCCCCTAGGTCACAGATCCTGTTCGTCTTCTTTCTTTCTTCCTATATGATATTTGCAGTGCCAAATGCTCGATGACGTTCTTTTTTTTTTGTGCATTTTTTTAATCAAGGAAAATGTCAAACATGCAGAAAAAATATGATGAATCCCATGTAGATATCACCCAGCCTTAACTATTATACTTTGCAACCTTGTCTTATCAACTGTCCTTCTCATTTTCATCCATTTGTTTATCTCCAGACCAAGCAATACATTATCTCATGTTCATTACAATATGTATTAAAACATGTAAAAGAGGGGCCAACAGGTGGCGTGGTGGTCAAGGCACTGGAGTCCCACATGGCTGACTTCAGTTCAAGTCCTGGACCTATGGCTTGCTTTTTTACTTTCTCTCTCTCTTGCTGTCTTGAGGGAGTACACGTGCCCTATCGCAAATTAAAAATAAATAAAAGAAATGAAATAAAATAATTCTTAAAAAAGTAAAAGGAATGTATATATATATATATATAGGAAACAAGAAATGGAAAATTATTTGTTGATGGTAACATGTATGTTGATGTGCTTGATTGAGACAACATACAGTGTAGTCTAGATGGAAAATCTCACTTTGTATGCTGTAATGATGTACAGTGAATGAATGTAAATAAATAAATTTAATTAAAAAGGAAAAATATATTTAAAAAAAGAAATTACAATTTTATTTGGTGTAAAAATGACATAAATTAAAATTTTTTCGATGTCATTCTGTTACTACCATCAGGTATGCACAGAAACAAAGGAAAGGCATTTTGGGGCACCGGAAGGGTGGCCTGGTGGTTAAGGGTGCTGGACTTCTATGTGGCAGACCACTGTTCAAATACTTCAGACCTGGTGGCTTGTTTCTTTGCTTTCTCTCTGTCTCCCTCTCTGGCAAAATGACAATGAACAAACTAATAAATAAGTAAATCAGTAAACAAAATTAAAGAATTCTTTGAAAAACATTTTAAAAAAGAAAAGGAACTTTTGGAATACTCAATCTAGTCACAAAGAATGCATTTGTCATTGGAAGATTAATGGATTATGATTGTTTTTACAGAGTCTTCATCTTGATGATGTTCGACTAGGCATCAGTATCAACTAGACAATGAATTCGCTGCCGTGTCATCAACTCCGGCCTTGCTTGACCTTGGCTGGCAGTGTCCCACCTGGATCAGCCAGTGCGCTAGAGCCACAGAGACCTTTCCTCAGTTCAGCGGTGTCACCCTGTGGTTCTTGTGGCAGTGACCACAGGCAGCTGTAGCCAGAGCACCCTGGTTCTCCCTTTGATCTCAGGAGTCTACCCGGCATAGGCCGATAGCCAAATAGACAACCTGATTTTGTCTCATCCCATGGGACGGCAGAGGGGGCCTCTGGCAAGCGCTCCTGAATGAGGCTCGGCCTGCAAACTTCTTCGGATGGTAAGGGGAGATTGGCCTCACCTCCTCAGTGAGGCTCGCTCTTCAGTGCACCCCCCTGAAGGCCAGCTGGGGGCTCTGGACACCAGCTGGCTATCAAGCCACCTCCCACATCACCCTGTTGGCCAAGAGAGGGTGCCGGGCTTCAGCTGACTGGCGAGCCTCTTCCCACCAGGTCCGAGATAGCCATCAGGGGGTCCAGAGCCACCTTCTGCCCCAGAAAGTCCTGGCTCCTGCTTCCTTCCGGTCAGTGCCTCAGCAAGCACAGGGACTTCTTGGCACCCAGTGGAGGGCACTGCCTGGCTTTGGTTGCCTGGATGCCATCTGGTGAGTAGCCAGTACCTTCCTGCCCAGGCCCGGTACTCGGTGGCACCCTGTAGGCAGAGGAAGAGGGGAGGGCTCGGGCATCAGGGCCAGAACCACGTGTCGGGGCGTGTGGGGCTCAGGGCTGGGGTGATGGGATGATGTGGCCTCACCCTTCCCATCATAGCTGGGTGTGGGGTGGTCTGTGTCTCCCGCAGGTGGGAGACATTCAGGGCTGGGTGTAAGGTGTTGTGAAATATTGAGAAGAGAGAGGGGGAAACAGTGAGAGTAGGGGGCCGAAGCTCTCTTGGAGCAGAAGTCAAATTGCCCCAGAGCAGAGCCTGTTTATTTCAAATGAAATTGGACAAGCAGCTGGTGAGTTTAGTTATAAAGGATAAGGGGCGAAGGTGGCTAGCAGTTAGCGTAATGGCTATGTCACTGGACCCCCATGTAGTTGACTGTGGCTCACATCCCGGACCCAGTAGCTTAAACCTCACGCTGGGCGTGTGTGCGTGTGTGCCCAAGATCCCGAGAGGAGAATGGAAGAGAAGGGAATGTGGCGAGGCAATACCCCCTGGGGGGTGATTTCTCACTTTCTGTCTCTCTGTCTCTCTCTGCCTGTCTGGCAAGCAAATGTGCCCTATAGCAAAAAAAAAAAAAAAAAAAAAAAAACAAAAAAAAAAAAAAAAAAAAAAAAAAAAAAAAAAAAAAAAAAAAAAAAATAGAATAAGGGGCGAGCTACACGATGTTCTTTGTAGGTTCTATTCCTGGCACTAGGTTGATAGCATGCACTCAGTAGTCAGAGAACACATGGGATTGCAGAATGTCATCCAACATACTGGGATACAGCCCGTGCCCGGAGCTCCATCCAGCTGACCGTGTGATCCCTGCAGCCTTCTGTCCGTGAATGGGGTTGCTTTTAACTCCCTCCTGAATGCTTCTCTTCTGGCTGTCTCTCAGGCCTGGGCTGGCTTCTGTATCCAATGTGCAGATGCTCTGGGGAGCCTTCCCATGCCCTCCCCTTTCCTGGTGCACCTCGGAGATAGCATAGGATTGATGTCCTGGGATGTGAGGAGGCCTGCTTGTCTCCTCGGTGGCAGAACACACTCTGAGCTGTGTGCATTGTGGTTTTTGCATCGATTCCAGAGCATCGGCAACTGGAGCCTATCGCTGCCCTAGTGGATGTCTCTGATGTCTGGCCGCAGGTACTCGGTGCTCTGCTGTCTGAGGCCAGATGTGCCAGTTTACAGTCAAGTGTCGTTTCTATCTAGGCCTTGGAGTGGTGGCCCCTGGTGTCAGTAGAGGAGGCACAGTTCCAGGAAGCTGTAGGTTTGCCCCAAGCCCTTCGTGGAATGAGTCTTTCCTCTGTGGAATTGGCAATTGGGTAAGTTGTTTTCCCTTTCTTTTGTTGTTACGTAAATTCATACACGGAGTCATGCCCCAAACCCCTCCCATGGGGACTGTCGGGTCACAGTGTGCCGTCAGGGGGAGCCCGTCCCCAAAGCTCAGGGAGAAGAGGTGTGGGTGGGGCACCGGACGACTGGCAGGCACGGGCCCCCCAATAGGTCCCCCCGGGGGCGTGGTGTGGCACAGGTGTGGCACATAATGGCACAGCAAGGGGCGGCGCAGTGTGATGTGGTGTGGTGCGTATCCTGTCCAGAGTTCCCAGAGGTCTCCAGATGTCCAGGCTGGCTAGCATCAGGGCGTGGCAAGAGAACAACCAGCCAGGAAGCTTCAGGGAGGAAGGCCTCTGGGCCTCGCACCAGACTCCGTTTCCCAGTGTCCAGTGGGCAGTAGACTTCCAGTTAACGGCCGGACCACATCCCCCCCTTCCCACCCCTCCACCCCAGGCCTCTGGGATATGGCAGTTCTTTGGTCATAGCGTCCGAGTACAAGATGGGATTGCAGAGCCTGCTTCCCTTCTCCATGCATGTAGAGCCGGAGTATATTTCCCATAGTCTCTGAGAAGTGTGGCCTGGCGCTCTGCCCAAAAGCTTTTCTCCTCAAGATCTCTGGTAGGTGTCTTCTTGACTCTGTGTAGAAGCCTTTCTTCTGGAGGCCTCTGGGTAGTCTGGCATTCTGCCTGAAAGCCTTTCTTTACACAGGCTGCTGCTTCATGTCATCTGGCATGATGCTGGAGTTCCTCCTCCTGGAGGCCATGGGGCAGTGTAGTCTGGCACTACACCCAGAAGCTTCCTCTGGGAGGTCTCTGGATAATGTAGCATGTTCTGGTTTGGGGCACTGAACTTTAGGAGGTAGGATAAAATGGGCACCAAGGGGGACCTGTTGGTAGAATTGTTTCGGTGTGTCTGACCCACTCGGGGTGGTTCTGGGTTCACTTCCTGAGCACATCCAGCACACATGCCTGGGACAAGGGCCTGGTGACATTGGAGGTGGATAGGGCGTGAGGACATTTTCAGGGATTCCTGTTTCTCTGCGTCTCTGTGTCTCATGGAAAAAAATGAATAAACTATAAGATACAATCAGGCCTGGAGGCCAGCAGGTGGAGCAGTGGCTACGTGGCTGTACTCCCACATGCAAGCTGTGGTTCGAGTCTCAGACCCGTTGGCTTCAAAATCATACTGGGCATGTGCGTGTGTGCCCAAGATTCCAGGAGGAGAACGGAGGGGGAGGGATTTCAGTATGGCCATCACCTCTGGGGGGGTGTTTTCTCACTTTCCCTCTCATCTGCCACTCTCTCTGGCCCTCCCCCCCGCCACCCCCAGCAAGCACATACACACCCAAAGGCAAAGACCTCTAAACGATAAAATTTGTTGATTCCTTTGCTGGGAACTCGATTGGGATGCTGCCGAGTCTGTAGATTGAGTTAGAAAGATCATCTTTGAACAATAATGAGCATCCTCATCTCGAATGTGGAATTTCTCTGCATGTATTTATACCTCTTCTGATTTCTTTCAACTGATTCAAGGTTTGGTGAATGTATATTTGCATGAGTTCTGTTAGACTTCTTGATTCTGGGAATGCACACACATGTGCTTGGTGTGTCTCTCTGGTGGTCAGGATCAGGACTCAAACTGTGTCGTTGACCAAGTGTGATCCACCAGTTTTGCTTGTGTGTTTCTTTTAGAGAGACTATGTTTGTTTAAGAGATACTTTGTTTTTTAATACTATGGTGTACACATGGTGTACACATTACAAGGTGTCTTTGTGTTGGACCCTCTGGGATGTGATAGTAGAAGCCGGTGTGCTTATCAGCCACGAGTGGTGATGGCATCACTGTCAATCTTTTTTGGCGTGGCGACAGTATTGGGGTGACGTCCATCTCTCCTCTGGTCACCTGCCCGAGATGTCTCACCGACGACACCCAGGCCATGGCAGAAACCCCTCCCACATGGACTCTTGGGTCACAATGTGCCATCAGGGGGAACTTGTCCTTGAAGATTGAGGGGAAGAAGAGCGGGCTGAGCGCTGGATGACCGGCAGGTGCGGGCCCCTCTAGAGGTCCTCCCAGGTGTGCAGCATGGCACGACACAGCATGGCATGGCACGGCACGGCGCAGCGTGTCATGGCGCAATGTGACACCTGTCCAGAGTTCCCAGAGGTCTTACTGAGGCCAGGCCGGCGGGGGTCAGGGCGTGGCAGGAAAACAGCCAGCCCAGAGGCTTCAGGGAGGAAGGCCTCTGGGCCTCGCGGCAGACTCCATTTCCCAGAGGCCACCGGGTGTTAGACTCCTGGGTGAGGGCTGTACCACTTCCCTTCACCCTCATGCCTTCTGGATATGGCAGTTCTTGGATAATGATGTCCGAGTACAAGATGGGATCACAGAGTCCGGTTCCCTCCCCTGCTCTTAGATTTGCTGTGGGTCTCAGTGAGGTTTGGGACTGAGTGGGTTTTTCTTTGGGTCATTGTTTTGTTTTTCGGGTCTTCTTGATGTGTGCAGTGGTCTCTCTGAGGTGTGCTGTGCATTGTGGTGGAGTTTGCTCTGGGTCACAGTGGGGTATGCTGTGGGTCTCAGTGAATTGTGTTTTGGTTCTCAGTGAGGTTTGGTGTGAGTCTCAGCGAAGATTGGGTCTGAAAGTGGTGTGCTGTGGGTCGCAGTTTTGTGCTGTGGGTCTCAGTGATGTGTTCTGTGGTCTCAGTGAGGTGTGCTTCATGTTGCAATGAGGTGTGTTGTGGGTTAAAGTGGGGTGTGCAGTGGATCTCAGTGAATTGTGCTGTGGTTCTCAGTGAGGTTTGCTGTGGTTCTCAGTGAGTTTTGTGTCTGAGTGGGGAGTGCTGTTGGTTGAAGTTTTGTGTGGTGGTCTCACTAAGGTGTGCTGTGGGTCGCAGTGGGGTGTGCTTTGGATCTCAGTGAATTGTTCCGTCGGCCTCAGTGAGGTTTTCTGTTGGTCTCAGTGAGGTTTAGGTCTGAGTGGGGTGTGCTGTGGGTCACAGCTTTGTGCTGTTGGTCTCAGTAATGTGTGCGGTGGTTTCACTGAAGTGTACTGTGGGGTGCATTGGGGTGTGTTGTGAGTTAACGTGGGATGTGTTCTGGATGTCAGTGAATTGTTCTGTGGGTCTCAGTGACATTTGGTTGTGAGTGGGGAGTGCTGTGGGTCGAAGTTTTGTGCTGTGGTTCTCAGTGATGTGTGTGGTGGTCTTACTGAGGTGTGCTGTGGGTTGCAGTGTGGTGGGCTCTGGGTAAAAGTGGGGTGTACTGTGGATTTCAGTGAATTTTTCTGTGGGTCCCAGTGAGGTTTGCTGAGGGTCTCAGTGAGGTTTGGATCTGAGTGTGGTGTGGTGTGTGTCACAGTTTTGTGTTGTGGGTCTCAATGATGTGTTCAGTGGTCTCATTGCAGTGTGCTGTGGGTGGCAGTGTGGTGTGTTGTGGGTTAAAATGGGGTGTGCTGTTGATTTCAGTGAATTTTGCTGTTTGTCTAAGTGAGGTTCTCAGTGAGGTTTGTGTCTGAGTGGGGTGTGCTGTGGGTTGCAGTTTTGTGCTAGGGTTCTCAGAGTTGTGTGCGGTGGTCTCACTAAGGTGTGCTGTTGGTCACAGTGTAGCTCACTGAGGGTTAAAATGGAGTGTGTTTTGGATTTCAGTGAATTTTGCTGTGGGTCTCAGTGAGGTTTGCTGTGAGTCTCAGTGAGGTTTGTGTCTGAATGGGGTGTACTGTGGGTCACAGTTTTGTGCTGGGGGTCTCAGTGAGGTGTGTGGTGGTCTCAATGAGGTGTGCTGTGTGTCACAGTGTGGTGCCCTGTGGGTTAAAGTGGGGTGTGCTGTGGATTTCAGTTAGTTTTGCTGTGGGTCTCAGTGAAGTTGGCTATGGTCTCAGTGAGTTTTGGGTCTGAGTGGGTTGTTCTGTGGGTCGCAGTTTTGTGCTGTGGGTCTCAGTGATGTTTTCAGTAGTCTCACTTAGGAGTTCTGTGTGTTGCACTGTAGTTCACAGAAGGTAAAAATGGGGTGTTCTGTGAATTTCAGTAAATTTTGCTGTGGGTCTCAGCGACGTTTGGGTCTGAGTGGGATGTGCTATGAGTCTCAGTGATATTTGTGGTTGTCTCACAGTGGTGTGCTGTGGTTCACAATGTGGTGCGCTGTTGGTTAAGGTGAGGTGTGCTGTGGATTTCAGTGAATTTTGCCATGGGTCCCAGGGAGGATTGCTGAATGTCTCACTGAGGTTTGTTTCTGAGTGTGGTGTACTGTGGGCTGCAGTTCTGTGTTGAGGTGTCAGTGTGTGCGGTGCTCTCACTGAGGTGTGCTGTGGGTCGCTGTGTGGTGCACCGTGGGTTAATTTGGCATGTTCTGTAGATTTCAGTGAATTTTGCTGTGGGTCTCAGTGAGGTGTGCTGTGGGTCTCACTGAGGTTTGGGTCTGAGCGTGGTGTGCTGTGTGTCGCAGTTTTGTGCTGGGGGTCTCAGTGATGTGTCCTGTGGTCTCACTGAGGTGTGGCGTGGCTTGCAGTGGGGTGGGTGTGCTGTTGTTTAAAGTGGGGTGTTCTGTGGATCTCAGTAAATTGTGCTGTGGGTCTGAGTGATGTTTGCTGAGGGTCTCAATGAGGTATGTGTTTGAGTGGGGTGTGCAGTGGTTCACAGTTTCATATTATGGGTCTCAGTGATGTATGCTCTGGTCTCACTGAGGTGTCATGTGGCTCACAGAGGGCTATGCTATGGTTTAAAGTGGGGTATGATGTGCATTAAAGAGGAGTGTACTGTGTATTTCAGTGAGGTTTGCTGTGGGTCTTAGTGAGGATAGGGTCTGTGTGAGGTGTGTGGGGGTTGCAGTTTTCTGCTGTGGGTCTCAGTGATGTGTGCGGTGGTCTCACTGAGGTGTGGTGAGGCTTGCAGTGGAGTGTGCAAGGAGTCTCAGGTTTGTGCAGTGGGTTTCAGGGATGTGTGTGGTGGTCTCAATGAGGTGTGCAGCCTGTAGCAGTGGGGTGTGTGGATGCTTAAAGAGGGATGTGCTTTGGGTCCAGTGAATGGAACTGTGGGTTACTGGGGTCTCTGGGAGGTTTGAGACGTAATGGGCTGTGCTGTGGGTCTGAGAATTGTGCGGTGGGTTGTAGGGATGTGTGCGTTGGTCTCAATGGGAGGTCCTGCTTGTCACAGCGGGGTGTGCGGAGGTTAAAGTGGGCTGTGCTTTGGGTCCTCTGAATGGTACTGTGGGTGTCAGTGAGGTTTGCTGTGTGTCTCAGTGAGGTTTGAGACTTAGTGGGGTGTGTGGTGTGTCTCAGGTTTGTGCAGTTATTTTCAGGGAAGTGTACAGTAGCATAAATGAGGTGTGCTGCCTGCCACAGTGGGGTGTGCAGTGGCTTAAAGTGAGGTGTGCTTTGGGTCCAGTGAATGGTACTATGGGTGTCAGTGAGATTTGCTATGGGTCTTAGTGAGGTTTGAGACTTAGTTTATGTTTGTGCAGTGGGTTTCAGCAATGTGTGAGGTGGTCTCAATGATCTGTGATGCCTGTCTCACTGGGGTGTGCAGAGGCTTAAAGTGGGGTGTGCATTGGGTACAGTGAATGGTACTGTGAATGTCAGTGAGGTTTGTTGTGGGTCTCAGTGAGGTATCAGACTCAGTGAGGTATTTTGTGAATCTCAGGTTTGTGGAGTGGGTTCTAGGGATTTGTGTGATAGCCTCAAAGGGGTATGCTGTCTCTCGCAGTGAGGTATACAGTAGTTTAAATTGGGATGTGCTTTGGGTTTAGGGAGTGGTACTGTGGGTGTTAATGAGGTTTGCTGTCAATCTCAGTTAGGTTTGAGTCTTAGTGGGGTGTGCTGTGCATCTCAGGTTTGTGCAGTGGGTTGTAGTGATGTGTGCGGTGGTCTCAATGAGGTGTGCTGTGTGTCACAGTGGGGTGTGCAGAGGCTAAAAGTGGGGTGTGCGCTGGGCCCATTGAATGATACTGTGGGTGACAGTGAGGTTTGCTGTGGGTCTCTGAGGTTTGAGTCTTATTGGGGTGTGCTATGTACTTCAATAAATTTTGCTGTGGGTCCCAGTGAGGTTAGGGTGTGAGTGGGGTGTGTTGTGGGTCATAGAATTGTTCTTTGGGTCTTACTGATGTGCGAAGTGGTCTAACTGAGGTGTGCTGTGGTTCACAGTTGGCTGTGCTGTTGTTTGAAGTGTGGTATGCTTTGGATTAGAGTGGGGTGTGCTGTGTAACTAAATGAATTTTGCTGTGGGACCCAGTGAGGTTAGTGTGTGAGTAGGGTGTGTTGTGGGTCAGAGATTTGTCCTTGGGGTCTCAGTGATGTGGGCAGTGGTCTCACTGAGGTGTGCTGTGGGTCACAGTGGGTTGTGCTGTGGCTTAAAACGGAGTGTGCTGTGGCTTAAAGTGGGATATGCAGTGTAGCCCAATGAATTTTGCTGTCGGTCATATTGAGGTGAGGGTTTGAGTGGGGAGTGTTGTGGGTCACAGATTTTTTCAGTGTGCACTAAACAGCATTACTTTCAAAGGCGAGTCTTTATGAATTTTTTTTCATGGTACTTTTCAGTTGTGGGTGCTCGTTGGGTGTGCTTAATGTCACAGTTTTGTTCTCAGGGACACAGAGGTTTATGCTGTGGTTAAAATGAGGTGAGATGTGGGTCCTTGAGACTTAATTCTGGCTTAAATTTCAGTGTGGACTAAACAGCGTTACTGTCAATGGTGGGTCTCTATGAATTTTTCTCAAGGTACCTTTCAATTGTGGGTGTTATTTGTGGGTGCATAGAGTAACAGTTTTGTGACCAGCGATACAGAGATTGGTACTGTGTTAAAAATGAGGTGTGATATGTGTCCTTGGGGCTTAATTCTGGCTTAAAGTCCAGTGTGCCCTAAACAGCATTACTTTCAATGGTGGGTCTCTATGAATTTTTCCCAAGGTACTTTTCAGTTTTGGGTGTTAGTTGGGTGTGCCTAGTGTGACAGTTTCTAGCTCAGGTTTACAGAGTTTTGTACTGTGGTCGAAATGAGGTGTGATATGGGTCCTTGAGTGTTAATTCTGGCTTAAAGTTCAGTGTGCACTAAACAGCATCACTGTCAATGGTGGGACTCCATGAATTTTTCTCAAGAGACCTTTCAGTTGTGGGTGTTAGTTGGGTGTTCCTAGTGTGACAGTTTCGTGCTCAGGTTTGCAGAGTTTTGTACTTTGGTCAAAATGAGGTGTGATATGGGTCCTTGAGGCTTAATTCTGGCTTAAAGTTCAGTTTGCACTAAACAGCATTACTGTCAATGGTGGGTCTCTATGAATTTTTCTCAAGGTACCTTTCAGTTGTGGGTGATAGTTGAGTTTTCCTAGTGTCACAGTTTTGTGCACAGGGATACAGAGGTTAGTACCGTGTTTAAAATGAGGTGTGATATGGGTCCTTGTGGCTTAATTCTGGTTTAAAGTTCAGTGTGCACTAAACAGCATTACATTCAATGGTGGATCTCTATGAATTTTTCTCAAGGTACCTTTCAGTTGTGGATGTTATTTGTGGGTGCCTAGAGTAACAGTTTTGTGCTCAGCGATTCAGAGTTTAGTACCGTGTTAAAAATGAGGTGTGATATGGGTCCATGTGGCTTAATTCTGGCTTAAAGTTCAGTGTTCACTAAACAGCCTTACTTTCAATGGTGGGTCTCTATAAATTTTTCTAAAGGTACTTTTCAGTTGTAGGTGTTTGTTGGGTGTGCTCAGTGTCACAGGTTTGTTCTCAGGGATACAGAGGTTTATGGTGTGGTCAAAATGAGGTGGGTGGGGGTCAGAGATGACCCTCCCTCAGAGTCCCTTGCTGCCCAGAGGCTTCTAGTGGGAGCTGCTGCCTGCAGCCTGGAAGGACTGTCTGTGAAGAGAGGCAGGACTAGGAATTACCAATAAAAAGGTGGGCTCCAAGAAAAAAAAAAGCCACAGGGAATTTCTATCTACCTACCAAGGAGGTGGAGTCTGGGGCTGGAGAGACTGGAAGTGGGGTGGGGGTCAGAGATGACCCTCCCTCAGTGTCCCTAGCTGGCCAGAGGCTTCTAGTGGGAGCTGCTGCCTGCGGCCTGGAAGGAATGTCTGTGAAGAGAGGCAGGACTAGGAATTACCAATAAAAAGGTGGGCTCCAAGGGGAAAAAAAAAAAGCCACAGAGAATTTCTATCTACTTATTAAGGAGGTGGAGTCTGGGGCTGGAGAGACTGGAAGAGGGGTAGGGGTCAGAGATGACCTCCCTAAGCATCCCTTGCTGGCCAGAGGCTTCTAGTGGGAGCTGCTGCCTGCGTCCTGGAAGGACTGTCTGTGAAGAGAGGCAGGACTAGGAATTAGCAATAAAAAGGTGGGCTCCAAGGGAAAAAAATAAAAAAAACCACAGAGAATTTCTATCTACCTACCAAGAAGGTGGAGTCTGAGGCTGGAGAGACTGGAAGTGGGGTGGGGGTCAGAGATGACCCTCCCACAGAGTCCCTTGCTGGCCAGAGGCTTCTAGTGGGAGCTGCTGCCTGTGGCCTGGAAGGACTGTCTGTGAAGAGAGGCAGGACTAGGAATTAGCAAAAAAGGTGGCCTCCAAGAAAAAAAAAAGCCACAGAGAATTTCTATCTACCTACCAAGGAGGTGGAATCTGAGGCTGGAGAGACTGGAAGTGGGGTGGGGCCAGAGATGAACCTCCCTCAGAGTCCCTTGCTGGTCAGAGGCTTCCAGTGGGAGCTGCTGACTGTGGCCTGGAAGGACCGTCTGTGAAGAGAGGCAGGACTAAGAATTAGAAATAAAAAGGTGGGCTCCAAGGGACAAAAAAAAAAAAAAAAAAAAGCCACAGAGAATTTCTGTCTACCTACCAAGGAGGTGGAATCTGAGGCTGGAGAGACTGGAAGTGGGGTGGGGCCAGAGATGAACCTCCCTCAGAGTCCCTTGCTGGCCAGAGGCTTCCAGTGGGAGCTGCTGACTGTGGCCTGGAAGGACTATCTGTGAAGAGAGGCAGGACTAAGAATTAGAAATAAAAAGGTGGGATCCAAGGGGAAAAAAAAAAAAGCCACAGAGAATTTCTGTCTATCTACCAAGGAGGTGGAATCTGAGGCTGGAGAGAGTGGAATTGGGGTGGGGGGTCAGAGATGACCCTTCCTCAGAGTCCCTTGCTGGCCATAAATAAAATTTTAATTAGGACTCAAAATCATTTTATTCATAGCAATTCTTGTCATATTGTATAGGAATGGTAATTGAAATAAAGGAAGGTATGCATAATGTGTACTTATATTACAATTACACACACACACACACACACACACACACACATATATATATGTATTGCCATTTTTCCATTTCCAATGAAAACACCATAAAATGCAAGCAAAGTGTCTCAAAACCACTGAAAAATTAAAAATTAAAATCCTCATTCAGCCCTTCACATTCCAAAATAAAATAATAGCAGTACAAAAGCCCACTATATATATTGTCAGTATTTATGGCCTGGCCCTCCAAGTTATATATTACAACAGTACAATTTCTATTTTAATATGCTGTGCCCAAAACTGTCACAGAAATATTAATAACTACCTTCAAAATGTGAATAGCTGATTTTCATTTTTTTAAGAGAGATTTTTCTTTAGGGTGTGTGTATGGGAGTATTAGGCTGTTATGCCTGGGAGTATGTGGCTGAGGGAAAAGGAGAGATGGCAGAGGCTGGTGGTCATGGGGCTTTTTCTGGAGGATGGAAATGGCTCTGAACTTTGTGGTAGCTGATGCCCCTCCCTCTGCTGCCACTTGTGTCTGGACTGCAATAAAGTAATGGCTGCTGTGATGGCTCCTGGATGGTTCAATGACTGGGGCTGCTTTTTAGCAGCCAGAAGCCTGACAAAGGTGGCAGGAGAATGGGGAGAAGAATCATCCTCAGAAGGGCCATCCCATCTATTGTCCTCCTGAGCTTGAGCCAGGCAGGGTGCAGCAGTAGAAGATGGGAGGTTCAAAACTGGACATGTCCCCATTGCTGCAGTGTTGAAGGACCAGCTCTCTGAGGGTCTCAGCCCTGGAAATACTGACTCCCTCCTTGGAGCTGCCCCTTGACATATGTTCTTCTCCTCGGTCTCTTCCTGCCCCCACTCCAGGTGTGGGCAGTGCCACCACTGTGTATAGACTGACTTTCAAGCCAGCTGCTCTGCCCAAGCATGCTACTTATGCTAGACACAATGGCTTTCCTCAAGCCACCGTGTCTGCCTGAGCACACAACTTCCACCAGAAACAACAAGCAACACGTGGCGCCTGCCGCCTCCGCTGCCGGACACCCCCACCCCCGCGCCGCCACCGAGGCACGCGTCGTGCCTTCCCCTCAAAACCACTTCTGCCCAAACATGTAACTTCATTGCCTTGGACCAAATCCTCCGCTTCCGCCCTAACTTGCTGCCCTCCTTTGCGCATGACACTCCTGTCCTAAAAAACCACTTCCACCGGAACCGCTGCTTCTGCTTGAGCAGGCTCTTCCACGTTCACTTGGAGGAACGTGGAACAGCCGAGTCAACATTCAGCTGAGGAGCCCCGTCAAGGTTTATTTATTTATTTTATTTATTTACAGCTCAAGGTTTAAAGCAAAGACGAAGAGGAGGCAAGAAACTCGCCACTCCCACCAACTCCAGTGAGCGGGCTCTCCAACAGCACCTCCCCCACTTCGCTGCTTCTCACAAGGTCGGAGAGCGTCTCTGGGCAGGGACTGCCGATGCGTCTCACCTGAGTTGGGTCTCACCTTATAACAGCTGAATTCACTAGCTTTCAGTGTGCCTGCAGCTTCTGAGAGGAGAAAGCTGAGAGCCCTTGCATCCAGATGCCGAAGTGTGTATTCCTGGTAATATTTTATTTTTCTTCTAGAGAGATTTTTGCTATAGAGCATCTGTGCTGATGTAATTATTATGTAATCTACTGGTCCCCTCTTAGTACTTTGAGTAGGCATGCCCAGTGTGTTTTAAGCAGTGTGATACAGGACTAGAATCAAAGCCAAATACTGGGAAGTCCAGCGATGGAAACCATAAGCCATATGCTGTTCCGAAGGTTAACTGTTTTTATTGCATGATGCTTACAGCCATTTAAGATGAAATTTGTACAGTCGAGGGCAGGGAGTGGGAAAGAAGCCACCTTTCTAGAACTCAAAGTGCAGTTGGCCATGTGGGAGTCCAGCATCCTTAACCACCACACCACCTGCCGGCCCCATATAATTTTTTTAAATTTTCTTTTTATTGTCATAGGATGCTTACACTCACCAAAGAGAAGGAGAGAGAGAGAGAGAATGAGAGGGAGGGAGAGAAAATGAGAATCACCCCCAGGGGTATGGCCACACCATAATCTCATGTCCTCCATTCTCATCTTGAGATTTTGACCACATACACACATGTGCCTGGCATGATTTTTGACCCACCAGGACCAGGGCTCAAACCATGGTCAGCCATTTGAGAGTCCAGTGTCTTAACTTCGGTACCACCTGCTTGTTCCTAGCATTGTATAATTCTTATTTTGGGACAATATACATGTATATTATATTTGGTAAGTCTTTTGTTTTGTAAGTGTCCTGGTTGCATTTTATCCTTGTCTCCCTTTACGTTCATAAGGTGGGTTTTAGGACAGAGGTGCTTGTTGTTTTCACAAAGAATGTATATAACATTTTTATCATATATAAAATGGTTATTAAGTTTGAATCACTAGATGCAGAAGTTCGCCGTAAATTATGATTGAGCTGAATAAAGTATAGATTCAGTTTAATTAAAAATTTTTTTCAGAGCTTGGTGGCGCTCTTGAGAAAGAGAGAGGGAGAGAGAGGGAGAGTGGGAAAACACAGGTGTTGTGTGTCTCTCAATCTGCTGGGTCCACTACTCAAACCATGTATTTGGCAATATTGGATCCAGCCAGTTTAACCACAAGGCTATAGCCTGGCCCCAGATTCAGTGTAATCTTTTGGGGGCAGGGACATAGGCTTTTTTTCTTTTCTACAACTGCCATAGTTGTTCACGAGTAGACGTGTGTTTAGAAGCCTTTTTATGCCAGTGCCCTATGTTTTGTATTTAATAGTTTCCCAAGCTAGACTATTTCTATTTTCAAGTGATTTGATACATTTATTCATGAAGAGCTATGTCTGTAATACAATCAAGTATATTTGGTTCCTGGTATTCTCAATTATATTTTAGATCTAATATGGTTTTCTGGGTGAATAAATAACTCAGTTTGTTTTATTACACAAATAAAGCACAGATCCCTTGTGTTATTAGCTTTGAGACCAGCTACATTAACATAATTAATGTACTTAAAAATTCAACTTAATTTGGAAACATTGTAGAGTTTAGGTGCCCAATAATCTTTAAAAATATTCTAAAAGTTATTTTTTAAAGTTTTTTTTTCCATAAGGCATGTGCCCTTGTGGATAGATAGAAAGACAGTGAGAGCGAAAGTGAGAAATCACCCTCCAGGGTGGAGGCAATGCTGCAATCACTTCTTCTCTTAAATTTTTGGAAACACGCACACGTACCCAGTGTGAGTTTCCAGTCAAAAGGTCTAGGACTCCAAACATGGTTGGGAATCCAGCACCTTAACCTCTATACCACCTTCTAGACTAGAAAGTTAAATTATTTTTTTCTACAAAGTATAGGAATATGTAAAATCATTCATAGAAGATCCTGACATTTTGGTTTCTTCCGAGATCAAACGAGATCGGGCGCGTTCAGGATGGTATGGCCGTAGACTGACATTTTGGTTTCTTTATCACTTTTTGTCAAGCTTTACTGTGGTAATCATCCTTGTCACAGATTCTGTTCACATTCTTGTTTTCTTTTAATATTTTTTCTTCCTTTTTAAAAATAATTATTTCTTTATTAGCTTTATTTTTCAGTTTTGACTAGAGAGAGAGGGAAAGAGAGAGAGAGAGAAAACAAGCATCTAGGTCTGGGACTAGAACTGTGGTCTGCCATTTGGGAATCCAGCACCCTTATCCACCATGCTACCTGCCAGCCCCCGAATGTTTTTTCTTAATGACAAATATTTAATCATACTACTACTAAAAGATATGTCTGGAAACAAAAGAATTCTTCAGAACGATTGATTCAGTCACAATTAATCAGTTTGTATTCCCCCGCCCCCCCCAAGGCACTGTTTTTTTTTTTTTTTTTTTTTTTTTTTTTTTTTTGAGAGGTTTCTGCTATAGGGCGCATGCGCTCGCCAGACAGACAGAGAGAGACAGAGAGATAGAAAGCGAGAAATCACCCCCCAGGGGGGATGGTCACGCCGCAATCCCTTCTCCTCCATTCTCCTCTCGGGATCTCGGGCACGCACGCACACACGCCCGGCGTGAGTTCTAAGCCACCAGGTCCGGGACGCGAACCGCAGCCGACTACGTGGGAGTCCAGCGACATAGCCATTATGCTAACTGCTGGTTCCCCCAAGGCACTGTTTTGAAGATGTTCATCAAGTAATTGAAATAGAGTCGCTAAAATGTGAGTTTCTCCCCTGCTCTAAGGTTACCATCTTTTTTTTGAGAATTATTTTATTCAACTTTTATTGATTAATTTATTTTTATTTGACCAGAGAGGGACAGAGTGTGAGAGAGAAAGAGACAGAAAAAGTGAGAAAGTAAGCTGCCATGTCTGGGACTTGTACTGTGGTCAGCCATGTGGGAGCCCAGCACCCTTATCCACTACACCACCTGTTGGCTCCAGGTACTACCTTCTTAT